>CM057342.1:319091578-320341578 GCA_030015575.1 Agapanthus africanus
TGGTCAAAAGGTCAACAAAAGTCAAATTGTCAACCAAAGTCAAATGGTCAACCTAACCATGGCACAATAATCCTTAATTAATATTATTAATCATATTCTTCATTCTTATTAGGGTTTAGAAAAAGTCAACTGTCAAAAACCCTAATGAGATTCCTCTGCCTCCGTCAACTGTGCATACACACCCGCATCCGTGTTCCGAAGAACACGAATACAGTGAGACTAAACCAATCCCAAAACAAATATTAGGATCTGGCTTAAATCAAAGCCCGCTAGTAATAACTGCCCGGATACCAAACGTGCACAAGTGCGCGGATGTGAACGAACCCTGTCGCAAAACCATGCGACCTCTACTCTGTTTTGCCCAAAGGCGAATAACCCTCTTTGTGGGACTCTAAAGGCTCGACACTACGCTGGCAGTGGGTTTAACCACAGGCCGCAAGCGGTACTAGCTGTACGTAACGATCCCTAGGTAGATGCCGATAAGAAGACCGACGAGGTGAACCCATTCGAACTCCTACTGAGCCTGAATGTGACAATTTCCATATAGTCCGGTCTGTTCGTCAGAGAGTATCGCATGGCGGGCCTAGGGTGGCGGTAAACGTCAGTCCTCTAATAGCGGTACAAGTCGTGTCGGAGTGTAGCCCAGAACACCCTGAGATAACACTGGAAACGCTATCAGTATATCTCGCTTGCCCTGGCCAGGGACGACTATGTGTAATGGCTCTCCTAGACACAGCGCGATATCAACCCCCAATACCGGGAGAGACGAATCCTGTCTAACCGTCACTGCCTCTAAGCGCTTCGGGGCTGCACCCAACTACTACCTGTTTGCACGACTCAATAGAGCCGTGGTAGGGTAGTAATCTAAGAACAGTGGGAACACACTCGAGGCGAAGTGACAGTGTCAAGTCAACGGACTAAGCTGTACTCATGTCACTTGGGAACTGTTAACTGACGATAGGTATAATACCAATCAACAGTTCCTGACGAGTCATGTCCAGTGTACTCGTAACCTAACGAGCACCTGCATACTATCTCCAGTACGACGTACTGATGGCTGTAGGACAGACCATCTCCCCTGCTGGGATAAGAAGTGTATGCACCAGTCTACTCTGGAGTATCGATGCCCTGTCTCGATAATCCTACGACTAGGGACCAAACTAAGGATGTGCTTATAGACTACTCAGCCCCCATTAGTGTGATCGTCATCACAACGCTGGTAGTCAAGCAAGGATCCTAAGGGCTCCATCAATATGTATTAGCGATATGTTAAAAGAAACATATACACATATTAAGATAGAATCAAACCAAGTAGCATACTACCATATTGAGCAAGACTGCCGCAAACCCGTGTATATATCCCAAGCTTCCAAAATGTATTATACAAACTAGTACTATACAATAATGGCCTCTAGGGCATACATATCCAACAATCTCCCACTTGCACTAAAAGCCAGTAATTGGTGTACCGCATACCCAACGTTTGCCCTATGGCCAGCTGCTGGCATACCTGTAGGGTTCCTAGGCACCCTAATGAGGTCTCACAAGGCATCAACCATGCCAATTTCAAAAATCTAGGTGCCGAGAGACCCGACTACGGATCGTTGGCTAGAAATCTAGGCGAAAAGATAACTAGTTAACAACTTTAACTATAAGAAAACGGAAATACAACCTTTGTAGATCCGGTGCTCCACCTCCATAGCTCCGCAATGAAGTCCTCTCCGCTGTCCAAATCAAAATCCGGGCTCTAGCGTCGGCTTCGTCGGTGAAATGGCGAGCTAGGTCGTCGATGTCCATGCCGAAGATGATCTACGTCGAGGCATCGCTAGATCAAGCTCCACCTTCACCAAGCCATGAAAACTTGTGAAGGAAACACACTCTACTACTTCGCAAGAGGTAGAGGATGAAGAAATAGGAAGTGGGTAGATTTTAGTTTTGGATTTCTCACTAGTTTTCATCACTTGCCATTGGAGTAGCAAGCTTTCTTCATGAAGTGAAGAAGAAGAAGAAGATGAAGAAGATGATATGTATTATGATAAGTTGATTGATTTAGAATAGAAAAACAAAACTTATCATAATTCTAACTGTGGTTATGTGTAGAGAATTGACCAAGGTTAAAGGAATGGTTAGGGTTAAGGATGAGATAAGAATGGTGGACTAGGTCAAGGTTTCATGAAGCTTCCACTAAACAACAAAAAAAGCCACCATTCTTTTCTCTTTTCCATTTATTTTTCAAAATGTATAAACAAATAAATGAATAAATAAGTAATGGAAAAATAAAACCCTAATTATATGTTTAACCATGGTTTAATTCTTTACACAAAAACCGCAGCAAACATGTATCATCAAACATGATACAATCAAGTGCACAAAAGTATATCACATATACAATGTGTACATCCGAGTGAGAAAATCCATTTAAAGTGAACCAATACTAGTTAATGCAAAGTAATATATCAAATATATATATAATTATACATTAAATCATTAAATCAACACTTGATTTAACGATCCGGTCATATCACATATAACCGACTAGTATCCTATGTATCGGCTTACCGAATCAATCCTTGATTCGATAACTAGGTTATATCGCATACAACCATTCGATACATTCATCGCGAGAATGGAATACGGTATCACATACACGCATTATTCTCGGTCCCGCACATATCTCATATGCGCTCCTATTTCGTTTCGCTTGAGCCAGGAAATCTCTGTGTAGGACTCTAAAGACTCGTCAATATGCCGGCAGCAGGTGATGATCATATCAAGCACCCACAAGCCGCAAGCGGTCTGCTAAACGTAACGGCCACCCGGGTATTGAGCGATCAGAAGATCGACGAGCAAGCCCGCTCACACTCCAGTGAATCCAACCAGTAACACTACCGTACAGTCCGGTCTGATCGTCTGATATGTCGCATATCTCGCCTAGGGGTGGTAAACGTCAGACCCCAATAGCTCGATAAGTCGTGTCGATATGAGGTCTATAACAATTCGAGAAACTACTGGTAACACTTACCAGTAAATCTCAGCAACCCTGGCCAGGGATTTCCTGTTATAGCCAATCGAACACAGCGCAACATCAACCCCCTATACCGGGAGAGACGAATCCCCTCCTATCGCTCATTGCCTCCATGTGACTCGGGACTGTACCCAAAAACCACCGTTTTGCACGCCCTCTTGGACGTGGTAAGATGGAAATCAAAGCACAGTGGGAACCACACAAGACTCTATGACGATCTCGGGTCAACAGACTACTCTGTACCGGTGTCACCAGAGAACTGCCATCTGACGTGAGGTATAATACCATCTGGGAGTTCTCGGCGAGTCCGTCCAGTGTACCCAGTCTCCACTGAGCACCCGTATATCATCTCTGATGTCAAACACCAATGGATATGGGATCATCCATCGCCCATCTGTATGGGTCGAGAAGGTATACGCTAGTCTACTCTGGTATATCGATGCCCCATCTCGATACACTCACGACTAGGGACTTTGAAGGATGTACTTATGGACTACCATGTCCCCACTAGTATGATCCGCATCACAGTCCAGGTAGTCAAGTACACATCCTAAGGGCTTTACCAACATGTAACAGAGAGACACCCAGTATACACGTTAAGGTAAAGTTCAACCAGATAGCATACTATCATGTCGAGCAAGAAAGTCCTCCCTATATATGTCCCAGCATCTACTACAATATACATCCTATGTACAGTAATGGCCTCTAGGGCATACATATAACTAACAATACCGCATACCCAATAGCTCAAAAAGTCGCTCGAACTGTGTTTGAGGGAGGGCCTTTGTGAATGGATCCGCCGTGTTGTCTTTTGTGTCCACTCTCCGTACCTCGATCTCCCGGCGATCAATGATCTCCCTGATCAGGTGATACCGCCTTAAGATGTGTCTGGACTTCTGATGGGACCTTGGTTCCTTCGCTAAAGCTATAGCCCCATTGTTATCGCAATATAAAGGTATTGGGTTAACAGTGGACGGAACCACCTGAAGTTCACTAATGAACTTCTTCATCCAGACCGCCTCTTTTGCGGCCTCGCTTGCAGCAATGTATTCAGCCTCCATCGTCGAGTCTGCGACGGTATCCTGTTTGGAACTCCTCCAACACACCGCCCCTCCGTTGAGGGTAAACACAAAACCCGAGACAGACTTGCTGTCATCCTTGTCACTCTGGAAGCTTGAATCGGTAAAGGACTCGACCCTGAGGTCTCCATTACCGTAAACCAGGAACATCTCCTTAGTCCTTCTTAGGTACTTGAGAATGTTCTTCACTGCCGTCCAGTGGTTCTCACCTGGGTCTGACTGATGCCGGTTCACCACGCTCAGCGCGTAAGCTACATCTTGTCTTGTATATAGCATCGCATACATTATAGATCCTACCGCCGAAGCGTAGGGTATAGTGCTCATGCGAACCCTCTCCTCGTCAGTCTTAGGAGACATCTTCTTGGAGAGGGTGATTCCGTGCAATGCGGGTATATTACCGCGCTTGGAATCTTCCATACTAAATCTCTTTAGTACGGTCTCTATGTACCTGGACTGCGAAAGTCCCAGTAGTCTCTTGGATCTATCTCTGTAGATCTTGATCCCCAGAATATACGAGGCATCACCCAGGTATTTCATGGAGAACCTTTGCGATAAGAATAGCTTGACCGATTGTAGCATAGGAATGTCATTTTCTATCAAAAGAATGTCGTCTACGTACAAGACTAGGAACACGACAGTTCGTCCTACAATCTTCTTATAGATACAAGGTTCATCTTCGTTCTTGATGAAATCAAATTCCTTGATTGCCTCATCAAAACAGATGTTCCAGCTCCGCGATGCCTGCTTTAATCCATAAATGGATTTAAGCAACTTGCACACCTTCCCGCTGCTCCCACTGTCTACAAAACCTTCTGGTTGATCCATGTAAATGCACTCTTCCAATTAGCCGTTTAGAAAAGCCGTTTTTATGTCCATCTGCCAGATTTCATAGTCATGAAAGGCAGCAACGGCAAGTAGGATCCGAATGGATTTGAGCATAGCCGATGGAGAAAAGGTTTCGTCATAGTCCATACCAGGTCTTTGACGAAAACCTTTTGCAACGAGTCTAGCCTTATAGGTTTCCACCTGCCCATCTACACCAAGTTTCCTTTTGTAGATCCATTTGCATCCAACGGGTTTTACCCTAGGTGGAGCAATTTCCAAGGTCCACACTTTATTGGTGTACATGGACTCCATTTCGGATCGCATAGTATCCAACCATTTATCAGAATCCCTACTGATAATGGTCTGCCTGAAACTGGTAGGGTCATTTTCTTCCAAGATGCAATCCTCTCGATCCCCGTCTAAGAGAAAACCGTAGTATCTCTCGGGCGGAAGAGAAATCCTACCAGATCTGCGGAGTGGCTAAGGTTCGTCTGGGGTTATCGAATCCTGAGGTTCTATCAAATCTTCAGTTTCAGTCTGTGGTCGCTGATTCTCTTCCAGTTCTACCGTGCTCCCACTTATTTCTTTTGCAAGAAATTCTGTTTCTAAGAAAACGGCATGCTGAGCAACAAACACCTTCTGTTCCTCGGTGTGGTAGAACATATATCCATAACCATTCTTTGGATATCCCACAAACTTACATAAAACTGACCGCGCCTCTAGTTTATCTGGTTTATGCTTTTTAACATAAGCCGGACAACCCCATATCTTAAATCTTTTAAGATATGGCCTTTTTCCATTCCATATCTCGAATGGAGTCTTAGGAATTGATTTAGACGGAACATCATTCAATAGATATGCCGCTGTCAAAAGCGCATGTCCCCAAAATGAAAGAGGTAACTCAGCACTTCTCATCATGGAGCGAACCATATCCAATAGGGTACGATTCCTCCGCTCCGATACACCGTTGTGCTGTGGTATATAAGGAGGAGTAAGCTGAGAGAGAATTCCATTCTCTTTTAAGTAATCTAGAAATTCCGTGCTTAAGTACCCCCCTCCCCTATCCGATCGGAGGATCTTGATACTTTTGCCAGTTTGGTTCTCTACTTCGTTTCTGAATTCCTTGAATTTCTCAAAAGCTTCAGATTTGTGTATCATCAGATACACATATCCGAATCTAGAGAGATCGTCAGTGAATGTGATGAAGTACGAGAACCCTCCCCTTGCATGTATAGACATTGGACCACATACATCACTGTGTATGAGTCCCAAGAGCTCTGTTGCTCTTTCTCCATGTCTGGTGAACGGAGATTTGGTCATCTTTCCTATGAGACAAGACTGACAAGTTTCATAAGATGAAAACTTGAACGTATTCAAGAGTCCATTTTTATGCAACTTACTTAGTCTTTTCTCTCCGATATGACCAAGTCTACAATGCCACAAGTAGGATTCATTCGTATCTGAATTCTTCCTCTTGCGTGTGTTTTGTACATTGAGAACTGTATTCTGATTTAGAACATAGATACCATTACACAGTGTACCTTCTGCAACCAGTACCTTATCAAGGTAAATGTTCATGACATTTCTATCAAGAACAAAGTTATATCCATCTTTATCAAGTAAAGATACTGATATTATGTTGCAAACCATGGAAGGTACATAGTAGCAATTGTTCAAAATCATAATATTGCCATTTGGCAACACTAGGTGATATTCACCGACGGCTGCAGCATTAACTTGTGCTCCGTTCCCTACCCTGAGGGTCATATCACCAGGTGCAACTTTCCTACTTTTTCTCAGTCCCTGCAATAAATTACAGATATGAGATCCTGATCCGGTATCAAGTACCCAGGAGGTAGGGCTGACCGAAAAACAGTTCTCAATTACAAGAACACCTGAAGTAGATGCAAAACTATGCTTCTTCTTCAACTGGGTCTCCTTGGAATCCATACAATCCTTTTTCCCTTGCTCATACTTATGACTATTGTCACAAGTTAGAGCCGAACCGACGTTCCCCAGCCCCGAATAAGAATTCGGATCGGTTAAGCGATACATTTTATTATCGTGATTAGGGCGTGAAATGGTTGCTACATGGAGAGAGTGAAAAGAAACACTCAGCGTGCGCTCTTGTAAGATTCGATTGGTTTATTAATTTATCTAACCAGGATGGCTCCCACTGTTTCCTCAAATTCTTCTTCAAACTTTTAAAAGAAGAACTAGTCAGGATTAATCGCACGTCACAATACTTGTTTAACCTTTCGGTCAGGCTAGTGTTGGTACTTCGAGAGAGGTTTTCCAACGCTTTCGCGAATTTCCTTAATTATATAACCTCTTTTCCCTATGGACGTAGCCCCGCTAACACCGTTCTAGACACCTACTTGGTTTATAGCATTGATTGTTAAGTGAAATAATCTCCCGAGAGTAATCCAACTCATCAGTGGGATCGGGATCCAACTATCATTGTGCGATGACCTAGATGGAATCCACTCTAGTCACCACACTCCAGAAGATATGCTGAATCTGCAAGTTTCCTGTATGTTTGAAACTCCCGATGTGGTTTTTGCCCCTAACGGTTTATGACCTTGACTAGGTCAACAAACCATAAACCACCAATCAAGTTCTACCCGTCATTATCTTGATTGCATTAAACCCACCCGTATGTGCCCTTGACTAAGTCAACAAGGCCGCACGACTGTCCTAACCAATCACATTTGCACTGCACAGAAAAATATCACTTAGCTACCGTTCACTACGCCTTGACTAGGTCAGCAAACGCAGCATGAATACTAAATAATACCAATCCGAAATGACGAAGGGCTACGGCTGGGTTTTTGGCGAAAAATCCGTTAACGTAATGAACTTGATATCGTTGAAGGAACATGATTGCCTTTTTTTAAAAAAATATAGTGGCGAAAACTTTTACTAAAGAGGTCATTCCCTGTGAAGGGATCTCGGCTCTTTCCTCGTCGAATGAGGTGCAGGATATTCCAAACTGAATACCTCGATGCAAAGCAAGAATAATCGACTATAGTGAAGTTATTACTCTGACGCAAACTTCTGTCCAAGGGGTCACTCCCGATGAAGGGATCTCGGCCCTTGCCTCATCGAATGAGGTGCTGGGTATTCATAACCGAATACCTCTGTGCAAAACAAAAGAGAACGTCCTTGCAATAACAGCTTTTTGAAAAATTGTTCCAACAACATCTTTTAGGTTTGTTTTTCTTTGCATTAATATAATGCGTCTCATCAGTTAATCCTACCATTGCAGAAAACAACGAAAATATAACGTACGCTTATGCCATCCGCATTCGCCACGGGGCCCCGTCATCACCCGTTAGGTTACTTAACTAACGACAGAGCGGGGGCTGGATTAGCGCGGATGCAAAACATAAGCAACGCCTACTAGATATCATATATAGATATATACATTCGTCAGATGCAATGATAGCCATTCCAGATCACAGATGAACACATTGGATATGCTAGGAATCCGCGTTTCGTTCGAGCCTGCAACGAAAGACGGATTACACGGTCGCGATGAATAGCCAAACCCCACTCTAGACCCCTACGGGTGCGGCAAACTACCCGCCAAGTACCCGAAGTGAAGCAACCTCCCTCAACAACGTGAGTAGGCCACTCGGCACTTCAAAGTACCCGGTAGTTTGTGCACTCCTCCTTGGGTCTATTCTAGGAGAAAAAACAGTAAAAAAAATAATATACAATGGCGGCTACAAGCTCAACCTGGATGTGCGGCCATAAAAATAATATTACATCAATTTACAATTTACATCAAATGAAAGATAAAGAAACTCTCATCTCACAACCCCGGCTATTCATCCGCGACAATCCAACAAGTTCATATACACAATCCAGCATTACAGATCACAGACATGCACAACTCCAACTAATCGACGTATAGCGTTTAGTCGACGTTCAGTACATATATCACATTACAGATATAACCATTTAGCCAAAGTTTATAGAGCTTCAATCAAAATATCAATTTGAAACTACCCTAAACACAATACTGTTCTTTGAAGAATCTGGGCAGAAACAAATCATCTTAAAAATCACAAAACATCATTCTGAACACTTGCAGGAAAAACGAGTCACGACCGAGTCAACTCGGTCGCGGATCCGCGGGGGTCTGATCGATTCGTGGGCTCGTTTTTCTTGTGTGTTTCTAAAAAACCCTGCACGTATTTTTCAGGTGTGTGGAAATAATTTTAGACCTATTTTTAAAAACGGCAGAAAACACTAAAATTTGATGTATTTTGCGATTTTTTCCGGATCGAAGTTCTAAACAGTTTGCTAACATGTTAGTTGTTGTTTAGCTAAGTTCTGATACCACTGTTAGGTCTACGTTACCCACCCTGGTTCTTTTGGGGAGGCGGAATAGATAAAAATCAAATTTTTCTCAAAAGGTAACATGGACCAACTATGACGGATCTTTGCTAAACAAAAACTAACATACTAACAATAAGTTCTAGCTACTATGTTGAATGGTTATACCTAGATCTTGAACTCCTTCTCTTCTTGTTGTGGTTCTCCTTCTTGCTTGCTCCTTGGAGTGGTGTAGACGGCTCCTCCTCTTCGTCTTCTCTTTGCCGAAGAAAGATCCACCCGAGGGCCTCTACCTTGAGCTCCTACCTCAACCAAGAGATAACTAGAGTGCTTGGTTTGCTAGACAAAGAACCCTAGAAAGAGTAGAGAGATGTTTTGATGGTTTAGTCTCAAAAGCTTATGATTTTCAACACATGAAACACTTAAGTTTTGAGAGAGGAAGAGGGAGAGCTTTTTCAAAAGAGAGAAAGAGCATGAGAGAATGAGAGGAAAAATAACAACCATCTCTCATATGAGAGAAAATGATAATAATAATAATAATTAAAAGGAATTGTGATGGTTAGTTGGAATGACCATTATCATTTCACATTAAATGCAATTTGCAAGAATCAAGAAGCATCTTGCAAAAGAAATGATGATGGTCAAAAGGTCAACAAAAGTCAAATGGTCAACCAAAGTCAAATTGTCAACCAAAGTCAAATGGTCAACTTAACCATGGCACAATAATCCTTAATTAATATTATTAATCATATTCCTCATTCTCATTAGGGTTTAGAAAAAGTCAATTGTCAAAAACCCTAATGAGATTCCTCTGCCTCCGTCAACTGTGCATACACACCCGCATCCGTGTTCCGAGGAACACGAATACAATGAGACAAAACCAATCCCAAAACAAATACTAGGATCTGGTTTAAACCAAAGCCCGCTAGTAATAACTTCCCGGACACCAAACGTGCATAAGTGCGCAGATGTGAACGAACCCTGTCGCAAAACCATGCGACCTCTACTCTGTTTTGCCTAAAGGCGAATAACCCTCTTTGTGGGACTCTAAAGGCCCGACACTACGCTGGCAGTGGGTTTAACCACAGGCCGCAAGCGGTACTAGCTGTACGTAACGGTCCCCAGGTAGATGCCGATAAGAAGACCGACGAGGTGAACCCATCCGAACTCCTACTGAGCCTGAATGTGACAATCTCCGTACAGTCCGGTCTGTTCGTCTGAGAGTATCGCATGGCGGGCCTAGAGGGGCGGTAAATGTCAGTCCCCTAATAGCGGTACAAGTCGTGTCGGAGTCCAGCATAGAACACCCCGAGATAACACTGAAAACGCTACCAGTATACCTTGCTTGCCCTGACCAGGGACGACTATGTGTAATAGCTCTCCTAGACATAGCGCGATATCAACCCCAATACCGGGAGAGACGAATCCTGTTTAACCGTCACTGCCTCCAAGCGCTTCAGGACTGCACCCAACTACTACCTGTTTGCACGACTCAATAGAGCCGTGGTAGGGTAGTAATCTAAGAACAGTGAGAACACACTCGAGGCGAAATGACAGTGTCAAGTCAACGGACTAAGCTGTACTCATGTCACCTGGGAACTGTTAACTGACGATAGGTATAATACCAACCAACAGTTCCTGACGAGTCCTGTCCAGTGTACTTGTAACTTAACGAGCACCTGCATACTATCTCCAGTACGACGTACTGATGGCTGTGGGACAGACCATCTCCCCTGCTGGGATAAGAAGCGTATGCACCAGTCTACTCTGAAGTATCGATGCCATGTCTCGATAATCCTACGACTAGGGACCAAAATAAGGATGTGCTTATAGACTCCCAGCCTCTACTGGTGTGATCGCCATCATAACGCCGGTAGTCAAGCAAGGATCCTAAGGGCTCCATCAATATGTATTATCGATATGTTAAAAGAAACATATACACATATTAAGATAGAATCAAACCAAGTAGCATACTACTATATTGAGCAAGACTGTCGCAAACCCGTGTATATATCCCAAGCTTCCAAAATGTATTATACAAACTAGTACTATATAATAATGGCCTCTAGGGCATACATATCCAACATGGGTTCTATTCTCTGTTCTAGGTCAAATAAACACCACTCAAGTCTTGTTAACAGCCACTACTCATCATCAATTCCAAACAACACTCAAACCTTTCTCTTGAATTCCTAAGTTCACAAACCCATTCGCAAACAATATCTAAACTAACCTATAATGCTAGGAACACTTGAAATAAACTAAGGGGAATGGATTATACCTCATGGATGTAGCCAAGCAAAACCCTAGCTCCCCAAGGTCTTCAAAATCCAATATTGATGGGGTCCAAAGTGTAGAGGGTGAAGAGGGGATCAATTTTAGTAAAAGGGGTTTAGAGTTTTGATGAAGCTTTGGAGATGGATCTAGGGGGTGAAGGTTGAGGGAGATGAGGAAGAAGAAGGAGATGAAGAAATAAAATGGGGTGAGGATATGGCAGCCCCCCCTCTCTCTCTTCTTATTCTCACCCCCATTCACTCATTTTCTTACTCTCTCTCTCTCTAATCATCATGACACCTTTTTTCCTTTTCCTTTTCTTTTCTCACCACAATAAAACCATAACATAAAACAACACAAATGAACATGTAACCAAATGAAACATGTCATGGTGCACTGACCATGAAAACTGTAGAAACACGGATTTGGTTTAATCGCGATTAACAGTGCATTAATCGGGTTTTTATCCAAACTGCATATAATAAATTTTAAAAATGCCAAATCCTTTAAATATATTTTTAAATGAATAAATTATTTTAATTTCCATTTATTTCACAATTATTGGTATATATTTATACCCTTTTTCGAAAACCCCAATTTCGCAAATCGGGCAGTTTTCGGGAAATATATTATTTTCTTTAATGCCAAATCCTCGAATTTAAATTTAAACCCCCAAATACCAAAACATTTCAATAATCAACTCAAATCAATGGGGCTCCAAAATCACGGAAGATACAGAAATAGCAAGCTACACCATGAACGCGAACCGTGTCGGATACCGTAACGCGCGTTGTCGAAACATTAGAAACTAACAAAGTATTCCCATATTTTGCTTACAGGAAACACAGAAAAATCAAGCAGTACCAAACACCCAGTATAACATACAGACAGCTACCCTCAAAACCCTAACTCCATAGGCCCCTACAAATCCGGCAACGCCGGAATTTCGCCTCATCTCGCCGGTTTTACTAGGTTGGTTTGGGTTCGGGTTTCAGGTGAACACTTAGGACTTCTAACACAACACTACCACATTGTTAGATTTTACAGTAAACTATCGTGGTGATAGCAAATCACAGAGACTCCAATATCTCACTAAAAATACGATATTACACAAAAACTATAATTTTAGTGTTCTAAACAACAACTACTAGGCAACACAACATTATAAAGACCTAATTAACAGTTAGAGATCACTACCTTACCACACTTGCTCAAAAACCATAGCTTTCCATGCTCCAAGTCATCTTTAGTGGCTTAACGAGGCTTGTGAAGGGTTTTAGTGAGGTTTAGTGAGGATTTGGCTTGGGTTTTGTAATGAATAAAAATAGGTTTCAGTTGAGGGGAGAGGAGATGAGAAGAAGAACACAAATGAGAGAGTGTGAGTGATGAGGAGAATGAGGGTGTGAGAGTGGTGAAAAAAATGGGGGTGTGAGGTTAGGATGAGCCATGCCCCTTTCTCTCTTCTCATTAAATGCTCCTCATGCTTGCCCCATGCCTCATCATTCCCATTGTAAACTCTCTCTCTCTCTCTCAAGTCAACCCTAATTCAAACCCATTGTTTTAAAAACTAAATAATTAAATAAATACATATAACATAATGGCATGAGGATTAAGGTGCCATAGCTACTTAAGCATGGTTAACACTTCCCTAATCCCCAAGTTAACATGCACATGTGTGTGCAAGACAAAACAAATAATAATAAAATATTAACAAATTTTTATAAAATATGTGAACTATTTTGGTTAACTTTTTACTAAAAACCCGCATTATCGCTTAATTAACACTAATCGCATTCTAAGGTGTTACAGTGGATTATCAATTCTACGACTTCCCGACTCGACAGCCTAGTCAGGAGTAGCGACAGAAACAGTCCCGCCCTGACGCCTTTCTGAACATCTCCCGGCCAATTTAACTTGGCCACTCGTAATATAGCACGTTAATGACGGCGACCTCTGGCCCTTTGAGTACGTGCCATACAACCGATCCAGGGTCCAAATCTTTATTGCTGTAGTATCCTGGAAAGAACCTGCCACGGTCTCTTTCAATCTCGTCTCTGCCGAACTGCCCGGAAACTGGCACTCTTTAATTAATCTGTTTCTGTTCCGTGGCAGCTGCAATCTCATCGTGACTTTCCTCTGAAATTGTGGCCGTATCAAAAGACTCTGCGTATGTATCAGATCTCTGGCATCAATGGAGAGGATAAACCGCTAATTGAGATCTCGCACGAACCTCTTAATACACTTTTCTTCAATAACGACTAAATCGGGATCGTATCTCGATAGCTGTGTGGACTGCAATTCATATTCGGCTACGGTCATATCCGAAGTCTTACGCAAAGACCTGAAACTACGAACTTAGGTATTTCCAACACTCTGTGGAAGAAATCTGGCGGAATTCGCCCTCGAGAACTCGTCCATTCCATTAGAGGAATACGCACCGCCCGTCCTCTCTTAATCGACTCATTCAAGGTCTGAGCATGACCCTTCGAACTGAAGCTAGCAAACTCACCGACCTCGCATCAAAGCATCCAAACAAACGAAATATCCTAGTCACTTTATCCAAGAATAACCAAGGATCTTCTGTCACATCCATGCCTGTAAGCTCATGTGACTTCAGTTTCATAAACTCTGGAGGCGACATTTCGTCAATCTCAGCAATAGTTGGTACATCTGTCTACACGGTAGACAACACAAAGATCTCCGGAGTAGGCTGTACGTCAACAGTCCTCTAAATCTATCTGGTCTCAAGCAATAGCCCGATCATTTGGTGTAAATCCAGAACATTCGTCTCAAACGAGAAATCCTAGCATAAATGAGAAATCAATCTGTTCCCGCGTCACCGGAATAACACCCTAGTCAGTTCTCGTCCCCGACGAGCTCGCTCTGACTGCATCTCTAGCCGCAGCTCTCTCAGCTCGCGTAGCTAAGATGACAGGAACCACAACAAGTATCAATGAGAATAGATCATAAGAACAAATAGAATAACGGATCTCAAGATATGTACATCCTAAGGTTACTTAAGCGGAGCAGCGTATCGTAAGTATGCTGCGGAACATATGCACGGTATGTTACTCTACTTGAGTTACCTACTCTAGCAACCAAGGTCAATTTACGTAACGAAAGTTCGGATCTAATACCTCTTTAGTCAAGTCTAAATTCCGTAAGGTCAAGCCTATGTTCAAAAGTATATGCCCTAAACTCCTCATAATTAAACCTAGACTCGAATAAAGGTTAAACCTAACGTTCTGATACCAACTTTCTCACGACCCGGAATTGGCACGTGACCAGCACTTGAATCACGTGAAGTCTATAGGACCCCACCGTAACCCAAGTAAGTCGAAAACCCAGAAATTTAAACCTTTGTAGGAAAATAACGAAGGTGAAGTTTTGAAATAAAGGTATAATGAAATCAAGTTCTCATTTTAAAGTATGAACAAGCTTATAAAAATACAAGTATGTAGTATACTAAAGTTTGAAAACGTTTTCGTCATTTGAAATTTGGAGAGTAGCTCCTTTGTAAATTTTGATCCAAAACCACTGCATAACAAGAATAATATAGGCATCCCTAAGCGGGAGCTAGCTCTTCACCAATCGGCGGAAACACAATCATACAAATAAATATACGACGCCCAAGATGAAGATCAATCACAGAAAAAGAGTAAAGAAAACTAAACATTATCAAATCCAATATAAGAATAATACAAGTCTCACCACTAAGCCCAAATCATTTACAACAGGTTTCTAAGTTTACCAAATATACATAGTCTAGTTGTGGAGTTTTTAAGTAGATACAAATGAATAATAAATAGTATACAAGCGGTAGTTACGATCCGAAGTGTAACCCACCTACCAAGCATCCAACCAAAATTACAAAATACTCTTTGACGTCGACGTACGAATGTCGAACGACTAAGTCACATCAAGAAAACTCAAAAACCAAGTTTCAAATATCATAAAACATCGCAAAAAATCTAGTAAAATGCTCTCTGATTTTTCTTAAGGTGATTTTAGACTTTTTAGCGCATAGGGTAGTCTTAGTTATCTAGTGAAAGAGCTACAGAACAAATTTCAGACCCAGACTCCACTACTTGGCCGCAAATTGCAGTGAAATGGATTAAATTTACGGTTGGGATAAAGAATTAGGGGCTCGGGTTTCTACGGTTGCTTCCTACTGGTCTGCACATCTCACAATATCCTCTATTTAATTTTCAGAGTCCCCGAGTAGTACCAGATTTCATTTGATCACCAAAAGTCCCACAATACCGACATTAGAAATTTCTAAACTCATTTTTGAAACTTCAAAGTTCAATTAGACCAGGGGTTCTATCACTAAAAGGCTAGTAGTCACTCTCTAAACCATCTACTATATCACTACTACTTATTTAATCCACCAAAGATCGCCCTAGAATATTCCAAGTTCACTAAACATCAACTTTTTAACTCTAAGCTAGTTTGTGAGGCTAGGAAACTTGAAAACTAAACTAAAGGTGGAAATTTTACCTCATGCTCAAGAAAATTCCTAGATGGCATAAGGTGCTCAAAACCCAAACTTGATCCCACTAAGATGCTTAGGATGAAGTTGTGAATGATTTTTGTGAAGGTGACATGGTGTTTTGAGTTGATTTTGATGGTAGTTTGTGGTGGTAGTGAAGGTTTGGAGGTGGAGGAAGAATGATGAGAAAATGAATGAAGAAGAAGATGAAACAATGGTTGGAGGCAGCCTTCTCTCTCTTTCTCACACACACACTCTTTCTCTCTCCTACCCATACCTCATCGTCTCCGCGTTTCTTTCTCTTTTCTCATTTTACTTTTCCTTTAAAAAAAACAAAACATAAAACTAAATACCATAAATATAATTGTTATATCTTATAACACATTAAACATGATGGACAAAATAGACTTGGTTTAATGCATAATTAGGTATATACTAATCAAGTATAGTATTAAACTTGTATGTAAATAATTATATATTAATTTATAAAAGCCCAAAACAATTAAATTTTGCATAAAATAATTTATTTAAAATTTTCGATTATTTTCCAACAATATGGGTATATAACTGTACTGCGAAACTCAAATCTATATTCGTATAATATCTGTGAAATTTATTATTTTTATTGTTTAAATTCCAAAATATTATTTTATATTTTTCTGAAATGTTACACAATCGCTCACTGCCTCCATGTGGCTCGGGACTGTACCCAACTAAAACATGTTTGCACGACTCTTTTGAGCCATGGAAGGATGGTAATCTAAGTATAGTGAGAACTTACACGAGATAAATGACGATCTCAGATCAAAAGACTAACCTATACTCATGCCACTAAAGAACTTCCATCCGATGATAGATATAATACCATCTAGAAGTTCTCGGCGAGTTCGTCCGGTGTACTTGTAGGGTTCCTAGGCACACTAATGAGGTTCTACAAGGCATCAACCATGCCAAATTCTAAAATTTAGGTGCCGAGAAACCCTAATATAGATCGTTACTAGAGGTAAAGGCGAAACATGCAAGTTAACAACTTAACTAGAAAGTGAAAGTGACTACAACCTTTGTAGATCCGGTCCTCCACTTCCTTAGCTCCGTGACGATGTCCCTTCGCTGCGATCATCGGATCCCGGACTGTAGCGTCGGTTTCATCGGAGAAATGGACGGGCTAGGTCGTCGACTTCGATGCCGAAGATGATCTACGTCGAGGCAACTCAAGATCGAGCTCCATCTTCACTTGGTCATAGAACTTGTGAAGATAACACACTCTACTACATGGCAAGTGGCAGAGGAGGAAGAAATAGGAAGTGGGTTCACTATGGATTTGGATTTCTCACTTGGAATCATCACTTGGAAAAATCTAGCAATGGTTTCTTCTCTTCATGAAGAAGATGAAGAAGAAGAAAGAAAAAGAATTATTTTAAAAAGAAAATCCAAGTGATCCTTATCATTTAGCAACCATGGGTGAGTTAACAAGTGTAGAGAATAAACTAGGGTTTAAGTAAATGGTCAGGGTTAAGGAAAGAAACAAAATGGTCAAAGCTTTTCAAAGCTTCATGAAGCTTCAAGTAAAAACAAAAGAATCCACCATTTTATTTCTTGCCCAAAAATAAATAAATAAAACAAATAATTAAGTAAAGTTAACAAAACCCTAACCATTAACTTAAATATGGTTTAAATCAAACATACACCCAAGTTTGCATGTATCATCAAACATGATACAAACTAGTGCACAAACATATATCATATATACAATGTGCACATTCAAGTGAGAAAATAATCTTAAGTGAACCAATACTAGTTAATGTAAAGTAATATATCAAATATATAATTATACATTAAATCATTAAATCAACACTTGATTTAACGATCCGGTCATACTGCATATAACCGACTAATATCAATAGTAACAACTTATCGAATCAACACTTGATCCAATAACCCGGCTATATCGCATATAACCGATCAATGTCACAAATCGCGAGAATCGAATACAGTATCACATACTGGTATTATTCTCGGTCCCGCACATATCTCATATGCGCTCCTATTTCGTTTCGCTTGAGCCAGGAAACCTCTGTGTAGGACTCTAAAGACTTGTCAATACGCCGGCAGCAGGTGATGATCATATCAAACACCCATAAGCCGCAAGCGGTCTGCTAAACGTAACGGCCACCCGGGTATTGAGCGATCAGAAGATCAACGAGCAAGCCCGCTCACACTCCTGTGAATCCAATCAGTAACACTTACCGTACAGTCCGGTCTCATCGTCTGATATGTCACATATCTTGCTTAGGGGTGGTAAACGTCAGACCCCAATAGCTCGATAAGTCGTGTCGATATGAGGTCTATAACAGTTTGAGAAACTACTGGTAATACTTACCAGTAAATCTCAGCAACCCTGGCCAGGGATTTCCGGTTATAGCCAATCGAACACAGCGCAACATCAACTCCCTATACCGGGAGAGACGAATCCCCTCCTATCGCTCATTGCCTCCATATGATTCGGGACTGTACCCAAAAACCACCGTTTTGCACGCCCTCTTGGATGTGGTAAGGTGGAAATCGAAGCACAGTGGGAATCACACAAGACTCTATGACGATCTCGGGTCTACAGACTAACCTTTACCATGTCACCAGAGAACTGCCATCTGACGTAAGGTATAATACCATCTGGGAGTTCTCGGCGAGTCCGTCCAGTGTACCCAGTCTCTACTGAGCACCCGTATATCATCTCTGATGTCAAACACCAATGGATATGGGATCATCCATCGCCCATCTGTATGGGTCGAGAAGGTATACGTTAGTCTACTCTGGTATATCGATGCCCCGTCTCGATACACCCATGACTAGGGACCTTGAAAGATGTACTTATAGACTACCATGTCCCTACTAGTATGATCCGCATCATAGTCCAGGTAGTCAAGCACACATCCTAAGGGCTTTACCAACATGTAACAGAGAGACAATCAGTGTACACGTTAAGATAAAGAGCAACCAGATAGCATACTATCATGTCGAGCAAGAAAGTCCTCCCTATATATGTCCAAGCATCCACTACAATATACATCCTATGTATAGTAATGGACTCTAGGGCATACATATAACTAACAATCTCCCACTTGCACTAGGGCCATCTGATAGCAGTGGTTGTAGTATCTCATACTCAACCATCCCATAATAGTCTCTCTCTGGGAAAATGCCTTTGTGAGTGGATCCGCCGTGTTGTCCTCTGAGTCTACTCTCCTAACCTCGATCTCTTTAGAGATCAACCATCTCCATGATCAGGTGATACTGCCTTAGAATGTGTCTGGATCACTGATGGGACAGACGTTCCTTGGCATAAGCCACAACTCCATTGTCACACAATGGGAGGAACTAAGTTCATCTCATGAACAAATATACATCTAGACTGCTTCTTTGGTAGCATCTTAAGTAGCGATGTATCCAACCTTTATCGTCTAGTATGTCACGGTATCTAGCTTGGAACTCTTCCAACATACCGTCCCTTTACTGAGGGTAAAGACAATGCCTGTGACTGACTTTCAGTCGTCCTTATCACTCTGGAACCTTTCCAGTGATTCTCTGCAGGATCAACTGATACCATCTCACTACAACTAGTGAGAGTCTCAACATTCAATTAGATCTATCTCATAGATCCAAAAACCAGGATTTAGTAGGTATCATTTTGATCCTATATGAAGACTCCTTGTGATAAGCGGAGATTGACTGAGCGTAGCATAGGAAACTCCTTCCCTATCAAGAGTATGTCATCCACGTACTCTACGAGGATCACCACCATACTCCTTACTACCTTTTTGTATATACAAGGTTCATCTACCATTTTGATGAAGTCAAACTCTTTGACTACCACATCAAAACAGACGTTCCAACTCCGCGATGCCTGCTTTATCCCATAAAGCAACTTGTGCACGTTTCCGCTGCTCCCACTGTCTACGAAGCCCTCTGGCTGTGTACTTATAGACATCCTCTTCTAAAACATCATTTAGAAAAGCTGTCATGACACCCAACCACCAGATATCGTAGTCATGGTATGTAGCCATGGCAAGTAGGATCTGGATGGACTTAAGCATAGGCCCCAGAAAAGGTTTCATTATTAGCCACAACTGGTCTACGATGCAAACCTTTAACAAGTCTAGCTTTGAAAGTCTCAACCTTTCCATGTACACCAAGTAATCTTCTCATGATATACTTGCTCCTGATGGGGATTTAACCCTTCAGATATTACAACCAAAGTCCATACTTGTTGGTGTATAAGGATTCCATCTCAGATCACTAAGCATCCAGCCATTCTTACAGAGTCCTCACTCTCGATGGCCAGCTCGAAACTAGTTAGGTCATCATCTCATGATGCAATCCTCGCTCCCACTGTCATAGAGAAACCGAAGTATCTCTCAGGTGGGTGAGGAACCCTACTAGATCGGCGGAGAGGCTGAGGTTCGTTGGTAACTATTGAATCCTTTGGTTCTATCAAATCATCTGCTGTAGTTTGTATAGCTGGAACGTTTCCAGTTCTACATTACAGACCTTGTCTCGAGCTTGTCCGGATTATGCTTTTGACATAGGCCAGACAATCCCAAATCTTAACTTACTTAAGAGATAGGCTCTTCCTATACCATATCTTATATGGAGTGGTAGGCAACTGATTTGATTTGTACCCTATTCAATAGGTATGCGGCTTCTCAAGTGCATAACTCCCAAAAAGGAAATAGGTTACTCAGTAGTACTCATCATAGAGCACACCTTATCACATAGGGTGTGATTGCTCCGCCCTGATACACCGACGTGCTGTGGTGTATACGGAGGAGTAATGCTGAGAGAGAATCTCATTCTCCTTTAGAAAAGTCCAAGAATTCCGTGCTCAAGTATTCTCCTCCTTGATCACATCAAAGGGCATAATACTTATACTCGTTTTGGTTCTCTACTTCTAACTTATATTCTGTGAATATCTCAAAAGGTTCGGTGTTTCAACAGGAACATATGTCTGAATCTAAAAAGATCATCAGAGAATATAATGAAGTACAAAGAACCGGTCTTGGCATATGTAGACAGGGGACCTTCATACATCAACATGTATCATCCCAAGGGTTCACTAACTTTTTCTCTGTTTCCAGCAAATAGAGCTATGGTCATTTTATCTTTGTGACATGACTGGCAAGTTTCACAAGATGTAAATTCAAACTGATTTAAACATGCATCTAAATATAACTTCAGTCAGTCGGGTCGCATTGATATGACCTAGTCTACAATGCCTCAAGAAGGATTCGTTCATTTCTGAACTCTTCCTCTTGTGTGTGTTCCGTATACTAAGAACTGTAGTTTGATTTAGAACATCAATGCTTTTAGATAACGTGCCTGAACCGATCAACTTTTGATATAGGAAATGTTCAAAACATTATCCAACAATACAAAATTTTATCATTTCTTTACCAATAAAGAGACTGATATGATTTTGTATATCAGGTTCGGTATCTAATAACATTCGTTCAGAATTAATGTATTTGGAATACAGGGTGACAATGACCAACAGACTTGGCTGCAACACTTGCACCGTTTTCTGTCTCATGAAACTTGTCACCCGTTCTCAGTTCTCTACCTTTCTGTAGCCCTATGTAACAGATTACATATCTGGGATCCTGATCCGGTATCATATACCGAGGACGTAGAGGATACTGAGAAACAGTTCTCTGATATTGAACACACCCGAAGATGATGCATCGTATGCACTTTCTTCGTTTGGGCGGCATAGGAATTCTGGTATTCCTCTATTTCCTGCTCTGTCTTATAATAATTATAAGTTGGAGCGGGACCAACGTTCCCCAGCACAGTATAATAAGCGGGTTCGGTCAATATATCTGTATTATTATCTTGATTAAGGCGTGATATGGTCGCTACCTGGAGAGAGAGAGAAGAAAACACTCTGCGTGCGCTCTTGTAAGATCAGATTGGTTATTATTTTATCTAATCAGGATGGCTCCCATTGTTTTTATCAAATCTTCCTTCAAACCTTAAAAGGAAAGACTAGCCAGGATTAATTACACGCTACAAGTTCGCCAATCTTTCAGCCAGGCCAGTGTCTGTACTTTGAGGGAGGTTCCCCGTGCTTTCGCACAGACCTTATTACAGTAAATCTCGTTTTCCCAGAGGCGTAACCCCGTTGACACCTTTCTAGACACCTACTGTCACGTCCCGAAGGTACGGAACATGACCGGCACTTAAACTACGAACGTCTCGAGGCGTACGTAACCTAAGTGAGCCGAAACCCAGAAATCCAAACCAAGAAAAGATGTAGAGTGCAGGAAAAACCAACTTAAAGCAAGTAGTTTCAATAGCATAAGCCGAATTATGCGGTTTTTAAAAACATCAAAAATTTCCTGAAAATTTCGGCAGAGTCTCCTTTGTAAATACTGGCCCCCAAACGGGATACAACATGAATAGTATACGAAATCAATAAAAAGGCATCCCCAAGCGGGAGCTAGCTCTTCGTCAATCGACGGCCACAACCACACAAGCAATATAATATACAACGCCAACGGCGAGGATCAAAATTCAAAAGGAAGCTCAAAACCACAAGAAAACCACAGGAATAAAACACGCGACTCTAAGGTCGAAGGAATAACATCACTGGTCTCTATCTCAAAATAAATACATGTTTGGTTGATGGAACTTCTAGATACAACATAATAATAATATACAAGATGTAATGATGGGTACGATACAAATAAGCCCACCTACTAGCAAATCACCCGAAGGAAACTATGCCCGTAAAGCTGTAATGAAACCTGTACGGCAAACCTGCAAGAAACTGGGGCACAACGGGGGTGAGTTGCCAACTCGTGAATAGAAAAACATCCACGAAAAGAAATCGCATCAATAACGCAACCTAGGTCAATGATCATAATATGTCCTCAATTATATATATAACATGCAACCTATAACAAGGCTAGGGTAAACATCTAACCCGAGTGTGATCTCATGTGCCCGTGTCAGTGCCTCAGGTAGCAATATATCATATGAATGAGGTATGAATGCATGGAACCGAATGCATGTACTGACGAAAACTGCTTTCATAAATCAGTGAGATTTCTGCATTTAAAAAGTGAGGTACCATAAATGAAATCAGCATAAAACAGTACCCAGCATCGACACAAAACCAGTGTCCAAATATCTCGATATCTCTGTATCACAATCTCTGTACCTCAATATCTCAAAATCTCAATCACAAAATCTAGGGCGCCTTCAATCCAGACCGGCCCTTACCATCCATCTCAAGACCACGACGGTATCCTCCGGATATCTGACGCGTCGGGTAATATCACCGGTCGGTAGTGCTCTCCTGTCGGGCTCAACGTCAACAACACATTCCTCTTGCCCCGGGGTACCGCACCGGGCCCACCATGTACCCGAAACGGTTCCTCCACTCCTCGAATCGGGTCTCGAAATCCATCAGCAAACTCATGGTGGACGACTCATACATCATGGGAAAACCGCACTTTTTATTTTAAAAGAGAGAAAATGTTTATTTATGTTTTTGCGGTTTTCCTCCAAATCCAGAAAATCTCATGGAAATCCGAATCCAAAACCTCAATAACACGTAAAATAGTGAATATGTTGGAGATAGTGCCCTCAGAGTCAATTATTGGATCACAGGCACGCGATTGCAATGATTGAGGGAGGACCTATCCCGGTATGACAGTCTTACTCGAGATGATAGTATGCTATCTGGTTTACCTTTATCATCGTGTACTGCTTTAGGTGACCTGACAGGTCACTATTACACGTTGATAGAGCCCCTAGGATTCTTGCTTGACTGCCAGCAGTATGAGGGCGATCATATAAGTGGGAGCTGGTAGTCTATAAGCACATCCTTAAATGGTCCCTAGTCGTGG
Source organism: Agapanthus africanus (assembly GCA_030015575.1). NCBI lineage: Eukaryota > Viridiplantae > Streptophyta > Magnoliopsida > Asparagales > Amaryllidaceae > Agapanthus > Agapanthus africanus. The sequence continues at coordinate 319,115,525 of CM057342.1, forward strand.
GAGTTTCGAGACAGGGCATCGATACTCCAGAGTAGACTAGTGTATACAGTCGAGACCCCGACGAGGGGCGGTGACCGGTCTCACAAGCCACTGGTGTCAGTTGGTTCACCTAAGATGTATACAGGTGCTCATTGGGTTATGAGTACATCAGACAGGACTCACCGGGAACCTGCTAGTTGGTCTTATACCTGACGTCAGATAGCAGTTCCCTGGTGACATGTGTACAGGTTAGTTCATCGACCTGAGATCGTCATTTGTCTCGGGTGAGTTCCCACTGTGCTTTGATTACTACCCTACCACGGCTCAAAGGAGTCGTGCAAACAGGTTTTAGTTGGGTACATTCCCGAGCCACATGGAGGCAGTGAGCGGATCTTCAGGGGTTCGTCTCTCCCGGTATTGGGGGTGAGGTCGCGCTGTGTCTAGGAGAGCCATTACACGAAGTCCTTGGCCAAGGCAGGAGATTTACTGGTAGGTATTCCAGTAGTATCTCAGGGTGTTCTGGGCTACACTCCGACACGACTTATACCGCTTTTGGGGGTCTGACTTTTACCCACCCCCTAGGCCCGACATGCGATGCTCATAGACGAACGGACCGGACTGTACGGATATTGTCACCGACAGGCTCAGTAGGGTGTCAGGATGAGTTCGCTCATCGACGTCCCTTTTGGTCAATAGCTGGTGGCCCGTTACGTATTGGCTTATACCTCTGACGTGCTAGTGGTTAAATCCACAGCCATAGTATTGACGAGTCTTTAGAGTCCACCACACATTCAGTTACTCAGCTTTCGGGCGAAACGCTGTAGAGGCCGTATGGAGATATGGCAGGGTCCGATCAGATACGTGCGGTATTGCACGGATCAGGATCGGACGGTTTGTACTAGAGGCCGTATAGATATATGGCAGGGTTCGATCAGATACGTGCGGTATTGCACGGATCAGGATCGGACGGATATTACTAGCCGGCTTTGGTTTAAGCCGGATCTTAGTATAGTACAGTGTAGATTTTGTCTCATTGCATTTGTATCCGGTCGGAATACAGATGCGGGTGTGTATGCACAGTATCGGGGTTTTCCTGTAATTTATTACGGGACCAGTTTTCTGGAGTTGCCATTTTGCATTCCGTTCCGGCCGGTTTTCCTTTGTTCTTTCCCGGCCGGACTTTTCCGATGGAGGGGGTTATTTGCAAGTTTGCAAATAACTTTTGTGGAGGGGGTTTCTTACTTTTGTGTCATTATGATATGTTAAGCATCTTTGCTTTTTCATCCATGATGGTGCATTTATGTGATTGGAAAGGGTTAAGGTTTGGATGTAAGTTTGTAATGATGATGTTTTGGTTGTGGTCACCCTCCACCTTTTACTACACTCACCTCCCTCTTGCATTATGTTCACACTCCACCACCATTCCTCAAGAGAGTATGGCCGGCCACTTCTTAGAGAGAGAATGAGAGAGTTTCATTTTTGAGCTTGTGGCATTCTTGATCTCATTTCATGCTAGAAAAATGCAAGCACCATTTTTCTTATCTTGATTCCTCCATCTATCAAATGGCAACATCCACTACCCCAATATGAGACATGAGTCCTACACATATTCTACAGCATATCTTGGGCATGTCGACTTGCCAGCTTCATGCCCGAGTTGCCTCGGTATAGAGGCGGGAGCCCGTAAAAGAAACAGGCGACGTGGTGGCCTTCCGGCGAGGAGGTGACGACTGGAGTTTCCGCGAGAGATCGGGATGACGACGAGAAGACCGGAGGACTCGGATCACTCGGTATATCTCTAACCCGTCTTGTAATTGGCTAGATCTAGTTTAATGGCCCGATCCGGGGTTTAGTGCGCGGTGGTGCCGGTTTGCTAAGTTCGCAAAATTAAAGTTTATCACCGCTTCCGCATTTGGCCGTCGGTTTGACGGCCGGGGCGCCGCCGTGCACTTACAGTGGTATCAGAGCCTCGCTATTAACTTCGTCTAGCTTTGTTTGATTTGTTTGCATTTCCGATCGACCAAAATTCCAAAAACCCGCGTTTTTCTTTACATCAGTTTTCTGTCGAAATTTTTTGAAGTCCAAAAATTTTTCAGGTTGTAGAAAATTGATGTACTAGAAGTCCTAAGAGATCTGGGAAAATTCGAGACATTGATCTCTCAGGTAGAGCGCGGAACCGCGGCAAAACCCCCCTTGTTGCCGCGGTTCCGCCGCAGGTTTGAGGGATCAATGGGTCGAAATTTTCCAGTGGGCTTGTGGGCTGATTTTGGGGGTTTTGGAATATTAAACTTGGGCCCAGAATTTCTGTGAGTGCTACAGTATTGCTTGGGGGCCCACTTGTTAATTTTTGATCGATCGGATATTTTAAACACACTATTTCACAGTATTTACATTATATCTGCGACCGTGAATGTCACTTGATCGGTAAATCCTGTCTAACTGCTATAGCCCGGTTAGACGGATTTGCGAACGTGACTTTCACGTTGATTGTTCTGTGATGTTGCGGATTGGTCGTGGGGGATAGCCTGGATGCAATGCTAGTACGTTTTTGTTGTATTATGTACATTTGATATTGCGGGGCGAGCGTCCGACATGTGGACTGCCGTCACTGCCTGTTTGTATTATTATTTTGGGGTACGACCAGGTTGCGGTCGATGTACCCGGTGTATGTATATTTTACTTTCTGTACTAGGATTGCCCCGCGGAGGGGTGCACGGATAGCCGGGTTCTAGAGGGCAACAAGCCCGCATCTCATGGCATTGAGACGGAGGGGGCTTCACTCTAGAATTGGCAGGCTATTCGCCGCACTCGTAGGGGGTACAGGTTGACCCAGGAGGGGTGCCCAAGTTACCGGATTCCGTGAAGTGCTGGGTGGTCCATTCACGGCGCTGAAAGGGGCTGCCTCGCTTCAGGTTTTGGCGGGTAATTTGCCGCGCCCGTAGGGGTCTAGGATTTCATTGCACAGGCTATCCACACGACCAGGGGAACGTCGGGTTTCAGCAGTGGCTCTGTGAAACCCGGGGATCCCAGATATCTGTATTGTTCTGTGATGCTGTACATTTCTGTGATGTTGCATTTTATTCACGCCTTGAGCAAAATATAATATATTGGTATATATATTAGTAGATGTTGTATATGTTTTTCATCCGCGCTAGTCCAGTCCCCGCTCTGCCGTTAGTTAGCTAACCTAACGGGTGATGACGGGACCCAGTGGCGAATGCGGATGGCATATACGTACATCAGTATATTTTCGTTCTTTGTGGTGTGATCAATTGATGGGACTGCGTTGATTCAGATCAATGCAAGTTAAAACAAACCTAATCTGATGTTGTTGGAACACTTTTCAAAAAGCTGTTATTGCAAGGACGTTCACTTTTGTTTTGCACCGTGGTATTCAGTTGGAATATCCTGCTCCTCAGTCGACGAGGCAATGGCCGAGATCCCTTCACCGGGAGTGACCCCTTGGACAAAAGTTTGCGTCAGGGCATTAACTTCACTATAGCCGATTACTTTTGCTTTGCATCGTGGTATTCAGATGGAATATCCTGCACCTCATTCTACGGGGAAAGAGCCGAGATCCTTTCACCGGGAGTGACCTCTTTAGCAAAGGTTTTCGTCACTATATTTTTCTAAAAAGCTATCAGTTCCTTCAACGATATCAAGTTCATTACGTTAAAGGTTTTCGCCAGAAACCCTTCGTAGCCCTCCGTCGTTTCATATGGATAGTCAATAGTATTCAAGCTGTGTTTGTTGGCCAAAGTCAAGGCACAGTGTTTGGTAGCTGTTGGTTATTGGTAACCATTCGATGAGAGTTGGATCCCGATTCCCACTGATGAGTTAGTTTACTCCTCGGGTGATCCCGACTAATTCTTCTTTCAGGTTTGGAGGAGAATTTGAGGTACAGTGGGAGGTTTCCTGATTAGATAAATTGGTAACCATTCTGATCTAGGATAGAGTGCACGCTGAGTGTTTCTTTTCTCTCTCTCTCTGGCAGGGACCATTGACCCGACCCTAGACTATGACTCAGTGACCAAGTTGACCGAACCTTCTTAAACACTGGCTTTTGGATTGTCAGAGTTGCAAACCTCATTGCCACTCCTACTTTTACCCTTTTCTCCAGGACACCCCGTATTACTGCGAACGTCCACTTCCATTGGACAAAACCATCGTATGGTTAGATACGAACTCGAAGGAATTCGAGGATGGTTTCCGGTTCTGGAGAAAACGAATAGGACTATTCAGTTGTCTTTTCCTTTTACCTTCTCTCACATTGCGAGTACTCCTTGGTTTAGGAGATAGTACACCTATTACGCAAATTGGATAGTCTCCTTCCAAACCTTAGGCTGGTGCCGAACAGTGGGGAATGAAGAAAACCAATTAGCCTAACGATGGTGTACAGAAGGTATTAAGTTAAGACAAAGCAAGGGATTAGTAAGAGGGCAAAGTAAATTGCGACTGATATTCACGACCAAACCAAGTATTTCTTCGCCAATCCTAAATCACCTTTGTATTTCTCCAAGACACTCCGTATCACTACGAAGATCCACAGTTTATTGGATACTCCATCGTATGGTTATATACGAACTCGAAAGGAACTTGTTCCAGTTCGGGGATGGATTCTGGTTCAGGAGAAATAGGAATAAGGTTTATTCGGTTGTCTTTTATCTTCACCTTCTCTTGCATTGCGAGTGTTCCTAGGATTAGGACAGTACACCCATTATGCTTATTGGATAGTCTTCTTCCAAACCATAGGCTGGTGCCGAACGGTGGGGAAGGAAGAAAACCATTTGGCCTAAGGGGTGTGCAGAAGGTAATGACTAAAGACATATAAAGGGATTTGGAGAGGTGGCAAAGAATTATACGGTTATAGTTGTGAATCTGGATAATGGTAGAGGCATTACTAGGAATACCAGGATACCCCATCAAAACATTTCAATGTTTCAGTTCAACTGTGTACTGTTAAAAGAAAACTGATTTCCCGATTGGACACTTGCTCCAGGGTATGTATTTACCAAGTTTGATTCTCACATCTGTATGGTTTTACAGATGATGAGTGGGAGTAAGTTATTGGGAATAGGGTGATCATCCTCATTATATCGGGATTCGTTGTAATCGGTGATATTTGAGGAGATCATCTGGGCTGTTTGCCGGTCGGCAAATATTTGGTTTTGAATATCCGCTGTTGTGCACCAATTTCAAATTAATATATCTGTACGTCTATTTTCATAGAGTGAGATATACCTTTTGATATTATGTCGATGACATTTACCTATATCAGTGGATGGTTAGGTAAGGAGCATTAAACAGCGGTGTAATTCTTCTTAACCATAAGTACAGTTTTCAACCTACGACACACAGTGAAAGAGTTGTTAGACTCAGCGGACTTATACAGAGTATTGTATGTTGTCCAGTGTCCATTAGGACAGAGGGGTTGGTCCTCATACTATATTCTATTTACTTTTAACTTCTCTAGTTCTTAGACATGTGTTTCGTAGAAACACAGCGTCCAAGTTTTGAGGAGTTATAGGTATTTGAATAGAGTAGAGAACCAGGTGTAGCAAGTATCGGGATTCTTCAAAGTGATCGAAGATGTAGATACTTGTGTATGGTATTCAGTTGATAGTAATGATAAAGAGAAATTGCTTCTCTTTCAGGTTACTTATAATTGGAAGCATTCCTAAGTTGAGTAACGCTGATCGGCCTCTTTCCATTTAGTTGACATGCACTGGAGATAGCTGCATGATTTGAATCTGGTTCAATTAAATCAGTGCCTCTGGTTCTATATTGGATATAGTACAGTTCATATCTTAACATTGTTAAGGTACGGGGAGTTTTCCGGCTTATGATTAAAACCAGACTCTGGATAACTCAAGGCACGTTTCTGTAATGGCTGTTTGTGGGTTGACCCAGGCTATGACGAGGGTTGATTTTCTACCATCTGGGAGATCAATAGTAATATTGTTCTAGACTCACCACAGTTTTAATAAAAATGGATTTTTTCAAAAACTGTAGTGGGAGTATGGTAGAACTGGAAGTGATTCCAGAACCGCAAACGATTACTGAAGATTTGATAAGGAACCTAAAGATTCAATCTGATTTGACATTCCATTGGCCACTCCGCAGATACGGTGGGTAACTTCAGGCACCCGAGAGGTACTCCGGTAGCCTCAAGGATGGTGACAGGGAAGTTCTTGTTTACCCATACTTGCCATTGCTGTTGTTCCAGGCTGCGAGACCCGGTAGGAGGATGAGTATAGCGTCGTTCTAAACTAGCTTTAGAAGTGCACGTCTATATGACTCTGCCAGAGGGTTGTCGTAGTCAGTGGGAGCAGCGGAAGCATTGGTGGACATCAGGCTTATGTCTATTTATAGACTAAAGCAGATATAGCGGAGATAGATCATCTATTTCTGATGTGACAGTCATAAGTTTGACGTCATCAGAATAGGGGATGGATCTGTTGAGAAGGTAGTAGGGTGTGATATCCGGGTTTTGGATGACATACACAAAGTAGGAAGTGACATTCCTATACTACGATCGATTATACTTTGGTCGTCATACAGTGGTTTCTCCACAAGGGACTTGGACATTATATCAGACATACTGGTTACTAGATTTATGGTTTTTAGATCTAGATTTGGGTGGTTTCCCAATCAGGGTACTTTGACAACATTCTAAGAGTATTTAGAATGGACGACTCCTGGCACAGTAGTGTACCTGCAGGTGATGGAGTCACCCTCTCTAAAGGTGTCTTATAGACTAAAGTAGAGAGGGATGCGCATGATTGGCAGATCACTTGCTTAGGCAATTGAGTCAATCATGAGAGGTCAAGTACCACACCAGATGTTGTTCTTGCACTAGATGCAATAAGTTGACATTGATCCAATCCTGGAGAAACAGTCGGAAGCAGTTTTAGAACATAAGTGGATGTTCTAGGGATATGATAACGACAGCCTCATTTGGGAGACAATTATTATTCCAGGCTTCCAAGGTGACATGGACGACAAGGAGTTTGTCAGAGTTATATTTTTCCTTCTGACGAGGGGCAGTATTTTGGATAGGTGGTCCAAGGCAATACTGAGGGTGGCATGGCGCAGGATACTGATTAAGTTCAGTTGACGATACAGTCTAAGAAGTTTGGATTTGGAGTTCATTTATGAGCTAGGTCCCATCAGACATCCAGACATTCTAAGACAAGTATTGCTCATTTCGGGAGATGGCTTTCTCCGCGAACTTGAGATAGAGAGAGACATAGAAAGAAACATTCAGGCGGATCCACTCACTGAGGCTATTCCTCGATCGCAAGAGTTTCGCAAACAGGCTTTGTGAGACTGACTAGTAGAGGAGTTGGGTGTTCGGTATCACACGGGCTGTGAGTATGCGACATCGCAATAATTAGCCTTGAGTGCAAGTGGGAGATTGTTGGAGATAGTGCCCTCAGAGTCAATTATTGGATCACAGGCACGTGATTGCAATGATTGAGGGAGGACCTATCCCGGTATGACAGTCTTACTCGAGATGATAGTATGCTATCTGGTTTACCTTTATCATCGTGTACTGCTTTAGGTGACCTGACAGGTCACTATTACACGTTGATAGAGCCCCTAGGATTCTTGCTTGACTGCCAGCAGTATGAGGGCGATCATATAAGTGGGAGCTGGTAGTCTATAAGCACATCCTTAAATGGTCCCTAGTCGTGGGAGTTTCGAGACAGGGCATCGATACTCCAGAGTAGACTAATGTATACAGTCGAGACTCCGACGAGGGGTGGTGGCCGGTCTCACAAGCCACTAGTGTCAGTTGGTTCACCTAAGATGTATACAGGTGCTCATTGGGTTATGAGTACACCGGACAGGACTCGCCGGGAACCTGCTTGTTGGTCTTATACTTGACGTCAGATTGCAGTTCCCTGGTGACATGTGTACAGGTTAGTTCATCGACCTGAGATCGTCATTTGTCTCGTGTGAGTTCCCACTGTGCTTTGATTACTACCCTACCACGGCTCAAAGGAGTCGTGCAAACAGGTTTTAGTTGGGTACAGTCCCGAGCCACATGGAGGCAGTGAGCGGATCTTCAGGGGTTCGTCTCTCTCGGTATTAGGGGTGAGGTCGCGCTGTGTCTAGGAGAGCCATTACACGAAGTCCTTGGCCAAGGCAGGAGATTTAATGGTAGGTATTCCAGTAGTATCTCAGGGTGTTCTGGGCTACACTCCGACACGACTTGTACCGCTTTTGGGGGTCTGACTTTTACCCACGCCCTAGGCCCGACATGCGATGCTCATAGACGAACGGACCGGACTGTACGGATATTGTCACTGACAGGCTCAGTAGGGTGTCAGGATGAGTTCGCTCATCGACGTCCTTTTTGGTCAATAGCTGGTGGCCTGTTACGTATTGGCTTATACCTCAGACGTGCTAGTGGTTAAATCCACAGCCATAGTATTGACGAGTCTTTAGAGTCCACCACACATTCAGTTACTCAGCTTTCGGGCGAAACGCTGTAGAGGCCGTATGGAGATATGGCAGGGTCCGATCAGATACGTGCGGTATTGCACGGATCAGGATCGGACGGTTTGTACTAGAGGCCGTATAGATATATGGCAGGGTTCGATCAGATACGTGCGGTATTGCACGGATCAGGATCGGACGGATATTACTAGCCGGCTTTGGTTTAAGTGATTTATGTGATTGGAAAGGGTTAAGGTTTGGATGTAAGTTTGTAATGATGATGTTTTGGTTGTGGTCACCCTCCACCTTTTACTACACTCACCTCCCTCTTGCATTATGTTCACACTCCACCACCATTCCTCAAGAGAGTATGGCCGGCCACTTCTTAGAGAGAGAATGAGAGAGTTTCATTTTTGAGCTTGTGGCATTCTTGATCTCATTTCATGCTAGAAAAATGCAAGCACCATTTTTCTTATCTTGATTCCTCCATCTATCAAATGGCAACATCCACTACCCCAATATGAGACATGAGTCCTACACATATTCTACAGCATATCTTGGGCATGTCGACTTGCCAGCTTCATGCCCGAGTTGCCTCGGTATAGAGGCGGGAGCCCGTAAAAGAAACAGGCGACGTGGTGCCCTTCCGGCGAGGAGGTGACGACCGGAGTTTCCGCGAGAGATCGGGATGACGACGAGAAGACCGGAGGACTCGGATCACTCGGTATATCTCTAACCCGTTTTGTAGTTGGCTAGATCTAGTTTAATGGCCCGATCCGGGGTTTAGTGTGCGGTGGTGCCGGTTTGCTAAGTTCGCAAAATTAAAGTTTATCACCGCTTCCGCATTTGGCCGTCGGTTTGACGGCCGGGGCGCCGCCGTGCACTTACAGAATATATGCATGAGAATCCATGAATGCGGCATAACAATGAATAACAGTATGCATGAAGTTGCAGGTAATTACTACAATGTCTAAACTAACATATAAGGCAAGTACACTAATATCATGTCTAAACTATTAGCTAACAGGCTATGTCAAGCAATAATATTTTCTAAGGTGTACGTGACATGGCAATTACCGATGAAGATGTGTGTGAGCCGGCAAGTAAGTGTACGTGGCACATACGCAACATCGGTAATGGTGCTGGTGTCCTAACAGCATGATATCAATAATGGAGTATGAAACATAATATAACCATGCGATGCGAAGCGAACCATAATAATGAGCGGGAGCTGAATACTAGACGCAACTATACTAATCTGCATTAATCTAATATAAGCCCTACAAATGGTGGCTTTTGAAATAACACGAATCATGGGGTTTTGAAATTAGGGGCTACGGTGTTTTTATGAAAAGATACGTCTTTTGAAATATCCGTAGGATCCCTTGGGCTGTCTTTTAAAATACCCACGATTCGTTAGTTTTTGAAATAGGTAAGAATCGAATCTAATCTAACAACTAAACTAAACTAAAGGGCTAAGCTAACAAACTGGACTACAGGTAAGGATACCGCCTAACATCTGAGTCGATACATATACATACCTGTATATATATTAGTCGGTGATCCCGCCTCAATAATATCATATCCGATACCATATCTATAATCAGACATCCCAAGTCAAGAGTGCGGATCAATCATCAAAATATAGCTCGTACGTAAATCCGTCGTACGGCATCCCCAAATCTGGGTACGGGTCAATATCATATTCCTCACACTATTCCTCTGGTATCCTCTTTATCCAAGATCATAGTCTAGGGTACTGACCTATGTCTAGTACAATACTAATATCCTCATGTTAGTGTATATGCCCTAGAGGCCATTACTGTATCATACTGGTTTGTATATTACTTAATGGATGCTTGGGATATTCACCTCGTATATACAATCTTGCTCAAAATAGTAGTATGCTACTTGGTTTGTTTCTACTTCAATGTGTACATGTGTTTATTTTTGTATATCGCCTATACACATTAGTAGAGCCCTTAGGATCTTTGCTTGATTACCAGCGATGTGATGGCCGTCACACTAGTGGGGCTGGGTAATCTATAAGCACATCCTTATGCAGGTCCCTGGTCGCAGGACTATCGAGACAGGGCATCGATACTCCGGAGTAGACCAGCGCATGCGCTTCTCATCCCAGTGTGGGAGACGGTCTGTCCCACAGCCGTCAGTACGTCGTACTTGAGATAGTATGCGGGTGCTCGTTAGGTTACGGGTACACTGGACAGGACTCGTCGGGAACTGATTAGTTAGTATTATACCTATCGTCAGTTATCAGTTCCCAGGTGACATGAGTACAGCTTAGTCCGCTGACTTGACACTGTCACTTCGCCTCAAGTGTGTTCCCACTGTACTTTGATCACTACCCTACCACGGCTCAAAGGAGTCGTGCAAACAGGTAGTGGTTGGGTGCAGTCCCGAAGCACTTGGAGGCAGTGACGGTTAGACAGGATTCGTCTCTCCCGGTATTGGGGGTTGACATCGCGCTGTGTCTAGGAGAGCCATTACACGAGTAGTCCCTGGCCAGGGCAAACGAGATATACTGGTAGGTTTCCAGTGTTATCTCAGGGTGTTTTGGGCTTCGCTCCGGCACGACTTGTACCGCTATTGGGGGACTGACGTATACCACCCCCTAGGCCCGCCATGCGATGTATCAGATGAACAGACCGGACTGTACGGAGAATGTCACACTCAGGCTCAGTAGGAGTTCAGATGGGTTTCGCCTCGTCGGTCTTCTTGTCGGCATTACCTGGGGACCGTTACGCACAGCTAGTGCCGCTTGCGGTCTGTGGTTAAACCCACTGCCAGCGTAGTGTCGAGTCTTTAGAGTCCCACACAGAAAGCTTTTCGCCTTTAGGCAAAAGAGTAGAGGTCGCATGGTATTGCGACAGGTCGTATGGTTTTGCGACAGGGTTCGGTCACATCCGTGCACTTATGCACGTACAGTGTCCGGACAGTTTACACTAGCGGGCTTTGGTTTAAGCCGGATCCTAGTGTACCTTATGGGATTGGATTTATCCAGTTTGCATTCGTGTTCCTCGGAACGCGGATGCGGGTGTGTATGCACAGTTGACAGGGAGGCAGAGGCAGCGGATTCTCATTAGGGTTGTTGACAGTTGACCGTTGACTATTTGACTTTATGCTCAACCCTAATGAGAATATGATATGTGATTAAATATTATATTAATTAAGTATTATGGTGATATGGTTGTTGACTTGTTGACTTTTGTTGACTTGTTGACCGGTTGACTAGGCTTGACTAGTTGACCATCATGATAACCATAGCCATCATTTCATGGCAAAGACTTTTGTTTACTTGCTCATTTGTGTAAAATGAGTGCATGAAATGATATGGTTGTGGTTGCTTCTAACCATCACATAAGACTTTTTTTGATATGATGAGTTATGATCACTTTGGATTATGAGAGGGTGAAAGACAAAAGAGAGCCTCATTCTTTCTTGCTCATTCTCTCTCTTGGTCTTGAGCTCTCCTCTTGCTCTCACCCTCAACCTCTTGCTCCCTCTCTTGATCTATGGTTCTCTTGTCTCATGAGTTGAGAATCAAGAACCATAGATAAAATCCCGTTCTATTTCTTCTCTACTCATTCTAGTTCACTAGGTTTAGCAAACCAAGTGAACTAGTTTCTTCAAAGAACGAAGAAGGAGCTAAAGGTTGGAGCTTTCAGGTGGATCTATCTTCGGCGTACGGAGACGACGAGAAGAAGCCATCGGACCACCATCAGAGCTTTGAAGACGAAGGAGTTCAAGACAAGCAAGGTATAACCCCCTAACCGAGTAGCTAAAACTCATAGTTAGGATGTTAGATAGATATTTAACCAAGATCCGGGTTTTAGGTCCATGTTACCATCTTTAAGAAAATCGTTTTTTACCAAATTCCGCATTACCGAAAGTACCGGGAGAGGTAGCATGGACTTACAGTGGTATCAGAGCCTAGTTAAACTCTATCTAACATGTTAGCAAGTAACTAGAAGATCGATCAAAGAAAAAGTCCCGAAAACAAAACCCCAAATTTTCAACTTTCTGTCGATTTCTAAAGTACTGGAAAAACTTTTTGGAACACACCTAAAATCGACTCAGGCTTTTTTAAAGAATCTGCAAAATTTTGAGCCCCTGACTCGGTCAAAGCGCCGCGCTTCCGCGGCGGGAGCACGCTCCCGCCGCGGAAACGCGGCCGAGTTGACTCGGTCAGGAGTTTTATTTTTTGCAGTTTACTCTTGGGGGTATTTTGGGATTTTTGGTATATATATTTTCTGCCCAGATTTTCCAGAACGAAAATTTTATTTTGGGGTCCCGAAAATCCGTATTTTTGATCGAACTTCTAAAAGACTTAAGCTAACGGGTTTTCTGTAATGTGATATTTGTATTGAACGTCTACTAATCGCTATATGTCGATTAGTGGGGGTTATACAAATCTGTGATCTGTAATGTTGCTGGAATGTGTATATGAATATGTTGGATTGTCGCGGGTGAATAGCCGGGGGGTTGTGAGACGAGAGTTTTCTTTTCTTTCAATTCATGTAAATTTGTAAATTGATGTAATAATTATTTGTATGGCCGCACAACCGGGTCGGGGTTGTAGCCGTCATTGTATAATTTCTTTTTACTGTTTTTGCTCCTAGGATAGACCCATGGAGGGGGTGCACAAACTACCGGGTATGCCGAAGTGTCGAGTGGCCTACTCATAGGAGATGAGGGAGGTTACTACGCTTCGGGTACTTGGCGGGTAGTTTGCCGCACCCGTAGGGGTCTTGGGGGGGTATTTGGCTATTCACCGCGACCGTGTAATCTGTCTTTTGTTACAGGCTCGTACAAATTACAGATTCCTAGTATATCCAATGTATTCATCTGTGATCTGAAATGTTTATCATTGCAGTATATCTATATATGATATTATTTAGGCGTTGCTTATGTTTTACAGACGCGCTAGCCCAGCCCCCGCTCTGTCGTTAGTTAAGTAACCTAACGGGTAATGACGGGGCCCCGTGGCGAATGCGAATGGCATAAGCGTACGTCATATTTTGGTTGTTTTCTGCAATGGTAGGATTAAATGATGGGACGCATTAAAAGAACTAATGCAAGAATATCACGCATTAAAAGAACTAATGCAAGATAATAAACCAAGTTAAAGTCGTTGGAACACTTTCGAAAAACCACTCGGTTCTTTTCAAAACAACTTTTAAATGCGGAGCTTGAGCCACTCCTTTTAAAAGCTATCTCGTTCCATCGACCAAATCAAGTTCACTACGTTCACGGTTTTGCCAAAACCATCCGTAGCCCTCCGTCGTTTCACATGAATAGTCAATAGTATTCAAGCTGTGTTTGTTGGCCAAAGTCAAGGCACAGTGATTGGTAGCTATTGGGTATTCATGTGCAGCATAGATAGATGCGTTGGTTTGGAACAGTCGTACTGCCTTGTTGGCCAAAGTCAAGGGTAGGTGCGGGTGGATTCAAATTAACCTGGAGAACGACGGGCAGAACTTGACATGTGACTTATGATTTGTTGTCCAAAGTCAAGGTCATAAGAGCATGGGGCAAAAATTCACATCGGGAGTTTCATAAGTACTGAAACTTGCTAGATTTGCATACCATTTGGAGTGTGATGATTCTGGTAGGATTCCTTCAGTTTCGTCACGCAATGATATTTGGATCCCGATCCTACTGTGAGTATATGCTACTCCTCGGGAAATTTCTCACTTAACGATCAATGCTATAAACCCAGTAGGTGCCTAGAAAGGTGTTAGCGGGGCTACGCCCCCAGGGAAAAGAGGTTCTTTAATTAAGGAACTTCGCGAAAGCGTTGGAAAACCTCCCTCGAAGTACCGACACCGGCCTGGCTGAACGGTTAAGCAAGTATTGTACGGTGGGATTGATCCTGACTAATTCTTCCTTTATGGTTTGAGGAGGGATTCGAGAAACAGTGGGAGCCATCCTGTTTAGACAAACTAAAAACCACTCTAAACTTGCAAGAGCATCATGCTGAGTGTTTCTTCTTCTCTCTCCTAATTGCAGCGACCAAATCGACATGACTGGACTTAAGTTACTCCTAGATAAAAACAAACTGACAGGGCCAAACTACAAAGATTGGCTCAGGAATGTCAAGATAGCAATCACTTACGACAAGCTGGGGTATCTTCTTACCACCAAAGCTCCCCCTGTCCCTGGTCCAACTTCCAGCGTCGCGGATAAGGAAATCCGTAAGACTTGGGAGATTGATAGCGCGAAGGCCAAATGCCTCCTGCTTGCCTCGATGGACAACGAACATCAGAGGAGGCATGAGAATATGGACATGGAGTCCATATTGCTTCATACAAAAGAACTGTATGGAGAGCAATCACGTATCGCAAGATACGAAGCGTCGAAAAAGTTATTTTCGACAAGAATGGCCGTCGGATCATCAGTAGCCGAGCACGTGCTAAAGATGATCGGCTACATTGAGGAGCTCGCTGACCTAGGGATCACATTAGAGAGTGAGCTATATACGGATATAGTTCTCCAGTCCCTTCCTTCCACTTACGCCCAGTTTATACTGAACTTCAACTTACAAGAAAAGGAGGTTGAACTTTCAGAGCTCCTCAACATGCTGAGGAGCGCAGAGGGCACCCTACAGAAAGGTAGGGAAACATCCACTTTGTTTGTAGGAGGATCATCTTCTTCTAGGTCCAAGGCGAAAGCCAAGGGAAAGAAGAAGAAGGCCCCCGCCAAACCAAGGGGCGGTGTTAGTAAAGTGGATACGAAGGGAAAAGGTAAAGCAACAAAGATAGCGGGGAAGCTTGTGGATAAGGAAGAATGCTTCTATTGTCATAAGAAAGGACACTGGAAGAATGATTGCAGGGCCTGGAAGGCCAGAACACAAGAATTGAAGCAGGTTGCTGCTTCAGCTTCAGGTGTGTATGTTATTGAAAACTGTCTTTCAATAAACTCTACTTCCTGGGTATTGGATACCGGATCAGGATCTCATATCTGTAATTCTTTGCAGGCGTTGAGAAACCGTAGGGTTTTGAAGGCAGGTGACATGACCCTCAGAGTTGCGAACGGAGCTAGCATGGATGCTAAAGCCGTGGGGGACTATCACCTGGGAATGTCAGATGGACATGTTTTGGTTTTTGCGTAATTGCTTTTTTGTACCCAACGCAACTTGTAATATCATTTCTGTATCTTTAGTTTCTAAAGAAGGTTATGAATTTGCGTTTGTAAGTAATGTTGTAAACATTCACCTTAATCAAGTTTTGATTGGGTCAGGTACATTGAGTAATGGTATATACGTGTTAAACCAACCATAGATTTTTAATGTCCAGAATACACACAAAAGAAAGTCTCCAGAAATAAATCAGACTTTCTTATGGCATTGTAGATTGGGTCACATCAATGAGAGAAGGTTGACTAAGTTACATACAGAAGGATATTTGAATGCGTTCGAATATCAATCGTATGCCACTTGTCAATCTTGTCTCAAAGGAAAGATGACAAAGACTCCGTTTACTGGACATGGAGTAAGAGCGAGCGAGCTCTTGGGATTCGTACACAGTGACGTGTGCGGTCCAATGTCTACACATGCCCGAAGCGGACATTCTTACTTCATTACTTTTACGGATGACTTCTCAAGGTACGGTTATGTCTTCTTAATAAAACATAAGTCCGAGGCCTTTGGAAAATTCCAGGAGTATAAGAATGAAGTAGAGAAACAGACCGGCAAAAGTATTAAGATTCTAAGATCGGATCGAGGTGGAGAATACTTAAGTGCCGAGTTCCTGGACTATTTAAAAGAGAACGGAATTCTCTCTCAGCTTACTCCTCCATACACCCCGCAACATAACGGTGTATCGGAGAGACGGAACCGCACCCTATTGGATATGGTGCGGTCTATGATGAGTAACGCTGAGTTACCGCGATCATTCTGGGGATATGCGCTAGAATCAGCTGCATACCTTCTGAACCGAGTTCCTACTAAGACCGTGCCTACTACACCATATGAGATGTGGTGTGGGAAGAGACCCTATCTTAAGCACATTAAGACATGGGGATGTCCAGCTTTTGTCAAAAAGCAGCATGCGGACAAGCTCGAGGCACGCTCGGTACAGTGCAAGTTTGTGGGGTATCCGAAGAACTCCAAAGGATATTTCTTCTACTGTGAAGAGGAACAAAAAGTTCTTGTTTCTCGTCATGCCTACTTCTTGGAAACTGAGTTTTTGGAAACCCAGATAAGTGGGAGCACAGTAGAACTGGAAGAAATTCCAGAACCACGGACTATTACTGAAAGTTTAGTGGAACCAGAGGGTTCGGAAGAACAGGACATGCCTATCGTCAGTTATCAGTTCCCAGGTGACATGAGTACAGCTTAGTCCGCTGACTTGACACTGTCACTTCGCCTCAAGTGTGTTCCCACTGTACTTTGATCACTACCCTACCACGGCTCAAAGGAGTCGTGCAAACAGGTAGTGGTTGGGTGCAGTCCCGAAGCACTTGGAGGCAGTGACGGTTAGACAGGATTCGTCTCTCCCGGTATTGGGGGTTGACATCGCGCTGTGTCTAGGAGAGCCATTACACGAGTAGTCCCTGGCCAGGGCAAACGAGATATACTGGTAGGTTTCCAGTGTTATCTCAGGGTGTTTTGGGCTTCGCTCCGGCATGACTTGTACCGCTATTGGGGGACTGACGTATACTACCCCCTAGGCCCGCCATGCGATGTATCAGACGAACAGACCGGACTGTACGGAGAATGTCACACTCAGGCTCATTAGGAGTTCAGATGGGTTTCGCCTCGTCGGTCTTCTTGTCGGCATTACCTGGGGACCGTTACGCACAGCTAGTGCCGCTTGCGGTCTGTGGTTAAACCCACTGCCAGCGTAGTGTCGAGTCTTTAGAGTCCCACACAGAAAGCTTTTCGCCTTTAGGCAAAAGAGTAGAGGTCGCATGGTATTGCGACAGGTCGCATGGTTTTGCGACAGGGTTCGGTCACATCCGTGCACTTGTGCACGTACAGTGTCCGGACAGTTTACACTAGCGGGCTTTGGTTTAAGCCGGATCCTAGTGTACCTTATGGGATTGGATTTATCCAGTTTGCATTCGTGTTCCTCGGAACGCGGATGCGGGTGTATGCACAGTTGACAGGGAGGCAGAGGCAGCGGATTCTCATTAGGGTTGTTGACAGTTGACCGTTGACTATTTGACTTTATGCTCAACCCTAATGAGAATATGATATGTGATTAACTATTATATTAATTAAGTATTATGGTGATATGGTTGTTGACTTGTTGACTTTTGTTGACTTGTTGACCGGTTGACTAGGCTTGACTAGTTGACCATCATGATAACCATAGCCATCATTTCATGGCAAAGACTTTTGTTTACTTGCTCATTTGTGTAAAATGAGTGCATGAAATGATATGGTTGTGGTTGCTTCTAACCATCACATAAGACTTTTTTTGATATGATGAGTTATGATCACTTTGGATTATGAGAGGGTGAAAGACAAAAGAGAGCCTCATTCTTTCTTGCTCATTCTCTCTCTTGTTCTTGAGCTCTCCTCTTGCTCTCACCCTCAACCTCTTGCTCCCTCTCTTGATCTATGGTTCTCTTGTCTCATGAGTTGAGAATCAAGAACCATAGATAAAATCCCGTTCTATTTCTTCTCTACTCATTCTAGTTCACTAGGTTTAGCAAACCAAGTGAACTAGTTTCTTCAAAGAACGAAGAAGGAGCTAAAGGTTGGAGCTTTCAGGTGGATCTATCTTCGGCGTACGGAGACGACGAGAAGAAGCCATCGGACCACCATCGGAGCTTTGAAGACGAAGGAGTTCAAGACAAGCAAGGTATAACCCCCTAACCGAGTAGCTAAAACTCATAGTTAGGATGTTAGATAGATGTTTAACCAAGATCCGGGTTTTAGGTCCATGTTACCATCTTTAAGAAAATCGTTTTTTACCAAATTCCGCATTCCCGAAAGTACCGGGAGAGGTAGCATGGACTTACACCTCAATATACTCATGATCTGACTACTGATCGACAATCTCGTACAAACCGATACCATCAGCACA
The DNA here is from genome assembly GCA_030015575.1 of Agapanthus africanus. NCBI lineage: Eukaryota > Viridiplantae > Streptophyta > Magnoliopsida > Asparagales > Amaryllidaceae > Agapanthus > Agapanthus africanus. The sequence continues at coordinate 319,134,004 of CM057342.1, forward strand.
TATCATCATCAAGGGGTATACATCGCCCAATACGGCCTAGTATCAATATCCTAGCATATCATATCTCATATCACGATCGCATGTCGACCATTTTATTTATAGCACTATTCACCCGTATCGTCGTTCAAAGACCCGCTATGACATCAGGACGTATCTCAAATACGAATACTGCCATATCACCGATATCACAAGCTCAACACAAATCTCATCGACTCATCTCAAACCCAAGTATCATCCTCAAATCCGTATGTGAACACATAGTCCCATACCCATGTGAACACATAACTATATATTCCCGAATAAGCACAAATGAAAGAAGAAAGTATGCAAGTATGGGTGGTTGTGTGCATGTGTGGTGCGACCACTACTCTAGGGTTTCGCGACACTAAATCATCCAAGAACACCAAATATCCATATTATCATCAATATACTCAAACAAAATATAATCAATATATATATGTGTGTATACGTATTCGTATACATCACCACGAACTGCGGGGGTGCTATACGCCATCCACCCGACTTCTCCCCGTAGATATAAATCTACTCACCTGGTCCTCGCTCGCCGGTGCCGACGTCGCGACGCGCTTGCTTGTCGTCTCGAAGTCCACATGGGGTACCTACATATCATAACGGGCCATATCGCATTAAAATCTGACTCATGACCAAAACGACGCACGAATCCCATATAGGTCAAAACCTAAGGTTGCTTCCACAATTTAACCCAAAAACTCTTGACGTCGGCGTACAAACGCCAAACCCTTGAGAAAGCTCCCAACACACTCATTTTTACAATTACAAGCACTAATTATAATATAAAATAGTTTAAAATTCACAAAAACCCCAATTTCACTTTAAATCTATTTTTCCGAAAATCTAGCAAGCAAAATTTACCCGTTTTTGTACAAAACATGATATTTTAACAAAACTAATGGCCATAAGGCTCACTAACCATCTTAATTAAGTCATATAAATCATTTCCATAATTTAATTTCACCAAACCATATATGTTCAAAAAAACTAGTTTGCAAAAATACCGATTTTAATTCTTTTTAAAGCAAAATTCATAATTTAACAATTAAGCTTGGTTTTGCATGATCCAAAGTCATTAAACCACTCAATACAATATTAATAATGACATGAAACCTTAATTTAGATTTTAATCCCATTGTAATTTAATTTCAAAAACCTAGTTTGCATAAAAGCTTAATTTGGACATTTTACAATTAACGATTTGTAATTAACAACTAGATTAGCTTTCAACAAGTCTTAAGATGCTAATCCACACCACATAACCATGCACAATTGATCACAACCCCATTTTCAAAACAAAACCCTAACTTGAATTCCTTAACCATGTAATTTGAACTCCTATAAAACCCAATTAACACTTAACTAAGCTAACATAAGCATTAATCAACAATTTAACTACAAGGTTAACATTATACCTCCACAATTTTGTAGATCTCATTTGAAATCTAGCTATCCAAAATGCTCTCTCTTCACCAAAATCCAAGCTTGAATGGCAAAGGAATAATGGGTAGGGATTAGATTTTTGAGTTTGCTTTGATTTGTGTTGATTTTGGTTGATTTTTGAATGAATTTGGAGGTGAAGGAAGATGAAGACTTGAAGAAAATAGGGGGGGCTGCCAAGAGGTCAGTTTCGGCCAAGAGAGGAGAGGGGTAAGGTGTGGTGTGGGGGTGGGTGAGTTCAAGGGGAGAAAAGAAGACCAAGTCAACAAAAGACCATACTCTTTTTACTATTTTCTTATTTCCTTTCTTTTCTTTTCTTTCATTTCTTTTCTTTGCAAAACAAGTGGGGACAAGAGAGGGGGGCTGCTGAATTCAGCCAAGGGGGAGGGAAAATGGGGGTGTGTGAGTGTGGGTATGGATGTGGGGTGATAAAAATGATAAATACGATACCCCAAACATCCATTTACACTAAAAAAAGCCTTTTTCCTTCAATAATTTCTAAACCGTTTTGGAAAACGATTTCGTTTCAAAAACCACATGATAAAATTTTGTTTAATGTTTTATGATGCACAAAATTTGTTTCAACTCATTACAATTTGTAATTTTCCCTAATTAAATATATTAGTGACGGCTTAAAATAATATTAAAATAATTAATTTCGGAAAATTTTTCAGAAAATTTGAAATTTCACCAGTGACTCAATAAACACCAAATACTAGCAATTACATAGTTAGAATATGTATATTTAATTTTTATAATAAGATATTTGCATTTTGACTTTTTACAGAAAACCCCCTTATTTTACCGTTTTTTTCGAAATTTTACCGAAACAATTTTCAAAACGTTACAATCTTCCCCCTTAAAGAAATTCGGTCCCCGAATTTAAATTAAAACTCCCCCCAAATACTAAAACATCTAAGCAACACCATCAAGTCGTCGGGGCTCCGAAATCGTAAATACATAAAACAAATCGTAGCGCAGCGCATGCGCATGAAAAATGAGCATATAACTCAAATCAAAACTCCGTCAAGCATCCCGCAATCATCGGAGTCATGGGGAAGACATCAATACCAAATCCAAAGCAAAACCAATATGATATAACTCGAAACTATACATGTAAAATATATTCAGGTACTATCCTCTGACAAGTCCTGCTCAGTACGAAAACACATAGCAATATCATAAAAACGTACTGCTCTATAAGAAAAAAAAATCAATCCCAAAATACGCGTATGAATACTACGTACGTCTGGTACGCACGGAAATCAAAATCCAAATATGTGCCATACATATGCACAGAAACAACATCTAAGTGCATCGGGTGTGCACGAAACATCTGTCGTAGGCAACATGTGTGCCTGACAGCAAAATCAGGTGCATCTGACATGCACGAAAAATCTCGATTTAGTGCATCTGGTGTGCACCAAAATCACACTTCAAAATATGCGCCCAACATGCGTGAAAATCCAAATCAGGTGCATCCATCGTGCACGAAATCATGAAATCCAATATCAAGTGCCGAACATGCGCAAAATCAAATCAGGTGCACATGGTGCACAAAACAAATATCGATCATCACCATCGAAATCAAAGTTCAATGCATCTAAGTGCACAAAAGGCGTATCACTGCACTGCAAGCATATATAAACTATACAGAGTACAGGAACCAAATCGTGTGCGTGCATACGCACAAAATCAACTCAAATGTCTAAAACCGTAAAATCACAAACATGTGAAACCAAAGCATGAAAACGATATCAAGTGCAACACTGTGCAAAGATCATAAATCCTCAATCATCAAAATCAAATCATGCGAATAAATCACCCAAAACATCGAAATCAATAATGGCGGAATAGTACCGCTCAAGCGCATCCTCTAAGAATCTCGGGCCAACTGTCGCGGTCACTAGTGGGACGTCTCGTCGATGATCATGAACTCTGGCCTGCTGGTGTGCGTAACAATGACCACTCCTGGGTCAAGGTCTTCTCGTAATTTATTCCAGAAAGGTCCTGTCGAGGTCTCTCCCAAATCGCGTCTCTGCCGAACTGTCCGGAAGTCATCGTCCTTTACTAGATCTGTTCTCGTTCCGGAACGGCTGCATACTCATCGTGACTCCTTCTGGAAGGTATATCCAAGCACAATGCCTCGTCATGCGTATCGCATCTCTGATGTCGGCGGAGTGGAATGTCGTCTCATCAAGATCTCGTACGAACCTCTTACTCCACTTTCTCTAATGTCGACTGCTTCGGACTCATCTCGTCGTGGCTGCATGGACTGAGCTCCTACGGCTATCCTCGTATCTGGAGTCTCCCAAGAAATGCATCCCACCACCTGGCATCCGAATGAAGTCGAACCATCCGATTGATTTGTCAAAACCTCATAATTCCCTAAGAGCTCAACATCTTGGGTACAGTTTAATAGTATCGAGTACGTACCATAACATCGATGGTCCAGCCGTAGAAGGGCAAACCCAAGCCTCACTAATGGCGCCGCGGAACAGCCGTAAACCCTAAGGTTCAAAGGCTTTCACACGGTCATTATGTCGAGTTAGGATTTCATTCTTCTAGAGGGTCCATAGAATTGCCTGCATGTCTTTCCGAATACTTTAAACTTGGAATAATAGGTTTCTGATATTCGATCGTCACTGTCGACTCTCAACGTCTCCGCGTGAAGTCGTCTCTAGCTGGAATCAATTTATCTGATGACCTCGCATCGGTAAGCGAACGATCCACATGTCCTAGTCATTCTTCCTTGGTGACTAGCGGCCTTCTATAATCTCTTAGTACAACCTCGTACTGCAATAGCTCCCACATCTGGGCGATATCTCGTCGTTCGCAGCAAAAACTGGTTCGCTCATCTGTACGCTGAACCGTGCCTCAATCACTTCAATGGTCATCTAAGTATGGCTGGCCTCTACCGGTGGCTCAATCCTCTGGTGCTAATCTGCACGTCCGAGCAATCTCATACGGCGATCCATCCAACGCTCGTGGCGCAAAACACAATCAAAAGACACCTCTCTACAATCGGGTGTCGCCGGAATCACGCCCTGGTCAGTCCTCGTTCGTGACGAGCTCGTGCTGACGGCAACTCTAGCCGTAGCTCTCCCTGCCCGTAATCGTGGCAGCAAAACCAAACTGGTACCGATGAGGCTAGATCGGAATGAATATAATACTGAGCAAAGAAATGTACATCCTAAGGCTCCTTAAGTGGAGTGGCGTGTCGTAAGTATGCCGTGGAACATACCCACGGTACGTCACTCTACTTTAGTCACCTATTCCATCAACCAAGAGTCATCCTACGCTCCGAAGGTAAAACCTAACGCTCTGATACCAACTTTGTCACGTCCGGAAGGTACGGAACATGACCGGCACTTAAACTACGAACGTTTCGAGGCGTACGTAATCTAAGTGAGCCGAAACCCAGAAATCCAAACCAAGAAAAGATGTAGAGTGCAGGAAAAACCAACTTAAAGCAAGTAGTTTCAATAGCATAAGCCGAATTATGCGGTTTTTAAAAACATCAAAAATTTCCTGAAAATTTCGGCAGAGTCTCCTTTGTAAATATTGGCCCCCAAACGGGATACAACATGAATAGTATACGAAATCAATAAAAAGGCATCCCCAAGCGGGAGCTAGCTCTTCGTCAATCGACGGCCACAACCACAAAAGCAATATAATATACAACGCCAACGGCGAGGATCAAAATTCAAAAGAAAGCTCAAAACCACAAGAAAACCACAGGAATAAAACGCGCGACTCTAAGGTCGAAGGAATAACATCACTGGTCTCTATCTCAAAATAAATACATGTTTGGTTGATGGAACTTCTAGATACAACAGAATAATAATATACAAGATGTAATGATGGGTACGATACAAATAAGCCCACCTACTAGCAAATCACCCGAAGGAAACTATGCCCGCAAAGCCGTAATGAAACCTGTACGGCAAACCTGCAAGAAACTGGGGCACAACGGGGGTGAGTTGCCAACTCGTGAATAGAAAAACATCCACGAAAAGAAATTGCATAAATAACGCAACCTAGGTCAATGATCATAATATGTCCTCAATTATATATATAACATGCAACCTATAACAAGGTTAGGGTAAACATCTAACCCGAGTGTGATCTCATGTGCCCGTGTCAGTGCCTCAGGTAGCAATATATCATATGAATGAGGTATGAATGCATGGAACCGAATGCATGTACTGACGAAAACTGCTTTCATAAATCAGTGAGATTTCTGCATTTAAAAAGTGAGGTACCATAAATGAAATCAGAATAAAACAGTGCCCAGCATCGACACAAAACCAGTGTCCAAATATCTCGATATCTCTGTATCACAATCTCTGTACCTCAATATCTCAAAATCTCAATCACAAAATCTAGGGCGCCGTCAATCCAGACCGGCCCCTACCATCCATCTCAAGACCACGACGGTATCCTCCGGATATCCGACGCGTCGGGTAATATCACCGGTCGGTAGTGCTCTCCTGCCGGGCTCAACATCAACAACACATTCCTCTTGCCCCGGGGTACCGCACCGGGCCCAACATGTACCCGAAACGGTTCCTCCACTCCTCGAATCGGGTCTCGAAATCCATCAGCAAACTCATGGTGGACGACTCATACATCATGGGAAAACAGCACTTTTTATTTTAAAAGAGAGAAAATGTTTATTTATGTTTTTGTGGTTTTCCTCCAAATCCAGAAAATCTCATGGAAATCCAAATCCAAAACCTCAATAACACGTAAAATAGTGAATATATGCATGAGAATCCATGAATGCGGCATAACAATGAATAACAGTATGCATGAAGTTGCAGGTAATTACTACAATGTCTAAACTAACATATAAGGCAAGTACACTAATATCATGTCTAAACTATTAGCTAACAGGCTATGTCAAGCAATAATATTTTCTAAGGTGTACGTGACATGGCAATTACCGATGAAGATGTGTGTGAGCCGGCAAGTAAGTGTACGTGGTACATACGCAATATCGGTAATGGTGCTGGTGTCCTAACAGCATGATATCAATAATGGAGTATGAAACATAATATAACCATGCGATGCGAAGCGAACCATAATAATGAGCGGGAGCTGAATACTAGACGCAACTATACTAATCTGCATTAATCTAATATAAGCCCTACAAATGGTGCCTTTTGAAATAACACGAATCATGGGGTTTTGAAATTAGGGGCTACGGTGTTTTTATGAAAAGATACGTCTTTTGAAATATCCGTAGGATCCCTTGGGCTGTCTTTTAAAATACCCACGATTCGTTAGTTTTTGAAATAAGTAAGAATCGAATCTAATCTAATAACTAAACTAAACTAAAGGGCTAAGCTAACAAACTGGACTACAGGTAAGGATACCGCCTAACATCTGAGTCGATACATATACATACCTGTATATATATTAGTCGGTGATCCCGCCTCAATAATATCATATCCGATACCATATCTATAATCAGACATCCCAAGTCAAGAGTGCGGATCAATCATCAAAATATAGCTCGTACGTAAATCCGTCGTACGGCATCCCCAAATCTGGGTACGGGTCAATATCATATTCCTCACACTATTCCTCTGGTATCCTCTTTATCCAAGATCATAGTCTAGGGTACTGACCTATGTCTAGTACAATACTAATATCCTCAATATACTCATGATCTGACTACTGATCGACAATCTCGTACAAACCGATACCATCAGCACATATCATCATCAAGGGGTATACATCGCCCAATACGGCCTAGTATCAATATTCTAGCATATCATATCTCATATCATGATCGCATGTCGACCATTTTATTTATAGCACTATTCACCCGTATCGTCGTTCAAAGACCCGCTATAACATCAGGACGTATCTCAAATACGAATCTTGCCATATCACCGATATCACAACCTCAACACAAATCTCATCGACTCATCTCAAACCCAAGTATCATCCTCAAATCCGTATGTGAACACATAGTCCCATACCCATGTGAACACATAACTATATATTCCCGAATAAGCACAAATGAAAGAAGAAAGTATGCAAGTATGGGTGGTTGTGTGCATGTGTGGTGCGACCACTACTCTAGGGTTTCGCGACACTAAATCATCCAAGAACACCAAATATCCATATTATCATCAATATGCTCAAACAAAATATAATCAATAAATATATATGTGTGTATACGTATTCGTATACATCACTACGAACTGCGGGGGTGCTATACGCCATCCACCCGACTTCTCCCCGTAGATATAAATCTACTCACCTGGTCCTCGCTCCCCGGTGCCGATGTCGCCACGCGCTTGCTTGTCGTCTCGAAGTCCACATGGGGTACCTACATATCATAACGCGCTATATCGCATTAAAATCTGACTCATGACCAAAACGACGCACGAATCCCACATAGGTCAAAACCTAAGATTGCTTCCACAATTCAACCCAAAAACCCTCGACGTCGGCGTACAAACGCCAAACCCTTGAGAAAGCTCCCAACACACTCATTTGTACAATTATAAGCACTAATTATAATATAAAATAGTTTAAAATTCACAAAAACCCCAATTTCACTTTAAATCTATTTTTCCGAAAATCTAGCAAGCAAAATTTACTCGTTTTTGTACAAAACATGATATTTTAACAAAACTAATGGCCATAAGGCTCACTAACCATCTTAATTAAGTCATATAAATCATTTCCATAATTTAATTTCACCAAACCATATATGTTCAAAAAAACTAGTTTGCAAAAATACCGATTTTAACTCTTTTTAAAGCAAAATTCATAATTTAACAATTAAGCTTGGTTTTGCATGATCCAAAGTCATTAAACCAGTCAATACAATATTAATAATGACATGAAACCTTAATTTAGATTTTAATCCCACATTGTAATTTAATTTCAAAAACCTAGTTTGCATAAAAGCTTAATTTGGACATTTTACAATTAACGATTTGTAATTAACAACTAGATTAGCTTTCAACAAGTCTTAAGATGCTAATCCACACCACATAACCATACACAATTGATCACAACCCCATTTTCAAAACAAAACCCTAACTTGAATTCCTTAACCATGTAATTTGAACTCCTATAAAACCCAATTAACACTTAACTAAGCTAACATAAGCATTAATCAACAATTTAACTACAAGGTTAACATTATACCTGCACAATTTTGTAGATCTCATTTGAAATCTAGCCATCCAAAATGCTCTCTCTTCACCAAGATCCAAACTTGAATGGTAAAGGAATAATGGGTAGAGATTAGATTTTTGAGTTTGCTTTGATTTGTGTTGATTTTGGTTGATTTTTGAATGAATTTGGAGGTGAAGGAAGATGAAGACTTGAAGAAAATGGGGGGGGGGGAGGCTGCCAAGAGGTCAGTTTCGGCCAAGAGAGGAGAGGGGTGAGGTGTGGTGTGGGGGTGGGTGAGGTCAAGGGGAGAAAAGAAGACCAAGTCAACAAAAGACCATACTCTTTTTACTATTTTCTTATTTCCTTTCTTTTCTTTTCTTTCATTTCTTTTCTTTGCAAAACAAGTGGGGACAAGAGAGGGGGGATGCTGAATTCAGCCAAAGGGGAGGGAAAATGGGGGTGTGTGAGTGTGGGTATGGGTGTGGGGTGTTGAAAAATGATAAATACGATACCCCAAACATCCATTTACACTAAAAAAAGCATTTTTTCTTCAATAATTTCTAAACCGTTTTGGCAAACGATTTCGTTTCAAAAACCACATGATAAAATTTTGTTTAATGTTTTATGATGCACAAAATTTGTTTCAACTCATTCCAATTTGTAATTTTCCCTAATTAAATATATTAGTGACGGCTTAAAATAATATTAAAATAATTAATTTCGGAAAATTTTTCAGAAAATTTGAAATTTCACCAGTGACTCAATAAACACCAAATACTAGCAATTACATAGCTAGAATATGTATATTTAATTTTTATAATAAGATATTTGCATTTTGACTTTTTACAGAAAACCTCCTTATTTTACCGTTTTTTCGAAATTTCACCGAAACGATTTTCAAAACGTTACACCTACTAGATCGGCTAATTGTAATGTGTAAAACTCTCCCAGGAGTAACAATTACTCGCAGTGGGTATCGGGATCCAACTATCTCATAGAAGGTATGCAATCTCTTTGCAAATTTCAACACTTGAAATTCCCGATAATATTTTGCCCCTAACGTGCTATGACCTTGACGAAAGCTAACAAACCATAGCCTGCTAGTCAAGTTCAACCCGTACATTTCTTGACTGAATTAAACCCACCCGCACGACCCTTGACGAAAGCCAACAAAGCCGTTCGACTACCCTAATCCAATCGCATCGTATGCAGCAGATAAGCAGCATATAGCTACCGCACACTACACCTTGACGAAAGCCAATAAATGTAGCACGAATACTATATACAACTTATCTGAAATGATGGAGGGGTACGACAGGTTTTTCTGAAAACCTATTGCGTAATGAACTTGATATCGTTGTAGAATCAAATGATTTTGAAATGGAGTGTTTTTGAGGCTTTTTCTAGTTTTGCTAAAGGGGTCACTCCCGGTGAAGGGATCGTCGGCCCTTTCTTCGTTGAATGAGGTGCGGGACATATCATATATATCACTGTGCAAAACAGAAACTATAGAAGCAATCAAAAGACAAACCGAGTGTGTAGCATCTGCCAGTTATTGCTAAAAGGGCTACTCCCGGTGAAGAGATCTCGGCCCTTTCCTCATCGAATAAGGTGCAGGATATATCATATATACCACTATGCAAAGCAAGAACTGTAGCTACCTGTTTTTGAAAATTCGATTCCACAACATCTTAGGTTTCTTTTCTTTCATTAATCATATTAATGAAGTCCCATCATTTAAGTCCACCTAAACATCACAGATAAATATAACGTACACTTATGCCATCCGCATTCGCCTCGATGTCCCCTCGTGCACCGTTAGGTTAGGTAACTAACGGCAGAGCGGGGCAGGGGTAGCGCGGGTGTAAAACATAAGTGATGCCTATATAATATATCATATATACTATATACAGTATTTATCACAGAACATCAAATGATCACATCACAGATATCGCAGCAGAAGAATCATATGAAACATTGGATATACTAGGACGCCCGTGTTTTCAATACGAGCCAGTATAAAACACGGATTTCACGGTCGCGATAAATAGCCAAAACCCACACCCCTAGACCCCTACGAGAGCGGCAAGCAACTCTACCAATTCTAGAGTTAAGAGACCCGGACTCGACTCCTCGAGTTGGTCTCCCACTGGACTCCAGAACCCGGTTACTTGTGCCTTCCTCCTTGGGTCTATCCTAGTGCGGAAAAGTAAATAATATACATCAACGGTGACATCTTCCTCAACCTGGAAGTGCCCCAATAAAAGAATATTACATACTGTAAGTGCACGGCGGCGCCCCGGCCGTCAATCCGACGGCCAAAAGCGGAAGCGGTGAATAACTTAAATTTTCTTGAACTGGCAAACCGCCGCGCACTAATACCCGGATCGAACCATTAACTAGTCCTAGCTAACAACAAGAAAGGGAATAGGGATATACCGACGATCCAAGTCCTCCGGTCTTCTCGTCGTCGTCCCGATCTCCTGCGGAATGTCCCGTCTCCTCCTCGTCGCCGGAAGTGCACCACATCGCTTACTTCTTTTACGGGCTCCCACCTCAATGCCGAGGCAACTCGGGCACGAAGCCGGCTACTCGACGTGCCCAAGATTTGCTGTAGAATATAATGTGGATTACATGTCTCATTTGGGATTATGGAGTTGCCTTTTGTGGTGGAGGAAGAAGAACTTGGAGAGAGGTGAAGGAAAAAATGTGATAGACCAAGAAGAATGAGAGTATCATCTTTTTTCCCCACTCAAAAGAGAAGCATTTTCCTCATCCTCACAAAGTGGCCGGCCCCCCCTATTAGTGTGATTGGAGAGAGAGAGTAAGGTCAAGGGGGTGGGTGGAATGCAATGATGCAAGCAAGTGATGATGAAAGAATCCAATGATCACAACCATAACCCACACTCCAAAACAAGTAATCAACAACCATGATTGCTACAAAAAGTCAAGCAATCATGAAGCATGGAAGGTCAAGGGATGGGCTCCATCATGAAACCATCATGATAAAACAAAAATGCAAAGACCCCCTCCACAACCGCTTATTTGCAACAATGCAAATAAGCCCTCCTCCACCAAACTTCGGCCAATGAACGGAACAATGGAAATCGGCCGAAATGGAAAGCAAACTGGCAACTCCAGAAAACTGGTCCCGTAATAAATTACAGGAAAACCCCGATACTGTGCATACACACCCGCATCTGTATTTCGACCGAAATACAAATGCAAGGAGACAAAATCTACACTGTACTATACTAGGATCCGGCTTATACCAAAGCCGGCTAGTAATATCCGTTCGATCCTGATCCGTGCAATACCGCACGTATCTGATCGAACCCTGCCATATAACCATACGGCCTATAGTACAAACTGTCCGATCCTGATCCGTGCAATACCGCACGTATCTGATCGGACCTTGCCATATCTCCATACGGCCTCTACAACCTTTCGCCCGAAAGCTGAGTAACTGAATGTGGGGGACTCTAAAGACTCATCAACACCTTGGCTGTGTATTTAACCACTAGCACATTAGAGGTATAAGCCAATACATAACGGGCTACCAGGTATTGACTAAAAGGGACGTCCGTGAGCGAACTCAGCCTGACACCCTACTGAGCCTGTCAGTGACAATATCCGTACAGTCCGGTCCGTTCGTCTATGAGTATCGCATGGCGGGCCTAGGGGGTTGGTAAAAGTCAGACCCCCAAAAGCGGTACAAGTCGTGTCGGAGTGTAGCCCAGAACACCCTGAGATACTACTGGAATACCTACCAGTAAATCTCCTTGCCTTGGCCAAGGACTTTGTGTAATGGCTCTCCTAGACACAGCACGACCTTACCCCCAATACCGGGAGAGACGAACCCCTGAAGATACGCTCACTGCCTCCATGTGGCTCGGGACTGTACCCAACTAAAACCTGTTTGCATGACTCCTTTGAGCCGTGGTAGGGTAGTAATCAAAGTACAGTGGGAACTCACACGAGACAAATGACGATCCCCAGGTCGATGAACTAACCTGCACACATGTCACCAGGGAACTGCCATCTGACGTCTGGTATATGACCAACTAGCATGTTCCCGGCGAGTCCTGTCCGGTGTACTCATAACCCAATGAGCACCTGTATACATCTTAGGTGATCCAACTGACACCAGTGGCTTATGAGACCGGCCACCGCCCCTCGTTGGGGTCTCGACTGTATACACTAGTCTACTATGGAGAATCGATGCCCTGTCTCGAAACTCTCACGACTAGGGACCTTTTAAGGATATGCTTATAGACTCCCAGCTCCCACTTATATGATCGCCCTCATACTGCTGGTGGTCAAGCAAGAATCCTAGGGGCTCTATCAACGTGTAATAGCGACGTGTCAGGTCACTTAAAACAGTACACGATGATAAAGGTAAACCAGATAGCATACTATCATCTCGAGTAAGACTGTCCTACCGGGATAGGTCCTCCCTCAATCATCGCAATCACGTACCCATGATCCAATAATTGACTCTGAGGGCACTATCTCCAACAATCTCCCACTTGCACTCAAGGCTAATTATTGCGATGTCGCATACTCACAGCCCGTGTGATACCGAACACCCAACTCCTCTACTAGTCAGTCTCACAAAGCTCGTTTGCGGAACTATTGCGTTCGAGGAATAGCTTCAGTGAGTGGATCCGCTTAGTTGTTTCTTTCTATGTCTCTCTATATCTCAAGTTCGCGGAGAAAGCCATCTCCCGAAAAGAGCAATACCTGTCTCTGAATATGTCTGGATGTCTGATGGGACCTAGCTCATAAATGAACTCCAAATCCAAACTTCTTAGACTGTATTGTCAACTGAACTTAATCAGTATCCTGCGCGCCATGCCTCCCTCAGTATTGCCTTGGACCACCTGTCCAAAATACTGCCCCTCATCAGAAGGAAAACTATAACTCTGACAACCTCCTTGTCGTCCATGTCACCTTGGAAGCCTGGAATGATAACTGTCTTCTGAATGAGGCCGTCGTTATCATCTCCCTAGAACATCCACTTATGTTCTAAAACTGCTTCCGACTGTTTCTCCAGGATTGGATTAATGTCAACTTATTGCATCTAGTGCAAGAACAACATCTGGTGTGGTACTTGACATCTCACGATTGACTCAATTGCCTGAGCAAGTGATCTGCCAATCATGCCCGTCCCTCTCCCCTTTAGTCTGTAAGACACCTTTGGAGAGGGTGACTCCATTACCTGCAGGTACACTACAGTGCCAGGAGTCGTCCATCCTAAATACTCTTAGAATGCTGTCAAGTACCCTGATTGGGAAACCACCCAAATCTAGATCTAAGACCATAGATCTAGTAACCAGTATGTCTGATATAAAATCCATTTCCTTTGTGGAGAAACAACTGCGTGACGACCAAAGTATAACCGATCGTAGTGTAGGAGTTTCTTTTCCTACTCTGTGTATATCATCCAAATACCAGGATATCACACCCTACTACTTTCTCAACAGATCCATCCCCTATTCTGATGAAGTCAAACCCATGACTGTCACGTCAGAAATAGATGATCTATCTCCGCTACATCTGCTCTAGTCTATAAATAGACATAAGCAACCTGTCCACCAATGCTTCCGCTGCTCCCACTGACTACGACAACCCTCTGGCAGAGTCATATAGACGTACACTTCTAAAACCGGTTTAGAACGACGCTATACTCATCCTCCCGCCGGGTCTCGTAACCTGGAACAACAGCAATGGCAATTGTGGGTAAACAAGAACTTTCCTGTCACCGTCCTTGAGGCTACCGTAGTGCCTCTCGGGTGCCTGAAGTTACCCATCTTATCTGCGGAGTGGCCAATGGAATGTCAATCCAGATTGAATCTTTAGGTTCCTATGAAATCTTCAGTAATCGTTTGTGGTTCTGGAATTACTTCCAGTTCTACCATACTCCCACTACTGTTTTCTGAAAAAAAACATTTTTAATAAAACTGTGGCGAGTCTAGAACAATATCGCTATTGTTCATCTAGATGGTAGAAAGTCAACCCTCGTCATAGCCTGGGTCAACCCACAAACAGCCATTACAGAAACGTGCCTTGAGTTGTCCAGTGTCTGGTTTTAATCATAAACCGGACAACTCCCCGTACCTTAACATCGTTAAGATATGAACTGTTCTATATCCAATATAGAACCAGAGGCACTGATTTAATTGAACCAGATTCAAATCATGCAGCTGTCCCCAGCGCATGTCAACTAAATGGAAGGAGGCCGATCAGCGTTACTCAACTTAGGAATGCTTCCAATTATGAGTAACCTGAAAGAGAAGCAAGATCTCTTTATCATTACTATCAACTGAATACCATACACAAGTATCTACATCTTCGATCTCTTTGAAGAATCCCGATACTTGCTATACCTGGTTCTCTACTCTATTCAAATACCTATAACTTCTCAAAATTTGGACCCTGTGTTTCCGCGAAACACCTGTCTAAAAACTAGAGAAGTCATAAGTAAACCGAATATAGTATGAGGACCAAGCCCTCTGTCCTGATGGACCTTGGACAACATACAATACTCTGTATAAGTCCCTTGAGTCTGATAACTCATTCACTGTGTGTCGTAGGTTGAAAACTGTACTTATGGTTAAGAAGAATTACACCGCTGTTCAATGCTCCTTACCTAACCATCCACTGATATAGGTAAATGTCGTAGACATAATTTCAAAAAGGTATATCTCACTCTATGAAAATAGACGTACAGATATATCAATTTGAAATTGGTGCATAACAGCGGATATTCAAAACCAAATATTTTCCGACCGGCAAACAGCCCAGGTGATTTCCTCAAATATCACCGATTACAACGAACCCCGATATAATGAGGATGATCACCCAATTCCCAATAACTTACTCCCACTCATCATCTGTAAAACCATACAGATGTGAGAATCGTACCTGGTAAATACATACCCTGGAGTAAGTATCTAATCGGGAAATCAGTTTTCCTTTAACATTACACAGTGAAACTGAAACATTGAAATGTTCCGATGGGGTATCCTGGTATTCCTAGTAATGCCTCTTCCAGATTCACGACTGTAACCGTATAATTCTTTGCCACCTCTCCAAATCCCTTCATATGTCTTTAGTCATTACCTTCTGTACACCCCTTTAGGCCAAATGGTTTTCTTCCTTCCCTACCGTTCGGCACCAGCCTACGGTTTGGAAGAAGACTATCCAATAAGCATAATAGGTGTACTGTCCTAATCCTAGGAACACTCGCAATGCGAGAGAAGGTGAAGATAAAAGACAACCGAATAAACCTTATTCCTATTTCTCCTGAACCAGAATCCATCCCCGAACTGGAACTAGTTCCATTCGAGTTCGTATATAACCATATGATGGAGTATCCAAATAAACTGTGGATCTTCGTAGTGATACGGAGTGTCCTGGAGAAATACAAAGGTGATGTGGGAGTGGTAACGAAATATTTGGTTTGGTCGTGAATATCTGTTGCAATTTACTTTGCCCTCTTACTAATCCCTTGCTTTGTCTGAACTTAATACCTTCTGCACACCATCATTATGCTAATTGGTTTTCTTCATTCCCTACCGGTCGGCACCAGCCTAAGGTTTGGAAGAAGACAATCCAATTTGCGTAATAGGTGTACTACCCCTAAACCAAGGAGTACTCATAACCTGAGAGAGGGTAAAAGGAAAAGACAACTGAATAATCCTATCCGTTTTCTCCAGAACTGGAAACCATCCTCGAATAAATTCTTTCGAGTTCGTATCTAACCATACGATGGTTTTGTCCAATGGAAGTGGACGTTCGTAGTAAAACGGGGTGTCCTGGAGAAAAGGGTAAAAGTAGGAGTGGCAATGAGGTTTGCAACTCTGACAATCCAAAAGCCGGTGTTTAAGAAGGTTCGGTCAACTTGGTCACTGAGTCAAAGTCTTAGGGTCGGGTCAATGGTCGCTGCCAAAGAGAGAGAGAAAAGAAACACTCAGCGTGCACTCTAACCTAGATCAGAATGGTCACCAATTTATCTAATCTGGAAACCTCCCACTGTACCTCAAATTCTCCTCCAAACCTGAAAGAAGAATTAGTCGGGGTTACCCGAGGAGTAAACTAACTCATCAGAGGGAATCGGGATCCAACTATCATTGCATGATAATGTGACGGAATCCGCTCACGCTATCACACTCCAGAAGGTATGCGCATATCTGGCAAGTTTCAGTTCTTTTGAAACTCCCGATGTGATTTCTGCCCCATGCTCTTATGACCTTGACTTTGGCCAACAAATCATAAGTCACATGTCAAGTTCTACCCGTCATTCTCCAGGTTGATTCGAATCCACCCGCACAAGCCCTTGACTTTGGCCAACAAGGCTATACGACTGTTCCAAACCAACGCATCTATCTATGCTGCATATGAATAACCAACAGCTACCAAACACTGTGCCTTGACTTTGGCCAACAAACACAGCTTGAATACTATTGACTACCCATATGAAACGACGGAGGGCTACGAATGGTTTCTGGCGAAAACCTTTAACGTAAAGAACTTGATATCGTCGAAGGAACTGATAGCTTTTTGAAAATATAGTGACGAAAACCGTTGCTAAAGAGGTCACTCCCGGTGAAGGGATCTCGGCTCTTTCCCCGTAGAATGGGGTGCAGGATATTCCAACTGAATACCACGATGCAAAGCAAAAGTAATCGGCTATAGTGAATTTAATGCCCTGACGCAAACTTCTGTCCAAGGGGTCACTTCCGGTGAAGGGATCTCGGCCCTTGCCTCGTCGACTGAGGAGCAGGATATTCCAACTGAATACCACGATGCTAAACAAAAGTGAACGTCCTTGCAATAACAGCTTTTTGAAAAGTGTTCCAACAACATCAGATTAGGTTTGTTTTAACTTGCATTGATCCGAATCAACGCAGTCCCATCAATTGATCACACCACAAAGAACGAAAATATACTGATGTACGTATATGCCATCCGCATTCGCCACTGGGTCCCGTCATTACCCGTTAGGTTAGCTAACTAACGACAGAGCGGGGACTGGACTAGCGCGGATGTAAAACATATACAACATCTACTAATATATATACCAATATATTATATTCGCTCAAGGCGTGAATAAAATGCAACATCACAGAGAATGAACAGCATCACAGAAACAATACAGATATCTGGGATCCCCGGGTTTCACAGAGCCGCTGAAACCCGACGTTCCCCTGGTCGTGTGGATAGCCTGTGCAATGAAAACCTAGACCCCTACGGGCGCGGCAAGTTACCCGCCAAAACCTGAAGCGAGGCAGCCCCCTTCAGTGCCGTGAATGGACCACCCAGCACTTCACGGAATCCGGTAACTTGGGCACCCCTCCTGGGTCAACCTGTACCCCCTACGAGTGCGGCGAATAGCCCGCCAATCCCAGAGTGAAGCCCCCTCCGTCTCAATGCCATGAGATGCGGGCTTGTTGCCCTCTAGAACCCGGCTATCCGTGCACCCCTCCGCGGGGCAATCCTAGTACAGAAAGTAAAATATACATACAACGGGTACATCGACCGCAACCAGGTCGTGCCCCAAAATAATAATACAAACAGGCAGTGACGGCAGTCCACATGTCGGACGCTCGCCCCGCAATATCAAATGTACATAATACAGCAAAACTGTACTAGCATTGCATCCAGGCTATCCCCCACGACCGATCCGCAACATCACAGCAAAAACAAAACATCAACGTGAAAGTCACGTTCGCAAATCCGTCTAACCGGGCTATAGCAGTTAGACCGGATTTACCGATCAAGTGACATTCACGGTCGCAGATATAATGTAAATACTGTGAAAAATGTGTTTAAAATATCCGACCGATCAAAATTTAACAAGTGGGCCCCAAAATAATACTGTAGCAGTTAAAGAAATTATGGGCCCAAAATTAATGTTCCAAAACCCCTAAAATAAGCCCAGAGGCCCACTGGAAAAATCCGACCCATTGAACCTTTCATTCTGCGGCGGAACCGCGGCCCCAGGTGGGTATTGGCCGCGGTTCCGCGCTCTGACTGAAAAGTCAACGAATCGAATTTTCCAAGAAAGCTTATGTCATCCTGTACAGTACTTTTATACAACCTGAAAAATTTTTGGGGACCAAAAAATTTCAACAGAAAACTGTCGTGAGCAAATACGGGTTTTTGGACATTTCGATCGATCGGAACTGAAAAACACATTACACAAAGCTAGACTAAGTTAATGGGGAGGCTCTGATACCACTGTAAGTGCACGGCGGCGCCCCGGCCGTCAATCCGACGGCCAAAAGCGGAAGCGGTGAATAACTTAAATTTTCTAGAACTGGCAAACCGCCGCGCACTAATACCCGGATCGAACCATTAACTAGTCCTAGCTAACAACAAGAAAGGGAATAGGGATATACCGACGATCCAAGTCCTCCGGTCTTCTCGTCGTCGTCCCGATCTCCTGCGGAATGTCCCGTCTCCTCCTCGTCGCCGGAAGTGCACCGCATCGCCTACTTCTTTTACGGGCTCCCACCTCAATGCCGAGGCAACTCGGGCACGAAGCCGGCTAGTCGACGTGCCCAAGATTTGCTGTAGAATATAATGTGGATTACATGTCTCATTTGGGATTATGGAGTTGCCTTTTGTGGTGGAGGAAGAAGAACTTGGAGAGAGGTGAAGGAAAAAATGTGATAGACCAAGAAGAATGAGAGTATCATCTTTTTTCCCCACTCAAAAGAGAAGCATTTTCCTCATCCTCACAAAGTGGCCGGCCCCCCCCATTAGTGTGATTGGAGAGAGAGAGTAAGGTCAAGGGGATGGGTGGAATGCAATGATGCAAGCAAGTGATGATGAAAGAATCCAATGATCACAACCATAACCCACACTCCAAAACAAGTAATCAACAACCATGATTGCTACAAAAAGTCAAGCAATCATGAAGCATGGAAGGTCAAGGGATGGGCTCCATCATGAAACCATCATGATAAAACAAAAATGCAAAGACCCCCTCCACAACCACTTATTTGCAACAATGCAAATAAGCCCTCCTCCACCAAACTTCGGCCAATGAACGGAACAATGGAAATCGGCCGAAACGGAAAGCAAACTGGCAACTCCAGAAAACTGGTCCCGTAATAAATTACAGGAAAACCCCGATACTGTGCATACACACCCGCATCTGTATTTCGACCGAAATACAAATGCAAGGAGACAAAATCTACACTGTATTATACTAGGATCCGGCTTATACCAAAGCCGGCTAGTAATATCCGTTCGATCCTGATCCGTGCAATACCGCACGTATCTGATCGAACCCTGCCATATAACCATACGGCCTATAGTACAAACTGTCCGATCCTGATCCGTGCAATACCGAACGTATCTGATCGGACCTTGCCATATCTCCATATGGCCTCTACAACCTTTCGCCCGAAAGCTGAGTAACTGAATGTGGGGGACTCTAAAGACTCATCAACACCTTGGCTGTGGATTTAACCACTAGCACGTTAGAGGTATAAGCCAATACATAACGGGCTACCAGGTATTGACTAAAAGGGACGTCCGTGAGCGAACTCAGCCTGACACCCTACTGAGCCTGTCAGTGACAATATCCGTACAGTCCGGTCCGTTCGTCTATGAGTATCGCATGGCGGGCCTAGGGGGTTGGTAAAAGTCAGACCCCCAAAAGCGGTACAAGTCGTGTCGGAGTGTAGCCCAGAACACCCTGAGATACTACTGGAATACCTACCAGTAAATCTCCTTGCCTTGGCCAAGGACTTTGTGTAATGGCTCTCCTAGACACAACACGACCTCACCCCCAATACCGGGAGAGACGAACCCCTGAAGATACGCTCACTGCCTCCATGTGGCTCGGGACTGTACCCAACTAAAACCTGTTTGCACGACTCCTTTGAGCCGTGGTAGGGTAGTAATCAAAGTACAGTGGGAACTCACACGAGACAAATAACGATCCCCAGGTCGATGAACTAACCTGCACACATGTCACCAGGGAACTGCCATCTGACGTCTGGTATATGACCAACTAGCATGTTCCCGGCGAGTCCTGTCCGGTGTACTCATAACCCAATGAGCACCTGTATACATCTTAGGTGATCCAACTGACACCAGTGGCTTGTGAGACCGGCCACCGCCCCTCGTTGGGGTCTCGACTGTATACACTAGTCTACTATGGAGAATCGATGCCCTGTCTCGAAACTCTCACGACTAGGGACCTTTTAAGGATATGCTTATAGACCCCCAGCTCCCACTTATATGATCGCACTCATACTGCTGGTGGTCAAGCAAAAATCCTAGGGGCTCTATCAACGTGTAATAGCGATGTGTCAGGTCACTTAAAACAGTACACGATGATAAAGGTAAACCAGATAGCATACTATCATCTCGAGTAAGAATGTCCTACCGGGATAGGTCCTCCCTCAATCATCGCAATCACGTACCCGTGATCCAATAATTGACTCTGAGGGCACTATCTCCAACACATACAAGTTTTTACATGAATAAAAATGAAAAACACTCATCTCACATAAAAACCCCCCGGCTATTCAAACACGACGATCCAATATAACATATCCAGCAACACATAACATCACATGTCATCAACGTAAGTAAATATGCCCATCCCAATTGTCGTTGACATATAGCAACGAAACCGGCGATATCACATATTACACTTACGGTCGCAGAAAAGAAAGTGTAAAACTACAACAGTTGGAATCCGCAACCTCCTTAGACATTGCATGCCTAATCAAATGAATTACTTAGACATCGCATGCTTAACAATTATAAGCCCCGCATTTTAGTCTCATTATCGAAAACTCTTTTCAATATCAAGTCGGGCAATTTAGCAGGATTTCCGACATTCTGATCGAATGCTCGTCGCAAACTATAGTAGGCGGCCGCACCCCCGATACCGTCGACGAAGTGCACCAAGGCGGAACACCGCTACCGCGAGCACCCGAACGGATGCTTTCGGCGACGGGGTTCTCCTACAGTCACTTGGTCGGGGCTAAGGGGTGTAGCTGTCTATTAAGTTTATCGGCGAATATCCGCGTACGCTACGTGATTGCGACGGACTTTTGATCGCATCAAAATTCCGTGGCAACCGATCATTTGAGACTAAAGTACTTGATTTATAACATTCATTCAGTTATCTCATAACAACTTGTGAATTCCAAATATTGTATCGCATTCCAGATAAATAGAAAATGTTAAACTTTTCGATCGAACAATCAAACACCCAAGTTTTCCCGAAACAGCTCAACACATGAAATAAGTTTAAAAACATTCAGTTCATGCCTCAGTACCAACGGTCCAGCCTAGAAGGGTCAAGCCAACGCCTCACATGTGGCACGCCGTACTGCCCCAAATCCTAAGGTTCAAAGGGCAGTTCAAGACGGTCACATAATCGAGTTAAGGTTTGTTGTCATCTAGAGGGTCCATCGCGTTACTTGCACTACTTAGAACGTTATTAAACTATGGAAAAATCCAACAATTGGAAATTTCCCGGCAGGGGAAAAAGTGGGTATTTATATCCGGTCGAACTTTTTAACATATTCTAAAATACCTGGAAAAACACATAGACAAAAATTAGACAATCCGATCGAATCTACGAACTCCCAATATAACCCAGAAAACTCAACTCTTGAGTAGAAGTTAAAAATTGCCAGAAAATACAGCACTAACAGATAGGAATTACTGTGCAAATAAAGTGCCAAGATGCTCCTATATGGCCGCGGAACCGCCGCACATGCCATGCTCGTGCCGCGGTTCCGCGGCCATGTGGTCGAGTTACGCTCACGTGCTTCACAGTAATTCTTAAAAAAGCCTGCTGAATTTTCTGGATATTTTTAATTCACAAAAATCCCCGATTTCAAAAAATTTACAGAGAATGGTTTAGGGTTAGGGTTTCGGGTTCGATCAGACTTCTAACATCGTCTACACTTCGCCTAAAACTCTAGCTAGGCTCTGATACCACTGTAAGTTCCTAGGCACACTAATGAGGTTCCACAAGGTATCAACCATGCCAAATTCTAAAATTTAGGTGCCGAGAAACCCTAATATAGATCGTTACTAGAGGTAAAGGCGTAACATGCAAGTTAACAACTTAACTAGAAAGTGAAAGTGACTACAACCTTTGTAGATCTGGTCCTCCACTTCCTTAGCTCCGTGACGATGTCCCTTCGCTGCGATCATCAGATCCCGGACTCTAGCGTCGGTTTCATCGGTGAAATGGGCGGGCTAGGTCGTCGACTTCGATGCCGAAGATGATCTACGTCGAGGAAACTCAAGATCGAGCTCCATCTTCACTTGGTCATAGAACTTGTGAAGATAACACACTCTACTACATGGCAAGTGGTAGAGGATGAAGAAATAAGAAGTGGGTTCACTTTGGATTTGGATTTCTCATTTGGAATCATCACTTGGAAAAATCTAACAATGGTTTCTTCTCTTCATGAAGAAGATGAAGAAGAAGAAAGAAAAAGAATTATTTTAAAAAGAAAATCCAAGTGATCCTTATCATTTAGCAACCATGGGTGAGTTAACAAGTGTAGAGAATAAACTAGGGTTTAAGTAAATGGTTAGGGTTAAGAAAAGAAACAAAATGGTCAAAGCTTTTCAAAGCTTCATGAAGCTTCAAGTAAAAACAAAAGAATCCACCATTTTATTTCTTGCCCAAAAATAAATAAATAAAACAAATAATTAAGTAAAGTTAACAAAACCCTAACCATTAACCTAAACATGGTTTAAATCAAACATACACCCAAGTTTGCATGTATCATCAAACATGATACAAACTAGTGCACAAACATATATCATATATACAATGTGCACATTCAAGTGAGAAAATAATTTTAAGTGAACCAATATTAGTTAATGTAAAGTAATATATCAAATATATAATTATACATTAAATCAACACTTGATTTAATGATCCGGTCATACTGCATATAACCGACTAATATCAATAGTAACAACTTATCGAATCAACACTTGATCCAATAACCCGGCTATATCGCATATAACCGATCAATGTCACAAATCGCAAGAATTGAATACAGTATCACATACTGGTATTATTCTCGGTCCCGCACATATCTCATATGCGCTCCTATTTCGTTTCGCTTGAGCCAGGAAACCTCTGTGTAAGACTCTAAAGACTTGTCAATACGCCGGCAGCAGGTGATGATCATATCAAACACCCATAAGCCGCAAGCGGTCTGCTAAACGTAACGGCCACCCGGGTATTGAGCGATCAGAAGATCAACGAGCAAGCCCGCTCACACTCCTGTGAATCCAACCAGTAACACTTACCGTACAGTCCGGTCTCGTCGTATGATATGTCGCATATCTTGCCTAGGGGTGGTAAACGTCAGACCCCAATAGCTCGATAAGTCGTGTCGATATGAGGTCTATAACAGTTCGAGAAACTACTGATAACACTTACCAGTAAATCTCAGCAACCCTGGCCAGGGATTTCCGGTTATATCCAATCGAACACAGCGCAACATCAACTCCCTATACCGGGAGGGACGAATCCCCTCCTATCGCTCATTGCCTCCATGTGATTCGGGACTGTACCCAAAAACCACCGTTTTGCACGCCCTCTTGGATGTGGTAAGGTGGAAATCAAAGCACAGTGGGAATCACACAAGACTCTATGACGATCTCGGGTTTACAGACTAACCTGTACCAGTGTCACCAGAGAACTGCCATCTGACGTAAGGTATAATACCATCTGGGAGTTCTCGGCGAGTCCGTCCAGTGTACCCAGTCTCTACTGAGCACCCGTATATCATCTCTGATGTCAAACACTAATGGATATGGGATCATCCATCGCCTATCTGTATGGGTCGAGAAGGTATACGTTAGTCTACTCTGGTATATCGATGCCCCGTCTCGATACACCCATGACTAGGGACCTTGAAGGATGTACTTATGGACTACCATGTCCCCACTAGTATGATCCGCATCATAGTCCAGGTAGTCAAGTACACATCCTAAGGGCTTTACCAACATGTAACAGAGAGACAATCAGTGTACACGTTAAGATAAAGAGCAACCAGATAGCATACTATCATGTCGAGCAAGAAAGTCCTCCCTATATATGTCCAAGCATCCACTACAATATACATCCTATGTATAGTAATGGCCTCTAGGGCATACATATAACTAACAGTACCCACCTCCAGTGAGCTCCTGTATACCATCTTAGGTGATACAACACTAATGGCTTGTGAGACCGGTCACCACCCCTCGTTGGGGTCTCGAAACGTATACACTAGTCTACTTCGGAATATTGATGCACAGTCTTGATACTCCCACGACTAGGGACATTTAAGGATGTGCTTATGGATTACCCATCTTTCACGTATATGATTGACATCATAATGTTGTTAGTCAAGCTAGAATCCTACGGGCTTTATCATTATGTATTAGCAACACGTAATAACAAGTAAAACGTATACACATTAATGATAAGGACAAATCAGATAGCATACTATCATCTCGAGTAATATTGTTCTACCTATATAGGTTCTTCTTCAATTATCATAATCTTCTATCTGCAATTACAATAATTGCTTTGAGGGCACTATATCCAACAATATTTGACATGGGTGTACCAGCTAGTCATGGGATATCCCAAGATATGAGTAATCTTACCATCCATTTCCACAATACTCCCCTAACCATGTCCCGATTCATCCTGACATCCATTTTACCTATCTCTAGTAACTTGATTATTACTTGACATTATTTTGACATTTTCGTATCTTGACTTATAGTCTATTATTTCGCATATTATATTTCAATCCATATCCATATGAATTTTTTTATACATTATATCCCTGTAGACACATCTGTGCACGTTTTCCTTCATTTTACCACTTACTAGGTCGCTTTCTGACGAGCCTGGGCTTACATGTCTAGATACCGAAGATCAGACTGGCTGACGTTCGAAATTACGGATTTAGGGTCATCTTTAGATTGTCTGGGAGACAGGTCATCTGGATCACTTGTACCGTGTATTTATCTGAGCCATTGGTATATTCTTATATGTTCCATGTTATCTTATTGTTTCCATAATACATTCTTTTGGTCTTTAACTTGATTTGTTTCTTACCATGTGGTACGGGACGTACAAATCTATACAGCTATTCACCTGAGTTAGTTATATTTTTATATTAATTTTTAAATTGCTCAAGTTGATATCAGTGGCATTAGTGTATATGACGGGGGCAAATCCACCTTCTGAATATACGTGTCTGCCGCCTGTTGTGTACTCTGACCCGTATTTTGTTATGAATCCACTATTTTCTAGATTCTGGGATAGGGGTGTGACAACTTTGGTATCAGAGCTCTAGGTTTGATCCGGTGGTGTATTGGTTGCGGAAACCAATATCTGAATTGATGTATAGATTATAACACATACTTAATCATCTATCCTATAATATACCTTCCCTTGATTCCAAACGCGAATCTATTTCGCTAACTCCTTGATCCAAGAAACATATCATCTTCTAATTTTCCAATCTTTATTATCAGAGTTCGCAGTGGAGTGGCGACCAAGTGAGCGGCGTACCTAAAGCGTTGAGGTGTCAGCATCTCATTCGC
This sequence comes from Agapanthus africanus, assembly GCA_030015575.1. Taxonomy (NCBI): domain Eukaryota; kingdom Viridiplantae; phylum Streptophyta; class Magnoliopsida; order Asparagales; family Amaryllidaceae; genus Agapanthus; species Agapanthus africanus. The sequence goes on from CM057342.1 coordinate 319,160,245, forward strand.
ATGTATAGAAGGAAACAAACAATTTAAATCTACTGTTTACTTGCTGAGAGCCACGAAGTCAGCGTCATACTCATCTATTGATGTGACCCACATGGATCCCTATTGTAGATGGATGAAACGCTACTCCATCTCGAAACGGGCGGTATCCGGGAAGTACATAGCGTTGAAACGCTCCCTGAACACGACCCAAGAAATGGGCCTCACAAGCCTGCTCTCCTCTGACTTCCACCAGGCCCTGAAGTTATAGGTAAGCTGATGGCTCTCCATTTCAACCCATCCTTCCTGTGGAACTTTGGCTACGGCGAGGTTGTCCTCAGTGCTTTAGGCCCATTCTGTAGGGTTAGCTTAGCACCTTAGCAAGGTCTTGGCAAGCATCAATCATGCTACTTTAAAATTTTTAGGGTGCTAAACAAACCCTAATCAAGATCTTAACTAGAGACTTAGGGTAAAACAAGATATGTAAACACTTTACATCTAAGTGAACAAGGAATACAACCTTTGTAGACCGGTCCTTCACTTCATTAGCTCCGTGTAAAAGTCCCTTCGCTGCGATCACGATCGTCCGGACTCTAGAGAGGCTCCCACGAAGAAACGAACAAGCTTGCTTCGAAGTCTTCGAGGCCGAATATGATCTACGTCGAGGAGACACTAGCTCATGCTATCTCTTCACTAATTATGTAGATTAGTGAAGCAAACACTCTAAACTAAATGGCAAGTAGTAGAGGATGATGAAGTAGCAATTTTGCTCACTTTATTGTTTATTTTCTCACTATTTTCTTCTCTTTTCTCAAAAGCTAGAGAGCAAAAATGAAAATGAGGAAGAAGATGAATAATGAAAGAGATGAGGTTAGAAATGCAATCCTAGGTTAGTGTATGTCATCCACTAACTCTTGTAGAGAGTTAACCATGGCTATGTGTCATGGTTGAGTTTAGAAATGTCTTAAGCAAAACAAAAAGAGAAGACTTTGTCAAAGTTTATCATGAAACTTCATGAAGCTTCACAATGACTCATTTCTTCCTTTTTGAATTACTTAAGAATTTAAACTCAAACATAATATATAGTATGGTATAATTCTCATACATCCATGTTGCATGTATAACCTAGCATGTCACAATATTATATATCACATATATAATATTTATGCAACAAAAGAAAAACGATACAATAAACATATATCATATATATATGTTAAATGTATTACAAGTGAGAATAATAAATATTTAAGTGAGCATATAATATTAGTCAATGTAATTTAATATATCAAATATATAATTATACATTAAATTATTAAATCAACTCTTGATTTAATAATCCGGCTATAATACATATAACCGATCGATATCACATATCGCGAGATTAGAATGCGGTATCACATACTCGCATTAATCTCGGTCCCGCACATATCACATATGTGCTCCTACTCCGTTTCGCATGAACCAGGAAACCTCTATGCAGGACTCTAAAGACTCGTCAATATGCCGGCAGTAGGTGATGATCATATCAAATACCCACAAGCCGCGAGCGGTCTGCTAAACGTAATGGCCACCCGGGTATTGAACGATCAGAAGATCAAAAAGCAAGCCTGCTATAACTCCTGCGAATCCAATCAGTAACACTACCGTACAGTCCGGTCTCTTCGTCTGATATGTCGCATATCACAGTCTAGGGGTGGTAAACGTCAGACCCCAATAACCGATAAGTCGTGTCGATATGAGGTCCATAACAGTTCAAGAAACTACTGATAACACTTACCAGTAAATCTCAGCAACCCTGGCCAGGGATTTCCAGTTATACCCAATCGAACACAGCGCAACATCAACCCCCAATACCGGGAGAGACGAAAACCCTCCTATCACTCATTGCCTCCATGTGATTCGGGACTGTACCCAAAAGCCACCGTTTTACACGATCTCTTGACCGTGGTATGGTGGAAATCAAAGCACAGTGGGAATCACACAAGACTCTATGACGATCTCGGGTCTACAGACTAAGCTTTACCAGTGTCACCAGAGAACTGCTATCCGACGATAGGTATAAACCATCTAGGAGTTCTCGGCGAGTCCGTCCAGTGTACCCAGTCTCCACTGAGCACCCGTATACCTTCTCTGATGTCAAACACCAATGGATGTGTGATCATCCATCGTCCATTATATGGGTCAAGAAGCGCATACGCTAGTCTAATCTGGAGTACCGATACCCTGTCTCGATACTCCCACGACTAGGAACATTTGAAGGATGTACTTATTGACTACCTTGTCCTCACTAGTATGATCTGCATCATAATCCTGGTAGTCAAGTAATCATCCTAAGGGTTTTATCAACATGTGATCACAAAACAGTATTTGTTTACATGTTAAGATAAAGTGCAACCAGATAACATACTATCATGTTGAGCAAGAAAGTCCTTCCTATATATGTCCAAGCATCCACTACAATATACATCGCAGTTACAGTAATGGCCTCTAGGGCATACATATAACTAACAATCTCCCACTTGCACTAAGGCCATTTGTTGTAGTATCCAATACCCAACAATTTAGCAGAGGTTGTAGTATCCCATACTCAACCATTGTAGAAAAGTCTTTCTAGGGGTAAGGCCTTTATGAGTGGATCCGATGTGTCTACCTTCTGGTCTACTCTCCTAACCTTGATCCCTTGGAGATCAACCATCTCCCTGATCAGGTGATACGTGCCTTAGAATATGTCTGGAACGCTGATGGGACCTGCGTTCCTGGGCCTAAGCCACAACTCCATTGTTGTCACAATAACAGTTATTGGACGCTCAATGGTAGGAACCTTGTTCATCTTATGAACAAGAAATGTCTAGATAGCCACTTTAGTAGTATTGTTGGTAGCAATGTATTCAGCCTTTATCGTCTAGTCTGCCACGGTATCTATCTTGGAACTCTTCCAACATACCGTCCCTCCACTGAGGGTAAAGACAATGCCTGTGACTGACATTCAGTCGTCCTTATCACCTTGGAACCTTTCCAGTGATTCTCCCAAGATCCAATTGATTCCTGATCACTACATATAGTGTGTCATCTATATCTAGTCTGGTACATAACATTGCATACTCTGATAGATCCTACTACCGAAGCATAGGATATCACTTGTACGCGAGCTCTCTTCAAATCAGTCTCGGGAGACATATTTTTGGAGAGAGTGATCCAAGAGTAAGTGGGCGAACCACCACGATTAGAATCGTCCATAATAAACTCTTTTAGTATGGTGTTTATGTACCTGGACTTTTGGGACACTCCCAACATCCACTTAGATCTATCTCATAGATCATAATCCATAAGATGTAGTAGGTATCATCCAGATCTTCTATTGAGAATCCCCGTGATAAGAGGAGCTTGACCGAGTGTAGCATAGGAAACCATTTCCTATCATGAGTATGTCATCTAAGTACAATGCGTGGAAGACAACCTTACTCTCTACAACCTTCTTGTATATATAAGGTTTATCTACCATTTTGATGAAGTCAAACTTTAACTATCACATCAAAACAGACGTTCCAACTTCCTGAACCCGGTTGGGCCATCATTTCATGAAGTAGTCCTCGCTCCCACTGTCACGAGAAGACCGTAGTATCTCTTAAGTGGGTGAGGAACCCTACAAGATCCGGAGAGGCTGAGGCTCGTTGGAGACTATTGAATCCTTTGGTTTTACCAAATCATCAGCTGTTAGTTTGTCTAGCTAGAATTTCTTCCAGTTCTACCCCATGTCCACAAATTTCTTCACAAGAAATGCCTTTTCTCAAAAGGTGGCATACTGAGAAACAAAACACATTTTGCTTTTCAGTTAGGTAGAAGATATTCCTTTACTAATGTTTAGGATATCCCGACAAACTCTCACAACTGACCTTGCCTCGAGCTTGTCCGGAATTTGCTTTTCAACATAGGCCGGACAACCCCATATCTTAACTCGTTTAAGACATGGTCTCTTCCCATACCATATCTCATATGTAGTGGTAGGCCCTGATTTGGATGGAACCTCATTCAATAGGTATGCAGCTTCTCAAGTGCATAACACCTAAAAGAAAACAGGTAACTCAGCAATACTCATCATAGAGCGCACCATATCTCATAGGGTGCGATAGCTCCGCCCTGATACACCGTTGTGCTGTGGTGTATACGAAGGAGTAAGCTGAGAGAGAATCATATTCTCCTTTTAGAAACTCCAGGAACTCCATGCGCAAGTATTCGCCTCCTCGATCATATCGTAGGACTTTAATACTTCTACCCGTTTGGTTCTCAAAAGAACCAACCTTGGCATTTGTAGACATGGGACCATCTACATCAACATGTATCTGTCCCAAGAGTTCAATAACTCTTTCTCTGTTTCCAGTAAACGGAGTATTGGTCATTTTATCTTTGAGACAAGACTAGCAAGTAGCATAAGATGAAAATTCGAATAGATTCTCATATTCATCCTTTTGTAATTTAGCTGGTCGTGTCGCATTGATATGACCTAGTCTACAATGCCTCAAGAAGGATTTGTTCATTCCTGAACTGCTCCTCTTGTCTGTTTTCTATATACTTTGAACTGTGGTTTGATTCAGAACTTCTATGCTATTATATAACGTGCCTGATAGAATCAACTCTTGATTCAGGAAAATGTTCACAGCATTATCATCCAATACATAATTATATCCTTCTTTAACTCAGTAAAGAACATGATGTAATGTTGTATATCAGGTTCGGTATGTAATAACATTTGTTCAGAATCAATGTATTAATACAAGGTGATATCTGCCAACTGATTTGGTTGCAACAATTGCACCATTCTCTAACACTTAGAGACATATCACCCATTCTCAGTTCTCTACTTTTCTGTAGCCCATGTAACTATTACATATGCGGGATCCTGATCTGGTATCACATACCCAGAACGTAGAGGATACTGAAAAACAGTTTTCAGTAATAAGGACACCCGAAGAATATGCATCAACATGCACTTTCTTCGAAAGGGTGGCATGGGAATCCGAATATTCCCCTATTTCCTACTCAGTCTTATAACAATTATAAGAAAGAACGGAACCAACATTCCCTAGCTCAGTATAATAAGTAGGTTCGGTCAATGCATCCATATTATTATCTTGATTAAGGCGCGGCATAGTCGCTACCAGGAGAGAGAGAGAGAAGAAAACACTCTGCGTGTGCTTTTTGCAAGATTAGATTGGTTATCAATTTATCTAATTAGGATGGCTCCCACTGTTTTAGTCAAATCTTCCTTTAAACCCTAAAAGGTAAGACTAGCCGGGATTAATTACACCCTACAAGTTCGTCAATCTTTCGGCCAGGCCAGTGTCGGTACTTTGAGGGAGGTTCCTCGTGCTTTCGCACGGACCTAATTAAAACAAACCTCGTTTTCCCAGAGGCATAACCCTATTAACACCTTTCTAGACACCTACTTGATCGGCTAATTGTAATGTGTAAAACTCTCCCAGGAGTAACTTTTACTCGCAGTGGGTATCGGGATCCAACTATCTCATAGAAGGTATGCAATCTCATTACAAATTTCAACACTTGAAATTCCCGATAATATTTTGCCCCAAGCGATCTATGACCTTGATAAGGTCAACAAACCATAGACCGCAAGTCAAGTTCAACCCGTCATTTCCCGATTGAATTAAACCCACCCGCACGACCCTTGACAAGGTTAACAAGGCCGCATGACTACCCTAATCCAATCGCATCATATGCTTTGCAGATAAGCACTAATCAGCTACCGCACACTACGCCTTGACAAGATCAACAAACGCAGCACGAATACTAAATACTACTTATCTGAAATAATGGAGGGCTACGACAGACTTTTAAGAAAACCCTTTGCGTACTGAACTTGATATCGTCGTAGAATCGAGTGATTTTGAAAAGGAGTGTTTTTGAGGCTTTTACTAGTTTTGCTAAAGAGGTCACTCCCGGTGAAGGGATCTCGGCTCTTTCCTTATCGAATAAGGTGCAGGATATTTCATAAATACCGCTATGCAAAGCAAAAATTATAGAAGCAATCAAAAGACAAACCGTGTTTGTAGCATCTGCTAGTTTTGCTAAAGAGGTCACTCCCGGTGAAAGGATCTTGGCTCTTTCCTTATCGAATAAGGTGCTGGATATTCTATAAGGAATACCGCTATGCAAAGCAAGAACTAGAGCTACCAGTTTTTAAACAAGTTTCTACAACATCTTTAGGTTTCTTTTTCTTTCATTAATCTCATTAATGAAGTCCCATTTATTTATGCTTCCTAAGCATCACAGAAGAAATGAAAGCAATAATATATATATATATATATATATATATATATATATATATAGTATAAGCATTCGTCTCACGCATATAAAATGATCACATCACAGAATTTCAGCAGCAGAAGAATCACATATGAAATATTGGATATACCAGGAATTCCGTGTTTTAAGTTAAGCCAGTATAAAACACGAATTCCACGGTCGCGATGAATAGCCAAACCCACATCCCTAGACCCCTATGAGAGCGGCAAGCAAACATACCAATTCTAGAGTTAGGAGACCCGGTCTCAACTCCTTGAGATGGTCTCCCACTATATCCTAGAACCCGGTTACTTCTGCTCCCCACCTTGGGTCTATCCTAATGCGGAAAAGTAAATAATATACAATGGTGGCATCATCCTCAACCCGGAAGTGCCCCAATAAAAGAATATTACATACAATGAATTTTACATGAATGAAAATGAAAAACCCTCATCTCACATAAAACCCCCTGCTATTCAAAACACGACGATCCAATATAACATATCACAGCAACACATAACATCACATATCATCAACGTAAGTAAATATGCGTATCCCAGTTGTCGTTGACATATAGCATCGAAACCAGCGATACACCACATATTACACTTACAGTCACAGAAAAAATGAAAAACTACAACATTTGGAATCCACAATCACTTTAGACATCTTAAATCCGAAATATCATATACTTCGCATTTCATACCTAACTATATGAATTCCACATATTGTATCACATTCAAGATAAAAAGACAATGTTAAACTTTCCGATCGAATAAACAAACACCCAAGCTTTCCCAAATAGCTCAACACTTGAGCAGAGTTCAAAAAGTCCCAGAACATGTCACAGCCGCTATGAACCAGCCGTAGAAGGGTCAAACCAACGCCTCACATGTGGCAACGTTAAACTACCACAAACCATATGGTTCTGTGGCGGTTTTGACGGTCACATAATCGAGTTAAGGTTACGTTCTTCTAGAGGGTCCACAAATTCGCTTACATGATTTTCTGAAAGTTTTAAACTCAGGAAAAAATCCAACACTTGAAAGTTTTCCGACAGGGGAAAAGTGAGTTATTGATATCCGTTCGAACCTTTTAACACGTTCTAAATTACCCGGAAAAACTTAAATGAAGTTAAACTTTCCGATCGAATCAACGAGTTTCCAATATTTCCCAGAAAGCTCAATACTTGAGAAGAATTAAAAATTCCCAGAAGCATGAAAAAGTACCCAAGAATAAACCCCTGAAGTATTAGCCCCTAACTCCCAAAGTTGGCCGCGGAACCGCCGCCAAACGCATGGTTTGGCCGCGGTTCCGCGGTCTCTTGAGTGAGTCATGGCTTCGTACTTCACAGTAATCCTTAGAATTCCCTGCATGATTTTCTGAGTATTTTTAATATGAAAAATTTTAACTTTTGAAATTTTTTCCAGAAAGTGGGATTTATCGGGGTTTCGGAGTTCGATCGGACTTTAAACTTCGCCTACACGACGCCTAATGCTCTAGCTTGGCAATGATACCACTGTAGGGTTAGCTTAGCACCTTAGCAAGGTTTTGGCAAAGATCAATCATGCTACTTTAAAATTTTTGGAGTGCTAAATGAACCCTAACCAAGAGCTTAACTAGAGACTTAGGGTAAAATAAGATATGTAAACACTTTACATCTAAGTGAACAAGGAATACAAACATTGTAGACCAATCCTTCACTTCATTAGCTCCGTGTAGAAGTCCCTTCGCTGCGATCACGATCGTCCGGACTCTAGAGAGGCTCCCACGAAGAAACGAACAAGCTTGCTTTGAAGTCTTCAGGCCGAAAATGATCTACGTCGAGGAGACACTAGCTCAAGCTATCTCTTCACTAATTATGTAGATTAGTGAAGAAAACACCCTAAACTAAATGATAAGTAGTAGAGGATGATGAAGTAGGAATTTTGCTCACTTTATTATTTATTTTCTCACTATTTTCTTCTCTTTTCTCAAAAGCTAGAGAGCAAAAATGAGAAAGAAGATGAATAATGAAAGAGATGAGGTTAGAAATGCAACCCTAGGTTAGTGTATGTCATCCACTAACTCTTGTAGAGAGTTAATCATGGCTATATGTCATGGTTGAGTTTAGAAATATCTTAAGCAAAACAAAAAAAAGACTTTGTCAAAGTTTATCATGTGTAAGTCCACGTTGCCCACCCCGGTGCTTACGGGGAGGCGGAAAACATAATAAAAATTGGATTTTTATCAACTATAGGCAACATGGACCAAGCTTTAAGGATCTTTGCTAAACAAAAACAAGCTAACCCTAACTAGTAACTAGCTAAGTGATGGAAAGGTTATACCTTGAGCTCAAAGTCCTTCTCTCCTTACTCCTTGGAATGGTAGAAAGAGGTCATCTTACTTGTCTTCTCCCGTCAAAGAAGGATCCACCCGAAAGCCTCGACCTTTAGCTTCAACTCCAAGCTAGGAGTAACTAGAATGCAAGAAATGCTAAGACTTGAACCCTAGAAGAGAGTAGAGAAGATCAAGTGAGGGTTTTTCTCAAGCTTTTTTGTTTCTCAACACATGAGAGGGAGAGAGCTTGAGGGAGAGGATGAGCAAGAGAGAGAAATGATATGAGAGAATGAATTATTAGTGAGCCATTCTGACTAATATGTGTGCATTATTTTAATTCAATAATTAGCTAGAAAATTGTCATGGTTTAATCAAGACATGACCATTATCATTTCAATATTAATGCAAATTGCAAGGATCAAAGAGCATCTTCCAAATGAAATGATTATGGTCAAGTTGTCAACAAGGTCAACAAGTCAATGAAGTTAAATGATCAACAACAACAACCATGCACAATTATTAAGCTAATTATCAATTAACTATAATACACACAAAAGCAATAGGGTTAATAAAATGACAATAGCCATTAACCCTAAACAAGGTCCTCTCCCTCAATCTCAAGCAACTGTGCATATGCACCCGCATTCGTGATCCGAGGAACACGAATACTCTGAGAAAAACCAATCTCAAATCATATACTAGGATCCGGCTTAAACCAAAGCCCGCTAGTATAAACTGTCCGGACAGCAAACGTGCACAAGTGCGCGGATGCGAACGAACCCTGTCGCAAAACCATGCGACCTCTACTCATTTTGCCTAAAGGCGAATAGCTCTCTGTGTGGGACTCTAAAGACTCGACACTACGCTGGCAGTGGGTTTAACCACAGACCGCAAGCGGCACTAGCTGTACGTAACGGTCCCCAGGTAGATGTCGATAAGAAGACTGACGAGGTGAACCCCATCTGCACTCCAACTGAGCCTGTATGTGACAGTCTCCGTACAGTCCGGTCTGTTCGTCTGATACATCGCATGGCGGGCCTAGGGGGGCGGTGAACGTCAGTCCCCTAATAGCGGTACAAGTCGTGTCGGAGTGTAGCCCAGAACACCCTGAGATAACACTGGAAACCTACCAGTATATCTCGCTTGCCCTGGCCAGGGACTACTCGTGTAATGGCTCTCCTGGACACAGCGCGATGTCAACCCCCAATACCGGGAGAGACGAATCCTGTCTAACCGTCACTGCCTCCAAGTGCTTCGGGACTGCACCCAAAAACTACCTGTTTGCACGACTCCTTTGAGCCGTGGTAGGGTAGTAATCAAAGTGCAGTGGGAACACACTCGAGGCGAAGTGATAGTGTCAAGTCAGCGGACTAAGCTGTACTCATGTCACCTAGGAACTGATAACTGACGATAGGTATATTACCAACCAACAGTTCCCGACGAATCCTGTCCAGTGTACTCGTAACCTAACGAGCACCCGCATACTATCCCAAGTACGACGTACTAACGGCTGTGGGACAGACCGTCTTCCACACTGGGATGAGAAGCGCATACGCTAGTCTACTCCGGAGTTTCGATGCTCTGTCTCGATAGTCCAACGACCAGGGACCTGTATAAGGATGTGCTTATAGATTACCCAGCTCCCACGAGTGTGAGCGCCATCACAACGCTGGTAATCAAGCAAAGATCCTAAGGGCTCTACTAATATGTATACCAGCAATATGCTAAAAGAAACACATGCACATATTAAAGCAGAGACAAACCAAGTAGCATACTACCATTTCGAGCAAGATTGTATATACAACTGTGAATATCCCAAGCTTCCATTAAGTAATATACAAACTTGTATGATACAGTAATGGCCTCTAGGGCATATACACTAACAATCTCCCACTTGCACTAAGGCCATGTACTGGCGTATCGAAGACCTATCATCTCGATCAGCTGCTCGAACTGAGTCTGGGGCAAGGCCTTGGTGAATGGATCTTCTGTGTTATCCTCTGATGCAACTCTCCGGACCTCGATCTCCTGGCGATCCACGATCTCCCTGATCAGGTGATACCGCCTTAAGATGTGTCTGGATTTCTGATGGGACCTGGGTTCCTTCGCTAAAACTATAGCCCCGTTGTTGTCGCAATACAGAGGTATTGGGTCAACAATGGACGGAACCACCTGAAGTTCTTTCAAGAACTTCCTCATCCAGACAGCTTCTTTTGCGGCATCAGATGCAGCGATGTATTCCGCTTCCATAGTCGAGTCAGCAACGGTTTCCTGTTTGGAGCTCTTCCAACACACCGCCCCTCCATTGAGGGTAAAGACAAAACCCGACATAGACTTGGAATCATCCTTGTCACTCTGGAAGCTGGAGTCAGCAAAGGCCTCAATCTGCAGGTCTTTTCCGCCATACACCAAGAACATCTCCTTAGACCTTCTCAGGTACTTGAGAATGTTCTTTACTGCTATCCAATGTTTCTCCCCAGGGTTTGACTGATACCTGCTTACCACACTCAGTGCATAAGCCACATCCGGTCTGGTACACAACATCGCATACATTATAGAGCCTACCGCAGAAGCGTAGGGTATAATAGACATGCGATCCCTCTCCAAATCAGTCTTGGGAGACATCTCTTTAGAGAGGGTGATCCCGTGACAAGCCGGTAGATTACCGCGCTTGGAATCTTCCATACTGAATCTCTTCAGTATGGTGTCGATGTACCTGGACTGCGAGAGTCCTAATATCCTCTTGGATCTGTCACGGTAGATCCGGATACTCAGAATGTATGAGGCATCACCCAGGTCTTTCATGGAGAACCTGTGTGACAAGAACCCCTTGACAGATTGTAGCATAGGAATGTCATTTCCTATTAAGAGAATGTCATCCACGTATAAAACGAGGAATACTACAGTTCTCGCTACAAATCTACAATAGATGCATGGTTCATCTGGATTTTTGATAAAGCCAAATTCTTTGACCGTCTCATCAAAACAGATGTTCCAACTCCGCGATGCCTGCTTGAGTCCATAAATGGACTTGAGCAACTTGCACACCTTTCCGCTGCTCCCACCCTGAATGAAACCCTCTGGCTGGTCCATATAGACACACTCCTCTAAATGACCATTTAGAAAAGCTGTCTTTACGTCCATCTGCAAAATCTCATAATCGTGGAAAGCAGCGATGGCAAGAAGGATCCGAATGGATTTCAGCATAGCTACTGGAGAAAAGGTTTCGTCATAGTCCAAACCAGGTCGCTGACGAAAACCCTTTGCTACCAGTCTAGCTTTATAGGTCTCAACCTGTCCATCTACACCAATCTTCCTTTTGAAGATCCACTTGCATCCTACGGGTTTTACCCCGTCTGGAGCAATGTCCAACGTCCATACTTTGTTGGTGTACATGGACTCCATCTCGGTCCGCATTACATCCAGCCATTTTACCGAGTCGACGCTCTGAATGGCTTGCTGGAAGCTAGTAGGCTCATCATAATCTATGATGCAATCCTCTCTATCCCCGTCAATGAGAAAACCGTAGTACCTCTCGGGCGGATGAGACTGCCTACTACTCCTGCGGAGTGGAATGGGAATGTCTTGATCTTTCGAACCCTCTGGTTCTACTAAGCTTTCAGTAATAGCTTGCGGTTCTGGAATTTCTTCCAGTTCTATCACGCTCCCACTTAATTCTTTTTCTATGAACTGATGTTCTAGAAAGTGGGCATGGCGAGAAACAAGGACTTTTTGTTCCTCTTCGCAATAGAAGTAATATCCCTTGGAGTTCTTTGGATATCCCACAAACTTGCACTGTACTGAGCGTGCCTCGAGCTTGTCCGCATGCTGCTTTTTTACAAAAGCTGGACATCCCCATGTTTTAATGTGATTAAGATAGGGTCTCTTCCCACACCACATTTGATATGGTGTAGTAGGCACAGTCTTAGTTGGAACTCGGTTCAAAAGGTATGCTGCTGATTCTAGCGCATATCCCCAGAACGATCGCGGTAACTCAGCGTTACTCATCATGGACCGTACCATATCCAATAGGGTCCGGTTCCGTCTCTCCGATACACCGTTATGTTGCGGAGTGTATGGAGGAGTAAGCTGAGAGAGAATTCCATTCTCTTTTAAGTAGTTCAGGAATTCGGCACTTAAGTATTCTCTACCTCGATCCGATCTTAGAATCTTGATACTTTTGCCGGTTTGTTTTTCTACTTCATTCTTATATTCCTGGAATTTTTCAAAAGCCTCGGATTTATGTTTCATTAAGAAGACATAACCGTACCTTGAAAAATCATCCGTAAAAGTAATGAAGTAAGAATAACCGCTTCGCGCATGTGTAGACATTGGACCGCACACGTCGCTGTGTACGAGTCCCAAGAGCTCGCTCGCTCTTTCTCCGTGTCCAGAAAATGGAGCCTTTGTCATCTTTCCTTTGAAACAGGATTGACAAGTTGCATATGATTGATATTCGAACGGATCCAAATATCCTTCAGTATGTAACTTAGTCAATCTTCTCTCATTGATGTGACCCAGTCTACAATGCCATAAGAAAGTTTTATTAATTTCTGGAGACTTTCTTTTGTGTGTATTCTGGATATTAAAAATCTGTGGTTGGTTTAAAACGTATATACCGTTGTTCAATGTACCTGACCCAATCAAAACTTGATTAAGGTGAATGTTCACTACATTACTTACAAATGCAAATTCATAACCTTCTTTAGATAATAAAGATACAGAAATGATATTACAGGTTGCATTTGGTACATAAAAACAACTACGCAAAACCAAAAGGTGTCCATCTGATAATCCCAGGTGATAGTCTCCCACGGCCTCAGCATCCATGCTAGCACCGTTCGCAACTCTGAGGGTCATGTCACCTGCCTTCAAAACTCTACGCTTTCTCAACGCCTGCAAAGAATTACAGATATGAGATCCTGATCCGGTATCCAATACCCAGGATGTAGAGTTTATTGATAGACAGTTTTCAATAACATACACACCTGAAGCTGAAGCTGCAACTCGCTTCAAATCCTGTGTTCTGGCTTTCCAAGCCTTGCAATCCAGTTTCCAGTGACCACTTTTGTGACAATAGAAGCATTCTTCCTTCCCCACCAGCTTCCCCGCTACTTTTGTTGCTTTACCCTTTCCCTTCGTATCCACGTTACCGACACCGCCTCTTGGTTTGGCGGGGGCTTTCTTCTTCTTGCCCTTGGCTTTCGCCCTGGACCTTGAAGAGGAAGATCCTCCTACAATCAAAGTGGATGTCTTCCTACCCTTTTGTAGGGTGCCCTCAGCAGTCTTCAACATGTTCAGAAGTTCGGCAAGTTCAACCTCCTTTCCTTGCATGTTGAAGTTAAGAATGAACTCGGCGTAAGCGGAAGGAAGGGACTGGAGAATCAAATCGGTATAGAGTTCATTCTCCAACGTGGTCCCAAGGTCCGCGAGCTCCTCTATGTAGCCGATCATCTTAAGCACGTGGTCCGCTACCGATGATCCGACGGCCAACCTTGCCGAAAAAAGCTTCTTCGACACTTCGTATCTAGCGATACGAGACTGCTCTCCATACAGTTCTTTTGTATGGAGAAATATGGACTCTAGGTCCATATTCTCGTGCCTCCTCTGATGGTCGTTGTCCATCGAGGCTAGTACGAGGCATCTGGCCCTCGCGCAATCTATCTCCCATGTCTTACGGATTTCTACATCCGCGACGCTAGAGGTGGGACCTGGGACAGGGGGAGCTTTGGTGGTAAGTATATACCCCAGCTTGTCATAAGTGATAGCCATCTTGACATTCCTGAGCCAATCTTTGTAGTTTGGCCCTGTCAATATATTTTTATCTAATAGTAACTTAAGTCCGGTCATGTTGAATGGTCGCTGCAATTAGGAGAGAGAAAAGAAACACTTTAGCATGATGCTCTTGCAAGTTTAGAGTGGTTTTTAGTTTGTCTAAACTGGATGGCTCCCACTGTTTCTCGAATCCCTTCTCAAACCATAAAGAAAAGGATTAGCCGGGATCATTCTCACCGTACAATACTTGCTTAACCGTTCAGCCAGGCCAGTGTCGGTACTTCGAGGGAGGTTTTCCAACGCTTTCGCGAAGTTCCTTAATTAAGTAACCTCTTTTCCCTGTGGACGTAGCCCCGCTAACACCTTTCTAGGCACCTACTAGGTTTATAGCATTGATCGTTAAGTGAGAGTTTTCCCGAGGAGTAGCATAGACTCACAGTAGGATCGGGATCCAAATATCATCGCGTGATAAAACCGAAGGAATCCTACCAGAATCATCACACTCCAAATGGTATGCAACGCTAGCAAGTTTCAGTACTTATGAAACTCTCGATGTGTATTTTTGCCCCATGCTCTTATGACCTTGACTTTGGCCAAAATATCATAAGTCACATGTCAAGTTCTACCCGTTATTCTCCTGGTTAATTTGGACCCACCCGTACCTACCCTTGACTTTGGCCAAAATGGCAGCACGACTGTCCCAAATCAACGCATCTATCTATGCTGCACATGAATACCCAAACGCTACCAATCACTATGCCTTGACTTTGGCCAAAATACATAGCTTGAATACTTTTGACCATTCATGTGGAATGACGGAGGGCTACGAATGGTTTTGGCGAAACCGTGAACGTAGTGAACTTGATATAATCGATGGAATGAGATAGCTTTTAAAAGGAGTGGTTCAAGCTCCGCGTTTAAAAGTTTAGTTTTGAAAAGAATCGAGTGGTTTTCAAAATGTTCCAATCGACTTTTACTTGGTTTATTTCTTGCATTAGTTCTTTTAATGCGTCCCATCATTTAATCCTACCATTGCAGAAAACAACCAAAATATGACGTACGCTTATGCCATTCGCATTCGCCACGGGGCCCCGTCATCACCCGTTAGGTTACTTAACTAACGACAGAGCGGGGGCTGGGCTAGCGCGGCTGTAAAACATAAGCAACGCCTAAATAGTTATTATATATAAATATGTAGCAATGATAGACATTACAGATCACAGATGAATACATTGGATATACTAGGAATCCGCAATGCGTTCGAGCCTGCAACGTAAAGCGGATTACACGGTCGCGGTGAATAGCCAATACCCTACCCAAGACCCCTACGGGTGCGGCAAACTACCCGCCAAGCACCCGAAGCGAAGCAACCTCCCTCACCACCGTGAGTAGGCCACTCGGCACTTCGAGATACCCGGTAGTTTGTGCACCCCCTCCATGGGTCTATCCTAGGAGCAAAAACAGTAAAAAGAATTATACAATGACGGCTACAACCCCGACCCGGTTGTGCGGATATACAAATAATATTATTACATCAATTTACATGATACAAATGAATGAAAGAAAAATAACGCTCATCTCACATCCACCCCGGCTATTCACCCGCGACAATCCAATCCATTCATATCCACACACCAATAACAATCACAGATCACAGAGATGTATAACCCCGACTAATCGACTTATAGCGATTAGCCGACGTTCAATACATACAAGCATCACAGATACAACCGATATAGTTAAAGTGTAGTGAAGTTCCGAAAAAATACGGATTTATAGGCCCCCAAAAGTAAATTTTAGTTCTGGAAAATCTGGGCACATATAACATATCCTAAAAATCACAAAACCAACACAGAAACACACTGCACCAAAATCGAGGCAGAGAGGAGACAAGACGGCCGCGGATGCGCGGCAAAATAGCTTCCTGTTGCCGCGGATCCGCGGCCATTTGGTCGACTCTCTGTCTCGTTTTTGGTGGTGTTCTTAACAAAACCCTGAGATAATTTTTGGTGTATAACAAATTTTATTTTGACCAAAAAAAAAATTAACAGAAACTTAGGGTTTGCGAGTTTGGTTTTTCGATTTTCCGGTTTCGAAACTTCGTTACACTTAACTACTTAGCTAGTTTATGTTTAGTTAGTCTCTGATACCACTGTAAGTCCACGTTGCCCACCCCGGTGCTTACGGGGAGGCGGAAAACATAATAAAAATTGGATTTTTATCAACTATAGGCAACATGGACCAAGCTTTAAGGATCTTTGCTAAACAAAAACAAGCTAACCCTAACTAGTAACTAGCTAAGTGATGGAAAGGTTATACCTTGAGCTCAAAGTCCTTCTCTCCTTGCTCCTTGGAATGGTAGAAAGAGGTCACCTTACTTGTCTTCTCCCGTCAAAGAAGGATCCACCCGAAAGCCTCGACCTTTAGCTTCAACTCCAAGCTAGGAGTAACTAGAGTGCAAGAAATGCTAAGACTTGAACCCTAGAAGAGAGTAGAGAAGATCAAGTGAGGGTTTTTCTCAAGCTTTTTTGTTTCTCAACACATGAGAGAGAGAGAGCTTGAGGGAGAGGATGAGCAAGAGAGAGAAATGATATGAGAGAATGAATTATTAGTGAGCCATTCTCACTAATATGTGTGCATTATTTTAATTCAATAATTAGCTAGAAAATTGTCATGGTTTAATCAAGACATGACCATTATCATTTCAATATTAATGCAAATTGCAAGGATCAAAGAGCATCTTCCAAATGAAATGATTATGGTCAAGTTGTCAACAAGGTCAACAAGTCAATGAAGTCAAATGGTCAACAACAACAACCATGCACAATTATTAAGCTAATTATCAATTAACTATAATACACACAAAAGCAATAGGGTTAATAAAATGACAATAGCCATTAACCCTAAACAAGGTCCTCTCCCTCAATCTCAAGCAACTGTGCATATGCACCCGCATTCGTGATCCGAGGAACACGAATACTCTGAGAAAAACCAATCTCAAATCATATACTAGGATCCGGCTTAAACCAAAGCCCGCTAGTATAAACTGTCCGGACAGCAAACGTGCACAAGTGCGCGGATGCGAACGAACCCTGTCGCAAAACCATGCGACCTCTACTCATTTTGCCTAAAGGCGAATAGCTCTCTGTGTGGGACTCTAAAGACTCGACACTACGCTGGCAGTGGATTTAACCACAGACCGCAAGCGGCACTAGCTGTACGTAACTGTCCCCAGGTAGATGTCGATAAGAAGACTGACGAGGTGAACCCCATCTGCACTCCTACTGAGCCTGTATGTGACAGTCTCCGTACAGTCCGGTCTGTTCGTCTGATACATCGCATGGCGGGCCTAGGGGGTGGTGAACGTCAGTCCCCTAATAGCGGTACAAGTCGTGTCGGAGTGTAGCCCAGAACACCCTGAGATAACACTGGAAACCTACCAGTATATCTCGCTTGCCCTGGCCAGGGACTACTCGTGTAATGGCTCTCCTGGACACAGCGCGATGTCAACCCCCAATACCGGGAGAGACGAATCCTGTCTAACCATCACTGCCTCCAAGTGCTTCGGGATTGCACCCAAAAACTACCTGTTTGCACGACTCCTTTGAGCCGTGGTAGGGTAGTAATCAAAGTGCAGTGGGAACACACTCGAGGCGAAGTGACAGTGTCAAGTCAGCGGACTAAGCTGTACTCATGTCACCTGGGAACTGATAACTGACGATAGGTATATTACCAACCAACAGTTCCCGACGAGTCCTGTCCAGTGTACTCGTAACCTAACGAGCACCCGCATACTATCCAAAGTACGACGTACTAACGGCTGTGGGACAGACCGTCTCCCACACTGGGATGAGAAGCGCATACGCTAGTCTACTCCGGAGTATCGATGCCCTATCTCGATAGTCCAACGACCAGGGACCTGTATAAGGATGTGCTTATAGATTACCCAGCTCCCACGAGTGCGAGCGCCATCACAACGCTGGTAATCAAGCAAAGATCCTAAGGGCTCTACTAATATGTATACCAGCAATATGCTAAAAGAAACACATGCACATATTAAAGCAGAGACAAACCAAGTAGCATACTACCATTTCGAGCAAGATTGTATATACAACTGTGAATATCCCAAGCTTCCGTTAAGTAATATACAAACTAGTATGATACAGTAATGGCCTCTAGGGCATATACACTGACATCATGAAGCTTCACAATGACTCATTTCTTCCTTTTTGAATTACTTAAGAATTTAAACTCAAACATAATATATAGTATGGTATAATTCTCATACATCCATGTTGCATGTATAACCTAGCATGTCACAATATTATATATCACATATATAATATTTATACAACAAAAGAAAAACGATACAATAAACATATATCATATATATATATATTAAATGTATTACAAGTGAGAATAATAAATATTTAAGTGGGCATATAATATTAGTCAATGTAATTTAATATATCAAATATATAATTATACATTAAATTATTAAATCAACTCTTGATTTAATAATCCGGCTATAATACATATAACCGACCGATATCACATATCGCGAAATTAGAATGCGGTATCACATACTCGCATTAATCTCGGTCCCGCACATATAACATATGTGCTCCTACTCCGTTTCGCATGAACCAGAAAACCTCTATGTAGGACTCTCAAGACTCGTCAATACATCGGCAGTAGGTGATGATCATATCAAATACCCACAAGCCGCAAGCGGTCTGCTAAACATAACGGCCACCCGGGTATTGAGCGATCAGAAAATCAACAAGCAAGCCTGCTATAACTCCTACGAATCCAATCAATAACACTACCGTACAGTTTGGTATCTTCGTCTGATATATCGCATATCACAGTCTAGGGGTGGTAAACGTCAGACCCCAATAACCGATAAGTCGTGTCGATATGAGGTCCATAACAGTTCGAGAAACTACTGATAACACTTACCAGTAAATCTCAGCAATCCTGGTCAGGGATTTCCAGTTATAGCCAATCGAACACAGCGTAACATCAACCCCCAATACCGGGAGAGACGAAACCCCTCCTATCGCCCATTGCCTCCATGTGATTCGGGACTATATCCAAAAGCCACCGTTTTGCACGATCTCTTGACCGTGGTATGGTGGAAATCAAAGCAAAGTGGGAATCACACAAGTCTCTATGACGATCTCGGGTCTACAGACTAAGCTGTACCAGTGTCACCAAAGAACTGCTATCTGACGATAGGTATAATACCATTTAGGAGTTCTCGGCGAGTCCTGTAAGTCCATGCTACCTCTCCCGGTACTTTCGGGAATGCGGAATTTGGTAAAAAACGATTTTTACGGAGGTGGTAACATGGACCTAAAAACCGGATCTTGGTTAAACATCTATCTAGCAACCTAACTACGAGTTTCTAGCTACTCGGTTAGGGGGTTATACCTTGCTTGTCTTGAACTCCTTCGTCTTCAAACTCCGATGGTGGTCCGGATTGGCTTCTTCCCGTCGTCTCCGTACGCCGATGATAGATCCACCTGAAAGCTCCAACCTTTGGCTCCTTCTTCGTTCTTTGAAGAAACTAGTTCACTCGGTTTGCTAAACCTGGTGAACTAGAATGAGTAGAGAATAGTTTGTGTGGGATTTTATCTATGGTTCTTGATTCTCAACTCATGAGACAAGAGAACCATAGATTAAAGAGAGGGAAAAAAGAGCAAGAGGGTGAGAGCAAAACAAGAGAGCTCAAGAACAAGAGAGAGAATGAGCAAGAAAGAATGAGCAACTCTTTTGTCTCTCACCCTCTCATAATCCAAAGTCATGATAACTCATCATACTAAAAAAAGTCTTATGTGATGGTTGAAGCAACCATAACCATATCATTTCATGCACTCATTTTACACAAATGAGCAAGCAAGCAAAAGTCTTTGCCATGAAATGATGGCTATGGTTATCATGATGGTCAACTAGTCAAGCCTAGTCAACCGGTCAACAAAGTCAACAAGTCAACAAAAGTCAACAAGTCAACAAAGTCAACAAAAGTCAACAACCATGTCACCATAATACTTAATTAATATAATAGTTAATCACATATCAAATTCTCATTAGGGTTGAGCAAAAAGTCAAATAGTCAACGGTCAACTGTCAACAACCCTAATGAGAATCCGCTGCCTCTGTCTCCCTGTCAACTGTGCATACGCACCCGCATCCGCGTTCCGAGGAACACGAATGCACACTGGATAAATCCAATCCCAAAAGGTACACTAGGATCTGGCTTAAACCAAAACCCGCTAGTGTAAACTGTCCGGACACTGTACGTGCACAAGTGCACGGATGTGACCGAACCCTGTCGCAAAACCATGCGACCTGTCGCAATACCATGCGACCTCTACTCTTTTGCCTAAAGGCGAAAAGCTTTCTGTGTGGGACTCTAAAGACTCGACACTACGCTGGCAGTGGGTTTAACCACAGACCGCAAGCGGCACTAGCTGTGCGTAACGGTCCCCAGGTAGTGCCGACAAGAAGACCGATGAGGCGAAACCCATCTGAACTCCTACTGAGCCTGAGTGTGACATTCTCCGTACAGTCCGATCTGTTCGTCTGATACATCGCATGGCGGGCCTAGGGGGGCGGTAAACGTCAGTCCCCCAATAGCGGTACAAGTCGTGCCGGAGCGAAGCCCAAAACACCCTGAGATAACACTGGAAACCTACCAGTATATCTCGTTTGCCCTGGCCAGGGACTACTCGTGTAATGGCTCTCCTAGACACAGCGCGATGTCAACCCCCAATACCGGGAGAGACGAATCCTGTCTAACCGTCACTGCCTCCAAGTGCTTCGGGACTGCACCCAACCACTACCTGTTTGCACGACTCCTTTGAGCCGTGGTAGGGTAGTGATCAAAGTATAGTGGGAACACACTCGAGGCGAAGTGACAGTGTCAAGTCAGCGGACTAAGCTGTACTCATGTCACCTGGGAACTGATAACCGACGATAGGCATAATACCAACCAGTCAGTTCCCGACGAGTCCTGTCCAGTGTACCCGTAACCAAACGAGCACCCGCATACTATCTCAAGTATGACGTACTGACGGCTGTGGGACAGACCGTCTCCCACACTGGGATGAGAAGCGCATGCGCTGGTCTACTCCGGAGTATCGATGCCCTGTCTCGATAGTCCTGCGACCAGGGACCTGCATAAGGATGTGCTTATAGATTACCCAGCCCCACTAGTGTGACGGCCATCACATCGCTGGTAATCAAGCAAAGATCCTAAGGGCTCCACTAATGTGTATAGGCGATATACAAAAATAAACACATGTACACATTGAAGTAGAAACAAACCAAGTAGCATACTACTATTTTGAGCAAGATTGTATATACAAGGTGAATATCCCAAGCTTCCATTAAGTAATATACAAACTAGTATGATACAGTAATGGCCTCTGGGGCATATACACTAACAATCTCCCACTTGCACTAAGGCCATGTACTGGCGTATCGAAGACCTATCATCTCGATCAGCCGCTCGAACTGAGTCTGGGGCAGGGCCTTGGTGAATGGATCTGCAGTGTTATCTTCTGAAGCGACTCTCCGAACCTCGATCTCCTGGCGATCTACGATCTCCCTGATCAGGTGATACCGCCTCAAGATGTGCCTGGATCTCTGATGGGACCTGGGTTCCTTTGCTAAAGCTATAGCCCCGTTGTTGTCGCAATACAGAGGTATTGGATCAACAATGGACGGAACCACCTGAAGTTCTTTCAAGAACTTCCTCATCCAGACAGCTTCTTTTGCGGCATCAGTTGCAGCGATGTATTCCGCTTCCATCGTCGAGTCTGCAACGGTTTCTTGTTTGGAACTCTTCCAACACACCGCCCCTCCATTGAGGGTAAAGACAAAACCCGACATGGACTAGGAATCATCCTTGTCACTCTGGAAGCTGGAGTCAGCAAAGGCCTCGATCTGGAGGTCTTTTCCGCCATACACCAAGAACATCTCCTTAGTCCTTCTCAGGTACTTGAGAATGTTCTTTACCGCTATCCAGTGTTTCTCCCCAGGGTTTGACTGATACCGGCTTACCACACTCAGTGCATAAGCTACATCCGGTCTGGTACACAACATCGCATACATTATAGAGCCTACCGCAGAAGCGTAGGGTATAATAGACATGCGATCCCTCTCCAAATCAGTCTTGGGAGACATCTCTTTAGAGAGGGTGATCCCGTGACAAGCCGGTAGGTTACCGCGCTTGGAATCTTCCATACTGAATCTTTTCAGTACGGTGTCGATGTACCTGGACTGAGAAAGTCCCAATATCCTCTTGGATCTGTCACGGTAGATCCGGATACCCAGAATGTATGAGGCATCACCCAGGTCTTTCATGGAGAACCTGTGTGACAAGAACCCCTTGACAGATTGTAGCATAGGAATGTCATTTCCTATTAAGAGAATGTCATCCACTTATAAAACGAGGAATACTTACAGTTCTCGCTACAAATCTACTATAGATGCATGGTTCATCTGGATTTTTGATAAAGCCAAATTCTTTGACCGTCTCATCAAAGCAGATGTTCCAACTCCGCGATGCCTGCTTTAGTCCATAGATGGACTTAAGCAACTTGCACACCTTTCCGCTGCTCCCACTCTGAATGAAACCCTCTGGTTGGTCCATATAGACACACTCTCCTAAATTTCCATTTAGAAAAGCGGTCTTTACGTCCATTTGCCAGATCTCATAATCGTGGAAGGCAGCAATGGCAAGAAGGATCCGAATGGATTTTAGCATGGCTACTGGAGAAAAGGTTTCGTCATAGTCCAAACCAGGTCTTTGACGAAAACCCTTTGCTACCAGCTTAGCTTTATAGGTCTTAACCTGTCCATCTACACCAATCTTCCTTTTGAAGATCCACTTGCATCCTACGGGTTTTACCCCGTCTGGAGCAATGTCCAACGTCCATACCTTGTTGGTGTACATGGACTCCATTTCGGTCCGCATTGCATCCAACCATTTCACTGAGTCAACGCTCTGAACGGCCTGGTGGAAGCTAGTAGGCTCATCATAATCTATGATGCAATCCTCTCTATCCTCGTCTATGAGAAAACCGTAGTATCTCTCGGGCGGATGAGTCTGCCTACTGCTCCTGCGGAGCGGCGTAGGAATGTCCTGTTCTTTTGAACCCTCTGGTTCCACTAAACTTTCAGTAATAGTCCGTGGCTCTGGAATTTCTTCCAGTTCTACTGCGCTCCCACTTATCTGGTTTTCCAAAAACTCAGTTTCCAAGAAGTAGGCATGACGAGAAACAAGAACTTTTTGTTCCTCTTCACAGTAGAAGAAATATCCTTTGGAATTCTTTGGATATCCCACAAACTTGCACTGTACTGAGCGTGCCTCGAGCTTGTCCGCATGCTGCTTTTTGACAAAAGCTGGACATCCCCATGTCTTAATGTGCTTAAGATAGGGTCTCTTCCCACACCACATCTCATATGGCGTAGTAGGCACAGTCTTAGTGGGAACTCGGTTCAAAAGGTATGCGGCTGATTCTAGCGCATATCCCCAGAATGATCGCGGTAACTCAGCGTTACCCATCATGGACCGCACCATATCCAATAGGGTGCGGTTCCGTCTTTCCGATACACCGTTATGTTGCGGAGTGTATGGAGGAGTAAGCTGAGAGAGAATTCCTTTCTCTTTTAAATAGTCCAGGAACTCGGCACTTAAGTATTCTCCACCTCGATCCAATCTTAGAATCTTAATACTTTTGCCGGTCTGTTTCTCTACTTCATTCTTATACTCCTGGAATTTTCCAAAGGCTTCGGACTTATGTTTCATTAAGAAGACATAACCGTACCTTGAGAAGTCATCCGTAAAAGTAATGAAGTAAGAATAGCCGCTTCGCGCATGTGTAGACATTGGACCGCACACGTCACTGTGTACGAGTTCCAAGAGCTCGCTCGCTCTTACTCCATGTCCAGTAAACGGAGTCTTTGTCATCTTTCCTTTGAGACAAGATTGACAAGTGGCATACGATTGATATTCGAACGCATTCAAATATCCTTCTGTATGTAACTTAGTCAACCTTCTCTCATTGATGTGACCCAGTCTACAATGCCACAAGAAAGTCTGATTTATTTCTGGAGACTTTCTTTTGTGTGTATTCTGGACATTGAAAATCTGTGGTTGGTTCAATACGTATATACCATTACTCAATGTACCTGACCCAATCAGAACTTGATTAAGGTGAATGTTTACAACATTACTTACAAACGCAAATTCATAACCTTCATTAGAAACTAAAGATACAGAATTGATATTACAAGTTGCGTTGGGTACAAAAAAGCAATTACGCAAAACCAAAACATGTCCATCTGACATTCCCAGGTGATAGTCCCCCACGGCTTTAGCATCCATGCTAGCTCCGTTCGCAACTCTGAGGGTCATGTCACCTGCCTTCAAAACCCTACGGTTTCTTAACGCCTGCAAAGAATTACAGATATGAGATCCTGATCCGGTATCCAATACCCAGGAAGTAGAGTTTATTGAAAGACAGTTTTCAATAACATACACACCTGAAGCTGAAGCTGCAACCTGCTTCAATTCCTGTGTTCTGGCCTTCCAGGCCCTGCAATCATTCTTCCAGTGTCCTTTCTTATGACAATAAAAGCATTCTTCCTTATCCACAAGCTTCCCCGCTATCTTTGTTGCTTTAGCTTTTCCCTTCGTATCCACTTTACTAACACCGCCCCTTGGTTTGGCGGGGGCTTTCTTCTTCTTTCCCTTGGCTTTCGCCTTGGACCTAGAAGAAGATGATCCTCCTACAAACAAAGTGGATGTTTCCCTACCTTTCTGTAGGGTGCCCTCTGCGCTCCTCAGCATGTTGAGGAGCTCTGAAAGTTCAACCTCTTTTTCTTGTAAGTTGAAGTTCAGTATAAACTGGGCGTAAGTGGAAGGAAGGGACTGGAGAACTATATCCGTATAGAGTTCACTCTCCAATGTGGTCCCTAGGTCCGCGAGCTCCTCAATGTAGCCGATCATCCTTAGCACGTGCTCGGCTACTGATGATCCGATGGCCATTCTTGCCGAAAATAACTTCTTCGACGCTTCGTATCTTGCGATACGAGATTGCTCTCCATACAGTTCTTTTGTATGGAGAAATATGGATTCAAGGTCCATATTCTCGTGCCTCCTCTGATGTTCGTTGTCCATCGAGGCAAGTACGAGGCACTTGGCCTTCGCGCTATCAATCTCCCAAGTCTTGCGGATTTCCTTATCCGCGACGCTGGAAGTGGGACCAGGGACAGGGGGAGCTTTGGTGGTAAGAAGATACCCCAGCTTGTCGTAAGTGATTGCTATCTTGACATTCCTGAGCCAATCTTTGTAGTTTGGCCCTGTCAGTTTGTTTTTATCTAGAAGTAACTTAAGTCCAGTCATGTCGATTTGGTCGCTGCAATTAGGAGAGAGAAGAAGAAACACTCAGCATGATACTCTTGCAAGTTTAGAGTGGTTTTTAGTTTGTCTAAACAGGATGGCTCCCACTGTTTCTCGAATCCCTCCTCAAACCATAAAGGAAGAATTAGTCGGGATCAATCCCACCGCACAATACTTGCTTAACCGTTCAGTCAGGCCGGTGTCGGTACTTCGAGGGAGGTTTTCCAACGCTTTCGCGAAGTTCCTTAATTAAAGAACCTCTTTTCCCTGGGGGCGTAGCCCCGCTAACACCTTTCTAGGCACCTACTAGGTTTATAGCATTGATCGTTTAGTGAGAAATTTCCCGAGGAGTAGCATATACTCACAGTAGGATCGGGATCCAAATATCATCGCGTGACGAAACTGAAGGAACCCTACCAGAATCATCACACTCCAAATGGTATGCAAATCTAGCAAGTTTCAGTGCTTATGAAACTCCCGATGTGGATTTTTGCCCCATGCTCTTATGACCTTGACTTTGGCCAACAGATCATAAGTCACATGTCAAGTTCTGCCCGTCGTTCTCCAGGTTAATTTGAATCCACCCGCACCTACCCTTGACTTTGGCCAACAAGGCAGTGCGACTGTTCCAAACCAACGCATCTATCTATGCTGCACATGAATACCCAACAGCTACCAATCACTATGCCTTGACTTTGGCCAACAAACACAGCTTGAATACTATTGACTATTCATGTGAAACGACGGAGGGCTACGAATGGTTTTGGCAAAACCGTGAACGTAGTGAACTTGATTTGGTCGATGGAACGAGATAGCTTTTAAAAGGAGTGGCTCAAGCTCCGCATTTAAAAGTTGGTTTTGAAAAGAACCGAGTGGTTTTTCGAAAGTGTTCCAACGACTTTAACTTGGTTTATTTTCTTGCATTAGTTGTTTTAATGCGTGATATTCTTGCATTAGTTCTTTTAATGCGTCCTATCATTTAATCCTACCATTGCAGAAAACAACCAAAATATGACGTACGCTTATGCCATTCGCATTCGCCACGGGGCCCCGTCATTACCCGTTAGGTTACTTAACTAACGACAGAGCGGGGGCTGGGCTAGCGCGGCTGTAAAACATAAGCAACGCCTAAATAATATCATATATAGATATACTGCAATGATAAACATTTCAGATCACAGATGAATACATTGGATATATTAGGAATCTGTAATTCGTACGAGCCTGTAACGAAAGACAGATTACACGGTCGCGGTGAATAGCCAAATACCCCACCCAAGACCCCTACGGGTGCGGCAAACTACCCGCCAAGTACCCGAAGCGTAGTAACCTCCCTCATCTCCATGAGTAGGCCACTCGACACTTCGGCATACCCGGTAGTTTGTGCACCCCCCTCCATGGGTCTATCCTAGGAGCAAAAACAGTAAAAAGAAATTATACAATGACGGCTACAACCCCGACCCGGTTGTGCGGCCATACAAATAATTATTACATCAATTTACAAATTTACATGAATTGAAAGAAAAGAAAAACTCTCGTCTCACAACCCCCGGCTATTCACCCGCGACAATCCAACATATTCATATACACATTCCAGCAACATTACAGATCACAGATTTGTATAACCCCCACTAATCGACATATAGCGATTAGTAGACGTTCAATACAAATATCACATTACAGAAAACCCGTTAGCTCAAGTCTTTTTAGAAGTTCGATCAAAAATACGGATTTTCGGGACCCCAAAATAAAATTTTCGTTCTGGAAAATCTGGGCAGAAAACACATATACTAAAAATCCCAAAATACCCCCAGAATAACACTGCACCAAAGATTGTCCTCGGCCGAGTCAACTCGGCTGTGGATCCGCGGCGGGAGCGTGCTCCCGCCGCGTTTTCGCGGCGCTTTGACTCGATCGTGGGACCATCTTTGGTGGTTATTCACACAAAAGCCTGAGCCGATTTTAGGTGTTAAAATAATCAACTTTTGAACAGTAAAAAAATCGACAGAAACTCGAATTTTTGGGGTTCGTTTTCGGGACTTTTTCTTTGATCGATCTTCTAGTTACTTGCTAACATATTAGATAGAGTTTAACTAGGCTCTGATACCACTGTAAGTCCATGCTACCTCTCCCGGTACTTTCGGGAATGCGGAATTTGGTAAAAAATGATTTTTACGGAGGTGGTAACATGGACCTAAAACCCAGATCTTGGTTAAACATCTATCTAGCAACCTAACTACGAGTTTCTAGCTACTCGGTTAGGGGGTTATACCTTGCTTGTCTTGAACTCCTTCGTCTTCAAACTGCGATGGTGGTCCGGATTGGCTTCTTCCCGTCGTCTCCGTACGCCGAAGATAGATCCACCTGAAAGCTCCAACCTTTGGCTCCTTCTTCGTTCTTTGAAGAAACTAGTTCACTCGGTTTGCTAAACCTTGTGAACTAGAATGAGTAGAGAATAGTTTGTGTGGGATTTTATCTATGGTTCTTGATTCTCAACTCATGAGACAAGAGAACCATAGATTAAAGAGAGGGAAAAAAGAGCAAGAGGGTGAGAGCAAAACAAGAGAGCTCAAGAACAAGAGAGAGAATGAGCAAGAAAGAATGAGCAACTCTTTTGTCTCTCACCCTCTCATAATCCAAAGTCATGATAACTCATCATACTAAAAAAAGTCTTATGTGATGGTTGAAGCAACCATAACCATATCATTTCATGCACTCATTTTACACAAATGAGCAAGCAACCAAAAGTCTTTGCCAAGAAATGATGGCTATGGTTATCATGATGGTCAACTAGTCAAGCCTAGTCAACCGGTCAACAAAGTCAACAAGTCAACAAAAGTCAACAAGTCAACAAAGTCAACAAAAGTCAACAACCATGTCACCATAATACTTAATTAATATAATAGTTAATCACATATCAAATTCTCATTAGGGTTGAGCAAAAAGTCAAATAGTCAACGGTCAACTGTCAACAACCCTAATGAGAATCCGCTGCCTCTGTCTCCCTGTCAACTGTGCATACGCACCCGCATCCGCGTTCCGAGGAACACGAATGCACACTGGATAAATCCAATCCCAAAAGGTACACTAGGATCTGGCTTAAACCAAAACCCGCTAGTGTAAACTGTCCGGACACTGTACGTGCACAAGTGCACGGATGTGACCGAACCCTGTCGCAAAACCATGCGACCTGTCGCAATACCATGCGACCTCTACTCTTTTGCCTAAAGGCGAAAAGCTTTCTGTGTGGGACTCTAAAGACTCGACACTACGCTGGCAGTGGGTTTAACCACAGACCGCAAGCGGCACTAGCTGTGCGTAACGGTCCCCAGGTAGTGCCGACAAGAAGACCGACGAGGCGAAACCCATCTGAACTCCTACTGAGCCTGAGTGTGACATTCTCCGTACAGTCCGGTCTGTTCGTCTGATACATCGCATGGCGGGCCTAGGGGGCGGTAAACGTCAGTCCCCCAATAGCGGTACAAGTCGTGCCGGAGCGAAGCCCAAAACACCCTGAGATAACACTGGAAACCTACCAGTATATCTCGTTTGCCCTGGCCAGGGACTACTCGTGTAATGGCTCTCCTAGACACAGCGCGATGTCAACCCCCAATACCGGGAGAGACGAATCCTGTCTAACCGTCACTGCCTCCAAGTGCTTCGGGACTGCACCCAACCACTACCTGTTTGCACGACTCCTTTGAGCCGTGGTAGGGTAATGATCAAAGTATAGTGGGAACACACTCGAGGCGAAGTGACAGTGTCAAGTCAGCGGACTAAGCTGTACTCATGTCACCTGGGAACTGATAACTGACGATAGGCATAATACCAACTAGTCAGTTCCCGACGAGTCCTGTCCAGTGTACCCGTAACCAAACGAGCACCCGCATACTATCTCAAGTACGACGTACTGACGGCTGTGGGACAGACCGTCTCCCACACTGGGATGAGAAGCGCATGCGCTGGTCTACTCCGGAGTATCGATGCCCTGTCTCGATAGTCCTGCGACCAGGGACCTGCATAAGGATGTGCTTATAGATTACCCAGCCCCACTAGTGTGACGGCCATCACATCGCTGGTAATCAAGCAAAGATCCTAAGGGCTCCACTAATGTGTATAGGTGATATACAAAAATAAACACATGTACACATTGAAGTAGAAACAAACCAAGTAGCATACTACTATTTTGAGCAAGATTGTATATACAAGGTGAATATCCCAAGCTTCCATTAAGTAATATACAAACTAGTATGATACAGTAATGGCCTCTAGGGCATATACACTAACAAGTCCGTCCAGTGTACCCAGTCTCCACTGAGCACCCATATACCTTCTCTGATGTCAAACACCAATGGATATGGGATCATCCATCGCCCATCATATGGGTTAAGAAGCGCATACGCTAGTCTAATCTGGAGTACTGATGCCCTGTCTCGATACTCCCACGACTAGGAACATTTGAAGGATGTACTTATCGACTACCCTGTCCCTACTAGTATGATCTGCATCATAATCCTGATAGTCAAGTAATCATCCTAAGGTCTTTATCAACATGTGATCACAAAACAGTATTTGTTTACATGTTAAGATAAAGTGCAACCAGATAGTATACTATCATGTTGAGCAAGAAAGTCCTTCCTATATATGTCCAAGTATCCACTACAATATACATCGCATGTACAGTAATGGCCTCTAGGGCATACATATAACTAACACATTCCTCTGACTCTAGTGAGCTCTCCTTACTTGAGAAGGTCTTCGGGTGCACCGCTCGAAACTGTTTTACCCCTGGAGTGTTTAGTGCGGTTGGGGTAAGCCTCTATCGCAGTATTTCGGTCTTCTCTCTCTGGTTAGCGGCTTGCGCATCCTGACCCTTGAGTAATCCTCTGATAGCTTCCAATAGTACAAGCGTCTCCACAGATGGAGCCACCACTGCTGGTGGTGGAGGTGTTGGTAGGAGGTTGCTTGAACTACTGTCGTTGAGGCTATTTTTGGTGATGCGGTTAGGAGCCATATGCAACTGAAAGGAAAATAAACGGATTAAAAGTATTCAGAGTAGAATTTCAAAGAAGGAAAATAGGCGTTGTTAGATTAATCAATTATGCATTATCTGTGTTAAACGGTCATGTAAAATGATCTGCATAGGATACTAATAAAACCTATCACGCCCTGCTTCCTAAAATATAGGGGCAGAGACGCCACAAGACCCGCGACGTATTTATATTGGTAAGCACTCCTTATTGATACAAATACCCTAAGCATCTGGAACAGATAATAAAATAAACAAGAATTTAAACATGCCAACATCCAACAACATTTCTTATTACAAGCTCGGTTCAGCGATAATTATTACAAGTTCAAAGCAAATTCAAAGTACGATAAAAGAAAAAACTGAAACAAAGCTTCTACAGTCAACTAGAGATAGTAATCTGCTTGGCTCACGAAATGTTGAATGTCCCTCTGCACAGGTTCCAGCACGAAAGTAGCTTTCTCGGCGCTACCTATATCACCTAATGAACACTTCAAAAAGAAAGGAGGAGAAATGCCCGTCGGCGATCTTAAATTCGGTAAGTCCTATGTTTAATGAAAATATGATAATTAAGTAAGGTAACATAATATAAGTGCTAACCCTGGTTCATAAGCATGCAGGTAGGATGTCATATACTTAAGCATGAATATTTAACAGTTATACAAGTCAATGAATATGTGCAACATGAATAAAATTAACTAACACCGAATTTAGGTACCGGGCATCCGACTTACTTCGAAAGTATTCCGTTTACCCCACGGAAAAACGGATTCACGAGTTCATGAGTTAACACTATACCATTCTGGCTCAGTACCATAGCTATACAGATTCACTGATTCATGTGTTAGTAAAGTGACTTCCGAAGCAGTCGTACCTCCCATTCCCAAACTATCCCAAGTACCGTGTCAATAACTTAACGTTCAATTGCGTCATTCAATAGCTCTAACACAAATCACGAATGCATATGATTAAATCAGGTACATGTAAAGCTCCCAGATGCACGGATTCATGTTAAACATGCATACATGACGATCAAGTCGGAAAACCATAGTGTATACAATTAGTAAACATTAAACATGGATCAATATGTAAAAGTTTAGGGTTTCAAGACAGAAAAGCATATTCAACAGCAGTAAAGTGCAGGTTACAGTACTAATATGAATTCACTATCAACATGAGATTGTAGGTCAGAGAGTTCTAAAAATAAATAACTAAGTTTGCCTCGTTCGAAGTTCGGATGAAAGAGTTATGGTGTTTACGGTGATATTGCACAATTCAGTCCAAAATATTTTTCAGAAAAACACTATTGACTAAATGTGCAGTTTTAAGGAGGTTCGGTTCAGTTTAAGAAAAAACTTACTATACAAAAAACGGGCGCCTATCATTTATGGTTAAAACGCAACAAAAAAACACACCAATCCCACTTCTACAACAGAAGTTATGACCATTTTACTACGACTGTGCAGAAAGGTTCCGCATCTGTCCAGATTTTAAGTGACAACTTGTAGGGCCTTTTTGATAAACCTCTATTAGTTTTATGGTCTAAAAATCTACACGAGAGTCGTAGAGCTCTTTGTTGTGATGAGTTTACAAATTGCGTTTTCCCTGTTTGAATTTCAGAAAAGAGAGTTATGCTATTTTCCATGTCGCTGCACTGGATTTGGCCAACAGTAGTCCAGACCAGAGTTATAATTTTAAAAGGCCGAAAACTGTATTTTACATTGATTTTCGGAGGGAGTCATAAATACAGAAAAAGTGCCTCTTTCATTGTAGTTCTACCACAAACATGACCTAAATTAAGCATGCGACCATTCCTTGAGATTACAACTTATAAACACTAAGGTTCCTAATCTAATTTCACACATCACCTTAAACTCATATGCCAAGTTGTAAGATTAGAGATTAAACTTTAATAGGGACTATTCGAGACATAGGCAGAGGCCATATTAGAAGCACCAGGATGAGGAGAAAGATCAGGTGAAAGATGAGGGGACTTATCAAAACCCACTCGTAGTAGTACGAGCAAAAAAGAAGCGAAGATAGCATCGGTTTGTAGAACCGAGACAATGAGGTAGAAGAGGGAAGGAAGCTTGTCGTTCCGACGCGTCTTCGACGAATTCTTGAGGTGTGAGGAGTAGTGATGGAGCTCCTTTTCGGGCCTCCGTCAGATGTTGTCTTCCGTTGATCTCGAGGCGAACTCGACTGGTTATCCTTCATTGCGTGTGGGTCTCAATGGGTTTTGAGAGGAGAAGGCGGGGTGAGGAGGCCGTCGCCGAGTACCTGCAAAGAAGTCCCGGGGTGGTTGGTACCACCGAGGACCCTCCGACGCTCCAATTAGTGATGAGATCTAAGCAGAGTAACGGCGTAAAAGTTTAAGGAATAGCTTACTTGACCCCTCTGTGATGGGGGTTTATATAGCGGTGGTGGCACGCAGCGGCAGACGCGAGAATCTCGCTGACAGTCACGTTCCCGACGTCACGCCCACGCGGAGAGCGGATCGCCCATTAATGGGGATCGTGGAGGCGTGGAACGTGGGATGTTGCGGGCGGAGAATCCACGCATGGCGAGATTCACGGAGCGGCGGTTACGCCCGTGATTGGTGGAGTTGGTCGGTCGAAGGACCGAGGAAGATGGCCTCGGCCGGGGGCTCGAGGACGAGCGAGGAGGCCGAGGAGTCTTGGTCTTGTGGTAGCTCGGGGCGAGCTGAGTGGCCGAGAAGGCATATTCGCAGAGGGCCCCGAGGTGGGCCAGTTTATGCTGGCAGGCCGGGCACAGGGTGGCCTGGTCGGCCCCTGTGGGCCCTTTCTTCTAAGCCTTGGGACACGTCATCCGCCACGTGTCCAGATCTTGGAGGTCGCCGATATCGAGCATTATCATCAGCCCCCCACTCTTGTCCCGACCAGCTAGTGGTCGGGTCAGGAGTGGACTGCCGGGCCTCCCGAGGTGAGATCCCTTCTGTGGTTTCGTTGGGGAGAGCCCTCGGTGTGTTGGTCGTCTCATCTGCTAGCGAAACAGGGCAAGGTCTCTGCACCTTGAAGAGGGTGTGCCGGTTCGTGCACTATGTAACTGAAGCAATGGTCCACGTGCCAAATGGCGGTTGGCTAGTGCGACGTACGCGGGCCTATAGCGCCCGATTGGATGCAGTCCAGTTCAGGACCGATACGTGGAGCGATTGGGGCCACTGGTCGTGAGGAGTCGTTTCGGCGGGAGTTGACGGGCGCCGTTGGATACGACGATAAAACGGGGGCGGGGCCTGCCCCAAGGCCCCCAACCTTTCATTTCCCTTCCTCCTCGAGTAGCTATCGCTCGGCGTTCTTCCTCCTTCGTGAGACATGGTTCGCTCCCACTTTCCAGGCGGCTCGCACTGGGGGGAAGCTAGTGGCGTAGCCGAGCCCCCGGCTAACTTGCGCCCTCCGTCTGATTCTCCGCCGACGGCAGGGCTGCCCATCTCGTCGGCGGCATCTGGGAGTTTCTCTGGCGGTGGCCGGAGTCGTCACCCGTTACCCGAGTCCCAGACTGGTGATGGGAGGAAGGGCGAGGGTCGGCCCCTTCCTAAGAGGAAAAGGATGGTTTCTCGTGCGCCACCGTCGAAGGCCCCCGAAGGGATTCCCGTGAGCGAAGGGATTCCCTTCTTCACTGTTCCGTCTGGGCTTTCCGTTGCCACTGGTCTGCTCGCCGGGATGGAGGAATCGGCTGGGGGAAGGCTTCCGTGTGGCTCCTTAAGGGATCAATTGGAGGCCATGGCCCAAGGGGCGGTCCAGGTACGAATCTTTCTATGCGCATTTGCCTTGGTATGCCTTTCCTTGGTTCGGATGCTTCCTGGTTTCTCATTGGCTTTCTGTCAGGTTCTTCAGCACTGCGCCCTTGCTATTCGCATGGAGGCCGAGGGGGCATTCCACGCCCCGAGGCCAGTGGAGGCGATTCCTTCGGAGGTCGAGATCCTGCAACGTGACTTGCGCCGGGAGAGGGATAAGGCCGATGTCGTGGCGGGCCGGGCGGAGGCAGCGGAGCTCGCCAACTCGGTGACTCAGGGTGCCCTTCGCCGTCTGAACGCGTCTCTCCGGGTTGCCGATAGGAAGCTGGCGGATATGGCCGAATGCTTGGCGGCACTGGAGAAGGAGAGGGACGCAAGCAGGGGGGATGCTGAGGCGGTGCTACTGAAGGCCCAGGTTGCCGAGGCCTGGGCTAAGAAAGCTGTGGTCGAGTACAAGGCGTCGGAGCAGTTATATGCCGAGCTTGGAGAGTATTTTGCCGTTGCGTGGAATAAGGCTTTGGACGCCGTGAAGGAACAGCTTCCCGAGTTCGACGATGGTGAACTCCGCGCTTGGGTTCCGCTTCCGGCGACGAGGTCTCCGGTGAGGGATGACGAAGGAAGCCGGGCGTGCCCTTGGTGGCAAGGTCTTCGGTGGTAGGCCATGGGCCGTGACGCCGACGATGAAATGGCCGAAGTAAGCCTCCGGGCAGTTTGTAGGGCTGGGGGGGCCCAGAGTATCCTTTGTAAAGATCTTGATTTTGGCAATAGAAGAAAAAAAAAGAACCCATAATTCGTTGGTTTGTGTTTTTCTCTTCTCTTTTTTGTGTGAAGGACGTTCGCAGGATGTCCTTGCTTGTATTGCTATGTTTCCGTGTAAGGTTGGCCATATGTCCGACGATCTCCTTTCGAGTTTGCCAGCCGGCGAGGGTGCCAGGCGCTACCGTGGAGGTATCCTCATGTACCCCCTAGGTCGATGGGAGATCGTTCAGATTTGGATGAAACGGCCGTCCTTCCGGGTGTCTCAGATCCTTAAGCGCGGCCACAGGACAACTGGCCGGGGTCGGCCGAGCGGTGTGGTCGTTTGGTTGCCGCTTGGTGAGGGATCTGATCTCTGGCGTCGTGGGTAGACAACTACTAGCTGGAGTTTTTGACGAGCAGGGTAGCTGCTCGGTTGCCTCTTGCGAGGGCTTTGGATCCTTCAGGACGGTGGTAGGAAGCTACCAGCCGTCGATGGTCAGGCAAGGACCCGACTGCCTCGGGGAGGAATTTTGATCCTCGGCGTGTGGCAGGGAAGCTGCCCGTTGGGGCTAGACGAGCGAGGGAACCTCGGGCTCGGCTGCCTCTGGGAGGGCTTTCAGATCCTTCAGGACGGGGACCGAGCAGGGTTGCTACCCAGTGCCTCTTGGCGAGGACTTTGATCCCTGTCGGTTGCGGTAGGAAGCTACCGGCCGGGGATAGCCGGGCAAGGCCCCGACTGCCTCTGGGAAGACTTTGGTCCTTGGCGCGGGGAAAGCTATGAGGCTGTAGGAAGCCCACTAAGGACCTTTGGCCGAGCAGGGTTACTGCCCGGTGCCACTTGGCGAGGGCTTTTGTCCTGAAAGGATAGCCGAGCGAGGGAACTTCTGGCCTCGACTGCCTCTGGGAGGGCTTTTTGATCCCTGGCATTGTGGCAGGGAAGCTGCCCGCGGGGGATAGCCGAGTGAGGGAACCTCTGGCCTCGACTGCCTCAGGGAGGGCTTTTTGATTCCTGGCGCTGTGGCAAGGAAGCTGCCCGCTGGGGACAGCCGAGCGAGAGAACCTTGGGCCAGACCGTCTCTGGGAGATCCTTCTCGTTGTACAGGGGGAACCCTACCGGGAAAGATGGTTTCGAAAGTTTCTTTATTCGCATGGATAGGAAATTTAGACAACGCTATACACCATTATTTCAAAGGGAGATTTTGAGCGGTAGCCAGGGTGCGGCGCTTTGCTAGTTTTGACTTCATAGGTATAGCTTGAGCTTCTCCGCGTTGTAAGGCCGAGGGAGCTTCCGTCCGTCCGCGTCTTGCAGGCGGTAGGCTCCGCCGGGGAGCGCTTCGAAGACGAGGAAGGGACCTTCCCACTTTGGGGAGAACTTGTAGAGCCTGCTTTGGTCGATGAACTCGTTCCGCCGCAGGACCAGGTCCCCGGTCTTAAAGGATCGGTGTTTTACCCTAGCGTTGTAGTACCGAGCCGTTTGCTGTTGGTAGACGGCGGCTCTGATCTGGGCCCGATCCCTCTTCTCCAACAATACGTCGAGGTTGGTTCGTAGTGCCATGGTGTTCGCCTCATCGTCAAAGTGCTCGACTCGGTGGCTGGGTAGTCCGATCTCTGCTGGGACAATTGCTTCGGTCCCGTAGCAGAGGCTGAAAGGGGTCTCCCCGGTTGGAGTCTTTTTTGACGTGCGCAGGGCCCCCAAGACCCGGGGTAGTTCCTCGACCCAACCGCCTTGCCTCCCTTCCAGGCAGGTTCGGAGGCCTCTGAGGACGTCCCGGTTAGCGACCTCGACATACCCGTTACATTGGGGGTGCGCGACCGTGGAAAACTTCATGAGGATGTGGTATTCTTTG
This sequence comes from Agapanthus africanus, assembly GCA_030015575.1. Taxonomy (NCBI): domain Eukaryota; kingdom Viridiplantae; phylum Streptophyta; class Magnoliopsida; order Asparagales; family Amaryllidaceae; genus Agapanthus; species Agapanthus africanus. The sequence continues at coordinate 319,197,399 of CM057342.1, forward strand.
CAGAAGTCCCTTACTTTCTTATTCTCGAAGTTCGTCCCGTGGTCGGTGATGATGCACTTTGGGATCCCGAACCGGTGAATCAGGTTGTTTTGGAGGAACTTGATGGTTGTGGCGGCGTCCGGTTTCCTGATGGGAACGACCTCGATCCATTTGGTGAAGTAGTCCACCGTGACGAGGACGTACTTATGTCTGCCAGTCCCTGTGGAAAACTGGCCGATCATATCCAATCCCCATTGGGCGAATGGCCACGGGGACGTCAGGGCCGTTAGCTCGGTAGCCGGGAGGCGGGGGATATTGCCGTGGAGTTGGCAGCTCTTACACCTCCTGACCAGCTTCAGGGCGTCTTCGTGCATGGTGGGCCAATAGTACCCCTGAAGTAGTGCCTTTTGGGTCAAGGTTCGAGCCCCCTGGTGTGCGCCGCCCACCCCTTCATGGATTTCCCGCAGGACATAGTCGGCCTCATGGGGGTCAACGCACCGGAGCAGGGGCTGAGTGAAGGCCTTCTTGTAGAGCTTCCCGTTGCACCAGACGAAGTGGGTGGCTCTGGCCCGGAGACGGCGGGCGGCTGCTCTGTCATCCGGGAGCGTGCCGTCTTTCAGGAATTCCACGAGGGGCTTCCTCCAATCTGGGTCATTCTCCCGTGTTGCGTACACTTGGAGTGTCGCCGCCTTGTCGCCAACGCTGGGTCGGGCCAAGGTTTCGAAGAGTATCGACCGCCTGTTGTTGGCTGAGTATGATGAAGCCAACTTGCTCAGGGCGTTAGCCTGAGCATTAATTTGTCTGGGTATTTGTTCCACCTGGACTTCATTGAAGTTTTCTCGGAGCTTCCTCACCTCGTCCAAGTATTTCAACATTAGGGGCTCCCGAGCCTCGAAGCGGCCAGTTACTTGGCCGACGACCAGGGCCGAGTTGCTGCGGACCCGGACGACCTTCAACCCTAGCCCGACGGCCATGCGCAGTCCGGCTAGGAGGGCTTCGTACTCCGCCGCGTTGTTCGATGCTTTGAAACCGAGCCTCAGGGAATACTCTATCTCGGCTTCGTTCGGGCCCCGGATAATGAGGCCGGCACTACAGCCTTCCTCGGTGGAAGACCCATCGACGTAGATGACCCACTCTAGGGCTGAGCTGGGCCTTCCTGGTCGGGATGCCGGGTAGTGAGGGGCAACGCGGGATCCTGCTTGCTTCTGGGAATGGTGCATTCGATGACGAAATCGGCCAGGGCCTGCGCCTTGATGGCTTGCCTCGGGCGATACCTTATGTCGAATTGAGACAGCTCCCATCTCCATTTCTCTAGGCGGCCAGAGGATTCTGGCGATGCCAGGATAGCCCCCAAGGGGCGCTCAGTGAGGACGATGATGGTGTGTGCTTGGAAGTAGTGCCGCAGCTTTCGTGAGGTTACTACGAGGGCCAGGACGATCTTCTCTATTGCGGGGTATCTCGTCTCTGCGTCTTTGAATACATGACTCACATAGTACACTGGCCTCTGCACCCCCTCGGCCTCTCGGACGAGCACCGACCCTGCTGCTTGGTCGGATACCGCCAGGTACAGCGACAGCTCGTCCCCTTCCACGGGCCGGGTGAGTAGGGGCGGCGTTGCAAGGTGCCTCTTCTGTTGGTCGAAGGTGGCTTGGCAATCTTCCGACCACTCGAACCTTGGGATCTTCCTCAGCGCCTTGAAGAACGGGAGGCACTTCTCCCCCGACCTACACATGAAACGGCTCAGAGCGGCGACCCGCCCTGTGAGCCGCATGATTTCGACGTTGGTCCTGGGTGCGATCATGTTCAGGATGGCATCGATCTTCTCCGGGTTAGCTTCAATCCCGCGGTGAGTGACCATGAACCCGAGGAATTTCCCTCCGGTAACCCCGAACGCACACTTGGCGGGGTTCGGCTTCATGTTGAACTTGCAGAGCACCTTGAACGCCTCGCCCAGGTCCTTGACATGGTCGGCCGACGAGACGGACTTGATGAGCATGTCGTCGACGTAGACCTCCATGTTTCTACCGATCTGCGGCTTGAACATGCGGTTGACCAGCCTCTGGTATGTGGCTCCGGCATTCTTGAGGCCGAACGGCATCACCATGTAGCAGTACACCCCCCGGTCCGTCGTGAATGCGGTCATGTCTTCGTCGTCAGGGTTCATGCGGATTTGGTTGTAGCCGGAGAAAGCGTCCATGAAGCTCAGGAGCTCGTGCCCGGCCGAGCTGTCGACGAGCTGGTCTATGCGGGGGAGCGGGAAGTTGTCCTTGGGGCAGGCCTTGTTGAGGTCGGTGAAGTCGACGCATATACGCCACTTCCCACTCGACTTCTTGACCAGGACCACGTTGGCCAGCCACTCCGAGTAGGGCACGTTCCTGATGAAGTTGGCGGCGCGGAGTCGGTCAACTTCTTCTTCGATGGCCTTTTGTTTGACCGGGGAGAAGCTTCTCTTCTTCTGCCTGACGGGTCGGGCTGTAGGATCAACCCTGAGCTTGTGGGAGATGATTTTGGGGTCGATCCCAAGCATGTCGGCTGGGCCCAGGCGAAGACGTCTGAATTGCTCCGGAGGAACTCGGTCAGGTCATCCGCTGGGTTCCCGTCAGGAGTGACCCGACCTGGACGGTCCTCCCTGGGTCCTCCTTCTGCTAAAGGCACCTCGGTCAGTGGCTCGACCGGTGCCCCACGGACTTCCTTCCGCTCGTCCTGGGTGTCCAGGGACCCCTCCATGTCGCCTGCATGAATCGGGCGTTATCAGCGTGCTGCTCGGGGGAAGATGATCCGCCAGACCTACCGTCCACGACCCGTTGGCTTCCGTAGGCCCGGCCCACCCAACCGAGGGGGAATTTATCGCCAGGTGGTATGTCGAGATCTGGGCCTGGAGGGAGTTCAGCGTGCGCGTGCAGCGGGCTCGCCGATCGTGAACTGAATGGTGACCACCCCTTGCGCCGGGACGGAGTGGTTGGTGAATCCTGAGAGGACGTGGGAGGTTGGGCTCAAGTCCGCTGGGGCAACCCCATTCGCCGAAAGCAGTCGTGGAAGAGGATGTCCAACGAGCTGCCTGAATCGATGAGTATTCGGTAGACCTCGTATTGGTGAATCCGTGCTACGATCACCAGCGGGTCGCTATAGGGCATAGATATGCCGTGGAAATCCTCGTCGCCAAAGGTGATGGGCTCCCGGCCCCTAGCCCTTTTGGTCGGGTGGCCGCCGGAGCCCGTGGGGTGGTAACCCGCGGGGAGACCGACGGCCTGGGGCGAGGGTTTTCGCCTGCGTCCCCGTCACGAGGGAGGCGGGTAGCAGTCGTTTGGATCCTTAGGGGAGTCAGTTGCAATGCGGGCGGAGATCGGAAGGCCAACTTTGTATTTTGTGGAGTTATCAGTTCCCACAGACAGCGCCAACTGATGGAGCTCCTTTTTGGGCCTCCGTCAGATGTTGTCTTCAGTTGATCTCGAGGCGAACTCGACTGGTTATCCTTCGTTGCGTGTGGGTCTCAATGGGTTTTAAGAGGAGAAGGCGGGGTGAGGAGGCCATCGCCGAGTACCTGTAAAGAAGTCCCGGGGTGGTTTGGTACCACCGAGGACCCTCCGATGCTCAAGTTAGTGATGAGATCCGAGCAGAGTAACGGCGTAAAAGTGTAAGGAATAGCTTACTTGACCCCTCTGTGATGGGGGTTTATATAGCGTTGGTGGCACGCAGCGGCTGGCGCGAGAATCTCGCTGACAGTCACGTTCCTGACGTCATGCCCGCGCGGAGAGCGGATCGTCCATTAATGGGGATCGTGGAGGCATGGAACGTGGGATGTTGCGGGCGGAGAATCCGCACATGGCGAGATTCGTGGAGCGTTGGTTACACCCGTGAGTGGTGGAGTTGGTCGGTCGGAGGACCGAGGAAGATGGCCGCGGTCGGGGGCTCGAGGACGAGCGAAGAGGCCGAGGAGTCTTGGTCTTGTGGCAGCTCGGGGCGAGCTGAGTGGCCGAGGAGGCTTGGTCTTGTGGCAGCTCGGGGCGAGCTGAGTGGCCGAGGAGGCATATTCCCAGAGGACCCCGAGGTGGGCCAGTTTATGCTGGCAGGCCGGGCACAGGGTGGCCTGGTCGGCCCCTGTGGGCCCTTTCTTCTGAGCATCGTGTCCAGATCTTGGAGGTCGCCGATATCGAGCATTATCAAGTAGGGATGGGGCTAGGGCAGCAGGGTTCATAAGAGGAAGAGGAAGAAGAGACTAGTTGGACTTTGGGACAAATAAAAGTGGATGTATGTTTTTGAAATGAAAAAGATAAGGCTTCATGTAAAAATCGCGCAGTATCTCCTCACTATTGTGTCGTTTCAGTTCACCAACCCATGAATAGCGCTCCTCACTGCGTGAGACTTGCTCTACAGAAGACTAAGCCTAATTGTGCTCAGTTAGGTCGTTCCCAACGGCCGACTCAAACCTAAAAGGGTTGGGCTCAGGTCCATAGTTTGAGGCAGGGTGTACCATCACACATGTTGCACAGGAATATTAAAAGTGTCTCGAGGTTTTAAAAAGAATATTTCTAAAGCAAAAGGTTTAAGAAAACGACCAATGGCTGGCTGGCTTGAACATATGACCTGTAGGCTAGGATTGTTGCACTGAAACCAACTCAACGCAAGAGACTTATTGATTCAAAAGAACATAGTAAAGGAGTTAAGCTAACAACACAAGAAGAAAAGTGAAAACAGCCTCAGAGAGAGTGAATAAGGTTTTATGGTAAACTCAGAGTAATTTGTAAAAATTCAAAAATTATGCAGCAGAATATAAAAGAAAAGTCTAAAAATACTAAAACTATCATAACACAGAAGCACAGAAAAGTAAATAGATATAAAGGATTGTTATCGATGTTCACCAACTCTGTAGCCAATCTCCGCCTGAGAACTGCTGGTCAGAATTCAACTTCACTAACCATCGACTTCTTCCTGGGTGGAGAAACCCAAATCTTTTACCGGGCTTGGATCTTTGAACCTTTAGATTTGCAGGTGGTGAACACCTAGACTTTTTACCAAAGGCTTAAGTCTGAAACCTTTTATACTTGTAGGTGGTGAAGACCTCGACTTTTTCCAAGATGCAAGTTCGAAACCTTTACAATGTGAATATCTTAGCCTTTCTTCACTAGGTCGTACAGAGTAAGATTTTTACAAATCTTTACAAACCAATTTCAACACTCCTAACGATCTCAAAAGATAAATCAAATTTTTGATTCAAGGAGATAAATGATTGTGTTTTAAAGATTGACAAAAGTTTAAAAACAAATCGAAGAAGATTTTTTAAAATTAACCAAGTTTTAAAAACAGTCGTTTTTTCAAAACTTTTAGAGATATTTCTTTTCTAAAAGAATAGAAAAGTCTAGAGGAGCTAGAAAGATCTCCTCTCTTAAAAGAGTAGTGAAGAACAAAGAGCAAAGAGAGACAAAGTTTTCATAAACACTTGAAAATAAAGAAAATGAAAATCGGGTAAAAAAGTTTGTGAAAACTCTTTAGAAACATGTCCTATATATAGGGAAGTAATGTGGAACAGTTAGGACAGTTATAATAACTGCCCCTAAAGAATATGACGGTTATTGGTCGTGATTTTAAAATTCCCACCAAAATTTAAATTTTGAAAATTTGTGAACTGTAATGGACGTCTATCATGGACGTCATAGGGACGTCCATTTCTGATATATTTCATACCCAGTAGTTTGTGAGAACTGCAATGGACATCTATCATGGACGTCCTAGGGACGTCTATTTCTGATATATTTCAGACACAGCCCCTTTGTTTTTGAAAATAAAATTAAAAATGAAATTTTGGTTTCTGAGAATTGAATTGAAATAGGATAAAAAAAACTTGATTCTAACCGTTTGAGATCGACTCAACTCTAGACTCAAATAAAGCAGAAAAGTCTTGAATATTTCTGATGTGCGACTTCTCCGTTATATTATTTGAATGTGCATTGAGATCTTCCGAGTCTTGCCGATCTTTGCTAATGCTATTTTTGAGTTGTGAGTAGCAATATTGATTGTCCTTATGCTTGAATAATTTCAGTTGTGTAGCACCTTGACTCGTCTAACATTATTAGTAACATATAGTATATTTGAAATACGATTTTGTAAAATAATCAAAATATAAAGAGATTCATAAGTCGACAATCTCACCTTTTTGATATTTTACAAAACTTAATTAATATAATTTAATATATACATAATAATTATTTCAAAGATATATAATTTAAAAAGATATCTATTCAAATGCTCCCCTTAAATATATGCATATTAATTCTCCCTTTTTGGAAATATAAAAAATTTAAAAGCATAGAGGAGGAATTAAAAAAATGACGGTAGCAAGTGAATGGTAGATATATAATTAAAAAATCATGTTGAAGTAATAATATAAATACAATAATTAAAACATACAATTTCTTTATCCATATTTTCTATTATTAAGTCCTTAGGATGATTTTTGTTGAATTACCTTTTCCCGTTCTTCCAATTAATTAGTTTTAATTTTTTTGACCTAGTAATTACTCTTTTATTAATTTCTCCTATTATTAAATTCTTAGGGTGATTTTTGTTAAATTGCCAATCATTTGGAAAAGAAGTATTAACTACTTCCTTTTGTTGTTCCAATTTATTGGTTTCAAAATCTGTCTTGTTAGTGATATATGCCCTAGAGGCCATTATTGTATCATACTGGATTGTATATTACATATTGGAAGCTTGGGATATTCACAGTTATAATAACAGTCTTGCTCAAAATGGTGGTATACTACTTGGTTTGATTCTACTTAAATATGTGCATATGTTACTGAGGCATTTCGCTTATACATATTGGTAGAGTCCTTAGAATTTTTGCTTGACTACCAGCGTTGTGATGGCAGTCACATTAGTGGGGGCTGGATAGTCTATAAGCACATCCTTATACAGGTCCTTAGTCATAGGATTATCGAGACGGGGTATCGATACTCCAGAGTAGACTAGTGTATACGCTTCTCATCCCAGCAGGAGAGATGGTCTGTCCCACAGCCATTGGTACGTCGTACCGGAGATAGTATACAAGTGCTCATTGGGTTATGAGTTACACTGGACAGACTCGTTGGGAACTATTAGTTAGTATTATATCTATCGTCATGTAGCAGTTCCTGGGTGGCATAAGTACAGGTTAGTCCGTTGACTTGATATCACTATTCGTCTCAAGTGTGTTCCCACTGCACTTAGATTACTACCCTACCACGGCTCAAAGGAGCCGTGCAAACAGGTAGTAGTTGGGTGCAGTCTCGAAGCACTTGGAGGCAGTAGCGGTTAGATAGGATTCGTCTCTCTCGGTATTAGGGTTGATATCGCGCTGTGTTCGGAAAGCCATTACACAAAGTCCCTGACCAGGACAAGCGAGATTTACTGGTAGGCACTCCAATAGTTTCTAAGGGTGTGTTAGGCTCTACTCCGGCACGACTTATTGCGCTGTTAGGGGTCTGACATTTACCATCCCCCTAGACTCGATATGCGAGTATCTGTAACGCTTCGAAAATCGTTTAGGCAGTTTTTCGGTAATCGGCAAAATTTGCAGTCTTTTCCGTAAAAAGTCAAAATAAGTATTTTTCAATATAGACCTAATTATACAAAATTTAGATAAGATATTGCTAAAATTTGGTCACTAATTTATCACTTAAAATTTTCTAGTTAATTAAAAAAATTTCCTTAATTAATTATTTTTAGGATTATTTTAAGCTTTTGAAAATACATTTAATTAGTGATAAATAAAAATTTAAATGGGTAAATTACACACTTAGGAACCATTATAAACTAAAATTTAGTGTTAATAAAATTGTATCAAGAATTTTCTAGAATGTAGTTCTATGGTTTGAAATTTAAAGCAAAAATGAATTGAAAAAGGGGTTTTTTTTGTAAAAATTGTTGTGTTAAGCATTAAATACATGTGAGAGTGACTTTTTCTTAGAACTTTCTACATTTTTCCCTCACTCTCCCTCACCCTCTAGCTCTGGCCGAGCTTCACCCCTACAGCCCCCATTTTTCCCTCACTTTCTTTCTTCAAATTTCATGCAAAAATCCACAAAAATGCACATTTTTCTTCTCTAATTCAAACCATAATCCTATTCCACCTCTTCTCAAACCCTAAATTGTTTAAAACAAGGAGAAAGAAGACCTTTTTGGAGGCTAAGTGCAATAGGTTCACCACTTGTGAGGTATAAGTTCTAATCTAGTTGTTAAATTTGTAGTTTAAATAAGCTAAATTAGTATTTTAAAGTGTTAATTTCATTGTAATGGTTGGTTTTTGAAAATTCAAGAAAGGGGTTGATGTTGTAATTAGGGTTTGTAGCATGGTTGATGGGTTAAAGTTAGGGTTTTGGCTATCTAGTTGGTTAGAATGGTTGTTTGTGCGATGTAGCGATCGCTATACCGTTAAATTGCGATACTTGCATCGATATTTCTAAGTCAATACTTACTAGTTTTTCTAACATTTTAGGAGGTGATCTAATTGTGTTATTTTGGTGATATAATTATCATCTTATACGACTTTTAGTGTGTGGGAATGCGGGGTTTTTCTAGTCGGGTTTTAGTTTTGACGATTGCCCCGAAACGGCGATTTTAGTTAAGGTTTTAGCGATTTTCGTGTGTTTTCCGCGTACCGAGTGCACGTTGTGACCAATTCGAAAGCGTCGATCTTTTCATATTGTGAGTTGCGTCATTTCAGGAATCTGTAATCTTATATTGTGTGTTATGCAATTCTAGGATCGGTCGCGGAAATATCGGACGCGGCGCGCAAAAGCAAGGCGGTAGTCGGATCGGATTAGCGAGGCATTCAGGTGAGTAGATGTATTCATCTATGGGGAAATTTTCTGGATGGCGCGAGGCACCCCCTAGTTAGGATTACTTTATTTCTTGCAAGATATGCATTGTTAGTTAGCTAACCCCCCTCATGCACATTTCATACATTTATAGCTATTCGTCTGCAAGATTTGCATAAGATATCTATATACACATGTGCGATATCACTTCGTAGGACACGAACACCATTACCATTGGCTCCTGTTGCATGCGCACTATTCATGTGACACACACGCCTTTGGTAATTGCCATGCCACGAGCACTGTAGGACCTGTTTAGTTTAGTATCACCATTTGCATTGTACACGATATATGAAATCGCATAGCATGTATATACCTCGCATCATCTTCATACTTACATACATTCTAGCCACAAATCATATCGCATACCTTGATATCATAGACATTTATCATATAAAACATGTTGGGTATTATGATTTTCTTGAGGATTTCAGTATTGCTGCGATTTCTGGATTTTGGGGAAAACCGCAAGAATTTAACAAAAGCTTATTATTATCATTTTTAAAAAAAAAACAAAGTTGCGGTTTTCTCGTGATGTATGTGTCGTCCACCATGAGTTTTCATGTTTTCTGTTTGATTTCGAGACCCGATTCGAGGAGTGGATGAACCGTCTCGGGTACATGGTGGGCCCGGTATGGTACCCCGGGGCAAGAAGATCGAGTTATAGACGATGAGCCTGGCAGGGGAAGACTACCTACCGGTGATGTTTGGCGCGGCGGATATCCGGAGGATACTGACCGTTGTCGTGAGATTTGATGATATTGGCCGATCCGGACTGACGGAGCCCGATGTATTGAGACATTGATACAGTGAGACATTGAGACAGATGTGTTTTCATATTTGGTGTCGATACTTGACACGGGTTTCAGATGATTTCTTGATGGTATTTAGATATTATACAGATATGCTTTTTCTAAAGTTAAGAATGCAGAACTCATAGCATTTAAACACTTAAAGATTTAGTATTGACATTGCATATATGTGCATGCATACTAGAGGTATTACATCACATCTAGACATACATGCCGTGACGCATTTGCGTGCATTCTTACGATAGCCTTACTAGATGTTATATTCTACTTAAGAGCTGGCAACTCACCCCCGTTGTGCCACAGTGTCTTGCGGGTCGGACTCATCAGCCTAGTAGCGGCGGCTTATCTTATTAGTGACTTCTTTTGCTCAGACTTGCGACATTGCTTGTAGGTGGGTTGCGAGAGCACTTTTATCTCTTTTTGTACTATTTTTGTATCTAGTATTCTCCATCTACCACTTCTTATGTGTATATTCGACCTAGTGATGAGACTGAGAGATTTGTGTATATGTGGTTTCTTTTGGGTTGAGCTCTTTTGAGTCGACGTTGTGTTTTTCTTATTTTATGCATTTTTATGCTCTTTTCTTGATATTACATATATATTGCGTGTGGTTGTGATCCGCCTTTGGGCGAAGAGCTAGCTCCCGCTTGGGGATGCCATTTTGTGATTACAGCTTATATATCTTGTTGTACCCATTTTGGGGGATAGAATTTACAAAGGAGACTCTGTCGAAATTTTCGAAATTTTTTGATGTTTTTAAAAAGGGGTTCAATGCAACTTAATTGATTTCACAATCATTTTCATGAAAGGTTTCCTTCACTCTTTTGATTTTGGTTTAGATTTTTCTGGGCTTTGGCTGACTTAGGTTACGTTACGCCTTTAGACGTCTCGTAATCTAAGTGCCAGTCACGCTCCGTACTTTCGGGTCGTGACAGTATCTTAGATGAACAGACCGGACTGTACGGAGATTGTCACAGATAGGTTCAGTAGGAGTTCAGATGAGTTTGCTCATCGGCCTTCTTATCTATAAATACCTGGGTAGCCCTTACGTGCAGTTAGTACCGCTAACGGACTTGTGGTTAAACCCGCTGCCAGCGTACTATTGAGTCTTTAGAGTCCTACACAGAGGGTTTCACTGCTTCGGGCAAAACGATGTAGAGGCCGTATGGTTTTACGGCAGGGTTCCGATCACATACGTGTACTGGCTACACGGATGATGTTCTAATGGATAATACTAGTAGGCTTTGGTTTAAACCGGATCCTAGTATTATTATTGGATTGTTATCATCTCATTGTATTCGTATTTTTCGTAATTTAAATACGGGTATGTATATACGGTGAGGGCATTCTTGTAATTTCACAAGACATGTTTCTAGAAGGGGACACCTCATTACTTGATTTATCCATTTTTACAAATGGATTAATGTGGTGGAAATTTGGAGACATACTTGGCATGGGTGAAGCATGGTTCTTTATATTTGGACTCACTATTCAAGCATGGTTGGTATTTTCTATGTGAAAATAATCCATGCTTGAATGAGTGAGATAAGAGTGAGTCATTCTTCACTTGCCTTTGAGCCAGTTCATTTGCTCATTTTGTTTCTCTCTCCAAGTTTCCTCTCCTTCTTCTTCAAAGACTCTAACCCTCACATGAGTTGTGAAACATAGAGTCTCATGAGATAAAACACTCCATTAGATACTTTACATCTTCTAGGATACTTAGCTTAGTAAACTAAGTACCCTACTTATCTCGGTTTAGAGGTTGGAGCTTGAAGCACATATTCTCGGGTGGATCGTCTTTGACGCGAGTTGGCCGACGTTGCAAGCTCGATCCGATCTTTGAGGAGCTAAAGAAGAGTAGGAGAAGAAGACCCGAAGGACATGGTTCAAGGAGGTATAAATATCCTAATTTAGTAGTTAGAACCTCTTCCTAGTATAACTAGTTAAGGTTTCTGTTAAGATCCTGGAGTTTAATCGGTGTTGCGAGATTTGTAAAAATCGTTTTTTTGTAAATTCCGCCTCCCCGCGAACTCACAGGGTGCACGACATCGACTTACAGTGGTATCGGAGCCTACTAAACCTTAACTAGATGTTTAGACGATGTATAGAATTACAAAACCGAAATAACCCCGAAACATCGAAACTAGAATCCAAGTTTCTGTCATTTTTTACAGAGGCTCTAAAAATTATTTAAACAGCTGCAGAGTTCTCTACTTGCTGTAGCTAGAACACCATAGAAAAATGAGACCAAAACTCCAAAATATGGCCGGCCAAATGCATGTTTTTACCGGCCTGGCTGGTTTTCTTAAGGAGTTTTATCTTGGAATTTTTATGGTGTTCTTGAATCTTGGATTTAGGGTTTCAGGTCTTCTTTGTTTTTGCCCAGATTGCAAATTCTGTTATCTTCGTGTTGGGGCAATTCGGAGTGTTTTGAAGTCGCAATTTTAACATTGTTTATTAGTTTCTATGTTCTTATATATGATGCTAAACGTCTGTTAATCGCTATACGTCGATTAGTAGGGGTTACACATATCTGTATTGTGATGGTTTGTGTATATGGAGTATTGGATCGTCGTGGATGAATAGCCCGGGGATGTGAGAAGAGTGTTTTCTTTTCTTTCATTCATGTGATTTGTAAATTGATGTAATATTATTTTTGCGGCGCACATCCGGGTTGAAGTTGTAGCCACCGTTGTATTATTTCATTTACTGTTTCTTGCACCTAGGATAGACCCAAAGTGGGGTGCACACACTACCGGGTTCTTGAAGTGCCGAGTGGCCTACTCATTTTATTGAGGGAGGTTGCTTCACTTCGGGAATTTGGCGGGTAGTTTGCCGCACCCGTAGGGATCTAGGGTGGGGTTTTGGCTATTCATCACGACTGTGGAATCCGTCTTTCGTTCTAGGCTAAAACGAAACACGGAATTTCTAGTATATCCAATATATTCATCTATGATCTGGAATGCCTATTATTACGTGAGACGGATGTCTATATATATATATATATGTTTTATATAATAAACGATGCTTATGTTTTGCACCCGCGCTAGTCCAGCCCCCGCTCTGCCGTTAGTTCAGCAACATAACAGTACATGACGGGGCCCCGTGGCGAATGCGGATAGCATAAGCATACGTTTTATTTTCGTTTCTTTTCTGCAATGATAAGGTTAAATGATGGGACCGCATTAACATTGATTAATGCAAGGAAAACAATCCAAAGTTTAAATCGTTGGAACAATTTCAAAACCACTCGGTTTTCTTGAAAAACAACTTTTAAATGCGGAGCCTAAACCACTCCTTTTAAAATTTATCATGGTCCCTTCGACTATATTAAGTTCATTACGTTCACGGTTTCGCCAAAACCATTCCTAGCCCTCCATTATTTCAGATGGGTATTCAGTAGTATTCAAGCTATGTATTTTGACCTTCGCCAAGACATAGTGATTGATGGCTACTGAGTATTCATCTGTAGCATAGATAGATGCATTGGTTTGGGACAGTCATACTACTATTTTGGCCTTCGTCAAGGGCGTGTATGGGTGGGTTCAAATTAACTTGGACAATGACGGGTAGAACTTGACTTGCGACTTATGATATGTTGGCCTTCATCAAGGTCATAAGAGCTTGGGAAAAAATCCATATCGGGAGTTTCTAAGGAAATTGAAACTTGCTGGTGTTGCATATCATTTGGAGTGTGATGATTTTAGTAGGATTCCTTCAAGGTTGCCACACGAGGATATTTGGATCCCGATCCTACTGTGAGTATCCGCTACTCTTCGGGAGATTTTTAACTAAACAATCAATGTTATAAACCAAGTAGGTGCTTAGAACGGTGTTAGCGGGGCTACGCCTCCAGGGAAAAGAGGTTATGTAATTAAGGAACTTCACGAAAGCGTTGGAAAATCTCCCTCGAAGTACCAACACTAGCCTGACCGAAAGGTTAAGCAAGAATTGTAACAGTGAGATTAATCCTAACTAATTCTTCTTTTGTGGTTTGAAGGAGGATTCGAGGAACAGTGGGAGCCATCTTGTTTAGATAAACTAATAACCAATCTAAACTTGCAAGAGTATCATGCTGAGTGTTTCTTCTCTCTCCTGACAGCATCAACCAAAATGGCCAGGCTTAAGTTACTGCTAGATAATAATAAATTGACTGGGCCAAACTATAAAATTTGGCTAAGAAATGCCCAGATGGCCATTACGTATGACAAGCCGGCTACCTCCTTACTACCAAAGCCCCCGCCATCCCAGGTACAGATTCCACCGTCGCGGATGTTGAAATCCATAAGACATGGAAAAAATACAGTGGGAGAGCTAAGTGCCTCGTGTTAGCCTCAATGGATTATGAACACCAGAGGCAGTATGAGAAGATAGACTTAGTTTCTATCTTCCTCCATACCAAAGATTTATATGGAGAGCAATCTCATATCGCAAGATATGAGACCTCGAAAATATTGATTCAGGCGAGATTGGCTGTCGGGTCATCTGTAGGGGACCACGTCCTTACGATGATTAGCTATATTGAAAAGCTTGTGGAACTTAGGACCACATTGGAGAACGAGATATATGCTGACTTGATTCTACAGTCTCTCCCCTCTACTTACGCCCAGTTTATCTTGAATTTCAACATTCGAGGGAAAGAAGTTTCACTTTCACGACTCCTCAACATGTTGAGGAGCGCAGAGGGCACCCTGCTGAAATCCAGAAAGACACCCGCTCTGCTTATTGGGGAATCTTCCTCTTCTAGATCCAAGGCGAAAGCCAAGGGAGAGAAGAAGAAGGCCTCCACCAAGCCGATAGGCGGTGTCAGTAAGGTAGAGGAAAAGGGCGGGGCAAAAGTTTCGGGGCTAACAGTAGAGAAGGAGGAATATTTCTATTGTCACGGGAAAAGGTATTGGCAGAAGGACTGCAGGGCTTGGAAAGCCAGAAACCAGGATTCGAAGCACGTTGTGGTTTCATCTTCGAGTGTGTTTATGATTGAAAACTATTTGTCAATTAACTCTACTTTCTGGATACTAGATACCGGATCAGGATCTTATATCTGTAATTCATTACAGACTCTGAGAAACTGTAGTGTTATCAAGGCATGCGATATGACTCTCATGGTTGCTAATGGAATGAGCGTGGATGCTGTATCCGTAGGGGAATATCACCTAGGATTGATAAGTGGGCAGATTTTGATTTTACATAACTGTTTGTGTGTATCTAGTCTGGCTTGTAATATCATTTCTGTATCTTTACTTTCTAAAGAAGGTTATGATTTTACATTTGTAAGCGATGTGGTCCACATCCACCTTAATCAAAATTTGATTGGGTCAGGTGTACTAGATAACGGTATATACGTATTAAATCATGCTCAGGTTTTCAACGTCCAGAACACACTTAAAAGAAAGTCTCCAGAATTAAATCAGGCTTTCTTATGGCATTGTAGACTGGGTCACATCAATGAAACACGGTTGATGAAGTTACATAAAGAGAGATATTTGGATCCGTTCGAATATCAGTCCTATACAAGTTGTCAATCATGTCTCAAAGGAAAGATGATAAAGACTCCGTTCACTGGACACGGAGAAAGAGCCACTGAGCTCTTGGGACTCATACACAATGACGTGTGTGGTCTAATGTCTACGCATGCAAGAAGTGGTTATTCCTATTTCATTACTTTTACGGATGATTTCTCAAGGTATGGACATGTATTCTTGATGAAACATAAATCCGAGGCCTTTGAGAAATTCCGGGAATACAAGAATGAAGTGGAAAAACGAACTGGCAAAAGTATCAAGACACTTAGATCTGATCGAGGTGGTGAATACTCAAGCATCGAGTTCCTGGGTTACTTAAAAGAGAATGAAATTCTTTCTCAGTTTACTCCTCCATACACACTTTAACACAACGATGTATCAGAATGGTGGAACAGAACCTTATTGGATATGGTACGTTCCATGATGAGTAACGCTGAGTTACCACGATCCTTCTGGGGTTATGCACTAAAATCAGCTGCATATCTTTTGAACAAAATTCCTACTAAGTCAGTGCCTACCACACCATATCAGATGTGGACTGGGAAGAAACCCTATTTTAAGTATCTGAAGATATGGGGATGTCTAGCTTTTGTAGAAAGAAGCATGCGGACAAACTCGAGGCACGCTCAGTACTGTGTAAGTTTGTGGGATACCCAAACAACTCCAGGGGGTATCTTTTCTATTTCGCGGAGGAACAAAAGATCTTTGTTTCTCGGCATGCCCCTTTTTGGAAACTCAATTTCTTGAAAAAAAAATAAGTGGGAGCGCAATAGAACTAGAAGAAATTCCAGAACCACAAGCTATTACTGAAAGCATGGTGGAACCAGAAGTTTCGAAAGAACCGAACATCTCTGAGCCACTCCGCAGGACTAGTAGGCAGTCTCATTCAACTGAGAGATATTACGGTTTTCTTATAGAAGGGGATAGAGAGGATTGCATCATCGATGATGATGAGCCAACTAGCTTCCAGCAAGCCATCCAGAGCAGAGACTCCGTAAAATGGCTAGATGCAATGCGGACCGAAATAGAGTCCATGTACACCAACAAAGTATGGACTATGAACATTTCTCCAGAAGGGGTAAAACCCGTAGGCTGCAAATGGATCTTCAGAAAGAAGATTGGTGTAGATGGACAGGTTGAAACCTATAAGGCTAGACTTGTTGCAAAAGATTTTCCTCAAAGACCTGGTTTGGAATATGTTGAAACCTTTTCTCCAGTGGCTATGCTCAAATCCATTCGGATCCTTCTTGCCATTGCCGTCTTCCATGATTATGAAATTTGGCAGATGGACGTAAAGACCGCTTTTCTGAATGGTAATTTGGAAGAGTGTGTCTATATGGATCAGCTGGAGGGTTTCATAGAGAGTGGGAGCAGCGGAAGTGTAATACCCCAGGTGGAGTTGGGGATGAATACCACCTACCCCGTGAGAAGTGAGATATTATCCGGTATCGAGGTGGGGATGTAACCGATACGGATCCACATGGGGACCCACTGTAGAACAATGGGGAGTATCGAATTCCATTCCGAAAGAGGGCACGATCAGAACTATAAATAGAATGATACCGCTCCTATAACACAAAGGTGCCTTTTGGATGAATCGGAACTCTGGAGTTTGAAGAACTCCGTAGTTAAGCGTGCTTGAGCTAGGGAAATTCTGGGATGGGTGGCCTACTAGGAAGTAGCCCCCTTCTTGAGTCCGGTTCATTCAAAGGGACAAAACTGTGCGGTTTCGGCCAGAGCGGACAATACCATCTGTGTTTGAGGGTGGGTTGTGATAAATATGGTATCAGAGTCGTGTTAGTTATATGTATGCCCTAGAGGCCATTACTGTACATAGGATGTATATTGTAGCGGATGCTGGGACATATATAGGGAGGACTTTCTTGCTCGACATGATAGTATGCTATCTGGTTGCTCTTTACCTTAACGTGTATACCGATTGTCTCTCTGTTACATGTTGGTAAAGCCCTTAGGATGTGTACTTGACTACCCGGACTATGATGCGGATCATACTAGTGGGGACATGGCAGTCCATAAGTACATCCTTCAAAGTCCCTAGTCGTGGGTGTATCGAGACGGGGCATCGATATACCAGAGTAGACTAGCGTATACCTTCTCGACCCATACAGATGGGCGATGGATGATCCCATATCCATTGGTGTTTGACATCGGAGATGATATACGGGTGCTCAGTAGAGACTGGGTACACTGGACGGACTCGCCGAGAACTCCCAGATGGTATTATACCTCACGTCAGATGGCAGTTCTCTGGTGACACTGGTATAGAGTAGTCTGTTGACCCGAGATCGTCATAGAGTCTTGTGTGGTTCCCACTGTGCTTTGATTTCCATCTTACCACGTCCAAGAGGGCGTGCAAAACGGTGGTTTTTGGGTACAGTCCCGAGTCACATGGAGGCAATGAGCGATAGGAGGGGATTCGTCTCTCCCGGTATAGGGAGTTGATGTTGCGCTGTGTTCGATTGGCTATAACAGGAAATCCCTGGCCAGGGTTGCTGAGATTTACTGGTAAGTGTTACCAGTAGTATCTCGAATTGTTATAGACCTCATATCGACAAGACTTATCGAGCTATTGGGGTTTGACGTTTACCACCCCTAGGCGGGATATGCGACATATCAGACGATCAGACCGGACTGTACGGTAGTGTTACTGGTTGGATTCACTGGAGTGTGAGCGGGCTTGCTCGTCGATCTTCAGATCGCTCAATACCCGGGTGGCCGTTACGTTTAGCAGACCGCTTGCGGCTTGTGGGTGTTTGATATGATCATCACCTGCTGCCGGCGTATTGACGAGTCTTTAGAGTCCTACACAGAGGTTTCCTGGATCAAGCGAAACGAAATAGGAGCGCATATGAGATATGTGCGGGACCAAGAATGATACCAGTATGTGATACTGTGTTTGATTCTCGCGATTTGTGACATTGATCGGTTATATGCGATATAGCCGGGTTATCGGATCAAGTGCTGATTCGATCAGATGTTACTGTCGATATTAGTCGGTTATATGTGATATGACCGGATCATTAAATCAAGTGTTTGATTTAATGATTTAATGTATAATTATATATTCGATATATTACTTTGCATTAACTAGTATCGGTTCACTTTAGAAGGATTTTCTCACTTGGGTGTACAAGTTGTATATGTGATATACTTTTTGTGCATTTTATTGTATCATGTTTGATGATGCATGTTTACTTGGTTAAGTGTAAAGAATTTAAACCATGGTTAAACTTATGATTAGGGTTTGATTTCCTTTTCTCATTTATTTATCTATTTATTCATTTTGGAAAATAGATGGAAAAAGGAGAAAAGAATGGTGGCTTTTTTTGTTGTTTAGTGGAAGCTTCATGAAACCTTAACCCTAACCATTCCTTTAACCTTGGTCAATTCTCTACATATAACCATAGTTACAATTATGATAAGAATGGTTTTTCTTTTCTTTTCTAATTAATCTTATCATAATATTCTTCTTCTTCTTCCTTGAACTCAAGAAGAAACCTTCACTTCATCAATGGTGGATTGATGAAACAAGTGAGAAATCCAATTCTAAAGTCTACCCACTTCCTATTTCTTCATCCTCTACCTTTTGCCAAGTAGTAGAGTGTGTTTTCTTCACAAGTTTCTTGACTTGGTGAAGTCGGAGCTTGATCTAGCGATGCCTCGACGTAGATCATCTTCGGCATGGACATCGACGACCTAGCTTGCCCATTCTCCGACGAAGCCGACGCTAGAGCCCGGATTTGATTTGGACAGCGGGGAGGACCTCATCTCGGAGCCGTGGAGGTGGAGGACCGGATCTACAAAGGTTGTATTTCCGTATCTCTTAGTTAAGTGTTAACTAGTTAGCTTTTTCGCCTAGATTTCTAGCCAACGATCCGTAGTCGGGTCTCTCGGCACCTACAATTTTTAAAATTGGCATGTTCGATGCCTTGTGAGACCTCACTAGGGTGCCTAGGGACCCTATAAGTCGGACTCTCAAAAGTAGGTCTGTGGCTCGAGGACGAACCATTGTTCTAAGTGGGGGGAATATATTACCCCTGGTGAAGTTGGGGATGAATACCACCTACCTCATGAGAAGTGAGATGTTATCCGGTATCGAGGTGGGGATGTAATAACCGATACGGATACACACGGGGACCCACTGTAGAACAATAGGGAGTATCGAATTCCATTTCGAAAGAGGGCACGATCAGAACTATAAATGGAATGATACAACTCCTATAACACAGAGGCGCCTTTTGGATGAATCGGAACTCTGGAGTTTGAAGAACTCTGGAGTTTAAGCGTGCTTGAGCTAAGGAAATTCTGGGATGGGTGACCTCTTGGGAAGTAGCCCCCTTTTTGAGTCCGGTTCATTCAAAGGGACAAAACCGTGCGGTTTCGGTCAGAGCGGACAATACCGTCTGTGTTTGTGGGTGGGTCGTGACAGGAAGAGTGTGCAAGTAGCTTAAATCCATTTATGGATTAAAGTAGGCATTGCGAAGTGCTTGAGCTAAGGAAATTCTGGGATGGGTGACCTCTTGGGAAGTAGCCCCCTTTTTGAGTCCGGTTCATTCAAAGGGACAAAACCATACGGTTTCAGTCAGAGCGGACAATACCGTTTGTGTTTGGGGGTGGGTCGTGACAGGAAGAGTGTGCAAGTAGATTAAATCCATTTATGGATTAAAGTAGGCATTGTGAAGTTGGAACATCTGTTTTGATGAGACGGTCAAGAAATTTAACTTTATCAAAAATCCAGATGAACCATGCATTTATAGTAAAATTGTAACGAGAACTGTGGTATTCCTCGTGTTGTACGTGGATGACATTCTCCTGATAGCAAATGACATTCTTATGCTACAATCAGTTAAAAGATTCTTGTCACAAAGGTTCTCCATGAAGGAACTGGGTGATGCCTCCTACATTCTGGGGATTCAGATCTATCGTGATAGATCTAAACGGATGTTGGGACTTTCACAGTCAAGGTACATCAACACCATACTGAAAAGATTTAGTATGAAAGATTCTAAGCGCGGTAATCTACCGGCTTGTCACGGAATCACCCTCTCCAAAAAGATGTCTCCCAAGACTGATTTGGAAAGAGATCCCATGACTATTATACCCTACGCTTTTGCGGTATGCTCTATAATGTATGCGATAATGTGTACCAGACCAGATGTAGCTTACGCACTGAGCATTGTAAGCAGGTATCAGTCAAACCCAGGGGAGAAGCACTGGATAACAGTGAAGAACATTCTTAAGTACCTGAGAAGGACTAAGGAGATGTTCTTGGTGTACGGCAGAGAAGACCTCCAGGTCGAGACCTTCGCCGACTCCAGCTTCCATAGTGACAAGGATGACTCCAGGTTCATGTCGGGTTATGTCTTTACCCTCAATGGAGGGGTGGTCTGTTGGAAGAGCTCCAAGCAGGACACCGTTGCTGACTCGACAATGGAAGCAGAGTATATCGCTGCATGTGACGCCGCAAAAAAGGCTGTCTGGATCAGAAAGTTCGTGACAGATCTTCAGGTGGTTCCGTCCATTGTTGATCCAATACTGCTGTATTGTGACAACAACGGCGCAATAGCTTTAGCGAAGGAACCAAGGTACCATCAGAAGTCCAGACACATCTTGAGGCGGTTCCACCTGATCAGGAAGATCGTTAATCGCCGGGAGATCGAGGTGCGGAGAGTAGAGACAGAGAACAACACTGCAGATCCACTCACAAAGGCCATCCCTCAGATACGGTTCAAGAGGCTAATCGAGATGATAGGTCAGCGATATGCCGATACATGGCCTTAGTGCAAGTGGGAGATTGTTAGTGATATATACCGTAGAAGCCTTTATTGTATCATACTGGATTGTATATTACATATTGGAAGCTTGGAATATTCAAAGTTATAATAACAGTCTTGCTCAAAATGGTAGATACTACTTGGTTTGATTCTACCTAAATATGTGCATGTGTTACTTTTAGTATATCGCTTATACATATTGGTAGAGCCTTTAGGATCTTTGCTTGATTACCAGCGTTGTGATGACAGTCACACTAGTGAGGGCTGGGTAGTCTATAAGCACATTATTATACAGGTCCTAGTCGTAGGATTATCGAGACAGGGTATCGATACTCCAGAGTAGACTAGTGTATACTCTTCTCATCCCAGCAGTGGAGATGGTCTGTCCCACAGCCATTGGTACGTCGTACCGGAGATAGTATACATGTGCTTATTGGGTTATGAGTTACACTGGACGGACTCGTTGGGAACTGCTGGTTGGTATTATACCTATCGTCGGGTAGCAGTTCCCTGGTGGCATGAGTACAGGTTAGTTCGTTGACTTGATATCACTATTCGTCTCAAGTGTGTTCTCACTGCACTTAGATTACTACCCTACCACGGCTCAAAGGAGTCGTGCAAATAGATAGTAGTTGGGTGCAGTCCCGAAGCACTTTGAGGCAATAGCGGTTAGATAAGATTTGTCTCTCCCGGTAATGGGGGTTGATATCGTGATGTGTTCGGAAAGCCATTACACAAAGTCCCTGGCCAGGGCAAGCGAGATTTACTGGTAGGCACTCCAGTAGTTTCTCAGGGTGTATTAGGCTCTACTCCGGCATGACTTATTACGTTGTTAGGGGTCTGACGTTTACCATCCCCCTAGGCCCGATATGCGAGTATCTTAGACGAACAGACCAGAATGTACGGAGATTGTCACAGATAGGCTCAGTAGGAGTTCAGATGAGTATGCTCATCGACCTTCTTATCGACAGATACCTAAGTAGCCGTTACGTGCAGCTAGTACCGCTGACGGACTTGTGGTTAAACCCATTACCAGCGTACTGTCGAGTCTTTAGAGTCCCACACAGAGGGTTTCCCTGTTTCGGGCGAACCGATGTAGAGGCTGTATGGTTTTAGGACAGGGTTCCGATCACATCGTGTACTGGCTACATGGATAATGTTCAGATGGATAATACTAGTGAGCTTTGGTTTAAGTCGGAACCTAGTATTAGATTATTGGATTGTTATCATCTCATTGTATTCGTATTTTTCGGAATACAAATACGGGTATTTCTATACGGTGAGGGCATTCTTGTAATTTCACAAGACATGTTTCTAGAAGGGGACACCTCATTACTTGATTTATCCATTTTTACAAATGGATTAATGTGGTGGAAATTTGGAGACATACATGGCATGGGTGAAGTATGGCTCTTTATATTTGTTTATTTGTTTGGACTCACTATTCAAGCATGGTTGATATTTTCCATGTGAAAATAATCCATGCTTGAATGAGTGAGATGAGAGTGAGCCATTCTTCACTTGCCTTTGACCTATTTCATTTGCTCATTTTGTTTCTCTCTCCAAGTTTCCTCTCCTTCTTCCTCAAAGACTATAACCCTCACATGAGTTGTGAAATATAGAGTCTCATGAGATAAAACACTCTATTAGATACTCTATATTTTCTAGGCTATTTAGCTTAGCAAGCTAAGTACTCTAGCTTAGCAAGCTAAGTACTCTAGCTACCTCGGTTTAGAGGTTGGAGTTTGAAGCACATACTCTCGGATGGATCATTTTTGACGCGAGATGGCCGACGTTGCAAGCTCTATCCGATCTTCGAGAAGCTAAAGAAGAGGAGGAGAAGAAGACCCGAAGGACATGTGTAATATTTGAGGAAAATAAAAAATATTATTTTTGGAATTTAAATAATTATAATAATAAATGTTAAAGAAAATTAGAAAAATATGGAAATTAGTTTTAGTGAGATAGTATAATTATATACCGATAGTTCGGAAAATATTTGGAAAATTAATATAGATTATTGATTTTGAAAGAAGGAAATGTGATTTGGTTATTTTATAAATATTTATACAATTATTTGTATATGAGTTTAACACTAAACTCAATTAACATTTCACTAATCATGCATTAATCTTGTTTATGCATGTGACATGCAACATAGCATGTTGGAAAATACTTATTACATTTATTTAAACCATGGTTTCTTTGCAAATATATGGTTTTGAATTGTTTTTAAAAAGAAATGAAAAAAAAGAGAAGATGTTTTGATGAGAGAGAATGATGGGACTTGTATCATGGCATGTGGGAGAGAGAGGGGGGGTATCTATCTATTATGGTTCATTGTTATCTCTTTCATTTCTCTTCTTCATCCTCTTCATTCTCCTTCTCCGCCTTCCACCTCCTCTACCACCCATGGCCATCCCAAAAACCACCTCAAACCACCATGTCACCTTCATAAAAAATGATCACAAGTTCATCGCAAACATCTTGGATGCATCAAGTCAAAACTTTGAGGACTTTGGACAACTCAAAAAAAATTTGAGTTACCAAATGAGGTAATTTCTACACCCTTAGTTTAGAATTTAAGTTTCTTTAATTCCGATAGTAGTTTTGAGTTGATAAAATGAGGATTAGTGAAGTTTGAAATTTTCAAGAAGAGATTAGCGGATAATTAGAGTTGTGATAATGTAATGGAGGTTTAGTTAGAGCTTGCAAAACCTTAGTGATGTTTACTGGCCAAAATCAGGGACTTGAACCTAAGATTTGAACCTTGATTATTTTGATGTCGGTTTTGTAGATTTTGAGGACTACAGGGAATCTAGAGCAAATTGGGGACCCTATAGAAAAAACAAACAACTACATTGACCTAATTAGACCACCACAGAACGAGACCAAAATTCTAAGGTGGGGCCAGCGGGGGCGGTTACTGTAGCATTCTGGCCGGCCAAATTTTTGCTTTTGATGTTGGGTTTTGGCCTGTAGCTCACACTCCTCATAACCTAGCCACTATATTGTTTATGTTGTCCCAAATTACCTGAGGTAAAATCTGAGAGCGTTTGAGTTGAGTTTATCAATGGTTTTCCGATTTCTAAAACATGGATTTTGGTATTGGATTGTGGATTTGGTCGTTGGACGTTTGTACGTCAACGATGCGGGTTTTATGATTGTTTTTGCATGCGTAGACTATAAGTTCTAACCTATGAGCACTTCGCGTGTCGTGTCGGATTTTGAATTGGATTTTGATACGATACGATGTGTTGTGATATGTAGGTACCTTCACGTGGACTTCAGGATGAGAAGGGAGAGCGTGGCGTTATTGACTTCGGCAAGCGAGGATTGAGGTAAGTAGATGTATATCTGCGGGGGAAGTCGGGTGGATGGTGTATAGCACTTCCGCAACCGTAGAATAGGTTATATATGTATATATTATATGTTTATATAGGATTTGGATACCTAGTAAATAGGGTTACTACGAGACTGTAGATTAGATTTGACATGCTTGTAGGATAGCTTACTCTTAGTTTAGTTCTTTAGTCATACACATGCTTACACTTGGTATATATTGATGTATGTATATGCGTGTGTGTGTATATGTGTGTGTGTGTATGTGTGTGTGTGTGTGTATGTTTGTTCATACACACACACACACGTAAGATGAGGATAGTATATGTTATATGGATATGAGTCGATATCCACACACACACACACACGTAAGATGAGGATAATATATGTTATATGGATATGAGTCGATATGATCGGGCATGATGCCGTAAGGTTATGATATGTGATTGAGTCGAGACACCGTATATGATATGATATAATAAAGGATCGTTGGGCGATATGTATTCAAACATGCGATAACTTGTGATTTGATGATATTAGAATGTACGAGACCTTAGATCTGTACCACTGATTTATGATATTGATATTGTACGTCGATTGATACCATACGAATGATAATTTATTATGATATTTGACCCGTACCCTCGATTTTGAGGATGCCGTACGATGGATATTACCGTACGAGATGTATATGATGATTGATCCGCACTCTTGACTCGTGCATGTCGTACGATGTATTATTACCGTACGTAATGATGTGAGGCTGGATCGCCGTCTATTAGATAAATTGACTTGGAATATTGTAGATTTCTTATCACCTTTGATTAGGATTCTTAGTTTAGCCTTTAGTTGCGTAGATATAGGTTAACTTAGGCTCGAGTCATACCTATTTTCAAAACCGACGAATCGTAGGCTTTTTCAAAGAATAATATGAGGGAAGCTACGGATTTTCAAAAGACATCTCTTTTCTCAAAACACTGTAGTCCCTACTTTTCTAAAAACACGATTCGTGCTATTTAAACACGATAAACGGTATGGCTCGCATATAGTTTTATATAGCTTATTGTTGCATTGCTGTTTACTTTCTGTTATGATCTCGTCTGTTAGAACACCAACACCATTACCGATGATGTGCATGTTCCACGTATACTTGCTTGCCGGCTCACATCATCATCGGTAATTGCCATGTCACGCACACTGTAGGCGCCGTTATTACCTTGTATACAATGATTGTTGTAGCTAAGTAGCATTTATGATATCATACGCTAATTATAACATTGCACTTGTATTTAGACGCCACATGCATTGTTTACTTATATTCTGATTTTATACTGCAGTTGGGCTCTATGCCGATGTCCATTATCCATTATTAGCTCATAATTTTGAGATTTCGATTTTCATGAGATTTTGGGATTTAGGGAAAACCGCAAAGGAATTTTATAAACCTATTATCTTTTCAAAATAGAAATTGCGGTTTTCTCGTGATATGATATGTGGCGTCCACCATGAGTTTTCTCGGTTCTTGAGCCACGTGTGTAAACATACCCGATTCGAGGAGAGAGACGCCGTCTGCGGGTACATGGTGGACCCGGTAAGGTACCCCGGGGCAAGAAGGTCTTATAGCGAGAAGTTGAGCCTAGCATGGGAGAACTACCTACCGGTGATATTTGACGCGGCGGAGATCCGCAGGATACTGATTGAATGAATTCTTTGTGTGTCGTGTTTAGAAAGATGTATAGAAATCATAACCAAAGAAATTTGTAAACCGCAATCAATAACGGTGTCAATTGTAGGTTCGTTAGCGAGTGCGGATCGTCTACAGGGAAAGTGAGATTTGATCGTATCTGTTTTAGATGAGTTGAAAATTAAAGAGAAAAGAAAAGAGAATTCAATTCAAGATTTATAAAAGAGAATTTCAAGAATTATCTAGATCTAAATCTAATATCAAGACAACTCAAAAACAAGAATCAAGAATCATCCAATTGAGTTAGTTATCAAGATTTGTAATGAGGCTCGTAGGAATCGATCGAATCGATCGTGAGGATGAAGACTTGTGATTATGTATTCTTATCCTTTGATGATTTGTTGCTAGATCGATGACGATCAACGAGAATTAGGGATCTCTTGCGGAAACTAGGGTTTCATCATCTATCTCTTGTCCTTTCGTTGATTTTCATTCACATTCTAGCCTCTAGGAAATTCAAACATCGATCGTTGATCACTAATTAAGAGCGAAAACATTCAAGAAAGCATCTCGCTCGAAACTAGGTCGTCGATGATTCAATTTACTAGAGTTTACAAAACTCATAGGACTTAAGAATCGTACAAGAATCTAATCATCATCAACTATCAATTTTCTCGATTCCTCCACGAGCGGAGTTTTTACTCAAGCATCATAACAAGAAACACAATTAAGAATTGAGATCTCATCACAATACAAGAATGTAAAGAAAGCAAGATAAAGAAATTTCACCTTTTATTATTCATCAATTCTGTTACAATTCGCTCAAGAACTACAAGAATTGAGGAAAGAACTCAATTGTCGAATTAGTTTCGCATCGTCTCCGTGAGTCACGGATCGTCTTGGATCACTTTCTCGGTTGAAGATCGGCGTCGCTTCTAAAAGGTTGAAGGCTTCTTGCTTGATTTGTACTCGGAGATCTTAAATTGATCAAATTGTGTCACTCAATTTGATTTGAATTTTATTTGGATCTACAATTTTCCCTCCACTTTCAACAACTATTCAACAACCATTCAACCCTAGATCTAGATCTCATTTTATAGCCTCCTTATTTGAATCTTCCCTCCAAAGCTAGGTAGTTAGATAGAGGCTTCTAGAAGAAGTTTGTTGGAGGGAATATTCTAGAATAAGATATATTCTAGGATAAGATTGTTAGGCCGAGCTTTCTGGAAGAAGCCACATGGTCTTTTAGAGTCCTCTGGAAGCTTGGTGTTACAAGGAGACAGGTGGAGAAACTTTGAAGCTGTGACGTGTCCCTTGCGCCGCGGATCCGCGACCAACAAGCCCATTCGGCCGCGGATCCGCGGCACTTTGGTAGTATTGGCTTCTGGAAATTTCTGGTTGATCTTGTGCTGTCCTTGTGGCACTTTTCTGATGTGTGGAATCTCATAAATATTTCTTGTTCACTGCAAGATCACAAGTCTTGGACTTGGCGTATTTTTATCAGCACTTTTCACAGTTTCGGTTCTTTTCCTGGAATTTCCTGCACAGATTCTCGAGGCAAGTGTTGCGCTATACAAAGACTATGCATGCAATGATAAACACACAATTTCCCTCAAAGTGTCGGTTATAAATTATAACACATGTTATTTGGTATTTTACCGATGTTTTACTAATATGTGCTATATTCATACCGAACACCTTTAGATGATTGCAATTAGTAGGGAAATTGATGTGTTAAAAATGCAATATTTTCGACTGATCAAATTCCCCCAGACTTATTTTTGTTCATCTCGAGCAAACTGTTTTATTAAAAAGAGAAGGAGAAAATATAAGAAAAAGAAAAACTAACTAGCACACTTTCGTAGGCAACACGATTGCACTGAGCACGTGTAACAAGCCTTTAAACCTTTAGGTGTCCCTACTAGGAGGAGTGTTGTCTCCTGAGGGTTTTCAGCGGATTGCACCCACAAAATCCAATAATTAAAGGAAGACCGTGAAAGTTACATATAAAGATAAGAATTGTTAAAGAAAGACTTCGAAAATTAGAGTTTCCAACTACACTAGCTTTTCGGTTGTCATGAGCCCTATCTTAATAGTCATGAAAAGATGTTAGAAATCACATCACCCCTCAATAAAAAATCGTCTTTATTCTTCATTCCTACCTTTCTTCCAAACACCGATCATATAACCCTACGTGTGTGTAAAGAACATCCCTACACCCGGAGAATTCAATTCAAGCTATCATACTCTTGTCCATCTGCCTCAGTAATTTTTAATTGATGAATATTTAGATGGATTTGCTTACATATTTTTCATGCGACCGTTAATACTTCTTGAGGTACTAACCGACCGATTACTCATATGCTTGTTTATTAGGTGTATTTACTATTTTCCTCTTCTTGCACCACCTAAGGCTTAGCAGTGACTCCCAGACCAGTTGGTCTAAGGCACTAGGTGATGAAGCACCCTCGCTATATTTTTTTATTGCTGCCTTGGCGATAACAAAACCAGTGTTCATTTTTCTTCACCATTTATATTTTATTCATTTTATTTCCTTCATACTTTGGCTTTTAGACAAGAGCATTTCAAGGTATCCTCTACTATCCCGAGTTTCAAGACGTGTGTAAGTGCATATAGTAGGGTATCAACGTTCAAATGTTTGGCTTCCAGAATACGAACTATTTTTCAGACTTATTTTTATCCTCAGATTAGTGACTTTCTTCATCTTACTAACCCTTGGGACAACGGCTCATAACTACTTATTACTAGTTCGTTTAAGAAAACTTCTAATTTTCTTGGTTTTCTTAAATTTTTCCAATCTTTTAGATATAATTTTTCACTATCTAATCTTTTATTTTCTTATTTATGTACAAATATTTTTTATTTTTTTTATTTTTTAAATTTTTATAAGTTTTAAAATGTTTTGTGCTTATGCAAGGTGATATGCAAATGATGCAAAAATAAGCACAAACCTCCCCCAAACTTGTTTTCAACAGTGTCCTCACTGTTGCCATCCGCTATATCTCGAAAACCTGTAAGCTTGGGAGGAAAGTTATTAATGGGGGCAATATATATTAAAGTGAAAATTCTCCCCCAAACTTATTTTTGGCTCATAATTTTGTAAAAATTTTCTTTTCAGAAGCCAGATTATACTCCCCCCAAACTTGAGTTTAAACAATGTTAAGCTTTGAAAATCATAAGAGGGGGTCAAAATTATTGGTCGATGCCAAGCTTTGCAAAGACCGAAGATCAACACCAACCATTCGAAGATTTTATCGATGTAGTGCTCTGGATGGTGGAATAAGAAGTAGGGAAAGGGTAAGTGGTGGAATAGAGTGTGTTTGCATCTCGTTTTGGAGAGACGATTCAGTGATTGTGATGGATTACTCGCATTCTTTTTACAGTTCAGAAGAAAGGGTAGAGGTTCAATTTCTTTGTATTGAGGTGGATTCATCTCATCACCCGTGTCATTCAAAAATGCGAGTTCATCAGCGAAGATTTCCTCAAAAGTCTCATCAATACCCCGAAGAATAATGTCATCACAAAGCGTGGGGTGATCTTCAGACTCCAAAAACGGTTCATAATTAGTGTTAATTGTTGACCCGGACAACTCGGTGGAAGAGTCCGTATGTGTATGATGCATAGTTGGGTCAAACAACAACATATGAAAAGAGTCAAGATCAGTATCATAAGGATCGTCAAATTCGCTGCTGTCGACATCCATTAATTCGACAGAACAAACCTGAGCAGTAGGTTCAGAGGGTACATTTCCCAACTTGTAAATGTTCAGCTCAATTGACCTATTCCCGAAGGATAGGGTCATAGAACCATTACGACAGTTGATGATAGCATTGGAAGTGGCCAAAAGGGGCGACCAAGAATCACCGGAATTTGATTCCGTGGGTTCGCTACAGGCTGTGTATCAAGTATAATAAAGTCCACAGTGAATACAAATTCCCTGATTTTTATCAACACATCCTCTAGTTCACCCCTAGGTTTGGTGATTGATCGGTCAGCCATCTGGAGAGTTATGTTCGAGGGCTTTAACACTCCGATACCTAGTTGCTCATAGACCGAATATGGAAGCAAGTTAACACTAGCGCCTAGGTCAAGTAAAGCACGGTTGATGTGTTTTCCCCCAATAGAAATAGAAATAGTAGGACAGTCAGGGTCCTTACGTTTCCTTAGTAATTGTTGGGGAAAAACCGTGTCTACAGTACTTGACATGAACACTTTTTTCGGCACTTGAGTCTTCCTCTTCCTAGTGCACAAGTTCTTAAGAGTTTTCGCATAGGACGAAACTTGTTGGATAGCATCTAGGAGAGGGATGTTGATGTTAACTTGCTTAAACATGTCCACAAGTTTCTCCATTTGGGCATTGGGTTTGTTGGGCCTCAACCTATTTGGAAATGGAGCTCTATCAATAAATGTTGGGTCCAAGATTTGTGGAGAAGTTTGTGGGGGTGGGAAGGATGAAGTGGGTGGAGGGTTCGAGCCTTTGGGAAAACAGAGAATAGGCTCGGAAGAAGACGGTAAACTAGACGAAATAGGGTAAGAAGTGGAAGTGGAAATGGAAGCCTGGGGTTCAATTGATTCCTCAACATCAATCTGTTCACCCACATGATTGTCTAGCACTCTTCCAGATCTCAACATGGTAAGTGCATTCACATTAGTATAATGTGAAGGTCCAGGATCAGGTAGGGGTTGAGCTGGAAAATTCCCTTTCTCTCTAGCACTCATTTCGGCTGTTAGTTGTGCGATTTGTGCTTTCATCGATTTAATAATCTCACCTTGGGAAGCGGTGGTTTTCTTTATATCATCGATAGAAGACTTCAAATCAGCCGACATTTGAATAGAATTTGTCAGAAGCAAACTCATGGTTTGTTCAAGTGCAGAGGTGTTATTGGTACCGGCAGAAAAAGGATCAAAATTGTTGGCCGGGTTTTGAAAAGGTTGCGATTGAAAGGGGGTGCTGACTCAGTTGTGGTGGTTGCTGTTGTGGTGGAGGGACCCATTGAAAGTTATTCTGGTTTAGATCCGTGTATTGAGTTTGGTGTTGGATCCAAGAAAGATCAGGGTGATTCCTCCAATCTTGAGTATATGAGGAAGAAGAAGGATCGTTTCTAGGTCTTTGCTAAAATGCATCATTAGTGTGACCTTGAAACGGTACATTCAAAGGACATTCTTCCGTCAAATGTGAAGGGTTTGAACAGCAGCCACACAAAGTTTTGGGAAGTGTGTATTGGTTTAGGGAGGCTGAAGAGATTCTGTTTTCTATAGCGTCGAGTTTCCTTTGTATTGCGGCCATTTCGGCTCTTGTTGTGACGGAAACATCGAGCTGATTGATATCTTCCCTAGACGGTGGTGGTCTAACACTTTCCCATTGTAATGTGTTTTGAGCTAAATTTTCTAGGTATTTCCAAGCTTCACCATCATCTTTAGATAGGAATTGGCAATGACACATGGTTTCAAGCATCTGTCTAGTAGTGAGATCAATACCCTCATAGAGAATTCGACACAAATCCCATCTAGAGATTCCGTGATGAGGGCATTGGATAAGTAGATCCTTGAACCGTTCAAAGCATTTACAGAATGGTTCATTGGGAAGTTGGGTAAATTTGAAGATTTCGCTCCGAACACGGCTGGTCTTGTGATTGGGATGAAATTTCTTAAGAAATGCTGCAACAAATTCATCCCATTTTGAAATAGAATATGCGGTTGTGTTGTAAAGCCACTTCTCGGCTAAATCGCACAAAGTGAATGGGAGAAAACGTAAACGCAGAGCATCCAAAGACAGTTGTGACATTCCAATCATTGCGCATACATTTTCAAATTTGGAGATAAAAACGTATGCGTCTTCAGAATCAAGACCGTGAAATTTGGGTAACAGTTTGCTGAATTGGGGGTTGATTTCAAAATTATCCCCATTGGCTGGTGGTATAGAAAGACAGGTGGGAAGGGGAACACGTGAAGGATAGCATCTCTCTTGGAGAGAAATACGGGGAGGATTCTGCGCACCTGCGGGCGGTGGCAGAGTGGTGTAAAAGTTTGATGGAAATCCGTCCATCACGGTGGTGGTGGGAAAAAGAAAATGTAGAAATACCGACTTTGGGGTCAATGGGGAAAAACGCGGACAAGACGGGCACTAGAATCCCATGTCCAGCCAAGCTTGCACTAAAGGGTTTAGCACAAGTGGTAGCGTTAAGATAATTAGGGGAAATATGAAGTGGTGTTTGTTTTGAAAAAGATACGGATTTTTGAAAAAATGCAAATCACAAAAATGCACACACAACCCTAAGTCTAATGGTCACCTAGGTCAAGTCTCTAGACCGCTCCTATGCCAGAAGACAAATCGCAGGATCAATCCTCTATTGCCTCTTTGTCTCTCCTGTGGCCAGGTAAGTGTCAGGTAAGTGAGAGGTTCTCCACTACGTAAGTAGTGGGTCTAATTAAGTAACCACTTACCTTAGACACACTTGCCTTAGACACCACAAAAGAAACACGGATAAGCAATAGATTACCCACGACTTCCTTCTGTCCTAAGTGAGCGCGACGGTCCTCAGAGTTAAGTCTAGATATTTTTTTAGTTAATGAGGGTAATGCGGATGCAGTTTTGCGATTTTCGGGGCTTAGGAAGGGTAATGAACTCCCCACCTAATCTGAATTTGGTCTTTGCACCTTAATTTCCGTATTAAAAGATGCAAACAACCAAGATCAAACAAGCACAATTTTTTTATTTTTGCGACGCTGCGAATTTTTGCAAAGAAACCTACAGAAATTGGTTAATGGAGAAAATCGAGGAAGAGATAAGAAAGTTAGGAATTCACCAAGAAATTTTCGTGCATCGACGAAGCAAGGCCGCTGCGGGAAGCTGCTAATGCCGCGGTTCCGCCGCGATCCAGAGGAATTCCTGCACAAAAATTTTATACAATGCTTCTGTTCACTCCCTGAGCTCTCTGGAACATTCTGAATATTTTTCCTCTCGCTTCACAGATTCCAGATTTCCTCGCAACAAATCACAACAAGTCGTTTAGTGTTTGCGCGAATTTTGATCTAAAATTTTTGATGGAATAAATTTTTCAACTCAAATTTCAAAAACGAACAAATTAGCACACGATCCCCGGCAACAACGCCATTTGATTGAATGAATTCTTTATGTGTCGTGTTTAGAAAGATGTATAGAAATCACAACCAAAGAAATTTGTAAACCGCAATCAATAACGGTGTCAATTGTAGGTTCGTTAGCGAGTGCGGATCGTCCACAGGGAAAGTGAGATTTGATCGTATCTGTTTTAGATGAGTTGAAAATTAAAGAGAAAAGAAAAGAGAATTCAATTCAAGATTTATAAAAGAGAATTTCAAGAATTATCTAGATCTAAATCTAATATCAAGAAAACTCAAAATCAAGAATCAAGAATCATCCAATTGAGTAAGTTATCAAGATTTGTAATGAGGCTCGTCGGAATCGATCGAATCGATAAAGAGAATGAAGACTTGTGATTACGTATTCTTATCCTTTGATGATTTGTTGCTAGATCGATGACGATCAACGAGAATTAGGGATCTCTTGCGGAAACTAGGGTTTCATCATTTTTCCCTTGTCCTTTCGTTGATTTTCATTCACATTCTAGCCTCTAGGAAATTCAAATATCGATCGTTGATCACTAATTAAGAGCGAAAACATTCAAGAAAGCATCTCGCTCGAAACTAGGTCGTCGATGATTCAATTTACTAGAGTTTTAAAAACTCATAAGACTTAAGAATTGTACAAGAATCTAATCATCATCAACTATCAATTTTCTCGATTCCTCCACGAGCGGAGTTTTTACTCAAGCATCATAACAAGAAACACAATCAAGAATTGAGATCTCATCACAATGCAAGAATGTAAAGAAAGCAAGATAAAGAAATTTCACCTTTTATTATTCATCAATTCCGTTACAATTCACTCAAGAACTACAAGAATTGAGGAAAGAAATCGATTGTCGAATTAGCTTCGCATCGTCTCCGTGAGTCGCGGATCGTCTTGGATCACTTGCTCGGTTGAAGATCGGCGTCGCTTCTAAAAGGTTGAAGGCTTCTTGCTTGATTTGTACTCGGAGATCTTGAATTGATCAAATTGTGTCACTCAATTTGATTTGAATTTTATTTGGATCTACAATTTTCCCTCCACTTTCAACAACTATTCAACAACCATTCAACCCTAGATCTAGTTCTCATTTTATAGCCTCCTCATTTGAATCTTCCCTCCAAATCTAGGTAGTTAGAGAGAGGCTTCTAGAAGAAGTTTGTTGGAGGGAATATTCTAGAATAAGGTATATTCTAGGATAAGGTTGTTAGGCCGAGCCTTCTGGAAGAAGCCACGTGGTCTTTTATAGTCCTCTGGATGCTTAGCCATTACAAGGAGACAGGTGGAGAAACTTTGAAGCTGTGACGTGTCCCTTGCGCCGCGGATCCGCGGCCAACAAGCCCATTCGGCCGCGGATCCGCGGCCCTTTGGTAGTATTGGCTTATGGAAATTTCTGGTTGATCTTGTGCTGTCCTTGTGGCACTTTTCTGAAGTGTAGAATCTCATAAATATTTCTTGTTCACTGCCAAATCATAAGTCTTGGATTTGGCGTATTTTTATCAGCACTTTTCACAGTTTCGGCTCTTTTCCTGGAGTTTCCTGCACAGATTCTCGAGACAAGTGTTGCGCTATACAAAGACTATGCATGCAATAATAAACACTCAATTTCCCTCAAAGTGTCGGTTATAAAGTATAACACATATTATTTGGTATTTTACTGATATTTTGCTAATATGTGCTATATTCATACCGAACACCTTTAGATGATTGCAATTAGTAGGGAAATTGATGTGTTAAAAATGCTGTAGGGTTACTAGGCATACTAATGAGGCTCTACAAGGCATCAACCATGCCGGAATAAAATATTTAGGTGCCGAACAACCCTAAGCAAGATCGTATACTAGAGTTTAGGCGAAAAAGATAGCAAGTAAATCACATTTACACTAAAGGAATACGAAATACAACCTTTGTAGATCGGTCCTTCACTTCATATACTCCTTGATGTAGTCCCTTCGCTGCGATCATCCAACTCCCGGACTCTCGGACGGCTCCATGAGAAAATTGCAACGGTATTGCTTGAAGTATTCAATGCCGAAGATGATCTACGTCGAGGGAATACGGACTCAAGCTTCTACCTCACTAACCAAAGAATTAGTGAAGCAAACACCCAAAACTAAAGTGCTAGTCTAGTAGAGGATGGTGAGATAGGAAATGGGTACACTTTAGAATTTCTTTTCTCACTTTGATTCTCTGTCTATTTCAAACCCTAGAAAGAAAAATGAAGGAGGAAGAAGATGAGCTCAAATGAATATGAAAACTTATGAAGAGAGAGAGTGGTAACCATGTTGAGTAAGTATCATATACTTAACTCATGTAGAGATATAACCATGGTGAGTTATAGTGGTTAGGTTTATAAAATCCTAAGTAAAACAAAACTAGTGGACTTTGGTCAAAACACCATAAGCTTCATGAAGCTTCATGCTTATGAACAAATACTCACCAATTTTGTATTTACTTTGAATATTAAAAACCATACCAATATATACATAATGGTGTATGTCTCATACACCCATGACAAGTGTATCAACAACCATGATACAAAAATGTGAACACAAATAAATATATATCACATATATATTAAGTTGTGTACAAGTGAGAAAAATAAATGCTTTAGTGAACCAATGTTAGTCAATGTAAATTAGTATATCCAATAGACAATTATACACTAAATTATTAAATCAACTCTTGACTTAATAATCCGGTTATATTGCATAGAACCGACTAACATCCAATGTATCGACTTATCGAATCAACCCTTGATTCGATAACTTGGTTATATCGCATATAACCGATCGACACAAGCATCGCGGGAATAGAATACGGTATCACATAGACGCATTATTCTCGGTCCCACACATATCACATATGCGCTCCTATCTTGTTTTGCCTGAGCCGGTATAACCTCTATTTAGGACTCTAAAGACTCGTCAATACTCCGGCAGTAGGTGATGATCACATCAAGCACCCACAAGTCGTCAGTGGTACTAGCTGGACGTAACGGCTACCCGGGTATTGAGCGATCAGAAGATCAGGAAGCAAGCCCGCTCCAACTCCTGTAAAAGCCTGACAGTGACACTACCGTACAGTCCGGTCTCCTCGTCTGATATGTCGCATATCAGTTCTAGGGGTGGTAAATGTCAGACCCCAATAACCGATAAGTCATGCCGATATGAGGCTCATAACGGGTCGAGAAACTACTGGTAACACTTTCCAGTATATCTCTAAACCAGCCCTGGCCAGGGACTTCCCTGTTACGGCCAATCGAGCATAGCGCAACATCAACCCCCAATACCGGGAGAGACGAAACCCCTCCTATCGCTCATTGCCTCCATGTGACTCGGGACTGTACCAAAAAACCACCGTTTTGCAAGCCCTCTTGGACGTGGTAAGGTGGAAATCAAAGCACAGTGGGAATCACACAAGACTCTATGACGATCTCGGGTCTACGGACTATCCTGTACCAGTGTCACCAGAGAACTGCCATCTGACGTAAGGTATAATACCATCTGGGAGTTCTCGGCGAGTCCGTCCAGTGTACCCAGTCTCCACTGAGCACCCGTATATCATCTCTGATGTCAAACACCAATGGATATGGGATCATCCATCGCCCATCTGTATGGGTCGAGAAGGTATACTCTAGTCTACTCTGGTATATCGATGCCCCGTCTCGATATACCCACGACTAGGGACCTTGAAGGATGTACTTATGGACTACCATGTCCCCACTAGTATTATCCACATCACAGTCCAGGTAGTCAAGTACACATCCTAAGGGCTTTACCAACATGTAACAGAGAGACAATCAGTATACACGTTAAGGTAAAGAGTAACCAGATAGCATACTATCATGTCGAGCAAGAAAGTCCTCCCTATATATGTCCAAGCATCCACTACAATATACATCAAATGTATAGTAATGGCCTCTAGGGCATACATATAACTAACAATCTTCCACTTGCACTAGGGCCATCTGATAGCAGTGGTTGTAGTATCTCATACTCAACCATCCCATAATAGTCTCTCTCTGGGGAAAGGCCTTTGTGAGTGGATCCGCCGTGTTGTCTTCTGAGTCTGCTCTCCTAACCTCAATCCCCTGGAGACCAACCATCTCCACGATCAGGTGACACTGCCTTAGAATATGTCTGGATCACTGATGGGACGGGCGTTCCTTGGCATAAGCCACAACTCCATTGTCACACAATGGGAGGAACGAAGTTCATCTCATGAACTAATATACACCCAGACTGCCTCTTTGATAGCATCTTTGGTAACGATGTATCTTGCCTTTAATCGTCTAGTATGTCACGGTATCTAGCTTGGAACTCTTCCAACATACTGTCCCTCTACTGAGGGTAAAGACAATGCCTGTGACTGACATTCAGTCGTCCTTATCACCCTGGAACCTTTCCAGTGATTCTCCCCAGGATCCATTGATACCATCCCACTACAGCTAGTGAGAATCCTAACATCCAATTAGATCGATCTCATAGATCCAAAACCCAGGATTTAGTAGGTATCACTTTGATCCTATATGGAGAATCGTTGTGATAGGCGGAGATTGATCGATTGTAGCATAGGAAAACTCTTTCCCCATCAAGAGTATGTCATCCACGTACTCTATAAGGATCACCACCATACTCCCTACTTCCTTTTTGTATATACAAGGTTCATCTACCTTTTTGATGAAGTCAAACTCTTTGACTACCACATCAAAACAGATGTTCCAACTCCGCGATGCCTGCTTTACCCTATAAAGCATCTTGTACACGTTTCCGCTGCTCCCACTGTCTACGTAGTCCTCTGGCTGTGTACTTATAGACCCTCTCTTCTAAAACATCATTTAGAAAAGCTGTCATGACACCTAACCACCAGAGATCGTAGTTATGGCAGGTAGCCGTGGCAAGTAGGATCTGGATGGACTTAAGCATAGGCCCTAGAAAAGGTTTCATCATTAGCCACAATTGGTCTATGATGCAAACCTATAACAAGTCTAGCTTTGAAAGTCTCAACTTTTCCATGTACACCAAGTAATCTTCTCAAGATATACTTGCTCCTGATGGGGATTTAACCCTTCAGACAAAGCAACCAAAGTCCATACTTTGTTGGTGTATATGGATTCCATCTCAGATCACTAAGCATCCAGCCATTCTTACAGAGTCCTACTCCTGATGGCCTGCTCGAAACTAGTTGGGTCATCATCTCATGATGCAATCCTCGCTCCTACTGTCATAGAGAAACCGAAGTAACTCTCAGGTGGGTGAGGAACCCTACTAGATCGGCGGAGAGGCTGAGGTTCGTTGGATTCTACTGAATCCTTTGGTTCTACCAAATTATCTGCTGTAGTTTGTATAGCTGGAACTTCTTCCAGTTCTACCTCACGACCACTAATTTCTTCTCAAGAAATTTCCTTTCACAAAGGTGGCATATTGAGAAACAAAACATTTTTGTTTCTCGGTTAGGTAGAAGATATTCCCTTGGGTATGCTTGGGATATCCAACAAACTTCCACAGAACTGACTTTGCCTCGAGCTTGTCCGGATTATGCTTTTAGACATAGGCTGGACAACCCCAAATTTTAACTGACTTAAGAGATGGGCTCTTCCCTTACCATATCTCATATGGAGTGGTAGACATATAATTTGATCGGAACCTTATTCAATAGGTATACAACTTCTCAAGTGCATAACTCCCAAAAGGAAATAGGTAACTCAGTAGTACTCATCATAGAGCACACCATATCAAATAGGGTGTGATTGCTCCGCCCCGATACACCATCGTGCTATGGTGTATACGGAGGAGTAATACTGAGAGAGAATCTCATTCTCCTTTAGAACAGTCCAGCAATTCCGTGCTCAAGTATTCTCCTCCCTGATCATATCAAAGGACATAATACTTATACCTTTATTTTGGTTCTCTACTTCTCACTTATATTCTGTGAATATCTCAAAAGGTTCGGACTTGTGTTTCAACAGGAACATATGTCTGAATCTTGAGAGATCATCAGAGAATGCAATGAAGTAAAACGAACCGGTCTTGGCATATGTAGACAGGGGACCTTCATACATCAACATGTATCATCCCAAAAGTTCACTAACTCTTTCTCTGTTTCCAATAAACAGAGCTGTGGTCATCTTATCTTTGTGACATGACCGGCAAGTTTCACAAGATGTATATTCAAACTAATTTAAATATGCATCTATATGTAACTTCAGCTAGTCGGGTCGCATTGATATGACCTAGTCTACAATACCTCAAGAAGGATTCGTTCATTTCTGAACTCTTCCTCTTGTGTGTGTTCCATATACTAAGAACTGTAGTTTGATTTAGAACGTCAATGCTTTTAGATAACGTGCCTGAACTGATCAACTCTTGATATAGGAAATGTTCAAAACATTATCCAACAATACAAAATTATATCCTTCTTTACTAATAAAGAGACTGATATGATTTTGTATATCAGGTTCGGTATCTAATAACATTTGTTCAGATTCAATGTATTCTGGTAATACAGGGTGATAGTGACCAACAGACTTGGCTGCAACACTTGCATCGTTTTCTATCTCATGAAACTTGTCACCTGTTCTCAGTTCTCTACCTTTCTGTAGCCCATGTAACAGATTACATATGCGGGATCCTGATCCGGTATCATATACCCAGGACGTAAAGGATATTGAGTGTAACGCTTTGAAAATCGTTTCGGTGAAATTTCGAAAAATCGGTAAAATAAGGGGGTTTTCTGTAAAAATCAAAATGCAAATATCTTATTATAAAAATTAAACATACATATTCTAGCTATGTAATTGCTATTATTTGGTGTTTATTGAGCCGCTGGTGAAATTTCAAATTTTCTGAAAAAAATATTATTTTATTATTATTTAAGCCGTCACTAATACATTTAATTAGGGAAAATTACAAATTGGAATGTGTTGAAACAAATTTTGTGCATCATAAAACATTAAATAAAATTTTATCATGTGGTTTTTGGAACGAAATCATTTGCCAAAACGGTTTAGAAATTATTGAAGAAAAAAGGCTTTTTTTTAGCGTAAATGGATGTTTGGGGTATTATATTTATCATTTTTCATCACCCCACACCCGTACCCACATCCACACACTCCCATTTACTTCTCCCCTTGAAGAATTCAGCAACCCCCATTTATTTTCCCCACTTGAATTTCAAAGGAAAGAAATGAAAGAAAAGAAAAGAAAATGGAGAAATGAGGTGGACCTTTGACCTTGAATTGACTTTGACTTCTTCCCCCACTTTCTCTACCTCTCTCTCTCTCCTCTCCCACTCCAATTCCAGCAGCCCCCCCTCTCCTACTGCAGCAACAGCCCCCCCTCATTTCCCTTATCTTTTCTCTTCAAAACTTCATCAAAAATTGCCCCAAAATCCATCAAAAAAAATCCCAAAACCCAAATCCGACTCCTACCCATTTTAGCTTAGCCCGTACAGCATGGATTTTGGTGACAAGGGAGCATTTTGGAGGGCTATGTGTGCTTGTGGGATCTTCAATTTGTTTGGGTAAATTCTAACCCTTTTGCTTAAATTGTTGTTAATTGCTTGTAGTTAGCTTAATTAAGTGTTAATTTGGCTTTATGTGGGTTCAATTGTATGATTAAGGAATTCTAGTTAGGGTTTTGTTTTGAAATTGGGTTGTGATCACTTGTGCATGGTTTGTGATGTGAGCTAACATCTTGAAAAATTGTTAAAATTTATCTAGTTGCATATTACAAGTTGTTACTTGAAAAATGTCCAAATTAAGCTTTTGTGCAAACTAGGGTTTTATGAAATGCATTTATATGTGAGATTAAAAATATGGTTAGGGTTTTTATCATATTATTAACTTTTTTAAGTGTGGTTTAATGCTTTAGATCATGCAAATCTAAGCTAGATTGTAGTTTGCGCATCTTTTTTGCTATGAAATTGTTAAAAAAAGGGTATTTTGTAAACTAGAATATTAGGGTTTTTGGAATTTAATGAGATTAAATTCCGGAAATTGTTTCTATGACTTATTTAAGATATTTAATAAATATATTGGCCGCTACATTCATTTAAACATCCTGTTTTGTACAAAAACGGCGAATTGTGCTTGCTAGATTTTTGGAAAAGTGACTTTTTAAGTAAAGTTGGGGTTTTTGTGAGTTTTAACCTAGTTTATATTAAAATTAGTGTTTGTGAATGTGCAAATGAGTGTGATTGGATTTTTCTCGATGGTTTGACGCTTGTACATCGACATCGAGGGTTGGTTTGACTATTCTTGCATGCGTAGGCGATAGGTTTGGACCTATGCGCGATACGCGTGCCGATTTGATTTTCGTATGCCGTTTCGATTTCGAATTTAGTTTTAATGCGATACGGTGCGTTATGATATGTAGGTACCCCATGCGGACTTCGAGACGACAAGCAAGCGCGTGGCGACGTCGGCACCGGCTAGCGAGGACCAGGTGAGTAGATTTATATCTACGGGGAGAAGTCGGGTGGATGGCGTATAGCACCCCCGCAGTCCGTGGTGGTGTATACGGATGCGTATACACACCAACAATTATTATATGTTATTTGGGATTAATAACGTTGCTTAGGATGGATATTGGTGTGTTGGATTACCTTAGTGTTGCGAACCCTAGGGTAGTGTTGCACTACACGTACACACATACATACTTGCATACATTCCTATTGATATGTGCTCATGGGATTCTTTATAGTTATGGGTTCACATGGGTATGGGACTATGTGTTCACATACGGATTTGAGGATGATACTTGGGATTGAGCTGAGTCGATGAGATTTGATTTGAGGCCGTGAGATCGGTGATATAGCAGGGTTCGTATTTGAGATACGACATGACGTTGTAGCGGGTCCTTGACGTAGTGTTTCACACACGTCCATGCATACGTAGGAGGTATCAGTATGGTACTAGACGTAGATCAGTACCCCGATCATGATATTTGATAAAGAGGATACCAGGTGAATAGTATGATGAATGTGATATTGACCCGTACCCAGATTGGGATGCCGTACGACGGATTTACGTACGAGCTATAGTGATGATTGATCCGCACTCTTGACTTGGGATGCCTGATTATAGATATGGTATTGGATATGATATTATTGAGGCGGGATCACCGACTATAAATATACAGGTATGTATATGTATCGACTCAGATGATAGGTGGTTTCCTTACCTGTAGTTCAGCTTGTTAGTTCAGCCGTATAGTTTAGTGTAGTTGTAGATTAGATTAGACTCCTTACCTATTTCAAAAACTAACGAATCATGTGCATTTTTAAAGACAGCCCAAGGGATCCTACGGATATTTCAAAAGACATCTTTTCATAAAAACACCGTGGCCCCTATTTTCAAAATCCCATGATTCGTGTTATTTCAAAAGGCACTATTTGTAGGACTTATATTAGATTAATGCAAATTAGTTATCGTTGTGTCTAGTTTTCAGCTCCCGCACATTATTGCTGTTCGCTCTACCTCGCATACTTATTTTGCTGCATATTCCATTATTGATATCATACTGTTAGGACACCAGCACCATTACCGATGATGCGTATGTACCACGTACACCTACTTGCCGGCTCACACACATCTTCATCGGTAATTGCCATGTCACGTACACTTTAGAGAATATATTTGCTTGACTTAGCTTGTTAGCTAGTAGTTTTGACATGATATTAGTGTACTTCCCTTATATGCCATATTAGACATTGTAGTTATTACCTGCCACTTCATGCATACTGTTATTCAATTGTTCACGCCTAGTTTATTAATCATACATTGCAACTTGGTTATTGATACCATATGCATTCATTATCATTGACATATGCACTTGTGATGATTTCTTGAGATTTATGATATTTCTGGATTTCGGGGAAACCCGCAAAATTTACAACTTATGATCTTTTAAAATATAAAGTGTTGCGGTTTTCTAGTGATGTAAAGTGTCGTCCACCATGAGTTTGCTGTGGTTTTCGAGATCCGTGTCGAGGAGTGGAGGAACCGTCACGGGTACATGGTGGGCCCGGTATGGTACCCCGGGGTAAGAGGAATGTGGTGTTGACGTTGAGCCTGGCTGGGGAGCACTACCTACCGGTGATATTACCCGACACGTCGGATATCCGGAGGATACCGTCGTGGTCTTGAGATGGATGGTAGGGGCCGGTCTGGACTGACGGCGTCCTAGATATTGAGATTGAGACATTGATATTTCGAGACAGTGAGATTTATGTTTTGTGTCGATGCTAGACACTGTTGATACTGATTTCATTTATGATACCTCAGTTTAAAAATACGAAGGAAATCTCACTAAATTATGAAAACAGTTTCTTCATTTACATGTATTCTGTTTCATGCATGCATACCTCATTCATATGATATATTTCTACCTGAGGCACAGACACGGCCACATGAGATTACACTCGGGTTAGATATTTACCCTAGCTTTGTTATAGGCTGCATGTTATATTCATTTTTAAGGATATTTTATGATCATTGACCTAGGTTGCGTTATTTATGCGATTTCTGTGCGTAGATGTTTTTCTATTCACGAGTTGGCAACTCACCCCCGTTGTGCCCCAGTTTCTTGCAGGTTTGCCGTACAGGTTTCATTACGGCTTTGCGGGCTCAGTTTCATTCGGGTGACTTGCTAGTAGGTGGGTTTTTTCTTGTATCGTACCCATCATATTACCTTGTATAATATTATTCCGTTGTATCTAGTAAATTCCATCAACCAAACATGTATTTATTGAGATAGAGACCGGTGTTGTTTATTCTTTCGACCTTAGAGTCGCTCGTTATATTTCTGGTGGTTTTGAGTTTCCTTTTGAGTTTTGATCCTCGCCGTTGGCGTTGTATATTATATTGCTTG
This sequence comes from Agapanthus africanus, assembly GCA_030015575.1. Taxonomy (NCBI): domain Eukaryota; kingdom Viridiplantae; phylum Streptophyta; class Magnoliopsida; order Asparagales; family Amaryllidaceae; genus Agapanthus; species Agapanthus africanus. The sequence goes on from CM057342.1 coordinate 319,241,391, forward strand.
TGTGGTTGTGACCGTCGATTGACGAAGAGCTAGCTCCCGCTTGGGGATGCCTTTTTATTGATTTCGTATACTATTCATGTTGTATCCCGTTTGGGAGCCAGTATTTACAAAGGAGACTCTGCCGAAATTTTCAGTAAATTTTGATGTTCTTAAAAACCGCATAATTCGGCTTATGCTATTAAAACTACTTGTTTTAAATTAGTTTTCCTTCACTCTACTTCTTTTCTTGGTTTGGATTTCTGGGTTTTCGGTTTACTTAGATTACGTACGCCTCGAGACGTTCGTAGTTTAAGTGCCGGTCATGTTCCGTACTTTCGGGTCGTGACATTGAGAAACAGTTCTTTGTAATGAACACACCTAAAGATGATGCATCAGCACGCACTTTCTTCGTTTGGGCGGCACGGGAATTCTGGTAATCCCCAATTTCCTTCTCTGTCTTATAACAATTATAAGTTGGAGCGGGACCAACGTTCCCCAGCTCAGTATAACAAGCGGGTTCGGTCAATACATCCGTATTATTATCTTGATTAAGGCGTGAAATGGTCGCTACCCGGAGAGAGAGAGAGAAGAAAACACTTAGCGTATGCTCTTGCAAGATCAGATTGGTTATTATTTTATCTAATCAGGATGGCTCCCATTGTTTTTATCAAATCTTCCTTCAAACCCTAAAAGGAAAGATTGGCCGGGATTAATTACACGCTACAAGTTCGCCAGTCTTTCAGCCAGGCCAGTGTCGGTACTTTGAGGGAGGTCCCCCGTGCTTTCGCACGAACCTAATTAATGTAAACCTCGTTTTCCCAGAGGCGTAACCCCGTTGACACCTTTCTAGACACCTACTTGATCGGCTAATTGTAATGTGTAAAACTCTCCCAGGAGTAGCTCTTACTCGCAGTGGGTATCAGGATCCAACTATCTCATAGAAGGTATGCAATCTCATTGCAAATTTCAACACTTGAAATTCCCGATAATATTTTGCCCCTAGCGTGCTATGACCTTGACGCATGCCAAACAACCCATAGTTCGCTAGTCAAGTTTAACCCATACATTTCTTGATTGAATTAAACCCACCCGCACGACCTTTGACGCATGCCAAACAACGCCGTGCGAATACCCTAATCCAATCGCATCGTATGCTAGCAGATAAGCACTAGTTAGCTACCGTACACTACGCCTTGACGCAAGCCAAACTACTGCAGCACGAATACTAAATAGTACTTATCTGAAATGACGGAAGGCTACGACAGGTTTTTCTGAAAACCTATTGCGTAATGAACTTGATATCGTTGTAGAATCAAATGATATTTGAAATGGAGTGTTTTTGAGGCTTTTCTAGTTTTGCTAAAGGGGTCACTCCCGGTGAAGGGATCGTCGGCCCTTTCCTCGTCGAATGAGGTGCAGGATATATCATATATACCACTATGCAAAGCAAAAAACTCCAAAAGCAATCAAAAGACAAACCGAGGGTTATAGCATCTTCCAGTTATTGCTAAAGGGGTCACTCCCGGTGAAGGGATCTCGGCCCTTTCCTCATCGAATAAGGTGCAGGATGTTCTACAAGGAACACCGCGATGCAAAGCAAGAACTGTAGCTACCTATTTTTGAAAATTCGATTCCAAAACATCTTTTAGGTTTCTTTTTCTTTCATTAATCATATTAATGAAGTCCCATCATTTAAGTACCTAAACATCACAGATAAATACGACGTACACTTATGCCATCCGCATTCGCCTCGATGTCCCCTCATGCACCATTAGGTTAGGTAACTAACGGCAGAGTGGGGTAGGGCTAGCGCGGGTGTAAAACATAAGTAACGTCTATATAATATATCATATATACTATATACAGTATCTATCACAATATATCCAATGATCACATCACAGATATCGCAGCAGAAGAAACATATGAAACATTGGATATACTAGGACGTCCGTGTTTTATTTTGAGCCACTATAAAACACGGATTCCACGGTCGCGATGAATAGCCAAACCCACACCCCTAGACCCCTACGAGAGCGGCAAGCAACCCTACCAATTCTAGAGTTAGGAGACCCGAACTCGACTCCTCGAGTTGGTCTCCCACTGGACTCTAGAACCCGGCTACTTGTGCTCTCCTCCTTGGGTCTATCCTAGTGCGGAAAAGTAAATAATATACAAATGGTGACAACAACCTCAACCCGGAAGTGCTCCAATAAAAGAATATTACATATAATTAATTTTACATGAATGAAAATAAAAAACCTCATCTCACATAAAACCCCCGGCTATTCAAAACGTGACGATCCAATATTGTTGGATATATGTATGCCCTAGAGGCCATTATGTGATAGTGGATGTATTTATACATGTATGTATATATATATATATATATATATATATATATATATATATATATTCAGTGTACATTCTTGCTCGACATGATAGTATGCTATCTGGTTCTTCTTTATCTGACATGTTGATTTGATCATGCTTTTATTCATTCATTCATGTTGATAAAGCCCTGAGGATATTGGCTTGACTACTGTGATTATGATGGAGATCATACTAGTGGGACATCTGTAGTTTATAAGCATATCCTGGAATGTCCCTAGTCGCAGGTGTATCGAGACGGGGCATCGATATACCAGAGTAGACTAGCGTATATGATACTGGACCCATATGATGGGCGATGGATGTTCCCACATTCATCGATGTTTGACATCGAGATCGTATACGGGTGCTCAGTGGTGACTGGGTATACTGGACGGACTCACCGAGAACTTCTATATGGAATTATATCAATCGTCGGATAGCAGTTCTCAGGTGACACTGGTGCAGGTTAGTCTGTAGACCCGAGATCGTCATAGAGTCTTGTGTGCTCTCCCACTGTACTTTGATTACCACTCTACCACGGCTCTACTGAGTCATGCAAACAGGTGGCCGTTGGGTACAGTCCCGAGACACACGAAGGCGATGAGCGATAGGAGGGGTTTCGTCTCTCCCGGTATTGGGAGTTGATGCTGTGCTCGACTGGTTATATCAGTAAGTCCTTGGCCAGGGCTGCTGAGATTTACTGATAAGTGTTATCAGTAGTTTCTCGATCTGTTATAGACCATTCACCGGCACGACTTATTGAGTTATTGGGGTCGACGTGACCATCCCTAGGCTCGATATGCAGCATATCTGACGAAGAGACCGGACTGTACGGTAGTGTTGCCGGTTGGCTCGACGGGAGTTGTAGCAGGTTCGCTTGTTTTCTTCTGATCGCTCAATACCCGGGTGGCCGTTACGTTTAGCTGACCGCTTGCGGATTGGGGGTGCTTGATATGATCATCACCCACTGCCGGCGTATTGACGAGTCTTAGAGTCCCACAAAGGAGTTACCTAGTCCAGGAGAAACGTTGTGGTGCGCGTATGCGATATGCGCATGGACCCGGTTAAAATGCGCGTATAAGATATCGTATATTAATCGGGCGGCTTGCTTTTTGTTGGGTCGTATGTGATATGTCCGGATTGCTAAATCAAGTGTTGAGATGAAGAGTGGAAAATATATATGCATATATTTTCTATTTTTCATAAGACATTATCATTTCTCTTGTTCTTCAAAAGCCATCATCTTCTTCTTCTTTTCTCTTTTGCTCTCTAGATCTCTCAGGTGAGCAAAATACTCAACAAGATAGGATTTTGAAGTGAGAAAAAGAACTACAACACCATTCTACACTAGTCTTGCCCATTAGTGGAGAGTGTTAGCTTCTATTTTCTTTCTTAATCTTGTGAAGTTGCAAGCTTGGACAAAGCGGACTCCGGATGGATCATCGTGGACCTAGAGGAGTTCAAGCGGACCTTTTCCAAACCCCAAGTAGCCGAGGAGTCTAGCGTAGGGAGCTACAAAGGTTGTACTCTCAAAACCCTAGCTTTACCTACTTGTGATGATGTGTTGTTTTTGAAACCCTAAAATTCTAGTGATGATTCTTTGTATGTTTACTTAGCACCCTAAAAATTTAAATATTTGGTACATGTGATGCTTCCAAACCCTTCATGAGGTGCTAGGTAAACCTAATATTGGTATCAGAGCTATTAGGCATTGGATGTCGACCTATGGGGGGTTCTCACTGTGTGACAGTGTGGCAAAGCATAGGCTCTTACCCCCAGGGTGTCCCGAGACCGGAAGATGTTCCGGCGGGTTGTAGTCCTCGCGAGGGGGCATGCGTAAAAGGTAGCTGCTGAGGGACCCGTTGGTGCCACGGTGACCTCATTGGATGGGGTGGCTGCCTAACATACATTGGTATCAGAGCCGACCTAGAACTTTAGGCGACACTTTAACGAAGTTAAAACTCCGATCGAACCGAAAAATATGGATTTTTAGCACTCTCTGGACATTTTTTCAAAACTGATATTTTTCAGAATTAAAAATATGCAAAAAATTCAGCAGGTAAATATAAGGACAAATGTAAAAAACGATGCGATGAACAGTACTTTCCACCGTGGAACCGCGGCAATAGCCTGCTTGGGCCGCGGTTCCGTTGCCGTACGAATGAATTATTGTGTCGTTTTTGTACAGTAACTATTTGGTCTGCTTGTATATTTTTTGTGGTATTTTTAATCTGAATTTAGTGCTGTATGTTCTGGAGATTGTTTTGGATTCTATGATTCGATCGGAATTTTAATTTCATGCTTTTTCCGGATAATTAGAAAGTATTAAAATGTTCGAACGAGTATCATTAACTCACTCTTCCACGGGGTTTAAATCTTTCGGAAATATGTGCAAGTTTTTTTTTGTGGTGGACCCTCTAGAAGACAACAAAGCTTAACTCGATTATGTGACCGTCTTGAACTGCCTTTTGAACCTTAGGGTTTGAGGCAGTACGGCGTGCCACATGTGAGGCGTTGGCTTGACCCTTCTACGGCTGGACCGCTGCTACTTTGACACACTCCGGGACTTTTGAACTCCGCTCAAGTGTTGAGCTTTAGGGAATTTTGGGTATCTGATCATTCGATCGAAAACTTTAATACTGTCTATTTATCTGGAATGTGATACAATATGTGGAATTCATACAGTTAGGCATGAAATACGAAGTATGTGATATTTCGCATTTACGATGTCTAAAGAGAATGTGGATTCCAAATATTGTAGTTTTACACTTTCTTTTCTGTGACCGTAAGTGTAGTTTGTCGCTTATCGCCGATTTCGTTGCTATACATCAACGACAATCGGGGTACGCATACTTACTTACGTTGATGATATATGATATTATGTGTTGCTGAGATATGATGTGCTGGACTGTCGCGATTGAATAGCCGGGGTTTTTTTATGTGAGATGAGAGTTTTATTTTTCATTCATGTAAAATTCAAATGTAATGTAATATTCTTTTATTTGGGGCACTTCCGGGTTAAGGTTGATGTCACCAGTGTTGTATATTATTTACTTTTCCGCATTAGGATAGACCTAAGGAGGGGAGCACAAGTGGCCGGGTTCTGGGATCAGTGGGAGGCCATCTCGAGGAGTCGAGACCGGGTCTCCTAAACTCCAGGATTGGTAGGGTCGCTTGCCGCTCTCGTAGGGGTCTAGGGGTGTGGGCTTGGCTATTCATCGCGACTGTGGAATCCGTATTTTCTATTGTTGGCTAAATACTAAATACAGACGTCCTAGTATATCCCATATTATATATATGTTTCTGCTGCCTGTGTTCTGTGATATCTGAGACGAATGATATATTATATATGAGATATATAGTAGACGTTGCTTATGTTTTACACCCGCGCTAGTCCCGTCCCGGTATGCCGTTAGTTAAGTAACCTAACGGTGCATAACGGAACATTGTGGCGAATGCGGATGGCATAAGCGTACGTTGTATTTTTGTTTCTTTTCTGTGATTGGCTTAAGGACTTAAATGATGGGATTACATTAATATGATTAATGTAAAGAAAATAAACCTAAAAATATGTTGTAGAATCAGATTTAAAAACCACTCGGCTCTTTATGAAAAAGCTACATTTCAAAACTGCGGAGCTTAAGCCACTCCTTTTTGAAAACCATTTGATTCTACAACGATATCAAGTTCAAAGCATTAAAGATTTTATTAAAAATCATCCGCAACCCTCCGTCATTTTAGGAAGTAGAGTACTTAGTATTCGTGCTACGTTTGTTGACTATAGTTAAGGCGTAGTGTACGGTAGCTAAGTGATGTCTTCCTACATTGCATATGATGCAGATTAATTAGGACATTCATACGACTTTGTTGATCATAGTTAAGGGTCATATGGGTGGGTCTAATTGATCAAGAAATGACGGGTAGAACTTGACTGGTACTTATGATTTCTTGACCATAGTTAAGGTCATAAGTACTAGGGGTAAAAATCATATCGGGAATTTCAAGTGTTGAAATTTGCAATGAGATTGCGTACCTTCCATATGATGGTTAGATCCCGATCCCACTGTGGGCAATAGTTGCTCCTAGGAGAGTTTTGCAGTTTACAATTAGCTAACTCATTAGGTGTCTAGAAAGGTGTTAACGGAGCTACGCCTCTGGGAAAACGAGGTTTACTTTAATTAGGTCCGTGCGAAGGCACGGGGAACCTCCCTCAAGTACCGACACTGGCCTGGCTGAACGGTTAGCGAAGTTGTAGACTGTAATTAATCCTGGCTAGTTTTCTTTTTAAGGTTTGAAAGAAAAACTTGATTAAAGCAGTGGGAGACATCGATTAGACAAAATAATAACCAATCTGATCTTTGCAAAAGCTTTCGCTGAGTGTATTCTTTTCTCTCTCTTAATGGCAGATACCAATGACTGGACTCAAGGTTCTACTAGATAAAAACAAACTAAATGGGACCAATTATATAGACTGGCTGAGGAATCTGAAAATAGCCTTGACTTATGATAAAATATCATATGTCCTCACGGCTTCAGCCCCGCCAGTCCCAGGTCCAAAATCCTCAGTTGCGGACAAAGAAGTCTGCAAGACATGGGAAGCTGACTGTGCCACGGCCAAATGCCTCGCGCTTGCATCGATGGACAACACACATCAAAAGCAGCACGAGAATATGGATATTCATGACATATTCCTCCATACAAAGGAGTTGTATGGAGAGCAATCCCGCGTATTACGATACGAAGCATCAAAGAAATTGTTTCAGATGTGAATGGCCCCTGGCACATCAGTAGGAGACCATGTTCTGAAGATGATAGCTCTTATAGAAGAGCTTGAGGACCTTGGATGGACGATGGACAATGAACAATATACGGATATTATTCTGCAGTCCCTCCCCTCCACCTTTGCTCAATTCATAGTTAACTTCAACATGCACAACATGGAGAAGGAACTACCTGCACTCCTTAATATGTTAAGGAGTGCAGAGAGCACACTGAAATCAGTGAAAACTCCCGTTATGACTATTGGGCAATCTTCTTCTTTTCGCCCAAAGGCCAAGGCCAAAGGAAAGAAAAAGAAGAAGCCCACCAATCCTAAGGGTGGAGTTAAGAAGGTTAAGGGGAAGGAAAAGTCCAAAGCTGGAGAATCGGGGAAAGGTGAATGTTTTCATTGCCACAAGACAGGACATTGGAAGTGCAACTGCACAGAGTACTTAAATCTCAAGAAGAAGCATGGGGATGCTTCTGCTTCAGGTGCGTTTGTGACAGAAACTGTTTTTCAATAAACTCTGCTTCCTGGGTATTGGATACCGGTTCAGGTTCTCACATTTGCAATTCTATGCAGGGGCTGAGAAATAGCAAGGTTTTGAAGACATGTGACCATACTCTCCGCGTTGGAAATGGTTCCAATGTATATACAGTCGCAGTGGGAGAGTATCACTTGGGGTTGCCATCTGGGTGTATATTGGTTTTGAACCCATGTTATTTTGTACCAAGTATGCTTTGTAATATAATATCCATTTCTTTGTTAGACAATGAAGGATATAATTTTGTATTGCAGAACAATGTTATGAACATTCACCTGAATCAAATGTTGGTTGGGTATGGTACGCTTAATAACGGGATATATGTCCTAAATAACCACACAGTTTTCAGTATAAAACACACTAATAAAAGAAAACTTTCAGAATTAAATGAAGCTTTTCTTTGGCACTGTAGACTTGGTCATATTAACGAAACAAGACTAAACAAGTTACACAAAGATGGATATTTAAACCCTTTTGAATATAAATCTTATGCGACTTGCCAGTCTTGTATCAAGGGTAAAATGACCAAAACTCCGTTTACCGGACACGGAGAAAGAGCTACTGAGCTCCTAGGCCTCATACATAGTGATGTATGCGGGCCAATGTCTACACAGGCTAGAGGCGGTTTTTCATACTTTATTACGTTCACTGACGATTTCTCAAGATTCGGTCATGTATTTTTATTAAAGCACAAGTCCGAAACTTTCGAGAAATTCACTGAATATAAATAAGAAGTAGAAAAACAAACCGGCTTGAGTATCAAGATGCTTCGATCAGATCGAGGTGGGGAGTACCTCAGTACAGAATTTGCAAACTTCCTAAAAGAGAATGGGATTCTCTCTCAGCTCACTCCTCCTTACACACCACAGCACAACGGTGTGTCTGAACGCCGGAATAGGACCCTATTAGATATGGTCCGTTCCATGATGAGTGATGCTGAGTTACCTGTCTCATTTTGGGGGCATGCACTGGAAACTGCAGCGTTTCTTTTGAACAGGGTTCCAACCAAAACCGTGTCTACCACGCCATATGAGATATGGCATGGGAAGAGACCATCTCTTAAAAGAATTAAGATTTGGGGTTGCTCGGCCTATGTTAAAAAGCAGAATCCGGACAAATTCGAGACACGGTCGGTCATGTGTAACTTTGTGGGATATCCAAAGAACTCTTATGGATATCTATTCTACCACAAGGATGAACAAAAGGTGTTTGTTTCTCAGTATGCCACATTCTTAGAAAAAGAGTTTTTCACAGATAAAAATGATGGCAAGGTGGTGGATCTAGAAGAGGTTCTAGAGACACAAACTACAAATGACGACTTGGTTGAACCGGCTGTTGCAATAGAAACTGAGGAACCTCGGCCACTCTGTAGGTCTAGTAGAACTTCTCGCCCACCGGAAAGGTACTACGGTTTCCTCATTGATGGTGACAGAGAAGCCTGCATCATGGAGGATGATGACCCTACCAGTTTTCAGCAAGCTATCACGAGTGGTGACTCTGTGAAGTGGCTGGATGCCATGAGATCCAAAATGGAGTCTATGTACACCAACAAAGTTTGGACTTTGGACGTTGTACCCCTTGGGGTAAAACCTGTGGGATGCAAATGGATCTTTAAAAGAAAGATTGGTGTAGATGGGCAGGTAGAGACCTACAAGGCAAGACTTGTGGCGAAGGGTTTTCGTCAAAGACCAGGTTTGGACTATGACGAGACTTTTTCGCCCGTAGCCATGCTTAAATCCATACGGATCCTACTTGCTATTGCTGCTCACTACGAATATGAAATCTGGCAGATGGACATTAAAACGACATTTCTAAATGGTGATTTAGAAGAATGCGTTTATATGGATTAGCCAGAGGGCTTCATTGACAGTGGGAACAGCGGGAAAGCATGTAGATTACTTAAATCCATATATGGGTTAAAGCAGGCATCACAGAGTTGGAACATCTGTTTCGATGATGTTATCAAAGAGTTTGATTTTATCAAAAATCCAGATGAACCTTGTGTTTATAAGAAGACTGTAGGGAGAGCTGTCACATTCCTCGTATTGTACGTAGATGACATTCTTCTGATAGGAAATGATATTCCTATGCTACAGTCGGTCAAATCTTTCTTATCACTAAGGTTCCATGAAGGACCTGGGTGATGCCACATACATTCTGGGCATAAGGATCTATAGGGATAGATCCAAGAGGTCGTTAGGATTGTCCCAAACCAGGTACATTAACACCATCCTAAAAAGATTTAGTATGGAAGACTCCAAGCGGGGTGCCTTACCCGCTTGCCATGGGGTCACTCTCTCCAAGGATTCTTGCCCAAAGACCGATGAAGAGAGAGCTCGCATGAGCATTATACCCGTTCATAACAGAATATTGCATTTTATACCGCACATTCTTATGCTCGTGTGTTTATAGGTAGGTGCTTTTAATCCGTGTTTGTTACGTATTTACAGATTACAGGTTTCCTGTACAAATATTGCAAATCAAGACAAAATCTCCACAGTTACGCCAAATACAGAACATCTGTTGACAGCAGATAAAAGCCGGGTTCCGGTCATCCGTATCCGTCCAGTGCCGAGTACCAGTTCCAGAGACAATACATATGACAGTGGTCATTTGTGTCTCGGACAAGCACAGAGCACGAGGGGGGCAGCACAAGAATCAATGGGTGCGCGGAGCTCGAGGGAGATAGAAGTCAAAAGCGAAGAAAATAAAGCAATCTTGGACTAAGAAATCTGAAGATATTCTGGAAGACTTGTTGCAGTTTAAAGATTTCAAACACAAGGAAAATGAAACCAGGGAAGCACCAAAAACCCAAGGACCCAAATTCCCTATACGGCCGCGGATCCGCAGCCAATAGGGGGTCTAGGACGCGGAACCGCGGCCATGTAGACTCTTCTCTCTGTCGTTTTCTGGGGGCAGTTTGGTACTTTCATATGGAGCCAGATTATTGCCCTAGGTTTCTATTTCCCTGCCTATAAATACCCCAGTTCTGAGCCAAGCAAGAAGTTCATTCTCATGCCCTCTTTTTGTTAGCTTTTAGTTTTCTTCTTCTTCTTCTTCTTCTTCTTCTTCTTCATCTTTCCTCCATTAAATTGTTGTGAGAGCTTTTGAGTGGATGTTAAATGAAGATGAGGGTTTTTGTATCATTCTTTTTGCTTAGCTTCCCCCTTGAGCTCTCTACCTTAACTTGATCTTGCAACCTCTTAAGTGATCTTGCAAGTTTAAGCTTTGGTCATTGATCTCAAGGGGTTGTATCATTTTGTTCTCTCTTTTGTGCTTCATTCTCCATAAGTTCTTTGCCTTTTCTTGATCTTGCAACCTCTTAACTGAGCTTGCAAGTTTAAGATTTGGTTATTGAACCCATGTCTTGTATTTGGTTCTATGGTTCCTAGTTTCATTTCTTGCTCATTTACTTTCTTGCACTTTAATACTTGCTTTACTTTCATGCACTTAAATTCCATGAACTTTTAATTACTTGCTTGTAATCTTTTCTTTTCTTTGTTTATCTTTTCTTTTGCTCTTTTTGGTTTGTTTTGTGAATGGTTGTAATTATTGTTGTTAAGAATAAATACGATATTGTAAGTTAATATTTCTTTTCTCATTTCCTTTTCCCGTTATTTTCCTTTGAACTCCGCCCAAACGTTACGCAAGCGCTCCGTTAGGCACCCTACCCTACTAAGGTAACGGTGATTCCTAACCGCGACCGGTTGCGTTCGGTTTGGCCGGAGGCGAAAGCAAGAGACAAGAACGGAAGGACAAGGGTCAATAAGCCGGATTCCACGAATACCGTGCTTAAGTACCCTAACCCACGTTGTTGCCGATTGCTCTAGCTTCAATTAGTCAAGACTCGGCTCAAAGGTTTTGAGTGCGGATTTTCTTAACTTACACTTTCGTATCTTTTTCTTAGCAACTTTATACTTGCATATAAAACACATAGGTTAGATTTGAACAAACATATACAAATTCTTCATTGACTCGTCTAAAACTCGAACGGACATACAACCATCTCCCTGTGGATCGACCCGTGCTCAACCGGCTAGCTACATAGCGACACCGTCCTGATCGCGGTAATAACTTTAGAACTTTGAACATCCGACACGCTTTTGGCGTGCGATCAAATGGCGCCGTTGCCGGGGAGACGGTAGCGTATTTTCTTTCTTGTTATTCGGGTTAATATTCTTTTTGTATATATTTATAAAAAAAATCTTTTTGTTATTTTTGATAATTTTTGTGAGCAAGTGTGCAGATTTTTGCGGATTTGCAAACTGCGATTGTGGGGAGCAAAGTGTACGTTCAAGGTTAAGGTGATTACGAAGTACAGTGCCAAAGATCTGGGTAGTTTGACCTGCGCAAGCGAACTTTTCAAGTTTACCGGAATTGATTCAACGGGGGTTTCCTAACCCAAAAACTTAACGGTACGTATTTCTTAAACACCTTCTTCTCAAATCCGGCGCATCCAATATACTATTCTTTGCAGAATTCTTTGCAAGTTCGCTAGCAAACGCTAAAAATTGACTAACCCGTATTTGTTGCAGTGCCGCGCTTAAAAAAAACGATTGTTTGATTCTTTATAGAATTTTTATTGAATTGCGCACTGCATACATTAATACGGACTTAAGGGCAAGCGAACCCCACAACATACGGTAAAGGATTTCATCACCTTTTCCGTGGCCCATAAATCACGAACTTGAGCATAACGTTTACCCGCACAAACTTTAAAAGAAACTAGACTTTAAGCCTTAAGGACTTCGCGCTCACTAAGAGAAGTTAACTGTGTTTAGAACCTCGCTTAACGGTACATTGTTTACGGGGTGTCTAGGAAAGTGTTAACGGCGAAACCGCCAAAAGAGAAAGGGTTATTTAATTAAGGACCTTCGCGAAAGCGTCGGAAAACCTCCACTTATCTCTGCACTTACCTGGCCTCGTGATCAGTGTATCTTGAGCCCGTTTCTCGACACAGTTTTACTTCGACAATCAAGTTCTGGAGCAGGTCTAGTTGACCTAGGTGAACCCTAGAACGATTAGGTGTGTGGTATTTTTGTGTCGTGATTTTTTTTGGTCCAGATTCTTTTTGTTTGTATATTTCAATCTTTTGTTAATATCTAACTAAAAAAAATTAAAAATAAAATCGCATTCTTTTTTTTCCCCTCCTTTTCTCTGCTTTTCTTTCTTTCTCTCTTCATATCATGGGTACCCCACCTCGCAAAACTCTTGCCGAACTTTGGTACCCACAACCAGACATAACTTCTTACGGTTCTTGCTTTGGCCGAACATCGAACGACCCCTCCATGCCCAAAATTTCATTAAAAGATCGCATAGACACGTCTAGGACAAACACTTGCCCTCCGCATTCCACTTTGTATCAACCTTTTCAACCTCCCGCACCCGCTTATGTTGATACCCCTTTTGCAAGTCGTCCTTTATCCATCGCTGAACGTATTAAACAATCTCATAGCCGATCTTTCACTCCTTTCACCACTTCAAATTCTTGGGATCAACAATTCCATTCACCTTCGTATCCAAATGTTGATCCTACCCCTGTCCAGCCATTCAATTCCTACCAGTCCTACCCGACTTTTACACCTTCCCTAGACATTGCTTCTGAACCGCCATTTGGAGTTTTCAGTATCCAAACAACTTTGAATCTTTTACTGAAACCCCTTCACAACCCATGTCTAGTCTGGAACAGTCTTTGGAAGATTTTAGGGTAGCATCGTACCAACAGATGATGGATTTGAATACGTCCATGGCCGCCCTCATACAACCTAGTGACCCGGTAGCTAGTTTTCAACTAGCTCCAAATTTTCCAATGTATGAAGAGGCGGTAGGACAGGTTGAGAATTTGAGTGGAGAGAGTGAGATGTACCCCCTTCCGAATCAAGCCTACCCGTTTCAACTTGAATCCCACAACTCCGGTTTTGATTGTCTATCTAGTGTTCCAAACGATTCATTGATTAAAGATAGAACAGATAATGAGTTGTGTGATTTTGTAGTGTTTGATTTACCCGATTGTGAAGGGTCCTTTTCGAGTGAAACCACACCCAATCCTTTTGACCTCTACACCTCCACTCTAGAACCTGAATTGATTAATATCCATGCTTTTGTTGAGGTGTCTAAGAATATTGATTTTCACTTGATTGAGGATATTGACGCCGGGAATATTTTGGATGATGAACCTGTCGATTTGGATGAGTTTTTCTCTCCAATTCATCATCCCGAGTCATTAAATGTTATTCCCGAACTTCATATGCGTCTTGATTTTGATGATAAATGCATGGATGAGCTAATTTTTGAGGAGAACATTGAGGAAATTTTTGAGGATGAACCAGTTTTAATTGATGAGTCGGATTTTCCAATTCATCCTGTCCCTTCCATTGACTGTGTACCCCCTCCCGAACCTTTACCTGATACCCCTCCTCGATCACTTTCCTCTACCCTTTCCATCGTTCTGACCTTGCAAGTAACCGTATCACTTCCATTGTCTGGTTTACCAAGTTCGGCGCACCTATGGTTTCTCACGAATCTTGAGGGATTTGACCTAATTTCTCTCCATATTGATAGATTAGTACAATCCATCTTTTCACATCGATCATTACAGACTGTACTCATTTATTCAATCCATTTCCACTCTCAAGTTCGTATTCCACTTCTTTCTCCCTTCCGCCATTCTTCTTCTCATATACCTAGACCGTATACCACTTCTATCTTCATACGGTCTCGCGTATTGTCCCTCTCTTTTCTCTACGCCTTCTTCCACCAACCTGTACATTATAGCGATAAAATGTTTGAATGGTTGGTGCTCACTTTTGGCCTGCGTAAGGCCTTGTATAGTTTGAAACTGTTTTCTTTTCCCCTAATCCTGAACTTCACCGCTTAAACAGTGGAAACACTGTTTCACTTAAGTTAGGGGGGAACCCTTTTTTTGTATATATCTTTTTTGGTTTTCTTTTTGTTTTGTATAAAATTTTCATTTGGAGAGAGCCGACAATTTTGACCCTCTTGGTGTAGCCTTACAGTGAGGGCACTGTCAAGTTTAAGTTTGGGGGTGTGCTCGGTAAGCTTTCTACCTTCGCATTCATTTGTATATTTTGCATACCTTATTAAAAACCCACAAAAATTGAAAATTTTCCAAAAATATAAAAACTTTGTCGTCAAGTTAGCTAATAGGGTAACTTAGATTTTTATTCTGAAAGTTTAGTTGATATGTTAGAAATAACTAAATTCTAGGCTTAGGAATTGAAAATCCTAAAAATAACCCTCATTCTGTCTAACTTTGGTAAGTATATGTCCTTACAGTTTTTTGAGAAATATGTAATCTTGAGTTAAGTCAAGATGAAGGGAAAGTATTGAAGCTTTAATGAAAGATAAGTCTGAAAAATAGTTTCTTTTCTTGAGTTCAAATTTAGAAAGTATATACCTACAAACTGCACTTACACGCACCTTGAAACTTGGGATAGTAGAGGATACCTAGAAATACTCTTGCCTGAAAGCCTAGTATGAAAGAAAAAACGGTATTTAAAGCTAAACACCAAAAGAGCATATTGAAAAATATATCCGGTCTTGAAAAAGAAAAAGAAAAAGAAAAATAGAATAAAGTCAAGACCTGGAAACTGCTATTTACGCTTTAAAAGCTCACACATTCGGTAATCGGCCGCTAGTGCCTCAAGAAGCATTAATAGTCGCATGAAAGGTGTGTGAGCAAATCCGTCCATCCTTAATAAAAAGAAGTAGTATTAGGTATTAGGGCAAGGGTATATAGCTTGAATTGAATTCTTGAGTGTAGGGGTGCAAATATACACACACGTAGGGGTATACAATCGATGTTTGGATAAAAGATTGAAATAAAGAATAAGACTTGTGTTTTCTGTAAAGTTGATAAAAATCCTTGATTTGAGGCCGCACTTTAGAAGGGAAACTCAGGAAAACCAACATCTTTCTAAACTTTTTGGAACGTATAGGAATCAAGGTTAAATAGATAGGAGGTGTGAAAAATAAGGGTTGGATATTTCTAACTTAGGATGATAGAGTTTTTAACGTAAATACTAAACTGTAGGAGTAGAATCGATGTTAACTTATGACACTAGCTTGACGGGATTTTGTGGGTGTAATCCGCTGAAAACCCTCAGGAGACAACACTCCTCCTACTAGGGACACCTATAGGTTTAACGGCTTGTTGCACGTGCTCAGTGCAATCGCGTTCCCTGCGAAAGTGCGGTTAGGACTTTTTTTTTGTGAATAATTGGTTTTGCTCGGGACGAGCAAAAGTTAAGTTTGGGGGTATTTGTTCATAACAGAATATTGCATTTTATACCGCCCATTCTTATGCTCGTGTGTTTATAGGTAGGTGCTTTTAATCCGTGTTTGTTACGTATTTACAGATTACAGGTTTCCAGTACAAATATTGCAAATCAAGACAAAATCTCTACAGTTACGCCAAATACAGAACATCTGTTGACAGCAGATAAAAGCCAAGTTCCGGTCATCCGTATCCGTCCAGTGCCGAGTACTAGTTCCAGAGACAAGACATATGACAGTGGTCATTCGTGTCTCGGACAAGCACAGAGCACGAGGGGGGCAGCACAAGAATCAATGGGTGCGCGGAGCTCGAGGGAGATAGAAGTCAAAGTGAAGAAAATAAAGCAATCTTGGACTAAGAAATCTGAATATATTCTGGAAGACTTGTTGCAGTTTAAAGATTTCAAACACAAGGAAAAATGAAACCAGGGAAGCACCAAAAACCCGAGGACCCAAATCCCCTATACGACCGCGGATCCGCGGCCAATAGGGGGTCTAGGACGCGGAACCGCGGTCATGTAGACTCTTCTCTCTGTCGTTTTCTGGAGGCAGTTTGGTACTTTCATATGGGGCCAGATTATTGCCCTAGGTTTCCCTTTCCCTGCCTATAAATACCCCAGTTCTGAGCCAAGCAAGAAGTTCATTCTCATGCCCTCTTTTTGTTATCTTTTAGTTTTCTTCTTCTTCTTCTTCTTCTTCATTTTTCCTCCATTAAATTGTTGTGAGAGCTTTTGAGTGGATGTTAAATGAAGATGAGGGTTTTTGTATCATTCTTTTTGCTTAGCTTCCCCCTTGAGCTCTCTACCTTAACTTGATCTTGCAACCTCTTAAGTGAGCTTGCAAGTTTAAGCTTTGGTCATTGATCTCAAGGGGTTGTATCATTTTGTTCTCTCTTTTGTGCTTCATTCTCCATGAGTTCTTTGCCTTTTCTTGATCTTGCAGCCTCTTAAGTGAGCTTGCAAGTTTAAGATTTGGTTATTGAACGCATGTCTTGTATTTGGTTCTATGGTTCCTAGTTTCATTTCTTGCTCATTTACTTTCTTGCACTTTAATACTTGCTTTACTTTCATGCACTTAAATTCCATGAACTTTTAATTACTTACTTGTAATCTTTTCTTTTCTTTGTTTATCTTTTCTTTTGCTCTTTTTGGTTTGTTTTGTGAATGGTTGTAATTATTGTTGTTAAGAATAAATACGATATTGTAAGTTAATGTTTCTTTGCTCATTTCCTTTTCCCGTTATTTTTCTTTGAACTCCGCCCAAACGTTACGCAAGCGCTCCATTAGGCACCCTATCCTACCAAGGTAACGGTGATTCCTAACCGCGACCGGTTGCGTTCGGTTTGGCCGGAGGCGAAAGCAAGAGACAAGAACGGAAGGACAAGGGTCAATAAGCAGGATTCCACGAATAACGTGCTTAAGTACCCTAATCCACGTTGTTGCTGATTGCTCTAGCTTCAATTGGTCAAGACTCGGCTCAAAGATTTTGAGTGCGGATTTCCTTAGCTTACACTTTCGTATCTTTTTCTTAGCAACTTTATACTTGCATATAAAACACATAGGTTAGATTTGAACAAACATATACAAATTCTTCATTGACTCGTCTAAAACTCGAACGGACATACAACCATCTCCCTGTGGATCGACCCGTGCTCAACCGGCTAGCTACATAGCGACACCGTCCTGATCGCGGTAATAACTTTAGAACTTTGAACATCCGACACGCTTTTGGCGTGCGATCAAATGGCGCCGTTGCCGGGGAGACGGTAGCGTATTTTCTTTCTTGTTATTCGGGTTAATATTCTTTTTGTATATATTTATAAAAAAAATCTTTTTGTTATTTTTGATAATTTTTGTGAGCAAGTGTGCAGATTTTTGCGGATTTGCAAACTGCGATTGTGGGGAGCAAAGTGTACGTTCAAGGTTAAGGTGATTACGAAGTACAGTGCCAAAGATCCGGGTAGTTTGACCTGCGCAAGCGAACTTTTCAAGTTTACCGGAATTGATTCAACGGGGGTTTCCTAACCCAAAAACTTAACGGTACGTATTTCTTAAACACCTTCTTCTCAAATCCGGCGCATCCAATATACTATTCTTTGCAGAATTCTTTGCAAGTTCGCTAGCAAACGCTAAAAATTGACTAACCCGTATTTGTTGCAGTGCCGCGCTTAAAAAAAACGATTGTTTGATTCTTTATAGAATTTTTATTGAATTGCGCACTGCATACATTAATACGGACTTAAGGGCAAGCGAACCCCACAACATACGGTAAAGGATTTCATCACCTTTTCCGTGGCCCATAAATCACGAACTTGAGCATAACGTTTACCCGCACAAACTTTAAAAGAAACTAGACTTTAAGCCTTAAGGACTTCGCGCTCACTAAGAGAAGTTAACTGTGTTTAGAACCTCGCTTAACGGTACATTGTTTACGGGGTGTCTAGGAAAGTGTTAACGGCGAAACCGCCAAAAGAGAAAGGGTTATTTAATTAAGGACCTTCGCGAAAGCGTCGGAAAACCTCCACTTATCTCTGCACTTACCTGGCCTCGTGATCAGTGTATCTTGAGCCCGTTTCTCGACACAGTTTTACTTCGACAATCAAGTTCTGGAGCAGGTCTAGTTGACCTAGGTGAACCCTAGAACGATTAGGTGTGTGGTATTTTTGTGTCGTGATTTTTTTTGGTCCAGATTCTTTTTGTTTGTATATTTCAATCTTTTGTTAATATCTAACTAAAAAAAATTAAAAATAAAATCGCATTCTTTTTTTTCCCCTCCTTTTCTCTGCTTTTCTTTCTTTCTCTCTTCATATCATGGGTACCCCACCTCGCAAAACTCTTGCCGAACTTTGGTACCCACAACCAGACATAACTTCTTACGGTTCTTGCTTTGGCCGAACATCGAACGACCCCTCCATGCCCAAAATTTCATTAAAAGATCGCATAGACACGTCTAGGACAAACACTTGCCCTCCGCATTCCACTTTGTATCAACCTTTTCAACCTCCCGCACCCGCTTATGTTGATACCCCTTTTGCAAGTCGTCCTTTATCCATCGCTGAACGTATTAAACAATCTCATAGCCGATCTTTCACTCCTTTCACCACTTCAAATTCTTGGGATCAACAATTCCATTCACCTTCGTATCCAAATGTTGATCCTACCCCTGTCCAGCCATTCAATTCCTACCAGTCCTACCCGACTTTTACACCTTCCCTAGACATTGCTTCTGAACCGCCATTTGGAGTTTTCAGTATCCAAACAACTTTGAATCTTTTACTGAAACCCCTTCACAACCCATGTCTAGTCTGGAACAGTCTTTGGAAGATTTTAGGGTAGCATCGTACCAACAGATGATGGATTTGAATACGTCCATGGCCGCCCTCATACAACCTAGTGACCCGGTAGCTAGTTTTCAACTAGCTCCAAATTTTCCAATGTATGAAGAGGCGGTAGGACAGGTTGAGAATTTGAGTGGAGAGAGTGAGATGTACCCCCTTCCGAATCAAGCCTACCCGTTTCAACTTGAATCCCACAACTCCGGTTTTGATTGTCTATCTAGTGTTCCAAACGATTCATTGATTAAAGATAGAACAGATAATGAGTTGTGTGATTTTGTAGTGTTTGATTTACCCGATTGTGAAGGGTCCTTTTCGAGTGAAACCACACCCAATCCTTTTGACCTCTACACCTCCACTCTAGAACCTGAATTGATTAATATCCATGCTTTTGTTGAGGTGTCTAAGAATATTGATTTTCACTTGATTGAGGATATTGACGCCGGGAATATTTTGGATGATGAACCTGTCGATTTGGATGAGTTTTTCTCTCCAATTCATCATCCCGAGTCATTAAATGTTATTCCCGAACTTCATATGCGTCTTGATTTTGATGATAAATGCATGGATGAGCTAATTTTTGAGGAGAACATTGAGGAAATTTTTGAGGATGAACCAGTTTTAATTGATGAGTCGGATTTTCCAATTCATCCTGTCCCTTCCATTGACTGTGTACCCCCTCCCGAACCTTTACCTGATACCTCTCCTCGATCACTTTCCTCTACCCTTTCCATCGTTCTGACCTTGCAAGTAACCGTATCACTTCCATTGTCTGGTTTACCAAGTTCGGCGCACCTATGGTTTCTCACGAATCTTGAGGGATTTGACCTAATTTCTCTCCATATTGATAGATTAGTACAATCCATCTTTTCACATCGATCATTACAGACTGTACTCATTTATTCAATCCATTTCCACTCTCAAGTTTGTATTCCACTTCTTTCTCCCTTCCGCCATTCTTCTTCTCATATACCTAGACCGTATACCACTTCTATCTTCATACGGTCTCGCGTATTGTCCCTCTCTTTTCTCTACGCCTTCTTCCACCAACCTGTACATTATAGCGATAAAATGTTTGAATGGTTGGTGCTCACTTTTGACCTGCGTAAGGCCTTGTATAGTTTGAAACTGTTTTCTTTTCCCCTAATCCTGAACTTCACCGCTTAAACAGTGGAAACACTGTTTCACTTAAGTTAGGGGGGAACCCTTTTTTTGTATATATCTTTTTTGGTTTTCTTTTTGTTTTGTATAAAATTTTCATTTGGAGAGAGCCGACAATTTTGACCCTCTTGGTGTAGCCTTACAGTGAGGGCACTGTCAAGTTTAAGTTTGGGGGTGTGCTCGGTAAGCTTTCTACCTTCGCATTCATTTGTATATTTTGCATACCTTATTAAAAACCCATAAAAATTGAAAATTTTCCAAAAATATAAAAACTTTGTCGTCAAGTTAGCTAATAGGGTAACTTAGATTTTTATTCTGAAAGTTTAGTTGATATGTTAGAAATAACTAAATTCTAGGCTTAGGAATTGAAAATCCTAAAAATAACCCTCATTCTGTCTAACTTTGGTAAGTATATGTCCTTACAGTTTTTTGAGAAATAGGTAATCTTGAGTTAAGTCAAGATGAAGGGAAAGTATTGAAGCTTTAATGAAAGATAAGTCTGAAAAATAGTTTCTTTTCTTGAGTTCAAATTTAGAAAGTATATACCTACAAACTGCACTTACACGCACCTTGAAACTTGGGATAGTAGAGGATACCTAGAAATACTCTTGCCTGAAAGCCTAGTATGAAAGAAAAAACGGTATTTAAAGCTAAACACCAAAAGAGCATATTGAAAAATATATCCGGTCTTGAAAAAGAAAAAGAAAAAGAAAAATAGAATAAAGTCAAGACCTGGAAACTGCTATTTACGCTTTAAAAGCTCACACATTCGGTAATCGGCCGCTAGTGCCTCAAGAAGCATTAATAGTCGCATGAAAGGTGTGTGAGCAAATCCGTCCATCCTTAATAATAAGAAGTAGTATTAGGTATTAGGGCAAGGGTATATAGCTTGAATTGAATTCTTGAGTGTAGGGGTGCAAATATACACACACGTAGGGGTATACAATCGATGTTTGGATAAAAGATTGAAATAAAGAATAAGACTTGTGTTTTCTGTAAAGTTGATAAAAATCCTTGATTTGAGGCCGCACTTTAGAAGGGAAACTCAGGAAAACCAACATCTTTCTAAACTTTTTGGAACGTATAGGAATCAAGGTTAAATAGATAGGAGGTGTGAAAAATAAGGGTTGGATATTTCTAACTTAGGATGATAGAGTTTTTAACGTAAATACTAAACTGTAGGAGTAGAATCGATGTTAACTTATGACACTAGCTTGACGGGATTTTGTGGGTGTAATCCGCTGAAAACCCTCAGGAGACAACACTCCTCCTACTAGGGACACCTATAGGTTTAACGGCTTGTTGCACGTGCTCAGTGCAATCGCGTTCCCTGCGAAAGTGCGGTTAGGACTTTTTTTTTGTGAATAATTGGTTTTGCTCGGGACGAGCAAAAGTTAAGTTTGGGGGTATTTGTTCATAACAGAATATTGCATTTTATACCGCCCATTCTTATGCTCGTGTGTTTATAGGTAGGTGCTTTTAATCCGTGTTTGTTACGTATTTACAGATTACAGGTTTCCAGTACAAATATTGCAAATCAAGACAAAATCTCTACAGTTACGCCAAATACAGAACATCTGTTGACAGCAGATAAAAGCCAAGTTCCGGTCATCCGTATCCGTCCAGTGCCGAGTACTAGTTCCAGAGACAAGACATATGACAGTGGTCATTCGTGTCTCGGACAAGCACAGAGCACGAGGGGGGCAGCACAAGAATCAATGGGTGCGCGGAGCTCGAGGGAGATAGAAGTCAAAGTGAAGAAAATAAAGCAATCTTGGACTAAGAAATCTGAATATATTCTGGAAGACTTGTTGCAGTTTAAAGATTTCAAACACAAGGAAAAATGAAACCAGGGAAGCACCAAAAACCCGAGGACCCAAATCCCCTATACGACCGCGGATCCGCGGCCAATAGGGGGTCTAGGACGCGGAACCGCGGTCATGTAGACTCTTCTCTCTGTCGTTTTCTGGAGGCAGTTTGGTACTTTCATATGGGGCCAGATTATTGCCCTAGGTTTCCCTTTCCCTGCCTATAAATACCCCAGTTCTGAGCCAAGCAAGAAGTTCATTCTCATGCCCTCTTTTTGTTATCTTTTAGTTTTCTTCTTCTTCTTCTTCTTCTTCTTCATTTTTCCTCCATTAAATTGTTGTGAGAGCTTTTGAGTGGATGTTAAATGAAGATGAGGGTTTTTGTATCATTCTTTTTGCTTAGCTTCCCCCTTGAGCTCTCTACCTTAACTTGATCTTGCAACCTCTTAAGTGAGCTTGCAAGTTTAAGCTTTGGTCATTGATCTCAAGGGGTTGTATCATTTTGTTCTCTCTTTTGTGCTTCATTCTCCATGAGTTCTTTGCCTTTTCTTGATCTTGCAGCCTCTTAAGTGAGCTTGCAAGTTTAAGATTTGGTTATTGAACGCATGTCTTGTATTTGGTTCTATGGTTCCTAGTTTCATTTCTTGCTCATTTACTTTCTTGCACTTTAATACTTGCTTTACTTTCATGCACTTAAATTCCATGAACTTTTAATTACTTACTTGTAATCTTTTCTTTTCTTTGTTTATCTTTTCTTTTGCTCTTTTTGGTTTGTTTTGTGAATGGTTGTAATTATTGTTGTTAAGAATAAATACGATATTGTAAGTTAATGTTTCTTTGCTCATTTCCTTTTCCCGTTATTTTTCTTTGAACTCCGCCCAAACGTTACGCAAGTGCTCCATTAGGCACCCTATCCTACCAAGGTAACGGTGATTCCTAACCGCGACCGGTTGCGTTCGGTTTGGCCGGAGGCGAAAGCAAGAGACAAGAACGGAAGGACAAGGGTCAATAAGCAGGATTCCACGAATAACGTGCTTAAGTACCCTAATCCACGTTGTTGCTGATTGCTCTAGCTTCAATTGGTCAAGACTCGGCTCAAAGATTTTGAGTGCGGATTTCCTTAGCTTACACTTTCGTATCTTTTTCTTAACAACTTTATACTTGCATATAAAACACATAGGTTAGATTTGAACAAACATATACAAATTCTTCATTGACTCGTCTAAAACTGGAACAGACATACAACCATCTCCCTGTGGATCGACCCGTGCTCAACAGGCTAGCTGCATAGCGACACCGTCCTGATCGCGGTAATAACTTTAGAACTTTGAACATCCGACACGCTTTTGGCGTGCGATCAATACCCTATGCTTCGGCAGTAGGATCTATAATGTATGCGATGTTATGTACACGCGCAGATGTAGCTTATGCACTTAGTGTTGTAAGCAGGTATCAATCCAACCCAGGGGAGAATCACTGGATAGCCGTGAAGAACATTCTTAAGTACTTGCGAAGGACTAAAGAATTGTTCTTGGTGTATGGTAATGGAGATCTCCAAATGGAGACCTTTACCGATTCGAGCTTCCAGAGCGATAAGGACGACGGCAAATCTATCTCTGGGTTTGTATTTACCCTCAATGGAGGGGCGGTAAGTTGGAAGAGTTCCAATCAGGATACCGTTGCAGACTCTATGATGGAGGCTGAGTACATTGCTGCGAATGATGCCGCCAAGGAAGCCGTCTGGATGAGGAAGTTCGTCTCGAAGCTAGGAGTATTTCCAACCATTATTGATTCAATACCATTGTATTGTGATAATAATGGGGCTATGGCGTTAGCCAAAGAGCCCAGGTCCCATCAGCGATCCAGACATATCCTGAGGCACTTTCATTTGATCCGGGAGATAGTAGATCGCCGTGAGATCGAGATTAAGAGAGTAGACACAAAGAATAACGCCGCGGATCCACTCACCAAGGCCCTCCCTCAGCCGCAGCATGAGCGACTTTTTGAGACGTTGGGTATGAGATACACCAATAACTGGCCTTAGTGCAAGTGGGAGATTGTTGGATATATGTATGCCCTAGAGGCCATTATGTGATAGTGGATGTATTTATACATGTGTATATATATATATATTCAGTGTTCATTCGTGCTCGACATAATAGTATGCTATCTGGTTCTTCTTTATCTGACATGTTGATTTGATCATGCTTTTATTCATTCATACATGTTGATAAAGCCCTGAGGATATTGGCTTGACTACTGTGATTATGATGGAGATCATACTAGTGGGACATCTGTAGTTTATAAGCATATCCTGGAATGTCCCTAGTCGCAGGTGTATCGAGACGGGGCATCGATATACCAGAGTAGACTAGCGTATATGATACTGGACCCATATGATGGGCGATGGATGTTCCCACATTCATCGATGTTTGACATCGAGATCGTATACGGGTGCTCAGTGGTGACTGGGTACACTGGATGGACTCACCGAGAACTCCTATATGGAATTATATCTATCGTCGGATAGCAGTTCTCAGGTGACACTGGTGCAGGTTAGTCTGTAGACCCGAGATCGTCATAGAGTCTTGTGTGCTCTCCCACTGTACTTTGATTACCACTCTACCACGGCTCTACTGAGTCGTGCAAACAGATGGCCGTTGGGTACAGTCCCGAGACACACGAAGGCGATGAGCGATAGGAGGGGTTTCATCTCTCCTGGTATTGAGAGTTGATGCTGTGCTGTGCTCGACTGGTTATATCAGTAAGTCCCTGGCCAGGGCTGCTGAGATTTACTGATAAGTGTTATCAGTAGTTTCTCGATCTGTTATAGACCATTCACTGGCATGACTTATTGAGTTACTGGGGTCGACGTGACCATCCCTAGGCTCGATATGCAGCATATCTGACGAAGAGACTGGACTGTACGGTAGTGTTGCCGGTTGGCTCGACGGGAGTTGTAGCAGGTTCGCTTGTTTTCTTCTGATCGCTCAATACCCGGGTGGCCGTTACGTTTAGCTGACTGCTTGCGGCTTGGGGGTGCTTGATATGATCATCACCCACTGCCGGCGTATTGACGAGTCTTAGAGTCCCACAAAGGAGTTACCTAGTCCAGGCGAAACGTTGTGGTGCGCGTATGCGATATGCACATGGACCCGGTTAAAATACGCGTATAAGATACCGTATATTAATCGGGCGGCTTGCTTTTGGTTGGGTCGTATGTGATATGTCCGGATTGCTAAATCAAGTGTTGAGATGAAGAGTGGAAAATATATATGCATATATTTTCTATTTTTCATAAGACATTATCATTTCTCTTGTTCTTCAAAAGCCATCATCTTCTTCTTCCTTGCTCTTTTGCTCTCTAGATCTCTCAAGTGAGAAAAATACTCAACAAGATAGGATTTTGAAGTGAGAAAAAGAACCACAACACCATTCTACACTAGTCTTGCCCATTAGTGGAGAGTGTTAGCTTCTATTTTCTTTCTTGATCTTGTAAAGTTGCAAGCTTGGACAAAGCGGACTCCGGGTGGATCATCGTGGACCTAGAGGAGTTCAAGTGGACCTTTTCCAAACCCCAAGTAGCCGAGGAGTCTAGCGTAGGGAGCTACAAAGGTTGTATTCTCAAAACCCTAGCTTTACCTACTTGTGATGATGTGTTGTTTTTGAAACCCTAAAATTCTAGTGATGATTCTTTGTATGTTTACTTAGCACCCAAAAATTTAAATCTTTGGTACATGTGATGCCTCCAAACCCTTCATGAGGTGCTAGGTAAACCTAACAAATATAACATATCCAGCAACACATAACATCACATGTCATCAACGTAAGTAAATATGCGCATCCCAATTGTCGTTGACATATAGCAACGAAACCGGCGATATCACATATTACACTTACGGTCGCAGAAAAGAAAGTGTAAAACTACAACAGTTGGAATCCTCAACTTTCTTAGACATCGCATGCCTAACAGTTATAAACCCCGCATTTTAGTCAACATATCGAAAACACTTTTCAATATCAAGTCGGGCAATTTAACAAGATTCCCGATATTTGATCGAATGCTCGTCGCAAACTTTAGTAGACGGCCGCACCCCCGGGTGCCGTCGACGAAGTGCACTAAGGCGGAACACCGCTGCCGTAAGCACCCGAACGGATGCTTTCGGCGACGGGGTTCTCCTATAGTCACTTGGTCGGGGCTTTGGAGCGTGGCTATCTATTAAGTTTACCCGGCGAGTATCCGCATACGCAACGTGATTGCGATGGACTTTTGATCACATCAAAATCCCGTGGCAACCGATCAATTGAGACTAAACTGCTATGTTTATAATATCCAAATCAGTTATCTCATAACTACTTGTGGATTCCAAATATTGTATCACATTCCAGATAAATAGACAATGTTAAACTTTCTGATCGAATAAACAAACACCCAAGTTTTCCCAAAAAGTTCTCAACACTTGAGGGGAGTTTAAAAACATCCATTACATGCCACAGTACCAACGGTCCAGCCGAAGAAGGGTCAAGCCAACGCCTCACATGTGGCACGCCGTACTACCCCAAACCCTAAGGTTCAAAAGGCAGTTCAAGGCGGTCACATAATCGAGTTAAGGTTTGTTGTCTTCTAGAGGGTCCATTGCGTAATTTGCATGATTTAGACGTTCTTAAACTTACGGAAAAATCCAACACTTGGAAATTTTCCGGGTCGGGAAAAAGCGAGTTATTGATATCCGCTTGAACTTTTTAACACGTTCTAAATTATCCGGAAAAGATAACAAAATTAAATTCTCCGATCGAATCAACGATTACAAAATAAACCCCAGAATACTCAACACTTGAGTCAGATTAAAAATACCCATAAAATAGTAAAAACAGATACAAGAATTACTGTGCAAAATTAATGACCAACACTCACAGTACGGCCTCGGATCCGCGGCCCAAGCTAGGGTATGGCCGAGGTTCCGCGGTCGTCCGTACACATTACGTCACCATTTTTAGACCGTAATTCTTATAAAACCCTGCTGAATTTTTTAGGCATTTTTAATTCTGGAAAATCCCAGTTTTGGAAAAATGTACAGAAAGGGGGTTAAAATTGCGTTTTCGGGTTCGATCGGGGTTTTAACTTCATTAACACATCGCCTAATGCTCTAGTTAGGCTCTGATACCACTGTAGGGTTACTAGGCACACTAATGAGGCTCTACAAGGCATCAACCATGCCGGAATAAAATATTTAGGTGCCAAACAACCCTAAGCAAGATCGTATACTAGAGTTTAGGCGAAAAAGATAGCAAGTAAATCACATTTACACTAAAGGAATACGAAATACAACCTTTGTAGATCGGTCCTTCACTTCATATGCTCCTTGATGTAGTCCCTTCGCTGCGATCATCCAACTCCCGGACTCTCGGACGGCTCCATGAGAAAATTGCAACGGTATTGCTTGAAGTATTCAATGCCGAAGATGATCTACGTCGAGGGAATACGGACTCAAACTTCTACCTCACTAACCAAAGAATTAGTGAAGCAAACACCCAAAACTAAAGTGCTAGTCTAGTAGAGGATGGTGAGATAGGAAATGGGTACACTTTAAAATTTCTTTTCTCACTTTGATTCTCTCTCTATTTCAAACCCTAGAAAGAAAAATGAAGGAGGAAGAAGATGAGCTCAAATGAATATGAAAACTTATGAAGAGAGAGAGTGGTAATCATGGTGAGTAAGTATCATATACTTAACTCATGTAGAGACATAACCATGGTGAGTTATAGTGGTTAGGTTTATAAAATCCTAAGTAAAACAAAACTAGTGGACTTTGGTCAAAGCACCATAAGCTTCATGAAGCTTCATGCTTATGAACAAATACTCACTAATTTTGTATTTACTTTGAATATTAAAAACCATACCAATATATACATAATGGTGTATGTCTCATACACCCATGACAAGTGTATCAACAACCATGATACAAAAATGTGAACACAAATAAATATATATCACATATATATTAAGTTGTGTACAAGTGAGAAAAATAAATGCTTTAGTGAACCAATGTTAGTCAATGTAAATTAGTATATCCAATATACAATTATACACTAAATTATTAAATCAACTCTTGACTTAATAATCCGGTTATATTGCATACAACCGACTAACATCCAATGTATCGACTTATCGAATCAACTCTTGATTCGATAACTTGGTTATATCGCATATAACCGATCGACACAAGCATCGCGAGAATAGAATACGGTATCACATACATGCATTATTCTCGGTCCCGCACATATCACATATGCGCTCCTATCTCGTTTTGCCTGAGCCAGTATAACCTCTATGTAGGACTCTAAAGACTCGTCAATACTTCGGCAGTAGGTGATGATCAAATCAAGCACCCACAAGCCGTCAGCGGTACTAGCTGGACATAACGGCTACCCGGGTATTGAGCGATCAGAAGACCAGCAACCAAACCCGCTCCAACTCCTGTAAAAGCCTGACAGTGACACTACCGTACAGTCCGGTCTCCTCGTCTGATATGTCGCATATCAGTTCTAGGGGTGGTAAACGTCAGACCCCAATAATCGATAAGTCATGCCGATATGAGGCTCATAACTGGTCGAGAAACTACTGGTAACACTTGCCAGTGTATCTCTAAACTAGCCCTGGCCAGGGACTTCCCTGTTACGGCCAATCGAGCATAGCGCAACATCAACCCCCAATACCGGGAGAGACGAAACCCCTCTTATCGCTCATTGCCTCCATGTGACTCGGGACTGTACCCAAAAACCACCAGTTTGCACGCCCTCTTGGACGTGGTAAGATGGAAATCAAAGCACAGTGGGAATCACACAAGACTCTATGAAGATCTCGGGTCTACAGACTACCCCGTACCAGTGTCACCAGAGAACTGCCATCTGACATAAGGTATAATACCATCTGGGAGTTCTCGGCGAGTCCGTCCAGTGTACCCAGTCTCCACCGAGCACCCGTATATCATCTCTGATGTCAAACACCAATGGATATGGGATCATCCATCGCCCATCTGTATGGGTCGAGAAGGTATACGCTAGTCTACTCTGGTATATCGATGCCCCGTCTCGATACCACGACTAGGGACCTTGAAGGATGTACTTATGGACTACCATGTCCCCACTAGTATGATCCACATCACAGTCCAGGTAGTCAAGTACACATCCTAAGGGCTTTACCAACATGTAACAGAGAGACAATCAGTATACACGTTAAGGTAAAGAGTAACCAGATAGCATACTATCATGTCGAGCAAGAAAGTCCTCCCTATATATGTCTAAGCATCCACTACAATAAACATCACATGTATAGTAATGGCCTCTAGGGCATACATATAACTAACAAATGCAATATTTTCGACTGATCAGATACTGACCGTAGTCGTGTGATCAGATGATTTAGGCCGATCCGGACTGACGGATCCCGAGATACGAGGATGATGTGTCGCTGGTGGACACGGTTTTCATGATGTTTTGAGTGTCGATGTTGGGCACTCAGATTTTCTAATTATTTTGTGTGCTGGACATACCCATTTGATGATGCATTCATACATACTATACATGACTTATAGTTACCTTGTGACACGGACACGAGTTCTGCCATTTCACATATGCTCATAGTACCACCTTTACTGCTACTTGATGTTTATTTATAAATTTAGCGTATGGTATGACCTAGGAGATTGTCATACATGCAATTTCTACTCGGTGATGTCTTCTACTCACGAGTTGACAACTCACCCCGCTGTACCACAGTTTCTTGTAGGTTTTGCCATACATGTGTCGTAGCGGTTTTGCTGGCACACTGATTTTTTTTTCGGGTGATTGCTTTGGTAGGTGAGATCACTTGCATCGTGACCACCATTGTACTTTATATTTTATTCCAGTTGTATCTAGTTAAAAGCTCCATCAACCAGACTATGTATATTTATAGACTTAGAAACACCGCTTGTATATTCCTTCGACCTTAGAGTCGCGCTCTTGTATTCATTATTGTTGGGATTTTCTTGGTGATACTTTAGCTTTCTTGCTTTCTTTCTGTGTTTTGATCCTCGCCCTTCAGCCTTGTATATTTTACTTTATTGCATGATTGTTTCTACCATTTGGCAAAGAGCTAGCTCCCGTTTGGGGATGCCTTATATATATTATTGCTTGTATTCGTTTTGGGATAAAAATTACGAAGGAGGTGCTGCCCAAATTTTCAATGACAAAAATGTTTTCAAGTTAGATACAAACATTGTGTTTTCGCACACTATTATCTATGTTTTAAAGAAAGAACGTGATTTCAGTAAAAACCTTATTTCAAAACTCTACCTCCACTATTTTTCACTAAAAGGTTTAGATTTTCTAGGCTTTTGGCTTACTTGAATTAGGTGGGGTTCTATAGACTTCACATGATTGTAGTGCCAATCACGTGCCTTTTCCAGATCGTGACAAAGTTGGTATCAATGCGTTAGGTTTAACCTTGGTTTGAATCTAGGTCTGACCTTACGGAACTTAGACTTGGCCGAGAGGGTATTAGACCCGAACTTTCGTCGCGTAGTTAGACCTTTGTTGATGGAGTAGGTGACTTAAGTAAAGTGAGGTACCGTGTGTATGTTCTGAGGCATACTTACGATACACAACTTCGCCTAAGAAGCCTTAGGATGTACATTTTTGTGTATTGTATTTCTATTCGTTCCTATGATCTATCATCATCGATATTGGATCGTGGTTTCCGTTACCTTGGTTACACGAGCAGAGAGTGCTGCGGCTAGAGATGCGGTCAGCGCGAGCTTGTCTTGGACGAGGACTGACCAGGGCGTATTTCGGTTACATATGAACGCTTTGATTTATTGTGTTATTAAGATTTTTCGTTGACGCGAGCATTTGGGATCTGCACTGAATGATTGGGCCATTGCTAGAGGCCAGCCAGATTGCGAAGATTATTAAAGTACCATTTACTCCAGATGATAAAGGCATTGTCTACAATATGGACAGATAAGCCAGCTGTTGCTGAGTTGATGAGATATCACCCACAGACTTCAGAAGCTAATGCAGCGTGGGTCTATACACAGAGATGCGATAGAAGATCGCTAGTCATCCCTAGCTAAATGACCGGGACATGTTGTTCGTTTGGATACTCCGATACGAGATCATCAGATTGACTAACTTCAGCTGGAAGAGGACCTCACACAGGCATGTAGTGAGTCGATCGAGACAGGACGAACGTAAGCGCATCGCTCTGATGATTTGGACGAGTTCCCAAGAATGTAATTGGCCAGATGCCTACTACAGGATATTGAGATGCCGAGTTTGTAGCTTCGGAAAGGAGACTCTAGATATGAGTGCAGCCATTTGGAGCGCAGTCCACACAGCTACGAAGAGATGATTCCAATTTGGTCTATACCGAAGGGAAGCGGAGTAAGAGGTTCGTGTGAGATCTTGACGAGATACGTTACGAGTGACCATGTCAATTGGTCAGGAGATCTTCAGAGAAGCGCCAGAACGGGATTGTTTCCATCAGTACCCCAAATTGGGCTGTCAAGCCAAGATAGCATATAACTGGTAAACCGCAGAAAGAAAAGTGGATCTAAGGACAGAGGACGCCAGACCGTGGGCAAAAGGCAAGTGGATATTCTTGCTCTGCCAGCCTTGGATGCACCGCCATCTTTTGACTTTGAAGGAGGGGCGCATCGACGACAGTTATTTATGATTTGCGACTTGGTGATTCGGATATCACGTTTCCGTCGTTTTTTATTCTGGCATTTTGAGGATTTTGTTTCATGATTGATATTTCTTATGTGCACCACAGCTGCACTTGATTCGTATTTTCTTGTATCAGTTGTACTGATTTTCATTTTTGTGCATACCCATTTGCGCTTGATTTTGGTTTCGTGCATACAATATGCATATGATTTGGACTTATGCATTCGAGGTGGTTTACGAGCACTTTCAGTATTTGATATGGTTTTGTCCATGCAACTGCATACGTTTACGAGTTCATATACCGCGGTATACTTGATTTGATTTGGTGAATGTAGTATACCGCTGATTTCGATGTTGATATTCGACAGATGTTTTCGTGCACCTTGTGCACTTGATTTTCGTTATCGTGCACCCTGTTGCACTATTTGCTGTTGTGCGGACCTGACGCACTTGATTTAGATTCTTGCGCACACTTGGCGCGCTTGATGCGATTTTGTGCACATCAGATGCGCTGGATATTGTTGTCAGGCACACCCGTTGCACTAGACAGATGTTTTCGTGCACACCCGTTGCACTTGAGTTTTGTTTCTGTGTACATTCATGGCACTATTTTTTATTTCGATTTCCATGCGCACCAGAAGCACGTGGCATTCTTGTATACATTTTTGGGATTGATTTCCTTTGGAGTAGTATATTTTATGATATTTACTATCTGGTTTAGTAACCGAGCAAGACTATTCTGAGTACGGTACCTGAGTATTTTTGCATGCATCGATATTTACGGAAGGGGTTTTCAAAAAGGAGCTATAGTCTCACTATTTTCCTACGTGTCTGTGAGTGACATGAGAAATTAACAGAAAACCCTTCCCGAGATTATTTTCAAAAGGCGGAACGTGTATGTTAAACAAAGTGTGTGTATATATATATATATATATATATATATATATATATATATATATATATATTTCCTTATAAAGGAACGCCCACTACTTATGCCGTGATATGCGTATCGTACGACGATTTGAAAAAGGTTTTGCATGTATTTCTATTCGGATGTTTGACGATTTCACAAGATGCATACTATGTACATGTTATAGTTTAATTATATCATGTTTGATTTTCGTATGGAATTTGGCAATAGCGTTTTCACATTAACTCCCAGGATGGCGAGACACTTGACAGAGTATTGATTTTGAGTTTTGCCCTCGTTTTCATGCACATGCATTGCGCAATGACATGTTCATGTATTCGTGATTTCGATGCCCCGACGACTTCATGGTTTTGCTGAAATGTTTAAGTATTTGGGGGGTTTAAATTTAAATTCGGGGACCGAAATTATTTAAGGGGGGAAGATTATAACATTTGAGGTAAATAAAAAATATTATTTTCGGAATTTAAATAATTATAATAATAAATGTTAAAGAATATTAGAAAAATATGGAAATTAGTTTTAGTGAGATGGTATAATTATATACCGATAGTTCGGAAAATATTTGGAAAATTAATATGGATTATTGATTTTGAAAGAAGGAAATGTGATTTGATTATTTTATAAATATTTGTACAATTATTTGTATATGAGTTTAATGCTAAACTCGATTAACATTTCACTAATCATGCATTAATCGTGTTTATGCATATGATATGCAACATAGCATGTTGCAAAACACTTATTACATTTATTTGAACCTTGGTTTCTTCGCAAATATATGGTTTTGAATTGTTTTTAAAAAGAAAAGGTAAAAAAATGAGAGAAGATATTTTGATGAGAGAGAATGATGGGACTTGTATTATGGCATGTGGGAGAGAGAGGGGGGTATCTATCTACTATGGTTCATTGTTATCTCTTTCATTTCTCTTCTTCATCCTCTTCATTCTCCTTCTCCACCCTCCACCTCCTCTACTATCCATGGCCATCCCAAAAACCACCTCAAACCACCATGTCACCTTCATAAAAAATGATCACAAGTTCATCATAAACACCATGGATGCATCAAGTTAAGACTTTGAGGACTTTGGACAACTCAAGAAAATTCTTGAGTTGCCAAATGAGGTAATTTCTACACTCTTAGTTTAGAATTGAAGTTTCTTTAACTCCGATAGTAGTTTTGAGTTAATAAAATGAGGATTAGTAAGGTTTGAAATTTTTAAGAAGAGGTTAGCGGATAATTGGAGTTGTGATAATGTAATTGAGGTTTAGTTAGAGCTTGTAAGACCTTAGTGATGTTTACTGGCCAAAACTAGGGACTTGAACCCAAGATTTGAACTTTTATTTTTCCGATGTCGGTTTTGTGGATTTTGAGGACTACAGGGAATCTGGAGCAACTTGGGGGCCCTATAGAAAAAAAACAACTATATTGACCTAGTTAGACCACCACAGAAGAACGAGACCAAAATTCTATGGTGGGGCCGGCAGGGGCGGTTTTTGTAGCATTCTGGCTGGCCAAATTTTGGCTTTTGATGTTGGGTTTTGGCCTGTAGTCACACTCTTCATAACTTAGCCACTGTATTGTTTGTTTTGTCCCAAATCACCCGAGGCAGAATCTGGGAGCGTTTGAGTTGATTTTATCAATGGTTTTACGATTTCTAAAACATGGATTTTGGTATTGGATTGTGGATTTGGTCGTTGGACATTTATACATCAACGAAGAGGATTTTATGATTCTTTTTGCATGCGTAGACTATAAGTTCTAACCTATGAGTACTTCGCGTGTCGTGTCGGATTTTGAATCAAATTTTGATGCGATACGATGTGTTGTGATATGTAGATACTTTCATGTGGACTTCAGGACGACAAGGGAGAGCGTGGCGTCATTGACTTTGGCAAGTGAGGATCGAGGTGAGTAGATGTATATCTGCGGGGGAAGTCGGGTGGATGGCGTATAGCACCCCCGCAACCATAGAATATGTTATATATATATATTATATGTTTAAGTAGGACTTGGATACCTAGTAAATAGGGTTACTACGAGACTATAGATTAGATTTGGCGTACTTGTAGGATAGCTTACTCTTAGTTTAGTTCTTTAGTCGTACACGCACTTACACTTGGTATATATTGATGTGTGTGTGTGTGTGTATCTGTGTGTGTGTTCATATACACACACACACACACACATACATATACACGTAAGATGAGGATGGTATATGTTATAAGGATATGAGTCGATATGATCGGGCAGGATGCCGTGAGGTTATGATATGTGATTGAGTCGAGACACCGTATATGATATGATATAATAAAGGATCGTTGGGCGATATGTATTCAAACATGCGATAACATGTGATTTGATGATATTAGAATGTACGATACCTCAGATCCATACCACTGATTTATGATATTGATATTGTACGACGATTGATACCGTACGAACGATGATTTATTATGATATTTGACCCGTACCCTCGATTTTGAGGATGCCGTACGATGGATATTACCGTACGAGATGTATATGATGATTGATCCGCACTCTTGACTCGTGAATGTCGTACTGTCACGACCCGAAATTTGGCACGTGACGGCCCTAATACCACGCAACGCCTAAAGACGTAACGCAGTAAAAGAAAACCAAAACCCAGAAATCTAAACCAGGAAAATACGGAAAAGATAATATAAGTTTTTGAAACATTTGAAATCGCAACACAAATTCTTTAAAAGCCCTATTTTCTTTCTTTAAAATTTTGGCAACACCCCCTTTTGTAAAAACTAGCCCAAGATGAATACAGCACAAATATACGACGCCGTAGCGAAGAAATAAAGACAATAGAGAGAAGGCTGTATATAAAAGACAACAAATCCACAAATAATATACAATATCGTCCTCACCAAGTCTCTAAGTCAACAACATAATAGTAGATGGAGAGTACAAGATACAACGAATGTACAATATGAAATACAGATAATCATCGCAACCAACCTAAGCAAAATAGTATACTGTGAGCCGATGCGGTATCTGTAACAAAAGATGATCGATGAATAGCTGAATAGCCTGCCTCGACTACTCTGGGGAACAACCTGAAACACCTGTGGCACAACGGGGGTGAGTTGCCAACTCGTGAATAGTAAATAACATATGCAGGTAATCGCAGCAATGTACGTACAGCATGAATCTAAGATATGCGATTACAGTAATAACATGTCATGTGAATGCAGAATAATGGAAAGTACACTAGCAGGTACAATCAATATATGAAGCAATAATAACATGACAATAGTATGAAATAACTATGCAATAGGGATATGAGAATGTAGATATGCAGCAATCATAAGGGTACACTAACAGGTACTCCTAATACATGAAACAGTGCATAAGTGAAAAGGTATGAGGTATGGAGTGAAATATGTCATCCCACGGAATCCTGTCATCGTGGTAGGATCACAATCCATCAAGACACTCAAATCCCAATTCCTCACATCTTCCCCCAAGTTGGGCTCTCACATCATATAAGTCTCATATCTCCTCAATGTACAATATCGAGTAATCTCCTATATCCCGAATGCACAACCCAATAATCCCATATGTATGTCCAATCTCAATGAATCACCTGATATCCCAAGTCAAAGTCTCAAGTAAGATTCTAGCATCCTATATATATATATATATATATATATATATATATATATATATATATATATATATATTCAGAAATAAATATGATGGGGTCAATACAAATATATTAGCGTCCCATTCCACTAATATTCGTGTAAGGGTATATATAACAACGGCTAAATTCCCTGTTATATATACAAAGGTGTTTAAAAGAAATATCATGAAAACAATGTGCCAAGTATCGACACAGAAATCCTGATAGGTACGTATCATACGCTGTCCCGAAAGCACGAGTGCCTAGCTCTGACCCTCGCCTTTCGACGTATGCATACGTGCATGACTCCCAACGGTATCTCCATGATCCACGCCGAGTCAGTAGTACTGTCACCGGTAGGTACTAGCCCTCTCCCAGGCTCAATCGGAAACATCCATCGATCTTCTTGCCGAGGGGAACCATACCGGGCCCCACCATGTACCCTTATACGGCAACCACACCTCGTATGGAGTATATAATCAGAACCGATAAATCTCATGGTGGCTGCGCAAATATCATATCAAGGAAACCGGTTTTTTCAATGTATGCATAATTTCATGAACTCCCGCGGTTCCCAAATCCAGAAAACATCATATAAAATCCAAATAAACAATGCGCAAATCCGGGAACAAATATATGCGATATATCTGAAATGCGAGCATATAAATGAGAATATGTAGCTGAAACCAGATGTATGCGAAATCAATAAGGTACAGCTAAGTAACATCAGTAAAGGTAAATGTGTAACTGCAACTGAATATGTGTGTAACATACAGGTGTAGTAATGTATAGGTATCTACCTATAAGAACTGATGTCGTATACCCCCTGGGTATAAGTAGAATATGTAAGATACCCCCTGGGTATAAATAAAACATGAGCAAGGTATACCTGTAGCTGTATCATAAGGTGTATATGTACCTATCACTAATGGTATGATACACTATAGGTATACCGATAAGCTAGATGTCATGTGTGATAAGCAATATAGTATCTATAAGGGGTTTGTGTGTGACATGGCAATTATTGACGGTGTGTGTGTAGCATACAATCCGTGCTTGTGCAACATGAACCGTCAATAATATATACAGTGCCCTACGGCTACTAGTCACAGTACAACTATATCTAAGTAAATAAGGTAAAGGTGCAATTCTAACAATGACGTAGAATATGCGATAAGTATTAGAATCCTAGCCCAGACGCATAACGCCATGCGGGCGATTCCCCTGTAGATATTAAATCTACTTACCTACGCTCCACACTAGGTGAATCCTACCACCTATCTCCCTCTGTAGCCGTGTCCGTAGTCCCCGCCTGCAAACCTGAAAATAAGACAAGGAATACATTTATAAGTAAATATCTCGCAAAACGCGATATCGAACCCAAACGAGAAACTCGCGTCGCGAACTAAACGCGCGTGTGCACGATACACTAAAACGTGTGTATACGCGTCTAAAACTATCGCGACACGCCGCGATACGCTGGATCGCAGAACCCACTCACGTATCGCGCGTATCGCGCAAACAAAACGGACATGCAAAACGATATATTGTCCCAGATTTTCCTACAGGTCAAATCTTACAAAACTATACATGCCAAAACACTAGATAATACAGCAGACAACCTTAGCCAAGACCCCAACACCCTTGCCCCCTACTTGGCCGCAAATTACGGCCAAACCTAAAAAATCTGCGGCCTCAGTTGGGAATGGGGGTCTCGTGTTTTGGTGGTGGTGTCTATACCTAGTGTACATGCTCCAGTTTCCTCAATTTTGTTCTGAAGGGTCCGGGTCAATAGCAGATTACAGAAAGCTAATATATCGCATAAAAACGCCAATTTTGCACAAAAAGCAAACCCTATGTTATTTTAGTGTAATCCAGGGTTAAACTCAGTTAAGGTGACCCTAACAACACTTAAATAAGTAGGGTTAACTAACACAATCACCACTTATCCAAAAGTCCACACAAAACACCATAATAAGCACTAAACTCACATTAATCGCAAATCGAAGCTAAACTAACACATAAGCTTAGCAACTAGGGAATAGAGTTCAGAAAAATATACCCTAAAGGGACCATAAGAAGCAGGAGAATGAGTGAATGGAGGAGGGAGAGCTGCTGCAAGTTGCTGTTGCTTCAGCTGATGCTGCTACTGCTGCTTGCTGCTGATGCTGAAGCTCTGTTGTTGCTGATGATGAAGGAGCTGCTGCTGTTGATGTCTTCTGGTGCTGCTGGAGCTGATGATGTGAGTGTGTGAGAGTGTGAGAGTGTGAGGGAAATGAGTGTGAGAATGAGAAATGAGGGAAACAATTCAACCCCCCCTTCTCACTCTCTCTCACTTTATTAATGAAGCATGGCACAACCATGTAGCACCATACTCATCTCTCTCTCTCTCTCTCTCTCTCTCTCTGGTCAACATATCAAACTAAAAATAATGAAAATCCTTTTTCCCTTTTTATTTTTGAAAACAACCATGCACCATAACACCCAAAACTCTTAAACAAATATTAAAACTAGATTAGGGAAAATGGTTAGCTAACCATGATTGTTAATCATGGTTAACCTCCAAATTAGCACCCTAGTTAACATGCACAAGTGTGTGCAAGCTTAGGAAAAATCTAATAAAATATTCATTAAATAGGATAAAATAAATAAAAACCAATTTGGTAAACCTTTTTATTAAAAACCATATATTAAAATATAATTAGCCACAAAACACATTCTAAGGTGTTACAATCTCCCCCCTTAAAAGAAATTCGTCCCCGAATTTAAAAATATTCTGCTACGCGTACCTTCAAAGAGAAGATTACAACTCCCAAATCTCGCTTGCAGCCTCCTAAGTGATTACCTCACTACACGGCTATGCCCAAGAAAAACCCTTCACAGGTGGCAAGACCCTTGACCGACGTTTCTCCACCTGCCGAGCCGTTAACACAATTGGCTGCTGGTGAACGAAAGATCGCGTCCAAGCTACATGGTCTGGTGCTAAATTATGTGAGAAAGTTCAAGAAGGTAATTGTAAAGTATCATCACAAGGAATACGGGGTGAAAACTCAATAATCTGGGCGGAAGTGCCAAATTAAAGGCAACGAAACTAACTCGCTTATAGGATCTCGAAAGGACCTACAATCCTGGGACAAGCTTCCCAAAATCCAACACGTCATTCATCAGAAAAATCCGCAGGAATACATGGTTTGCCACCGCGCACTTAAGTCTACGACTAACACAGTCGGCATAAGACCTCTATTTGCACTGGGCTACTCTCATCCTGACCTGAATCAACTGGATCATCTCCGAAGTCTCTAGACTAGCTGTGGTCCACAAATCCTATTACGCAGAGTCAGAAAAACAATAGACTGGTGATCGACACGACCTAACCCCTAAGCCTAAAGGTGGCCAACTGGAGTGTCTCCTGATAATAGCTATCGAAGGAGAACCCTAACGATGGCGAGTGACTGTAGGGTTCCTAGGCACTCTCATGAGGTCTCACAAGGCATCAACCATGCCAATTTCAAAATTTACGGTGCCGAGAAACCCTAAACTACGGATCGTTGGCTAGAAATCTAGGCGAAAAGTAACTAGTTTACATCTAAACTAAAGGAACGGAAATACAACCTTTGTAGATCCGGTCCTCCACCTCCACGGCTCCGCGATGAAGTCCTCTCCACTGTCCAAATCAAAATCCGGGCTCTAGCGTCGGCTTCATCGGAGAAAGAGCGGGCAAGGTCGTCGGCTTCGTGCCGAAGATGATCTACGTCGAGGCATCGCTAGATCAAGATCCAACTTCACCAAGTCATGAAAACTTGTGAAGGAAACACACTCTACTACTTGGCAAGAGGTAGAGGATGAGAAAATAGGAAGTGGGTTCACTTTAGAATTGGATTTCTCACTTGTTTTCATCAATCACCATTGATGAAGTAAGCTCCTTCATGGAAGAAGAAGAAGAAGAAGAAGAAATATTATGATAAGTTTCATGTTCAAAAAGGATAAATTATATCAATACTTATCATAACCTAACTCTAGTTAAGTGTAGAGAATAGACCATGGTTTGCTTAAATGGTTAGGGTTAAGAATGAAGACAAGAAAGGTGACTAAGTCAAAGGTTCATGAATCTTCAACAAACAAACAAACAAAGCCACCATTCTTTCTTTATCTTATCCAAAACAAATAAATAAATAAATAAATAAATAAATAAGATAATCAAAACCCTAATCATTAACTTAACCATGGTTTAATCTTTACACTTAACCAAGTTAACATGTATCATCAAACATGATACAAACAAGTGCACAAAAGTATATCACATATACAACTTGTGAACT
The DNA here is from genome assembly GCA_030015575.1 of Agapanthus africanus. Classification (NCBI taxonomy): domain Eukaryota; kingdom Viridiplantae; phylum Streptophyta; class Magnoliopsida; order Asparagales; family Amaryllidaceae; genus Agapanthus; species Agapanthus africanus. The sequence goes on from CM057342.1 coordinate 319,282,255, forward strand.
TCAAGTGAGAAGATCCATTTAAAGTGAACCAATACTAGTTAATGCAATGTAGTATATCAAATATGTAATTATACATTAAATCATTAAATCAACACTTGATTTAACGATCCGGTCATATCGCATATAACCGACTAGTATCCAATGTATCGGCTTATCGAATCAATCCTCGATTCGATAACTAGGTTATATCGCATACAACCATTCGACACATTCATCGCGAGAATGAAATACGGTATCACATACACGCATTATTCTCGGTCCCGCACATATCTCATATGCGCTCCTATTTCGTTTCGCTTGAGCCAGGAAACCCCTATGTAGGACTCTAAAGACTCGTCAATACGCCGGCAGTGGATGATGATCATATCAAACACTCACAAGCCGCAAGTGGTCTGCTAAACGTAACGGCCACCCGGGTATTGAGCGATCTGAAGATCGACGAGCAAGCCCGCTCACACTCCAGTGAATCCAACCAGTAACACTACCGTACAGTCCGGTCTGATCGTCTGATATGTCGCATATCTCGCCTAGGGGTGGTAAACGTCAGACCCCAATAGCTCGATAAGTCGTGTCGATATGAGGTCTATAACAATTCGAGAAACTACTGGTAACACTTACCAGTAAATCTCAGCAACCCTGGCCAGGGATTTCCTGTTATAGCCAATCGAACACAGCGCAACATCAACCCCCTATACCGGGAGAGACGAATCCCCTCCTATCGCTCATTGCCTCCATGTGACTCGGGACTGTACCCAAAAACCACCAGTTTGCACGCCCTCTTGGACGTGGTAAGATGGAAATCAAAGCACAGTGGGAACCACACAAGACTCTATGACGATCTCGGGTCAACAGACTACTCTGTACCAGTGTCACCAGAGAACTGCCATCTGACGTGAGGTATAATACCAGCTGGGAGTTCTCGGCGAGTCCGTCCAGTGTACCCAGTCTCTACTGAGCACCCGTATATCATCTCTGATGTCAAATACCAATGGATATGGGATCATCCATCGCCCATCTGTATGGGTCGAGAAGGTATACGCTAGTCTACTCTGGTATATCGATGCCCCGTCTCGATACACCCACGACTAGGGACTTTGAAGGATGTACTTATGGACTACCATGTCCCCACTAGTATGATCCGCATCATAGTCCAGGTAGTCAAGTACAGATCCTAAGGGCTTTACCAACATGTAACAGGGAGACAATCAGTGTACACGTTAAGGTAAAGATCAACCAGATAGCATACTATCATGTCGAGCAAGAAAGTCCTCCCTATATATGTCCCAGCATCCACTACAATATACATCCTATGTATAGTAATGGCCTCTAGGGCATACATATAACTAACAGTGACGATCCCCAACTGCTGATGACAAAAACACAAGCACACAACTTAACAAGAAACAACTGAGCAAACTGAGTAAAACCGGATGACAAGAATCCGAATGGAGTCACACCCTGACTAAACTTGGGTAGAAACCATAATGAAATTCGTGAAGATCTGCTCCCACTCCTACTTTGGAACGGTAAAAGGTTGCAACTCTCCAGCCGGCCTCAGATGCTCGACCCAAGCACACAACAAGACAGACACCTTGAAACGAACCATGAAACTTCTCTTTACATTCCTGTCCACCCGTAACTATCTCATAAGTCACGTCAATGTTGGTGGAATCTCGAATGGAAACAGAGAGTTGACTGATGTGCTTGCTCTAGGATTCCACATCTCTACCCGATAATATCAGGTACACAAACGCGTCCCTAACTTAGCACACCATTGTCATAAATCACGGACTCTGAATCATTTCCCAGTCGAGTATGCTCAAGTATCTCTGACGAATGAGCATTGACGGACAGTGTCTCGCGAAAGCGATTTAAGGAAAGTGGTCGGGCGCGGACATGAGCAAGCTGTCCCCTCCGTAGAGACAAACTTAAGCTGTACTCAACGATAGCACAAAAACTGTAAATCTGCAGAAAACTATCACACAATCAAAATCCGCTGCAGGAAGATGCACTTTAAGCTCTGGTGGTCCGTGAAAATCTGACACGACTCTCGAACAAGTAGTGTCTCCAAATCTCCAACGCAAAACCACCGCGGCCATCTCCAGATCATGAGTGTAATATCCTTCTCGTACTTCCTCCAAATGTAGGGAAGCGAAAGCGATAACTCTATAGTGTCACCTCAGTACACACTCGAGCCCACTCAAGAAACATTACAGTTAAACAACAAGGTCGCCCGAACCAGAAAGCAAAGAAAGAACTGGTGCAGTTGTTAACAGAATCTTCAACTGCTGAAAACTCCGCACACATGCCTCAGTCCACAGAAAATAAACCTCCCTTCCGGTCCATTCAGTCGACGATGCAGCACTACTCTAGCAATCCTGCATGAAACGGCGGTAAAAACCTGTTAAGCCCAACAATCTGCGGACCTCCGTCCTGCACACATGTCTGGGCCTAAGCTGTACGGCCACGATCTCCCTCGGAACCATACGAAACCGTCTCCTGTGACTACAAGACGTAGGGGTCAACACAAAACAAGCCTGAAGAAACACTCCAAGAATCTAGCAACTGCTGGTGCTCTCCCAGTATCTGCATAACAAATCCTCAAGTGTTACTCCTGTTCCTCAAGACACATTAAATAGACCAGAATGTCGTAAATAACAAAACAATAACTGGTCGAGGAACGGCCTGAAGAAATCTGGTTCATCACATCTACGAATGCTGCTAGGGCACTGGTGAGTCCAAGGACACACCAAAACACACAAAGCCCGTAGCACGCATAAGGCAGTCTTCAGAATGCCATCACTCCGAACCCGCAATAATGATGACCTGATCCCGAACAAACTTAGAAAATGTCTCGCACTCTGGAGCTGATCGAAGAAATCGTCAATGCGAGGTGAAGGATACCTATCCGCACCGTAAGCCGGTTCAATTAACGATCCGTCGATACACAACCCTAAACTGCCGTCCTTCTCCTCGACGAACATAAATAGGAGCTTCCTAATGCGAAACACTCAGACGCACAAAACTCCCCAAACCACACCTCTGCAGCTAATCCTTTAGCTCCCAAGCTTCGCCGGCTCATCCGGAACAACATCGGAAAAACTCTCGCACGAAAGGAACACCGGTCCAACAAACCCTCTGTGGCTACGGTATCATGAATGAACGCCAAGAATCCACGACATCTCCTCAGTAGCCGACTAGCGAAAAAGGCTGAATTCAAGCTGTGAAAGGCGGCACAACTATCCACCTGCACAACAAGAACTGACTTTCCGGGAAAACAATTCCTGACTGTTTTCCTCACGGTAGTCCACAGACGCCTAGCACGTAGTTAACCAGTCCATGCCCAGGAGAACATCAAATCCAACATCTCTAGAAAGATCGAAACGACGGACGAATTTCTATCTCCTATCCGATTGGCACACAACTGAAATACATGTCGCACAACAAAAGAATCGCTGACAGAAGTTAACACAACAAACGGCTAATCTACCTGACACGATACAAGTACGAAAAACAAATGAGTACATCAAAAGAACATGTGAATTAAGGATACCTAAAAACTCTGCATTGGACGCCTGCGCGTCCCGATGAGTAGAAGCAAACTCCTGTGTCTGCCCTCTACCCGCAACTGGCTGAACTCCTCTGGTAGACTGAGCCCTCTGAGCGAACCTTCCACGTCCACGGCCTCTCTGAATACGATCCTGACGCCGCGCTGAGGAACAATCCCTGACGAAGTGCTGAAGGATTCCGCATCGAAAACATCCACGTGCTAACTGCTGACCATCCTGGGGATGAGAGCTGAACGATTGTCCTCGTCTTAAGCCTCTGCTACTCCCGCGACGGCCACAAAATCTGTCTCGATGACCAAACCTCTGTCTCTGCGCTGGTGTACTGGTACGAGTCCTCCACTGTCCTGGAACTCTCAGTGTCTCTGGAATAGGTGCACGTCAACTGGAGCGGCAACCACTGGTGTTATGTTGGTGACGGACTGCTGCATGCTGATCGTAAGTGACAACTGAGTAACAAGGGTGACAACCTCCTATCGTAGCTCCCGAACGACATCTACCAATGAACTCATAGTCTGGCGGAAGTCCTGCATCTCTGCCAAAAGCCTATCAATAGTATATATCGTAGGCTGATCCGTCTGCACCTGTGCAACTAAAGTGCCATCCTGGTCAGTTCTCGTCTCACCCGAGCCAACTCTGACCTCGGCCCTCGCCGCATCACTCTGAGTCCCCATAGTCAACGGCGGCAAGGCTATAAATAGATATAAGATTCGATGAGAATAAGGAATCGAATCTCAAGGATATGAATCATCAAGGAAGGAATTCAAGCAATTTATACTTAGGTCACTTAAGGCGAAGTACCGCATCATGGGTATGCTGCAGACATACACACACTACGTTACTCTGCTTAAGCTACCTACTCCATCATACTAAGGTCATCCTACACTCCAAAAGGTAAAACCTAACGCTCTGATACCAACTTTGTCACGACCCGAAATTTGGCACGTGACGGCCCTAATACCACGCAACGCCTAAAGACGTAACGCAGTAAAAAAAAGCCAAAACCCAGAAATCTAAACCAGGAAAATACGGAAAAGATAATATAAGTTTTTGAAATATTTGAAATCGCAACCCAAATTCTTTAAAAGTCCTACTTTCTTTCTTTAAAATTTTGGCAACACCCCCTTTTGTAAAAACTAGCCTAAGATGAATACAACACAAATATACGACGCCGTAGCGAAGAAATAAAGACAATAGAGAGAAAGCTGTATATAAAAGACAACAAATCCACAAATAATATACAATACCGTCCTCACCAAGTCTCTAAGTCAACAACATAATAGTAAATGGAGAGTACAAGATACAACGAATGTACAATATGAAATACAGATAATCATCGCAACCCACCTAAGCAAAATAGTACACTGTGAGCTGATGCGGTATCTGTAGCAAAAGATGATCGATGAATAGCTGAATAGCCTGCCTCGACTACTCTGGGGAACAACCTGAAACACCTGTGGCACAACGGGGGTGAGTTGCCAACTCGTGAATAGTAAATAACATATGCAGGTAATCGCAGCAATGTACGTACAGCATGAATATAAGATATGCGATTACAGTAATAACATGTCATGTGAATGCAGAATAATGGAAAGTACACTAGCAGGTACAATCAATATATGAAGCAATAATAACATGACAATAGTATGCAATAACTATGCAATAGGGATATGAGAATGTAGATATGCAGCAATCATAAGGGTACACTAACAGGTACTCCTAATACATGAAACAGTGCATAAGTGAAAAGGTATGAGGTATGGAGTGAAATATGTCATCCCACGGAATCCTGTCATCGTGGTAGGATCACAAGCCATCAAGACACTCAAATCCCAATTCCACATATCATCCCTCAAGTTGGGCTCTCACATCATATAAGTCTCATATCTTCTCAATGTACAATATCGAGTAATCTCCTATATCCCGAATGTACAACTCAATAATCCCATATGTATGTCCAATCTCAATGAATCACCTGATATCCTAAGTCAAAGTCTCAAGTAAGATTCTAGCATCCTATATATATATATATATATATATATATATATATATATATATATATGCAGAAATAAATATGATGGGGTCAATACACATATATTAGCATCCCATTCCACTAATATTGGTGTAAGGGTATATATAACAACGGCTAAATCCCCTGTTATATATACAAAGGTGTTTAAAAGAAATATCATGAAAACAATGTGCCAAGCATCGACACAGAAATCCTGATAGGTACGTATCATACGCTGTCCCGAAAGCACGAGTGCCTAGCTCTGACCCTCGCCTTTCGACGTATGCATACGTGCATGACTCCTAACGGTATCTCCATGATCCCCGCCGAGTCATTAATACTGTCACCGGTAGGTACTAGCCCACCTCTAGGCTCAATCGACAACATCCATCGATCTTCTTGCCGAGGGGAACCATACCGGGCCCCACCATGTACCCTCATACGGCAACCACACCTTGTATGGAGTATATAATCAGAACCGATAAATCTCATGGTGGCTGCGCAAATATCATATCAAGAAAACCGGGTTTTTCAATGTATGTATAATTTCATGAACTCCCGCGGTTCCCAAATCCAGAAAACATCATATAAAATCTAAATAAACAATGCGCAAATCCGGGAACAAATATATGCGATATATCTGAAATGCGAGCATATAAATGAGAATATGTAGCTGAAACCAGATGTATGCGAAACCAATAAGGTACAGCTAAGTAACATCAGTAAAGGTAAATGTGTAACTGCAACTGAACATGTGTGTAACATACAGGTGTAGTAATGCATAGGTATCTACCTATAAGAACTGATGTCGTATACCCCCCTGGGTATAAGTAGAATATGTAAGATACCCCCTGGGTATAAATAAAACATAAGCAAGGTATACCTGTAGCTGTATCATAAGGTGTATATGTACCTATCACTAATGGTATGATACACTATAGGTATACCGATAAGCTAGATGTCATGTGTGATAAGCAATATAGTATCTATAAGGGGTTTGTGTGTGACATGGCAATTATTGACGGTGTGTGTAGCATACAATCCGTGCTCGTGCAACATGAACCGTCAATAATATGTGCAGTGCCCTACGGCTACTAGTCACAGTACAAATATATCTAAGTAAAAAGGGTTAAGGCGCAATTCTAACAATGACGTAGAATATGCGACAAGTATTAGAATCCTAGCCCAGAAGCATAACGCCATGCGGGCGATTCCCCTGTAGATGTTAAATCTACTCACCTACGCTCCATGCTAGGTGAATCCTACCACCTATCTCCCTCTGTAGCCGTGTCCGTAGTCCCCGCCTGCAAACCTGAAAATAAGACAAGGAATACATTTATAAGTAAATATCTCGCAAAACGCGATATCGAACCCAAACGAGAAACTCGCGTCACGAACTAAACGCGCGTGTGCACGATACACTAAAACGTGTGTATACGCGTCTAAAACTATCGCGACACGCCGCGATACGCTGGATCGCAGAACCCACTCACGTATCGCGCGTATCGCGCAAACAAAACGGACATGCAAAACGATATATTGTCCCAGATTTTCCTACAGGTCAAATCTTACAAAACTATACATGCCAAAACACTAGATAATACAGCAGACAACCCTAACCAAGACCCCAACACCCTTGCCCCCTACTTGGCCGCAAATTGCGGCCAAACCTAATAAATCTGCGGCCTCAGTTGGGAATGGGGGTCTCATGTTTTGGTGGTGGTGTCTATACCTAGTGTACATGCTCCAGTTTCCTCAATTTTGTTCTGAAGGGCCCCGGTCAATAGCAGATCACAGAAAGCTAATATATCGCATTAAAACGCCAATTTTGCACAAAAAGCAAACCCTATGGTATTTTAGTGTAATCCAGGGTTAAACTCAGTTAAGGTAACCCTAACAACACTTAAATAAGTAGGGTTAACTAACACAATCACCACTTATCCAAAAGTCCACACAAAACACCATAATAAGCACTAAACTCGCATTAATCGCAAACCGAAGCTAAACTAACACATAAGCTTAGCAACTAGGGAATATAGTTCAGAAAAATATACCCTAAAGGGACCCTAAGAAGCAGGAGAATGAGTGAATGGAGGAGGGAGAGCTGCTGCAAGTTGCTGTTGCTTTAGCTGATGCTGCTACTGCTGCTTGCTGCTGATGCTAATGTTCTGCTGCTGCTGCTGAAGCTCTGCTGTTGCTGCTGATGAAGGAGCTGCTGCTGTTGCTGTCTTCTGGTGCTGCTGGAGCTGATGATGTGAGTGTGTGAGAGTGTGAGTGTGTGAGGGAAATGAGAGTGAGAATGAGAAATAAGGGAAACAATTCAACCCCCCTTCTCACTCTCTCTCACTTCATTAATGAAGCATGGCACAACCATGTAGCACCATACTCATCTCTCTCTCTCTCTCTCTTTGGTCAACATATCAAACTAAAAATAATGAAAATCCTTTTTCCCATTTTATTTTTGAAAACAACCATGCACCATAACACCCAAAACTCTTAAACAAATATTAAAACTAGATTAGGGAAAATGGTTTGCTAACCATGATTGCTAATCATGGTTAACCTCCAAATTAGCACCCTAGTTAACATGCACAAGTGTGTGCAAGCATAGGAAAAATCTAATAAAATATTCATTAAATAGGATAAAATAAATAAAAACCAATTTGGTAAACCTTTTTATTAAAAACCATATATTAAAATATAATTAGCCACAAAACACATTCTAAGGTGTTACACGTACGATGTATTATTACCGTACGTAATGATGTGAGGCTGGATCGCCGACTATTAGATATATTGACTTGGAATATTGTAGATTTCTTATCACCTTCGACTAGGATTCTTAGTTTAGCCTTTAGTTGCATAGATATAGGTTAACTTAGGCTCGAGTCATACCTATTTTCAATACTGATGAATCGTAGGCTTTTTCAAAGAATAATACGAGGGAAGCTGCGGATTTTCAAAAGACATCTCTTTTCTCAAAACACCGTAGTCTCTAATTTTCTAAAAATAACGATTCGTGCTATTTAAACACGATAAACGGTATGGCTCGCATATATTTTTATATACCTTATTATTGCATTGCTGTTTACTTTCTGTTATGATCTCGTCTGTTAGGACACCAGCACCATTACCGATGATGTGCATGTTCCACGTACACTTGCTTGCCAGCTCACACACATCATCATCGGTAATTGCCATGTCACGCACATTGTAGGCACTGTTATTACCTTGTATACACTGATTGTTGTAGTTAAGTAGCATTTATGATATCATACGCTAATTATAACATTGTAATTGTATTTAGATGCCACATGCATTGTTTACCTATATTCTGATTTTATACTGCAGTTGGGCTCTATGCCGATATCCATTATCAATTATTAGCTCATGATTTTGATATTTCGATTTTCATGAGATTTTGGGATTTGGGGAAAACCGCAAAGGAATTTTATAAACCTATTATCTTTTCAAATTAGAAATTGCAGTTTTTTCGTGATATGATATGTGTGGCGTCCACCATGAGTTTTCTCGGTTCTTGAGCCACGTGTGTACACATACCCGATTCGAGAAGAGAGACGCCGTCTACGGGTGCATGGTGGACCCGGTAAGCTACCCCGGGGCAAGAAGGTCTTATAGCGAGAAGTTGAGCCTGGTAAGGGAGCACTACCTACCGATGATATTTAACGCGGCAGAGATCTGGAGGATACCGACCGTAGTCCTGTGATTAGATGATTTGGGTCGATCTGGACTGACGGAGCCCGAGATACGAAGATGATGTGTCGCTGATGGACACGGTTTTCATGATTTCTTGAGTGTCGATGTTGGGCACTCAGATTTTCTATTGATTTTGTGTGTCGATGTTGGACACACCCATTTGATGATGCATTCATACATACTATACATGACTTATAGTTACCTTGTGACACGGACACGGGTTCTGACATTTCACATATGCTCATAGTACTACCTTTACTGCTACTTGATGTCTATTTATATATTTAGCGTATGGTATGACCTAGGAGATCGTCATACATGCGATTTCTACTCGGTGATGTTTTCTACTCACGAGTTGGCAACTCACTCCGTTGTGCCACAGTTTCTTGCAGGTTTTTCCGTACAGGTTTCGTAGCAGCTTTGCTGGCATAATGTTTTTTTCTTTCGGGTGATTGCTTTGGTAGGTGAGATCACTTGCATCGTGACCACCATTGTACTTTATATTTTATTCCAGTTGTATCTAGTTAAAAACTCCATCAACCAGACTATGTATATTTATAGACTTAGAAACACCGCTTGTATATTCTTTCGAACTTAGAGTCGCACTCTTGTATTCATTATTGTTGGGATTTTCTTGGTGATACTTTAGCTTTCTTGCTTTCTTTCTATGTTTTGATCATCGCCCTTCGGCGTTGTATATTTTACTTTATTGCGTGGTTGTTTCCGCCATTTGGCGAGGAGCTAGTTCCCGCTTGGGGATGCCTTATATATATTATTGCTTGTGTTCATTTTGGGTTAAAAATTACAAAGGAGATGCTGCCCAAATTTTCAATGACGAAAATGTTTTCAAGTTAGATACAAACATTGTGTTTTCGTACACTATTATCTATGTTTTAAAGAAAGAACATGATTTCAGTAAAAACCTTATTTCAAAATTCCACCTCCACTGTTTCCCCCTAAAAGGTTTAGATTTTCTGGGCTTTTGGCTTACTTGAATTAGGTGGGGTCGTATAGACTTCACATGATTGAAGTGACAGTCACGTACCTTTTTCAGATCGTGACAACATGGTTCAAGGAGGTATAAAAATCCTAACGTATTAGTTAGATACTCTTAGTAGTATAGCTAGTTACGATTTCTGTTAAGATCTTGGTGTTTAGTCGGTGTTGCGAGTTTTGTAAAAATCGTTTTTTTTGTAAATTCCGCTTCCCCGCGAACCCGCGAGGTGTGCGACATCGACTTACATGTCTATTAATAAATTATCTAAACTTTTTAACAGGTTAGAATCATTATTGTTTATTGAATTATTAGGATTAATAGAGTTAATTTCATTAAATTGTCCATGTATACTTTCTTGAATTAAAATTTGTTTAGCTTGATTATTATTAATCTTAGGAGCTCATACTATTTTTGATTCATTTAGGTCAGTCTTAGAAGTAAAGTTATATTTGTAAGTTGATTTGTTTTTAATATTACAATATTGTGAAATATGTTCAAAAGTGTAACAATAGTCACACGTGAAGTGGGCGTACTTATTACCATATTTATAATAATACTTATGTCTAAAAAGTTTGGTTTTAGAGACCAACTCAGAATATTTCTCATAATCTATTCTTTCTTTCTTACAATGTTTTATAGAGTGTCCTAATATAATATCTAAGTTATGTTTACTTTTGGTAAAATTTAATAGAATTTACCATTTAATTCTATTTTTCTTTTAAGAACAAATATTTCAAAATTTAATGTATTATTAGATTTAACTAACTTTTCTTTAGTTTATGTTATTAATTTTATTTTATCGTTTAAATTTTCATTTTCTATTTTAATCTCCTTTAGTTCTTCTTGAGTTGATATTTCTAAGTTATTTCTATAAGATAATTTTGACTTTAAATTCTTATATTTAGAATTTATTTTTTCATAATTGTCCTTAAGATAATGACAAAGATTTATTAAATTTACTTTACCAAGAGATTCTATTTCAAAGTCATCGTTAATTACCTCTTCGCCTTGTGCCATGAAGCACACGTTAGCGACTTTTTTGTCTTCGGAGTCGCTGGAATCCGTATCGTCCGTAATAACTTGAAACGAACGCTTTCCTGATTTTTTTCTTTGACTTCCATTTATTCTTTTTGAGAGTAGGACATTCCAACTTGACATGACCTTCTTTATTACAGTCAAAATAGTGAAGAATTTCATTAGAATTAAAACTTTTATTAAATTTATATGTACCTTTCTTCGAAGAGAATTTTACGGACTTCAAAAACTTCCTGAAGTATCTTGCAATGTCGGCCATTTCTTCATCATCGCTTTCTTCATCACTAGATGTTTCCTTAAGCTCAGACTTACTGGTAGAAGTCTTAAGCGAGAAGTTTTTCGTTTGAGTGTCCTTATCTTGCTTTTTCTTTAGATCCCGTAGTTACATTTCGTACGTCTTCAACTTGCCTATTAAGGAATCGACCTTCAACGTTGTCATATTATTAGTTCCTTCGATAGCAGCGATCTTGGGTTGCCAAGAGATCATTAGAGATCTCAGCAACTTATAACACTTTTATTTCTCATCGAGTTTCTTTTCTAGATTGAAAAGCTCTGTAATGACATTGCTGAATCTAGAATATATAGAGTCGATGGTCCCATCGTCTCTCATTTGGAATTTCTCATACTCGTGCATGAGTTGGTTAATCTTACTCTCTTTAACGTGACTGGTTCCTTCTTGAGCAGTCTGGAGAGCAGTCCAAATCTCATTTTCCCTTGACACATATAGATTCTATTGAATTCTTCAGAATTCAAAAAACAATGAAGGGCTTTCATTGCCTTGACATTCAATGTCATCGATCTCTTATTGGCATCGTATAAAGAATTTGTGGTTGGTGCGACAAAGAGCCTCTCAATGATTTCTAGGATTGCTACATCGATATATTGAAGGAAAACTCTAATCTTGGTTTTCCAGAACTGGTAGTTGATGCCGTTGAAAAGAGGAGGACGGTTAGTGGTGAGGGAGGTCGGAATCTCGCCCAAATGTTGTCCTCCGTCGATCTTGCTGCCAGTGGGGCTGAACCGTTGAGATTTGAGCGTGTGGATCTCAATAGGTTGTTAGTTTTTGTTGACGCCGAGCTACCTGCAAAGGAATTCCTGAGATGGGAAACCACCGTAGGACCTTCCGACGATCATGTAAGTACCGAGGAATATTAGGGCAGAGTAGCGGCCTATTGGAATGAGTTCAAGATACCTAAGTCGTCTGGAGAGTCGTTTATATAGCAGTCGCATGGAGCGAGCCGATGCGAGATTCTCGCAGTCCGTTACGCCCCTGCGTCATGTTCGCGTTGATGGCGGGATACGCCTATTAATGGCGACCTACGCTAGTATGGGATGCGGGACATGGAGCGGTGGAGATCTCGTCGTGGCGAGATACACGAAGCTGTTACAGGGGCGCTCGAGCTCTGTGCTCCTGGCTAAATAGGGACGCTGAGGAATCTCAGATATAGGATAGTGCGGACATGAGAAAGTGAGTTGAAGAGTCTCAGATATAGGATATCTCAGAGACCGTCTATTGGCTAGTAGTCAGCCGAAGGGGGAACGTATTTCGGGGAGGTCTTCTAAAAGGTCGGGTGGAACTTCGAATGTGAGGTGCCGATGAATATCCCTAATGCATCATACTTATTCCAGCTCCGTAGCCCCCAGGAATCTATCGGGCTTACGTGTATGACACGTCATCCGCTGCGTGTCGTGATCTGGAGAATTCCTACTTATGAACATCATCATTAGCCCCCACTCTTGTCCCGACCTATTTATGGTCGAGAGTGGTATGCTCGGTCTTAAACGTTCAGTTTGCTGCCGATGATTCTTTGTAGTGGTTGTCAGGGAATGGCGTGACGCTTGGTGGGCGTGCCTCTTCAATCTCCGGTTCCACGTGGCGTTTCACGATGCGCTTAATTTCCACGTGTTTCCTCTATGACATCAGCGGATCAGCAAAATGGTGGCGCCATGAAGGAGACGTCGCCTCGCTTGCTCAGGCCGTCGATTTCCGTGCTACATAGCAATAATCGGGTGGCGGATTGAGAGACGTCGCTCACGCGAGTTGGATCCGTGTGAGGGGGAAACGCCCAATGGTTGGTTGTTGCATGGCGTCATCGGGGCCATGGGGTGCGACGCCTCGTTTTTGTAACGTTTTGAAAACCATTTCGGTGAAATTTCGAAAAATCGGTAAAATAAGGCGGTTTTCTGTAAAAGTCAAAATATAAATATCTTTATTATAAAATTAAAAATACATATTCTAGCTATGAAATTGCTAGTGTTTAGTGTTTATTGAGCCACTGGTAAAATTTCTGGTTTTCTGAAAATTTTTCCGAATTTAATTATTTTTAATATTATTTTAAGCCGGTAAGAAAATACATTAAATTAGCGATAAATACAAATTTAAATGGGCTAATTTTAATATTTAAAATCATGTTAATTAAAATCTAGTTGTAATATAATTTTTTAGTATTTTATTTCAAGTTTTAATTGGTTTTTATTATGGAAAACAAAAATATAATTATTTTGAACTAAAACTTGCAAATATGGTATTGTGGGGGGTCTTTTGCATAGAATTTTTTTGTAAAGTCTCTCACACTCACCCTCACTCCCCTTGGCCAGCTCCACACTGTTGTAGCAGCCCAAGAATTTTCTTTCCCTCTTTTTGACCTTAAATCGTGTGAAGAAATGGGTTAAAATAAGAGGTTTTATATATATTAAGAGGGTAGGGGTATTATGGTAATTTGTGAGGGCATTGACCTTGGAATTTCCACACAAATCCCATCAACTCTCCCTCTCCTCTCCTCTGGCCGAAATTCTGCACCTCATTCCCCCCATTTCACAACCTTATCTCATCTCCAAAATCCTTCAAAAACTTCTTCAAAAATCAAGTAAAACCTTACCGAAATCAAAATCCAACTCCTACCCATTTCTCATTTGCCTATCTAGCATGGATCTAGGGAACAAGATTTCAATTTGGGAGGCTATGGGTGCTTATGGATCTTCAAATGTTTTGGGTATAATTTCTAAACCTTTTGCTTAATTTGTTAGTTAATTCCTTAAAGCTAATTTATTTAAGTGTAAATTAGGCTTTTGTTGCGAGTTTGGAAATTCTAGAAAGGGATTGAATGCAAGTTAGGGTTTTGTGAATTTTGTGTATGGTTGTGTGTTGTAATTAGGCCCTTATGACATGTTAAAACAAAGTTTGTAGCTAGTTGTTAATTGTTAGTTTAAAATTTTTGATAATTACGCTAATTTGCTAACTAGGTTTTTAAAATTGGTTAAATAATTGGGTTTAAAAATGTAATTAGGTTTTTTATGACTTCATTAATATTATAAAGTGAATTTTAATACTTTAGTTCATGGAAATCCAAGCTAAATTGTTGTTGTGCATTTTTGCTATAAAATTGTTAAAATTGGGTATATTGTAAACTAGAATTTTGGGGTTAATGAAATTTAATGAGATTAAATTATGGAAATTATTTTTATGACTTATTTGAGATGTTTAATAAGTATTATGGCCGCTAGATTTGTTTAAACGTCGGGTTTTGTACTAAAATGGGTAATTTTTGCTTGCTAGATTTTCGGAAAAATGGCTTTTAAGGTGAATTTGGGGTTTTTGTGAATTTTAACCTATTTTATATTATAATTAGTGTTCGTGAATGCGCAAATGAGAGTGTTTGGGTTTTTCTCGATGGTTTGACGTTTGTATATCGACATCGAGGGTTGGGTTGGCTATTCTTGCATGCGTAGGCGATAGGTTTTGATCTATGCGTGATACGCGTGCCGATTTGATTTTCGTATGCCGTTTCGATTTTGAATTTGGTTTTAATGCGATACGGTGCGTTATGATATGTAGGTAACCCATGTGCACTTCGAGACGACAAGCAAGTGCGTGGCGACATCGGCACCGGCGAGCAAGGACCAGGTGAGTAGATTTATATCTACGGGGAGAAGTCGGGTGGATGGCGTATAGCACCCCCGTAGTTCGTGATGATGTATATGAATACGTATACACACCTATATTATGATTATATATATTATGTTGATATGAGACTTGATGATAAGGGTTGATTCTAGGCGTTCATGGATTAGTTTAGTGTTAGTTGCGAAACCCTAGAGTAATTGTTACACCCACACACGCACACACACACATGCATACATCTATGTTATTACCTGTGCGTATATAGGGAGATGTGTTTATGTGTTCACCTGGGTATGGGACTAGGTGTTCACATACTGGATTTGCGGATGATACTTGGGATTGAGATGAGTCGATGAGATTTGATTTGAGATTATGATATCGGTGATATGGCAGGATTCGTACTTGAGATACATCCTGATGTTTGTAGCGGATCTTTGGACGACGATACCATGTGAATAGTGATATACATAGAATGGTTGAGTATGATATTGACCCGTACCCAGATTTGGGGATGCCGTACGACGGATTTACGTACGAGCTATATATTGATGTTTGATCTGCACTCTTGACTTGGGATGTCTGATTATAGATATGGTATCGGATATGATATTATTGAGGTGGGATCACCGACTAATATATATACAGGTATGTATATGTATCGAATCAGATGTTAGGCGGTTCCTTACCTGTAGTTCAGCTTGTTAGTTCAGCCGTATAGTTTAGTGTAGTTATTAAACTAGATTAGACTCCTACCTATTTCAAAACTAACGGATCGTGGGTATTTTAAAAGACAGGTCAAGAAATTCTACGGATATTTCAAAAGAAGTATCTTTTCTTAAAAACACCGTAGCCCTTATTTTCAAAACACCGCGATTCGTGTTATTTTAAAAGGCACCACTGTTGACTTATAGTATCATTGTGTTTAGTATTCAGCTCCCGCTCATTATTGCTGTTCGCTCCGCATCGCATACTTATATTATAATTTCTTATTACATTGTTGATATCATACTGTTAGGACACCAGCACTATTACCGATGATGCGTATGAACCACGTACACTTACTTGCCGGCTTACACACATCTTCATCGGTAATTGCCATGTCACGTACACCTTAGAAAATATTATTGCTTGACTTAGCTTGTTAGTTAGTAATTTGACATGATATTAGTGTACCTGCCTTACATATGCCAGCTTAACATTGTAGTTATTACTTGTCACTTCATGCATACTGTTATTCATTGTTATGCCGCATTCATGGTTTTACATGCTATTGATGATTTGGATTTGGATTTCCATGAGATTTTCTGGATTTGGGGGGAAAACCGCAAAACTTATATAAACTGCTTTCTCTCTTTTTAAATAAAAAGTGCTGTTTTTCCCATGATGTATGAGTCGTCCACCATGAGTTTGCTGATGGATTTCGAGACCCGATTCGAGGAGTGGAGGAACCGTTTCGGGTACATGGTGGGCCCGGTGCGGTACCCCAGGGCAAGAGGATCGTGTTGTTGACGTTGAGCCTGGCAGGGGAGCACTACCGACCGGTGATTTTACCCGACGCGTCGGATATCTGGAGGATACCGTCGTGGTCTTAAGATGGATGGTAGGGGCCGATCTGGACTGATGGCGCCCTAGATATTGTGATTGAGACATTGAGATTTTGAGATATTGAGGTACAGAGATTGTGACACAGAGATATCGAGATATTTGGACACTTGTTTTGTGTCGATGCTGGACACCGTTTCATGCTGATTTCATTTATGGTACCTCATTTTTAAAATACAGAAATCTCACTGATTTATGAAAGCAGTTTTATTCAGTATATGCATTCTGTTTCATGCATTCATACATCACCCATATGATATATTGCTACCTGAGGCACTGACACGGGCACATGGGATTACACTCGGGTTAGATATTTACCCTAGTCATTGTTATAGGCTGCATGTTATATATATTTGAGGATATATTATGATCGTTGACCTAGGTTTGCGTTGTTCATGCGGTTTCTGTTCGTAGATGTTTTTCTACTCACGAGTTGGAAACTCACTCCCG
Source organism: Agapanthus africanus (assembly GCA_030015575.1). Taxonomy (NCBI): domain Eukaryota; kingdom Viridiplantae; phylum Streptophyta; class Magnoliopsida; order Asparagales; family Amaryllidaceae; genus Agapanthus; species Agapanthus africanus. Next base: position 319,299,534 of record CM057342.1, read on the forward strand.
TTGTGCCACAGTTCCTTGCAGGTTTTGTCGTACAGGTTTCATTACGGCTTTGCTAGCACTGCTTCTTTCGGATGACTTGCTAGTAGGTGGGTATATTTGTATCGTTCCCATCATTATACATTGTATATTATTATTCAGTTGTATCTAGAAGTTCCATCAACCAAACATGTATTTATTTTGAGATAGAGACCAGTGATGTTATTCTTTCGACCTTAGAGTCGCGCGTTATATTTTTGTGGATTTCTTGGGGTTTTGAGTTCCCTTTTGAGTTTTTGATCCTCGCCCTTGGCGTTGCATATTATATTGCTTGTGTGGTTGTGACCGTCGATTGACGAAGAGCTAGCTCCCGCTTGGGGATGCCTTTTATTGATTTCGTATACTATTCATGTTGTATCCCGTTTGGGGGCCAGTATTTACAAAGGAGACTCTGCCGAAATTTTCAGTAAATATTTGATGCTTTTTAAAAATGTATAATTCGGCTTATGCTATTAAAACTACTTGATTTAAATTGGTTTTCCTTCACTCTACTACTTTTCTTGGTTTGGATTTCTGGGTTTTCAGTTTACTTAGATTATGTACGCCTCGAGAAGTTTCGTAGTTTAAGTGCCGGTCATGTTCCGTACTTTCGGGACGTGACAGTTTTGGCGGGAGCGGATATGGGCCGTCGGATGGCTCTTGCTGAGTGTATAAATAAGGGAGGCCTCTCCCTAGGAAACACCTTTACTTTGCTTTCTTCCTACCATCTGAGGATTGCTCAACGCTTCATCCTTTATATCAGATCCTCAGTCAAAATCCACCCTTAGCCACTCTTCCCTTGAATCAAGTCAGACATCTTCCTCTGATGTAGTTGAGTCGGACGATGAGGCTTCAGCAGAGCCTAGTGAGTCATCTTCCTCTTCCTCGGCTTCTGATGGCCGAGGAAGTTCTTCTTCCTTCGCGTCGGAATCGCCCTCAATGGATGGTGATGCCCTTGTTCTTCGTCATCGGGGGGAAAAACGGGCCCCCAAGGTGCGCATCGAGAATACTCGTGATGTGTCCTAGATGTTGAATTGGTCGAATGAGCTTTCCGATATCCGTGTTCGTTTCCATATCCCCCCTGGCTATTCGCTCCGCCTGGCCGGGAATGGTGAGCGGGCAGACCAGGTATAGGGCAATGAGATTGCTCTATACTTGGAAGCATTCCGAGCAGGGATGTGTCTGCCCTTCTCCCCCGAGACTTGTGTTGTCCTCTATTGCTTCCAACTTGCCCCGAGTCAGCTAGCACCGAATTCGTGGAGGATTCTCCTCGAGTTCCTGGTCTGGCTGAAAATTGATTGGATTCCCCTCATCTTAGGTCTTCTCCTCTTCTTCCTTTGCTATAAGAACCACCCCGGTACTCGTAAGGACGAGCCGAGTTGAGTTTATTTCTCTTTTAAAATGTTTAAGGGTAGGACAGCTAGGTCAGGGGTAGTGGTCGTCCCTTCTTCTATCCATCAGTGGAAGGAGAAGTTTCTGTTCGTCAGCCCTCCGAAGGGAAAGGAATGTCCAGTGCCCACCAAGTGGCATAGGGTAGATTGCACGAGGGCCAAGCAGTCAAGCGTCCCGGAGGCGGGGGTCGTGTCGCGGTGGGAGCCGATCCAGAGTGCCAACGCCTTGCTTTCCGAGCAGGCTCTGAGCTGGGCGGGACTCAGTCCCGCGCGCTTCACGGGTAAGTTAGGATTTCGCCGATTAATTTATACTTAGCATAATTTGTCGTTCATGTTGCTGACCTTTTCTTTCGTTTTCTTTTACAGAGCCCATGGACCTATTGAAGATCATGGTCGCCCTGGCTGCCAAGGTGAAAATAAGGAAAGGCGACGGCGGTAGTTCGTTCAAACCCGCACTTGGCGCGGAGCCCCGGCAGGGCCCTAATGCTAAGGTCTCCATCGCTCCCCCCGGCCCGGAGGAGAGCAGGAATAGAGGGCAGAAGCATGCCTACGAACAGGCCCCCGGGTGAGACCGGAGACTCCTTTCTCCGCCGAGTCTCTGGCCAAGAGACTCAAGAAAGTGGTTTTCCGGCCGCCCCCGGCCGGGATTCAGGTGCAGGAGGGCGACTTCTGCATCGAGGAGTCATCCGGGCTCTCTATGGCCGACAACTTGCTGGCGGATATGGAGAAGGCAGCGGGGACCAAAATTCCCTGGGGCACCATGAAGGCCCAAGTCACGGCGATAGCTCAGGAGGCCGTCCAGGTTGGTAATCCTCAAATAAAAATTCCAAGTCATTTTTCCTCTGTCAAGTTCCTGACGAATGTGGTCCGTGTTGTTTTGCAGGTCCTCCAACATTATGCCTTCCTAGCCGCTATGGAGACCGAGGAGGTTGCCCCAGCGCTGAAAAACACTGGAGAATCATCCTCGTGTGAGGAAGAGCTCCTCTCCAGACTGAAGGAGGCTGAGAACAATGATGCCTCCCTTCAGTCGAGGCTGGTCTCGGAGAGCGTGAAGGCCAAGAGGCTGAAGGAGTCTCACCAGGCCCTGACCGAGTCTAACCGGGTTCTCCAGGCCCAGGTCGGCGAGGTTAACGAGCTCTTCGAAGCCATGAGGAAGCAGAGAGACTCTTTCAAGGGGATGCCCGAGCGGCCCATGAGGCGGCGAAGTTTGAATGATTGTAGTATAGGAACATCACTTCCTATCTGGAGTATATCATCCAAATCCTTGGACAGTATTTCCTACAACCTTCTTACTAGGGTCATCTGTTCTTTTAATGAAATCAAACACCTTGACTTTCATATCAAAATAGATGATCCGTCTCCACTATGCCCGTTTTAGTATATGAATAAACATAAACAACTTGCACATCTTTCGCTGGTCCCACTGACTATGACAATCCTCTGGCAGAGTCATATACACGCGCACTTCTAAATTCCCATTTAGAAAGTCGTCATAATCATCCATCAACCAAATCTAGTCATGAATAGCAGCAGTGGCAAGTAATATCCGTATGGACTTCAGCACAAACATTGAAGAAAAAGTTTCATCACAATCCATAGCGGGTATTTGATAAAAACTCTTTATTGCAAGTCTAGCCTTATTAGGTTATTACCTATCTACCCGCACTGATCTCGAAAGATCTACTTGCTACTAATGGGTTTTACCCCTTCAGGAGCACCCAACAAATTCTATAATTTGCTGAAGTGCGTGGATTCCAACTTGGATATCTGGCATCTGCCATCATCCGGAAGTCACCATTTCCCAATAGCCAGTTAATAACTAGTAGGGCCATCATAACCATGATGCAAACCTCTCTTTCGCCATCTACGAGGAAACCGAAGTACCTCTCAGGTGGCTGAGGTTACCTACTAAAATCCGCGGAGTGGCTAAGATTTGTCAAGTCCAATTGAATCTTTAGATTCTACTAAATTTTCAGTAATCGTTTGTGGTTTTGGAATAGATTCCATCTCTACAAACTGCCATTACTGAAATGTGCCTTGATTTTGTCCGGATTTTTCTTTTAAACAAAAATCGAACAACTCCATATCTTAACAACCATAAGATATGCCACCGTTCTATGTCCATATAGAATCAAAGGCACTGATTTAGATGGAACCAGATTCAAATGTTATGCAGTTGTGTCCATTGCATAACCCTTAAATGAAAAAGGCCCATACATTATTACTCATCAAAGAGCACACTCATGGATGAGTAACCTATGAGAGAATCAAATTCTCAAAATTACTATGACGGAATATCTAGCATAAGTATCTACATCTTCGATTACTTTGAAGAATCTTGATGCTTCCAACGTATGGTTCTCTACTTTATTCCTATATCTATGAACTTCTTAAAATCTTTGGACTCGGCATTTCAACGAACACGTGTCTAAAACCAGAGACCTCATTGGTAAACTAGAATGAAGTAAGAGTACCAACCCCTTGTCCATGAGAAAACCGAACAACATACATTATCATGTAAAAGTCCCAAGAGTTTACCAACTCAATCTCTGTGTGTTGTAGGTTAAAAACTGTATTTTGGTTAAGAACGTCGATACCGTTATTCAATGCACCTTATCTTATCCTAAACTGATAAAGGTAAACGTATTTTTCAAAATATATATCTCACTTTATAAATAAAGAGATAGCTATATCAGTTTAAAAATTGGTGCACAACAACGGTTATTCAAAACCAAATATTTGTTGTTAGGTAAAACCATGTGATTTAATCCAATATTACCAGTTGCTACGAAACACTATATTGAGGATCAAATCACCCATTTCCCAATATTCTACTCATTCTCAGCATCTGTAACGACATACAGATGTGAAATTCTAATCCGGTATATACATACCTTAGAGTCAGAATTAATTGGGAAACAGTTTTCAATTACAACGACACAGAAAAGCTGAAACATAAAATGTTTCAAGGGGTGGCCGAGTACTCCTAGTAATACCTTTTCCAATGCCAAGATTCATGATACTAGTTACAATATTCTTTGCCCTTACTTCAATCCCTTTATATGTCTCTACATCTTACGCTCTGTACACCAACTTAGCTTAGTTGGTTTTCTTCCTTCTATACCTTTCAGCACTAGCTTAAGATTTGGAAGAAGACTATCCAACAAGCTTAATTGGTGTACTCTCCTGTCGGGACCAGGTTCTTGCTCACGGAAAAAAATGTCACGCCAAGTATCATGCCAAGGGGGCGGGGGTCACCTTTTGAATCTGTGGGGACCACCTCTTGAGTCCGTGGGACGCACTGTAGAACAATGGGGAATTTTCAGAATACATTCCGAAAGAGGGCAGATCTGGAACTATAAATGAAATGATACCACTCCTATAATACATATGCGCCTTTTAAGTGAACCGGTACTATAGGAGTTTGAGAACTCGTAGTTAAGCGTGCTCGGGCCAGAGAAAGTCCTGGGATGGGTGACCTCATGGGAAGTGGCCCTTGGTCGGGTCTGGTTTGTTCTGAAAGACAAAACCGTGCGGTTTCGGCCAGAGCGGACAATACTCTCTGTATTGGGGGTGGGGCATGACAAAATGGTATCAGAGCTGGTCCCTCAATAGTAGGTCTGCGGTTCGAGAACGAACTATTGTTTAAAGGCGAGGCTCCTGTCGGGACCCGGTTCTTACTCACGGAACAAAGTGCTACGCCAAGTATCATGCCAATGGGGTGGGGTCCACCTCTTTGTAGGGTTCCTAGGCACTCTTACAAGGGTTAAGAAGGCATCAACCATGCCCGAATAAAATTTTAGACGTGCCGAACAACACAAAGCTGGGATCTTTTCTAGATTATTAGGGTTTCACATGCAAGTAAATATCTTTACAACTAAGTGTGAGGGATTACAACCTTTGTAGTCTGCTCCTTCGCTTCATAAGCTCCGTGTTGAGGTCCCTTCGCTGCGATCATCAAGAACTCCGACTCTCGTGAGGCTCCAAGAGGTGAATGATGCATCTTGTTTGAAGTCTTCATGATCTAAGATGATCTACCTTGAAGAATCTCTAACCCAAGCTTACACTTCACTAAACAACTTATTAGAGAAGTGAACACCCTAATCTAAGTGGCTAGAATAGATGAGGATGATGAAGTAGGAATTTTGCTCTCTTTTGTTTTCTATTTCTCACACTTATTCATCACAAACACAAAATCTAGAGAGCTTTTTTCAAGAGCTCAAAGGAAGAAGAAGATAAAGCTAATCCTTTTGTGATGAATAATGAATTATTGTAGTGGTTACAAATCTAACCATGAGTTAAGTATGATAGAGTTAACTCATGTAGAGAATTAACTAGAGGTTGAGATTTGGATTGGGTTAAATAATATCTTCACAAAATATCAAGCTTAAGGATAAAGTCAAAACTTCATGAAGCTTCATAGAAGCTTCTTGCAAAAGCTAACCCTAATCCAAACCCTAACCAAGTTTAAACCCTAAACCATTGTTAAATTTGTAACCCTAACATGTTACAATATTATATATCACATATACAATATATTTTGTAACAATAGAAAATAATACAATTAACATATATCGCATATATATCAATTTATTATCCCGTGAGAAAATGAATCAATAAAGCGAGCTTATATTAGTTAACGTAACGTAATATATCACATATATAATTATACATTAAATTATCGAATCAACACTTGATCCGATAACCCGGCTATATTACATATAACCGACTAATATAACATGTACCATTTTATCGAATCAACACTTGATCCGATGACCCGGTTATATCACATATACCCGGCCGATATCTCATATCGCGAGAATAGAATACGGTATCTCATATCGTATTATTCTCGGTCCCGCACATATCGTATATGTGCTCCTACTCCGTTTTGCCTGAGCCAGGAAACCTCTGTGTAGGACACTAAAGAATCGTCAATACGCCGGCAATAGGTGATGATCATGTCAAACACCTACAAGCTGCAAGCGGTCAGGTAAACGTAACAGCCACCCAGGTATTGAGCGATCAGAAGATCAACAAGCAAGCCTGTACATTCTCCTGTGAATCCAATCAGTAACACTCCCGTACAGTCCGGTCTCTTCATCTGATATGTTGCATATCTAGTCTAGGGGTGGTATACGTCAGACCCCAGTAACCGATAAGTCGTGTCGATATAAGGCTCATAACGGGTCGAGAAACTACTGATGACTCTTACCAGTAGCACTCCATATCAGCCCTGGCCAGGGACTTCCAGTTATAGCCAATCGAACACAGCACAACATCAACTCGCAATACCGGGAGAGACGAAACCCCTCCAATCGCTCATTGCCTCCATGTGATTTGGGACTGTACCCAAAAGCCACCGTTTTGCACGCCCTCTTAGACGTGGTAAGGTGGAAATCAAAGCACAGTGGGAATCACACAAGACTCTATGACGATCTCGGGTCTACAGACTAACCTGTACCAGTGTCACCGGAGAACTGTTATCTGACGATAGATATAATACCATCTAGGAGTTCTCGGCGAGTCTGTTTAGTGTACCCAGTCTCCACTGAGCACCCGTATACCATCTTTGATGTCAAACACCAATGGATATGGGATCATCCATCGCCCATCATCTGGGTCAAGATGCGTATACGTTAGTCTACTCTGGTGTATCGATGCCCTTTTTCGACACACCCTCGACTAGGAACAATTATAGGATGTACTCTTTGACTATCCTGGCCCCACTAGTGTGATCTCATCACAGTCCCAATAGTCGAGTACATATCCTAAGGGCTTTATCAACATGTGAGAGCAAGACGGTAAACTAATACAAGTCAACATATTAAGACAAAGTGAAACCAAATAGCATACTATCATGGCGAGCAAGAAAGTCCTCTCTATATATATCCAAGCATCCACTATAATATACATCATATGTACAACAATGGCCTCTAGGGCATATATATAACTAACAATCTCCCACTTGCACTAGGGCCAGGTGTTGTAGTATCTCATACCCAACATCCCGAGGAGTCTCTTAAATTGTATCTGGGGTATGACCTTCGTGAGTGGATCCGCAGTGTTGTCCTTCGTGTCAACTCTCCTGACCTCGATCTCGCGGCGATCAACTATCTCCCGGATCAGGTGATACCGCCTCAGAGTATGTCTGGATTTCTGATGGGACCTGGGTTCCTTGGCCAAAGCCACAGCTCCATTGTTATCACAATACAAAGGTATTGGATGCTCAATGGACGGAACCACACCAAGTTCAGTGATGAACTTCTTCATCCAGACAGCCTCTTTGGCAGCATCGTTGGCAGCGATGTATTCAGCCTCCATCGTCGAGTCTGCCACGGTTTCTTGCTTGGAACTCTTCCAACAAACCGCCCCTCCATTCAGGGTAAAGACAAATCCCGATTGCGACTTAGAGTTGTCCTTATCACTTTGGAAGTTTGAATTGGTAAAGGACTCCACCTGGAGTTCTCCGTTACCATACACCAAGAACATTTCCTTAGTTCTTCTCAAGTACTTGAGAATGTTCTTCACAACTGTCAAGTGATTCTCTCCTGGATCTGCTTGATACCTACTCACTACACTTAGTGAGTATGCCACATCGGGTCTGATACATAGCATCACGTACATGATAGAGCCTACTGCCGAAGCATAGGGTATCCCTTGCATGCGAGCTCTTTCCAAATCAGTCTTAGGAGACATCTCTTTGGAGAGAGTGAGTCCAGAGATCGTGGGTTGGTTCCCACGCTTGCATTCTTCCATACTAAACCTCTTTAGTATGGTGTCAATGTACCTGGATTGGGACAATCCCAGTATCCTCTTGGATCTATCTCTATAGATCTTAATCCCTAAAATGCAGGAGGCATCACCTAGATCTTTCATTGAGAATCTATGTGATAAGAAGAGTTTGACCGAGTGCAGCATAGGAACATCATTTCCTATCAAGAGTATGCCATCCACATACAATACGAGGAAGACAACCTTACTCTCTGCAACCTTCTTGTAAATACAAGGTTCATCTACGTTCTTGATGAAGTCAAACTCTTTGACTACCACATCAAAACAGATGTTCCAATTCCGCGATGCCTGCTTTAACCCGTAGATGGATTTAAGCAGCTTGCACACCTTTCCGCTGCTCCCACTATCTACGAAGCCCTCTAGCTGAGTCATGTACACGCACTCTTCTAAATCACCATTTAGAAAGGCGGTCTTAATATCCATTTGCCAGATTTCGTAGTCATGGTATGCAGCAATGGCAAGTAAGATCCGGATGGACTTAAGCATAGCCACTGGAGAAAAGGTTTCGTCATAATCCACACCTGGTTGTTGACGAAAACCCTTTGCAGCAAGTCTAGCTTTGAAAGTCTCCACTTTTCCATTTACACCAAGTTTCTTCTTAAAGATCCACTTGCTCCCAATGGGTTTTACCCCTTCAGGAGCAACTTCCAAAGTCCATACTTTGTTGGTGTACATGGATTCCATCTCAGATCGCATTGCATCCAGCCATTTCACAGAGTCCCCACTCGTGATGGCCTGCTCGAAGCTAGTTGGGTCATCATCTTCCATGATGCAATCCTCGCTTCCACCATCAATGAGAAAACCGTAGTATCCCTCAGGTGGATGAGAAACCCTACTAGATCGGCGGAGAGGCTGGGGTTCGTTGGGAACTACCGAATCCTCTGGTTCTACCAAATTATCTGTCGTAGTTTGTGTTGCTGGAACATATTCCAGTTCTACCTCCTTGCCACAAATTTCTTTTGCAAGAAATTCCTTTTCTAAAAAGGTGGCATGTCGAGAAACAAACACTTTTGTTCCTCAGTGTGGTAGAAGATATACCCTTGTGAGTTCTTGGGATATCCTACAAACTTGCATATGACAGACCTTGCCTCGAGTTTGTCCGGATTTAGCCTTTTGACATAGGCCGGACAACCACATATCTTAACATACTTAAGAGATGGTCTCTTCCTTTTCCATATCTCATATGGAGTGGTAGGCACTGATTTGGTAGGAACCATATTCAATAGGTGTATGGCTGTCTCAAGCGCATACCCCCAAAAGGAAATAGGTAACTCAGCATCACTCATCATAGAGCGTACCATTTCTAATAGGGTGCGATTTCTCCGCTCCGATACACCGTTGTGCTGTGGTGTATTAGGAGGAGTAAGCTGAGAGAGAATCCCATTCTCTTTTAGATAATCTAGGAACTCATTGCTTAAGTATCACCTCCTCGATCAGATCGAAGAATCTTAATACTTTTGCCCGTTTGGTTCTCTACTTCGTGCTTATATTCTCTGAATTTCTCAAAAGCTTCAGACTTATGTTTCATCAGGAACACATGTCCGTATCTAGAGAGATCGTCAGTGAATGTAATGAAGTAAGAAGAACCGTTCCTGGAATGCGTAGACATAGGACCGCATACATCACTATGTACCAGTCCTAAGAGTTCTGTAACTCTTTCTCCATGTCCACTAAACGGAGTTTTGGTCATTTTCCCTTTGAGACATGAATGGCAAATATCATAAGATAATAATTCGAACGGATTCAAATATCCATCTTTATGTAACTTAGCTAGCCGTGTCGCATTGATATGACCAAGTCTACAATACCACAAGAAGGATTCGTTCATTTCTGAACTCTTACTCTTGTGTGTGTTTTGTATATTAAGGACTGTATTTTGATTAAGAATGAATATGCCATTATGTAACGAGCCAGATCCAATCAACTTTTGATCTAGGAAGATGTTCATAACATTATCCTTTACTACAAAATTATATCCTTCTTTACTTAATAAAGAAACTTATATAATGTTGCACATCATGTTCGGTATATAATAACACTCATTCAGAATCAGTGTATTACTACTTGGTAATACAAGGTGATATTCGCCAACTGCTTTGGCTGCAATACTTGCACCATTCCCTACTTGTACGGAATGATCACCCTTCCCAGTTCTCTACCTTTACGTAGCCCATGTAACAATTTACATATGTGGGATCCCGATCCGGTATCTAATACCCAGGACGTAGGGTGAACTGAGAAACAGTTCTCAATAACTAACACACCCGAAGAAGGTGCATCAACATGCATGTTCTCCGTTTGGACGGCGTGAGAATCCAGATATTCTCCTATTCTCTGTTCAGTCTGATAACTCTTATAAGAAAGAACGGGACCAACGTTCCCCTGCTCAGTATAATAAGCGGGTTCAGTCAATACATCCATATTATTATCTTGATTAAGGCCTGACAGGGTCGCTACCTGGAGAGAGAGAGAAGAAAACACTTTAGCGTATGCTCTTGCAAGATTAGATTGGTTATTATCTTATCTAATCAGGATGTCTCCCACTGTTTTTATCAAATCTTCCTTCAAACCCTAAAAGGTAAGATTAGCCGAGATTAATTACACCCTACAATTTTGTCAATCTTTCAGCCAGATCAGTGTCGGTACTTGAGGGAGGTTCCCCATGCTTTCGCACGGACCTAATTAAGTAAGCCTCGTTTTCCCAGAGGCATAACCCCGTTAACATCTTTCTAGACACCTACTTGATCGGCTAATTGTCCTGTGTAAAATTCTCCCAGGAGTAACTCTTATTCACAGTGGGTATCGGGATCCAACTATCTCATAGGAGGTATGCAATCTCATTGCAAATTTCAACACTTGAAATTACCGATAATATTTTGCCCCTAACGTGCTATGACCTTGACGAATGACAACAAATCATAGTCCGCTAGTCAAGTTCAACCCGTACATTTCTTGATTGAATTAAACCCAGCCGTACGTCCCTTGACGAAAGCCAACAAAGCCGCACGACTACCCTATCTCATCATATGTTACATATAAGCAATAGTTAGCTGCCGCACACTACGCCTTGACGAAAGCCAACAAACGCAGCACGAATACTAAGTATTACCTATCTGAAATGTCGGAGGGCTACGCAGGTTTTTTTCCAGAAAAACCATGAGCGTAATGAACTTGATATCGTTGTAGAAACAAGTGATTTTTGAAAAGGTGTGTTTTTTAGGCTTTTCTAGTTTCGCTAAAGAGGTCACTCCCGGTGAAGGGATCTCGGCTCTTTCCTTATCGAATAAGGTGCAGGATATTTCACAAATACCACGGTGCAAAGCAAAAACTATAGAAGCAATCAAAAACTAAACTGTGAGTTTATAGCATCTGCCAGTTTTGCTAAAGAGGTCACTCCCAATGAAGGGATCTCGGCTCTTTCCTCATCGAATAAGGTGCAGGGTATATCGCATATATCGCTATGCAAAGCAAAACTGTAGCTACCCTTTTTATAAAGTTTTGATTTTACAACATCTTTTAGGTTTCTTTTCTTTTTATTAATCTCATTAATATATCCCATCAGCTTATACTTCCTAAGCATCAAAGAAGAAACGAAAGCAGTAATATTTATATATCAGCATATATATATATAGTATAAGCATTCGTCTCAGGCAGTAATATGATCTCATCACAGAACATTGCAACAGAAGAACATATATGAAATATTGGATATACTAGGATGTCCGTGTTTTTAATACGAGCCTATATAAAGCACGGATTCCACGGTCGCGATGAATAGCCAAACCCACATCCCTAGACCCCTAAGAGAGCGGCAAGCAACACTGCCAATTCTAGGGTTAGGAGACCCGGTCTCGACTCCTCGAGATGGCCTCCCACTGGACCCTAGAACCCGGTTACTTGTGCTCCCCTCCTTGGGTCTACCTAATGCGGAAAAGTAAATAATATACAATGGTGACATCAACCTCATCCCGGAAGTGCCCAAATAAAAGAATATTACATACAAATGAATTTTACATGAATGAAAATAAAAACCCTCATCTCACATAAAACCCCCGGCTATTCAGAACACGACAATCCAATATAACATATCACAACAACACATAATATCTCATATCATCAACGTAAGTAAGTATGCGTATCCCGATTGTCGTTGATGTATAGCAACGAAACCGGCGATACCCCACATACTACACTTACGGTCACAGAAAAGAAAGTGTAAAACTACAACATTTGGAATCCACAAACACTTTAGACATCGTAAATCCGAAATATCACATACTTCGCATTTCATGCCTAACTATATGAATTCCATATATTGTATCACATTCCAGATAAATAGACAATATTAAACTTTCCGATCGAATAATCAAATACCCAAGATTTCCTAAATAGCTAAACACTTGAGCGGAGTTCAAATAATCCCAGAATATGTCACAGTAGAAATGGTCCAGCCGTAGAAGGGTCAAGCCAACGCCTCACATGTGGCACGCCGTACTGCCCCAAACCCTAAGGTTTAGAGGCAGTTCAGACGGTCATATAATCGAGTTAAGGTTTGTGTTCTTCTAGAGGGTCCACCGCGTTACTTGCACATTTTTCCGAAAGATTTAAACTCAAGAAAAATTCAACACTTGAAAGTTTTTCGTGTCGGGAAAAAGTGAGTTAATGATATCCGTTCGAACATTTTAATAGTTTCTAAATTATTCGGAAAACAGAACGAAATTAAACTATCAGATCGAATCAACGATTCCAAAATAATCCCTAGAACACTCAACACTTGAGTCAGATTAAAAATACCCAGAAATATACACTAGCAGCTACGGTCATTACTGTGCAAAAAACAATGTTAAATCCAACTGTACGGCCGCCGATCCGCGGCCCAAGCAAGGTATGGCCGCGGTTTCGCGGCGGTCCATACGACTTACCATCTCGTTTTCCACAGTGATGCTTATAATTCCCTGTTGATTTTTTAAGGTATTTTTAATACAGAAAAAATCACATTTTTAAAAATTGTCCAGAGAAGGGGTCTATTCCGATGTTTCGGTGTTCGATCGGAGTTTTAACTTCGTATACACGTCGCCTAATGCTCTAGCTAAGCTCTGATACCACTGTAGGGTTCCTAGGCACTCTTACAAGGGTTAAGAAGGTATCAACTATGCCCGAATAAAATTTTAGACGTCCGAACAACCCAAAGCTGGTATCTTTGCTAGATTATTAGGGTTTCACATGCAAGTAAACATCTTTACAACTAAGTGTGAGGGATTACAACCTTTGTAGTCCGCTCCTTCGCTTCATAAGCTCCGTGTTGAGGTCCCTTCGCTGCGATCATCAAGAACTCCGACTTTCGTGAGGCTCCAATAGGTGAATGATGCATCTTGCTTGAAGTCTTCATGATCTAAGATGATCTACCTTGAAGAATCTCTAACCCAAGCTTACACTCCACTAAACAACTTATTAGAGAAGTGAACACCCTAATCTAAGTGGCTAGAATAGATGAGGATGATGAAGTAGGAATTTTTCTCTCTTTTGTTTTCTATTTCTCACACTTATTCATTACAAACACAAAATCTAGAGAGCTTTTTTCAAGAGCTTAAAGGAAGAAGAAGATAAAGCTAATCCTTTTGTGATGAATAATGAATTATTGTAGTGGTTACAAATCTAACCATGAGTTAAGCATGATAGAGTTAACTCATGTAGAGAATTAACTAGAGGTTGAGGTTTGGATTGGGTTAAATAATATCTTCACAAAATATCAAGCTTAAGGATAAAGTCAAAGCTTCATGAAGCTTCATGGAAGCTTCATGCAAAAGCTAACCCTAATCCAAACCCTAACCAAGTTTAAACCCTAAACCATTGTTAAATTTGTAACCCTAACATGTTACAATATTATATATCACATATACAATATATTTTGTAACAATAAAAAATAATACAATTAACATATATCGCATATATATCAATGTAGGGTTACTAGGCGCTCTAACAAGGTACTACAAGGCATCAACCATGCCCGATTAAAATTTTAGCCGTGCCTAACAACCCTAAACAAGATCTTGGCTAGACTATTAGGCTATCACATGCAAGTAAATAAATTTTACTACTAAGTGAATACGAAATACAACCTTTGTAGATCGGTCCTTCACTTCTAAAGCTCCTTGTTGTAGTCCCTTTGCTGCGATCAAGGTTCTCACGGGCTCTTGCATGGCTTCACGAGGCGAAAGAAGCGTCCTTGCTTGAAGTCTTCGAGGCCGAAGATGATCTACGTCGAGGGAATACCAACTCAAACTACTACTTCACTAACTAGAGAATTAGTGAAGAAAATACCCTAAACTAAAGTGCTAGTCTAGTAGAGGATGGAGAAATAGAAAGTGGGTTCACTTTAGAATTTATTTTCTCACAATCTTTCACTCTTTTTTTAAAACCCTAGCAAGCTTTTTCTTTTTGCTCAAAGAAGAAAAAGATAAACAAAAGAAAAAGATGAGAATAATTATCAAGTAAGTAAGCTAACCATGGGTGAGTGAGTATCATATACTAACTCATGTAGAGACATAACCATGGCTAATCCAAATGGTTAGGTTAAGAAAGATCTAAAGTAAAGACAAAGTTAGTGGACTTTGTCAAAGCAAAGCAAGCTTCTACAAGCTTCATGGTCTTTCCAAATCTCCACTAATTTTGTAATTACCTTAAATAATTATAACCCACCATAATAAATAGAATGGTGTATATCTTACACATCCATGAAAGATGTATCATCAACCATGATACAAATAGAAAACACATTTTAATATATATCACATATATATTAAAGTTGCGCACATGTGAGAATAATCCTTAAGTGAACAGATGTTAGTTAATATAAATTAGTATATCTAATATACAATTATACACTAAATTATTAAATCAACACTTGACTTAATAATCCGGTCATATCTCATATAACCGACTAATATCCAATGTATCGACTTATCGAATCAACACTTGATTCGATAACCCGGCTATATCACATATAACCTCGCGATACAAAAAGTCACGAGAATAGAATACAATATCACATACACGCATTATTCTCGGTCCCGCACATATCATATACGTGCTCCTATTTCGTTTTGCCTGAGCCAGTAAAACCTCTGTGTAGGACTCTAAAGAATCGTCAATACGCCGGCAGTAGGTGATGATCACATCAAGCACTCACAAGCCGTCAGCGGTACTAGCTGGACGTAACGGCTACCCGGGTATTGAGCGATCAGAAGATCAGCAAGCAAGCCCGCTCCAACTCCTGTAAAAGCCTGCCGGTAACACTTCCCGTACAGTCCGGTCTCTTCGTCTGATATGTCGCATATCAAGTCTAGGGGTGGTAAACGTCAGACCCCAATAACCGATAAGTCGTGCCGATGTGAGGCTCATAACGGGTCGAGAAACTACTGGTAATACTTACCAGTAAATCACTAAATCAGCCCTGGCCAGGGACTTCCCTGTTACGGCCAATCGAGCACAGCGCAACATCAACCCCCAATACCGGGAGAGAAGAAACCCCTCCTATCGCTCATTCCCTCCATGTGACTCGGGACTGTACCCAAAAACCACCGTTTTGCACGCCCTCATGGACGCGGTAAGGTGGAAATTAAAGCACAGTGGGAATCACACAAGACTCTATGACGATCTCGGGTCTACAGACTAACCTGCACAAGTGTCACCAGAGAACTTCCATCTGACGTGAGGTATAATACCATCTGGGAGTTCTCGGCGAGTCCGTCCAGTGTACCCAGTCTCCACTGAGCACCCGTATACCATCTCTGATGTCAAACACCAATGGATACGGGATCATCCATCGCCCATCACATGGGTCGAGAAGCGTATACGCTAGTCTACTCTGGTATATCAATGCCCTGTCTCGATATACCTACGACAAGGAACATTAAAGGATGTACTTATGGACTACTATGTCCCCACTAGTATGATCTGCATCATAGTCCAGCTAGTCAAGTACACATCCTAAGGGCTTTACCATCATGTAACTATAAGACAGTATCAAGAGACAAGTATACATGTTAAGATAAAGAGCAACCAGATAGCATACTATCATATCGAGCAAAAAAGTCCTCTCTATATATGTCCAAGCATCCAATATAATATACATCATCTGTACAATACTGGCCTCTAGGGCATACATACAACTAACAATCAATGTATTATCCCGTGAGAAAATGAATCAATAAAGCGAGCTTATATTAGTTTACGTAACGTAATATATCACATATATAATTATACATTAAATTATCGAATCAACACTTGATCCGATAACCCAGCTATATTACATATAACCGACTAATATAACATGTACCATTTCATCGAATCAACACTTGATCCGATGACCCGGTTATATCACATATACCCGGCCGATATCTCATATCGCGAGAATAGAATACGGTATCTCATATCGTATTATTCTTGGTCCTGCACATATCATATATGTGCTCCTACTCCATTTTGCCTGAGCCAGGAAACCTCTGTGTAGGACTCTAAAGAATCGTCAATACGCCGGCAGTAGATGATGATCATATCAAACACCCACAAGCTGCAAGCGGTCAGCTAAACGTAACAGCCACCCAGGTATTGAGCGATCAGAAGATCAACAAGCAAGCCTGTACATTCTCCTGTGAATCCAATCAGTAACACTCCCGTACAGTCCGGTCTCTTCATCTGATATGTTGCATATCTAGTCTAGGGGTGGTATACGTCAGACCCCAGTAACCGATAAGTCGTGTCGATATAAGGCTCATAACGGGTCAAGAAACTACTGATAACTCTTACCAGTAGCACTCCATATCAGCCCTGGCCAGGGCCTTCCGGTTATAGCCAATCGAACACAGCACAGCATCAACTCCCAATACCGGGAGAGACGAAACCCCTCCTATCGCTCATTGCCTCCATGTGATTCGGGACTGTACCCAAAAGCCACCGTTTTGCACGCCCTCTTGGACGTGGTAAGATGGAAATCAAAGCACAGTGGGAATCACACAAGACTTTATGACGATCTTGGGTCTACAGACTAACCTGTACCAGTGTCACCAGAGAACTGCTATCTGACGATAGGTATAATACCATCTAGGAGTTCTCGGCGAGTCCGTTCAGTGTACCCAGTCTCCACTGAGCACCCGAATACCATCTTTGATGTCAAACACCAATGGATATGGGATCATCCATCGCCCATCATCTGGGTCAATATGCGTATATGCTAGTCTACTCTGGTGTATCGATGCCCTGTCTCGACACACCCTCGACTAGAAACAATTATAGGATGTACTCTTTGACTACCCTGGCCCCACTAGTGCGATCTCATCACAGTCCCAGTAGTCGAGTACATATCCTAAGGGCTTTATCAACATGTGAGAGCAAGACAGTAAACTAATATAAGTCAACATGTTAAGACAAAGTGAAACCAAATAGCATACTATCATGTCGAGCAAGAAAGTCCTCTCTATATATATCCAAGCATCCACTATAATATACATCATATGTACAACAATGGTCTCTAGGGCATATATATAACTAACACTCTTGAATCCGTTGGGGCCACCTCTTGAGTCTGTGGGACCCACTATAAAACAATGGGGAATCTTCAGAATACATTCCGAAAAAGGGCATATCCGGAACTATAAATGAAATTATACCACTCCTATAATACAGAGACATCTTTTAAGTGAACCGGCACTACAGGAGCTTGAGAACTCCGTGGTTAAGCTTGCTCGGGCCAGGGAAGTCCTGGGATGGGTGACCTTCTAGGAAGTGGCCCCTGGTCGAGTCCCGTTCGCTTCGAAGGACAAAACCGTGCAGTTTCAGTCAGAGCGGACAATACTCTTTATATTGGGTGTGGGCGTGACATCTCCTTATACAATGAGCTCTCAACTTGAGAGACGGTGAAGAAGGGGAGAAAACCGAATTATCTAATTCAATTTCTACAGAACCCGTGGTCATTCTTGAACTGAAATAAATTTCATCGAGTTCATATGTAACTATATGAGATGGTCATTTCAAGAAATATGAATATCCGTAGTGATACATAGTGTTCTGGAGAAGGCAAAGGGTAAAGTAGAAGTGGCAGGGATATATGCGACTTTTTCATGAATCATAATAATCCAAAGCCAGAAGTAAAAAAGTTCGGTTAACTTAGTTTATGAGTTTTAGTTTATGTTCAGTCATGGCAGCCAAAGAGAGAAAAGAAACACTCAGCGTGCACTCTATCAAGATTAGATTGGTTAATTACTTTATCTAATCCGGATAGCTCCCACTGTTTTCTCGAATTCTCCTTCAAACCCTAAAAAGAGAACTAATCGGGATCATGTACATCTTACAAGTTCGCTAATCGTTCAGTCAGGCCAGTGTTGGTATTCCGAGGAAGACTCCCCGTGCTTTCGCATGGACCTAATTAAATAACCTCATTTCTGCAGAGGCATAACCCCGTTAACACCTTTCTAGGCACCTAATGGGTTAGCTAGTTGCTAAGTGAAAATTTCCCGGGCGTAATACCTACTCATCGGTGGGGATCGGGACCCAACTATCATTGTATGATAAGTTTGACGGAAGCCAACCAAATTCACCATACTCCAGAAGGTATGCGTAAACTTGACAAATTTCCCTTATATTTGAAACCCCTAATATGGTTTCTACTCTAAGCGGCTTATAGCCTTGATAGAGACCAATGTGCCATAAGCCGCTAGTCAAGTTCTACCTGTCATTATTGTTGATTAATATTAATCCACCCGCATAAACCCTTGATAGAGACCAACGTGACTATGCGGCTGTCCTAAATAATTGTATCACTATGCAGCAAATAAGGATCACATAGCTACCGTACACTATGCCTTGATAGAGACCAACGTACATATCATGAATACTATGCGCTACTCATCTGAAACGACGGAGGGCTACGGTAGGTTTTGTGCGAAAACTTTTAACGTAATGAACTTGATATTGTTGAAGGAACTCGAGTGGCTTTGTAAAGGAGTGGTTTAAGCTCCGATTTTAAAACAATTGGTTTTGAAGATAACCGAGTAGTTTTAAAAATTGGTTCCGACAACATCGTTTAGGTTTTTTTACTTTGCATTAAACATATGATGTGATCCCATCGTTCTATGTTTCTAAGCCACACCAGAAACAACAAAAATAGCTTATGCCATCCACATTCGCCACGGAGTCTCGGGTCTTCATCGTAAGGTTACTTAACTTATGGCAGGGCGGAGACAGGGCTAGTGCGGATGCAAAACATATAGAAGCATCTTATATATATATCATTATCACAGGCTTGCGATAAACAACAAACAAGATGGAATAATGGATAAGCTAGGAGCCCCGTGTTTCGTTTGAGCCGCAAACGAAACGCAACTTTCCCGGGTCGTGTAGATAGCCCATACAAACTCGAACCATGACTTCTACGAGTGCGGCAAGTTACCCGCCAATTCTAGAAGTGAGGCAACAGCACTCAATGTTATGAGGGGGCCACCCGACACTTCATGGAATCCGGTAACTTGAGCACTTCTCCATGGGTCAACCTAAAACCCATATAAGTGTGGAAAGCAACCCGCCAATTCTAGAGCGAGGCGGCTCAAACTCATCACTATGAGATGACTGCAGGGTTGCCTAGGACGGTAGCAAGGTTTCGGGAGGCATCGTCCGTGCCAATTACAAAAAATTTCCGTTCTAAACAACCCTAACCCTAGAATATTTACTAGAAAATCCGACGAAAACATATGTAAACAACTTTACATCTAAGTGAATGAGGAATGCAACCTTTGTAGACCGGTCCTTCACTTCTAATGCTCCGTGTAATAGTCCCTTCGCTGCAAGTAATGATCATCCGAACTTTAGAAAGGGTTCACTTGAAGAAATGAACAAGCTTGCTCGAAGTCTTCGAGGCCGAAGATGATCTACGTCGAGAAGACTCAAGCTCATGCTAGCTCTTCACTAATGGTAGATTAGTGAACCAAACACCCTAAACTAAATGACTAATAGTAGAGAATAATGAAGTAGGAAATGAGCTCACTTTAGATTTGTTTTTCTCACAATATTTTCTCATCTTGAGAAAAGCTAGCAAGCTTTCTCAATGAAGAAGAAGATGAAGAATGAAAACGAGAGAATGAACTCTTGAGGTGAGAATTGTTGGGGTCGAAAATTGCACCCCGGTTGACCAAGTCAAAGTCTAGGTCAACCCCAAGTCAAGTGGGCCCAAGCCCAGATCAAATGGGCCCATGCCCAGGTCGAGTCCGAACATGAAGTGGCCAGCCTTTCCCCATGCCAAAATGAAATCATGTAATAAATAATTTTTATGTTATTTTTATGCATGAATGGGCATAAAGCCAAATTTTTGTAAAGCCCATGGCTTATGTGCAAAAAGAAATGGCACATGAGCCATAGAATGGGAAAAATGCCATTTTGTAAAGCCCAAGGAGCTATATGTAAATATGTAAGCCTATATAAGGCAACATGATGATGAATAAAAGATATACTTTTCATTCCCAAAAATTAGGGCCTATGCCTCTTTCTCCTTCCTTAAGGTTCTAAAACCTTCTTCTTTCTTTTGAGTTAAATCAAAAGTTTTACTCTTCTTTTTCCAAAACTAAATAGTTTTTCACCACAAAACCCACAAAGGGAAACTTGGATCTGCCATTAGATCTCAAAAGGGGGAGATTTTTAAGTCTCCCCCCTTTTCCAAGATCCGGCCAAACGACAGGAAGAAGAAGGAGACCCATCTCCAGAAACCCCACTTTGGGGAAGATTCAGGGCTCAAGGGGAGAACTCTCTTCATCAGCTTCAAAATATCCTAGGAGTTTAACTCCTCATACACACACACACACACAAAATAATAAGTGTTCCTTTCTGGGAGTACAACTCCCATTGCAGGGACCAAATCCCTTTTACCACCCGAGCGCATACGTGCCTGGCACGTGAGGCGCTAGCACCCAAAGCGCTAGCGCTCTTGAGCTCAAAGCGCTAGCGCCCAAAGCGCTAGCGCCTGACACGTGGGGCGCTAGCGCTCTTGCGCTCAGAGCGCTAGCACCAAAAGTGCTAGCGCCCGAGCGCCCACGTGCCTGGCACGTGGGGCGCTAGCGCTCAAAGCGCTAGTGCTCTGACGCCCAAAGCGCTGGCGCTCGAGCACCCACGTGCCTGTCACGTGGGGCGCTAGCGCCCTTGCGCTCAAAGCACTAGCGTCCAAAGCACTGGCGCTTTTTCCCACGCATCCTTTGGATGCCCTTTCCCTTTATATATATATATATGTATATATATATATATATATATACATATATGTATATATATATACATATACACACAAACATACTCCACACTAAAAATACCTCCCCCGTTAGAAAAAATTTCTAACGGGGCGTTGCCCCGCACCCCGCAAGGGGGCTGCTAGCTCCGTTGACCCCTAGCCCGCTATCCGGGTAGCGGGACCTCCGTAAAAACTCTACGGGGCCCCCGATATACCCAAACCCTTTCAAAACACAACACTGCACATTGAGTTCGCATGACCAGTTTAACCTGTTAATCGGAGGTTCTCTCGCTCCAAAGGCGAGGGGTAATTAACGGCAGCTTAGTCCGCGGATGCCGGAGATTCGGATCTCTACAATCAATAAACCCCAGCCTATCCTAGGAAGGAGGAATCTGTAGTACGCCAGACAAGCGCGCGCGTATTCCCATCTCAATGTGGTGACGAAAAACACCCTACAGATTCTGGCACGCCCGGTGGGACCTATCTTTCCTCCCATATTTCGGGTTAAGCTTTCATGATGACTCAATTAATATGCATATCAATTGCCTGTACTAAAATCATGTTTTTGTGTGCAGGTTAACGTTCTCCAATTGCAATCTTCGGACGCAGCAAAGATGTCTCCAAGGATCAGCTCAGCTCTCGACACAACTCCCATCTCCTACACGATGAAGATGGACTCCAGGACGGTCCTCCCGGCCGGTCTCGGGCGACAATGGGAGGAGCCGCCGCTACCATTTGGCTCTATTATGTTCGTGTCAGCTAGCATTGTCCCAGCTCCTCAAGCTCCGATAACAGACAAACCGGTCTCAAAAGGGAAAAAGGCCGAATGTCATGGTTGCGAGGGCACCTCTGCCCAAGCACAAATCCGTTTCCAAACGACCCCTCATCGCTCCAACTGGGGGCAAGGCCATCAACGTCAACAAAGCAACGGGGCATCTCGAGCAAGCTCCAGCGGTGCCCTTGACAACTGCTCTATCGGGTATCTTCTCTAACCTCCCCATCAATCAACTCGCGGTGGATTCCCAGAAAACGGAGGCCCGCCAAGCCCTCAAAGTCGAGAAGCTAAGGCAGAAAAGGCTCAGATACAGAGCCAATAAAAGGGCTAGGGCTCATACTAGGCTGAGCTTCATGAGGCTCCGAGAACGTGGTTACCCCGCCAAAGATAAAGAGACGACTGGATATGTGGTCCATACTGTCTACATGGTCGGACATGAAGAAACAAACCCTCCCATGCTTCACAGCCATGGTGATGATATGGCGGATATTGCCCAACATCCACTCGGCCTAAATGATGAAGAGCTCGCTCAGGCCGATAAGCCAAAAGAGCCCAGGGTTCCTGCTGAATTGTGCTCAGGCAATAAGGATGACCCGGTTGTCATAACCAGAACTACAGAACAAGCATTATTCCGATGGCTTCAGAGGCGGCTTCAGGACAGGGATGAGAAGTTAGCCAAGGTACAGTCTAAGGTCGATGAATTGGCAAACGTCGTGGCAGATCTCGCGACCCAAGTCGCCCGATTGCAATTACAGCAGAATCAAATTTTGGTTCATGAGGCAGGGATTGATACCCGGAGGCAGCCAACTGATACCCCCTTCAACCTAAGAGCGGAGCGTCTTCGCGAAAAACGGCCGCGATCAGCCTCCGGTCCCTCCGATACATGCTCCAAAGGGGAATCGCCTCTGAAAGAGAAACTGGATAAGGTCTATTCCTTCAGAAGGGACAAGATCCGTAAAATATTCAAAGATGCCCTGAGGAACGGTCTACAACTGCCAGAGTCAAAAAGACCGCAGGAAGCGAACATAACCGACGACCCAAAATACTGCCCCTATCACAGAGTGATAGGTCATGCCATTGAGGACTGCTTCGTCTTCAAAGATTGGGTCGAAAAGCAATACAAGGCAGGAGAGGTAGAACTGTCTAAAGGCGTGCTAGCAAACAGTCAAGCTATGACCGCCGATTTCATACAAATAGAGATCGAAGCCTTTCGAGAACCTAATCCTCCCAGACATGTGCCATTATCTGGAAAGGGTGAACCAAAAACTGATCGGCCTCAAGGACCAGCATCAGTAAGGGCACCTACTCTAATGGAGAGAAAGAAGAAGGTGTACTCCTTCAGGAGGGATGAGGTCCGCAATATATTCGAGGAAGTCTTGAACAACGGTCTGCAATTGCCTATTCCGAAGAGGCCATATGAAATGAATATGACCGGCAATCCCGTATACTACCCATACCATAGGGTGGTGAGTCATACCATTGAAGACTGCTGTGTTTTTAAAGATTGGGCAGAGGACCAATACATGCTTGGAAAACCTCCACAGTCCTCGGATGTATCGGCAAGCCACAGAGCTACGGTCATCAATACTGCTCCGCCAAGATCAAAATTCAAGAAGCTGGGATAAGCAAAGATGACCACCACGTCGTTAAACTGGGAACAATCGACCTCTAAGTCGTTAAACTGGGAATGTAAAAAAAATGTGTAAATAAAAAAAAGGAATGTGCAAATAAATAAATAAAAAGAAAAACCGAAATGATGGGGCAACTCGCAATAAAAATCAGCGAGTAAAATAAAGATGAAAAATGAAGCCGAAATGATAGGGCAACCGCGAATAAAAGCCGAAATGATAGGGCAATCGCGACCTTCGCGATAAGAAAAGCTGAAATGATAGAGCAATCGTGGTAAAACAAAAACAAAAAATAACAAACAAAACAAAGGCCAATGATGAGTCGCTCCTGGTACCATATTCCGGTGCAGCGATGCAGACGCTAACCAAAATCCAATTTCCCAAAATTCTCCCAGCCCTACGGCCAGTCCCCAAATTGACTACCGTATACAATCCACATGCTCAAATAATTCTCATCATACCCATGCCCCACCGTAATCACCAGTTACGCGGCTGGTCTCCGCCCTTGGAATTATGCTCCATTGGGAAGACTCGCTCATGTGTCCTCACGATGCATGAGGAGAACAAACATTCGTGGGATCCTTACGACTCATAAAGGAAAAACACACTTGGGGGTCCTCACGACTCTTAAGGAGAAAATGCACCTGCGTGATCCTTACGACTCGTAGGGACGAAATGCTTTTATGGGACCCTTACGGCCCATAAAATTGAAAAGCCTTAGGTGATAGGGATCTAAACCTGTCTCCTAAGCCATCGCTTCCCAATATGCAACGGCGAATGATGAGTCACTCCTGGTACCATATTCCAGTGCAGCGATGCAGACGCCAACCAAATTCCAAATCCCATACCCCAAGTGGCGAATGATGAGTCGCTCCTGGTACCAAATTCCAGTGTAGCGATGCAGACGCCAACCAAATTCCAAATCCCATACCCCATCGACGAATAATGAGTCGCTCCCGGTACCATATTCCAGTGCAGCGATGCAGAGGCCAACCAAATTCCAAATCCCATACCCTAACGGCGAATGATGAGTCGCTCCTGGGACCATATTCCAGTGCAGCGATGCAGACGCCAACAAAGTCCCAAAAATTTTCCGGCCCTACGGTCTGGATCATACATCCTGCAAATCCGTATGCAATCCACGGGCGTAAAACGATCCCAATCCCTCCCAAGTCCTGCCGGTGAGACCACATTCAAAGTCCCACCGGCGGTGAAGATTCAAAAAAAAAGGTATGTCCATAAGCAAAATGGGCACGGATGAAAACCCGAAAGGGCTCCGTGAGTAAAAACAGCAGGACTTCCGGCGAGTTTGTAAAAAATACGAAAGGGTGCAAACTCGTGAAAAGATATGGAATGCACTCACAAAGTCCTCTCGACTTTGTGAGGAGAAAATTCCCGCGTGAGATCCTTACGAGTCACAAATGAGCAACCACACTTAGGAGTCCCCACGACTCCTAAGGATAAAATACACCTACGGGATCCTTATGACCCATAGGGAGAAAATGCTTTGTGAGACCCTTATGGCTCACAAAATTGAAAAGTCTTAGGTGAAAGGGACCAAAAACCCGTCTCCTAAGCCATCGCTTCCTGATAAGCAAGCGCAAATGATGATTCGCTCCTGGTACCATATTCCAGTGTAGCGATACTGATGCCAAGCAAAAACCAAATCCCCATATCCTCTCATGGAAAATGATGATTCGCTTCTGGTACCGTATTCCAGTATAGTGATGCTGATGTCAACCCAAATCACAATCAACAAGTCAACTTCAACTCCGAAACTGCAGAAAGCGGAGCAAGTCAGAATCCAATCTCGACACCGCAAGAAGCGGAGCAATTCAAGTTCACCCCTGACACTGCGGGAAGCAGAGCAAGTCAAATAGAGCGTCGACCATCCATGTCGCAAAAAGGGCAGTGCAGGCTTCCCACAAATCGGGAACCGAATCGCTCCGGATCAGAGCGTCGACCGTCCATGTCGCAAAAAGGGTAGTGCATGCTTCCCATAAATCGGGAACCAAATCACTCCAGATCAAAGCGTCGACCGTCCATGTCGCAAAAAGGGCAGTGCAGGCTTCCCACAAATCGGGAACCAAATCGCTCCGGATCAGAGTGTTGACCGTCCATGTCGCAAAAAGGGCAGTGCAGGCTTCCCACAAATGGAGAACCAGATTGCTCCGGAGCAGAGCGTCGACCGTCCATGTCGCAAAAAGGGCAGTGCAGGCTTCCGACAAATCAGGAACCAAATCGCTCCGGATCAGAGTGTCGACCGTCCATGTCGCAAAAAGGGCAGTGCAGACTTCCTACAAAGCAGGAACCAGATCACTCCGGGCCAGGGAAACGACTACCATGGACGCTCCGCCTCGAAGACGCAAACGTCGACCGTCCATGTCACAAAAAGGGCAGTGCATTCTTCCTACAAAGCAGAAACCAGATCACTCCGGGCCAGGGAAACGTCTACCATGAACACTCCGTCTCGGAGACGAGTCAAGCGTCGACCATCCATGTCGCAAAAAGGGCAGTGCAGGCTTCCTACAAAGCAGGAACCAGATCACTCCGGGCCCAGGAAAAGTCTACCACGGACACTCCGTCTCGGAGACGCGTCAAGCGTCGACCGTCCATGTCGCAAAAAGGGCAGTGCATGCTTCCTACAAAGCAGGAACCAGATCACTCCGTGCCAGGGAAAAGTCTAACACGGACACTCCGTCTCGGAGATGCGTCAAGCGTCGACCGTCCATGTCATAAAAAGGCAGTGCAGGCTTCCCACAAATCGGGAACCAAATCGCTCCGGACCAGAGCGTCGACTGTCCATGTCGTAAAATAGGCAGTGCAGGCTTCCCACAAATCGGGAACCAAATCGCTCCGGATCAGAGCGTCGACCGTCCATGTCGCAAGAAGGGCAGTGCAGGCTTCCCACAAATCGGGAACCAAATCGATCCAAATTAGAGCATCGACCGTCCATGTAGCAAAAAGGGCAGTGCAGGCTTCCTACAAATCGGGAACCAAATCGCTCCAGATCAGAGCGTCGACCGTCCATGTCGTAAAAAGGGCAGTGCAGTCTTCCCACAAATCGGGAACCAAATCGCTCCGGATCAGAGCGTCGACCGTCCATGTCGCAAAAAGGGCAGTGCAGGCTTCCCACAAATCAAATCGCTCCGGATCAGAGCTTTGACCGTTCATGTCGCAAATAGGGCAGTGCAGGCTTCCCACAAATCGGGAACCAAATCGCTCCGGATAAGAGCGTTGACTGTCCATGTCGCAAAAAGGGCAGTGCAGGCTTCCCACAAATCGAGAACCAAATCGCTCCGGATTAGAGCGTCGACCGTCCATGTCGCAAAAAGGGCAGTGCAGGCTTCCCACAAATCGGGAACCAGATCGCTCCGGAGCAGAGCATCGACCGTCCATCTCGCAAAAAGGGCAGTGCAGGCTTCCCACAAATCGGGAACCAAATCGCTCCGGATCAGAGTGTCGACTGTCCTGTAAGTCGACATTAGACACTCCACGAGTTGCGGGGAGGCAGAAATATGAAAAACAATCTTTTTCTTTAAACTAACATCGACTAACCGAAATGATCTTTGCTAAACACTAACTAACATTATCATAGGAGGAATTAGCTACTATGAAAGAAGATTATACCTAATGAACCAAGTCCTTCTTCTAGTCGTTAACCACCTCCTCGTCGGCCTCCTCTTTGTAATAGAAGATCCACCCGAGAGCTACTACTCCAAGCTTTGCCTCTAACTTGAGGAAACTAGGTTACTCAAAGTGCTAATCAAAGCAACCTAGGGAATATAGAGTGTGATTAGGGATTAATAAGTCTTGCTGACCCTTGATCTCAACACATGAGAGGTTAGGGTTAGGGTTTGAAGAGAGAGAGAGAGAGCTTGAGGAGAGAGAATGTGAGAGTGAGAATGAAATGAAATAATATCTCATCTTGAATATATGAAGCATAACGATTTATTAAATGAATAAATCAAATGATTTATCAACCATGCTTCATTTATTCACTTTGTGTGATTCATCTCATGAGTCATTAGTCATTAAATACATCATTGACTCCATGGATGAATCACACAAATGAGTCACTAAATCAATAAATGCAAATGCCACATTAGCCCTCAAATCATCATCCTTCTAGAAACTTCTCGCCAATTTATGAGAACGCCCCTCCTATCCGTGAAAACACGGAAAAACTTTAGACTGTATAAATCCAATAATCAGATACTAGAATCTGGCTTAAACCAAAGCCTGCTAGTAAAAACTGTTCGAACATCGTACGTGCATAAAATGCACGTGCATGTCCGAAACCTGTCGTAAAACCATACGACCTCTATATTGTTTCGCCCGGAGCAGGGAAACTCTCTGTGTGGGACTCTAAAGACTCGACTACTATGCTGGCAGTGGGTTTAACCACAGACCGCAAGCGGCACTAGCAATACGTAACTGTTCCCAGGTAGATGTCGATAAGAAGGCCGATGAGGAAACCTATCTGAACTCCTACTGAGCCTGATGTGACAATCTCCGTACAGTCCGGTCTGTTCGTCTAGGACTATCGCATATCGGGCCTAGGGGAGGCAAGCATCAGTCCCTTAAAAGCGGTATAAGTCGTGTCGGAGTGAAGCCCATTACACCTTGAGAAACTACTGGAAAACCTACCAGTAAATCTCGCTTGCCCTGGCCAGGGACTTTGCGTAATGGCTCTCCAAACACAGCGCGATATCAACTCCCAATACCGGGAGAGACGAATCCTGTCTAACCGCCACTGCCTCCAAGTGCTCGGGACGGCACCCAACTGCCACCTGTTTGCACGACTCTGATGAGCCGTGGTATTGTAGCAATCTAAGAACAGTGGGACACACTCGAGGCGAAGTAGCAGTATCAAGTCTGCGGACTATGCTGTACTCATGTCACCTGGGAACTGTTAACTGACGACGGGTATAATACCAACCAACAGTTCCCTACGAGTCCTATCCGGTGTACCCGTAACCCAACGAGCACCTGTATACTATCTCCAGTACGACGTACTGACGGCTGTGGGACAGACCATCTCCCCAACTAGGATGAGAAGCATACACACTAGTCTACTCCGGAGTATCGATGCCCTGTCTCGATAATCTTACGACTAGGGACCTGAAAAAGGATGTGCTTGCAGACTACCCAGCCCCCACTAGTGTGACTGCCATCACAACGCTGGTAGTCAAGCAAGATCCTAAGGGCTCTATCAATACGTACACACATATTAAGATAGATTTAACCAAGTAGCATACTACCATGTTTAGCAAGAATGTTAATATAACTGTGAATATCCCAAGCTTCCATTAAGTAATATACAAGCTAGTATGATACAATAATGACCCCTAGGGCATATACACTAACAATCTCCCACTTGCACTAGGGCCATGTACTGGCATATCGAAGACCAATCATCTCGAGTAGCCTCTCGAACTGAATCTGAGGTAAGGCCTTAGTGAATGGATCAGCAGTGTTCTCCTCTGTAGCAACTCTCCGGACCTCGATCTCCCGGGGATTTATAATCTCCCTGATCAGGTGATACCGCCTTAAGATGTGTCTGGACTTCTGATGGGACCTGGGTTCCTTTTCTAAAGCTATAGTTCCGTTGTTGTCGCAATACAGCGGTATTGGATTAACAATGGTAAGAACCACCTGAAGTTCTGTTAGGAACTTCTTCATCCAGACCGCTTCTTTTGCGGCATCGCAAGCAGCAATATACTCCGCTTCCATCGTCGAGTCAGCAACGGTGTCCTGCTTGGAACTCTTCCAGCACACCGCCCCTCTATTGAGGGTAAAGACATAACCTGACATGGACTTGGAGTCATCCTTGTCACTCTGGAAGCCGGAATCAGCAAAGGCCTCGATCTTGAGGTCTTTTCTGCCGTATACCAAGAACATCTCCTTAGTCCTTCTCAGGTACTTGAGAATGTTCTTTACTGCTATCCAGTGCTTCTCCCCTGGGTCTGACTGATACCTGCTTACCACGCTTAGTGTATAAGCGACATCTGGTCTGGTGCACAATATCGTATACATTATAGAGCCTACCGCAGAAGCGTAGGGTATAATAGACACGCGATCCCTTTCCAAATCAGTCTTGGGAGACATCTCTTTGGAGAGGGTGATTCTGTGACAAGCCGGTAGATTACCGCGCTTAGAATCTTCCATACTGAATCTTTTCAGTATAATGTTGATATACCTGGACTGCGAAAGTCCCAACATCCTCTTGGATCTATCACGATAGATCCGGATCCCCATAATGTAAGAGGCATCACCCAGGTCTTTCATGGAGAACCTGTGTGATAAGAATCCTTTGACAGATTGTAGCATAGGAATGTCATTTCCTATCAATAGAATGCCATCCACGTACAAGACGAGGAATACGACAGTTTGTGCTACAAATTTACTATATATACATGGTTCATCTGGATTTTTGATAAAGTCATATTCTTTGACTGTTTCATCAAAACAGATGTTCCAACAAAATAGATGTTTCAACTCCGCAATGCCTGCTTTAATCCATAAATGGACTTAAGAAACTTGCACACTTTCCCGCTGCTCCCACTCTGATTGAAGCCTTCTGGCTGATCCATATAGACGCACTCTTCTAAATTACCATTTAGAAAAGCCGTCTTTAGGTCCATCTGCCAGATCTCATAATCATGGAAGGCGGCAATAGCAAGAAGGACCCGAATGGATTTGAGCATAGCCACTGGTGAAAAAGTTTCGTCATAGTCCAAACCAGGTCTTTGACGAAAACCCTTTGCAACAAGTCTAGCCTTATAGGTTTCCACCTGTCCATCTACACCAATCTTTTTCTTGAAGATCCATTTGCATCCTATGGGTTTTACCCTATCTGGAGCAAAGTCCAAAGTCCATACTTTGTTGGTGTACATGGACTCCATCTCGGTCCGCATTGCATCCAGCCATCGTACCGAGTCGCCGCTCTGGATGGCCTGCTGGAAGCTAGTAGGTTCATCATCATCAATGACGCAATCCTCTTCATCCCTATCTATGAGAAAACCATAGTATCTCTCAGGCGGATGAGACGGCCTACTACTCCTGTGGAGGGGTGCGGGAATGTCCTGTTCTTCTGGAATTACTGGTTCTACCAAACTTTCAGTAGTAGTTTGTGGTTCTGGAATTTCTTCAAGTTCTATTGCTCTCCCACTTGTTTCCTTTTCTAAAAACTGATGTTCTAGAAAATGGGCATTATGAGAAACAAAAACCATTTGTTCCACTGCGTAATAGAAGAAATACCCTCTGGAGTTCTTTGGATATCCCATAAACTTACACTGTACTGATAGTGCTTCGAGTTTGTCCGCATGCTGCTTTTTAACAAAAGCTGGACATCCTTATATCTTTAAATACTGAAGATAGGGTTCTTTCCACTCCACATCTGATATGGAGTGGTAGGCACGGTCTTGGTAGGAGCCCAGTTCAAAAGATATGCCGCTGACTCTAGCGCATAACCCCAGAAAGATCGCGGTAACTCAGCATTACTCATCATGGAACGTACCATATCCAATAGGGTTCAATTCCGTCTCTCCGATACACCGTTATGCTGTGGAGTGTATGGAGGAGTAAGCCGAGAGAGAATTCCTTTCACTTTTAGGTAACCTAGGAACTCGGCACTTAAGTATTCACCACCTCGATCAGATCTTAGTGTCTTGATACTTTTGCCGGTTTGGTTTTCTACTTCATTCTTATATTCTTGGAATTTCTCAAAAGCCTCGGATTTATGTTTCATCAAGAAAATGAATCCGTACCTAGAGTAATCATTCGTAAAAGTAATGAAATAGGAAAAACCACCTCTTGCATGTGTAGACATTGGACTACATACATCGCTGTGTATGAGTCCTAAGAGCTCGCTCGCTCTTACTCTATGTCCAGTGAATGGAGTCTTTGTCATCTTTTCTTTGAGACATGATTGACAAGTGGCATAAGATTGATATTCGAACGAATCCAAATATCCTTCTCTATGTAACTTAGTTAACCTTGTCTCATTGATATGACCTAGTCTACAATGCCATAAGAAAGCCTTGTTTAAATCTGGAGACTTTCATTTTAGTGTGTTCTGGACATTGAAAATCTGTAATTGGTTTAAGACATATATACCGTTATCTAGTGTACCGGACCCAATCAAACCATGATTAAGGTGGATGTTAACAACATCGCTTACAAACGTGAAATCATAGCCTTCTTTTGATAAACCGATATGATATTACACGTTAAACTGGGTACACAAAAATAGTTATGTAAAACCAAAATATGTCCACTCGTCAATCCAAGGTTATAATCCCCTATGGACACAGCTCCCACACTAGCTCCGTTAGCAACTTGGAGGGTCATATCACCAACCTTCAGCACTCTACGGTTTCTCAGTGCCTGCAATGAATTGCATATATGAGATCCTGATCCGGTATCCAATACCCAGGAAGTAGAGTTGATTGAAAGACAATTTTCAATTACAAACACACCTGAAGTCGAAGCTACAGCTTGCTTCGGTTC
The DNA here is from genome assembly GCA_030015575.1 of Agapanthus africanus. Taxonomy (NCBI): domain Eukaryota; kingdom Viridiplantae; phylum Streptophyta; class Magnoliopsida; order Asparagales; family Amaryllidaceae; genus Agapanthus; species Agapanthus africanus. The sequence goes on from CM057342.1 coordinate 319,331,916, forward strand.
CTGGTTCTTGGCATTCCAAGCCTTGCAATCTTTCTTTTAGTGCCCTTTCCTATGACAGTGGAAGCACTCATCCTTTGCCACTACTGGCACCGCAATCTTTTTCTTTCCCTTCACTCCCACCTTACTAACACCACCTCTAGGTTTGGTGGCGGCCTTATTCTTCCTTCCTTTGGCCCTAGCCTTGGACCCGGAAGAAGAAGCACCGCGAACAAACATAGCGGGTGTTTCCCTTGCCTTTTGCAAGGTGCCCTCTGCACTCCTCAACATGTTAAGGAGTTCTGGAAGTTCAACTTCTTTTCTTTGAATGTTGAAATTCAGAATAAACTGGGCGTAGGTAGAAGGAAGGGACTGGAGAATCAAGTCTGTATAGAGCTCGTTCTCCAAAGTCGTCCCAAGGTCTGCGAGCTCTTCTATATAGCCAATCATCATTAGGACATGTTCTCCTACAGATGATCCGACGGCCAACCTCGCCTGAAACAAGTTCTTTGAGGTCTCTTATCTTGCTATACGAGATTGCTCCCCATACAGATCCTTTGTATGGAGAAATATGGATTCAAGATCCATATCCTCGTGCCTCCTCTGATGTTTATTATTCATCGAGGCAAGCACGATGCACTTGGCCTTCGCACAATCTAACTCCCAGGTCTTGTGGATTTCCTTATCCGCATTACTGGATTTGGGACCAGGGACAGCAGGTGCCTTAGTGGTAAGGACATACCCCAATTTGTCATAAGTCAAAGCCATCTTGACATTCCGCAGCCAATCTTTATAGTTTGGCCCTGTCAATATATTTTTCTCTAATAGTAACTTAAGGCCTGTCATGTTTTGGGTCGCTGCAATTAGGAGAGAGAGAGAACACTTTAGCTTGATACTCTTGCAAGTTTAGAGTGGTTTTTAGTTTATCTAAACTGGATGGCTCCCACTGTTTCTCGAATCCCTCCTCAAACCAAAAAGGAAGAACTAGCCAGGACTATTCTCACCGTACAATACTTGCTTAACCGTTCAGCCAGGCCGGTGTTGGTACTTCGAGGGAGGTTTGCCAACGCTTTCGCGAAGTTCCTTAATTAAATAACCTCTTTTCTCTGGGGGCGCAGCCCTGCTGACACCTTTCTCGGCACCTACTTGGTTTATAGCATTGATCGTTAAGTGACGAATTTCCTGATGAGTAGCGAATACTCAGAGTAGGATCAGGATCCAAATATCATCGTGTGATAATGCTGAAGGAATCCTACCAATATTCATCAAACTCCAAATGGTATGCACCTCTTTGCAAATTTCAGTTTCTTTAGAAATTCCCGATATAATTTTCTACCCCATACTCTTATGACCTTGGCGTTAGGTCAAAATGTCATAAGTCACATGTCAAATTCTACCCATCATTATCTTGTTAATTTGAACCCATCCGTACATACCCCTGACGTAGGCCAAATGATAATACGACTGCCTTAAACTAACTCATCTATTTATACAACAAATGAATACCCAGCAGCTACCAAACACTATGCCTTGGCGTTAGGTCAAAATACATAGCTTGAATACTACTGAATACCCAAATGAAATGACGGAGGGCTACGAATGGTTTTGGCGAATCCATGAACGTAGTGAACTTGATATGATCGAAGGAACCTGATAGCTTTTTAAAAAGAGTGGTTAAAGCTCCGCAATTTAAAAAATATCCTCTGTTTTAAAATAACCGAGTGGTTTCTTTTAAACTGTTCCAACGATTCAACTTTGGTTTATTTTCTTTGCATTAATATAATGCGTCCCATCAAATAACCTATCATTGCAGAAAACAACAAAAATACAACGTCCTCTTATGCCATCCGCATTCGCCACTGGGTCTCGTCATCACCCGTTAGGTTACTTAACTAACGACAGAGCGGGGGCTTGGCTAGCGCGGGTGTAAAACATAAGTGACGTCTAAATAGCTATCATATATAGATATTGTACATTCGTCAGACGCAATAATAGGCATTCCAGATCACAGATGAACATTACTGGATATACAAGCAATCCACGTTTCCTTTGAGCCTGCAACGAAAGACGGATTACACAGTTGTGATGAATAGCCATTACCCCACCCTAGACCGCTACGGGTACGGCAAACTACCCGCCAAATACCCGAAGTGAAGCGGTCTCCCTCAACAACGTGAGTAGGCCACTAAACACTTCAAAGTACTCGGTACTTTGTGCACCCCACCTTAGGTCTATCCTAGGAGCAAAAATCAGTAAATGAAATAATACAACGGTGGCTACAACCGCAACCTGGATGTGCCCCGCAAAAGAATATTATAACATATTACAATTTATATCGAATGAATGAATATAAAAACCCATCTCAAACCCCGGCTAATCATCACAACGATCCAATCAAGTTCATAAACACAAACAGTAAAATCATTACAGAAATGTGCAACCCCCTGCCAACCGACATACTAGCAGTTAGGGGAGCTTTACGAACACATTATACAAATCACAGATATAATCTAATTAGCCAAACATCGTAGAATTTCGATCGATCAAACACAATTGATTCTACTCCAAAAACTTCTCTGTGCACCTGAGACTTGAGCAGAAACAAAACATTCCAGAAAGAACAAAATTAACACAGAAGAGTTACTAGGGAATTTTGGGGTGAATCGGCTTCAACTCGGCCGCGGATCCGCGGCGGATCGCTTGGATCGGCCGCGGTTCCGCGGCTGTTTGGCCAATTCAGGAACCCAAATTTCTCCAGTATTCTTATATTTTCCTGCATGTAATTTTAAGGGTCCCTGAAAAATTTTTAGACCCCATTTTAAAATCGACAGAAACTTGGTCAATTTGATGTTTTTTTTCCGGTTCGTTTTGCGATCGAATTTCTAACGACTTCGCTAACAAGTTAGTTATGGTTTAGCGAGGCTCTAATACCACTGTAAGTCGATGTTAGACACCCCACGAGTTGCGGAGAGGCGGAAATATGAAAAACAATCTTTTTCTTTAAACAAACATCGACTAACCGAAAGGATCTTTGCTAAACACTAACTAACATTATCATAGGAGGAATTAGCTACTATGAAAGAAGATTATACCTAATGAACCAAGTCCTTCTTCTTCTCGTTAACCACCTCCTAGTCGGCCTCCTCTTTGTAATAGAAGATCCACCCGAGAGCTACTACTCCAAGCTTTGCCTCTAACTTGAGGAAACTAGGTTACTCAAACTGCTAATCAAAGCAACCTAGGGAATATATAGTGTGACTAGGCATTAATAAGTCTTGCTAACCCTTGATCTCAACACATGAGAGGTTAGGGTTAGGGTTTGAAGAGAGAGAGCTTGAGAAGAGAGAAGGTGAGAGTGAGAATAAAATGAAATAATATCTCATCTTGAATATATAAAGCATAATGATTTATTAAATGAATAAATCAAATGATTTATTAACCATGCTTCATTTATTCACTTTGTGTGATTCATCTCATGAGTCATTAGTCATTAAATGCATCATTAACTTCATGGATGAATCACACAAATGAGTCACTAAATCAATAAATGCAAATGCCACCTTAGCCCTCAAGTCATCATCCTTCTAGAAGCTTCTCGCCAATTTACAAGAACGCCCCTCCTATCCGTGAAAACACGGAAAAACTTTAGACTGTATAAATCCAATAATCAGATACTAGAATCTGGCTTAAACCAAAGCCCGCTAGTAAAAACTGTCCGAACATCGTACGTGCATAAATGCACGTGCATGTCCGAACCCTGTCGTAAAACCATACGACCTCTATATTGTTTTGCTCGGAGCAGGGAAACTCTCTGTGTGGGACTCTAAAGATTCGACTACTACGCTGGCAGTGGGTTTAACCACAGACCGCAAGCGGCACTAGCTGTACGTAACGGTCCCCAGGTAGATGTCGATAAGAAGGCCGATGAGGAAACCCATCCGAACTCCTACTGAGCCTGATGTGACAATCTCCGTACAGTTCGGTTTGTTTGTCTAGGACTATCGCATATCGGGCCTAGGGGGCGGCAAGCGTCAGTCCCCTAAAAGCGGTATAAGTCGTGTCGGAGTGAAGCCCATTACACCTTGAGAAACTACTGGAAAACCTACCAGTAAATCTCGCTTGCCCTGGCCAGGGACTTTGCGTAATGGCTCTCCAGACACAGCGCGATATCAACTCCCAATACCGGGAGAGACGAATCCTGTCTAACCGCCACTGCCTCCAAGTGCTCGGGACTGCACTCAACTGCCACCTGTTTGCACGACTCTGATGAGCCGTGGTAGGGTAGCAATCTAAGAACAGTGGGACACACTCGAGGCGAAGTAGCAGTGTCAAGTCTGCGGACTATGCTATACTCATGTCACTTGGGAACTGTTAACTGACGACGGGTATAATACCAACCAACAGTTCCCCACGAGTCCTATCCGGTGTACCCATAACCCAACGAGCACCTGTATACTATCTCCAGTACGACGTACTGATGGCTGTGGGACAGACCATCTCCCCAACTGGGATGAGAAACATACTCACTAGTCTACTCCGGAGTATCGATGCCCTGTCTCGATAATCCTACGACTAGGGACTTGAAAAAGGATGTGCTTGTAGACTACCCAGCCCCCACTAGTGTGACTGCCATCACAACGCCGGGAGTCAAGCAAGATCCTAAGGGCTCTATCAATACGTACACACATATTAAGATAGATTTAACCAAGTAGCATACTACCATGTTTAGCAAGACTGTTAATATAACTGTGAATATCCCAAGCTTCCATTAAGTAATATACAAGCTAGTATGATACAATAATGGCCCCTAGGGTATATACACTAACACGTCCATGTCGCAAAAAGGGCAGTGCAGGCTTCCTACAAAGCAGGAACCAGATCACTCCGGGCCAGGGAAACGTCTACCACGGACATTCCGCCTCGAAGACGCAAACGTCGACCATCCATGTCGTAGAAAGGGCAGTGCATCCCAAAAAGTGCAAAACAAAGCAAGTCGCCTCCACGCGAAAGAAGATCCATCAATTTCATGCACATGACCCACATATGTGGTGTGCATGTATTGATGGGGGGCACTTTGTTGGGGTCGAAAATTGCACCCCGGTTGACCAAGTTAATGTCTAGGTCAACTTCAAGTCAAGTGGGCCCAAGCCCGGATCAAGTGGGCCCATGCCCAGGTCGAGTCCGAACATGAAGCGGCCGGCCCTCCCCCATGCCAAAATGAAATCATGTAATAAATAATTTTTATGTAATTTTTTATGCATGAATGGGCATAAAGCCAAATTTTTGTAAAGCCCATGGCTTATGTGCAAAAACAAATGGCACATGATCCATGGGATGGGCAAAATGCCATTTTGTAAAGCCCAAGAGGCTATATGTAAATATGTAAGCCTATATAAGGCAACATGATGATGAATAAAAGATATATTTTTCATTCCCAAAAATTAGGGCCTGTGCCTCTTTCTCCTTCCTCAAGGTTCTAAAATCTTCTTCTTTCTTTTGAATTAAATCAAGAGTTTTACTCTTTCTTTTCCAAAACTAAATAGTTTTTCACCACAAAACCCACAAAGGGGAACTTGGATCTTCCATTAGATCTCAAAAGGGGGAGATTTTTAAGTCTCCCCCATTTTCCAAGATCCGACCAAACGACAGGAAGAAGAAGGAGACCCATCTCCAGAAACCCCACTTTGGGGAAGATCCAGGGCTCAAGGGAAGAACCCCCTTCATCAGCTTCAAAATATCTTAGGAGTTTAACTCCTCACACACACACACACACACACACACACACACACAATATAATAAGTGCTCTTTTCTGGGAGTACAACTCCCATTGCAGGAACCAAGTCCCTTTTGCCTCCCGAGCGCCCACGTGCCTGACACGTGAGGCGCTAGCGCCCTTGCGCTCAAAACACTAGCGCCCAAAGTGCTAGCATCCGAGCACCCACATGCCTGGCACGTGGGGCGCTAGCGCTCTTGCGTGCTCAGAGCGCTAGCACCCTTACATACCGCCCGAGCGCCCACGTGCCTGGCACGTAGGGCGCTAGCGCTCTTGCGCTCAGAGCGCTAGCGCCAAAAGCGCTAGCGCTCTGGGGCCAAAAGCGCTAGCGCTCTGGCGCCAAAAGCGCTGGCGCCAAAAGCGCTAGCGCCCAAAAAGTTAGCACCCACGTGCCTGGCACATGGGGCGCTAGCGCCCAAAGCGCTAGCGCCCTTGCGCTCAAAGCGCTAGCGTCCAAAGCGCTGGCGCTTTTTCCCATGCATCCTTTGGATGCCCTTTCCCTTTATATATATATACACACACACACACACACATACATACATACACACACACATACTCCAGACTAAAAATACCTCTCCCGTTAGAAAAAATTTCTAACGGGGCGCTGCCCCGCACCTCGCAAGGAGGCTGCTATCCCCCTTGACCCCCAGCCCGCTTTTCGGGTAGCGGGACTCCCGTAAAAATTCTACGGGGCCCCCGATATATCCAAAACCCCTTCAAAACACAACACTGCACATTGAGTTCACATGACCAGTTTAACCCGTTAATCGGAGGTTCTCTCGCTTCAAAGGCGAGGGGTAATTAACTGCAGCTTAGTCCGCGGCTGCCGGAGATTCGGATCCCCATAATCAATAAACCCCAGCCTACCCTAGACAGGAGGAATCTGTAGTACGCCTGACAAGCGCGCGTGTATTCCCATCTTAATGGGGTGAAAAAAAATACCCTAAAAGAATAGCAACCATGGGTGAGTTAGTGTCATACACTAACTCGTGTAGAGATTAAACCATGGCTAACAATAATGGTTAGGTTAATAAATATCAACAAGTAAAACAAAATTAGTGGACTTGGTCAATGGTTCCACAAGTTTCTACAAGCATCAACCATGTGACTAATTACCAACTAATTTTTATTAACTTTAGATAAATAAAACCATACATTATCATAAGCTTGGTGTGAGTCTCATACACCCATGTCACATGTGGCATCAAGCATGACACAAAAATCATGTACATAAATATATATCACATATATACTTTATGCACACACAAAGTGAGAAAAGATAAATCAGAAGTGAGCAAATATTAGTTAATGCATGTTAATATATCAAATATATAATTATACATTAAATTATCGAATCAACACTTGATTTAATAATCCTGCTATATCACATATAACCGACTAATATTTAATGTAACAACTTATCGAATCAACACTTGTTACGATAACCCGGCTATATCTCATATAACCGACCGATGTCACATATCGCGATAATAGAATGTGGTATCACATATACGCATTAATCTCGGTCCCGCATATATCACATATGTGCTCCTACTTCGTTTCGCATGAACCAGGAAACCTTTGTATAGGACTCTAAAGACTCGTCAATACGCTGGCAGTAGGTGATGATCATATCAAACACCCACAAGCCGCAAGCGGTCTGCCAAACGTAACGGCCACCCGGGTATTGAGCGATCAGAAGATCAATAAGCAAGCCTGCTCATACTCCTGCGAATCCAAACAGTAACACTACCGTACAGTCCGGTCTCTTCGTCAGATATGTCGCATATCTCGTCTGGGGGTGGTAAACGTCAGACCCTAATAACTCGATAAGTCGTGCCGATGTGAGGCTCATAACGGGTCGAGAAACTACTGATAACACTTACCAGTAAATCTCAGAAACAGCCCTGGCCAGGGACTTCCTGTTATAGCCAATCGAGCACAGCGCAACATCAACCCCCAATACCGGGAGAGACGAAATCCCCTCCTATCGCTCATTGCCTCTATGTGACTCGGGACTGTACCCAAAAACCACCGTTATGCACGTTCTCTTGAACGTGGTAAGGTGGAAATCAAAGCACAGTAGGAATCACATAAGACTCTATGACGATCTCGAGTCGACAGACTAACCTGTACCAGTATCACCAGAGAAATGCCATCTAACGTGAGGTATAATACCATCTAGGAGTTCTCGACGAGTCCGTCCAGTGTACCCAGTCTCTACTGAGGACCCATATATCGTCTCTGATGTCAAACATTAATGGATATAGGATCATCCATCGCCCATCTACATGAGTCAAGAAGCTATACGCTAGTCTACTCTGGTATATCGATACCCCGTCTCGATACACTCACGACTAGGGACATTAAAGGATGTACTCACAGACTACCATTGTCCCACTAGTATGATCCGCATCATAATCTAGGTAGTCAAGTACACATCCTAAGGGCTTTATCAACATGTAACAGAGAGACAATTAGTGTACATGTTAAGATAAAGAGTAACCAGATAGCATACTATCATGTCGAGCAAGAAAGTCCTCCCTATGTATGTCCAAGCATCCACTATAATATACATCTCATGTACAATAATGGCCTCTAGGGCATACATATAACTAACAATCTCCCACTTCCACTAGGGCCATATGTTGTAGTATCTGTTAGTTATATGTATGCCCTAGAGGTCATTACTGTACATACGATGTATATTGTAGTGGATGCTTGGAAATATATAGGAAGGACTTTCTTGCTCGACATGATAGTATGCTATCTGGTTGCCCTTTATCTTAACATGTACTCTGATTGTCTTTATGTTACATGTTGATAAAGCCCTTAGGATGAGTACTTGACTACCAGGACTATGATGCAGATCATACTAGTGGGGACGGTGTAGTCACAAGGTATATCCTTCAAATGTTCCTAGTCGTGGGAGTACCGAGACATGGCATCGATACTCCAGAGTAGACTAGCGTATGCGCTTCTTGACCCATATGATGGGCGATGGATGATCCCATATCCATTGTTGTTTGACATCAGAGAAGGTATACGGGTGCTCAGTGGAGACTGGGTACACTGGACGGACTCGCCGAGAACTCCCGGATGGTATTATACCTCACGTCAGATGGTAGTTCTCTGGTGACACTGGTACAGGTTAGTCTGTAGACCCGAGATCGTCATAGAGTCTTGTGTGATTCCCACTGTGCTTTGATTTCCATCATACCACGTCTAAGAGGGCATGCAAAATGGTGGCTTTTGGGTACAGTCCCGAATCACATGGAGGCAATGAGCGATAGGAGGGGTTTCGTCTCTCCCGATATAGGGAGTTGATGTTGCGCTGTGTTCTATTGGCTATAACTTGAAATCCCTGGCCAGGGTTGCTGAGATTTACTGGTAAGAGTTATCAGTAGTTTGTCGAACTGTTATGGACCTCATATCGACACGATTTATCAAGCTACTGGGGTCTGACGTTTACCACCCCTAGGCGAGATATACAACATATCAAGCGAAGAGACCGGATTGTACGGGGGTGTTACTGATTGGATTCGCAGGAGAATATACAGGCTTGCTTTTTGATCTTCTGATTGCTCAATACCTGGGTGGCTGTTACATTTAGCTGACCGCTTGCAGCTTGTGGGTGTTTGATATGATCATCACCTACGGCCAGCGTATTAACGATTCTTTAGAGTTCTACACAGAGGTTTCCTGGCTCAGGAAAAACGGAGTAGGAGCACATATGTGATATGTACGGGACCGAGAACTATACGTGTATGTGATACCGTATTAGCTTCTCGCAATATGTGATATCGGCCGGGTATATGTGATATAGCCGGGTCATCGGATCAAGTGTTGATTCGATGAACCGATACAGATTATATTAGTCGGTTATTGTGAAATAGCCGGATTATCGGATCAAGTGTTGATTCGATAATTTAATGTATAATTATATATTTGATATATTATATTACATTAACTAATATAAGCTCACTTAAAAATTCTTTTTCTCACATGGATAATACATTGATGTATATGCGATATATGTTAATTGTATTATTTTATTTTGTTACATTATATATTATATATGTGATATATAATATTGTAACATGTTAGGGTTACAAATGCAACATGTTTTGTGGAGTTTAAACAAGTTAGGGTTTTGATTTGGGTTAGCTTTTTCATGAAACTTCATGAAGGTTTCTTTTGTTTTTAGCTAAGATATTTTGTGAAGATATTTCTTAACCCAACCCAAAACCCTTGATCCTAGTTTATTCTCTACAAGGGTTAAGCCTTCATTCTTAACCCATGGTTGGATTTGTAACCACAACAAGATTTCATTATTCATCACAAATAGATTTCTTCTTCTTCTTCCTCTTTGAAAAGCTTTCTAGCTTTTGGGTTTGTGATGGATTTTTTGTGAGATAAAGAAATCAAAAGAGAGCTAAATTCCCACTTCATCATCCTCATCTATTCTAGCCACTTAGATTAGGGTGTTTGCTTTGCTAATACTTGATTAGTGAAGCAATAGCTTTGGTTTGAGATTCTTCAAGGTAGATCATCTTAGTTGTTGAAGATTGGAAGCAAGCTTGCATCTTTCTCTTCTTGGAGCCTCTCTAGAGTCCAGGTACTTGATGATCGTAGCGAAGGGACCTCAACACGGAGCTTATGAAGTGAAGGAATGGACTATAAAGGTTGTAATCCCTAACTCTTAGATGTAAAGTTGTTTACATGCCTGTTTAACCCTAATTCTCTAGTTAAGATCTTGGTTAGGGTTATATAGCAACCCAAATTTTTATAAAATGGCATGTGTGATGCCTTGCTAAACCTTGTTGTCGCGCTATACAACCCTACAGTATCCAATACCCAACAATCAGCAGTAGTTGTAGTATCCCATACTCAACCATCCCATAAAAGTCTCTCTTGGGATAAGGCCTTTGTGAATGGATCTACCGTGTTAACCTCAAAGTCTACTCTCCTAACCTTGATCCCTGAAGATCAACCATCTCCATGATCAGGTGATACTGCCTTAGAATATGTCTGGGTCACTGATGGGACGAGGTTCCTAGGCCTAAACCACAACTCCATTGTCATACAATGGTAGGAACGAAGTTCATCTCATGAACTTATATACACCCAGACTTCCTCTTTGGTAGCATCTTTGGCAGCGATGTATCCCAGCCTTTATCGTCTAGTTTGCCATGGTATCTAGCTTGGAACTCTTCCAACATACCGTCCCTCCACTAAGGGTAAGGACAATGCCCGTGAATAACATTCAGTCGACCTTACCACCCTGGAAGCTATCCAGTGATTCTCCCCAGGATCGATTGATACCATCTCACTACACCTAGTGAGAATCCTAACATCCATTTAGATCTATCTCATAGATCCAAAACCCAGGATTTAGGAGGTATCTAGCTTGATCCTATATGGAGAATCCTTGCGATAAGAGGAGATTGACTGAGTGTAGCGTAAGAAACTCCTTCCCTATCAAGAGTATGTCACCCACGTACTATACGAGGAAGACCGCCTTACTCTCTACTACCTTTTGTATATACAAGGTTCATCTACCATTTTGATGAAGTCAAGCGCTTTGACTATCATATCAAAACAGATGTTCCAACTCCGCGATACCTGCTTTAACCCGTAGAGCAACTTGCATACGTTTCCGCTGCTCCCACTGTCTACGAAGCCCTCTGGCTGTGTACTTATAGATGCTCTGTTCTAAATCAGTATTTAGAAAAGCAGTCATGACACCCAACCGCCAGATATCGTAGTCATGGTATGTAGCAATGGCAAGTAGGATCTGGATGGACTTAAGCATATCCACTGGACAAAAGGTTTCATCATGAACCATACCTGATTGATGACGAGAACCTTTTGCAACAATTCTAGCTTTGAAATTCTCAACTTTTCCATTTACAACAAGTAATCTTCTCAAGATATACTTGCTCCTGGTGGGATTTTAACTCTTTAGATATAGAAACCAAAGTCCATAATTTGTTGGTGTATATAGATTCTATCTCAGATCGCATAGCATCCAGCCATTCTTACAGAGTCCCCACTCTTGATGGCCTGCATGAAACTAGATGGGTCATCATCTTATGATGCAATCCTCGCTCCCACTTTCATTGAGAAAACCGAAGTATCTCTAAGGCAGATGAGGAACCCTACCAGATTGGCGGAGAGGCTGAGGTCCGTCGGGAACTATTGAATCCTCCGGTTCTACCAAATCATCAGCTGTAATTTGTATAGCTGGAACTCCTTCCAGTTCTACCTCATGACCACAAATTTCTTCTATAAAAAATTCCTTTTCTAAAAAGGTGGCATGCCGAGAAATAAAACACCTTTTGTTTCTCGGTGTGGTAGAAGATATACCTTGCAAATGCTTAGGATATCCAACAAACTTCCATAGAACTGACCTTGCCTCGAGCTTGTCCGGATTTTGCTTTTAGACATAGGCCGGACAACCCCAAATCTTAACTTACTTAAGATATGGGCTCTTCCCATACCATATTGCATATGGAGTGGTAGGCACCTGATTTGGTTGGAACCCAATTCAATAAGTATGCAGCTTCTCAAGTGCATAACCCCAAAAGGAAATAGGAAACTCAGTAGTACTCATCATAGAGCGCACCATATCTAATAGGGTGCGATTGCTCCGTCCCGATACACCGTTGTGCTGTGGTGCATACAGAGGAGTAATGCTGAGAGAGAATCTCATTCTCCTTTAGAATAGTCCTAAAACTCCTATGCTCAAGTATTCTCCTCCTTGATTACATCAAAGGACATAATACTTATACCCGTTTTTGGTTCTCTATTTCTGACTTATATTATTTGAATATCTCAAAAGCTTTAGACTTGTGTTTCAACAGGAACACATGTCCGGATCTTAAGAGATAATCAATGAATGGAATGAAGTATAAAGAATCAGTCCTGGCATGTGTAGACAGGGGACAACATACATCAACATGTATCAGTCCCAAGAGTTTACTAACTCTTTCTCTGTTTCCAGTAAACGGAGCTATGATCATTTTATCTTTGTGACATAACTGGCAAGTTTCACAAGATATAAATTCAAACTGATTTAAATATGCATCTTAATGTAACTTAGCTAGTCGGGTAGCATTGATATGAGCTAGTCTACAATACCTCAAGAAGGATTCGTTCATTTTTGAACTCTTCCTCTTATGTGTGTTCTGTACGATAAGAACTGTAGTTTGATTTAGAACATATATGCCATTAGATAACGCGCCTAAACCGATCAACTTTTGATATAGGAAATGTTCAAAACATTATCCAACAATACAAAATTATATCCTTTTTTACTAAATAAAGAGACTTATATAATGTTGTATATCAGGTTCGGTATCTAATAACATTCATTCAGAATCAATGTATTTGGTAATACAGGGTGATAACTGCCAACATATTGGCTGCAACAATTGCACCGTTTCTAACTCTTAAAACATATCACCCATTCTCAGTTCTCTACGTATCTGCAGCCCATGTAACAGATTACATATGTGGGATCCTGATCCGGTATCTCATACCCAGGACGTAGAGGACACTGGGAAACAGTTCTCTGTAATGAACACACCTGAAGAAGATGTATCAACATGCACTTTCTTAGTTTGGGCGGCACGGGAATCCTGGTAATCCCCTATTTCCTGCTCGGTCTTATAACAATTATAAGTTAGATCGGGACCAACGTTTCCCCAGCACAGTATAACAAGCTGGTTTGGTCAATACATCTATATTATTATCTTGATTAAGGCGGGACATGGTCGCTACCTGGAGAGAGAGAGAGAGAGAGAAGAAAACACTCAGCGTATGCTCTTCCAAGATTAAATTGGTTATTATTTTATCTAATCAGGATGGCTCCCACTGTTTTTATCAAATCTTCCTTCAAACCCTAAAAGGAAAGACTGGCCAGGATTAATTACTCTACAAGTTCGTCAATCTTTCAGTCAGGCCAGTGCCGGTACTTTGAGGGAGGTTCCCCGTGCTTTCGTACGGACCTAATTAAAATAAACCTCGTTTTCCCAGGGGTGTAACCCCATTGACACCTTTCTAGACACCTAATTGATCGGCTAATTGTAAAGTGCAAAACTCTTCCAGGAGTAACAATTACTTGCAGTGGGTATCGGGATCCATCTATCTCATAGAAGGTATGCAATCTCATTGCAAATTTCAACACTTGAAATTCCCGATAATATTTTGCCCTTAGCATCCTATGACCTTGACGAAGGCCAACAAACCATAGGCGGCTAGTCAAGTTCAACCCGTACATTTCATGATTGCATTAAACCCACCCGCACGACCTTTGACGAAGGCCAACAAAGTCGCACGACAACCCTAACTCAATCGCATCATATGCTTAAGCAGATAAGCATAAATAGCTACCGCACACTACGCCTTGACGAAGGCCAACAAACGTAGCACGAATACTATGAAGTACTTATCTGAAATGATGGAGGGCTATGAAAGGTTTTAAGAAAACTTTTTGCGTAATGAACTTGATATCGTTGTAGAATCAAATGATTTGAAATGGAGTGTTTTTGATGCCTTTGCTAGTTTCGCTAAAGAGGTCACTCCCGGTGAAGGGATCTCGGCTCTTTTCTCATCGAATGAGGTGCAAGCTATTCACAATACCACTATGCAAAGCAAGAACTAGAAAAGCAATCAAAAGACGAAACTGAGGGTTGTAGCATCTGCCAGTTATTTCTAAAGAGGTCACTCCCGGTGAAGGGATCTCGGTTCTTTCCTTATCGAATAAGGTGCTGGATATTCTACGAGGAATACCGCTATGCAAAGCAAGAACTAGAGCTACCTGTTTTTGAAAATTCGATTCCACAACATCTTTAGCTTTATTTTCTTTCATTAATCTCATTAATGAAGTCCCATCATTTAAGTTACCTAAGCATCACAGATAAATACAACGTACGCTTATGTCATCCGCATTCGCCTCGATGTCCCGTCATGCACCGTTAGGTTAGGTAACTAACGGCAGAGCGGGGCAGGGCTAGCGCGGGTGAAAAACATAAGCAACGTCTATATAATATATTGCATATACTATATACAGTATCTATCTCAACATATCGAGTGATCACATCACAGAATATCGCAGCAGAAATCAACATATGAAATATTGGATATACTAGGTTTCCGGGTTTTATATTAAGCCTGTATAAAACATGGATTCCACGGTCGTGATAAATAGCCAAACCCACATCCCTAGACCCCTACGAGAGCGGCAAGCAACCCTACCAATTCTAGAGTTAGGAGACCCAGTCTCGACGCCTCGAGATGGTCTCCCACTGGACTCTAGAACCCGGTTACTTGTGCTCCCCTCCTTGGGTCTATCCTAATGCGGAAAAGTAAATAATATACATCAACAGTGACATCTTCCTCAACCCGGAAGTGCCCCAATAAAAGAATATTACATACAAGTTTTTACATGAATGAAAATGAAAAACTATCATCTCACATAAAAAAACCCGGCTATTCAAAAACGACGATCCAATATAACATATCACAGCAACACATAACATCTCATGTCATCAACGTAAGTAAATATGCGTATCCCAATTGTCGTTGACATATAGCAACGAAATCGGCCATACACCACATATTACACTTACGGTCGCAGAAAAGAAAGTGAAAAACTACAATAATTGGAATCGTCACTGCCCTTAGATATCATAAACTCGGAAAATCATATATTCTGGATTTCATGCCTAACAATACAAATCTTACATTTAGCTCTCAACTATGAAAACACTTTTTATAAGGCTCTACAAGGCATCGACCATGCCAAAATTAAATTTTTTTTGTGCCGAATAACACTAAGCAAGATCGTATACTAGAGTTTAGGCGAAACTAATAGCAAGTAAACAACTTTACTCTAAAGGGAATATGAAATACAACCTTTGTAGATCGGTCCTTCACTTCTTTAGCTCCTTGTTGAAGTCCCTTCGCTGCGATCAAGGTACTCCTAGGCTCTTGCATGGCTTCACGAGGCGAAAGATGCGACCTTGCTTGAAGTCTCCGAGTCCGAAGATGATCTACGTTGAGGGAATTCCGACTCAAGCTCCTACTTCACTAACTAGAGAATTAGTGAAGTAAACACCCTAAACTAAAGTGCTAGTCTAGTAGAGGATGAAGAAATAGGAAGTGGGTTCTCTTTAGAATTTTATTTCTCACAAGCTTTCTTACTCTTGATCAAACCCTAGCAAGCTTTTTCTTTTTGCAAATGAAGAAGAAGATAAACTAAAGAAAGAAAAGAGGATAATGATCAAGTGAGAAGGGTAACCATGGTGAGTGAGTATCATATACTAACTCTTGTAAAGGCATAACCATAGCTAATTGATTATGGTTGGGTTAAAAGGAATCTAAGGTAAAGACAAAGCTAGTAGACTTTGTCAAAGCAAAGTAAGCTTCTACAAGCTTCATACTCTTTCCAAATCTCCACTAAATTTGTAATTTTCTTAAATAATCATAACCCACCATAATACATAGAATGGTGTATGTCTTACACACCCAAGTCAAGTGTATCATCAACCATGATACAAAAAGGAAACACTTTTTAATATATATCACATATATATATATATATATATATATATATATATATATATATATCAAAGTGTACACATGTGAGAAAAACCCTAAAGTGAACAAGTGTTAGTAAATATAAACTAGTATATCTAATATACAATTATACACTTAATTATTAAATCAACACTTGACTTAATAATCCGGTCATATCTCATATAACCGACTAACATTCATCGTATCGACTTATCGAATTAACACTTGATTCAATAACCCGGTCATATCATATATAACCGACCGATACTAAAGGTCGCGAGAATAGAATACGGTATCACATACATGCATTATTCTTGGTCCCGCACATATCACATATGCGCTCCTATTTCGTTTTTCCTGAGCCAGTAAAACCTCTATGTAGGACTCTAAAGACTCGTCAATACGCCGGCAGTAGGTGATGATCACATCACGCACCCACAAGCCGTCAGCGGTACTAGCTGGACGTAACGGCTACCCGGGTATTGAGCGATCAGAAAATCAGCAAGCAAGCCCGCTCCAACTCCTGTAAAAGCCTGCCGGTAACACTTCCCGTACAGTCCGGCCTCTTCGTCTGATATGTCGCATATCAAGTCTAGGGGTGGTAAACGTCAGACCCTAATAACCGATAAGTCGTGCCGATGTGAGGCTCATAACGGGTCGAGAAACTACTGGTAACACTTATCAGTAAATCTCTAAATCAGCCCTGGACAGGGACTTCCCTGTTACGGCCAATCGAGCACAGCGCAACATCAACCTCCAATACCGGGAGAGACGAAACCCCTCCTATCGCTCATTGCCTCCATGTGACTCGGGACTGTACCCAAAAACCACCATTTTGCACGCCCTCATGGATGTGGTAAGGTGGAAATCAAAGCACAGTGGGAATCACACAAGACTCTATGACGATCTCGGGTCTACAGACTAACCTACACAAGTGTCACCAGAGAACTGCCATCTGACGTGAGGTATAATACCATCTGGGAGTTCTCGACGAGTCCGTCCAGTGTACCCTGTCTCCACTGAGCACCCGTATACCATCTCTGATGTCAAACACCAATGGATATGGGATCATCCATCGCCCATCTCATGGGTCGAGAAGCGTCTACACTGGTATATCGATGCCCCGTCTCGATACACCCATGACTAGGGACCTTGAAGGATGTACTTATGGACTACACTGTCCCCACTAGTATGATCTGCATCATAGTCTAGGTAATCAAGTACACATCCTAAGGGCTTTACCAACATGTAACTATAAGACAATATCAAAAGACAAGTATACAAGTTAAGATAAAGAGCAACCAGATAGCATACTATCATATCGAGCAAGAATGTCCTCTCTATATATGTCCAAGCATCCAATATAATATACATCATCTGTATAATACTGGCCTCTAGGGCATACATACAACTAACAATCTCCCACTTGCACTAGGGCCAGCTGCTGTAGTATCACATACCGAGCATCCCGAAGAGTCTCTCAAACTGTATCTGGGGAATGGTCTTCATGAGTGGATCCGCTGTGTTGTTCTTCGTGTCAACCCTCCTGGTCT
Source organism: Agapanthus africanus (assembly GCA_030015575.1). Lineage (NCBI taxonomy): Eukaryota > Viridiplantae > Streptophyta > Magnoliopsida > Asparagales > Amaryllidaceae > Agapanthus > Agapanthus africanus. The sequence goes on from CM057342.1 coordinate 319,349,802, forward strand.
CGATCTCTTGGCGATCAACTATCTCCCGGATCAGGTGATACCGCCTCAGAATATGCCTGGATCGCTGATGGGACCTGGGTTCCTTGGCCAAAGCCACTGCTCCATTGTTATCGCAATACAAAGGTATTGGATGCTCAATGGATGGAACCACTCCAAGTTCAGTAATGAACTTCTTGATCTAGACAGCCTCTTTGGCAGCATCGTTGGCAGCGATGTATTCAGCCTCCATCGTCGAGTCTGCCACGGTTTCCTGCTTGGAACTCTTCCAGCTAAACGCCCCTCCGTAAAGGGTAAAGACAAATCCCGACTGCGACTTAGAGTCGTCCTTATCACTCTGGAAGCTCGAATCGATAAAGGACTCCACTTGGAGTTCTCCGTTACCATACACCAAGAGCATCTCTTTAGTCCTTCGTAAATACTTGAGAATGCTCTTCACAGCTGTCCAGTGACTCTCTCCAGGATCAGCTTGATACCTACTCACTACACTTAGTGAGTATGCTACATCGGGTCTGGTACATAGCATCGCGTACATGATAGAGCCTACAGCCGAAGCATAGGGTATCCCTTGCATGCGAGCTCTCTCCAAATCAGTCTTGGGAGACATCTCTTTGGAGAGAGTGAGCCCTGAGATCGTGGATAAAAACCCACGTTTGGACTCTTCCATACTAAACCTCTTTAGTATGGTGTCAATATACCTGGATTGAGACAATCCCAATATCCTTTTAGATCTATCTCTATAGATCATAATTCCCAATATGCAGGAAGCATCACCAAGATCTTTCATTGAGAATCTTTGTGATAAGAAGAGCTTGACCGATTGCAGCATAGGAATGTCATTTCCTATCAAGAGTATGTCGTCCACGTACAATACGAGGAAGACAACCTTACTCTCTGCCACTTTCTTGTATATACAAGATTCATCTACGTTTTTGACGAAATCAAACTCTTTGATAACGACGTCAAAGCAGATGTTCCAACTCCGCGATGCTTGCTTTAATCCATAAAAGGATTTAAGCAGCTTGCATACCTTCCTGCTGCTCCTACTATCTACGAAGCCCTCTAGCCGAGTCATGTACACACACTCTTCTAAATCACCGTTTAGAAATGCGGTCTTAACATCCATTTGCCAGATTTCGTAGTCATGATATGCAGCGAAGGCAAGCATGATCCGGATGGATTTAAGCATAGCCACTGGAGAAAAGGTTTCGTCATAGTCCACACCTGGTCTTTGATGAAAACCTTTTGCAACAAGTCTAGCTTTGAAAGTCTCCACTTTCCCATCTACACCAAGTTTTTTCTTGAAGATCCACTTGCTCCCAATGGGTTTTACCCCTTCAGGAGCAACTTCCAAAGTCCACACTTTGTTGGTGTACATGGATTCCATCTCGGACCGCATTGCATCCAGCCATTTCACCGAGTCCTCACTCGTGATGGCCTGCTCGAAGCTAGTTGGGTCATGTTCAGTTAATAAAACTGCACATTTGTATTACATTTTTCCTACCATTTTCATATTTAAAAAGAACTTTATTATAATATATCATACATATGAGGGTTTATCTGTAAAAATACTATTTTCCATGTGTTGATATATTATAATTAGCATTTGGTAGGAAAATGTATGCAAATAATATTATTGACCAAATCTTAGTAGAACTAAGTCTACTAAATATTATTTAAGTTGTTGTGCAGGATTTTCAGGTCTTAAATCAAGGAAATCAAGTTGTTAAAGAAAACCTGCCTAATTAAGAAATCAAAATGAAGAAATCAATTCTGGCAGAAGAAAAAGGAAGATTTCCATGATACAAAGGTTCCAAGGATCGCCAAATGTCACGAGTACAGAGCCTGAGAAAATTGATGAAGGGATGAGATGTAATGGCCGCGGATCTACGGCCATACCCCCCTTGGGCCGCGGATCCGCGGCATCATTGAAAATTTGATTAATGAAAATTTTGTGGAAGATTCTCTACAGTTAGTTCCCTAATTTGGAAGTAAAGGTTTTTGGCTTTGGACTATAAAAAGGGACTGAGAGCCTCTTGGAAAATTTATCAAGTCGACGAGATCACGAAGTCCAAGACGGCTCACGCATCCAGACTGATCATCAACTGTTCGTCTACCTCCTTGGAAGAGATCGAGAAGCAAACTAGTATTTGTAATCATTTTCTAAGGGATCAAAGTGTAATGAATATTGTTGACTAATAAAGGTAACTCTTTTTCTTATTCTATTTCTTCGTAATTTAATTATGTATTTTCTCTCCATCTCTTTTTCTCCTAACATGTGCGAGTAATTCTCCGCTTGTTAGGGTTCATAGGATTAGGGTAGGCTAATGGATGATGAACATCCCTAAACTCTTTTTAAGTCCTATAAAGTTTATGAACTTTATCAAAAGAATCATTAACATCCTAATCGGGCGCGCTAACAATTCTTTGTTAGTTCCGACTGCGATTAGAGATTAGATTAATGATTATTTTGGTAAAGGCTAGATATGAACGGAGTTCCGTGTCGAGATAAGGGTTAAGAGTGGGATTCTTTTTCCCTCCAGAAACCCTAATCTACACGCATCACCGTCGTTCTAGTTTTAAATTTATTAAAGGATAAAAAGGGTAACTTTTAATTAATCGTCCATAACTACTAAATCCTAACGAACCCTACAAGCCCTCCTCTTATATAAACTTACATCCGTAGTTAATCTAGATCTATATTTTGCATTAGTGTTTAAACGTAGATCTAGATCCTACAACAATTCCACAAAATTCTTTATCCCTCCTCTCTTTCAACACATCTAAAGCAAGAGTAAAATATTCAACGTTTCCCTCAGGACGACCCGTACTCATCTCGGTCTAGCTACGCGTGACACCGTTATTGATTGCGGTTAACTACAAACACAATTTTTCGAAACAATCAAATGGCGCCGTTTCCGGGGATACGTGCGTAATTTTTTATTCTTACTATATGTGTTGAATTCTTAGACGATTCATATCATTATTAAAACAAAACTGCAAATTGCATATTTAACGATTTGTGCGTGAATATTTGCAAGGAAATCTGGAGTCACATACTTGAGGAAACAGGAGATCTAGGGTTCACACTTCTCTGGTATCTTTCTCAACTCTTTCTCTCTCCACTCAAATCCAATAAAATCTATTTTCTGCAGGATTCTTTGCAAAGTAGCGCCGCTCAAAAATCTTTTTGCAAAAGTTTTGTGATTGGTTTTGTTTTGCATATTTTAATACGGACTCTAAGGGGAAAAGACCAAATCAAGATTAGGTGGGGATTTCATCACCCTTCCTAAGCCCTACAAATCACAAACCGAGCATCTGCATCAACCCTTCATTAATTTAAAAAATTTCTAGACCAGACTCTAAGGACTGTCGCGCTCATTAAGGACAGAGGAAGGTCGTGGGTAATCTATCGTTTATCCGCATTACTTTTGTAGTGCCTTGGCAAGTGTGTCAAAGGCTAGTGGTTTTTAATTAGGCCCACTACTGTGGTTTCTTCCCACTTACCTGGCACTTACCTGGCTACAAGGGTAGTACCGAGGCGGTAGATGATTGATCCTGCGGCTTGTCCTTTGGAAGTCTAGGAGCGGTCTATAGACTGGACCTAGGTGACCTTAGTTCTAGGGTTTCTTGTGCATTTTAGAGTGATTTGTCTTGAGTCCCACTTTTTCAAAACAAGCCAATTTTAAATCACACACACGCTGCCACTTGCACTAAACCCGCTTAGTGCATGCTTGGCTGGACACGGGATCCTAGTGCCCGTCTTGTCCGCGTTTCTGCTATCGATGCCGAAGTCGGTACTTCTTCATCTTCTTTTCCCCCACCACACACGACCGAGATGGACGGCACTCCATCAGAATATAACACCACGCTACCACCGCCCGAAGGTGCGCAGAATCCACCGTGCATCTCTCTCCAAGAGAGATGCTATCCTATCCGTGGTCCTCTTCCTACTTGTCTATCTCTTCCACCACCTAACGGGGATAATTTTGAAATTAAACCCCACTACATCAATCTGCTGCCCAAATTTCACGGGCTTGAATCGGAAGACGCATACGTTTTCATTACCAAATTCGAAAACGATGTGCAATGATGGGTATTTCACAATTGACTTTAGATGCTATGCGCTTACGTCTTCTCCCATTCACACTGTGTGACTTGGCAGAAAAATGGCTTTATAATACTGCCGCACACTCTATCACTAATTAGGATGAATTCATCATAGCATTTCTTAAGAAGTTTTACCCAAACCATAAGACTGCCCGTGTTAGAAGCGAGATCAACCAGTTCACCCAGCTTCCCAATGAACCATTTTGGAACTGCTTTGAACGTTTCAAGGATCTGCTTGTCCAATGTCCTCATCATGGAATCAATAGATGGGATTTAGGTCGGATTATATATGAGGGTATTAATCCAGCGACAAAGCAGATGCCTGAAACAAATTGTCAATGCAATTTCATGTCTAAAGACGACGGTGAAGCTTGGAAATATCTGGAAGACCTTGCTGAACACACTTTGCAGTGGGAAAGTGTAAGGCTACCTTCTTCTAAGGGAAGTATTCATCAGCTCGATATTTCTATCGCAGTAAAAGCCGAAATGGCAGCGATACAGAAGAAACCCGACGCTATTGAGAACAAGTTCTCATCATTCTCCCTAAATCAGGTCACGCTTCCTAAGACCGTCTGTGGTTGCTGTTCGGATCCTTCACACTTAACGGAAGAATGTCCTATGAATGTATCATTTCAAGCTAATGCTGCTTTTCTGCAGCGACCTAAAAACGACCCTTATTCTTCCATGTACAATCAAGGATGGAGGAATCATCCTAACTTTGCTTGGATTCAAAACCAACAAAGCAATTATCAAAGACCTCTTCCACAGCAACCACAACCACAGAATCAGCCCCCCTTTCTGTTGGAGATAGTGCCCTCAGAGTCAATTATTAGGTCACAGGTACGTGATTGTAATGATTGAGGGAGGACCTATCCCGGTAGGACAGTCTTACTCGAGATGATAGTATGCTATCTGGTTTACCTTTATCATCGTGTACTGCTTTAGGTGACCTGACACGTCGCTATTACACGTTGATAGAGCCCCTAGGATTCTTGCTTGACCACCAGCAGTATGAGGGCGATCATATAAGTGGGAGCTGGGGGTCTATAAGCATATCCTTACAAGGTCCCTAGTCGTGAGAGTTTCGAGACAGGGCATCGATTCTCCATAGTAGACTAGTGTATACAGTCGAGACCCCGACGAGGGGCGGTGGCCGGTCTCACAAGCCACTGGTGTCAGTTGGATCACCTAAGATGTATACAGGTGCTCATTGGGTTATGAGTACACCGGACAGGACTCGCCGGGAACATGCTAGTTGGTCATATACTAGACGTCAGATGGCAGTTCCCTGGTGACATGTGTGCAGGTTAGTTCATCGACCTGGGGATCGTCATTTGTCTCGTGTGAGTTCCCACTGTACTTTGATTACTACCCTACCACGGCTCAAAGGAGTCGTGCAAACAGGTTTTAGTTGGGTACAGTCCCGAGCCACATGGAGGCAGTGAGCGTATCTTCAGGGGTTCGTCTCTCCCGGTATTGGGGGTGAGGTCGTGCTGTGTCTAGGAGAGCCATTACACGAAGTCCTTGGCCAAGGCAAGGAGATTTACTGGTAGGTATTCCAGTAGTATCTCAGGGTGTTCTGGGCTACACTCCGACACGACTTGTACCGCTTTTGGGGGTCTGACTTTTACCAACCCCCTAGGCCCGCCATGCGATGCTCATAGACGAACGGACCGGACTGTACGGATATTGTCACTGACAGGCTCAGTAGGGAGTCAGGCTGAGTTCGCTCACAGACGTCCCTTTTAGTCAATACCTGGTAGCCCGTTACGTATTGGCTTATACCTCTGACGTGCTAGTGGTTAAATCCACAACCAAGGTGTTGACGAGTCTTTAGAGTCCCCCACATTCTGTTACTCAGCTTTCGGGCGAAAGGTTGTAGAGGCCGTATGGAGATATGGCAAGGTCCGATCAGATACGTGCGGTATTGCACGGATCAGGATCGGACAGTTTGTACTATAGGCCGTATGGATATATGGCAAGGTTCGATCAGATACGTGCGGTATTGCACGGATCAGGATCGGACGGATATTACTAGCCGGCTTTGGTATAAGCCGGATCCTAGTATAGTACAGTGTAGATTTTGTCTCATTGCATTTTGTATTTCGGTCGAAATACAGATGCGGGTGTGTATGCACAGTATCGGGGTTTTTCCTGTAATTTATTACGGGACCAGTTTTATGGAGTTGCCAGTTTGCTTTCCGTTTCGGCCGATTTCCATTGTTCCGTTCATTGGCCGAAGTTTGGTGGGGGAGGGGTTATTTGCATTGTTGCAAATAAGTATTTGTGGAGGGGGCTTTTGCTTTTTGTTGCATCATGATGAGAGCTCCATACCTTGACCTTTTTGACTTGACTACTTCATGATGGCTTGACTTTGTAAGCATCATGGTTGTTGATGATTTGTGTGTTGAGTGTGGGTTTTTTTGATTTTGTGTTGGAAATTGTTTTAATGATGGGCCGGCCACTGTGGGATTGGAGTGGGTTTTAAATTGTATAGTGGTTTAATTCATGAGTATGCTGGGGATTGTTTTTGATGGATATGATAAATTAATATTTGTATGATTGCATTGTGGGAAAATGAGTGTGCTGGAGTGAAAATATAATGAGATGAGGATTAATTTATGTGGGTTGGTTTTTCATTCTTATTCCAGAGAGCTCATTTCTGTTTGGTTTGGCCGAGCTCACACATTCCCATTATTGCATGCTCCATCTCCTTTCCAGCAAGCATCCATGAAAAATTCCTTGCACAAATTCCTCCACATCCATGGCAACCATAACCCCATATGAGACTTAAGCTCTAGATTATATTCTATAGTATATCTTGGGCACGTCGAGTAGCCGGCTTCGTGCCCGAGTTGCCTCGGCATTGAGGTGGGAGCCCGTAAACAAAGTAGGCGATGTGGTGCACTTCCGGCGACGAGGAGGAGGCAGGATTTTCCGCAGGAGATCGGGACCATGACGAGAAGACCGGAGGACTTGGATCGTCGGTATATCTCTCTTCCCTTTCTCGAAGTTAGCTAGATTTAGTTTAATGGCCCGATCCGGGTTTAGTGCGCGGTGGTGCCGGTTTGCTAAGTCCGCAAAAATTAAAGTTTTTCACCGTTTCCGCATTCCGGCGTCGGGTTGACGGCCGGGGCGCCGCCGTGCACTTACAGTGGTATCAGAGCCTCGCCATTAACTTAGTCTAGCTTTGTGTAATGTGTTTTTCAGTTCCGATCGATAAAATGTTCCAAAACCCGTATTGTCTTCACATCAGTTTTCTGTCAGAATTTTTCAGTCTCCAAAAATTTTTCAGGTTGCAGAAAATTGATGTACTGGAAATTGTAAGGCCACTGTAGAAATTCGACTGAGTGATGCCATAGTTCGAGCGCGGAACCGCGGCCAAACCCCCCTTTGGGCCGCGGTTCCGCCGCACTATAATGAGCTCACTGTGTCAATTTTCTCCAGTGGGCTTCTGGGCTGTTTTTAGGGGTTTTAGAATAATAACATTGGGCCCAGAATTTCTTTAACTGCTACAGTATTGCTTTGGGGCCCACTTGTTAAAATTTTGATTGATCGAATATTTTAAACACATTTTTCACAGTATTTACATTTTATCTGCGACCGTGAATGTCACTCGATCGGTAAATCCGGTCTAACTGCTATAGCCCGGTTAGACGGATTTGCGAACGTGACTTTCACGTTGATGTTCTATGTATTTGCTGTGATGTTGCGGATCGGTCGTGGGGGATAGCCTGGATGCAATGCTAGTACAGTTGTGGTTGTATTATGTACATTTGATATTGCGGGGCGAGCGTCCGACATGTGGACTGCCGTCACTGCCTGTTTGTATTATTATTTTGGGGCACGACCTGGTTGCGGTCGATGTACCCGTTGTATGTATATTTTACTTTCTGTACTAGGATTGCCCCGCGGAGGGGTGTACGGATAGCCGGGTTCTAGAGGGCAACAAGCCCGCATCTCATGGCATTGAGACGGAGGGGGCTTCACTCTAGGATTGGCGGGCTATTCGCCGCACTCGTAGGGGGTACAGGTTGACCCAGGAGGGGTGCCCAAGTTACCGGATTCCGTGAAGTGCTGGGTGGTCCATTCACGGCGCTGAAGGGGGCTGCCTCGCTTCAGGTTTTGGCGGGTGACTTGCCGCGCCCATAGGGGTCTAGGATCTCTTTGCACAGGCTATCCACACGACCAGGGGAACGTCGGGTTTCAGCGGCTCTGTGAAACCCGGGGATCCCAGATATCTGTATTGTTTCTGTGATGCTGTACATTTCTGTGATGTTGTATTTTATTCACGCCTTGAGCGAATATAATATATTGGTATATATATTAGTAGATGTTGTATATGTTTTGCATCCGCGCTAGTCCAGTCCCCGCTCTGTCGTTAGTTAGCTAACCTAACGGGTAATGACGGGACCCAGTGGCGAATGCGGATGGCATATACGTACATCAGTATATTTTCGTTCTTTTTGGTGTGATCATTGATGGGACTGCATTGATTCGGATCAATGCAAGTTAAAAACAAACCTAATCTGATGTTGTTGGAACACTTTTCAAAAAGCTGTTATTGCAAGGACGTTCACTTTTGTTTTGCATCGCGGTATTCATTTAGAATATCCTGCTCCTCAGTCGACGAGGCAAGGGCCGAGATCCCTTCACCGGGAGTGACCCCTTGGACAGAAGTTTGCGTCAGGGCATTAACTTCACTATAGCCGATTACTTTTGCTTTGCATCGCGGTATTCATTTGGAATATCCTGCACCCCATTCTACGGGGAAAGAGCCGAGATCCCTTCACCGGGAGTGACCTCTTTAGCAACGGTTTTCGTCACTATATTTTTAAAAAGCTATCCGTTCCTTCGACGATATCAAGTTCATTACGTTAAAGGTTTTCGCCAGAAACCATTCGTAGCCCTCCGTCGTTTCATATGGGTGGTCAATAGTATTCAAGCTGTGTATGTTGGCCAAAGTCAAGGCACAGTGATTGGTAGCTATTGGGGTATTCATATGCAGCATAGATAGATGCGTTGGTTTGGGACAGTCGTACTGCCATTTTGGCCAAAGTCAAGGGTATGTACGGGTGGATTCAAATTAACCTGGAGAATGACGGGTAGAACTTGACATGTGACTTATGATATGTTGGCCAAAGTCAAGGTCATAAGAGCATGGGGCAGAAATCTCATCGGGAGTTTCAAAAGAACTGAAACTTGCCAGATATGCGCATACCTTCTGGAGTGTGATACCGTGAGCGGATTCCGTCACGTTGTCATGCGATGAGAGTTGGATCCCGATTCCCACTGATGAGTTAGTTTACTCCTCGGGTGTTTCCGACTAATTCTTCTTTCAGGTTTGGAGGAGAATTTGAGGTACAGTGGGAGGATTCCAGATTAGATAAATTGGTAACCATTCTGATCTAGGATAGAGTGCACGCTGAGTGTTTCTTTTCTTTCTCTCTTTGGCAGCGACCATTGACCCGGCCCTAAGACTATGACTCAGTGACCAAGTTGACCGAACCTTCTTAACACCGGCTTTTGGATTGTCAGAGTTGCGAACCTCATTGCCACTCCTACTTTTACCCTTTTCTCCAGGACACCCCGTATTACTACGAACGTCCACTTCCATTGGACAAAACCATCGTATGGTTAGATACGAACTCGAAAGAATTTATTCGAGGATGGTTTCCGGTTCTGGAGAAAACGGATAGGATTATTCAGTTGTCTTTTCCTTTTACCCTCTCTCAGGTTACGAGTACTCCTTAGTTTAGGGGTAGTACACCTATTACGCAAATTGGATTGTCTTCTTCCAAACCTTAGGCTGGTGCCGACCGGTAGGGAATGAAGAAAACCAATTAGCATAACGATGGTGTGCAGAAGGTATTAAGTTCAGACAAAGCAAGGGATTAGTAAGAGGGCAAAGTAAATTGCAACAGATATTCACGACCAACCAAATATTTCGTTACCACTCCCACATCACCTTTGTATTTCTCCAGGACACTCCGTATCACTACGAAGATCCACAGTTTATTTGGATACTCCATCGTATGGTTATATACGAACTCGAATGGAACTTGTTCCAGTTCGGGGATGGATTCTGGTTCAGGAGAAATAGGAATAAGGTTTATTCGGTTGTCTTTTATCTTCACCCTCTCTCATTGCGAGTGCTCCTAGGATTGGGACAGTACACCCATTATGCTTATTGGATAGTCTTCTTCCAAACCATAGGCTGGTGCCGAACGGTAGGGAAGAAAGAAAACCATTTGGCCTAAAAGGGTGTGCAGAAGGTAAAGACTAAAGACATATGAAGGGATTTGGAGAGGTGGCAAAGAACTATACGGTTACAGTCGTGAATCTGGAAGAGGCACTACTAGGAATACTAGAATACCCCATCGGAACATTTAAATGTTTCAGTTTCACTGTGTAATGTTAAAGGAAAACTGATTTCCCGATTAGATACTTACTCCAGGGTATGTATTTACCAGGTACGATTCTCACATCTGTATGGTTTTACAGATGATGAGTGGGAGTAAGTTATTGGGAATTGGGTGATCATCCTCACTATATCGGGATTCGTTGTAATCGGTGATATTTGAGGAAATCACCTGGGCTGTTTGCCGGTCGGCAAATATTTGGTTTTGAATATCCGCTGTTATGCACCAATTTCAAATTGATATATCTGTACGTCTATTTTCATAGAGTGAGATATACCTTTTTGAAATTATGTCTGTGACATTTACCTATATCAGTGGATGGTTAGGTAAGGAGCATTAAACAGCGGTGTAATTCTTCTTAACCATAAGTACAGTTTTCAACCTACGACACACAGTAAATGAGTTATCAGACTCAAGGGACTTATACAGAGTATTGTATGTTGTCCAGGGTCCATCAGGACAGAGGGGTTGGTCCTCGTACTATATTCGGTTTACTTATGACTTCTCTAGTTTTTAGACAGGTGTTTCGTAGAAACACAGGGTCCGAATTTTGAGAAGTTATAGGTATTTGAATAGAGTAGAGAACCAGGTGTAGCAAGTATCGGGATTCTTCAAAGAGATCGAAGATGTAGATACTTGTGTATGGTGTTCAGTTGATAGCAATGACTAAGAGAACTTGCTTCTCTTTCAGGTTACTCATAATTGGAAATGCTTCCTAAGTTGAGTAACGCTGATCGGCCTCCTTCCATTTAGTTGACATGCACTGGAGACAGTTGCATGATTTGGATCTGGTTCAATTAAATCAGTGCCTCTGTTTCTATATTGGATATAGAACAGTTCATATCTTAATATTGTTAAGGTACGGGGAGTTGTCCGGTTTATGCTTAAAACCAGACACTGGACAACTCAAGGCACGTTTCTGTAATGGCTGTTTGTGGGTTGACCCAGGCTATGACGCGGGTTGACTTTCTACCATCTGGAAGATCAATAGCAATATTGTTCTTGACTCGCCACAGTTTTAAATTAAAAATGGATTTTTTCAGGAAAACAGTAGTAGGAGTATGGTAGAACTGGAAGTGATTCCAGAACCACAAACGATTACTGAAGATTTGATAAGGAACCTAAAGATTCAATCTGGATTGACATTCCATTGGCCACTCCGCAGATAAGGTGGGTAACTTCAGGCATCTGAGAGGTACTACGGTAGCCTCAAGGACGGTGACAGGGAAGTTCTTGTTTACCCACAATTACCATTGCTGTTGTTCCAGGCTGCGAGACCAGGCGGGAGGATGAGTATAGCGTCGTTCTAAACTAGTTTTAGAAGTGTACGTCTATATGACTCTGCCAGAGGGTTGTCGTAGTCAGTGGGAGCAGCGGAAGCATTGGTGGACAGGTAGCTTATGTCTATTTATAGACTAAAGCAGATGTAGCGGAGATAGATCATCTATTTCTGACGTGACAGTCATGGGTTTGACTTCATCAGAATAGGGGATGGATCTGTTGAGAAGATAGTAGGGTGTGATGTCCTGGTATCTGGATGACATACACAGAATAGGAAAAGAAACTCCTATACTACAATCGGTTATACTTTGGTCGTCACACAGTGGTTTCTCCACAAAGGAAATGGATTTTATATCTGAAATACTGGTTACTGGATCTATGGTTTTAGATCTAGATTTGGGTGGTTTCCCAATCAGGGTACTTGACAGCATTCTAAGAGTATTTAGGATGGACGACTCCTGGCACGGTAGTGTACCTGCAGGTAATAGAGTCACCCTCTCCAAAGGTGTCTTACAGACTAAAGAGGAGAGGGACGTGCATGATTGGCAGATCACTTTCTTAGGCAATTGAGTCAATCATGAGATGTCAAGCACCACACCAGATGTTGTTCTTGCACTAGATGCAATAAGTTGACATTAATCCAATCCTGGAGAAACGGTCGGAAGCAGTTTTAGAACATAAGTAGATGTTCTAGGGATATGATAACGACAGCCTTATTCAGGAGACAGTTATCATTCCAGGCTTCCAAGGTGACATGGACGACAAGGAGGTTGTCAGAGTTATAGTTTTCCTTCTGATGAGGGGCAGTATTTTGGACAGGTGGTCCAAGGCAATACTGAGGGAGGCATGGCGCGCAGGATACTGATTAAGTTCAGTTGACGATACAGTCTAAGAAGTTTGGATTTGGAGTTCATTTATGAGCTAGGTCCCATCAGACATCCAGACATATTCTGAGACAGGTATTGCTCTTTTCGGGAGATGGCTTTCTCCGCGAACTTGAGATATAGAGAGACATAGAAAGAAACAACTAAGCGGATCCACTCACTGAGGCTATTCCTCGAACGCAATAGTTCCGCAAACGAGCTTTGTGAGACTGACTAGTAGAGGAGTTGGATGTTCGGTATCACACGGGCTGTGAGTATGCGACATCGCAATAATTAGCCTTGAGTGCAAGTGGGAGATTGTTGGAGATAGTGCCCTCAGAGTCAATTATTAGGTCACAGGTACGTGATTGTAATGATTGAGGGAGGACCTATCCCGGTAGGACAGTCTTACTCGAGATGATAGTATGCTATCTGGTTTACCTTTATCATCGTGTACTGCTTTAGGTGACCTGACACGTCGCTATTACACGTTGATAGAGCCCCTAGGATTCTTGCTTGACCACCAGCAGTATGAGGGCGATCATATAAGTGGGAGCTGGGGGTCTATAAGCATATCCTTACAAGGTCCCTAGTCGTGAGAGTTTCGAGACAGGGCATCGATTCTCCATAGTAGACTAGTGTATACAGTCGAGACCCCGACGAGGGGCGGTGGCCGGTCTCACAAGCCACTGGTGTCAGTTGGATCACCTAAGATGTATACAGGTGCTCATTGGGTTATGAGTACACCGGACAGGACTCGCCGGGAACATGCTAGTTGGTCATATACCAGACGTCAGATGGCAGTTCCCTAGTGACATGTGTGCAGGTTAGTTCATCGACCTGGGGATCGTCATTTGTCTCGTGTGAGTTCCCACTGTACTTTGATTACTACCCTACCACGGCTCAAAGGAGTCGTGCAAACAGGTTTTAGTTGGGTACAGTCCCGAGCCACATGGAGGCAGTGAGCGTATCTTCAGGGGTTCGTCTCTCCCGGTATTGGGGGTGAGGTCGTGCTGTGTCTAGGAGAGCCATTACACGAAGTCCTTGGCCAAGGCAAGGAGATTTACTGGTAGGTATTCCAGTAGTATCTCAGGGTGTTCTGGGCTACACTCCGACACGACTTGTACCGCTTTTGGGGGTCTGACTTTTACCAACCCCCTAGGCCCGCCATGCGATGCTCATAGACGAACGGACCGGACTGTACGGATATTGTCACTGACAGGCTCAGTAGGGAGTCAGGCTGAGTTCGCTCACAGACGTCCCTTTTAGTCAATACCTGGTAGCCCGTTACGTATTGGCTTATACCTCTGACGTGCTAGTGGTTAAATCCACAACCAAGGTGTTGACGAGTCTTTAGAGTCCCCCACATTCTGTTACTCAGCTTTCGGGCGAAAGGTTGTAGAGGCCGTATGGAGATATGGCAAGGTCCGATCAGATACGTGCGGTATTGCACGGATCAGGATCGGACAGTTTGTACTATAGGCCGTATGGATATATGGCAAGGTTCGATCAGATACGTGCGGTATTGCACGGATCAGGATCGGACGGATATTACTAGCCGGCTTTGGTATAAGCCGGATCCTAGTATAGTACAGTGTAGATTTTGTCTCATTGCATTTTGTATTTCGGTCGAAATACAGATGCGGGTGTGTATGCACAGTATCGGGGTTTTTCCTGTAATTTATTACGGGACCAGTTTTATGGAGTTGCCAGTTTGCTTTCCGTTTCGGCCGATTTCCATTGTTCCGTTCATTGGCCGAAGTTTGGTGGGGGAGGGGTTATTTGCATTGTTGCAAATAAGTATTTGTGGAGGGGGCTTTTGCTTTTTGTTGCATCATGATGAGAGCTCCATACCTTGACCTTTTTGACTTGACTACTTCATGATGGCTTGACTTTGTAAGCATCATGGTTGTTGATGATTTGTGTGTTGAGTGTGGGTTTTTTTGATTTTGTGTTGGAAATTGTTTTAATGATGGGCCGGCCACTGTGGGATTGGAGTGGGTTTTAAATTGTATAGTGGTTTAATTCATGAGTATGCTGGGGATTGTTTTTGATGGATATGATAAATTAATATTTGTATGATTGCATTGTGGGAAAATGAGTGTGCTGGAGTGAAAATATAATGAGATGAGGATTAATTTATGTGGGTTGGTTTTTCATTCTTATTCCAGAGAGCTCATTTCTGTTTGGTTTGGCCGAGCTCACACATTCCCATTATTGCATGCTCCATCTCCTTTCCAGCAAGCATCCATGAAAAATTCCTTGCACAAATTCCTCCACATCCATGGCAACCATAACCCCATATGAGACTTAAGCTCTAGATTATATTCTATAGTATATCTTGGGCACGTCGAGTAGCCGGCTTCGTGCCCGAGTTGCCTCGGCATTGAGGTGGGAGCCCGTAAACAAAGTAGGCGATGTGGTGCACTTCCGGCGACGAGGAGGAGGCAGGATTTTCCGCAGGAGATCGGGACCATGACGAGAAGACCGGAGGACTTGGATCGTCGGTATATCTCTCTTCCCTTTCTCGAAGTTAGCTAGATTTAGTTTAATGGCCCGATCCGGGTTTAGTGCGCGGTGGTGCCGGTTTGCTAAGTCCGCAAAAATTAAAGTTTTTCACCGTTTCCGCATTCCGGCGTCGGGTTGACGGCCGGGGCGCCGCCGTGCACTTACACTTTCAATCACAGAATTTCCAAAATCCGGCCAACATTTCTACACCACAAGTGGCCGGTACTGACAACTCACTTGCACAAACCTTGGATTTGTTCATGAAACAATCCATGCAATTGTCGGCTGAGATGAAGTCTTCTATTGATACCATAACGAAAAACTCCGTCTCCCATGGTGAGAGTATTAAATCAATAGAAAACCAAATCGCACAGTTAAACGCCGCAATAAGTGCGAGAGAAAAAGGGAAACTCCCATCTCAACCCCTACCAAATCCTGGCCATTCACAAAATCATAATGTGAATGCCATTACTACGTTGAGATCGGGGAGAGTGCTAAATAACCGAGTGGGTGAGCAATGTGATGATAGTGACACCAATGATACCTTAGCTTCTTCTTCTTCTTCCCCTAATTTGTCTAGTCTCCCACCTTCACCCGAGCCTATTCTCCGTTTTCCCCAAGGCTCGAACATTTTGCCGAATCTATCTAAGTCGATTCCCACTCCAATTTTGGGATCGAATCCTTCTCCACAAATGTTGGACCCAAAACTTATTGATCAAGCACCTTATCCAAACAGGTTAAGGGGCAACAGACCAAGTCCACAAATGGAGAAGATTGTGGAAATTTTTAAACAAGTTAACATAAACATTCCTCTCCTAGATGCTATTCAACAAGTTCCGTCATATGCGAAAATCCTAAAGGACTTGTGCACTAGGAAGAGAAAAGTTCAAGTACCTAAAAAAGTTTTCCTTGCGAGTAATGTGAGCACTGCTTTTACACAACAACTACCCAAGAAACGAAAAGACCCCGGAAGTCCTACAATTTCTATTTCTATTGGGGGTAAAAATATCAATCGTGCTCTACTCGATCTAGGTGCTAGTTTTAACTTGCTTCCGTATTCTGTTTATGAGCAATTAGGGATCGGAGAGTTAAAGCCTGCGCATTGCACTTTTCAGATGGCCGATCGATCTATCACCCAACCAAGGGGTGAGCTAGAGGATGTGTTAATCAAAGTCGGGGAATTCATATTTCCCGTAGACTTTATTGTTTTAGATACACAACCTGTGGCAAACCCACGCAATCAAATCCCGGTGATGCTCGGTCGACCCTTTTTGGCCACTTCCAACGCAGTAATCAATTGTAGAAACGGCTCTATGACCCTATCCTTTGGAAAGAAGTCAATTGAGCTTAACATTTACAAGTTGGGAAGTGAACCCTCCGAACCTTATGCTCATGTGTGTTCTGTCGAATTAATGGATGTCGACAGCAGTGAATATGATCAACCTCATAATTCTGACTCTTTTCATATGTTGTTGCTTGACACGGACTCTTCCACCGAGTTGTCCGGGTCAACATCTAACGCTGATAAGGAACTTTTTATAGAGTCTGACGATCACCCCATTTTTTCTGATGACATTATTTTTCAGGGTATCGATGAAAGCTTTGAGGAAATTTTCGCTGATGAACTCGCATTTTTACAAGACACGGGTGTTGAGATGAATCAACTCCAAGATGAAGAAATTGGACCTCCACCCCTTCTTTTAGACAATCATGATAATGCAAGTAATCCATCATTACTATCACTGTGTCGTCTCTCCAAATTGAGACGCAATCCTTTTCCATTACACCTCTTATCACCTCCCCACTTCTTCACGTCGAAAGGTGACATGTTCTTCCACCAACCTTGGTGCTTCATCGATAAAATTTTTGAATGGTAGGTGTTGACCTTCGGTCTTTGCAAAACTTGGCATTGACCAATAACCTTACCCCCCTCGTGTGATTTTAAAAGATCAACATTGTTTAACTCAAGTTTGGGGGGGTATATTTTGGCTCTTGAAAGAAAATGATTTTTACAAAATTGTGAGCCAAAAATAACTTTGGGGGAGGATTTCACTTGCATATATTCTTTCCCCCATTAATAATTTCCTCCCAAGTCTACAGGTTTTTGAGCTTAACGGATGACATCAGTGAGGACACGGCTATAAAAAAGTTTGGGGGACCTTTGTGCTTATTTCCACATCAATTTGCATCATATTTTGCATAAGCACAACGTTTTCAAAAATTTTAAATTTTTTTTTCTTTTATAACAAAAGAGTAGAAAGTGAAAAATTACATCCAAAAGATAGGAATAGTTTAAGAAAACCAAGAAAATTAGAAGTTTTCTTAAACGAACTAGTAATAAGTAGTTATGAGCTGTTATCCCAAGGGTTAGTAAGATGAAGGAAATCACTAATCTGAGGATAAAATAAGTCTGAAAAACAGTTTCTATTCTGGAAGCCAAACATTTGAATGTTGATACCCTACTATATGCACTTACACACGTCTTGAAACTCGGGATAGTAGAGGATACCTTGAAATGCTCTTGTCTAAAAGCCAAAGTATGAAGGAAATGAAAAAATAAAAAAAATGAAGAAAATATAAAAATGGTGAAAGAAAAAAATGAACACTGGTTTTGTATCGCCAAGGCAGCAATAAAAAAATATAGCGAGGGTGCCTCTTCACCTAGTGCCCTAAGGCCAACTGGTCTGGGAGTCACTGCTAAACCTTAGGTGGTGCAAGACGAGGAAAATATTATCACCTAATCAGCAAGCACATGAGTAATCGGTTGGTTAGTACCTCAAGAAGTATTAACGGTCGCATGAAAATGTGTGAGCAAATCTAAATATTCATCAAATTAAAAATTACTAAGGTAGATGGACAAGAGTATGATAGCTTGAATTGAATTCTCCGAGTGTAGGGATGTCCATTTCACACACGTAGGGGTATATGATCAATGTTTGGATGAAAGGTAGGAATGAAGAATAAAGACGATGTTTTATTGAGGGATAATGTGATTTCTAACATCTTTTCATGACTATTAAGATAGGGCTCATAACAACTGAAAAACTAGTGTAGTTGGAAACTCTTATTTTCAAAGTCTTTCTTTTATAGTTCTTATCTTTATATGTAAATTTCACCATATCTCTTTTGTTATGGGATTTTGTGGGTGTAATCCGCTGAAAACCCTCAGGAGACAACACTCCTCCTACTATGGACACCTAGAGGTTTAACGGCTTGTTGCACGTGCTCAGTGCAATCGTGTTTGCCTACGAAAGTGTGCTTAGTTTTCTCCTTTCTTTTTCTCCTCTTGAATCAACTAGTTTGCTCGGGATGATCAAAGATAAGTTTGGGGGTATTTGTTCAGTTGATAAAACTACACATTTGTATTACATTTTTCCTACCATTTTCATATTTAAAAAGATCTTTATTATAATATATCATACATATGAGGGTTTATCTGTAAAAATACTATTTTCCATGTGTTGATATATTATAATTAGCATTTGGTAGGAAAATGTATGCAAATAATATTATTGACCATCCTAGTAGAACTAAGTCTACTAAATATTATTTAAGTTGTTGTGCAGGATTTTCAGGTCTTAAATTAAGGAAATCAAGTTGTTAAAGAAAACCTGCCTAATTAAGAAATCAAAATGAAGAAATCAATTCTGGCAGAAGAAAAGGGAAGATTTCCATGATACAAAGGTTCCAAGGATCGCCAAATGTCACGAGTACAGAGCCTGAGAAAATTGATGAAGGGATGAGATGTAATGG
Source organism: Agapanthus africanus (assembly GCA_030015575.1). NCBI lineage: Eukaryota > Viridiplantae > Streptophyta > Magnoliopsida > Asparagales > Amaryllidaceae > Agapanthus > Agapanthus africanus. The sequence continues at coordinate 319,368,736 of CM057342.1, forward strand.
CCGCGGATCCGCGGCCATACCCCCCTTGGGCCACGGATCCACGGCATCATTGAAGATTTGATTGATGAAAATTTTGTGGAAGATTCTCTACAGTTAGTTCCCTAATTTGGAAGTAAAGGTTTCTGGCTTTGGACTATAAAAAGGGACCGAGAGCCTCTTGGAAAATTTATCAAGTCGACGAGATCACGAAGTCCAAGACGGCTCACGCATCCAGACTGATCATCAACTGTTCGTCTACCTCCTTGGAAGAGATCGAGAAGCAAACTAGTATTTGTAATCATTTTCTAAGGGATCAAAGTGTAATGAATATTGTTGATTAATAAAGGTAGCTCTTTTTCTTATTCTATTTCTTCGTAGTTTAATTATGCATTTTCTCTCCATCTCTTTTTCTCCCAACATGCGCGAGTAATTCTCCGCTTGTTAGGGTTCGTAGGATTAGGGTAGGCTAATGGATGATGAACATCCCTAAACCCTTTTTAAGTCCTATAAAGTTTATGAACTTTATCAAAAGAATCATTAACATCCTAATTGGGCGCGCTAACAATTCTTTGTTAGTTCCGACCGCGATTAGAGATTAGATTAATGATTGTTTTAGTAAAGGCTAGATATGAACGGAGTTCCGTGTCGAGATAAGGGTTAAGAGTGGGATTCTTTTTCCCTCCAGAAACCCTAATCTACACGCATCACCGTCGTTCTAGTTTTAAATCTATTAAAGGATAAAAAGGGTAACTTTTAATTAATCGTCCATAACTACTAAATCCTAACGAACCCTACAAGCCCCTTTTATTATATTAACTACATCTTTAAAATAATCTAGATCTATATTTTTGCATTCTTGCTTAACGTAGATCTAGAAACCATTCTACAACATTCTTATTTCTTCCTCCTTTCTCAACTCATCTAAAGTAAGAGTAAAACATTCAACGTTTTCCTGAGGACGACCCGTACTCATCTCGGTCTAGCTACGCGCGACACCGTTATTGATTGTGGTTAACTACAAACACTCTTTTCGGACCAAGAAAATTAGAAGTTTTCTTAAACGAACTAGTAATAAGTAGTTATGAGCTGTTGTCCCAAGGGTTAGTAAGATGAAGGAAATCACTAATCTGAGGATAAAATAAGTCTGAAAAATAGTTTATATTCTGGAAGCCAAACATTTGAATGTTGATACCCTACTATATGCACTTACACACATCTTGAAACTCGGGATAGTAGAGGATACCTTGAAATGCTCTTGTCTAAAAGCCAAAGTATGAAGGAAATGAAAAAATAAAAAAAATGAAGAAAATATAAAAATGGTGAAAGAAAAAAATGAACACTGGTTTTGTATCGCCAAGGCAGCAATAAAAAAATATAGCGAGGGTGCCTCTTCACCTAGTGCCCTAAGGCCAACTTGTCTGGGAGTCACTGCTAAGCCTTAGGTGGTGCAAGACGAGGAAAATATCATCACCTAATCAGCAAGCACATGAGTAATCGGTTGGTTAGTACCTCAAGAAGTATTAACGGTCGCATGAAAATGTGTGAGCAAATCTAAATATTCATCAAATTAAAAAGTACTGAGGTAGATGGACAAGAGTATGATATCTTGAATTAAATTCTCCGAGTGTAGGGATGTCCATTTCACACACGTAGGGGTATATGATCAATGTTTGGATGAAAGGTAGGAATGAAGAATAAAGACGATGTTTTATTAAGGGATAATGTGATTTTTAACATCTTTTCATGACTATTAAGATAGGGCTCATAACAACTGAAAAGCTAGTGTAGTTGGAAACTCTTATTTTCAAAGTCTTTCTTTTATGGTTCTTATCATTATATGTAAATTTCACCATCTCTCTTTTGTTATGGGATTTTGTGGGTGTAATCCGCTGAAAACCCTCAGGAGACAACACTCCTCCTACTATGGACACCTAGAGGTTTAACGGCTTGTTGCACGTGCTCAGTGCAATCGTATTTGCCTACGAAAGTGTGCTTAGTTTTCTCCTTTCTTTTTCTCCTCTTGAATGAACTAGTTTGCTCGGGACGATCAAAGATAAGTTTGGGGGTATTTGATCGGTTGATAAAACTGCACATTTGTATTACATTTTTCCTACCATTTTCATATTTAAAAAGATCTTTATTATAATATATCATACATATGAGGGTTTATCTGTAAAAATACTATTTTCCATGTGTTGATATATTACAATTAGCATTTGGTAGGAAAATGTATGCAAATAATATTATTGACCAAATCCTAGTAGAACTAAGTCTACTAAATATTATTTAAGTTGTTGTGCAGGATTTTCAGGTCTTAAATCAAGGAAATCAAGTTGTTAAAGAAAACCTGCCTAATTAAGAAATCAAAATGAAGAAATCAATTCTGGCAGAAGAAAAGGGAAGATTTCCATGATACAAAGGTTCCAAGGATCGCCAAATGTCACGAGTACAGAGACTAAGAAAATTGATGAAGGGATGAGATGTAATGGCCGCGGATCCGCAGCCATACCCCCCTTGGGCCGCGGATCCGCGGCATCATTGAAGATTTGATTGATGAAAATTTTGTGGAAGATTCTCAACAGTTAGTTCCCTAATTTGGAAGTAAAGGTTTCTGGCTTTGGACTATAAAAAGGGACCGAGAGTCTCTTAGAAAATTTATCAAGTCGACGAGATCACGAAGTCCAAGACGGCTCACACATCCAGACTGATCATCAACTGTTCGTCTACCTCCTTGGAAGAGATCGAGAAGCAAACTAGTATTTGTAATCATTTTCTAAGGGATCAAAGTGTAATGAATGTTGATTAATAAAGGTAGCTCTTTTTCGTATTCTATTTCTTCGTAGTTTAATTATGCATTTTCTCTCCATCTCTTTTTCTCCCAACATGCGCGAGTAATTCTCCGCTTGTTAGGGTTCGTAGGATTAGGGTAGGCTAATGGATGATGAACATCCCTAGACCCTTTTTAAGTCCTATAAAGTTTATGAACTTTATCAAAAGAATCATTAACATTCTAATCGGGCGCGCTAACAATTCTTTGTTAGTTCCGACCGCGATTAGAGATTAGATTAATGATTGTTTTGGTAAAGGCTAGATATGAACGGAGTTCCGTGTCGAGATAAGGGTTAAGAGTGGGATTCCTTTTCCCTCAAGAAACCCTAATCTACACGCATCACCGTCGTTCTAGTTTTAAATTATTAAAGGATAAAAAAGGTAACTTTTAATTAATCGTCCATAACTACTAAATCCTAACGAACCCTACAAGCCCTCCTCTTATATAAACTTACATCCGTAGTTAATCTAGATCTAAATTTTGCATTAGTGTTTAAACGTAGATCTAGATCCTACAACAATTCCACAAAATTCTTTATCCCTCCTTTCTTTCAACACATCTAAAGCAAGAGTAAAAGATTCAACGTATTCCTGAGGACGACCCGTACTCATCTTGGTCTAGCTACGCGCGACACTGTTATTGATTGCGGTTAACTACAAACACAATTTTTCGAAACAATCAGGTCATCATCAACCATGATGCAATCCTCGTTCCCACCATCCATGAGAAAACCGTAGTATCTCTCAGGTGGGTGAGGAACCCTACTAGATCGGCGGAGAGGCTGAGGTTCGTTGGGAACTACCGAATCCTCTGGTTCCACTAAATCTTCAGTTTGAGTTTGTGTATCTGGAACCTCTTCCAGCTCTACCACTTTACCACTAATTTCTTTTACGAGAAATTCCTTTTCTAAAAAGGTGGCATGTTGAGCAACAAACACCTTTTGTTCCTCACTGTGGTAGAAAAAATATCCATATGAATTCTTTGGATATCCCACAAACTTGCAAAGAACTAACCGTGCCTCGAGTTTTTCCGGATTTTGTCTTTTGACATAGGCCGAACAACCCCATATCTTAACTCATTTAAGATATGGTCTCTTCCCACTCCATATCTCATATGGTGTGGTAGGTACAGATTTAGTTGGAACTTGATTCAATAGGTATGCTGCTGTCTCCAGCGCATACCCCCAGAAGGAAATAGGTAACTCAGCTGTGCTCATCATAGAGCGCACCATATCTAATAGGGTGCGGTTCCTCCGTTCTGATACACCGTTGTGCTGTGGTGTATATGGAGGAGTCAGCTGAGAGTGAATCCTATTCTCTTTTAGGAAGTCCAGGAATTCATTGCTCAAGTATTCTCCTCCTCGATCAGATCGAAGGATTTTAATACTTTTCCCGGTTTGGTTCTCGACTTCTCTTTTATATTCTCTAAATTTCTCAAAAGCTTCTGATTTGTATCTCATCAGGAATACATATCCGAATCTAGAGATCGTCAGTGAATGTAATGAAGTATGCAGAACCATTCCTGGCATGTGTAGACATGGGGCCGCATACATCACTATGTACCAGTCCCAAGAGTTCTGTAACTCTCTCTCCGTGTCCCGTAAACGGAGTTTTGGTCATCTTGCCTTTGAGACATGACTGGAAAGTGTCATAAGATGAAAATTCAAACGGATTCAAATATCCATCCTTATGCAACTTAGCTAGTCGTGTCGCATTGATGTGACCCAGTCTATAATGCCACAAGAAGGATTCGTTCATTTCTGAACTCTTCCTCTTGTGTGTGTTTGTTATGCTCAGAACTGTTGATTGATTTAGAACATAAATACCATTGCACAATGTGCCTGATCCAACCAACTTTTGGTTCAGAAAAATGTTCATAACATTATCCTGTAATACAAAATTATATCCCTCTTTACTTAGTAAAGAAACCGATATAATGTTGCATATTAGGTTCGGCATGTAATAGCATTCGTTCAGAACCAATGTATTACCAGTTGGCAATACAAGGTGATATTCCCCGACGGTTTTAGCTGCAACAATTGCACCATTTCCGACCCTTATGTCTTTATCACCTTCTCCAAGTTCTCTACCTTTCCTAAGCCCATGTAACTGATTACATATATGGGATCCTGACCCGGTATCTAATACCCAGGACGTAGAGCAAATGGAGAAACAGTTCTCTGTAACGAACACACCCGAAGAAAATGCATCAACATGTACTTTATTCATTCAGGTGGCATGGGAATCCTGGTATTCCCCTATATCCTGTTCAGTCTTATAACTCTTATAAGAAAGAACGGAACCAACGTTCCCCAGCACAGTATAACATGCGGGTTCGGTCAATACATCCATATTATTATCTTGATTAAGGCATGATATGGTCGCTACCTGGAGAGAGAGAGAAGAAAACACTTTAGCGTATGCTCTTGCAAGATCAGATTGGCTATTATTTTATCTAATCAGGATGGCTCCCACTGTTTTTGATCAAATCTTCCTTCAAACCCTAAAAGGAAAGACTAGCCGGGATTAATTACACCCTACAACTTCGCCAATCTTTCAGCCAGGCCAGTGTCGGTACTTTGAGGGAGGTTTCCCATGCTTTTGCACGGACCTAATTAAAGTAAACCTCGTTTTCCCAGAGGCGTAACCCCGTTGACACCTTTCTAGACACCTACTTGATCGGATAATTGTCCTGTGTAAAACTCTCCCGGGAGTAACAATTACTCGCAGTGGGCATCGGGATCCAACTATCTCATAGAAGGTATGCAATCTCATTGGAAATTTCAACACTCGAAATTCCCGATAATATTTTGCCCCAAACGATCTATGACCTTGACAAGGTCAACAAACCATAGACCGTAAGTCAAGTTCAACCCGTCATTTCTTGATTGAATTAAACCCACCCGCACGACCCTTGACAAGGTCAACAAGGCCGTACGACTACCCTAAAACAATCTGCATCATATGCATAAACAGATAAATACTGGTCAGCTACCGCACACTACACCTTGACAAGGTCAACAAACGCAGCACGAATACTAAGCAGGACTTATCTGAAATGACGGAAGGCTACGACAGGTTTTTCTGAAAACCTATTGCGTAATGAACTTGATATCGTCGTAGAATCATGTGAATTTTGAAATGGAGTGATTTTGAGGCTTTTATTAGTTTTGCTAAAGAGGTCACTCCCGGTGAAGGGATCTCGGCTCTTTCCTCATCGAATAAGGTGCAGGGTATATCATATATACCGCTATGCAAAGCAAAACTGTAGCTACCCTTTTTAAAAAAAAAATTTGATTCTACAACATCTTTTAGGTTTCTTTTCTTTCATTAATCACATTAATGAAGTCCCATCATTTAAGTCACCTAAACATTACAGATAAATACGACGTACACTTATGCCATCCGCATTCGCCTCGATGTCCCCTCATGCACCGTTAGGTTAGGTAACTAATGGCAGAGCGGGGCAGGTCTAGCGCGGGTGTAAAACATAAATAACGCCTATATAATATATCATATATACTATATACAGTATTTATCACAGAACATCAAATGATCACATCACAGATATCGCAGCAGAAGAAACATATGAAACATTGGATATATTAGGACGTCCGTGTTTTATTTTGAGCCTCTATAAAACACGGATTCCACGGTCGCGACGAATAGCCAAACCCACACCCCTAGACCCCTACGAGAGCGGCAAGCAACCCTACCAATTGTAGAGTTAGGAGACCCGAACTCGACTCCTCGAGTTGGTCTCCTACTGGACTCTAGAACCCGGTTACTTGTGCTCTCCTCCTTGGGTCTATCCTAGTGCGGAAAAGTAAATAATATACAAATGGTGACAACGACCTCATCTCGGAAGTGCCCCAATAAAACAATATTACATACATTTAATTTTGCATGAATGAAAATAAAAACTCTCATCTCACATAAAAAACCCCGGCTATTCAAAACGCGACGATCCAATATAACATATCCAGCAACACAGAACATCACATGTCATCAACGTAAGTAAATATGCGCATCCCAATTGTCGTTGACATATAGTAACGAAACCGGCGATATCACATATTACACTTACGGTCACAGAAAAGAAAATGTAAAACTACAACATTTGGAATCCACAATCTCTTTAGACATCGTAAATCCGAAATATCACATATTTCGCATTTCATGCCTAACTGTGTGAATTCCACATATTGTATCACATTCCAGATAAACAGACAGTATTAAACTTTCCGATCGAATAATCAAATACCCAAGATTTCCATAATAGCTCAACACTTGAGCGGAATTCAAAAATTCCAGAATACGTCACAGTAGCAACGGTCCAGCCGTAGAAGGGTCAAGCCAACGCCTCACATGTGGCACGCCGTACCGCCCCAAACCCTAAGGTTCAAAAGGCGGTTCAAGATGGTCACATAATCGAGTTATGGTTTGTTGCCTTCTAGAGGGTCCGTCACATTTCTTGCACGTTTTTCCGAAAGATTTAAACTCGGTAAAAATTCAACACTTGAATGTTTTTCGTGCCGGGAAAAATTGAGTTAATGATATCCGTTCGAACATTTTAATACTTTCTAAATTATCCGGAAAACAATAACGAATTTAAAATTCCTGATCGAATCGACGATTACAAAATAAAACCCTGAATACTCAACACTTGAGTCAAATTTAAAATACCCATAAAATTCCAACAGCAGAAGTGAACATTACTATACAAAACCAAAATCCCAATGTCACTGTACTGCCGCGGTTCTGCGGCCCAAGGAGGGGTTTGCCGCGGAACCGCGGTCGTCCGTACGATTCAGGAACTCGTTTTGCACACTAATGCTTAGAAAACCCTGCTGAATTTTTTAGATATTTTTAATACTGAAAAATCACAGATTTTGAAAAAAGTCCAGAGAGGGGGTCGTTTTGACGTTTTCGGGTTCGATCGGCGTTTTAACTTAGTTAACACATCGCCTAATGCTCTAGCTAGGCTCTGATACCACTGTAGGGTTACTAGGCACACTAACAAGGCTCTACAAGGCATCGACCATGCCAAAATTAAATTTTTTTTGTGCCGAATAACACTAAGCAAGATCGTATACTAGAGTTTAGGCGAAACTAATAGCAAGTAAACAACTTTACTCTAAAGGGAATACGAAATACAACCTTTGTAGATCGGTTCTTCACTTCTTTAGCTCCTTGTTGAAGTCCCTTCGCTGCGATCAAGGTACTCCTGGGCTCTTGCATGGCTTCACGAGGCGAAAGATGCGACCTTGCTTGAAGTCTACGAGTCCGAAGATGATCTACGTCGAGGGAATTCCGACTCAAGCTCCTACTTCACTAACTAGAGAATTAGTGAAGTAAACACCCTAAACTAAAGTGCTAGTCTAGTAGAGGATGGAGAAATAGGAAGTGGGTTCTCTTTAGAATTTTATTTCTCACAAGCTTTCTCACTTTTGATCAAACCCTAACAAGCTTTTTCTTTTTGCAAATGAAGAAGAAGATGAACTAAAGAAAGAAAAGAGGATAATGATCAAGTGAGAAGGGTAACCATGGTGAGTGAGTATCATATACTAACTCTTGTAGAGGCATAACCATAGCTAATTGATTATGGTTGGGTTAAAAGGAATCTAAGGTAAAGACAAAGCTAGTAGACTTTGTCAAAGCAAAGTAAGCTTCTACAAGCTTCATGCTCTTTCCAAATCTCTACTAAATTTGTAATTTTCTTAAATAATCATAACCCACCATAATACATAGAATGGTGTATGTCTTACACACCCAAGTCAAGTGTATCATCAACCATGATACAAAAAGGAAACACTTTTTTATATATATCACATATATATATCAAAGTGTGCACAAGTGAGAAAAACCCTAAAGTGAACAAGTGTTAGTAAATGTAAACTAGTATATCTAATATACAATTATACACTTAATTATTAAATCAACACTTGACTTAATAATCCGGTCATATCTCATATAACCGACTAACATTCATCGTATCGACTTATCGAATCAACACTTGATTCAATAACCCGGTCATATCATATATAACCGACTGATACTAAAAGTCGCGAGAATAGAATACGGTATCACATACACGCATTATTCTCTGTCCCGCACATATCACATATGCGCTCCTATTTCGTTTTGCCTGAGCCAGTAAAACCTCTATGTAGGACTCTAAAGACTCGTCAATACGCCGGCAGTAGATGATGATCACATCACGCACCCACAAGCCGTCAGTGGTACTAGCTGGACGTAACGGCTACCCGGGTATTGAGCGATCAGAAGATCAGCAAGCAAGCCCGCTCCAACTCCTGTAAAAGCCTGCCGGTAACACTTCCCGTACAGTCCGGTCTCTTCGTCTGATATGTCGCATATCAAGTCTAGGGGTGGTAAACGTCAAACCCCAATAACCGATAGGTCGTGCCGATGTGAGGCTCATAACGGGTCAAGAAACTACTGGTAACACTTACCAGTAAATCTCTAAATCAGCCCTGGCCAGGGACTTCCCTGTTACGGCCAATCGAGCACAGCGCAACATCAACCCCCAATACCGGGAGAGACGAAACCCCTCCTATCGCTCATTGCCTCCATGTGACTCGGGACTGTACCCAAAAACCACCGTTTTACACGCCCTCATGGACGTGGTAAGGTGGAAATCAAAGCACAGTGGGAATCACACAAGACTCTATGATGATCTCGGGTCTACAGAATAACCTGCACAAGTGTCACCAGAGAACTGCCATCTAACGTGAGGTATAATACCATCTGGGAGTTCTCGATTAGTCCGTCCAGTGTACCCAGTCTCCACTGAGCACCCGTATAACCTCTCTGATGTCAAACACCAATGGATATGGGATCATCCATCGCCCATCTCATGGGTCGAGAAGCGTATACGCTAGTCTACACTGGTATATCGATGCCCCGTCTCGATACACCCACGACTAGGGACCTTGAAGGATGTACTTATGGACTACACTGTCCCCACTAGTATGATCTGCATCATAGTCCTAGTAGTCAAGTACACATCCTAAGGGCTTTACCAACATGTAACTATAAGACAGTATCAAGAGACAAGTATACATGTTAAGATAAAGAGCAACCAGATAGCATACTATCATATCGGGCAAGAAAGTCCTCTCTATATATGTCCAAGCATCCAATATAATATACATCATATGTACAATACTGGCCTCTAGGGCATACATACAACTAACAGAATCCGTATCACTGCACTGCAAGCATATGCGAGCTATACCGAGTGCAAAATCAAATCGAGTGCGTACCATATGCACAAAATCAAATCAACTGTATGAAATCCACAAAATCATAAACACGTGCTACAAAGGCACAAAACTAATATCAAGTGAAATAGATATGCACAAATCATAAACCAACACAACGGTATATAAAGCATATCTCAAGTGCAATAACTAAACACAAAATATAAATACCCAGTAGGCGCAGCCATAGTGCACGAAATCAATATCAGGAAACTCATCATCAAAACTCAAATCCAAGCGATATAAGCGTGATACTCGGATCACAAAAGCAAATCGCAACCTCCTACAATGTCGAAAAAATATCGGCGCGCCCAAAACTGGAAGAGCAAGAACATCCGCTTGCCTCCTGCTCGCTGGCTAGCGTCCTCTGTCTCTGGGTCCTCATTTCCTCTTCGGATTACCAATCTCGCAATCCATTGGCTCATCGGCCCGGTCAGGTGCGCTAACGGGAACGATTCCGCTCTGGCACTTCTCTGGTCATCTCTCGGCCAATTATCACGACCACTCGTAAAGCAGCACATCACTGGCATCGTCCTCTGGCCTTCTGAATACTCGTGACACAACTGATCCTCGGTGCAAATCTCATCGCAACAGTGTCCTGGAAGGAACCTACTCAGGGTCTCTTCCGATCTCGCCTATACCGAACTATACGGAGGCTGGTACTCTTGCATAATCCTTTCTCGCTTTCTGGACCTCTGCATTCTCCGCACAACATTTCCTCGGGAACTGGCCGCATCCCAACGCCTCTGTAGACATATCCGATCTCTAATCTCAACGGGGAGTAACAACATCTCGTCAGCATCTCGCATGAATCTCTGGTCCCACTCGTCTGTATCATCATCCACTTCGACGTCACGTCATGCTATCTACGTACTGCAAATGTTCTCGGCTACAATCAATCCGGAGTCTCTCACACGGATTTGAAATCACGAACTCGGTATCTCCATCACTCTATAGAAGATCTCTAGCCGAACACGTCCTCGGGAACTCGTCCCAACCATCGGAGGGATACTCAATACTCGTCCGTTCTCGATCAACTCCCAACGCATCTGGGTGAGGTCCTCTATCCGAAGCTGGTTAGCTTGCTGATCTCCTATCACATGATATCAGGACGACGTTAAACTTTTCGTTCGATTTGTCAAAGTCACATAGTTCCCCGAAAGCTCAACACCTGAGTACGGTCTAATAGTATCCAGTACATGCAACAGTACCTATGGACCAACCGTAGAAGGGCAAACCCAAGCTTCACTGATGGCACCGCTGAACTGCTGCAAACCCTAAGGTTCAGAAGCGGTTCCATGGTCATTATGTCGAGTTAGGGTTTCATTCTTCTAGAGGGTCCACGGATTTACTTGCATGTTACTTCGAATATTTTAAACTTGGAAAAATGGGTTTCTAACATTCATTCGAACTTTTTAACTTCGCCAAGCCGACATGTGAATATCCTTTGTCTCTCAACTCAAGGAAGACTAGCTATCACCTGTCGCATCTCTGCCTGGAAGCTCCAGCGATCTTAGCTCGCAAAGTCTGGAAGCGACATCCTATCAATCTCAGCAACAGCTGGGTCATCTGTCTGCACCGTAGACGGCATCACAATCTCTGAGGTAGGCTGTACTTCAACAGTCCTCTCGCAACTGGTAGCTCTAACAATGGCCTAATCATCCGGTGTAAAACCAAATACTCACATCCACAAGAGGTCACAACATAACACTACATCGAGACGTTCCCATGTCACCAGAAAACACAATAGTCAGTCTTCGTACCAGATGAGCTCGCCCTGACCGCAACACTAGCAGCAGCTAAATATGTGCTAAAACCATAGTGACAGGAACCTCAAGTATGTATCGATGTAAGCAGATCAAGGGCATGAAAGGAAACGACAGATCCAGAATGGATACATGATCATAAGGAGGAACAAAATCAATGAGAGTATGATCATGGAAACATATAGAATTGAGGATCTCAAATGGATGTATAACCATGGGTACGAAGAGAATCACAGATCTCAAAACTATATACATCCTAAGGTTTCTTAAGTGGAGTATCGTATCGTAAATATGCCGCGGAACATACGTACGGTATGTCACTCTACTCAAGCTACCTACTCCATCAATCAGGGTCAACCTATGAAATGAAAGTTCGGGTCTAATACCCCCCCTCCCGTACAAGTCTAAGTTCCGTAAGGTCAAGCCTAGGTTCCGAAATACATACCCGCCCAAGACTCCGCATAGTCAAACATAGACTCGAACCAAGGTTAAACCTAGCTCTCTGATACCAACTTTGTCACGACCCGAAAATATTAGCTCGTGACCGGCACTTGAATCACGCCATGTCTAAAGGCGTAACGTAAATCAAGTAAGCCGAAACCCAGAAATCTAAACCTTTTTAAGAAAATAAAGAGGTGAAGTTTTGAAATAAAGGTATGGTGAAAATCATAAGTTTTCTTAAATACGTAAATAATGGAACATAAAAAGGCAAGTGGGCGTTATTAGTTGAAAACATGTTTCGACTTCTAAAAATTTAGGTAGCACCACCATTGTATTTTTTGATCCAAAACCACAATACATAATAATATAAAGGCATCGCCAAGCGGGAGCTAGCTCTTCGCCAATCGGCTGATCCACAACCACACAAAGTATAAATATAAATATACGACGCCCAACGGTGAAGTTCACCACAAAAGATAAAGGAATAAGCAAGACATCAAACCACAAGTAGCGGAAAACCCCTCGCTCTAAGTCTCGCAACCACAAGTCTCACTATGTCTCATTACTTATACAAATACTAGTTTGACTGATAGAGTTGACTAGATACAATATGAAATATAAATACAAGAGTGGGTATGATACAAATGTCCCACCTACCAAAGCAATCATCTGAAAGCAACTGTGTGCCAGCGATACCGCTACTGATTCATGCGGTCAATCTGCAAGAACTGTGGCACAACGGGGGTGAGTTGCCAACTCGTGAGTAGAAAATATCAACAAGTAGAAATCGAATAAACAAAGACTCCTAGGTCACCTATATCATGAAGGTAATACTATGATATCTAGGGTGACCAGGTCTGTATATGTGCCAACACTAATATCAATATCAATCAGAATGTGGATATCATCAAACAATATAATCAATGTCTGTATGCATGTAGATCTCGTCCACCCATATCATCAGTGTATGTATGCATGTGGATCACGTCCACGTGTCAACCAATGACACAACAACATCATGCATGTAAATATCATAAAAGAAGATGCATGAAAGTATGAGGATATAAATCAACGCGTGTCCCTCCCGACACATCAAAATCATGGAACCTGAGTGCCCAGCATCGACACTCGAAACATCATGAAACTCGTATCCAGCATCGACACGTAAATCCTCATATCTCGGGCTCCGTCAGTCCGGATCGGCCCTCGGGCTCCGTCTGCGGGATCGACCCGTGGGCTCCGGCAGATGGGTCGGCCCAAAATCCATCTCTCGACTTTGGTCGGTATCCTCCGGATAACCACCAAGTCCAACCAATCACTGGTAAGTAGTAGTCCCTCTGCCAGGCTCATCGTCATCCCCACGATCTTCTCGTCCCGGGGTACCGTACTGGGTCCACCATGAACCTGCAAACGGATTATCTAACTCCTCGAATCGGGTTTCACATATCACACGTCTCAGAACCGAGAAAACGCATGGTGGACGCACTTAAATATCATATCAAGAGAAACTGGGTTTTTAAACAAATACATACTTTCCTTTAAAATGGCTGTGGTTCTCAAATCCAGAAATCTCATAAAAACAACATATCTCAATGCGTATAAGCGTAAAGCATGATGTATGCGACATATAACAGAAATGTAAGTATATCCGTATATTATGCAACATGGAACAGTAATATGCACATATCGAGGGAAAACCGCTCTTTTAAATGAAACCAGTTTTAAAATATATCATGTGGTTCCCAAATCTCCAAAATCCAATGCAATATCGTATAGAGGTGCATATGTGTATGTACGTAAGTATAGACGTACAAATGTGTATGTCCGCAAGTATGGGTGCACAATATGTATGTATGCAAGTATGGATGTACAATATGTATGTACGCAAGTATGGATGTACAATATGTAGCTATAGCAAGTATATCATGCAAGGAGTCATATCCTGATGCAGCAGTTCTACTGTGTAGTGACATAACAATTATCGATGATGAAGTGTGTGAGCCGACCAATCTGTGTAAGTGTAACATGTTGGCTATGATGCCCTCAAGGCAATTATCATAGTCGCGGACTTGTGATTATGATGATTGAGTGAGGACCTATACCGATAAAACAGTCTTACTCAAGATGATAGTATGCTATCTGGTTAGCCTTTATCATCATGTACATGTTGATAGAGCCCATAGGATTCTTGCTTAACTGCAAGCATTATGATGGCGATCATATATGTGAGAGCTGGGGTCTATAAGCACATCCTTAAATGTCCCTAGTCGTAGGAGTATCGAGACTGGGCATCGATACTCCAGTGTAGACTAGTGTATACTGATCGAGACCCCGACGAGAGGCGGTGGACAGGTCTCACAAGCCATTGGTGTTAGTTTGTTCACCTAAGATAGTATGCAGGTACTCATTGGGTTATGTGTACACTGGACGGACTCGCCGGGAACCTGCTAGTTGGTATTATACCTATTGTCAGATAGCAGTTCCCAGGTGACATGTGTACAGGTTAGTCTGTCGACCTGAGATTGTCATTTGTCTCGTATGAGTTCCCACTGTGCTTTGATTACTACCCTACCACGGCTCAAAGGAGTCGTGCAAACAGGTTTTAGTTAGGTACAGTCCTGAGCCACATAGAGGCAGTGATCGGATCGTCGGGGATTCGTCTCTCCCGGTATTGGAGGTTGATGTCGCATTGTGTACGGGTGGCCATCACCACAAATCCATGGCCATGGTAGACGAGGATTACCGATCCAGGATCGATAGTTTCTCAGGAGGTGATGGGTTACATGCCGACACTGAATATCGCGTTGTTGGGGGTCTGACTTTATCCACCCCCCTAGACTCGATATGCGATACTCTTAGACGAACATACTGGACTGTACGGATATTGTCACTGTCAGGCTCAGTAGGGGTTCAGGATGGGTTTGCTCGTCGGCTTCCCTTTCGCTCAATACCTGGGTAGCCGTTACGTACAGCTAGTGCCGCTGACGTGCTTGTGGTTAAACTCACTGCCAGCGTATTAACGAGTCTTTAGAGTCCCACACAGAGGGTTTTTCACGGTTCAGGCGATATGGTGTACATGACGTATGTTGATACATACAGGTGTCCGATTAAATGTGTGCACTTGCTGCGCAGACTTTAATCGGACGGTTGATAATACTAACGGCTTAGGATTAAGCCAGTTTATTAAATCAGGTTTTGATTTAAAATTAATATATGTATTTGTATACGTATTCTAGTATTATTGTTCACTATTCGTTTTCTCTCTCGGCTATTCGTATTTTGGTATGAATATGCGTATACGTATTTCGATACATGTACCGGGAAGTATTCTGTATTTTATACGGAATAGCTTCTAGAAGTTGCCACCTCATTTGTATGAATTTCAATTTATGGAAATTCATTTGTTTAACAAATGAGGTGGAGGGTATGAGGTGGCACAAGCATGGCATGAACATGGATTCAAAGTATGGTTGACATTGTTTATTGTTTTAATTGTTTAATTTGAAAAAGGAAATGATATTTTTTTGTGATTGAGAGAGAAGGGGGGCCGGCCACATTATTGTGGGCATGGGGGTGTTTTTCATTTGGCTAATTTTCATTACACTCTCCACTCTCTCAAGTTCACAAAAGAAAACTTAGCCATTTTCTTTTGTTCATGCAAATGCTTCATCACCTCCATTCATCTTCTTCTTGAGTTTCTTCTTGAGCTCAAGGGTAGACAAAAAAACATAGTGACACACTACTACATCTTGACTCTCCATAGCTAGCATCTTTGGAGCGTCGGTTACCTCGTTCGTCGAGGTTGGAGCTTGCGCCGTTTCCCTCGGGTGGATCATCGGAGATGGAGGAAGACCGGCAACCAAACCACATCAAGGAGCCGCTAGGAGCTTGGAATGAAGACCGAAGGACATGGATCAACTCGGTATAATGATTCTAACCTCTTCTTTGTTTGCTAGTTTAGAGTTTAAGGTCGATCCGTATATCGGGTAGCAGTAGTGCCGGTTTTAGAAATTTTTGTTCCGCATTTTGGCCACGTTTTAATGGCCGAGGCACTGCCGGGACCCTTCATGGTATCAGATCCACCCTTTAAACCCCTTACTAGCTTGTTTAAACGTGCTTAAAAGATTGATCGACGGAAATTGCCAAAATCACGATTACATTGTTCTGTTCTCTGCCGATTTTCAAAAGTGTTCAAAAAATTATTTGTGGTAGCTTAAAAATCCGTGCAGGAGATTCTATGGGTGCAGAAAAAATTTGGGCCTCTAATTCCTCAAAAGCACCGTGGAACAGCCGCACTAACCCCCTATTGGCGGCGGATCCGCGGCCATTTAGTGCCGACGGGCTTCCAAATTTTTACTGTAGCCCCCTGATGTGAAATTGTGATTTTTGTGATATTCTGTTTTGGCCCAAGTTTCAGTGAAGTATTGTTTTTCCTCTTGGGGTCAATTTGGAACTTAGTCGATCGATATTTTAAGCGTGCGTTTAACAGTACATACATTATATTCTGCGACCGTGAATGTCATTTGATCGGTAAACCCGTCTAACTGCTATATGTTCTTTTAGACGTGTTTGCCAACGTGACATTCACGTTGATGTTCTGTATTGTGCTGTGATGTTGGTTGGATTGTCGTGGTGGATAGCAATGGTGCAATGATAGTACAGTTGTTTTCAACATTTGATATTGTAGGGAGAGTGTCCGACATGTGGACTGCCGTCACTGCCAGTTTGTATATTATTCTTTTGGGGCACGACCGGGCTAAGGTCGATGTCACCCTTGTATATTATTTTATTTTCTGTACTAGGATTACCCCGAGGTGGAGTGCACGAATAGCCGGGTTCTAGAGGGCAACTAGTCCGCATCACATGGCGTTCAGACGGAGGGGACCTTACTCTAGGATTGGCGGGCTATTCACCGCACTCGTAGGGGGTATAGGTTGACCCAGGAGGGGTGCTCAAGTTACCGGATTCCGTGAAGTGCTGGGTGGTCTATTCACGTTGCTGAAGGGGGCTGCCTCACTTCTGGTTTTGGCGGGTAACTTGCCGCGCTCGTAGGGGTCTAGTTTTTCATTGCACAGGCTATCCACACGACAAGGAACGTCGGGTCTCACTTGCGGCTCAAGTGAAACCTGGGGCTCCAGATTATCCACCATTCTGTATTACTTCTGTGATGTTTCTGTGATGTTGCTTTATATCATGCCTGGGACGAATGCTATATATATATTTATATATATTAGTAGATGTTGTATATGTTTTGCACCCGCGATAGCCCAGTCCCTGCTCTGTCGTTAGTTAAGTAACCTAACGGGTGATGACGGGACCCAGTGGCGAATGCGGATGTCATATACGTACATTTTATTTTCGTTCTTTTCTGGTGTGATTAATTGATGGGACTGCATTGATTCTTATCAATGCAAGGATAAAACAAACCTATTTATATGATGTTGATGGAACCAAGTTTTTAAAAAACTGACATTACAGACGTTTTCTTTTGCTATGCACCGTGGTATTCATTTTGGAATATCCTGCACCTCATTCGACGAGGCAAGGGCCGAGATCCCTTCATCGGGAGTGACCCCTTAGGTAAAAGTTTGCGTCAACGTAATAACTTTACTACGATCGATTATTTTTTTCTTTGCATCGTGGTATTCAGTTTGGGATATCCTACACCCCATTCGACGGGGAAAGAGACGAGATCCCTTCACCGGGAGTGACCTCTTTAGCAAAAGTTTTCGCCACTGTATATTTATAAAACCACTTGGATTCCTTCAACGATATCAAGTTCATTACGTTAAAGGTTTTTCGCCAAAAACCAGCCGTAGCCCTCCGTCATTTCAGATAGGTATCTCGTAGTATTCGTGCTATGTACGTTGGTCTTTATCAAGGCATAGTGTACGATAGCTGCGTGATACGTGTCTGTAGCATGGATATGCGATTATCTAGGACAGAGGCATAGTCATGTTGGTCTTTATCAAGAGCTTATGCGGGTGGGTTTAGATCAATCTTGGATAATGACGGGCTGAACTTGACTAGCGACTTATGGCACGTTGGTCTCTATCAAAGCCATGAAGTCGTTAGGGGTAAAAATCACATCGGGAGTTTCAAACATACGGGAAACTTGCCAGGATTGCGCATACCTTCTGGAGTGTGGTGACTTGAGTGGCTTCCATCAAGTTATCATGCAATGATAGTTGGATCCCGATTCCCACTGATGAGTAGGATTACTCCTCGGCTGATTCCGACTAATTCTCCTTTTAGGTTTGGAGGAGAATTCGAGGATACAGTGGGAGCCATCCAGATTAGATAAAATGATTAACCATTCTAATCTAGGTTAGAGTGCACGCTGAGTGTTTCTTCTCTCTCTCTCTCTCTGGCTGTGACTATGACCTGACCTTTGACTAAAACTCATGAAACCAAGTTGACCGAACCTTCTTAAAACACTTTGGCTTTTGGAATGTCACGGTGTCGCATACATCATTTCCACTTCTATATCACTTTTGCATTTCTCCAGAACACCCCGTATTATTACGAACATCTACTTCCATTAGATAAATCCATCGTATGGTTATATACGAACTCGAAAGAACTTTTTCGAGGATGGATTCTGGTTCTGGAGAGATAGAATAGGATTATTCGGTTGTCTTTTCTCTTTACCTTCTCTCAGGTTGTGAGGGCTCCTAGGATTAGGAGAGGGTACACCTATTGAGCTTATTGGATAGTCTTCCTCCAAACCATAGGCAGGTGCCGAACGGTAGGGAAGGAAGAAAACCAATTAAGCTTAAGTGTGGTGCACAGAAGGTAATAAGTAAAAACATATAAAGGGATTAGAATAATGGCAAAGGAAATGCGATCACCATCGTTCACGACGAAACTAGGTATACCCCTGCCACTCCTACATCCACTTTGCATTTCTCTAGGACACTCCGTATCACTACGAACATCCACTTCCATTGGATAAATCCATCGTATGGTTACATACGAACTCGAAGGAACTTTTTCGAGGATGGATTCTGGTTCAGGAGAAAAAGAATAGGATTATTCAGATGTCTTTTCTCTTTACCTTCTCTTAGGCTGCGAGGGCTCCTAGGATTAGGAGAGTACACCTATTACGCTTATTGGATAGTCTTCTTCCAAACCTTAGGCTGGTGCCGAAGGGTAGGGAAAGAAGAAAACTAATTAGCCTAAAGAAGGTGTACAGAAGGTAATAAGTAAAGGCATAATAAAGGGATTGGAGTGAGGGCAGGTAAAGTATATGGTTACTGTCGTGAATCAGGATAGTGGAAGAGGCATTACTAGGAATACCAGTTAACCCTTTTGAAACATTTTCATGTTTCAGTTTCACTGTGCAATGTTAATTGAAAACTGTTTTCCCGATTGGAATCTAACTCCAGGGTATGTATTTACCAGATCAGTTTCTTACATCTGTATGTTATTACAGATGGTGAGCGGGAGTAAGATATTGGGAATTGGGTGATTAGATCCTCATCATATCGGAATTCGTTGTAATTGGTGATATTTGAGGAAATCATCTAGTTTTTGCCGGACGACAAATATTTGGTTTTGAATATCCATTGTTATGCACCAATTTCAAATTGATATATCTGTACATTTATTTTATAAAGTGAGATATAACTTTTTGATAGTATGTCTATGACATTTATCTATATCAGTTGGTGATTAGGTAAGGTGCATTCAACAGCGGTGTAATCCTTCTTAACCATACTACAGTTTTTCAACCTACGACGCACATGGTTTGAATTATTGAACTCAGGGGACTTATACAAAGTATTGTATGTTGTCCAGTGTCCACTAGGACAATGGGGTTGGTACTCGCACTGCATTCTGTTTACTCATAACTTCCCTGATTCAAGACATGTACTTCGTTGAAGTGCAAGGTTCAGATTTTGAGAAGTTATAGATATAAGAATAAAGTAGAGAACCATTTGTTGGAAGTATCAAGATTCTTCGATGAAGTCGAAGATGTAGATACTTGTGTTTGGTATTCAGTTAATAGTAATAGTTTGGAGAACTTGCTTCTCTTTCAGGTTACTCATATATGGATGCACTCCTAGATGAGTAATGCTGATTAACCTCATTCCATTTGGTTGATATGCGTTGGAGACAGCTGCATGATTTTGAATCTGATTCCAATTAAATTAGTGCTTTTTGTTTCTATATCAGATATATATAGAATCAATTTATATCTTGACGATGTTAAGGTATAGGGAGTTGTCCGGCTGATGCTTAAAACCAGAATCCGGATAAACTCAAGGCACGTTTTAGTAATGGTTGTTTGTGGGTTATCCCGGGCTTTGACGAGAGATAACTTTCTACCATCAGGAAGATCAATATTTATATTTTTCTTGACTTGCCATATTTTTAGTAAAATGGATTTTTCAGAAAATAGTAGTGGGAGTATGGTAGAACTGGAAGTCATTCCAGAACCACAAACGTTACTGAAGATTTAATAGAACCATAGGATTCAATTGTTTTCAACGTTCTATTAGCCACTCCGCAGATTTGGTGGGTAACCTCAAGCACCCGAGAGGTACTTTGGTATTCTTAGAGACGGTGACAGGAAGGTTCTTGTTTACCCAGACTTGCCATTGCTGTTGTTCTAGACTATAAGACCCGGCAGGAGGATGAGTATAGCGTCGTTCTAAACTAGCTTTGGAAGTGCACGTATATATGACTCTGCCAGAGGGTTTTTATAGTCAGTGGGAGCAGTGGAAGCATAGTGGGCAAGTAGCTTATGTCTATTTATAGACTAAAACAGGTATAGAGGAAATAATCATTTATTTTTTATGTAACAGTCATAGGTTTTGACTTCATCAGAATAGGAGATGGATCTAGTAAGAAGGTGGTAGTGTGTGATGTCCGAGGATTCGGGATGACATGCACTTGTTAGGAAAAGATATTCCTATACCACAATCGGTTATACTGTGGTTATCACAAAGTTGTTTCTCCACATAGGATATGGATATAATATCCGGTTTTCTGGTAACTAGATCTATAGTTTTAGATCTAGATTTGGGAAGTATCCTAATCCGGGTACTTTAACATTAAATGGACGACTCCTGGCATGGTGGTGTACCTACAGGTGATGGAGTCACCCTCTCTAAAGGTGTCTTACAGACTAAAGAGGAGAGGGATCTGCATGATTAGCATATCACTTGCTTAGGCAATTGAGTTAATCATGAAATGTCAAGTACCACACCAGATATTCCTTTTGCACTAGATGCAATAAGCAGATATATTAATCCAATCCTGGAGAAACATTGGGAAGCAGTTTATGAATATGATTGGATATTCTATGGATATGGTAACGGCAGCCTCCTTCAGGAGACGGTTATCATATCAGGCTTCCAAGGTGACATGGATGACAGAGTAACTGTCAGAGTTACAGTTTTTCACTCTTTTGAGGAACAATATGTTGGATAGGTGGTCCAAGCGGAGACTGAGGAAAGGCATAACACAGGATACTGATTAAATTCAGTAGACGATACAGTCTTAGTAGTTTTCTGGATTTGAAGTTCATTTATGAACTGGGTCCATCAGATATCCATACAAATTCTAAGACTGGTATTGCTCATTTCGGGAGATAGTTTTTTCCGTGAAATTGAGATATAGAGAGATACAGAAAGAAACATTGGAGCGGATCCACTCACTGAGGCTATTTCTCGAATGCAATCATTTTCACAAACGGGCTTTGCGAAACTGATTAGTAGAGAAGTTGGGTGTTCGGTATCACACAGGCTGTGAGTATGCGACATCGCAATAATTGGCTTTAAGTGCAAGTGGGAGATTGTTGGCTATGGTGCCCTCAAGGCAATTATCATAGTCGCGGACTTATTATGATGATTGAGTGAGGACCTATACCGATAAAACAGTCTTACTCAAGATGATAGTATGCTATATGGTTAGCTTTTATCATCATGTACATGTTGATAGAGCCCATAGGATTCTTTCTTGACTGCCAGCATTATGATGGCGATCATATATGTGGGAGCCGGGGTCTATAAGCACATCCTTAAATGTCCCTAGTCATAGGAGTATCGAGACCGGGCATCGATACTCCAGTGTAGACTAGTATATACTGATCGAGACAAAGACGAGGGGCGGTGGCCAGGTCTCACAAGCCATTGGTGTTAGTTTGTTCACCTAAGATAGTATGCAGGTGCTCATTGGGTTATGAGTGCACTGGACAGACTCGCCGGGAACCTGCTAGTTGGTATTATATCTATTGTCAGATAGCAGTTCCCAGGTGACATGTGTACAGGTTAGTCTGTCGACCTGAGATCGTCATTTGTCTCGTGTGAGTTCCCACTGTGCTTTGATTACTACCCTACCATGGCTCAAAGGAGTCGTGCAAACAGGTTTTAGTTGGGTACAGTCCCGAGCCACATGGAGGCAGTGATCGGATCGTCAGGGATTCGTCTCTCCCGGTATTGGGGGTTGATGTCGCATTGTGTATGGGTGGCCATCACCATAAATCCATGGCAATGGTAGACGAGGATTACCGATCCAGGATCGATACTTTCTCAGGAGGTGATGGGTTACATGCCAACACTGAATATCGCGTTGTTGGGAGTCTGACTTTATCCATCCCCCTAAACTCGATATGCGATACTCTTAGACGGACAGACCGGACTGTACGGATATTGTCACTGTCAGGCTCAGTAGGGGTTCAGGATGAGTTTGCTCGTCAGCCTCCCTTTCGCTCAATACCTGGGTAGCCGTTACGTACAGCTAGTGCCGCTGACGTGCTTGACGAGTCTTTAGAGTCCCACACAGAGGGTTTTTCACGGTTCAGGCGATATGGTGTGTAAGTCGACATTAGACACCCCGCGAGTTGCGGGGAGGCGAATTAGGTAAAATAATCATTTTGTTTAAAACAAACATCGACTAACTTACGGATCTTTGCCAAACCTTAACTAACAACATCATAGGAGGGATTAGCTACTATGAAAGAAGATTATACCTAATGAACCAAGTCCTTCTTCTTCTCGATGACCACCTCATCGACGGCCTCCTCTTTGTAATAGAAGATCCACCCGAGAGCTACAACTCCAAGCTTGACCTCTAACTTGAGGTAACTAGGTTACTCAAAGTGCTAATCAAAGCAACCTAGGGAATATAGAGTAGGATTAGGGATCAAATAGTCTTGCTAACCCTTGATCTCAACACATGAGAGGTTAGGGTTAGGGTTTGAAGAGAGAGAGCTTGAGGAGAGAGAAGGTGAGAGTGAAAATGAAATGAAATAATATCTCATCTTGAATATATGAGCATAATGATTTATTAAATGAATAAATCAAATGATTTATCAACCATGCTTCATTTATTCACTTTGTGTGATTCATCTCATGAGTCATTAGTCATTAAATTCATCATTAACTCCATGGATTAATCACACAAATGAGTCACTAAATCAATAAATGCAAATGCCACCTTAGCCTCCAAGTCATCATCCTTCTAGAAGCTTCTCGACAATTTATGAGAACGCCCCTCCTATCCGTGAAAACACGGAAATACTTTAGACTGTATAAATCCAATAATCCGATACTAGAATCTGGCTTAAACCAAAGCCCGCTAGTAAAAACTGTCCGAACATCGTACGTACATAAATGTACGTGCGTGTCCGAACCCTGTCGTAAAACCATACGACCTCTATATCGTTTTGCCTGGAGCAGGGAAACTCTCTGTGTGGGACTCTAAAGACTCGACTACTACGCTGGCAGTGGGTTTAACCACAGACCGCAAGCGGCACTAGGTGTACGTAACGGTCCCCAGGTAGATGTCGATAAGAAGGCCGATGAGGAAACCCATCCGAACTCCTACTGAGCCTGATGTGACAATCTCCGTACAGTCCGGTCTATTCGTGTAGGACTATCGCATATCGGGCCTAGGGGGCGGCAAGCGTCAGTCCCTTAAAAGCGGTATAAGTCATGTCGGAGTGAAGCCCATTACACCTTGAGAAACTACTGGAAAAACCTACCAGCAAATCCCGCTTGCCCTGGCCAGGGACTTTGCGTAATGGCTCTCCAGACACAGCGCGATATCAACTCCCAATACCGGGAGAGACGAATCCTGTCTAACCGCCACTGCCTCCAAGTGGTTCGGGACAGTACCCAACTGCTACCTATTTGCACGACTCCTTTGAGCCTTGGTACGGTAGCAATCTAAGAACAGTGGGAACACACTCGAGGCGAAGCAGTAGTGTCAAGTCTGCGGACTATGCTGTACTTATGTCACCTGGGAACTGTTAACTAACGAAGGGTATAATACCAACCAACAGTTCCCTGCGAGTCCTGTCCGGTGTACCCGTAACCCAACGAGCACCTGTATACTATCTCCAGTACTACGTACTGATGGCTGTGGGACAGACCTTCTCCCCAACTGGGATGAGAAGCGTACACACTAGTCTACTCCGGAGTATCGATGCCCTGTCTCGATAATCCTACGACCAGGGACCTGAAAAAGGATGTGCTTGTAGACTACCCAGCCCCCATTAGTGTGACTGCCATCACAATGCTGGTAGTCAAGCAAGATCCTAAGGGCTCTATCAATACGTACTTACATATTAAGATAGATATAACCAAGTAGCATACTACCATATTTAGCAAGACTGTTAATATAACTGTGAATATCCCAAGCGTCCATTAAGTAATATACAAGCTAGTATGATACAATAATGGCCCCTAGGGCATATACACTAACAATCTCCCACTTGCACTAGGGCCATGTACTGGCATATCGAAGACCGATCATCTCGAGTAGCCTCTCGAACTGAATCTGAGGTAAGGCCTTTGTGAATGGATCAGCAGTGTTCTCCTCTGTAGCAACTCTCCGGACCTCGATCTCCCGGCGATCTATGATCTCCCTGATCAGGTGATACCGCCTTAAGATGTGTCTGGACTTCTGATGGGACCTGGGTTCCTTCGCTAAAGCTATAGCTCCGTTGTTGTTGCAATACAGCGGTATTGGATCAACAATGGTAGGAACCACCTAAAGTTCTGTGAGGAACTTCTTCATCCAGACCGCTTCTTTTGCGGCATCACAAGCAGCAATATACTCTGCTTCCATCGTAAAGTCAGCAACGGTGTCCTGCTTGGAACTCTTCCAGCACACCGCCCCTCCATTGAGGGTAAAGACATAACCTGACATGGACTTGGAGTCATCCTTGTCACTCTGGAAGCCGGAATCAGCAAAGGCCTCGAACTAGAGGTCTTTTCCGCCGTAAACCAAGATCATCTCCTTAGTCCTTCTCAGGTACTTGAGAATGTTCTTTACTGCTATCTAGTGCTTCTCCCCTGGGTCTGACTGATACCTGCTTACCACGCTCAGTGCGTAAGCTAAATCTGGTCTGGTGCACAACATCGCATACATTATAGAGCCTACCACAGAAGCGTAGGGTATAATAGACATGCGATCCCATTCCAAATCAGTCTTGGGAGATATCTCTTTCGAGAGGGCGATTCCGTGACAAGCCGGTAAACTACTGCGCTTAGAATCTTTCATACTGAATCTTTTCAGTATAGTGTTGATATACCTGGACTGCGAAAGTCCCAACATCCTCTTGAATCTATCACAATAGATCCGGATCCCCAGAATGTAAGAGGCATCACCCAGGTCTTTGATTTGTATGTCAAAAACTATCTAAAACCGCAATCAAGAACGGCGTCGCTTGGCAGCTAGCCGGTGAGTACGGGTCGGTCCACAGGTATGTTGTGAATCTCCTAATCGCGCTAACGAGTTAATTCCGAAGGGTGTTCGGATTGATTATTTAATCTAAAAACCTAATTATTCTATACTACGATTAACTAGATCTAGTCTTGTTAGGGTTAGGTTTAGGGATGGTTTGGAAATGCAAGTAAATCTCAACGCTTTCGATACCCGAATGATGATCTATGAGGAGTTATGGTAATTATCAATAAAGGAGATTAGATCCATTCGGGAAGGTGTTCCTTCCTCTAGGTTCTTGTCCTTCCTTTAGAGATTCTTACCCTAACCTCCATGGAAAACACGCGCAACCGGGCCTTTATACTACGGTGTCATCGTTACCTCGAGGGGTAGGATGCCGTAGGGCGCGGTGTGTGCGTGTATGCATGGAGTCCTATTGAAAATATATAATGGGCAAGAAAGGGATGAGAGATCTCATCTCTCAAAAGCCTTCCCCAAAGCTAACTCTAAATAATTATCTACGGCAATGAATTAAATCTACCTAGGGCAAAGAATTAAAATCTAAACTAGAGCAATTAAATAAATCTACTTACAGATGGCTCTCTCCAATCATCAACGCAGGTTTGTCAGATCTGAATTTCTGAATTGAAAAGAGGCACCGATGCTCTCCATAAAGAAATCTGTATTTTATTATTAAAAGGAGGCATAAGAAAATACAATCTTTAGAGTTTTATTTATAGGAAATAGAAACCCTAGGTTACATTTTGATCCGCATGTCTACAATTACAAATATAGCCCTAAGGTTGACTATTCAACGCCGCCAAACATTTGGTAAAAATTATTTCCTCTGATCGCTCAAGACCGCCGCGGAACCGCGGCCCGAGGCCTGGTTTGGCCGCGGTTCCGCGGCCAAAAGATGGAATTGGGCTACGAATTTTCCTGGGCTGATTTCTGTTGGCTTGGGCTTCTTATTTCTATATATCTTTTCTCAATTTAGCTTCTGGTTCTCTTCCAGATTTCCAGTGAACATTGTAGTGGACTTCTACCCGTTTGCTTTGAGTCGATGTCTTGAATCTTGCTTTGTGAATTGTTCCTTATGTAGGCTTGATCAAGATTCTCTGTTTGTCGGTCAAAGTCTCACTTTTACGTCGTCTTTTCATTGTTTTCACTGTTTCCTGTCCAAGAACCTGTAACCTGTAACATGTAGCAGACATGCGTCAAAAGCACCTGTTTATTTATAAAAAGAATAAGAATGAGGAATATAATAATACAATATTATGGTGTGAACAAATACCCCCAAACTTATCTTTTGCTCGTCCTCGAGCAAACTTATTTTTATTCACTAAAATCCTAACCGCACTTTCGCAAGGAAACGCGATTGCACTGAGCACGTGCAACAAGCCGTTAAACCTCTAGGTGTTCCTAGTAGGAGGAGTGTTGTCTCCTGAGGGTTTTCAGCGGATACTACCCACAAAATCCTATCAATTTGGCTTTTCGACTTTAATTCTCCAATTAGGTTTTCTAACAAGGAATTCTATTATCGTCGACTCGTAAATTATCCACCCATATTCTTTACACTTCCTCATCATTTAACTTAAGATTATATATGTTCTGCAGACTTACTTAGCTTTCGGCATTTCTTAAGTTTTCCTTCTAGGGTTCCATCTCCACTTAGGAATTTCTATCAACTCTACTAAAGATACAAGTTCTATTCTTCACTCCTTTCTCTCATCTAAACTCCAATCACATATCCCCACGCGTGTGTATAAATCACCCCTACACTTGGAAATTCAAATCAAGCAATCATACCCTTGTCCGTTGTCCAAAGTACTTATTAGTATGTGAATTTTAAATGAATTTTGCATACACATCCTTCACGCGACCGTTAATACTTCTTGAGGTACCAACGACCGATTACAAAATGCGTTTGCACTTTTAAAGCGTAATTCCTAGTCTTGCAACGCCCAAGGCTTTTAGCAGTGACTCCCAAACCAGTTGGTCTAAGGCACTAGGTGATGTAGCACTCTCGCTAAATATTTTTCTATTTTTACAGCCTTAAGTAATCACAAAAACCAGTGTTCATTTTTTTCTTTTCTTTATTCACTCTTTTTTCTTTTATTTTCTTCATACTAAGGACTTTAGAGAAAGAGCATTTCATGATCTCCTCTACAATTCCAAGTTTCAAGGTGCGTGATTGTGCAAATTGTAGGGTATACATTTTCAGAATCTAGACTTAAGTTAGGAACTATTTTTCAAACTTATACTCTAATAAGAACATCAATACTCTTCCCTTGCTTTGACTTAGCCTAAGAAGTGAACCCAAAATTTGCCTATTTCTAAATAAACTACAAAGACATATACTCTCTATCATTAAACTTTAAGGAAGATTATTTTTATGGTTTTTAATTTACTAAGTCTAAGATCTAGTTGTTCCCAGCCAGTTAACCTATTTGTCAAACTCAAGTCAATTAGCCAAAATTGAATACATTAATTTTTATAATTTTTTTGAAATTTTCAAATTTTATGGGTTTTCAAATAAGTATGCAAATGCAAAAAATATGTACAAATGAATGCGAAGGAAGAAGACGTACCGAGCATACCCCCAAACTTGAACTTGACACTGTCCTCACTGTCATGCTACACCAAGAGGGTCAAAATTGTCGGCACTCCCATATTTATTTATTTACAAATTTTTTTTTTATTGTTTTGAAATTTTTTTTTATTCTTTTTTATAGAAAAAGAAAACAAAAATATATATACATATATACAACAACTTCCCCCCAAACTTAAGCTTGGCCTTACACAAGCCAAAGGTGAGCACCAACCATTCAAAAATCTTATCGTGGTAATGGTATAGTTGGTGCAAGAATGGGGTGTGGAGAAAAGAAATGAGAAACACGCGAGACCGTGTGGAAGGAAGAATGGTAGAATATGGTCTCGGTGGGGGAGAAGAAGGGCGGAAAAGAGAAAGAAGGAGCGCGCGATCTTGAGGGTGTAAATCGAGTGAATAAATTAGCGCAGTTTGTGATGACCGATATGTTAAAAGCGATTGCGCTAACCTATTAACCCGTCGAGAAATGGGGTCAAATCCCTCAAGATTCGCAAGAAAACATGGGTACGCCGAACTTGGTATAAGATATGAAAGCATAACGGTCACTTGTACGGTCGGAACAATAGGAAGGACGAAAGGATGTGAATTAGGGATAGTATCATTCTCACCGTAGTAAACTCTCTCGAACTTGAAAGATTCCATTAATGGTTCGAAACTACTGTAAGCAATCGAGTCTGATGGTTCAACTAACTCATCTGAAAATGTAAAGGACTCAAACTCGGGAGGTGAGTCATCAACATCGTCCGAAAAAGTGAAACACTCGTAGGTGTTATCGTCTGTGAGAACTGTATCAGATTCAAAGGAAAAGTTTTCAAGCTCACAGTCGTCAAGCGTGGTCGGAACGATGTAAAGGTAGGAGGGTAATATAACAGTCAAAGGTTCAGGAGGATGAATTGGAAAATCAGACACATCAAACAAAAATGGTTCAACCTCAATATGATCCTCAAGACTCTCCTCAATACTATCCTCATAATTCTCCTCAATATTTAACTCATCCATTCCATTATCATCAAAATCAAGACGCATATGAAATTCGGGAGAAACATCTAATGACTCGGGATGATGAGTTGAACATAAAATTTCAATCAGATCTATGGGTTCATCATCCGAAATATTCCCGGCGTCTATATCCTCAATCAAGTGAAAATCAATTTCTTTAGACACCTCATCAAAAGCATGGATATTTATCAATTTAGGTTCTAGAGTGGAGGTGTAAAGGTCAAACGGATTAGGTGTGGTTTCACTCGAAAGGGGTTCTTCACAAGTTGGCAAATCAAACACTACAAAGTCGCACAACTCATCATTTTGGACACATGTTTGAAAATTGGAGTTGTCGGATTCATTTGGGTAGGGGTAGGTTTGATTTTGAAATCCTTTCACATTCTCCTTATACATTGAAAATTTGGAGCTAGCGGAAAACTAGCTACCAGTTCACTAGGTTGCATAAGGGCGGTAATGGATGCTTCCACATTCCTAACCATTTTGTTTGTTGCTGAAATATAAGCCTCGTTATACATTGAAAAATTTGGAGCTACAAGTTGGAAACCGCCTCCTTAAACATTGAAAAATTTAGAGCTAGCGAAAAACTAGCTACCGGTTCACTAGGTTGCATAAGGGCGGTAATGGATGCTTCCACATTCCTAACCATTTTGTTTGTTGCTGAAATATAAGCCTCCAACGACTCTTCCAAACTAGAGTTGGGTGTTGAGGGGGTTTCGGTAAAAGATTCGAAATTGTTTGGATATGTGAAACTCCCAAAAGGCTGTGTAGAAACAGTGTCTAGTGAAGGTGGGAAGGTCGGGTAGGATTGGTAGGAAGTGGGTGGTTGGTCAGGTGTAGGGTCAACATGTGGATAAAAAGGTGAATAGTCTTGTTGATCCCTAGAACTAGATAAGTGGAGAGGGGTGAAAGATCGGCTGCAAGATTGAGCAATATGCTCAGCAATAGACATCGGCTTAGGAGTGACAGAAGGACTTGAAAAAGTGGTATCAACATATTGAAGTGGTAATGGTTGACTTGGTTGACACGAAGTGGGTTGAAAAGTCAAACTGTTTCTCCTAGACGCCTCTATTTGATCTTTCAAAGATATTTTAGGCAAGGAAGGATCGTCTTTAAATTAACCGAACAAATTGACGTACGACGCAAAATTAGGTTCGGGATACCAAAGTTCGTCAAGTGATTTATTATGTGGGGTACCCATGTTAGAAGAAAGGTGACAAGAAGGAAGGTTGGGTGGTGCAAGGATTTATTTGCGGCAAAAATTAGCAAGTTTTGTAATAAAATTTTCCTTTTTCTTTTTATCTATATTTGGAAAAATTGTTGCAAAAACATATTCGAGAAAAGATATGCAACAAAAAAGATTACTTGCAATCAATTTCTAGTTTAAACGAGACGCAAAAATCCTGCACAAGATTGTTATTTGGAAAGAGAAAGATTTTTAAAGCGAAAGGAATCCTGCAGAAGATTTGACAAAAGATATATGGGGATTTGCATAGGAGAGAAATAGAAAACAAACCGTGCAAAAATTTCGTGATGATGATGCAAGAGGGCCGCGGAAAGGCGGCGGGAGCGCGCTTAGGCCGCGGTTTAGCGGTGGGATGGAGGCTTTAGGTCTCCAAAAAATTTCTGCTGTTCTGTCCTTGCAATACCTCTCTGTTTTGATGTATCTTTTTCTTTTTAGAACTCTGAATTTTTCCAGATCCATCAATCCTGCAAAGATTCACAAAAAAAAATTACCCTTTCCAAAAAAATAACAAATGATATATTTTATATATTTTTTTTTGGATTTTTTTAGATTTTTATGATTTTTTAAATTTAGATTAACCCGAAATTGCAAAAAAGAAAATTCTACGCCATCCCCGGCAACGGCGCCATTTGATTTGTATGTCAAAAACTATCTAAAACCGCAATCAAGAACGGCGTCGCTAGGCAGCTAGCCGGTGAGTACGGGTCGGTCCACAGGTATGTTGTGAATCTCCTAATCGCGCTAACGAGTTAATTCCGAAGGGTGTTCGGATTGATTATTAAATCTAAAAACCTAATTATTCTATACTACGATTATCTAGATCTAGTCTTGTTAGGGTTAGGTTTAGGGATGGTTTGGAAATGCAAGTAAATCACAACGCTTTCGATACCCGAATGAAGATCTATGAGGAGTTATGGTAATTATCAATAAAGGGGATTAGATCCATTCGGGAAGGTGTTCCTTCCTCTTGGTTCTTGTCCTTCCTTTAGAGATCCTTACCCTAACCTCCATGGAAAACACGCGCAACCGGGCCTTTATACTACGGTGTAATCGTTACCTCGAGGGGTAGGATGCCGTAGGGCGCGGTGTGTGCGTGTATGCATGGAGTCCTATTGAAAATATATAATGGGCAAGAAAGGGATGAAAGATCCCATCTCTCAAAAGCCTTCCCCAAAGCTAACTCTAAATAATTATCTACGGCAATGAATTAAATCTACCTAGGGCAAAGAATTAAAATCTAAACTAGAGCAATTAAATAAATCTACTTACAGATGGCTCTCTCCAATCATCAACGCAGGTTTGTCAGATCTGAATTTCTGAATTGAAAAGAGGCACCGATGCTCTCCATAAAGAAATCTGTATTTTATTATTAAAAGGAGGCATAAGAAAATACAATCTTTAGAGTTCTATTTATAGGAAATAGAAACCCTAGGCTACATTTTGATCCGCATGTCTGCAATTATAAATATAGCCCTAAGGATGACTATTCAGCGCCGCCAAACATTTAGTAAAAATTATTTCCTCTGATCGCTCAAGACCGCCGCGGAACCGCGGCCCGAGGCCTGGTTTGGCCGCGGTTCCGCAGCCAAAAGATGGAATTGGGCTACAAATTTTCCTGGGCTGATTTCTGTTGGCTTGGGCTTCTTATTTCTATATATCTTTTCTCAATTTAGCTTCTGGTTCTCTTCCAGATTTCCAGTGAACATTGTAGTGGACTTCTACCCGTTTGCTTTGAGTCGATGTCTTGAATCTTGCTTTGTGAATTGTTCCTTATATAGGCTTGATCAAGATTCTCTGTTTGTCGGTCAAAGTCTAACTTTTACGTCGTCTTTTCATTGTTTTCACTGTTTCCTGTCCAAGAACCTGTAACCTGTAACATGTAGCAGACATGCGTCAAAAACACCTTTTATTTATAAAAAGAATAAGAATGAGGAATATAATAATACAATATTATGGTGTGAACAAATACCCCCAAACTTATCTTTTGCTCGTCCTCCTGAGGGTTTTCAGCGGATACTACCCACAAAATTCTATCAATTTGGCTTTTCGACTTTGATTCTCCAATTAGGTTTTCTAACAAGGAATTCTATTATCGTCGACTCGTAAATTATCCACCCATATTCTTCACACTTCCTCATCATTTAACTTAAGATTATATATGTTCTGCAGACTTACTTAGCTTTCGGCATTTCTTAAGTTTTCCTTCTAGGGTTCTATCTCCACTTAGGAATTTCTATCAACTCTATTAAAGATACAAGTTCTATTCTTCACTCCTTTCTCTTATCTAAACTCCAATCACATATCCCCACGCGTGTGTATAAATCACCCCTACACTTCGAAATTCAAATCAAGCAATCATACCCTTGTCCGTTGTCCAAAGTACTTATTAGTAAGTGAATTTTAAATGAATTTTGCATACACATCCTTCATGCGACCCTTAATACTTCTTGAGGTACCAACGACCGATTATAAAATGCGTTTGCACTTTTAAAGTGTAATTCCTAGTCTTGCAACACCCAAGGCTTTTAGCAGTGACTCCCAAACCAGTTGGTCTAAGGCACTAGGTGATAAAGCACCCTCGCTAAATATTTTTCTATTTTTACAGCCTTAAGTAATCACAAAAACCAGTGTTCATTTTTTTCTTTTCTTTATTCACTCTTTTTTCTTTTATTTTCTTCATACTAAGGACATTAGACAAGAGCATTTCAAGGTCTCCTCTTCTATTCCAAGTTTCAAGGTGCGTGATTGTGTAAATTGTAGGGTATACATTTTCAGAATCTAGACTTAAGTTAGGAACTATTTTTCAAACTTATACTCTAATAAGAATATCAATACTCTTCCCTTGATTTGACTTAGCCCAAGAAGTGAACCCAAAATTTGCCTATTTCTAAATAAACTACAATGACATATACTTTCTACCATTAAACTTTAAGAAAGGTTATTTTTAGGGTTTTTAATTTACTAAGTCTAAGATCTAGTTGTTCCCAGCCAGTTAACCTATTTGTCAAACTCAAGTCAATTAGCCAAAATTGAATACATTAATTTTTATAATTTTTTTGAAATTTTCAATTTTTAAGGATTTTCAAATAAGTATGCAAATGCAAAAAATATGTACAAATGAATGCGAAGGAAGAAGACGTACCGAGCATACCCCCAAACTTGAACATGACAGTGTCCTCACTGTCATGCTACACCAAGAGGGTCAAAATTGTCGGCACTCCCATGTTTATTTATTTACAAATTTTTCTTTATTGTTTTGAAATTTTTTTTATTCTTTTTTATAGAAAAAGAAAACAAAAATATATATACATATATACAACAACTTCCCCCCCAAACTTAAGCTTGGCCTTACACAAGCCAAAGGTGAGCACCAACCATTCAAAAATCTTATCGTGGTAATGGTATAGTTGGTGCAAGAATGGGGTGTGGAGAAAAGAAATGAGAAACACGCGAGGCCGTGTGGAAGGAAGAATGGTAGAATATGGTCTCGGTGGGGGAGAAGAAGGGCGGAAAAGAGAAAGAAGGAGCGCGCGATCTTGAGGGTGTAAATCGAGGGAATAAATTAGCGCACTTTGTGATGACCGATATGTTAAAAGCGATTGCGCTAACCTATTAACCCGTCGAGAAATGGGTTCAAATCCCTCAAGATTCGTAAGAAAACATGGGTACGCCGAACTTGGTATAGGATATGAAAGCGTAACGGTCACTTGTACGGTCGGAACAATAGGAAGGACGAAAGGATGTGAATTAGGGATAGTATCATTCTCACCGTAGTAAACTGTCTCGAACTTGAAAGATTCTATTAATGGTTCGAAACTACTGTAAGCAACCGAGTCTGATGGTTCAACTAACTCATCTGAAAATGTAAAGGATTCAAACTCGGGAGGTGAGTCATCAACATCGTCCGAAAAAGTGAAACACTCGTAGGTGTTATCGTCTGTGAGAACTGTATCAGATTCAAAGGAAAAGTTTTCAAGCTCACAGTCGTCAAGCGTGATCGGAACGATGTAAAGGTAGGAGGGTAATATAACAGTCAAAGGTTCAGGAGGACGAATTGGAAAATCAGACACATCAAACAAAAATGGTTCAACCTCAATATGATCCTCAAGACTCTCCTCAATACTATCCTCATAATTCTCCTCAATATTTAACTCATCCATGCCATTATCATCAAAATCAAGACGCATATGAAATTCGGGAGAAACATCTAATGACTCGGGATGATGAGTTGAACATAAAATTTCAATCAGATCTATGGGTTCATCATCCGAAATATTCCCGGCGTCTATATCCTCAATCAAGTGAAAATCAATTTCTGTAGATACCTCATCAAAAGTATGGATATTTATCAATTTAGGTTCTAGAGTGGAGGTGTAAAGGTCAAACGGGTTAGGTGTGGTTTCACTCGAAAGGGGTTCTTCACAAGTTGGCAAATCAAACACTACAAAGTCGCACAACTCATCATTTTGGACACATGTTTGAAAATTGGAGTTGTCGGATTCAATTGGGTAGGGGTAGGTTTGATTTTGAAATCCTCTCACATTCTCTCTCTGTCCAACCGCCTCCTTATACATCGAAAAATTTGGAGCTAGCGGAAAACTAGCTACCGGTTCACTAGGTTGCATAAGGGCGGTAATGGATGCTTCCACATTCCTAACCATTTTGTTTGTTGCTGAAATATAAGCCTCCAACGACTCTTCCAAACTAGAGTTGGGTGTTGAGGGGGTTTTGGTAAAAGATTCGAAATTGTTTGGATATGTGAAACTCCCAAAAGGCTGTGTAGAAACAGTGTCTAGTGAAGGTGGGAAGGTCGGGTAGGATTGGTAGGAAGTGGGTGGTTGGTCAGGTGTAGGGTCAACATGTGGATAAAATGGTTAATAGTCTTGTTGATCCCTAGAACTAGATGAGTGGAGAGGGGTGAAAGATCGGCTGCGAGATTGAGCAATATACTCAGCAATGGACATCGGCTTAGGAGTGACAGAAGGACTTGAAAAAGTGGTATCAACATATTGAAGTGGTAAAGGTTGACTTGGTTGACACGAAGTGGGTTGAAAAGTCAAACTGTTTCTCCTAGACGCCTCTATTTGATCTTTCAAAGATATTTTAGGCAAGGAAGGACCAACTTTAAATTGACCGAACAAATTGACGTACGACGCAAAATTAGGTTCGGGATACCAAAGTTCGGCAAGTGATTTATTATGTGGGGTACCCATGTTAGAAGAAAGGTGATAAGAAGGAAGGTTGGGTGGTGCAAGGATTTATTTGCAGCAAAAGTTAGCAAGTTTTGTAATAAAATTTTCCTTTTTCTTTTTATCTATATTTGAAAAAATTGTTGCAAAAAGATATTCGAGAAAAGATATGCAACAAAAAAGATTACTTGCAATCAATTTCTAGTTTAAACGAGGCGCAAAAATCCTGCACAAGATTGTTATTTGGAAAGAGAAAGATTTTTAAAGCAAAAGGAATCCTGCAGAAGATTTGGCAAAAGATATATGGGGATTTGCATAAGAGAGAAATAGAAAACAAACCGTGCAAAAATTTCGCGATGATGATGCAAGAGGGCCGCGGAAAGGCGGCGGGAGCGCGCTTAGGCCGCGGTTTAGCGGTGGGATGGAGGCTTTAGGTCTCCAAAAAATTTCTGTTGTTCTGTCCTTGCAATACCTCTCTGTTTTGATGTATCTTTTTCTTTTTAGAACTCTGAATTTTTCCAGATCCGTCTATCCTGCAAAGATTCACAAAAAAAAGTACCCTTTCAAAAAAAATAACAAATGATATATTTTTTATATTTTTTTTGGATTTTTTTATATTTTTATGATTTTTTAAATTTAGATTAACCCGAAATTGCAAAAAAGAAAATTCTACGCCATCCCCGGCAACGGCGCCATTTGATTTGTATGTCAAAAACTATCTAAAACCGCAATCAAGAACGGCGTCGCTTGGCAGCTAGCCGGTGAGTACGGGTCGGTCCACAGGTATGTTGTGAATTTCCTAATCGCGCTAACGAGTTAATTCCGAAGGGTGTTCGGATTGATTATTAAATCTAAAAACCTAATTATTCTATACTACGATTATCTAGATCTAGTCTTGTTAGGGTTAGGTTTAGGGATGGTTTGGAAATGCAACGAAACCTCAACGCTTTCGATACCCGAATGAAGATCTATGAGGAGTTATGGTAATTATCAATAAAGGGGATTAGATCCATTCGGGAAGGTGTTCCTTCCTCTAGGTTCTTGTCCTTCCTTTAGAGATCCTTACCCTAACCTCCATGGAAAACACACGCAACCGGGCCTTTATACTGTTAGTGTATATGCCCTAGAGGCCATTACTGTATCATACTAGTTTTTATATTACTTGATGGAAGCTTGGGATATTCACGGTTGTATATACAATCTTGCTCGAAATGGTAGTATGCTACTTGGTTTGTCTCTGCTTTAATATGTGCATGTGTTTCTTTTAGCATATCGCTGATATACATATTAGTAGAGCCCTTAGGATCTTTGCTTGATTACCAGTGTTGTGATGGCGCTCACACTCGTGGGAGATGGGTGATCTATAAGTACATCCTTATACAGGTCCCTAGTCGTTGGACTATCGAGACAGGGCATCGATACTCCGGAGTAGATTAGCGTATGCGCTTCTCATCCCAGCGTAGGAGACGGTCTGTCCCACAGCCGTCAGTACGTCGTACTTGAGATAGTATGCGGGTGCTCGTTAGGTTACGAGTACACTGGACAGGACTCGTCGGGAACTGTTGGTTGGTATTATACCTATCGTCAGTTATCAGTTCCCAGGTGACATGTGTACAGCTTAGTCCGCTGACTTGACACTGTCACTTCGCCTCGAGTGTGTTCTCACTGCACTTTGACTACTACCCTACCACGGCTCAAAGGAGTCGTGCAAACAGGTAGTTTTTGGGTGCAGTCCCGAAGCACTTGGAGGCAGTGACTGTTAGACAGGATTCGTCTCTCCCGGTATTGGGGGTTGACATCGCGATGTGTCCAGGAGAGCCATTACACGAGTAGTCCCTGGCCAGGGCAAGCGAGATATACTGGTAGGTTTCCAATGTTATCTCAGGGTGTTCTGGGCTACACTCCGACATAACTTGTACCGCTAATAGGGGACTGACGTTCACCGCCCCCCTAGACCCGCCATACGATGTATCAGACGAACAGACCGGACTGTACGGAGACTGTCACATACAGGCTCAGTAGGAGTTCAGATGGGGTTCACCTCGTCAGTCTTCTTATCGGCATCTACCTGGGGACCATTACGTACAGCTAGTGCCGCTTGCGGTCTGTGGTTAAACCCACTGCCAGCGTAGTGTCGAGTCTTTAGAGTCCCACACAGAGAGCTATTCGCCTTTAGGCAAAATGAGTAGAAGTCGCATGGTTTTGCGACAGGGTTCGTTCACATCCGCGCACTCGTGCACGTTTGCTGTCCGGACAGCTTATACTAGTGGGCTTTGGTTTAAGCCAGATCCTAGTATAGATTTGGGATTGGTTTTTTCTCATTGTATTCGTGTTCCTCGGATCACGAATACGGGTGCGTATGCACAGTTACTTGAGACAGAGGGAGAGGACTTTGATTAGGGTTAATGACTATTGTCATTTTATTAACCCTAATGCTTATGTGTTTATTATGGTTAATTGATATTAGTTTAATATAATTGTGCATGGTTATGGTTGTTGACCATTTGACCTCCTTGACTTGTTGACCTAGGTTGACACTTTGACCATCATCATTTCATTTGGAAGATGCTCTTTGATCCTCGCAAATTGCATTAAAAATGAAATGATAATGGTCATGTCTTGATTAACCATGACAATTATCTAGCTAATTATCTAATTACAATAATTCACACATATATGAGAGAATGCTTCATATTTTCTCTCATTCTATTTTTTACTTTCTCTCCCTTGTTCTTCCTCTCCCTCAAGCTCTCCCCTCTCATGTGTTGAGAAACACTTGAACTTGAGAAAAACCCCTTCTTGATAATCTCTACTCTCATCTAGGGTTCAAGGATTGGCACTTCTTGCACCCTAGTTACTTCTAGCTTGGAGTTGAAGCCAAAGGTTGAGGCTTTCAGGTAGATCTTTCTTCGACGTGAGAAGACGACAAAGGTGACATCTTTCTACTACTCCAAGGAGCAAGGAGAGAAGGACATAAAGCCCTAAGTATAACCTTTCTAACACTTAGCTATTTTCTAGTTAGCTTTAGCTTGTTTTTGTTTAGCAAAGATCCTTCTTTGTCTAGTCCATGTTGCCTAAGTTGATAAAAATTTGATTTTTATTCCGTTTTCCGCCTCCCCGTAAGTACCGGGGTGGGCAACGTGGACTTACAATGGTATCAGAGCCTAACTAAACATAAACTAGCTAGGTAGTAAAGTGTATGGAAGTTCGAATCGCAAAAATCGCAAAACCGAGTTTTCAAAACCCAAACTTTCTGTTAAATTTTTTCCTGCTCAAAATAAAATTTGTCATACTCCAAAAATCGTCTCAGGGTTTTGTGAAGAAAGCCACCAAACCCGGTCCAGTGAATCGACCAAAGCGCCGCGGTTCCGCGGCAATAGCAAGCTATTGCCGCGCAACCGTGGCCGAGTTGGCTCGTCTCTAGGTCGAGTTTGGTGCAGTGTTTTTCTGGCATGGTTTTGGGATTTTTAAGATGGTTTAAATGTGTCCAGATTTTCCAGAATAGAAATTTGTTTTTGGGGGCCTATAAATCCGTATTTTTATCGAACTTCACTACACTTTGACTATAAGGGTTATATCTGTGATGTTTATATGTATTGAACGTTGGCTAATCGCTATATGTCGATTAGTCGGGGTTATACATATCTGTGATCTGTGTTTGATGATGGTATGTGTATATGAATGTGTTGGATTGTCGCGAGTGAATAGCCGGGGTGGATGTGAGATGAGTGTTTCTTTTTCTTTCATTCATTGTAATATGTAAATTGATGTAATATTATTATTTGTATGGCCGCACAACCGGGTCGGGGTTGTAGCCGTCATTGTATAATTCTTTTTACTGTTTTTGCTCCTAGGATAGACCCATGGAGGGGGTGCACAAACTACCGGGTATCTCGAAGTGCCGAGTGGCCTACTCACGGTGTTGAAGGAGGTTGCTTCGCTTCGGGTACTTGGCGGGTAGTTTGCCGCACCCGTAGGGGTCTTGGGTGGGGTATTTGGCTATTCACCGCGACCGTGTAATCCGCTCTTCGTTGCAGGTTCGAACGGATTGCGGATTCCTAGTATATCCAATGTATTCATCTGTGATCTGTAATGTCTATCATTGCTATATATTTATATATTATAACTATTTAGGCGTTGCTTATGTTTTACAGCCGCGCTAGCCCAGCCCCCGCTCTGTCGTTAGTTAAGTAACCTAACGGGTGATGACGGGGCCCCGTGGCGAATGCGAATGGCATAAGCGTACGTCATATTTTGGTTGTTTTCTGTAATGGTAGGATTAAATGATGGGACGCATTAAAAGAACTAATGCAAGAAAATAAACCAAGTAAAAGTCGATTGGAACACTTTGAAAACCACTCGGTTCTTTTCAAAACTAAACTTTTAAACGCGGAGATTGAACCACTCCTTTTAAAGCTATCTCGTTCCATCGATTATATCAAGTTCACTACGTTTACGGTTTCGCCAAAACCATTCGTATCCCTCCGTCATTCCACATGAATGGTCAAAAAGTATTCAAGCTATGTATTTTGGCCAAAGTCAAGGCATAGTGATTGGTAGCTATTGGGTATTCATGTGCAGCATAGATAGATGCGTTGGTTTGGGATAGTCGTGCTGCCATTTTGGCCAAAGTCAAGGGTAGGTACGGGTGGGTCCAAATTAACCAGGAGAATGACGGGTAGAACTTGACATGTGACTTATGATATTTTGGCCAAAGTCAAGGTCATAAGAGCATGGGGCAAAAAATCCACATCGGGAGTTTCATAAGTACTGAAACTTGCTAGCGCTGCATACCATTTGGAGTGTGATGATTCTGGTAGGATTCCTTCGGTTTTATCACGCGATGATATTTGGATCTCGATCCTACTGTGAGTATATGCTACTCCTCGGGAAAACTCTCACTTAACGATCAATGCTATAAACCTAGTAGGTGTCTAGAAAGGTGTTAGAGGGGCTACGTCCACAGGGAAAAGAGGTTACTTAATTAAGGAACTTCGCGAAAGCGTTGGAAAACCTCCCTCGAAGTACCGACACTGGCCTGGTTGAACGGTAAGCAAGTATTGTACGGTGAGATTGATCCTGACTAATCCTTTTTTTACGGTTTGAGAAGGGATTCAAGAGACAGTGGGAGCCATCCTGTTTAGACAAACTAAAAACCACTCTAAACCTGCAAGAGCATTATGCTAAAGTGTTTCTTTTCTCTCTCCTAATTGCAGCAACCATTCAACATGACCGGACTTAAGTTATTACTAGATAAAAACATATTGACAGGGCCAAACTACAAAGATTGGCTCAGGAATGTCAAGATAGCAATCACTTACGACAAGTTGGGGTATGTCCTTACCACCAAAGTTCCCCCTGTCCCAGGTCCCAAAACCAGTGTCGCGGATAGGGAAATCCGTAAGACATGGGAAATAGATTGCGCGAAGGCCAAATGCCTCGTACTTGCCTCGATGGACAACGAACATCAGAGGAGGCACGAGAATATGGACCTAGAGTCCATATTTCTTCATA
Source organism: Agapanthus africanus (assembly GCA_030015575.1). Lineage (NCBI taxonomy): Eukaryota > Viridiplantae > Streptophyta > Magnoliopsida > Asparagales > Amaryllidaceae > Agapanthus > Agapanthus africanus. Next base: position 319,410,270 of record CM057342.1, read on the forward strand.
CAAAAGAACTGTATGGAGAGCAGTCTCGTATCGCCATATACGAAGTGTCGAAGAAGTTGTTTTCGGCAAGGTTGGCCGTTGGATCATCGGTAGCGGAACACCTGCTTAAGATGATTGGCTACATAGAGGAGCTCGCGAACCTTGGGACCACGTTGGAGAATGAACTCTATACTGATTTGATTCTCCAGTCCCTTCCTTCCACTTACGCCCAGTTTATTCTTAACTTCAACATGCAAGGAAAGGAAGTTGAACTTTCTGAACTTCTGAACATATTGAGGAGTGCTGAGGGCACCCTACAGAAGGGTAGGGAGATATCCACTTTGTTTGTAGGAGGATCTTCCTCTTCTAGGTCCAGGGCGAAAGCCAAGGGCAAGAAGAAGAAAGCCCCCGCCAAACCAAGAGGCGGTGTCAGTAAAGTGGATACGAAGGGAAAAGGAAAAGCAACAAAGGTAGCGGGAAAGCTGGTGGGGAAGGAAGAATGCTTCTATTGTCACAAAAGTGGTCACTGAAAACAGGATTGCAAGGCTTGGAAGGCCATAACACAGATTTGAAGTGAGTTGCGGCTTCAGCTTCAGGTGTGTATGTTATTGAAAACTGTCTATCAATAAACTTTACATCCTGGGTATTGGATACCGGATTAGGATCGCATATCTGTAATTCTTTGCAGGCGTTGAGAAAGCGTAGAGTTTTGAAGGCAGGTGACATGACCCTTAGAGTTGCAAACGGTGCTAGCATGGATGCTGAGGCCGTGGGGGACTATCACCTGGGATTGTCGGATGGACATTTTTTGGTTTTGCGTAGTTGTTATTATGTACCAAATGCAACCTGTAATATCATTTCTGTATCTTTATTATCTAAAGAAGGTTATGAATTTGCATTTGTAAGTAATGTAGTGAACATTCACCTTAATCAAGTTTTGATTGGGTCAGGTACATTGAACAACGGTATATACGTATTAAACCAACCACAGATTTTCAATGTCCAGAATACACACAAAAGAAAGTCTCCAGAAATCAATAAAACTTTCTTATGGCATTGTAGACTGGGTCACATCAATGAGAGAAGGTTGACTAAGTTACATGCAGAAGGATATTTGGATCCGTTGGAATATCAATCGTATGCAACTTGTCAATCATGTCTCAAAGGAAAGATGACAAAGACTCCGTTCACTGGACACGGAGTAAGAGCGAGCGAGCTCTTGGGACTCGTACACAGCGACGTGTGCGGTCCAATGTCTACACATGAGCGAAGCGGTTATTCTTACTTCATTACTTTTACGGATGACTTTTCAAGGTACGGTTATGTCTTCTTAATGAAACATAAATCCGAGGCTTTTGAAAAATTCCAGGAATATAAGAATGAAGTAGAAAAACAAACAGGCAAAAGTATCAAGGCACTGAGATCTGATCGAGGTGGTGAATACTTGAGTACCGAGTTCCTGGGTTACTTAAAAGAGAATGGAATTCTCTCTCAGCTTACTCCTCCATACACTCCGCAACATAATGGTGTATCGGAAAGACGGAACCGAACCCTATTGGATATGGTACGGTCCATGATGAGTAATGCTGAGTTGCCGCGATCGTTCTGGGGATATGCGCTAGAATCAGCTGCATACCTTTTGAACCGAGTTCCAACTAAGACTGTGTAGGGTTCCTAGGCACGCTAATGAGGTCTCACAAGGCATCAACCATGCCAATTTCAAATTTTTCATGTGCCGAGAAACCCTAATACGGATCGTTAACTAGAATTTTAGGAAAAACATGCAACTAGTTAACAACTTAACTAAGTGAACGGAAATACAACCTTTGTAGATCCGGTCCTCCACCTCCATAGCTCCATGATGAAGTCTCCTTGCTGTCCAAATCGAATCCCGGGCTCTAGCGTCGGCTTCATCGGAGAAATGGGCGGGCTTGGTCGTCGGCTTCGATGCCGAAGATGATCTACGTCGAGGAAACACTAGATCAAGCTCCAACTTCACCAAGCCATGAAACTTGTGAAGAAAACACCCTATACTACTTGGCAAGTGGTAGAGGAAGAAGAAATAGGAAGTGGGTTCACTTTAGAATTGGATTTCTCACTCTTTTTCTCAAGTTGCCATTGATGGAGGCAAGCTTTCTTCATCTTGAAGAAGGAGGAGAAGAAGAAGATAATATGATAAGTATTTTTCAAAAAGAAAATAAAATCAATACTTATCATACACTAACCATGGTCATGTGTAGAGAGTAAACTAGGGTTAGGTGAATGGTTAGGGTTAAGCATGAAGACAAAAATGGTCACTTAGTCAAAACTTCATGAAGCTTCAATAACAAACAAAGAAAGCCACCATTTCTCTTCATCTTTTCAAAATAAATAAATAAATAAATAGATATGAAAATCAAAACCCTAACCATTTAAATAACCATGGTTTAATCTTTACACAAACTCAAGTGAGCATGTATCATCAAACATGATACAATCAAGTGCACACAAAAATATATCACATATACAATGTGCACATCAAGTGAGAAAATCCTTTTAAAGTGAACCAATACTAGTTAATGCAAAGTAATATGTCAAATATATAATTATGCATTAAATCATTAAATCAACAGTTGATTTAACGATCCGGTCATATCGCATATGACCGACTAATATTCAATGTATCGGCTTATCAAATCAATCCTTGATTCGATAACTAGGTTATATCGCAAACAACCAATCGATACATTCATCGCGAGAATAGAATACGGTATCACATACACGCATTATTCTCGGTCCCGCACATATCTCATATGTGCTCCTATTTCGTTTCGCTTGAGCCAGGAAACCTCTGTGTAGGACTCTAAAGACTCGTCAATACGCCGGCAGCAGGTGATGATCATATCAAACACCCACAAGCCGCAAGCGGTCTGCTAAATGTAACGGCCACCCGGGTATTGAGCGATAAGAAGATTGACGAGCAAGCCTGCTCATACTCCTGTGAATCCAACCAGTAACACTTACCGTACAGTCCTGTCTCGTCGTCTGATATGTCGCATATCTCGCCTAGGGGTGGTAAACGTCAGACCCCAATAGCTCGATAAGTCGTGTCGATATGAGGTCTATAACAGTTCGAGAAACTACAAGTCACACTTACCAGTAAATCTCAGCAACCCTGGCCAGGGATTTCCGGTTATAGCCAATCGAACACAGCGCAACATCAACTCCCTATACCAGGAGAGACGAATCCCCTCCTATCGCTCATTGCCTCCATGTGATTCGGGACTGTACCCAAAAACCACCGTTTTACACGCCCTCTTGGACGTGGTAAGGTGGAAATCAAAGCACAGTAGGAATCACACAAGACTCTATGACGATCTCGGGTCAACAGACTACTCTGTACCAGTGTCACCAGAGAACTGCCATCTGACGTAAGGTATAATACCATCTGGGAGTTCTCGGCGAGTCCGTCCAGTGTACCCAGTCTCCACTGAGCACCCGTATATCATCTCCGATGTCAAACACCAATGGATATGGGATCATCCATCGCCCATCTGTATGGGTCGAGAAGGTATACGCTAGTCTACTCTGGTATATCGATGCCCCGTCTCGATACACCCACGACTAGGGACCTTGAAGGATGTACTTATGGACTACCATGTCCCCACTAGTATGATCCGCATCATAGTCCAGGTAGTCAAGTACACATCCTAAGGGCTTTACTAACATGTAACAGAGAGACAATCAATGTACACGATAAGGTAAAGAGTAACCAGACAGCATACTATCATGTCGAGCAAGAAAGTCCTCCCTATATATGTCCCAGCATCCACTACAATATACATCCAATGTACAGTAATGGCCTCTACGGCATACATATAACTAACAATCTCCCACTTGCACTAGGGCCATCTGATAGCAATGGTTGTAGTATCTCATACTCAACCATCCCATAAAAGTCTCTCTCTGGGAAAAGGCCTTTGTGAGTGGATCCGCCGTGTTGTCCTCTGAGTCTACTCTCCTAACCTCGATCTCCCTGGAGATCAACCATCTCCATGATCAGGTGATACTGCCTTAGAATATGTCTGGATCACTGATGGGATGGGTATTCCTTGGCATAAGCCACAACTCCATTGTCACACAATGGGAGGAACGTAGTTCATCTCATGAACCAATATACACCCAAACATCCTCTTTGGTAGCATCTTAAGTAGCGATGTATCCTGCCTTTATCGTCTAGTTAGCCACGGTATCTAGCTTGGAACTCTTCCAACATACCGTCCCTTTACTGAGGGTAGAGACAATGCCTGTGACTGACTTTCAGTCGTCCTTATCACTCTGGAACCCTTCCAGTGATTCTCCCCAGGATCGATTGATACCATCTCACTACAACTAGTGAGAATCCTAACATCCAATTAGATCTATCTCATAGATCCAAAATCCAGGATTTAGGAGGTATCACTTTGATCCTTTATGGAGAATCATTGTGATAAGCTGAGATTGACCGAGCGTAGCATAGGAAACTCCTTCCCTATCAAGAGCATGTCATCCACGTACTCTATGAGGATCGTCACTATACTCCCTACTACCTTTTTGTTTATACAAGGTTCATCTACCATTTTGATGATGTCAAACTCTTTGACTAACACATCAAAACAGATGTTCCAACTCCGCGATACCTGCTTTATCCTATAAAGCATCTTGTACACGTTTCCGCTGCTCCCACTGTCTACGAAGCCCTCTGGCTGTGTACTTATAGACGTTCTCTTCTAAAACATCATTTAGAAAAGCAGTCATGTCACCAAACCGCCAGATATCGTAGTTATGGTATGTAGCCATGGCAAGTAGGATCCGGATGGACTTAAGCATAGCCACCTGAAAAGGTTTCATCATTATCCATACTTGGTCAATGATGCAAACCTTTTAACAAGTCTAGCTTTGAAAGTCTCAACTTTTCCATCTACACCAAGTAATCTTCTCAAGATATACTTGCTCCTGATGGGGATTTAACCCTCCAGATATAGCAACCAAAGTCCATACTTTGTTGGTGTACATGGATTCCATCTCAGATCGCAAAGCATCCAGCCATTCTTACTGAGTCACTACTCTCGATAGCCTGCTCGAAACTAGTTGGGTCATCATCTCATGATGCAATCCTCGCTCCCACTGTCATAGAGTAACCGAAGTATCTCTCAGGCGGATGAGGAACCTTACTAGATCGACGGAGAGGCTGAGGTTCGTTGGTAATCTACTGAATTCTTTGGTTCTACCAAATCATCTGCTGTAATTTGTATAGCTGGAACCTTTCCAGTTCTATATAACAGACCTGGCCTCGAGCTTTTCCAGATTTTGCTTTTAGACATAGGCTGGACAACCCCAAATCTTAACCATCTTAAGATATGGGCTTTTCCCTTTCCATATCACATATGAAGTGGTAGGCAACTGATTTGATTTGAACCCTATTCAATAGGTATGCAGCTTCTCAAGCGCATAACTCCCAAAAGAAAACAGGTAACTCAGTAGTACTCATCATAGAGCGCACCATATCGAATAGGGTGCTACTGCTCCACCCCGATATACCATCGTGCTATGGTGTATACGGAGGAGTAATGCTGAGAGGGAATCTCATTCTCCTTTAGAATAGTCCAGGAATTCCGTACTCAAGTATTCTCCTCCTTGATCTCATCAAAGGGCATAATACTTATACCCGTGTTTTGGTTTTCTACTTCTAAATCATATTCTGTGAATATCTCAAAAGGTTCGGACTTGTGTTTCAACAGGAACATATGTCTGAATCTTGAAAGATTATCAGAGAATGCAACGAAGTACAAAGAACCAGTCCTGGCATATGTAGACAGGGGACCTTACATACATCAACATGTATCATCCCAAGAGTTTACTAACTCTTTCTCTGTTTCCAGTAAACAGAGCTATGGTCATCGTATCTTTGTGACATGACTGGCAAGTTTCATAAGATGTAAATTCAAACAGATTTAAATATGCATTTAAATATAACTTCAGCTAGTCAGGTCGCATTGATATGACCTAGTCTACAATACCTCAAGAAAAATTCGTTCATTTCTGAACTCATCCTCTTGTGTGTGTTCTGTATACTAAGAACTGTAGTTTTATTTAGAACATCAACGCTTTTAGATAACGTGCCTGATCCGATCAACTTTTGATATAGGAAATGTTCAAAACACTATCCAACAATACAAAATTTTAACATTTCTTTACTAATAAAGAGACTGATATGATTTTGTATATCAGGTTCGGTATCTAATAGCATTTGTTCAGAATCAATGTATTGGTAATACAGGGTGACAGTAACCAACAGACTTGGCTGCAACACTTGCCCCGTTTTCTGTCTCATGAAACTTATTACCCGTTCTCAGTTCTCTACCTTTCTGTAGCCCTATGTAACTGATTACATATCTGGGATCCTGATCCGGTATCATATACCCAGGATGCGGAGGATACTGAGAAACAGTTCTTTGTAATGAACACACCCGAAGATGATGCATCAGCATGCACTCTCTTCGTTTGGGCGGCACGGGAATTCTGGTAATCCCCAATTTCCTGCTCTGTCTTATAACAATTATAAGTTGGAGCGGGACCAATGTTCCCCAGCTCAGTATAACAAGCGGATTCGGTCAATAATCCGTATTATTATCTTGATTAAGGTGTGATATGGTCGCTACCTGGAAAGAGAGAGAAGAAAACACTCAGCGTGCGCTCTTGCAAGATCAGATTGGTTATTATTTTATCTAATCAGGATGGCTCCCACTGTTTTTATCAAATCTTCCTTCAAACCCTAAAAGGAAAGACTAGCCGGGATTAATTACACACTACAAGTTCGCCAATCTTTCAGCCAGGCCAGTGTCGGTACTTTGAGGGAGGTCCCCCGTGCTTTCGCACGAACCTAATTACAGTAAACCTCGTTTTCCCAGAGGCGTAACCTCGTTAACACCTTTCTAGACACCTACTTGATCGGCTAATTGTAATGTGTAAAACTCTCCCAGGAGTAACAATTACTCACAGTGGGTATCGGGATCCAACTATCTCATAGAAGGTATGCAATCTCATTGCAAATTTCAACACTTGAAATTCCCGATAATTTTGCCCCTAGCGTCCTATGACCTTGACGGAGGCCAAACTACCCATAGTCCGCTAGTCAAGTTCAACCCGTCATTTCCTGATTGAATTAAACCCATCCGCACGACCCTTGACGGAGGCCAAACAACGCCGTACGAATACCCTAATCCAATCGCATCATATGCTAGCAGATAAGCACTAGTTAGCTACCGTACACTACGCCCTGACGGAGGCCAAACTACCGCAGCACGAATACTAACTAGTACTTATCTGAAATGACGGAGGGCTACGACAGGTTTTTCTGAAAACCTATTGCGTAATGAACTTGATATCGTTGTAGGATCGAATGAATTTTGAAATGGAGTGTTTTTTAGGCTTTTCTAGTTTTGCTAAAGGAGTCACTCCCGGTGAAGGGATCGTCGGTCCTTTCCTCGTCGAATGAAGTGCGGGATATATCATATATATCACTGTGCAAAGCAAAAACTTTTAAAAGCAATCAAAAGACAAACCGAGTGTGTAGCATCTGCCAGTTATTGCTAAAGGAGTCACTCCCGGTGAAGGGATCTCGGTCCTTTCCTTATCGAATAAGGTGCAGGATATATCATATATACCGATGTGCAAAGCAAGAACTGTAGCTACCTGTTTTATTTTTGAAATTCGATTCCACAACATCTTAAGGTTTCTTTTTACTTTCATTAATCACATTAACGAAGTCCCATCATTTAAAGTACCTAAACATCATAGATAAATACGACGTACACTTATGCCATCCGCATTCACCTTGATGTCCCCTCGTGCACCGTTAGGTTAGGTAACTAACGGCAGAGCGGGGCAGGGCTAGCGCGGGTGTAAAACATAAGTAACGTCTATATAATATATCATATATACTATATACAGTATTTATCACAGAACATAGCAAATGATCACATCACAGATATCGCAGCAGAAGAATCATATGAAATATTGGATATGCTAGGACGTCCGTGTTTTCAATACGAGCCAGTATAAAACACGGATTCCACGGTCGCGATGAATAGCCAAACCCACACCCCTAGACCCCTACGAGAGCGGCAAGCAACCCTACCAATTCTAGAGTTAGGAGACCCGGACTCGACTCCTCGAGTTGGTCTCCCACTGGACTCCAGAACCCGGTTACTTGTGCCCTCCTCCTTGGGTCTATCGTAGTGCGGAAAAGTAAATAATATACAAAAGGTGACAACAACTGCAACCTGGAAGTGCCCCAATAAAAGAATATTACATACAAGTTTTTACATGAATGAAAATGAAAAACACCCATCTCACATAAAAACCCCCGGCTATTCAAACACGACGATCCAATATAACATATCCAGCAACACATAACAACACATGTCATCAACGTAAGTAAACATGCGTATCCCAATTGTCGTTGACATATAGCAACGAAACTGGCGATATCACATATTACACTTACGGTCACAGAAAAGAAAGTGTAAAACTACAACTGTTGGAATCCGCAACTTGCATAGACATCGCATGCCTAATCAAATGAATTCCTTAGACATCGCATGCCTAACAATTATAAACCCCGCATTTTAGTCTCATTATCGAAAACTCTTTTCAATATCAAGTCGGGCAATTCAACAAGATTCCCGACATCCTGATCGAATACTCGTCGCAAACTTTAGTAGACGGCCGCACCCCTGATACCGTCAACGAAGTGCACCAAGACGGAACACCGCTACCGTGAGCACCCTTACGGATGCTTTCGGCGACGGGGTTCTCCTACAGTCACTTGGTCGGGGCTATAGAGTGAGGCTGTCTATTAAGTTTACCAGGCGAGTATCCGCGTACGCTACGTGATTGCGACGGACTTTTGATCACATCAAAATTCCGTGGCAACCGATCAAGTGAGACTAAACCGCTAGATTTATAACATTCATTCAGTTATCTCATAACTACTTGTGAATTCCAAATATTATAGCACATTCCAGATAAATAGAAAATGTTAAACTTTCCGATCGAGCAATCGAACACCCAAGTTTTCCCGAAACAGCTCAACACATGAAATAAGTTTAAAAACATTCACTTCGTGCCTCAGTACCAACGGTCCAGCCGTAGAAGGGTCAAGCCAACGCCTCATATGTGGCACGCCGTACTGCCCCAAACCCGAAGGTTCAAAGGGCAGTTCAATACGGTCACATAATCGAGTTAAGGTTTGTTGTCTTCTAGAGGGACCATCGCGTTACTTGCACTACTTAGAACGTCGTTAAACTACGGAAAAATCCAACAATTGGAAATTTCCCGGCAGTGGAAAAAGTGGGTATTTATATCCGGTCAAACTTTTTAACATATTCTAAAATATCCGGAAAACACATAGACAAAATTTGATAATCCGATCGAATCTACGAACTTCCAATACAACCCAGAAAACTCAACTCTTGAGTTCATATTAAAAATTCCCAGGAAAACCAGCACTTAAATAAAGAAGTTACTGTGCAAAAATAATTGAATAATAGGACTATATGGCCACGGAACCGCCGCCTGAGCCAGGCTCTTGCCGCGGTTCCGCGGCGATTTAGTAGAATTAGACGGTCGTTTTTCACAGTAACCCTTATAAAACCCTGCTGATTTTTCTGCATATTTTTAATATGGAAAAAACCCAGTTTTTGAAAAAAGTCCAGAGAGCATGAAAAAATAGGGTTTCGATGTTCGTTCGGATTTCAAACGTCGTCTAGACTTCGCCTAAGGCTCTAGCTAGGCTCTGATACCACTGTAGGGTTCCTAGGCATGCTAATGAGGTCTCACAAGGCATCAACCATGCCAATTTCAAATTTTTCATGTGCCGAGAAACCCTAATACGGATCGTTAACTAGAATTTTAGGAAAAACATGCAACTAGTTAACAACTTAACTAAGTGAACGGAAATACAACCTTTGTAGATCCGGTCCTCCACCTCCATAGCTCCATGATGAAGTCTCCTTGCTGTCCAAATCGAATCCCGGGCTCTAGCGTCGGCTTCATCGGAGAAATGGACGGGCTTGGTCGTCGGCTTCGATGCCGAAGATGATCTACGTCGAGGCAACACTAGATCAAGCTCCAACTTCACCAAGACATGAAACTTGTGAAGAAAACACCCTATACTACTTGGCAAGTGGTAGAGGATGAAGAAATAGGAAGTGGGTTCACTTTAGAATTGGATTTCTCACTCTTTTTCTCAAGTTGCCATTGATGGAGGCAAGCTTTCTTCATCTTGAAGAAGGAGAAGAAGAAGAAGATAATATGATAAGTATTTTTCAAAAAGAAAATAAAATCAATACTTATCATACACTAACCATGGTCATGTGTAGAGAGTAAACTAGGGTTAGGTGAATGGTTAGGGTTAAGCATGAAGACAAAAATGGTCACTTAGTCAAAACTTCATGAAGCTTCAATAACAAACAAAGAAAGCCACCATTTCTCTTCATCTTTTCAAAATAAATAAATAAATAAATAGATATGAAAATAAAAACCCTAACCATTTAAATAACCATGGTTTAATCTTTACACAAACTCAAGTGAGCATGTATCATCAAACATGATACAATCAAGTGCACACAAAAATATATCACATATACAATGTGCACATCAAGTGAGAAAATCCTTTTAAAGTGAACCAATACTAGTTAATGCAAAGTAATATATCAAATATATAATTATGCATTAAATCATTAAATCAACACTTGATTTAACGATCCGGTCATATCGCATATGTCCGACTAATATTCAATGTATCGGCTTATCAAATCAATCCTTGATTCGATAACTAGGTTATATCGCATACAACCAATCGATACATTCATCGCGAGAATAGAATACGGTATCACATACACGCATTATTCTCGGTCCCGCACATATCTCATATGCGCTCCTATTTCGTTTCGCTTGAGCCAGGAAACCTCTGTGTAGGACTCTACAGACTCGTCAATACGCCGGCAGCAGGTGATGATCATATCAAACACCCATAAGCCGCAAGCGGTCTGCTAAACGTAACGGCCACCCGGGTATTGAGCGATCAGAAGATCGATGAGCAAGCCTGCTCATACTCCTGTGAATCCAACCAGTAACACTTACCGTACAGTCCGGTCTCGTCGTCTGATATGTCGCATATCTCGCCTAGGGGTGGTAAACGTCAGACCCCAATAGCTCGATAAATCGTGTCGATATGAGGTCTATAACAGTTCGAGAAACTACAGGTAACACTTACCAGTAAATCTCAGCAACCCTGGCCAGGGATTTCCGGTTATAGCCAATCGAACACAGCGCAACATCAACTCCCTATACCGGGAGAGACGAATCCCCTCCTATCGCTCATTGCCTCCATGTGATTCGGGACTGTACCCAAAAACCACCGTTTTGCACGCCCTCTTGGACGTGGTAAGGTGAAAATCAAAGCACAGTGGGAATCACACAAGACTCTATGACGATCTCGGGTCAACAGACTACTCTGTACCAGTGTCACCAGAGAACTGCCATCTGACGTAAGGTATAATACCATCTGGGAGTTCTCGGCGAGTCCGTCCAGTGTACCCAGTCTCCACTGAGCACCCGTATATCATCTCCGATGTCAAACACCAATGGATATGGGATCATCCATCGCCCATCTGTATGGGTCGAGAAGGTATACGCTAGTCTACTCTGGTATATCGATGCCCCGTCTCGATACACCCACGACTAGGGACCTTGAAGGATGTACTTATGGACTACCATGTCCCCACTAGTATGATCCGCATCATAGTCCAGGTAGTCAAGTACACATCCTAAGGGCTTTACCAACATGTAACAGAGAGACAATCAATGTACACGTTAAGGTAAAGAGTAACCAGATAGCATACTATCATGTCGAGCAAGAAAGTCCTCCCTATATATGTCCCAGCATCCACTACAATATACATCCAATGTACAGTAATGGCCTCTAGGGCATACATATAACTAACAGACTGTGCCTACTACACCATATCAGATGTGGTGTGGGAAGAGACCCTATCTTAATCACATTAAGACATGGGGATGTCCAGCTTTTGTAAAAAAGCAGCATGCGGACAAGCTCGAGGCATGCTCAGTACAGTGCAAGTTTGTGGGATATCCAAAGAACTCCATGGGATATTTCTTCTATTGCGAAGAGGAACAAAAGGTGTTTGTTTCTCGCCATGCCCACTTTCTAGAACACCAGTTCATAGAAAAAGAATTAAGTGGGAGCGCAATAGAACTGGAAGAAATTCCAGAACCACGAGCTATTACTGAAAGCTTAGTAGAACCAGAGGGTTCGAAAGATCAGGACATTCCCACGCCACTCCGCAGGAGCAGTAGGAAGTCTCATCCGCCCGAGAGATACTACGGTTTTCTCATTGACGGGGATAGAGAGGATTGCATCATAGATTGTGATGAGCCTACTAGCTTCCAGCAAGCCATTCAGAGCGTCGACTCGGTAAAATGGCTGGATGCAATGCGGACCGAAATGGAGTCCATGTACACCAACAAAGTATGGACGTTGGACAGTGCTCCAGATGGGGTAAAACCCGTAGGATGCAAGTGGATCTTCAAAAAGAAGATTGGTGCAGATGGACAGGTTGAGACCTATAAAGCTAGACTGGTATCAAAGGGTTTTCGTCAGCGACCTGGTTTGGACTATGACGAAACCTTTTCTCTAGTAGCTATGCTGAAATCCATTCGGATCCTTCTTGCCATTGCTGCCTTCCACGATTATGAGATTTGGCAGATGGACGTAAAGACAGCTTTTCTAAATGGACATTTAGAGGAGTGTGTCTATATGGACTAGCCAGAGGGTTTCATTCAGAGTGGGAGCAGCGGAAAGGTGTGCAAGTTTCTTAAGTCCATTTATGGACTAAAGCAGGCATCGCGGAGTTGGAACATCTGTTTTGATGAGACGGTCAAGGAATTTGGCTTTATCAAAAATCCAGATGAACCATGCATCTATTGTACATTTGTAGCAAGAACTGTAGTATTCCTCGTTTTATACGTGGATGACATTCTCTTAATAGGAAATGACATTCCTATGCTACAATCTGTCAAGGGGTTCTTGTCACACAGGTTCTCCATGAAAGACCTGGGTGATGCCTCATACATTCTGGGTATCCGGATCTACCGTGACAGATCCAAGAGGATATTAGGACTTTCGCAGTCCAGGTATATTGACACCATATTGAAGAGATTCAGTATGGAAGATTCCAAGCGCTGTAATCTACCGGCTTGTCACGGGATCACCCTCTCCAAAGAGATGTCTCCCAAGACTGATTTGGAGAGGGATCGCATGTCTATTATACCCTACGCTTCTGCGGTAGGCTCTATAATGTATGCGATGTTGTGTACCAGACCGGATGTGGCTTATGCACTGAGTGTGGTAAGCAGGTGTCAGTCAAACCCTGGGGAGAAACATTGGATAGCAGTAAAGAACATTCTCAAGTACCTGAGAAGGACTAAGGAGATGTTCTTGGTGTTTGGCGGAAAAGACCTCCAGATTGAGGCCTTTGCTGACTCCAGCTTCCAGAGTGACAAGGATGATTCCAAGTCCATGTCGGGTTTTGTCTTTACCCTCAATGGAGGGGCGGTGTGTTGGAAGAGCTCCAAACAGGAAACCGTTGCTGACTCGACTATGGAAGCGGAATACATCGCTGCATCTGATGCCGCAAAAGAAGCTGTCTGGATGAGGAAGTTCTTGAGAGAACTTCAGGTGGTTCCGTCCATTGTTGACCCAATACCTCTGTATTGCGACAACAACGGGGCTATAGCTTTAGCGAAGGAACCCAGGTCCCATCAGAAATCCAGACACATCTTGAGGCGGTATCACCTGATCAGGGAGATCGTGGATCGCCAGGAGATCGAGGTTCGGAGGGTTGCTTCAGAAGATAACACAGCAGATCCATTCACCAAGGCCTTGCCCCAGACTCAGTTCGAGCGGCTGATCGAGATGATAGGTCTTCGATACGCCAGTACATGGCCTTAGTGCAAGTGGGAGATTATTAGTGTATATGCCCTAGAGGCCATTACTGTATCATACTAGTTTGTATATTACTTGATGGAAGCTTGGGATATTCACAGTTGTATATACAATCTTGCTCGAAATGGTAGTATGCTACTTGGTTTGTCTCTGCTTTAATATGTGCATGTGTTTCTTTTAGCATATCGCTGATATACATATTAGTAGAGCCCTTAGGATCTTTGCTTGATTACCAGTGTTGTGATGGCGCTCACACTCGTGGGAGCTGGGTGATCTATAAGCACATCCTTATACAGGTCCCTAGTCGTTGGACAATCGAGACAGGGCATCGATACTCCGGAGTAGACTATCGTATGCGCTTCTCATCCCAGCGTGGGAGACGGTCTGTCCCACAGCCGTCAGTACGTCGTACTTGAGATAGTATGCGGGTGCTCGTTAGGTTACGAGTACACTGGACAGGACTCGTCGGGAACTGTTGGTTGGTATTATACCTATCGTCAGTTATCAGTTCCCAGGTGACATGAGTACAGCTTAGTCCGCTGACTTGACACTGTCACTTCGCCTCGAGTGTGTTCCAACTGCACTTTGACTACTATCCTACCACGGCTCAAAGGAGTCGTGCAAACAGGTAGTTTTTAGGAGCAGTCCCGAAGCACTTGCAGGCAGTGACGGTTAGACAGGATTCGTCTCTCCCGGTATTGGGGGTTGACATCGCGCTGTGTCCAGGAGAGCCATTACATGAGTAGTCCCCGGCCAGGGCAAGCGAGATATACTGGTAGGTTTCCAGTGTTATCTCAGGGTGTTCTGGGCTACACTCCGACACGACTTGTACCGCTATTGAGGGACTGACGTTCACCGCCCCCCTAGGCCCGCCATGCGATGTATCAGACGAACAGACCGGACTGTACGGAGACTGTCACATACAGGCTCAGTAGGAGTTCAGATGGGGTTCACCTCGTCAGTCTTCTTATCGGCATCTACCTGGGGACCGTTACGTACAGCTAGTGCCGCTTGCGGTCTGTGGTTAAACCCACTGCAAGCATAGTGTCGAGTCTTTAGAGTCCCACACAGAGAGCTATTCGCCTTTAGGCAAAATGAGTAGAAGTCGCATGGTTTTGCGACAGGGTTCGTTCACATCCGCGCACTCGTGCACGTTTGCAGTCCGGACAGCTTATACTAGTGGGCTTTGGTTTAAGCCAGATCCTAGTATAAATTTGGGATTGGTTTTTTCTCATTGTATTCGTGTTCCTCGGATCACGAATACGGGTGCGTATGCACAGTTACTTGAGACAGAGGGAGAGGACTTTGATTAGGGTTAATGACTATTGTCATTTTATTAACCTTAATGCTTATGTGTGTATTATGGTTAATTGATATTAGTTTAATATAATTGTGCATGGTTATGGTTGTTGACTATTTGACCTCCTTGACTTGTTGACCTAGGTTGACACTTTGACCATCATCATTTCATTTGGAAGATGCTCTTTGATCCTTGCAAATTGTATTAAAAATGAAATGATAATGGTCATGTCTTGATTAACTATGACAATTATCTAGCTAATTATCTAATTACAATAATTCACACATATATGAGAGAATGTTTCATATTTTCTCTCATTCTATTTTTTACTTTCTCTCTCTTGTTCTTCCTCTCCCTCAAGCTCTCCCCTCTCATGTGTTGAGAAACACTTGAGCTTGAGAAAACCCCCTTCTTGATAATCTCTACTCTCATCTAGGGTTCAAGGATTGGCACTTCTTGCATCCTAGTTACTTCTAGCTTGGAGTTGAAGCCAAAGGTTGAGGCATTCGGGTGGATCTTTCTTCGACGTGAGAAGACGACGAAGGTGACCTCTTTCCATTACTCCAAGGAGCAAGGAGAGAAGGACATAAAGCCCTAGGTATAACCTTTCTAACACTTAGCTAGTTTCTAGTTAGCTTTAGCTTGTTTTTGTTTAGCAAAGATCCTTCTTTGTCTAGTCCATGTTGCCTAAGTTGATAAAAATTTGATTTTTATTCCGTTTTCCGCCTCCCCGTAAGTACCGGGGTGGGCAACGTGGACTTACATATACTACGGTGTCATCGTTACCTCGAGGGGTAGGATGCCGTAGGGCGCGGTGTGTGCGTGTATGCATGGAGTCCTATTGAAAATATATAATGGGCAAGAAAGGGATGAAAGATCTCATCTCTCAAAAGCCTTCCCCAAAGCTAACTCTAAACAATTATCTACGGCAATGAATTAAATTTACCTAGGGCAAAGAATTAAAATCTAAACTAGAGCAATTAAATAAATATACTTACAGATGGCTCTCTCCAATTATCAACGCAGGTTTGTCAGATCTGAATTTCTGAATTGAAAAGAGGCACCGATGCTCTCCATAAAGAAATCTGTATTTTATTATTAAAAGGAGGCATAAGAAAATACAATCTTTAGAGTTCTATTTATATAAAATAGAAACCCTAGGTTACATTTTGATCCGCATGTCTACAATTACAAATATAGCCCTAAGGTTGACTATTCAGCGCCGCCAAACATTTGGTAAAAATTATTTCCTCTGATCGCTCAAGACCACCGCGGAACCGCGGCCCGAGGCCTGGTTTGGCCGCGGTTCCGCTGCCAAAAGATGGAATTGGGCTATGAATTTTCCTGGGCTGATTTCTGTTGGCTTGGGCTTCTTATTTCTATATATCTTTTCTCAATTTAGCTTCTAGTTCTCTTCCAGATTTCCAGTGAACATTGTAGTGGACTTCTACCCGTTTGCTTTGAGTCGATGTCTTGAATCTTGCTTTGTGAATTGTTCCTTATGTAGGCTTGATCAAGATTCTCTGTTTGTCGGTCAAAGTCTCACTTTTACGTCGTCTTTTCATTGTTTTCACTGTTTCCTGTCCAAGAACCTGTAACCTGTAACATGTAGCAGACATGCGTCAAAAGCACCTGTTTATTTATAAAAATAATAAGAATGAGAAATATAATAATATAATATTATGGTGTGAACAGTCTTTCATGGAGAACCTGTGTGACAAGAATCCTTTGACAGATTATAGCATAGGAATGTCATTTCCTATCAATAGAATGTCATCCACGTACAAGACGAGGAATACGACAGTTCGTGCTACAATTTTACTATATATACATGGTTCATCTGGATTTTTGATAAAGTCATATTCTTTGACCGTTTCATCAAAACAGATGTTCCAACTCCGCGATGCCTGCTTTAGTCCATAAATGGACTTAAGCAACTTGCACACTTTCCCGCTACTCCCACTCAGATTGAAGCCTTCTGGCTGATCTATATAGACACACTCTTCCAAATTACCATTTAGAAAAGTCGTCTTTACGTCCATCTGCCAGATCTCATAATCATGGAAGGCGGCAATAGCAAGAAGGACCCGAATGGATTTGAGCATAGCCACTGGTGAAAAAGTTTCGTCATAGTCCAAACCAGGTCTTTGACGAAAATCCTTTGCAACAAGTTTAGCCTTATAGGTTTCCACCTGTCCATCTACACCAATCTTTTTCTTGAAGATCCATTTGCATCCTATGGGTTTTACCCTATCTGGAGCAAAGTCCAAAGTCCATACTTTGTTGGTGTACATGGACTCCATCTCGGTCCGCATTGCATCAAGCCATCGTACCGAGTCACCGCTCTGGATGGCTTGCTGGAAGCTAGTAGGTTCATCATCATCAATGACGCAATCCTCTCTATCCCAATCTATGAGGAAACCGTAGTATCTCTCAGGCGGATGAGACGGCCTACTACTCCTGCGGAGGGTTGCGGGAATGTCCAGTTCTTCTTGAACTACTGGTTCTACCAAACTTTCAGTAGTAGTTTGTGGTTCTGGAATTTCTTCCAGTTCTATTTCGCTCCCACTTGTTTCCTTTTCTAAAAACCACTGTTCTAGAAAATGGGCATTACGAGAAACAAAAACCTTTTGTTCCTCTGCGTAATAGAGGTAATACCCTTTGGAGTTCTTTGGATATCCCACAAACTTACACTGCACTGATCGTGCCTCGAGTTTGTCCGCATGCTACTTTTTAACAAAAGCTGGACATCCCCATAACTTTAAATACTGAAGATAGGTTTCTTCCCACTCCACATCTGATATGGCGTGGTAGGCACAGTCTTGGTAGGAGCCCTGTTCAAAAGATATGCCGCTGATTCTAGCGCATAACCCCAGAAAGATCGCGGTAACTCAGCATTACTCATTATGGAACATACCATATCCAATAGGGTTCGATTCCATCTCTCCGATACACCGTTATGCTGTGGAGTATATGGAGGAGTAAGCTGAGAGAGAATTCCTTTCTCTTTTAGGTAACCTAGGAACTCGGCACTTAAGTATTCACCACCTCGATCAGATCTTAGTGTCTTGATACTTTTGCCGGTTTGGTTTTCTACTGCATTCTTATATTCTTGGAATTTCTCAAAAGCCTCGGATTTATGTTTCATCAAGAAAATGAATCCGTACCTAGAGTAATCATCCGTAAAAGTAATGAAATAGGAAAAACCACCTCTTGCATGTGTAGACATTGGACCACATACATCGCTGTGTATGAGTCTTAAGAGCGCGCTCGCTCTTACTCCATGTCCAGTGAATGGAGTCTTTGTCATCTTTCCTTTAAGACATGATTGACAAGTGGCATAAGATTGATATTCGAACGAATCCAAATATCCTTCTCTATGTAACTTAGTTAACCTTGTCTCATTGATATGACCTAGTCTACAATGCCATAAGAAAGCCTTGTTTAAATATGGAGACTTTCTTTTTAGTGTGTTCTGGACATTGAAAATCTGTAATTGGTTTAAGACATATATACCGTTATCTAGTGTACCAGACCCAATCAAACCATGATTAAGGTGGATGTTAACAACATCGCTTACAAACGTGAAATCATAACCTTCTTTTGATAACAACGAAACCGATATGATATTACACGTTAAACTGGATACACAAAAACAGTTATGTAAAATCAAAATATGTCCACTCGTCAATCCAAGGTGATAATCCCCTACGGACACAGCTCCCACGCTAGCTCCGTTAGCAACCTGGAGGGTCATATCACCAACCTTTAGCACTCTACGGTTTCTCAGTGCCTGCAATGAATTGCATATATGAGATCCTGATCCGGTATCCAATACCCAGGAAGTAGAGTTGATTGACAGACAATTTTCAATTACAAACACACTTGAAGTCGAAGCCACAGCTTGCTTTGTAAGTCGATGTACAACACCCCAATACTTGTGGGGAGGCGGAATTTTCAAAAACGAAGTTGTTTAGTGAACAAACATCGACTAACCGCTTGAATCGAAGCTAAACGATAACTAACTTAAAACATAGAGTTTCTATGCTACTATGTTTAGGGATTATACCTAACGAATCGTGTCCTTCGTCTTTGTGAACTCCTCCTCCTCCTCGGCCTTCTCGAAGTAGTAGACGATCCACCCGAGAGCTTTACTCCAAGCTTAGCCTCTAAACTTGAGGCAACTAAACTTCTTTAAGTGCTAATCAAAGAAGCTAGGTGAAATATAGAGAGGGTTATGGATTAAGTAGTCTTACTAATCCTTGTACTCAACTCATGAGAGAGGAGGATTAGTGTTTGAAGAGGGAGAGTTTGAGGAAAGAGAAGATGATAAAGATAATGATATGAGAATAGTGAGATAACATGATATATATCAAGCATTTCTTTTTATCAAGAAAAGAATAAGAAATGAATTTAGCAACCATGCTTGATAATATCTAGTGATGATTCACTCCATGAGTCATTAAGCATTTATCATGCATTAATGACATGGATGAATCATACATATGACTCACTAATCACATTCATTGCATATGCCACCTAAACCTCCTTAGTCACCATCTTCTAGAAGCTTCTCGCGCAATTACGAGAACGCCCCTCCTTTCCGCAAAAATACGGAAAAACTTTAGACTGTATAAATCCAATAACCGGATACCAGTAACTGGCTTAAACCAAAGCCGACTGGTAAAAACTGTCCGAAAGTCGTACGCGCGTAAACGCACGTATGCGTCCGAACCCTTGTCGTAAAACCATACGACCTCTATATCGTTTCGCCTGGAGTAGGGAAACTCTCTGTGTGGGACTCTAGAGACTCGACTACTACGCTGGCAGTGGGTTTAACCACAGACCGAAAGCGGCACTAGCTGTACGTAACGGTCCCCAGGTAGATGTCGATAAGAAGGCCGATGAGGAAACCCATCCGAACTCCTACTGAGCCTGATGTGACAATCTCCATACAGTCCGGTCCGTTCGTCTAAGACTATCGCATATCGGGCCTAGGGGGCGGCAAGCGTCAGTCCCCTAATAGCGGTATAAGTCATATCGGAGCGAAGCCCATTACACCCTGAGAAACTACTGGACCCTACCAGCAAATCTCGCTTGCCCTGGCCAGGGACTTTGCGTAATGGCTCTCTGACACAGCGCGATATCAACCCCCAATACCGGGAGAGACGAATCCTGTCTAACCGCCACTGCCTCCAAGTGCTCGGGACTGCACCCAACTGCTACCTGTTTGCACGACTCCTTTGAGCCATGGTAGGGTAGCAATCTAAGAACAGTGGGACACACTCGAGGCAAAGTAGCAGTGTCAAGTCTGTGGACTATGCTGTACTCATGTCACCTGGGAACTGTTCACTGACGACTGGTATAAAACCAACCAACAGTCCCCTGTGAGTCTTGTCCGGTGTACCCGTAACCTAACGAGCACCTGTATACTATCTCCAGTACGACGTACTGACGGCTGTGGGACAGACCATCTCCCCAACTGGGATGAGAAGCGTACACACTAGTCTACTCCGGAGTATCGATGCTCTGTCTCGATAATCCAACGACTAGGGACATGAATAAGGATGTGCTTGTAGACTACCCAGCCCCCACTAGTGTGACTGCCATCACAACGCTGGTAGTCAAGCAAGATCCTAAGAGCTCTATCAATACGTACACTCACATATTAAGATAGAAAAACCAAGTAGCATACTACCATGTTTAGCAAGACTGTTATATACATATGAATATCCCAAGCTTCCATTAAGTAATATACAAACTAGTATGATACAGTAATGTCCTTCTAGGGCATAAACACTAACATGCTTCGGTTCCTGGTTCTTGGCATTCCAAGCTTTGCAATCCTTTTTCCAGTGCCCTTTCCTACGACAGTGGAAGCACTCGTCCTTTTCCACTACTGGCACCGCAATCTTTTTCTTTCCCTTGACTCCCACCTTACTAACACCTCCTCTAGGTTTGGTAGCGGCCTTATTCTTCCTTCCTTTGGCCCTAGCCTTGGACCCGGAAGAAGAAGCACCGCGAACAAACATAGCGGGTGTTTCCCTTGCCTTCTGCAAGGTGCCCTCTGCACTCCTCAACATGTTAAGGAGTTCTGGAAGTTCAACTTCTTTTCTTTGAATGTTGAAATTCAGAATAAACTGGGCGTAGGTGGAAGGAAGGGACTGAAGAATCAAGTCTGTATAGAGCTCGTTCTCCAAAGTCGTCCTGAGGTCCGCGAGCTCTTCTATATATCCAATCATCTTAAGGACATGTTCTCCTACAGATGATCCGACGGCCAGCCTCGACTGAAATAAGTTCTTCGAGGTCTCGTATCTTTCTATGCGAGATTGCTCCCCATACAGATCTTTTGTATGGAGAAATATGGATTCAAGATCCATATCCTCATGCCTCCTCTGATGTTCATTATTCATAGAGGCAAGCACGATGCACTTGGCCTTCGCGCAATCTAACTCCCAAGTTTTGTGGATTTCCTTATCCGCAAGACTGGATTTTGGACCAGGGACAGCAGGTGCCTTAGTAGTAAGGACATACCCCAATTTGTCATAAGTTAAAGCCATTTTGACATTCCGCAGCCAATCTTTATAGTTTGGCCCTGTCAATATATTTTTTTTCTAATAGTAACTTAAGGCCTGTCATATTTTGGGTCGCTTCAATGAGAGAGAGAGAGGGAACACTTTAGCATGATGCTCTTGCAAGTTTAGAGTGGTTTTTAGTTTATCTAAACTGGATGGCTCCCACTGTTTCTCGAATCCCTCTTAAAACCAAAAAAGAAGAACTAGCCAGGACTATTCTCACCGTACAATACTTGCTTAACCGTTCAGCCAGGCCGGGTGTCGGTACTTCGAGGGAGGTTTTCCACCGCTTTCGCGAAGTTCCTTCATTAAATAACCTCTTTTCTCTGGGGGAGTAACCCCGCTGACACCTTTCTCGACACCTACTTGGTTTATAGCATTGATCGTTAAGTGACGAATTTCCTAATGAGTAGCGGATACTCACAGTAGGATCGGGATCCAAATATCATCGTGTGATAATGCTGAAGGAATCCTACCAACATTCATCAAACTCCAAATGGTATGCATCTCTTTGCAAATTTCAGTTTCTTTAGAAATTCCCGATATAAATTTCTGCCCCATGCTCTTATGACCTTGGCGTTGGTCAAAATGTCATAAGTCACATGTCAAGTTCTACCCATCATTATCTTGTTAATTTGAAACCATCCGTACATACCCCTGACGTTGGCCAAATGATAATACGACTGTCCCAAACTAACTCATCTATCTATGCAACAAATGAATACCCAGCAGCTACCAAACACTATGCCTTGGCGTTGGTCAAAATACATAGCTTGAATACTACTGAATACCCAAATGAAATGACAGAGGGCTACGAATGGTTTTGGCAAAACCGTGAACGTAGTGAACTTGATATGATTGAAGGAACTTGATAGCTTTTTTATAAGGAGTGGTTAAAGCTCCACAATTTAAAAAAATATCCTCTGTTTTAAAATAACCGAGTGGTTTCTTTTAAACTGTTCCAACGATTCAACTTTAGTTTATTTTCTTTGCATTAATGTAATGCGTCCCATCAATTAACCTATCATTGTAGAAAATAACGAAAATACAACGTCCACTTATGCCATCTGCATTCGCCACTGGGTCTCGTCATCACCCGTTAGGTTACTTAACTAACGACAGAGCAGGGGCTGGGCTAGCGCGGGTGTAAAACATAAGTGACGTCTAAATAGCTATCATATATAGATATTGTACATTCGTCAGACGCAATAATAGGCATTCCAGATCACAGATGAACATACGAATCCGCATTCTTTTGAGCCTACAAAGAAAGACGGATTACACAGTCGTGATGAATAGCCAAAACCCTACCCTAGACCCATACGGGTACGGCAAACTACCCGCCAAGTACCCGAAGCGAAGCGGTCTCCCTCAACAACGTGAGTAGGCCACTAAACACTTCAAAGTACCCGGTAGTTTGTGCACCCCACCTTGGGTCTATCCTAGGAGCAAAAATCAGTAAATGAAACAATACAACGGTGGATACAACCGCAACCTGGATGTGCCCCGCAAAAGAATATTATAATAATTTACATATTACATTTGAATGAAAGAAACGCTCGTCTCACATCCTCGGCTATCCATTCACGACAATCAAACAAGTCCACAAACACAAACAGTAAAATCATTACAGAAATGTGCAACCCCTTACCAACCGACATACTAGCAGTTAGAGGAGGTTTACGAACACATTATACAAATCACAGATATAATCAAATTAGCCAAACATCTTAGAATTTTGATCAAGCAAACTCAATTGATTCTACTCCAAAAACTTCTCTGTGCACCTGAGACTTGAGCAGAAAAAAAATATCCCAGAAAAACCAAAATTAACACAGAAGAGTTACTGGGGAATTTTGGGGTGACTCGGCTTCAACTCGGCCGCGGATCCACAGCGGATCGCTTGGATCGGCCGCGGTTCCGCGGCTGTTTGGCCGAGTCAGGAACCCAAATTTCTCCAGTATTCTTATATTTTCCTGCTTGTAATTTTAAGGGTCCCTGAAAAATTTTTAGACCCCGTTTTAAAATCGACAGAAACTATGTGAAAAAGTCGTGTTTTCGGGATTTTTTCGCGATCGAATTTCTAACGACTTCGCTAATAAGTTAGTTATGGTTTAGCGAGGCTCTGATACCACTGTAAGTCGACGTTAGACACCCCACGAGTTGTTGGGAGGCGGAATAGGTAAAACAATCATTTTGTTTAAAACAAACATCGACTAACTTACGGATCTTTGCCAAACCTTAACTAACAACATCATAGGAGGGATTAGCTACTATGAAAGAAGATTATATCTAATGAACCAAGTCCTTTTTCTTCTTGATGACCACCTCCTCGTCAGCCTCCTCTTTGTAATAGAAGATCCACCCGAGAGCTACAACTCCAAGCTTGACCTCTAACTTGAGGTAACTAGGTTACTCAAAGTGCTAATCAAAGCAACCTAAGGAATATAGAGTAGGATTAGGGATCAAATAGTCTTGCTAACCCTTGATCTCAACACATGAGAGGTTAGGGTTAGGGTTTGAAGAGAGAGAGCTTGAGGAGAGAGAAGGTGAGAGTGAGAATGAAATGAAACAATATCTCATCTTGAATATATGAAGCATAATGATTTATTAAATGAATAAATCAAATGATTTATCAACCATGCTTCATTTATTCACTTTGTGTGATTCATCTCATGAGTCATTAGTCATTAAATGCATCATTAACTCCACGGATGAATCACACAAATGAGTCACTAAATCAATAAATGCAAATGCCACCTTAGCCTCCAAGTCATCATCCTTCTAGAAGCTTCTCGACAATTTACTAGAACGCCCCTCCTATCCGTGAAAATACAGAAATACTTTAGACTGTATAAATCCAATAATCCGATACTAGAATCTGGCTTTGTAACACCTGAGGATGTGTTTAGTAACTAACTATATTTTAATATGAGAATTTTAATAAAAAGTTTACCAAATTGGTTTTCAAATAATTTTTCAAATTTAATAAATATTTTTCTAGAATTTTCCTAAGCTTGCACAAACTTGTGCATGTAAAATAGGGTTAGAATTTGGGTTAAACCATGTTTAACAACCATGGTGGATTAAACCCTCCTTGTTAAGTTAAATGATTTTAATTAATGTTATTTTTTTTAAATAAAAAAGGGATTTAAAATGTATTTTGGTTGACTTGAGAAATGAGAGAGAGAGTGCATCATGGCTAAGCCATGCTTGCATTAAATGGGAGAGAGAGGGGGTGCATCATGGCAAGCCCATGCTTGCATTTAATATGGAAAGAGAGAGAGAAATGGAGGCTTGACTCTCTATTGTTATCATCCTTTCTTTTGTTTGTTCACACTCTCATATCTCACTCACTCACTCTCTCACTCACACACACACACAGCTACATCAGCAGCAACAGCAGAAGTTGCAGCAGCAGCAACATCACACAACAACAACAACAGAGCAACAGCAGCAGCTACATCAGCAATTCCAGCCCCAGCACATGTAGCAGCAGCCCGAGCAGCCCCAGTACTAACACCATCAACAACACCATCAGCAACAATAACAACAGCAACAGCAACAGCATCTGGGACAGCAACAGCAACAGCATCTGGAGCAGCAACAGCAGTAGAAGCTTCTTCTTCTTCTCTTCTTCTCCTGACCCAGCCTCGTAGGGACAAGTGAGGTATAACCTCTGAGCTCCACTTGCTTGTATGCTAGACTTGTGCGTCGGTTTAGCTTAATTAGTGTAATTTGGTGGTTGTTAGTGCTAGATTAGTGTTTTTAGTGATATTTGTGGTGTCTAGTGTAAACTTTGATTAGGTAAGGTTAGTTTTGTTTAAACTAAGTTGATTAAGTGTTGTTAGGGCTATATTAGCCTAGCTTAGCCCCTAATTTCACAAAAATACCACCAGATTTCTGTTTGATGCAAAATTCATCGTTTTTAAGCAAAATCTAGCTTTCTGCAAACTGCTATCGACCCAGTGAGTTCAGATTAAAATTAAGAAGACTGCAGTATAGTTGTGAGGTGCTGATCCTATGTGTAGAAGACGACCCCCAGACTCCACAGTATGGCCGCCGAAATATTGATTCTGGCTGCAATTTGCGGCCAGATGGGGGGGCATGGTTTTGGGTTTTGGCTCTGTAGGTGTCTGCTGCTATCCTTAGACTCATGGCATGTGCAATTTTATTTAATTGTTGCTGTAGAAGAATCTGGAGCTAAATACCTGTTTCTCGTATTTTTTTAACCTTCGCGACACGCGTGATACGCGTGTGGGTTTGGGGTTTCTGCGTATCGCGACGCGTCGGGGTAGATTCAGGAGCGTACTCACACGTTTTAGCGTATCGTGCACACACGCGCTTGGTTCGCGACGCGGGTCACTAGTTTGACCTTAATATCGCGTTTTGTAGATTTGAGCTTATGTGTGATATTCTGTGAATTTCCAGGTTCGCAGGCAGGTACGTCGGACGCCGCCAAGAAGGGAAAGCAAGTGGTCGGCTACGTGTAGCACGCGACCAGGAGAGTAGATTTAACATCTACGGAGAAATCGCCCGTATGGCGTTAAGCGTCAGGGCGTAATAGGATTTGTAGTCAGGAGTGTCTATATAGATATACTGGTAGTATATAACACTGCACTGTCACTAACGGTCCAAGTTGCACGAGCACGATTTATATGCTACACTCACACCGTTAGTGATTGCCATGACACTCACATTATAGGATTTCTATAAACCGCATATCATATTGATTCTGCTTATTTGACGTTGTCATGATTTGCCATATACATCACATATATTCATACTTGGGCACATATACATCACATATCCATACTTGTGCCACATACATCACATATATTCATACTTGGGCACATATACATCACATATCTATACTTGTGCCACATACATCACATATATTCATACTTGGGCACATATACATCACATATCTATACTTGTGCCACATACATCACATATATTCATACTTGGGCACATATACATCACATATCCATACTTGTGCCACATACATCACATATATTCGTACTTGGGCACATATACATCACATATCCATACTTGTGCCACATACATCACATATATTCATACTTGGGCATATATACATCACATATCCATACTTGTGCCACATACATCACATATATTCATACTTGGGCACATATACATCACATATCCATACTTGTGCCACATACATCACATATATTCATACTTGGGCACATATACATGACATATCCATGCTTGTGCCATATACATCACATATATTCATACTTGGGCACATATACATCACATATCCATACTTGTGCCACATACATCACATATATTCGTACATGGGCGCATATACATCATGTGTCTACATTAGTGCACATGCACAATGCTATATTCACTTTGCGTACTTATCCATTCGCGCATCCATACCTATACCCATATTCATATGTTACATACATGGATGATATTGACTTGATTTGAAACTAAGGGACCGCAAGCGGTATTTTCAAAACGAGATCTTTTAAAAGAGCGGTTCTCCCTTTCTTTTACCCCTTAGTGTCATACGACATATTGCATGGATTTATGCATTGGATTTGATTTATGTGATTTCTGGATTTGGGAACCGGAGTATTATTTTAAGAAAATATGCACTGTTTAAAAACCCGGTTTCTCTTGATATGATATTTTCGTGCGTCCACCATGAGTTTTCTCAGTTCCAGAGAGCTTGTGTGAGTATACCCGATTCGAGAAGAGGTAGGCACCGATTGCGGGTACATGGTGGACCCGGTACGGTACCCCGGGACGAGAAGACTCGTATTGTTAGACGGCGAGCCCGGCGGAGGGACTACTACCTACCGGTGATTGGTTGGACCTGGCGGGTATCCGAAGGATACTGACCAAAGTCGATTGATGGATACGGGACGATGCGTACTGCCGGGGCTGAAGGCTGATTCCGTAGACGGAGCCCGTGGGCAGATCCGATGGACGGACGCCGCATATTGGAGGATTTGCGTGTCGATGCTGGACACGAGTTTTCTTGATATTTGGGTGCCGATGATGGGCACTCTCGATTTTTATGAGATTCACAGGATTTGAGGGCCGATGTGGATGACGGCGCCTGAGTTTTTACTGGGATTTGGGTGTATTGTTGGACACTGACTATTTTTTTCCATGTGATATTCCGTGTAGATATTATTATTCCCATGCTCAACATTTAGTATTTGACATCTCATCCTGTATCTATTGTACCTGATATAGTACACATGCTTACATATCATTGCGTACCCTGCTCATCATATACAGGGTTGTTAGATTGCATTGCCATACCTGATTATCACATATCTTGCTCAGCACATGTAGATGTTATTAGATCGCACTTGTTGCATGATATTGAGCATCCAGTTCATCATATAGATGTTTATTGTTGGCATAGATTAGAGTATCGCAGCACGTGCATACTCGCGATTACCTTTATATGTTATCTACTACTCACGAGTTGGCAACTCACCCCCGTTGTGCCACAGTGCTTGCAGGTTGCCCTTTGGAGTAGTCGCGGCTGGCTGTTTCCGCATCTTTTGACACAGATACCATTACTGAGGCGTGTTAGCCCTTTTGCTTTTAGGTGGGTTTTGTATGGTATCTGTTTACCTTTCAGTTGTATATTGATGTATCTAGTACTCTCCATCTACCTTTATGTATTGACTTAGAAATAGTTGTGAGGACGATGTATGTTATTTTGTATCCTGGTGTCGAGCTTGTTGTGAGCCGACTTATTTTTACAGTTCTATATTTCTTGCTGTCTTCATTTCATTTTTACTCAGTCGTACATTATCATTGTGATGCTCTATTTATTCCACATGTCATTTTACTTACATCTTGTCTTTTACCCGCTTTTCGGGACAAATTTTTATAAATGAAATGTTGCCAAACTATTAAATAACACTTGAACTTAAAAGGATTTCTACTAAATTAATTAAAGTTTTCCAAACATTTACAACTGTTTTTACAAAAAATGTCTTAAACACTCTATATTTAATGGTTTTGATTTCTGGGTTTCAGCTTAATTAGTCGCGTTACGCCTGTAGACGTTACGTGGTTAAGTGCCGGTCATGGGCCAAACTATCGGGTCGTGACAAAGTTGGTATCAGAGCGTAGGTTTTACCTTCGGAGTGGAGGATGACCCTGGTATGATGGAGTAGGTAGCTGCAGCAGAGTGGCGTAGCGTGCGTATGTTCCGCGGCATACTCACGACACGGTACTCCGCCTAAGCGACCTTAGGACTTATTAGTTAAAATTCCTTCATTATTGCATACATTCTTGCGATTCGATTTCCATATCCTTATCGAATTCTACTTTCCTTTTCAGCCACTATGCCGCCAAAGACTACTAGGGCGCAGAGAGCGGCCGCGAGGGCCGAGATTCGTGTTGACTCGTCCGAGACGAGGACTGATCCGGGCAGTGCACCCGTTGTACCCGAGCAGACTGTTCCTCCTATGACAGATCAGATCGCCATGCTAGGGGCCGGTATGCAGGAGATGCGCCAGACGGTGGGATCCAGCATGCAGGAGATGCGCCAAATGATAGGATCGCTAGTTGAGACGCTTCGAGCGCAGCGACCAGAGGTAGCTCCACCAGTCACAGGGACCGCGATGGTACCGACCGTACAGCCAGTTGCCCCTGCAGCCACGGAGGTGATTACAGTATAGCTATCAGAGTTCATGAGGCTGAAGCCTCCGGTCTTCACAGGCACAGATGCAGCCGAGGACCCCCAGTCTTTCATTGATAGGATGGCCCGGATATACCGTTCCCTCAGATGCGCAGATGCGAGATGGGTCGAGTTCACGAGTTTTTGCCTGGAAGGTCTTGCGCAGAAATGGTGCGAATAAGTTAAGAAGGGCAGAGCAGCAGGTCTTCCTCCTATGACCTGGACGGAGTTCGTGATGGTGTTCCTTTCCCGTTTTCTTCCCCAGAGTGTTAGGGATGCCCGAGCACGCAAATTTGAGTCCTTGCGCCAGACGCCAGAGATGACAGTGGCAGAGTACGATATGTTGTTCACAGAGCTATCTATTTATGCTCCGTACCTAGTGGCAACTGAGGAGATGAGAGTTAAGAGATTTGTCCGAGGCTTGCTTACCCCGCTATTCCTTGCGATCAGCTCCCAGTATTATGAGACCTATGCCGCAGAGGTAGACGCAGCCCTATTGGTTGAGGAGCGCCTTGCAGAGATTTCGGTAGTTCCAGGGCCGAAAAGGGTTCGTACTGATACAGCAGCTCAGAGACATCCATTCATACGCCGTGATAGACGTCGTCCAGGTGGCAGAGACTCAGGGCTAGGTCAGATGTTTAGCTCCTACCCCCAGGAGAGTCAGCAGTCGTCTCGTGGATGTTTTGGATGTGGTAGTCTTCGTCACCGCGTCAGAGATTGTACCGAGACACGCAGGAGGGAGCCAGCCGTACCGCATATCACACTTCCACCTTCTCCTCCCAGAGGGCGTTACCTGTTGTACCCACAGTTGCTCCACGTCAGACCTATGCACAGAGAGGCCAAGGTTGCGGAGGGTTTGTTCCTTGAGGGCGAGGCGGTCGAGGCAGAGGACAGCCAGCCACCGACAGAGTATAGCCAGTTGCTAGTAGGGGACCGCCAGTTGCAGGTGGAGGACAAGCATGAGTTTTCGCGTTGACGCATCAGGACGTGCAGGTGTCCAATGCGGTGGTCTCAGGTACCTTATCAGTATGTTCTGTTGATGCACACGTGTTGTTCGATCCCGGATCCACGCACTCGTACGTATCCACACACTTCGTGCCGAGTTTGGGTAGAGAGTCCGGTCTGCTTGATCAGCCGCTTGTTATGACCACTCCCGTGGGAGAGTCGTTTGTTGCTAGGCACGTGTTCCGATCCTGCGTCGTCCGTATTGGCAATAGAGATCTGCCTGTCGATTTGATCCTTCTTGAGATGTTGGACTTCGACGTTCTTTTGGGCATGGATTGGTTAGCCACGTGCTATGCGTCTGTGGACTGCCGCGAGAAGACAGTGAGATTTTGTTTTCCCGACGAATCGGCTTTTGTCGTGCAGGGGGACCGTGGTGCCATCCCTCACCTTTTGATTTCTTCTCTTCGCGCTGGACAGCTGTTGAGGAAGGGATGTCAGGGATTTCTAGCCTATGTTTGTGACACTAGAGCTACAGATGTTCCATTGGACCAGGTTCCGATCGTATGTGAGTTCCCTGATGTGTTCCCTGACGAGCTTCCTGGGCTACCACCTGAGCGCGACATTGCTTTTTGTATTGATTTGATTCCCGGCACGGGGCCTATTTCTATACCGCCATACCGGATGGCCCCGGCGGAGCTTAGTGAGTTGAAGAGTCAGTTGCAAGATTTGCTGGACAAGGGACTTATTCGACCCAGTGTTTCTCCTTGGGGTGCTCCAGTCCTGTTTGTCAAGAAGAAGGACGGAAGCTTACGTTTGTGTATCGACTACCGGCAGCTGAACATGGTGACCGTGCGGAACAGATATCCGTTGCCACGCATCGACGACTTGTTCGACCAGCTTCAGGGGGTAGGATATTTTTCAAGGATCGATTTACGATCGGGCTATCATCAGCTGCGAGTTCGACAGGAGGACATACCGAGGACAGCTTTCCGCACGCGCTACGGCCACTATGGGTTTTTGGTGATGTCATTCGGAATCACCAATGCCTCAGCAGCGTTTATGGACTTGATGAACCGTATATTCAGGCCGTATCTTGACTTGTTCATCATCGCGTTCATTGACGACATATTGGTATATTCCCGGAGCAGAGAGGAGCACGATCAGCACCTGCGGATCACACCGCAGACTTTGAGGGAGCACAAGCTTTATGCAAAATTCTCCAAGTGCGCATTCTGGCTCGACAGCGTAGACTTCTTGGGTCACGTGATTACACGGGATGGTATATGTGTGGACCCGAGGAAGATCGAGGCCGTTCAGAGTTGGCCCAGACCTACATCCGTCACTGAGATACGCAGTTTTCTAGGATTTGTCGGTTACTACAGGCGATTTGTACAGGATTTCTCCCGTATTGCTGCACCCTTGACCGGATTGACCCGGAAGGGAGTTCCCTTCGATTGGACAGAGGATTGCGAGCTCAGTTTTCAGCAGCTACGGACTTGTTTGACTACGGCGCTAGTATTATCGTTGCCTTCAGGATCAGGCAGATTTGCAGTCGACGCTTCACGAGTAGGGCTAGGATGCGTATTGATGCAGCATAGCGGAGTGATCGCATATGCTTCATGGCAGCTGAAGAGACATGAACAGAACTACCCTACTCATGATTTGGAGATGGCCGCAGTGGTCTTTGCACTTAAGATCTGGCGACATTACCTATACGGCGAGCCGTGCCAGATATTCACTGATCACAAGAGCTTAAAGTATATATTTCAGCAGCGGGACCTGAATCTCTGACAGCGCCGTTGGATAGAACTGGTAAAGGAATACGACTGCGAGATCTTGTATCACCCGGGCAAGGCGAATGTAGTGGCAGATGCTCTGAGCAGGAGGCCCAGGGGCAGTCTATCTTGTTTGAGCGTAGTGCAGAGGCAGTCATCGGCAGATTGGCAGATATTATGCGACGGCCGAGTGCAGTTCGAGTTCACGCCGATCGGGGGACAGCTTGCGCAGGTTCGTGCATGCCCACAGTTACTTGACCGTATACATGAGGCACAGCACAGTGATGACCGATGTTCAGAGATCATGGCACAGATTGGACAGGGTAGATTTTCCGAGTTCGTGATCGATGATCAGGGGACACTGCGATTTGGGACTAGACTGTGCATACCAGATGCTGAGGGACTGCGGCGTGAGATTCTTGAGGAGGCGCATAGATCGACATACAGCGTTCATCCAGGTTCCACCAAGATGTACCATGATATGAGAGATGTTTACTGGTGAGATGGAATGAAGAAGGACATTGCAGATTTCGTGTCTAGATGTCTGACTTGTCAGCAAGTCAAGGCCGAGCACCAGAGGCCGGCGGGAGAGCTATAGCCGTTACCCATTCCGAAGTGGAAATGGGAACAGATTTCGATAGATTTCGTTGTGGGTCTACCCAGGACTAGGTAAGGCTATGACTCCATTTGGGTGATCGTGGATCGTCTGACGAAAGCGGCTCACTTCCTGCTAGTGAAGACGACTTTCGGATTTGCTCAGTATGCCCAGATTTACATCGACGAGATTGTACGACTGCATGGAGTCCCGACGTGTATTGTGTCCGATAGAGGCACCCAGTTTACCAGCCGACTATGGCAGAGGCTTCAGGAGGCTTTGGGCACGCGCTTGAGTTTCAGCACAACATTTCATCCGCAGACCGACGGACAGTCAGAGCGGACCATTCAGACTCTCGAGGACATGCTCCGAGCGTGCATTTTAGATTTTGGTGGTAGCTGGGATCATCATTTACCCTTGATAGAGTTCTCCTACAATAATAGCTTCCAAGATACTATTCGGATGGCACCTTTCGAGGCTTTGTATGGGAGGAAATGTAGATCGCCCGTCTGTTGGACAGAGCTCAGCGAGGGCAGTATTTTGGGGCCATAGATCGTACAGGAGACGACGGAGAAGATACAGCTGATTCAAGACAGGATGAGGACAGCTCAAAGCAGGCAGAGATCGTATGCTGACAGGCGCCGCCGCAGATTAGAGTTCGCAGTTGGAGATCACGTGTTTCTAAGGGTCTCTCCGATGAAGGGAGTGATGAGGTTTGGACGGAAGGGGAAGCTTAGCCCCCGATTCATAGGTCCCTTCGAGATCCTCGAGCGTGTGGGCGCAGTAGCTTATCGTTTGGCTCTTCCACCCGACTTCCCAGATGTTCACCCCGTATTCCACGTATCGATGCTTCGCAGATACCTATATGACCCTTCGCACATGATTCAGCATCAGACCGTTCAGCTCGAGCGCGATCTTACATTCACCGAGCAGCCATTCGTGATATTGGACCGGCAAGTGAAGAAACTCATATCAAAGGTCTTGCCATCAGTGAAGGTGCTTTGGCGCAGCCCGAATGGTGAAGAGATCACTTGGGAGGCCGAGGGTGAGATGCGGAAGAAGTTCCCTCATCTCTTTGAAGGTATGCGTTGCTTTATATTTTTAAAATTCGGGGACGAATTTCTCTAAGGGGGGAAGATTGTAACACCTGAGGATGTGTTTAGTAACTAACTATATTTTAATATGAGAATTTTAATAAAAAGTTTACCAAATTGGTTTTCAAATAATTTTTCAAATTTAATAAATATTTTTCTAGAATTTTCCTAAGCTTGCACAAACTTGTGCATGTAAAATAGGGTTAGAATTTGGGTTAAACCATGTTTAACAACCATGGTGGATTAAACCCTCCTTGTTAAGTTAAATGATTTTAATTAAGGTTATTTTTTTAAAATAAAAAATGGATTTAAAATGTATTTTGGTTGACTTGAGAAATGAGAGAGAGTGTGCATCATGGCTAAGCCATGCTTGCATTAAATGGGAGAGAGGGGGGTGCATCATGCAAGCCCATGCTTGCATTTAATGTGGCAAGAGAGAGAGAAATGGGGGATTGACTCTCTATTGTTATCATCCTTTCTTTTGTTTGTTCACACTCTCATATCTCACTCACTCACTCTCTCACTCACACATACACACAGCTACATCAGCAGCAACAGCAGAAGTTGCAGCAGCAGCAACATCACACAACAACAACAACAGAGCAACAGCAGCAGCTACATCAGCAATTCCAGCCCCAGCAGCAGCAGCTCAGCCACAGCCCCAGCAGCCCCAGCACATGTAGCAGCAGCCCCAGCATCCCCAGCACTTACACCATCAACAACACCATTAGCAACAATAGCAACAGCAACAGCAACAGCATCTGGGACAGCAACAGCAACAGCATCTGGAGCAGCAACAGTAGTGGCAGCTTCTTCTTCTTCTCTTCTTCTCCTGACCCAGCCTCGTAGGGTCAAGTGAGGTATAACCTCTGAGCTCCACTTGCTTGTATGCTAGACTTGTGAGTCGGCTTAGCTTAATTAGTGTAATTTGGTGGTTGTTAGTGCTAGATTGGTGTTTTTAGTGATATTTGTGGTGTCTAGTGTAAACTTTGATTAGGTAAGGTTAGTTTTGGTTAAACTAAGTTGATTAAGTGTTGTTAGGGCCATATTAACCTAGCTTATCCCCCAATTTCACAAAAATACCACCAGATTTCTGTTTGATGCAAAATTCATCGTTTTTAAGCAAAATCTAGCTTTCTGCAAACTGCTATCGACCCAGTGAGTTCAGATTAAAATTAAGAAGACTGCAATATAGTTGTGAGGTGCTGATCCCATGTGCAGAAGACGATCCCCAGACTCCACAGTAT
This sequence comes from Agapanthus africanus, assembly GCA_030015575.1. Classification (NCBI taxonomy): domain Eukaryota; kingdom Viridiplantae; phylum Streptophyta; class Magnoliopsida; order Asparagales; family Amaryllidaceae; genus Agapanthus; species Agapanthus africanus. Next base: position 319,445,511 of record CM057342.1, read on the forward strand.
GGCCGCCAAAATATTGACTCTGGCCGCAATTTGCGGCCAGATAGGGGGGCATGGGTTTGGGTTTTGGCTCTGTAGGTGTCTGCTGCTATCCTTAGACTCATGGCATGTGCAATTTTATTTAATTGTTGCTGTAGAAAAATCTGGAGCTAAATACCTGTTTCTCGTATTTTTTTAACCTTCGCGACACGCATGATACGCGTGTGGGTTTGGGGTTTCTGAGTATCGCGACGCGTCGGGGTAGATTCAGGCGCGTACTCACACGTTTTAGCGTATTGCGCACACGCGCGCTTAGTTCGCGATGCGGGTCACTAGTTTGACCTTAATATCGCGTTTTTGTAGATTTGAGCTTATGTGTGATATTCTGTGAATTTCCAGGTTCACAGGCAGGTACGTCAGACGCCGCCAAGAAGGGAAAGCAAGTGGTCGGCTACGTGTAGCATGCGACCAGGTGAGTAGATTTAACATCTACGGGAAAATCGCCCATATGGCGTTAAGCGTCAGGGCGTAATAGGATTTGTAGTCAAGAGTGTCCATATAGATATACTGGTAGTATAGAATACTGCACTGTCACTAACGGTCCAAGTTGCACGAGCACGATTTATATGCTACACTCACACCGTAGTGATTGTCATGACACTCACATTATAGGATTGCTATAAACCGCATATCATATTGATTCTACTTATTTGACGTTGTCATGATTGTTAGTGTTTATGCCCTAGAAGGCCATTACTGTATCATACTAGCTTGTATATTACTTAATGGAAGCTTGGGATATTCACATGTATATAACAGTCTTGCTAAAACATGGTAGTATGCTACTTGGTTTTTCTATCTTAATATGTGAGTGTACGTATTGATAGAGCTCTTAGGATCTTGCTTGTCTACCAGCGTTGTGATGGCAGTCACACTAGTGGGGGCTGGGTAGTCTACAAGCACATCCTTATTCAGGTCCCTGGTCGTTGGATTATCGAGACAGAGCATCGATATCCGGAGTAGACTAGTGTGTACGCTTCTCATCCCAGTTGGGGAGATGGTTTGTCCCACAGCCGTCAGTACGTCGTACTGGAGATAGTATGCAGGTGCTCGTTAGGTTACGGGTACACCGGACAGGACTCACGGGGAACTGTTGGTTGGTTTGATACCAGTCGTCAGTGAGCAGTTCCCAGGTGACATGAGTACAGCATAGTCCGCAGACTTGACACTGCTACTTCGCCTCGAGTGTGTCCCACTGTTCTTAGATTGCTACCCTACCACGGCTCAAAGGAGTCGTGCAAACAGGTAGCAGTTGGGTGCAGTCCCGAGCACTTGGAGGAAGTGGCGGTTAGACAGGATTCGTCCCTCCCGGTATTGGGAGTAGATATCGTGCTGTGTCAGAGAGCCATTACGCAAAGTCCCTGGCCAGGGCAAGCGAGATTTGCTGGTAGGTTCCAGTAGTTTCTCAGGGTGTAATGGGCTTCACTCCGACACGACTTATACCGCTATTAGGGGACTGACGCTTGCCGCCCCCCTAGGCCCGATATGCGATAGTCTTGGATGAACGGACCGGACTGTATGGAGATTGTCACATCAGACTCAGTAGGAGTTCGGATGGGTTTCCTCATCGGCCTTCTTATCGACAACTACCTGGGGACCGTTACGTACAGCTAGTGCCGCTTGCGGTCTGTGGTTAAACCCACTGCCAGCGTAGTAGTCGAGTCTCTAGAGTCCCACACAGAGAGTTTCCTACTCCAGGCGAAACGATATAGAGGTTGCATGGTTTTGCGACAAAGGGTTCGGACGCATACGTGCGTTTACGCACGTACGACTTTCGGACAGTTTTTACCAGTCGGCTTTGGTTTAAGCCAGTTACTGGTATCCGGTTATTGGATTTTACAGTCTAAAAGTTTTTCCGTATTTTTGCGGATTGGAGGGGCGTTCTCGTAATTGTACGAGAAGCTTCTAGAAGATGTGACTAAGGAGGTTAAGGTGACATAAGCTTTGGATAAGATTAGTGAGTCATGAGGGTGATTCATCATGGTCATTAATGCACCATAAATGCTTAATGACTCATGTTAATGAATCACCTCTTTTCATTTATGAAGCATGCTTATTCATTTCTATTTATTCATTATTCTAAAATAAGAATGCTTCATAATATATTATGATACACTCAATCTCATCTCATTCACTCATCTCACATTCTCTCTCCTCAAGCTCTCATCTTCAAACCCTAATCCTTAATCCTCATGTGTTGAGATCAAAGGATTAGTTAGACTTAAACATCCATTACCTTCACTCTATATCATCCTTTCTTCTTTGATTAGCAATCAAAGTAGATTAGTTACCTCAAGTTAGAGGTGTAGCTTGGTGTTTTGCTCTCGGGTGGATCGTCTACTACCTAGAGAAGGTCGAGGAGAACAAAGGAGGACACAAAGACGAAGGACCGGTTTCATTAGGTATAATCCCTAAACACAATTGATAAGAAACTCTTTGTGTACGGTTATTTATAGTTTAGCTTCGATTCAAGCGGTTAGTCGATGTTCGTTCTTTAAACATGATCGTTTTTGAAAATTCCGCCTCCCCACAAGTACTGGGGTGTACTACATCGACTTACAGTGGTATCAGAGCCTCGCTAAACAATAAATAACTTAATTGCAAATTTGTACGAATTTCGAACGGAAAAAACGAAACCGGAAAGTCCCGAAAAATTCAGTTTCTGTCGAATTTAAAATGATGTCCAAAAATTTTTCAGGTGAGTGCCGAAAGCTTGAAATGACCACAGTAGAACACCCAAGAAAAACAGTCGCCTGAATCGTCTAGATCGCCGCGGAACCGCGGCCTCACTCTACTGAGTCGCCGCGGTTCCGCCGCCGAGTTGGCGAGTCAGGAGCCAATTTTTCTTCTGTTGCTTCTGTGTAATATTTGGGATTTTCTGGAATATTTAATATTTGCTCAGGTTTCAGTTTAACAGAGCAGTTTTTAGAGCAATATTAATGTTGTTTAATCGATCGAAATTGTACAGTATTTGCATGTTGGATTATATCTGTGATCGTTTAATGTGTTCGTAAACCTCCCCTAACTGCTAGTATGTCGGTTGGCAGGGGGTTGCACATTTCTGAAATGGTTATATCTGTTTGTGCATATAAACTGTATTGGACTGTTGTGGTGTTTAGCCGGGGTTTAGCAATGGGTTATTGTTTAATTCATTTGTTGTAAATGTAATTTGTTGTAATATTATTTTTGCGGGGCACTTCCAGGTTGCGGTTGTAGCCACCGTTGTATTATTTCATTTTACTGTTTTTGCTCCTAGGACTGACCCAAGGTGGGGTACACAAACTACCGGGCGGGTAGTTTTCCGTACCCGTAGGGGTCGAGGGTGGGGTATCGGCTATTCATCACAACTGTGTAATCTGTCTTTTCTTGCAGGCTCAAAAGAAATACAGATTGCTTGCAAATCCAATATTGTTTATCTGTGTTCTGGAATGAATATCATTGCGTCAGACGAATGTAAAATATCTATATTTATGATAGCTATTTAGACGTCACTTATGTTTTACACCCGCGCTAGCCCAGCCCCCGCTCTGTCGTTAGTTAAGTAACCTAACGGGTGATGACGGGACCCCGTGGCGAATGCGGATGGCATAAGAGGACGTTGTATTTTCGTTGTTTTCTGCAATGATAGGTTAATGATGGGACGCATTATCTATAATGCAAAGAAAAACAAACCAAAGTTTAAATCGTTGGAACAATTTAAAAGAAACCACTCGGTTATTTTTAAAACAGATATTTTTAAATGCGGAGATTTAACCACTCCTTTTAAAAGCTATCAGGTTCCTTCAGTTATATCAAGTTCACTACGTTCACGGTTTCGCCAAAACCAGTCGTAGCCCTCCGTCATTTCTTATGGATAGTCAGTAGTATTCAAGCTGTGTTTGTTGGCTTTCGTCAAGACATAGTGTTTGGTAGCTGCTGGGGTATTCATTTGTTACATAGATAGATGTGTTGGTTTGGGACAGTCGCATTACCTTGTTGGCTTTCGTCAAGGGTATATACGGGTGGGTTCAAATTAAGAAGATAATGATGGGCAGAACTTGACATGTGACTTATGATTTGTTGGCTTTCGTCAAGGTCATAAGAGCATGGGGAAAAAACTAATATCGGGAATTTCTAAAGAAACTGAAATTTGCAAAGAGATGCATACCATTTGGAGTTTGATGAATGTTGGTAGGATTCCTTCAACATTATCATACGATGATATTTGGATCCCGATCCTACTGTGAGTATATGCTACTTATCAGGATATTCGTCACTTAACGATCAATGCTATAAACCTAGTAGGTGTCCAGAAAGGTGTCAGCGGGGTTACGCCCCCAGAGAAAAGAGGTTATTTAATTAAGGAACTTCGCGAAAGCGTTGGAAAACCTCCCTCGAAGTATCGACACTGGCCTGGCTGAACGGTTAAGCAAGTATTGTACGGTGAGAATAGTCCTGGCTAATTCTTCTTTTATGGTTTGAGGAAGGATTCGAGAAACAGTGGGAGCCATCCAGTTTAGATAAACTAAAAACCACTCTAAACTTGCAAGAGCATCATGCTAAAGAGTTTTCTTCTCTCTCTCCTAATTGCAGCGACCCTGAAAATGACTGGACTTAAGTTACTTTTAGAAAAAAATATACTGACAGGGCCAAACTATAAAGATTGGCTGCGGAATGTCAAAATGGCTTTGACCTATGACAAACTGGGGTACGTCCTCACCGCTACGGCACCTGCTGTCCCTGGTCCCAAATCCAGCAATGCGGATAAGGAAATCCGCAAAACCTGGGATTTAGATTGCGCGAGAGCCAAGTGCATCGTGCTTGCCTCTATGAACAATGAACATCAGAGGAGGCACGAGGATATGTCCTTAGATGGCATATTTCTCCATACAAAGGAACTTTATGGAGAGCAATCTCGTATAGCAAGATACAAGACCTCTAAGAAATTGTTTCGAGCGAGGTTGGCTGTCGGGTCATCGGTAGGTGAACATGTCCTACAGATGATCGGCTATATTGAAGAGCTCGCAGACCTTGGGACAACTTTGGATAATGAGCTGTATACAGACCTTATTCTCCAGTCCCTTCCTCCCACCTACGCCCAGTTTATCCTCAACTTCAATCTTCAAGGAAAAGAAGTTGAACTTGCGGAACTCCTGAACATGTTAAGGAGTGCAGAGGGCACCTTGCAGAAGGTAAGGGAAACACCCGCTATGTTTGTTGGCGGTGCATCTTCTTCCGGGTCCAAGGCTAGGGCCAAAGGAAGGAAGAAGAAGGCCGCACCCAAACCTAGAGGAGGTGTTAGTAAGGTGGGAAAGAAGGGAAAGAAAAAGATAGCAGCACCGGTAGTTGGCCAGGATGAGTGCTTCCATTGTCACAGGAAAGGGCACTGGAAGAAGGATTGCAAGGCATGGAACGCCAAGAACCAGGAACCGAAGCAAGCTGTGGCTTCGACTTCAGGTGAGTTTGTAATTGAGAATTGTCTGTCGATCAACTCTACTTCCTGGGTATTGGATACCGGATCAGGATCTCATATTTGCAATTCATTGCAAGCACTGAGAAACCGTAGAGTGCTGAAGGAAGGTGATATGATCCTCAGGGTTGCTAACGGAGCTAGCGTGGGAGCTGCGTCCGTCGGGGATTATCACCTAGGATTGACGAGTGGACATATTTTGGTTTTACATAACTGTTATTTTGTACCAAGCTTAACGTGTAATATCATATCAGTTTCCTAGTTATCAAATAAAGGTTATGATTTCACGTTTGAAAGAGATGTTGTTAACATCCACCTTAATCATGGTTTGATTGGGTCCGGTACTCTAAATAACGGCATATATGTGTTAAACCAACTCCAAATTTTCAATGTCCAGAACACACTAAAAAGAAAGTCTCCAGATTTAAATAAAGCTTTCTTATGGCATTGTAGACTGGGTCACATCAATGAGAGAAGGTTGACTAAGTTGCATAGAGAAGGATATTTGGACACGTTCGAATATCAATCTTATGACACTTGTCAATCCTGTCTCAAAGGAAAGATGACAAAGACTCCATTTACTGGACAAGGAGTAAGAGCGAACGAGCTCTTAGGACTCATACACAGTGATGTATGCGGTCCAATGTCTACACATGCAAGAGGTGGTTATTCCTACTTCATTACTTTTACAGATGATTTCTCTAGGTATGGACATGTTTTCTTAATGAAGCATAAATCCGAGGCCTTTGAGAAATTCAGGGAATACAAGAGTGAAGCGGAAAACCAAACTGGCAAAAGTATTAAGGCACTGAGATCTGATCGAGGTGGAGAATACTTAAGTGCCGAGTTCCTAGGTTACCTAAAAGAGAAAGGAATTCTCTCTCAGCTTACTCCTCCATACACTCTGTTGGAGATAGTGCCCTCAGAGTCAATTATTGGATCACAGGTACGTGATTGCAATGATTGAGGGAGGACCTATCCCGGTAGGACAGTCTTACTCGAGATGATAGTTTGCTATCTGGTTTACCTTTATCATCGTGTACTGTTTTAAGTGACCTGACACGTCGCTATTACACGTTGATAGAGCCCCTAGGATTCTTGCTTGACTACCAGCAGTATGAGGGCGATCATATAAGTGGGAGCTGGGGGTCTATAAGCATATCCTTAAAAGGTCCCTAGTCGTGAGAGTTTCGAGACAGGGCATCGATTCTCCATAGTAGACTAGTGTATACAGTCGAGACCCCGACGAGGGGCGGTGGCCGGTCTCACAAGCCACTGGTGTCAGTTGGATCACCTAAGATGTATACAGGTGCTCATTGGGTTATGAGTACACCGGACAGGACTCGCCGGGAACATGCTAGTTGGTAATATACCAGACGTCAGATGGCAGTTCCCTGGTGACATGTGTGCAGGTTAGTTCATCGACCTGGGGATCGTCATTTGTCTCGTGTGAGTTCCCACTGTACTTTGATTACTACCCTACCACGGCTCAAAGGAGTCGTGCAAACAGGTTTTAGTTGGGTACAGTCCCGAGCCACATGGAGGCAGTGAGCGTATCTTCAGGGGTTCGTCTCTCCCGGTATTGGGGGTGAGGTCGTGCTGTGTCTAGGAGAGCCATTACACGAAGCCCTCGGCCGAGGCAAGGAGATTTACTGGTAGGTATTCCAGTAGTATCTCAGGGTGTTCTGGGCTACACTCCGACACGACTTGTACCGCTTTTGGGGGTCTGACTTTTACCAACCCCCTAGGCCCGCCATGCGATGCTCATAGACGAATGGACCGGACTGTACGGATATTGTCACTGACAGGCTCAGTAGGGTGTCAGGCTGAGTTCGCTCACAGACGTCCCTTTTGGTCAATACCTGGTAGCCCGTTATGTATTGGCTTATACCTCTAACGTGCTAGCGGTTAAATCCGCAACCAAGGTGTTGACGAGTCTTTAGAGTCCCCCACATTCAGTTACTCAGCTTTCGGGCGAAAAGTTGTAGAGGCCGTATGGAGATATGGCAAGGTCCGATCAGATACGTGCGGTATTGCACGGATCAGGATCGGACAGTTTGTACTACAGGCCGTATGGATATATGGCAGGGTTCGATCAGATACGTGTGGTATTGCACGGATCAGGATCGAACGGATATTACTAGCCGGCTTTGGTATAAGCCGGATCCTAGTATAGTACAGTGTAGACTTTGTCTCATTGCATTTGTATTTCGGTCGAAATACAGATGCGGGTGTGTATGCACAGTATCGGGGTTTTCCTGTAATTTATTACGGAACCAGTTTTCTGGAGTTGCCAGTTTGCTTTCCGTTTCGGTCGATTTCCATTGTTCCGTTCATTGGCCGAAGATTGGTGGAGGAGGGCTTATTTGCATTGTTGCAAATAAGTATTTGTGGAGGGGGCTTTTGCTTTTTGTTGCATCATGATAGCCATTCTTTGACCTTGACTTCTTGTCTTCATCATGACTTGACTTTTATTTTCATGATGGATGTTGATGATGGTAGGTTTGAGTGTTGGACTTTGTGAGGTTATGATGGTGGAGTTGTGTGTGGTTTTGCTTATGATCATTTTCTTTCATCATTCCCTTTTTGCATTATTGTTATGGTTGCACCACTCATTCCTTGACTCTCTCTCTCTCATTCTCTCCCTTCACCTAGCATTGGCCGGCCATTCTTTTGAGGGGGGGCTGTCCAAAATTGGAGGTGGGGAAATGTTGTTCATTTGATGATCCAAAATACCCCAAGCTCCTCCACATTTTGTTCTTGTTTTCATCCCTCCACCAAATGGCACCTCCTTAACCCCAAAATGAGACATGGATCTCTACACTACATTCTACAGCAAACCTTGGGCACGTCGAGTAGCCGGCTTCGTGCCCGAGTTGCCTCGGCATTGAGGTGGGAGCCCGTAAACAAAATAGGCGATGTGGTGCATTTCCGGCGACGAGGAGGAGACGGGACTTTTCCGCAGGAGATCGGGACCATGACGAGAAGACCGGAGGACTTGGATCGTCGGTATATCTCTATTCCTTTTCTTGTAGATAGCTAGGACTAGTTAGTGGTTCGATCCGGGTATTAGTGCGCGGCGGTTTGCCAGTTCAAGAAAAATTAAAGTTTATCACCGCTTCCGCATTTGGCCGTCGGATCGACGGCCGGGGCGCCGCCGTGCACTTACAGTGGTATCAGAGCCTCGCCATTAACTTAGTCTAGCTCGGTTTAATGTGTTTGCATTTCCGATCGATCAAAAAGTTCCAAAACTGCTTTTCAGTTCGCATCAGTTTCTGTTGAAAATTTTTGGTCTCGAAAAATTTTTCAGGTTGTAAAATAGTGATGCACTGGATGATATAAGAATTCTGCAGAAATACGATAAAGTGATTCCTCTGTCAGAGCGCGGAAACGCGGCCAAAACCCCCATTGGGCCGCGGTTCCGCCGCACTGTAGCGAGATCATGTTATCATGTTTCTTCAGTTTCTTTCTGGAATCAAAATAGGGGTTTTGGAATATTAATTTTGGGCCCAGAATTTCTTGATGTGCTACAGTAGTACTTGGGGGCCCACTTGTTAAAGTTTGATCGATCGGATATTCTAAACACATTTTTCACAGTATTTACATTATATCTGCGACCGTGAATGTCACTTGATCGGTAAATCCATTCTAACTGCTATAGCCCGGTTGGACGGATTTGCGAACGTGACTTTCACGTTGATGTTCTGTTTTTGCTGTGATGTTGCGGATCGGTCGTGGGGATAGCCTGGATGCAATGCTAGTACAGTTGTGGTTGTATTATGTACATTTGATATTGCGGGGCGAGCGTCCGACATGTGGACTGCCGTCACTGCCTGTTTGTATTATTCTTTTGGGGCACGACCTGGTTGCGGTCGATGTACCCGTTGTATGTATATTTTACTTTCTGTACTAGGATTACCCCGCGGAGGGGTGCACGGATAGCCGGATTCTAGAAGGCAACAAGCCCGCATCTCATGGCATTGAGAGGGAGGGGGCTTCACTCTAGGATTGGCGGGCTATTCGCCGCACTCGTAGGGGGTACAGGTTGACCCAGGAGGGGTGCCCAAGTTACCGGATTCCGTGAAGTGCTGGGTGGTCCATTCACGGTGCTGAAGGGGGCTGCCTCGCTTCAGGATTTGGCGGGTGACTTGCCGCGCCCGTAGGGGTCTAGGTTTTCATTGCACAGGCTATCCACACGACCAGGGGAACGTCGGGTTTCAGCAGTGGCTCTGTGAAACCCGGGGATCCCAGATATCTGTATTGTTTCTGTGATGCTGTTCATTCTCTGTGATGTTGCATTTTATTCACGCCTTGAGCGAAATATAATATATTGGTATATATATTAGTAGATGTTGTATATGTTTTACATCCGCGCTAGTCCAGTCCCCGCTCTGTCGTTAGTTAGCTAACCTAACGGGTAATGACGGGACCCAGTGGCGAATGCGGATGGCATATACGTACATCAGTATATTTTCGTTCTTTTTGGTGTGATCAATTGATGGGACTGCATTTATTCGGATCAATGCAAGTTTAAAACAAACCTAATCTGATGTTGTTGGAACACTTTTCAAAAAGCTGTTATTGCAAGGACGTTCACTTTTGTTTTGCATCGTGGTATTCATTTAGAATATCCTGCTCCTCAGTCGACGAGGCAAGGGCCGAGATCCCTTCACCGGGAGTGACCCCTTGGACAGAAGTTTGCGTCAGGGCATTAACTTCGCTATAGCCGATTACTTTTGCTTTGCATCGCGGTATTCATTTGGAATATCCTGCACCCCATTCTACGGGGAAAGAGCCGAGATCCCTTCACAGGGAGTGACCTCTTTAGCAACGGTTTTCGTCACTATATTTTTAAAAGCTATCCGTTCCTTCGACGATATCAAGTTCATTACGTTAAAGGTTTTCGCCAGAAACCATTCGTAGCCCTCCGTCATTTCAGTTAAATATTCGGTAGTATTCAAGCTATGTATTTTGACCTCACGCCAAGGCATAGTGTTTGGTAGCTGCCGGTTATTTATCTGTTGCATAGATAGATGCGTTGGTTTGGGACAGTCGTACTACTATTTTGGCCTACGTCAAGGGTATGTACGGGTGGGTTCAAATTAACCTGGATAATGACGGGTAGAACTTGACATGTGACTTATGATATTTTGACCTCACGCCAAGGTCATAAGAGCATGGGGCAGAAATCACATCGGGAGTTTCAAAAGAACTGAAACTTGCCAGATATGCGCATACCTTCTGGAGTGTGATACCGTGAGCGGATTCCGTCACGTTGTCATGCGATGATAGTTGGATCCCGATTCCCACTGATGAGTTAGTTTACTCCTCGGCTGATCCCGACTAATTCTTCTTTCAGGTTTGGAGGAGAATTTGAGGTACAGTGGGAGGATTCCAGATTAGATAAATTGGTAACCATTCTGATCTAGGTTAGAGTGCACGCTGAGTGTTTCTTTTCTCTCTCTCTTTGGCAGCGACCATTGACCCGACCCTAAGACTATGACTCAGTGACCAAATTAACCGAACCTTCTTGACACCGGCTTTTGGATTGTCAGAGTTGCGAACCTCATTGCCACTCCTACTTTTACCCTTTTCTCCAGGACACCCCGTATTACTACGAACGTCCACTTCCATTGGACAAAACCATCGTATGGTTAGATACGAACTCGAAAGAATTTATTCGAGGATGGTTTCCGGTTCTGGAGAAAACGGATAGGATTATTCAGTTGTCTTTTCCTTTTACCCTCTCTCAGGTTACGAGTACTCCTTGGTTTAGGGGTAGTACACCTATTACGCAAATTGGATTGTCTTCTTCCAAACCTTAGGCTGGTGCCGACCTGTAGGGAATGAAGAAAACCAATTAGCATAACGATGGTGTGCAGAAGGTATTAAGTTCAGACAAAGCAAGGGATTAGTAAGAGGGCAAAGTAAATTGCAACAGATATTCACGACCAAACCAAATATTTCGTTACCACTCCCACATCACCTTTGTATTTCTCCAGGACACTCCGTATCACTACGAAAATCCACAGTTTATATGGATACTCCATCGTATGGTTATATACGAACTCGAATGGAACTTGTTCCAGTTCGGGGATGGATTCTGGTTCAGGAGAAATAGGAATAAGGTTTATTCGGTTGTCTTTTATCTTCACCCTCTCTCATTGCGATTGTTCCTAGGATTGGGAGAGTACACCCATTATGCTTATTGGATAGTCTTCTTCCAAACCATAGGCTGGTGCCGAACGGTAGGGAATGAAGAAAACCATTTGGCCTAAAGGGGTGTACAGAAGGTAAAGACTAAAGCCATATGAAGGGATTTGGAGAGGTGGCAAAGAATTATACGGTTAGAATCGTGAATCTGGAAGACGCATTACTAGGAATACCAGGATACCCCATCGAAACATTTCAATGTTTCAGTTTCACTGTGTACTGTTAATAGAAAACTGATTTCCCGATTAGATACTTACTCCAGGGTATGTATTTACCAGATACGATTCTCACATCTGTATGGTTTTACAGATGATGAGTGGGAGTAAGTTATTGGGAATTGGGTGATTATCCTCATTATATCGGGATTCGTTGTAATCGGTGATATTTGAGGAAATCACCTGGGCTGTTTGCCGGTTGGCAAATATTTGGTTTTGAATATCCGCAGTTATGCACCAATTTCAAATTGATATATCTGTACGTCTATTTTCATAGAGTGAGATGTACCTTTTTGAAATTATGTCTATGACATTTACCTATATCAGTGGATGGTTAGGTAAGGAGCATTGAACAGCGGTGTAATTCTTCTTAACCATAAGTACAGTTTTCAACCTACGACACACAGTGAATGAGTTATCAGACTCAAGGGACTTATACAGAGTATTGTATGTTGTCCAGGGTCCATCAGGACAGAGGGGTTGGTCCTCGTACTATATTCGGTTTACTTATGACTTCTCTAGTTTTTAGACAGGTGTTTCGCGGAAACACAGGGTCTGAATGTTGAGAAGTTATAGGTATTTGAATAGAGTAGAGAACCAAGTGTAGCAAGTATCGGGATTCTTCAAAGAGATCGAAGATGTAGATACTTGTGTATGGTATTAAGTTGATAGTAACGATTTAAGAGATCTTGCTTCTCTTTTAGGTTACTCATGATTGGAAGCATTCCTAAGTTGAGTAACGCTGATCGGCCTCCTTCCATTTAGTTGACATGCACTAGAGACAGTTGCATGATTTGAATCTGGTTCAATTAAATCAGTTCCTCTGGTCCTATATGGGATATAGAACAGTTCATATCTTAACGATGTTAAGGTACGGGGAGTTGTCCGGCTTATGCTTAAAACCAGACACTGGACAACTCAAGGCACGTTTCTGTAATGGCTGTTTGTGGGTTGACCCAGGCTATGACGAGGGTTGACTTTCTACCATCTGGATGAACAATAGCGATATTGTTCTAGACTCGCCACAGTTTTAATAAAAATGGATTTTTTCAGAAAACAGTAGTGGGAGTATGGTAGAACCGGAAGTGATTCCAGAACCACAAACGATTACTGAAGATTTGATAAGGAACCTAAAGATTCGATCTGGTTTGACATTCCATTGGCCACTCCGCAGATAAGGTGGGTAACTTCAGGCACCCGAGAGGTACTCCGGTAGCCTCAAGGACGGTGACAGGGAAGTTCTTGTTTATCCACAATTACCATTGCTGTTGTTCCAGGCTGCGAGACCCGGCGGGAGGATGAGTATAGCGTCGTTCTAAACTAGTTTTAGAAGTGTACGTGTATATGACTCTGCCAGAGGGTTGTCGTAGTCAGTGGGAGCAGCGGAAGCATTGGTGGACAGGTAGCTTATGCCTATTTATAGACTGAAGCACCAGTAGCGGAGATAGATAATCTATTTCTGACGTGACAGTCATAGGTTTGACTTCATCAGAATAGGGGATGGATCTGTTGAGAAGGTAGTAGGGTGTGATATCCTGGTATTTGGATGACATACACAGAGTAGGAAAGGAAACTCCTATGCTACAATCGGTTCTACTTTGGTCGTCACACAGTGGTTTCTCCACAAAGGAAATGGATTTTATATCAGACATACTGGTTACTGGATCTATGGTTTTAGATCTAGATTTAGGTAGTCTCCCAATCTGGGTACTTAGACAGCATTCTAAGGGTATTTAGAATGGATGACTCCTGGCACGGTAGTGTACCTGCAGGTAATGGAGTCACCCTCTCTAAAGGTGTCTTACAGACTAAAGGGGAGAGGGATGTGCATGATTGGCAGATCGCTTGCTCAGGCAAGTGAGTCAATCATGAGATGTCAAGTACCACACCAGACATTGTTCTTGCACTAGATGCAATAAACTGACATTAATCCAATCCTGGAGAAACGGTCGGAAGCAGTTTTAGAACATAAGTGGATGTTCTAGGGATATGATAACGACAGCCTCATTCGGGAGACAGTTATCATTCCAGGCTTCCAAGGTGACATGGACGACAGGGAGGTTGTCAGAGTTATAGTTTTCCTTCTGACGAGGGGCAGTATTTTTGGACAGTTGGTCCAAGGCAATACTAAGGGAAGCATGGCGCTGGATACTGATTAAGTTCAGTTGACGATACAGTCTAAGAAGTTTGGATTTGGAGTTCATTTATGAGCTATGTCCCATCAGACATCCAGACACAATCTAAGACAGGTATTGCTCATTTCGGGAGATGGCTTTCTCCGCGAACTTGAGATATAGAGAGACATAGAAAGAGAAAACAAAGCGGATCCACTCTCTTAGGCTATTCCTCGAACGCAATAGTTTCGCAAACGAGCTTTGTGAGACTGACTAGTAGAGGAGTTGGGTGTTCGGTATCACACGGGCTGTGAGTATGCGACATCCCAATAATTAGCCTTGAGTGCAAGTGGGAGATTGTTGGAGATAGTGCCCTCAGAGTCAATTATTGGATCACAGGTACGTGATTGCAATGATTGAGGGAGGACCTATCCCGGTAGGACAGTCTTACTCGAGATGATAGTTTGCTATCTGGTTTACCTTTATCATCGTGTACTGTTTTAAGTGACCTGACACGTCGCTATTACACGTTGATAGAGCCCCTAGGATTCTTGCTTGACTACCAGCAGTATGAGGGCGATCATATAAGTGGGAGCTGGGGGTCTATAAGCATATCCTTAAAAGGTCCCTAGTCGTGAGAGTTTCGAGACAGGGCATCGATTCTCCATAGTAGACTAGTGTATACAGTCGAGACCCCGACGAGGGGCGGTGGCCGGTCTCACAAGCCACTGGTGTCAGTTGGATCACCTAAGATGTATACAGGTGCTCATTGGGTTATGAGTATACCGGACAGGACTCGCCGGGAACATGCTAGTTGGTAATATACCAGACGTCAGATGGAAGTTCCCTGGTGACATGTGTGCAGGTTAGTTCATCGACCTGGGGATCGTCATTTGTCTCGTGTGAGTTCCCACTGTACTTTGATTACTACCCTACCACGGCTCAAAGGAGTCGTGCAAACAGGTTTTAGTTGGGTACAGTCCCGAGCCACATGGAGGCAGTGAGCGTATCTTCAGGGGTTCGTCTCTCCCGGTATTGGGGGTGAGGTCGTGCTGTGTCTAGGAGAGCCATTACACGAAGCCCTCGGCCGAGGCAAGGAGATTTACTGGTAGGTATTCCAGTAGTATCTCAGGGTGTTCTGGGCTACACTCCGACACGACTTGTACCGCTTTTGGGGGTCTGACTTTTACCAACCCCCTAGGCCCGCCATGCGATGCTCATAGACGAACGGACCGGACTGTACGGATATTGTCACTGACAGGCTCAGTAGGGTGTCAGGCTGAGTTCGCTCACAGACGTCCCTTTTGGTCAATACCTGGTAGCCCGTTATGTATTGGCTTATACCTCTAACGTGCTAGCGGTTAAATCCACAACCAAGGTGTTGACGAGTCTTTAGAGTCCCCCACATTCAGTTACTCAGCTTTCGGGCGAAAAGTTGTAGAGGCCGTATGGAGATATGGCAAGGTCCGATCAGATACGTGCGGTATTGCACGGATCAGGATCGGACAGTTTGTACTACAGGCCGTATGGATATATGGCAGGGTTCGATCAGATACGTGCGGTATTGCACGGATCAGGATCGAACGGATATTACTAGCCGGCTTTGGTATAAGCCGGATCCTAGTATAGTACAGTGTAGACTTTGTCTCATTGCATTTGTATTTCGGTCGAAATACAGATGCGGGTGTGTATGCACAGTATCGGGGTTTTCCTGTAATTTATTACGGAACCAGTTTTCTGGAGTTGCCAGTTTGCTTTCCGTTTCGGCCGATTTCCATTGTTCCGTTCATTGGCCGAAGATTGGTGGAGGAGGGCTTATTTGCATTGTTGCAAATAAGTATTTATGGAGGGGGCTTTTGCTTTTTGTTGCATCATGATAGCCATTCTTTGACCTTGACTTCTTGTCTTCATCATGACTTGACTTTTGTTTTCATGATGGATGTTGATGATGGTAGGTTTGAGTGTTGGACTTTGTGAGGTTATGATGGTGGAGTTGTGTGTGGTTTTGCTTATGATCATTTTCTTTCATGATTCCCTTTTTGCATTATTGTTATGGTTGCACCACTCATTCCTTGACTCTCTCTCTCTCATTCTCTCCCTTCACCTAGCATTGGCCGGCCATTCTTTTGAGGGGGGGCTGTCCAAAATTGGAGGTGGGGAAATGTTGTTCATTTGATGATCCAAAATACCCCAAGCTCCTCCACATTTTGTTCTTGTTTTCATCCCTCCACCAAATGGCACCTCCTTAACCCCAAAATGAGACATGGATCTCTACACTACATTCTACAGCAAACCTTGGGCACGTCGAGTAGCCGGCTTCGTGCCCGAGTTTCCTCGGCATTGAGGTGGGAGCCCGTAAACAAAATAGGCGATGTGGTGCACTTCCGGCGACGAGGAGGAGACGGGACTTTTCCGCAGGAGATCGGGACCATGACGAGAAGACCGGAGGACTTGGATCGTCGGTATATCTCTATTCCTTTTCTTGTAGATAGCTAGGACTAGTTAGTGGTTCGATCCGGTTATTAGTGCGCGGCGGTTTGCCAGTTCAAGAAAAATTAAAGTTTATCACCGCTTCCGCATTTGGCCGTCGGATCGACGGCCGGGGCGCCGCCGTGCACTTACACACTCCACAGCACAACGGTGTATCGGAGAGACGGAATCGAACCCTATTGGATATGGTACGATCCATGATGAGTAATGCTGAGTTACCGCGATCTTTCTGGGGTTATGCGCTAGAATCAACGGCATATCTTTTGAACAAAGTTCCAACCAAAACTGTGCCTACCACACCATATCAGATATGGAGTGGGAAGAAACCCTGTCTTCAGTACCTGAAGACGTGGGGATGTCCAGCTTTTGTAAAAAAGCAGCATTCGGACAAGCTCGAGGCACGCTCGGTAGAGTGTAAGTTTGTGGGATATCCGAAGAACTCTATGGGATATTACTTCTATTACGCAGAGGAACAAAAGGTTTTTGTTTCTCGTCATGCCCGCTTCTTAGAAACTGAATTTTTGGAAAATCAGAAGAGTGGGAGCGTAGTAGAACTGGAAGAAATTCCAGAACCACAAACTGCTACTGAAAGTTTGGTAGAACCAGAGGTTCAAGAAGAACAGAACATTCCCGCACCCCTCCGCAGGAGTAGTAGGCCGTCTCATCCGCCTGAGAGATACTACGGTTTTCTCATAGACGGGGATAGAGAGGATTGCATCATAGATGATGATGAACCTACTGACTTCCAGCAGGCCATCCAGAGCGGCGACTCGGTACGATGGTTAGATGCAATGCGGACCGAGATGGAGTCCATGTACACCAACAAAGTATGGACTTTGGACTTTGCTCCAGATGGGGTAAAACCCATAGGATGCAAATGGATCTTCAAGAAAAAGATTGGTGTAGATGGACAGGTGGAAACCTATAAGGCTAGACTTGTTGCAAAGGGTTTTCGTCAAAGACCTGGTTTGGACTATGACGAAACTTTTTCTCCAGTGGCTATGCTCAAATCCATTCGGGTCCTTCTTGCTATTGCTGCCTTCCATGATTATGAAATCTGGCAGATGGACGTAAAGACGGCTTTTCTGAATGGAAATTTAGAAGAGAGCGTCTATATGGATCAGCCAGAGGGTTTCAATCAGAGTGGGAGCAGCGGGAAAGTATGCAAGCTGCTTAAGTCCATTTATGGACTAAAGCAAGCATCGCGGAGTTGGAACATCTGTTTTGATGAGACAGTCAAAGAATATGACTTTATCAAAAATCCAGATGAACCGTGCATATATAGTAAAGTTGTGGCCAGAAGTGTCGTATTCCTCGTCTTGTACGTGGATGACATTCTATTGATAGGAAATGACATTCCTATGCTACAATCTGTCAAAGGATTCTTGTCACACAGGTTCTCCATGAAAGACCTGGGTGATGCCTCGTACATTCTGGGGATCCGGATCTATCGTGATAGATCCAAGAGGATGTTGGGACTTTTGCAGTCCAGGTATATCGACACGGTACTGAAAAGATTCAGTATGGAAGATTCTAAGCGCGGTAATCTACCGGCTTGTCACGGAATCACCCTCTCCAAAGAGATGTCTCCCAAGACTGATTTGGAAAGGGAACGCATGTCTATTATACCCTACGCTTCTGCGGTAGGCTCTATAATGTATGCGATGTTGTGTACCAGACCAGATGTAGCTTACGCACTGAGCGTGGTAAGC
The DNA here is from genome assembly GCA_030015575.1 of Agapanthus africanus. Lineage (NCBI taxonomy): Eukaryota > Viridiplantae > Streptophyta > Magnoliopsida > Asparagales > Amaryllidaceae > Agapanthus > Agapanthus africanus. The sequence goes on from CM057342.1 coordinate 319,463,740, forward strand.
CGGTATCAGTCAGACCCAGAGGAGAAACACTGGATAGCAGTAAAGAACATTCTCAAGTACCTGAGGAGGACTAAGGAGATGTTCTTGGTTTACGGCGGAAAAGACCTCAGGTTGGAGGCCTTTGCTGATTCCGGCTTCCAGAGTGATAAGGACGATTCCAAGTCCATGTCGGGTTATGTCTTTACCCTCAATGGAGGGGCGGTGTGCTGGAAGAGCTCCAAGCAGGACACCGTTGCTGACTCGACGATGGAAGCGGAGTATATAGCTGCTTGCGATGCCGCAAAAGAAGCAGTCTGGATGAAGAAGTTCCTAACAGAACTTCAGGTTGTTCCTACCATAGTTGATCCAATACCTCTGTATTGCGACAACAACGGAGCTATAGCTTTAGCGAAGGAACCAAGGTCCCATCAGAAGTCCAGACACATCTTGAGGTGGTATCACCTGATCAGGGAGATCATTGATCGTCAGGAGATCGAGGTTCGGAGAGTTGCTTCTGAAGAGAACATTGCTGATCCATTCACGAAGGCCCTTCCTCAGATTCAGTTCGAGAGGCTACTCGAGATCATTGGTCTACGATATGCCAGTACATGGCCCTAGTGCAAGTGGGAGATTGTTAGTGTTTATGCCCTAGAAGGCCATTACTGTATCATACTAGCTTGTATATTACTTAATGGAAGCTTGGGATATTCACATGTATATAACAGTCTTGCTAAAACATGGTAGTATGCTACTTGGTTTTTCTATCTTAATATGTGAGTGTACGTATTGATAGAGCTCTTAGGATCTTGCTTGTCTACCAGCGTTGTGATGGCAGTCACACTAGTGGGGGCTGGGTAGTCTACAAGCACATCCTTATTCAGGTCCCTGGTCGTTGGATTATCGAGACAGAGCATCGATATCCGGAGTAGACTAGTGTGTACGCTTCTCATCCCAGTTGGGGAGATGGTTTGTCCCACAGCCGTCAGTACGTCGTACTGGAGATAGTATGCAGGTGCTCGTTAGGTTACGGGTACACCGGACAGGACTCACGGGGAACTGTTGGTTGGTTTGATACCAGTCGTCAGTGAGCAGTTCCCAGGTGACATGAGTACAGCATAGTCCGCAGACTTGACACTGCTACTTCGCCTCGAGTGTGTCCCACTGTTCTTAGATTGCTACCCTACCACGGCTCAAAGGAGTCGTGCAAACAGGTAGCAGTTGGGTGCAGTCCCGAGCACTTGGAGGCAGTGGCGGTTAGACAGGATTCGTCCCTCCCGGTATTGGGAGTAGATATCATGCTGTGTCAGAGAGCCATTACGCAAAGTCCCTGGCCAGGGCAAGCGAGATTTGCTGGTAGGTTCCAGTAGTTTCTCAGGGTGTAATGGGCTTCACTCCGACACGACTTATACCGCTATTAGGGGACTGACGCTTGCCTCCCCCTAGGCCCGATATGCGATAGTCTTGGACGAACGGATCGGACTGTATGGAGATTGTCACATCAGACTCAGTAGGAGTTCGGATGGGTTTCCTCATCGGCCTTCTTATCGACAACTACCTGGGGACCGTTACGTACAGCTAGTGCCGCTTGCGGTCTGTGGTTAAACCCACTGCCAGCGTAGTAGTCGAGTCTCTAGAGTCCCACACAGAGAGTTTCCTACTCCAGGCGAAATGATATAGAGGTTGCATGGTTTTGCGACAAAGGGTTCGGACGCATACGTGCGTTTACGCACGTACGACTTTCGGACAGTTTTTACCAGTCGGCTTTGGTTTAAGCCAGTTACTGGTATCCGGTTATTGGATTTTACAGTCTAAAAGTTTTTCCGTATTTTTGCGGATTGGAGGGGCGTTCTCGTAATTGTACGAGAAGCTTCTAGAAGATGTGACTAAGGAGGTTAAGGTGACATAAGCTTTGGATAAGAGTAGTGAGTCATGAGGGTGATTCATCATGGTCATTAATGCACCATAAATGCTTAATGACTCATGTTAATGAATCACCTCTTTTCATTTATGAAGCATGCTTATTCATTTCTATTTATTCATTATTCTAAAATAAGAATGCTTCATAATATATTATGATACACTCAATCTCATCTCATTCACTCATCTCACATTCTCTCTCCTCAAGCTCTCATCTTCAAACCCTAATCCTTAATCCTCATGTGTTGAGATCAAAGGATTAGTTAGACTTAAACATCCATTACCTTCACTCTATATCATCCTTTCTTCTTTGATTAGCAATCAAAGTAGATTAGTTACCTCAAGTTAGAGGTGTAGCTTGGTGTTTTGCTCTCGGGTGGATCGTCTACTACCTAGAGAAGGTCGAGGAGAACAAAGGAGGACACAAAGACGAAGGACCGGTTTCATTAGGTATAATCCCTAAACACAATTGATAAGAAACTCTTTGTGTACGGTTATTTATAGTTTAGCTTCGATTCAAGCGGTTAGTCGATGTTCGTTCTTTAAACATGATCGTTTTTGAAAATTCCGCCTCCCCACAAGTACTGGGGTGTACTACATCGACTTACAATGATTTGCCATATACATCACATATATTCATACTTGGGCACATATACATCACATATCCATACTTGTGCCACACACATCACATATATTCGTACTTGGGCACATATACATCATATATCCATACTTCTGCCACATACATCACATATATTCATACTTGGGCACATATACATCACATATCCATACGTGTGCCACATACATCACATATATTCATACTTGGGCACATATACATCACATATCCATACTTGTGCCACATACATCACATATGTTCATACTTGGGCACATATACAGCACATATCCATACCTGTACCACATACATCACATATGTTCATACTTGGGCACATATACATCACATATCCATACGTGTGCCACATACATCACATATGTTCATACTTGGGCACATATACATCACATATCCATACTTGTGCCATATACATCACATATATTCATACTTGGGCACATATACATCACATATCCATACGTGTGCCACATAGATCACATATATTCGTACTTGGGCGCATATACATCATGTGTCTACATTAGTGCACATGTACAATGCTATATTCACTTTGCGTACTTATCCATTCGCGCATCCATACGTATACCCATATTCATATGTTACATACATGGATGATATTGACTTGATTTGAAACTAAGGGACCGCAAGCGGTATTTTCAAAACGAGATCTTTGAAAAGAGCGGTTCTCCCTTTCTTTTACCCCTTAGTGTCATACGACACATTGCATGGATTTACGCATTGGATTTGATTTTTGTGATTTCTGGATTTGGGAACCGGAGTACTTTTTTAAGAAAATACGCACTGTTTAAAAACCCGGTTTCCCTTGATATGATATTTTCGTGAGTCCACCATGAGTTTTCTCAGTTCTAGAGAGCTTGTGTGAGTATACCCGATTCGAGGAGAGGTAGGCACCGATTGCGGGTACATGGTGGACCCGGTACGGTACCCCGGGGCGAGAAGACTCGTATTGTTAGACGGCGAGCCCGGCGAAGGGACTACTACCTACCGGTGATTGGTTGGACCTGGCGGTTATCCGGAGGATACTGACCAGAGTCGATTGATGGATACGGGACGATGCGTACTGCCAGGGCCGAGGGCCGATTCCGCAGACGGAGCCCATGGGCAGATCCAATGGACGGACGCCCCATATTGGAGGATTTGCGTGTCGATGCTGGACACGTGTTTTCTTGATATTTGGGTGCCGATGATGGGCACTCCCGATTTTTATGAGATTCACAGGATTTGAGGGCCAATGTGGATGACGGCGCCTGAGTTTTTACTGGGATTTGGGTGTATTGTTAGACACCGACTATTTTTTTCTACGTGATATTCCGTGTAGATATTATTATTCCCATGCTCAGCATTTAGTATTTGACATCTCATCCTGTATCTATTGTACCTGATATAGTACACATGCGTGCATATCATTGCATACCCTGCTCATCATATATAGGGTTGTTAGATTGCATTGCCATACCTGATTATCACATATCTTGCTCAGCACTTGTAGATGTTATTAGATTGCACTTGTTGCATGATATTGAGCATCCAGTTCATCATATAGATGTTTATTGTTGGCATAGATTAGAGTATCGCAGCACGTGCATACTCGCGATTACCTTTATATGTTATCTACTACTCACGAGTTGGCAACTCACCCCCGTTGTGCCACAGTGCTTGCAGGTTGCCCTTTGGAGTAGTCGCGGCTGGCTGTTTCCGCATCTTTTGATACAGATACCATTACTGAGGCGTGTTATCCCTTTTGCTTTTAGGTGGGTTTTGTATGGTATCTGTTTACCTTTCAGTTGTATATTGATGTATCTAGTACTCTCCATCTACCTTTATGTATTGACTTAGAAACAGTTGTGAGGACGATGTATGTTATTTTGTATCCTGGTGTCGAGCTTGTTGTGAGCCAACTTATTTTTACAGTTCTATATTTCTTGCTGTCTTCATTTCATTTTTACTAGTCGTACATTATCATTGTGATGCTCTATTTATTCCACATGTCATTTTACTTACATCTTGTCTTTTACCCGCTTTTCAGGACAACTTTTTATAAATGAAATGTTGCCAAACTATTAAATAACACTTGAACTTAAAAGGATTTCTACTAAATTAATTAAATTTTTCTAAACATTTACAACTGTTTTTACAAAAAATGTCTTAAACACTTTAATGGTTTTGATTTCTGGGTTTCGGCTTACTTAGTCGCGTTACGCCTGTAGACGTTACGTGGTTAAGTGCCAGTCACAAGCCAAACTATCGGGTCGTGACAGGCTTAAACCAATGCCCGCTAGTAAAAACTGTCCGAACATCGTACGTACATAAATGCACGTGCGTGTCCGAACCCTGTCGTAAAACCATACGACCTCTATATCGTTTCGCCCGGAGCCGGGAAACTCTCTGTGTGGGACTCTAAATACTCGACTACTACGCTGGCAGTGGGTTTAACCAAAGACCGCAAGCGGCACTAGCTGTACGTAACGGTCCCCGGGTAGATGTCGATAAGAAGGCCGATGAGGAAACCCATCCGAACTCCTACTGAGCCTGATGTGACAATCTCCGTACAGTCCGGTCTGTTCGTCTAGGACTATCGCATATCGGCCCTAGGGGGCGGCAAGCGTCAGTCCCCTAAAAGCGGTATAAGTCATGTCGGAGTGAAGCCCATTACACCTTGAGAAACTACTGGACAAACCTACCAGTAAATCCCGCTTGCCCTGGCTAGGGACTTTGCGTAATGGCTCTCCAGACACAGCGCGATATCAACTCCCAATACCGGGAGAGACGAATCCTGTCAACCGCCACTGCCTCCAAGTGCTTCGGGACTGTACCCAACTGCTACCTGTTTCCATGACTCTTTTGAGGCGTGGTAGGGTAGCAATCTAAGAACAGCGGAAACACACTCGAGGCGAAGCAGCAGTGTCAAGTCTGCGGACTATACTGTACTCATGTCACCTGAGAACTGTTAACTGATGACGAGTATAATACCAACCAACAGTTCCCTACGAGTCCTGTCCGGTGTACCCGTAACCCAACAAGCACCTGTATACTATCTCCAGTACTACGTACTGATGGCTGTGGGACAGACCATCTCCCCAACTGGGATGAGAAGCGTACACGCTAGTCTACTCCGGAGTATCGATGCCCTGACTCGATAATCCTACGACTAAGGACCTGAAAAAGGATGTGCTTGTAGACTACCCAGCCCCCACTAGTGTGACTGCCATCACAACGCTGGTAGTCAAGCAAGATCCTAAGGGCTCTATCAATACGTACACACATATTAAGATAGATATAACCAAGTAGCATACTACCATGTTTAGCAAGACTGTTAATATAACTGTGAATATCCCAAGCTTCCATTAAGTAATATACAAGCTAGTATGATACAATAATGGCCCCTAGGGCATATACACTAACATGGTGTACATAACGTATGTTGATACATACAGGTGTCCGATTAAATGTGTGCACTTGCTGCGCAGTCTTTAATCGGACGGTTGATAATACTAGCGGCTTAGGATTAAGCCAGTTTATTAAATCAGGTTTTGATTTAATAATTAATATATGTATTTGTATATACGTATTCTAGTATTATTGTTCACTATTCGTTTTCTCTCTCGGCTATTCGTATTTTGGTACGAATACGCGTATATGTATTTCGATACATGTACCGGGAAGTATTCCGTATTTTATACGGAATAGCTTCTAGAAGGTGCCACCTCATTTGTATGAATTTCAATTTATGGAAATTCATTTGTTTAACAAATGAGGTGGAGGGTGTGAGGTGGCACAAGCATGGCATGAACATGGATTCAAAGTATGGTTGACATTGTTTATTGTTTTAATTGTTTAATTTGAAAAAGGAAATGATATTTTTTTGTGATTGAGAGAGGAAGGGGGCCGGACACATTATTGTGGGCATGGGGGTGTTTTTCATTTGGCTAATTTTCATTACACTCTCCACTCTCTCAAGTTCACAAAAGAAAACTTAGCCATTTTCTTTTGTTCATGCAAATGCTTCATCACCTCCATTCATCTTCTTCTTGAGTTTCTTCTTGAGCTCAAGGGTAGAGAGAAAAACATAGTGACACACTACTACACCTTGACTCTCCATAGCTAGCGACTTTGGAGCGTCGGTTATCTCGTTCGTCGAGGTTGGAGCTTGCACCGTTTCCCTCGGGTGGATCATCGGAGATTGAGGAAGACTGGCAACCAAACCACATCAAGGAGCCGCTAGGAGCTTGGAATGAAGACCGAAGGACACGGATCAACTCGGTATAATGATTCTAACCTCTTCTTTGTTTGCTAGTTTAGAGTTTAAGGTCGATCCGTATATCGGGTAGCGGTAGCGCCGGTTTTAGAAATTTTTGTTCCGCATTTTGGCCGCGTTTTAGTGGCCGGGGTGCTACCGGGACCCTTCATAACATACGCATCATCGATAATGGTGTAGGTGTACTAGCACAAGTATATGTAATGCAATGAGAATAACATGAATACAGCATAAGGTAAATCATATGCAAATGCTGACGGGTATACGTATCTAACATGACCGAGTCGGTGAATCTAACCATCAGCATCTAGCCTCACGACATCACGTACGGCATAATCCATCGTACGACATGCTCTAGTCAAGGGTATGGATCTATCATCATAAAACTCGTCACGTACGGTAAACCATCGTACGGCGGCATTAAACCATCGAGGATCCTATCATCCTATATGACAATGAGGGGTACGGACCTAACATCTTGTACGGCATATCACTCATGATTCACGACATTCTATATATATCTATATACCTATGTCCCAGGTTACATCCATAACAAACTCATATCAGGGGACCAGCAAGGTATCAATAATCTCGATCGACTCGCATCCGTATACCGACATATCGTCAAGTCATCATGTCACATCGTAAATTCTTTTCCTCGTATTGAGTCATATTACATCAAGCAAATTTTATATATACATTCTCCTTATTAATCTAGTTTCATGTTACTCTAAATCTCAATGCTTATTCTAATGTAACTACCTATCTATAAGTCGTGATTCACCTTTACTTTTCATATCCCTAAATCCTTCTCATATCTCAAAATATATATTCAATCACTAATATCATTTCTAACTATCTTTTAAACCATATCTCTAGTTTCCTAATCTAGGTTTCCTTAACTATATTCTAAGAATCAGTTTCCATCAAAAACTTGCAGGGGTGCTATACGCCATCCACCCGACTTCCCCCATAGATATAGATCTACTCACCTTGATCTTGCTCGCCGAAGTCGATGTCGCCATCCTCTTCTTCATCGTCCGAAGTCCACATGAGGGTATCTACATATATAACACAATCGCAATGCGTATTAAAATCAAGGCGGAAAACCAAAACGGCACAGGTTTCGCTCATAGGTTAGAATCTATAGCCTAGCATGCAAAACACGACCAATAACCCTGGTCGTTGACGTTCAAACGCCACACGACGGAAACACAATACCAAATACCAAATTCAAATTCATTAAAAGCCGCAAACAATTTCAGAAACTATATAAAACACTCCTAGATTTTGACTCAGGTCAAACTAGCCAATTTTGCATATGGGGTTGCTTTAGATATCACATAAGGGAACTACCAACCAAAATTCACCCACTTTTGCCATGACCAGGCTGCAAATTGCGGCCTGGGGGAATAAATCTGCGGCCATGCAGTGGGGGGAGGGGCTCAGGTTTCAGGGGTGGTTCATGGTTGCATGCACGTCTCGTGGTCATGGGAACTTATTTTATAAAGGCCTCGGGGCATCCCAGATTCCTATATACCATCACTAATTCCACAAAAACCCGATATCGACGAATCTAAAGTTCGTATTTTGGGGTTTTGGTCACTGTTCCAGGTCAAGAATTGGTCTCTAGGGTCTTGCACACCCTCACTACAGCTCACAAGCCCACAAGTCACCAAACCCTCTCTTGAATTTTCCAATTTCACAAACACGTACCTTAAACCCATTCTAAACTAACTAGAATGCTAGCAAACCAAAAACTAAACTAAATGGAAGGGATTATACCTCATGGATGAAACTCAAGAGAACCCTAGCTTCCCAAAGTTATCAAATTCCCACTTTGCTTGGTCTATTGTGTAAAGGATGAAGATGGGACCATCTTTTGTGAAAGGGGTTTAGGGTTTTGATGGTGTTTTTGAGGTGTATCTTGGGGTTGATGGTGGAGGGAAGTGAGTTGAGGGGGAAGATGAAGGAAAAATGAAGGGATGAAGGATGTGGCTGCCCTCTCTCCCTCCTTTCTTTATTCTCCCTCACTCTCTCACTAATTACCCTTTTACCCCTTCTCTTTTCTTTTCTTTTAAATTTTAAAACCAAAACACATAATACCCTAAAACAACCCAATAAAACAACATGTAATCAAAATGCAACATGACATGGTGCACTGGCCATGGAAAACTATAGAAACACGGATTTGGCCTAATCGCGATTAGTAGTGCTCTAAACGGGTTTTCATTTAAACTGCATATAATTGATTTTTAAAAATGCCAAAACTTTTAAATATATATTTAAATGAATAAATCATTTTAATCTCCAATTATTGGTATATATTTATACCCTTTCTCGAAAACCCCAATTTCGTAAATCGGCAGTTTTCAGGAAATATATTATTTTAATATTAAATTCCAAAAATAATATTTTATATTTTCTGAAATGTTACAATCTTCCCCGCTTAAATAAATTCGGTCCCCGAATTTAAATTTAAAACCCCAAATACTAAAACATTCCAATAATCAGCTCAAATCAAACGGGCTCCGAAATCACGGAAGATACAGAAATAACACAGCGCGTCAAGTGCGCATGAAAACGAGTACACAACTCAAAATCAAACTCCGTCAAGCATCACGTAAATCACCGGATTTGCACGCAAATCCTCGAAGTTACAATGGAGATACAGATCTCGAAATCCACTACAGAAATCCAATATACACTAGTCAAATACTATAATACATGTATAGTACGCATCCTTGAAAACTCCAAAATCTGAATAAAATACATGCAAAATCTTTTCTGAATCGCCGTATGATGCGTAACTCACGGCATGAGTAACGGACGCTCATTTATAAAATAATAATATATGTTTTGCTAAATATACGTTCCGTCGTTTCTAAAATATCCCAAAAGGTTTTCTTTTTGTGAACATCCGTGTCGCTCACAGACACGTAAGAAATAGCGAGGCTATAGCACCTTTTTGAAAACCTCTTGTTAAACTTTTAATACATGCAAAGTACTCAGGTACTATCCTCAGATCATTCATGTTCAGCTACTACATAATGTAGTGCTTATCATGAAAACAAAGTGCTCAAAAGCAAAATCAGCCTCAAAAGGCGTATCCAACAATCACGTGTGTCTGGTGCGCACGGAAATCAAATCCAAATACAAGTGCCACAATATGTACAAAAGTAAAAATAAGTGCAACGGGTGTGCACGAAAGCATCTGTCCAGTGCAACGGGTGTGCACGACAATAACATTTAGTGCATCTATAGTATACAAAAATCTCACTCCAGTGCAATAAACATGCACGAATAAGCAAGATCCCAGTCGAGTGCATCCGGTATGCACAAAATCACATCTCATACCATGCGCCTAACATGCGCGATAATCCAAATCAAGTGCATCCGTCAGGCACGAAGGAAATAGAAATCATGTGCATCCCACATGAACGAATAAAATCTAAGTCAAGTGCATCCAACATGAACGAATGAAATCGCATTCAATATGCACGGATAAAATCTAAATCAAGGGCATCCAACATGCACGAGTAAAATCTCCCTCAAGTGTATCCGATGCTCATAAAATCCAATATCAAGCGCTTAATATGCGCAAAATCCAACCCAAACGCGTCAAGTCCATATAAAACATCTAATGCAGTATCATGCACGAAAACGAACATCAAGTGCAAACGCACGCAAAACATAAATCTGTTAAAACAAATGCTCAAGACATAAGTCGGGTGCAACCAATGTACGGAGTATAATTCTAGTGCAACTAATGCACGAATACCCGTCCGGTGCAACAAATACATGAAATGCAAATCTAGTGCATCAAGTGCACAAAATCCAAACTGGTGCATCCAGTGCACGAAATACAAATACAGTGCATCCAGTGCACGAAATACAAATACAGTGCATCAATTGCACAGCGTAAAAACCTAGTGCGTCAATTGCACAAAAAATAAATCGGGCGCAACAAGTGCACAGAAACGCATCAATAACTCAAATGCGTAAAAAAAGCAATGCCGAGTGTACTCAGGTGTACAAAATCCTAAAACGTGTGCAACTATGTGCACAGAATCCGTATCACTGCACTGCAAGCATATGTGAGCTATACCGAGTGCAAAATCAAATCGAGTGCGTACCACATGCACAAAATCAAATTAACTGTATGAAATCCACAAAATCATAAACACGTGCTACAAAGGCACAAAATCAATATCAAGTGAAATAGATATGCACAAATCATAAAACAACACAACGGTCTATAAAGCATATCTCAAGTGCAATAACTATACACAAAATATAAATACCCAGTAGCCGCAGCCATGGTGCACGAAATCAATATCAGGAAACTCATCATCAAAACTCAAATCCAAGCGATATAAGCGTGATACTCGGATCACAAATGCAAATCGCAACCTCCTACAATGTCGAAAAAATATCGGCGCCCAAAACTGGCAGAGCAAGAACATTCGCTTGCCTCCTGCTCACGGGCTGGCGTCCTCTGTCTCTGGGTCCTCATTTCCTCTTCGAATTACCAATCTCGCAATCCATCGGCTCATCGGCCCGGTCAGGTGTGCTAACGGGAACGATTCCGCTCTAGCACTTCTCAAGTCATCTCTCGGCGAATTATCACGACCACTCGTAGAGCAGCACGTCACTAGCGTCAGCCTCTGGCCCTCTGAATACTCATGACACAACTGATCCTCAGTGCAAATCTCATCGCAGCAGTGTCCTGGAAGGAACCTGCTCAGGGTCTCTTCCGATCTCGCCTATGCCGAACTATACGGAGGCTGGTACTCTTGCATAATCCTTTCTCGCTTTCTGGACATCTGCGTTCTCCGCACAACATTTCCTCGGGAACTGGTCGCATCCCAACGCCTCTATAAACATATCCGATCTCTAATCTCAATGGAGAGTAACAACAGCTCGTCGGCATCTCGCACGAACCTCTGGTCCCACTCGTCCGTATCATCGTCCACTTCGACGTCACGTCATGCTACCTGCGTACTGCAAATGTTCTCGGCTAAAGTCAATCCGGAGTCTCTCATACGGACTCGAAATCACGAACTCAGTATCTTCATCACTCTGTAGAAGATCTCTATCCGAACACGTCCTCGGGAACTCGTCCCAACCATCAGAGGGATACTCAATACTCGTCCGTTCTCGATCAACTCCCAACGCATCTGGGTGAGGTCCTCTATCCGAAGCTGGTCAGCTTGCTGATCTCCTATCACATAATAACAGGACGACGTTAAACTTTTCGTTCGATTTGTCAAAGTCCCATAGTTCCCCGAAAGCTCAACACCTGAGCACGGTCTAATAGTATCCAGTACATGCCACAGTACCTATGGACCAACCGTAGAAGGGCAAACCCAAGCCTCACTGATGGCACCGCTGAACTGCTGCAAACCCTAAGGTTCAGAAGCAGTTCCATGGTCATTATGTCGAGTTAGGGTTTCATTCTTCTAGAGGGTCCACGGATTTACTTGCATGTTACTTCGAATACTTTAAACTTGGAAAAAATGGGTTTCTAACATTCGTTCGAACTTTTTAACCTCGCCTAGCCGACATATGAATATCCTTCGTCTCTCAACTCGAGGCAGACTGGCTATCACCTGTCGTATCTCTGCTTGAAAGCTCCAGCGATCTCAGCTCACAAAGTCTGGAGGCGACATCCTATCAATCTCAGCAACAGCTGGGTCGTCTGTCTGCACCGTAGACGGTATCACAATCTCTGAGGTAGGCTGTACTTCAACAGTCCTCTCGCAACTGGCAGCTCTAACAATGGCCCGATCATCCGGTGTAAAACCAAACGCTCGCCTCCACAAGAGGTCACAATATAACACTGCATCGAGACGTTTCCATGTCACCAGAAAACACAATGGTCAGCCCTCGTACCAGACGAGCTCGCCCTGACCGCAACACTAGCAGCAGCTAAATATGTGCTCAAACCATGGTGACAGGAACCTCAAGTATGTATCGATGTAAGCAGATCGAGGGCATGAAAGGAAACGACAGATCCAGAATGGATACATGATCATAAGGAGGAACAAAATCAATGAGAGTATGATCATGGAAACGAATTAAATCGAGGATCTCAAATGGATGTATAACCATGGGTACGAAGAGAATCACAGATCTCAAAAATATGTACATCCTAAGGTTTCTTAAGTGGAGTATCGTATCGTAAATATGCCGCGGAACATACGTACGGTACGTCACTCTATTCAAGCTACCTACTCCATCAATCAGGGTCAACCTATGAAACGAAAGTTCGGGTCTAATAACCCCCCCGCCCCCCCCCCCCCGTTCATGTCTAAGTTCCGTAAGGTCAAGCCTACGTTCCGAAATACATACCCGCCCAAGACTCCGCATAGTCAAACATAGACTCGAACCAAGTTTAAACCTAGCGCTTTGATACCAACTTTGTCACGACCCGAAAATATTAGCTCGTGACCGGCACTTGAATCACGCCACGTCTAAAGGCGTAACGTAAATCAAGTAAGCCGAAACCCAGATATCTAAACCTTTTTAAGAAAATAAAGAGGTGAAGTTTTGAAATAAAAGTATGGTGAAAATCATAAGTTTTCTAAAATACATAAATAATGGAACATAAAAAGGCAAGTGGGTGTTACTAGTTGAAAACATGTTTCGACTTTTAGAAATTTGGGCAGCACCTCCTTTGTATTTTTTGATACAAAACCACAATACATAATAATAGAAAGGCATCCCCAAGCGGGAGCTAGCTCTTCGCCAATCGGCGGATCCACAACCACGCAAAGTATAAATATAAGTATACGACGCCCAATGGCGAAGTTCACCACAAAAGATAAAGGAATAAGCAAGACATCAAACCACAAGTAGCGGAAAATCCCTCGCTCTAAGTCTCGCAACCACAAGTCTAACTAAGTCTCATTACTTATACAAATACTAGTTTGACTGATGGAGTTGACTAGATACATTATGAAATATAAATACAATAGTGGGTACGATACAAATGTCCCACCTACCAAAGCAATCACCCGAAAGCAACTGTGTGCCAGCGATACCGCTACTGATCCATACGGTCAACCTGCAAGAACTGTAGCACAACGGGGGTGAGTTGCTAACTCGTGAGTAGAAAATATCAACAAGTAGAAATCAAATAAACAACGACTCCTAGGTCAGCTATATCATGAATGTAATAGTATGATATCTAGGGTGACCTGGTCTGTATATGTGCCAACACTAATATCAATGTCAATCAGCATGTGGATATCATCCAACAATATAATCAATGTCTGTATGCATATGGATCTCGTCTACCCATATCATCAGCGTATGTATGCATGTGGATCCCGTCCACGTGTGAACCAATGACACAACAACATCATGCATGTAAATATCATAAAAGAAGATGCATGAAAGTATGAGGATATAAATCAACGTGTGTCCCTCCCGACACATCAAAATCATGGAACCTGAGTGCCCAGCATCGACACTCGAAACATCATGAAACCCGTGTCCACCATCGACACGTAAATCCTCATATCTCGAGCTCCATCAGTCCGGATCGGCCCCCGGGCTCCGTCTACGGGATCGGCCCGCGGGCTCCGGCAAATGGGTCGGCCCAAAATCCATCTCTCGACTCCAGTCGGTATCCTCCGGATAACTACCAGGTCCAACCATTCACCGGTAGGTAGTAGTCCCTCTGCCAGGCTCATCGTCATCCCCACGATCTTCTCGCCCCGGGGTACCGTACCGGGTCCACCATGAACCCGCAAACGGATCATCCAACTCCTCAAATCGGGTTTCACATATCACACGTCTCAGAACCGAGAAAATGCATAGTGGACGCACTGAAATATCATATCAAGAGAAACTGGGTTCTTAAAACAATACACACTTTTCTTTAAAATGGCCGTGGTTCTCAAATCCAGAAATCTCATGAAAACAACATATCTCAATGCGTATAAGCGTAAAGCATGATGTATGCGACATATAACAGAAATGTAAGCATATCCGTATATCATGCATCATGGAACAATAATATGCACATATCGAGAGAAAACCGCTCTTTTAAATGAAAATAGTTTTAAAATATATCACGCGGTTCCCAAATCTCCAAAATCGAATGCAATATCGTATAGAGGTGCATATGTGCATGTACGCAAGTATGGACATACAAATATGTATGTCCGCAAGTATGGGTGCACAATATGTATGTACGCAAGTATGGATGTACAATATGTATGTATGCAAGTATGGATGTACAATATGTAGCTATAGCAAGTATATCATGCAAGGAGTCATATCCTGATGCAGCAGTTCTACTGTGTAGGGACATAGCAATTATCGATGATGAAGTGTGTGAGCCGGCCAATCTGTGTAAGTGTAACATACACATCATCGATAATGGTGTAGGTGTACTAGCACAAGTATATGTAATGCAATAAGAATAACATGAATGCAGCATAAGGTAAATCATAAGCAAATGCTGACGGGTATGCGTATCTAACATGATCGAGTCGGTGAATCTAACCATCAGCATCTATCCTTACGACATCACGTACAGCATAATCCATCGTACGGCATCCTCTAGTCAAGGGTATGGATCTGTCATCATAAAACTCATCACGTACGGTAAACCATCATACGGCGGCATTAAACCATCGGGGATCTTATCATCCTATATGATAATGAGGGGTACGGACCTAACGTCTCGTACGGTATATCACTCATGATTCACGACATTCTATATATATCTATATACCTATGTCCCGGGTCACATCCATAACAAACTCATATCAAGGGACCGACAAGGTATCAATAATCTCGATCGACTCGCATTCGTATACCGACATATCGTCAAGTTATCATGTCACATCGTAAATTCTTTTCCTCATATTGAGTCGTCTTACATCAAGCTAATTTTATATATACATTCTCCTTATTAATCTAGTTTCATGTTACTCTAAATTTCAATGCTTATTCTAGTGTAACTATCTATCTATAAGTCGTGATTCACCTTTACTTTTCATATCCCTAAATCCTTCTCATATCTCAAAATATATATTCAATCACTAATATCATTTCTAACTATCTTTTAAACCATATCCCTAGTTTCCTAATCTAGGTTTCCGTTACTATATTCTAGGAATTGGTTTCCATCAAAAACTTGCGGGGGTGCTATACGCCATCCACCTAACTTCCTCCGTAGATATAGATCTACTCACCTTGATCTTACTCGCTGAAGTCGATGTCGCCATCCTCTTCTTCATCGTCCGAAGTCCACGTGAGGGTACCTACATATATAACACAATCGCAATGCGTATTAAAATCAAGGCGGAAAACCAAAACGGCACATGTTTCGCTCATAGGTTAGAACCTATAGCCTAGCATACAAAACACGGCCAATAACCCTGGTCGTTGACGTTGAAACGCCACAAGACGGAAACACAATACCAAATACCAAATTAAAATTCATTAACAGCCACAAAACAATTTCGGAAACTATGTAAAACACTCCCAGATTTTGACTCAGGTCAAACTAGCCAATTTTGCATATGGGGTTGCTCTAGATATCACATGAGGGAACTACAAACAAAAATTCACCCACTTTTGCCATGACCAGGCCGCAAATTGCAGCCTGGGGGAATAAATATGCGGCCATGCAGTGGGGGAGGGGCTCAGGTTTCAGGGGGTGGTTCATGGTTGCCTGCAAGTCTCGTAGTCATGGGAACTTATTTTATAAAGGCCTCGGGTCATCCCAGATTCCTATATACCATCACTAATTCCATAAAAAAACGATATCGACGAATCTAAAGTTCGTATTTTGGGGTTTAGGTCAATGGTCCAGGTCAAGAATTAGTCTCTAGGGTCTTGCACACCCTCACTACAGCTCACAAGCCCACAAGTCACCAAACCCTCTCTTGAATTTTCCAATTTCCCAAACCCACACCTTAAACCCATTCTAAACTAACTAGAATGCTAGCAAAACATAAACTAAACTAAATGGAAGGGATTATACCTCATGGATGAAACTCAAGAGAACCCTAGCTTCCCAAAGTTATCAAAATCCCACTTTGCTTGGTCCATTGTGTAGAAGATGAAGAGGGGACCATCTTTTGTGAAAGGGGTTTAGGGTTTTGATGGTGTTTTGAGGTGGATCTTGGGGTTGATGGTGGAGGGAAGTGAGTTGAGGAGGAAGATGAAGGAGAAATGAAGGGATGAAGGATGTGGCTGCCCTCTATCTCCTCTCTTTATTCTCACCCACTCTCTCACTAATTATCCTTTTACCCTTTCTCTTTTCTTTTCTTTTAAATTTTAAAACCAAAACACATAATACCCCAAAACAACCCAATAAAACAATATGTAACCAAAATGCAACATGACATGGTGCACTGGCCATGGAAAACTGTAGAAACACGGATTTGGCATAATCGCGATTAGTAGTGCTCTAATCAGGTTTTCATTTAAACTGCATATAATTGATTTTTAAAAATGCCAAATCCTTTAAATATATATTTAAATTAATAAATCATTTTAATCTCCAATTATTGGTATATATTTATACCCTTTTTCGAAAACCCCAATTTCGCAAATCGGCAGTTTTCGGGAAATATATTATTTTAATATTAAATTCCAAAAATAATATTTTATATTTTCTGAAATGTTACAGAATCACACAAGACTCTATGACGATCTCGGGTCGACAGACTAAGTTATACCAGTGTCACCAGAGAACTGCCATCTGACGTGAGGTATAATACCATCTAGCAGTTCTCGGCGAGTCCGTCCAGTGTACCCAGTCTCCACTGAGCACCCGTATATCATCTCTGATGTCAAACACCAATGGATATGGGATCATCCATCGTCAATCTACATGGGTCGAAAAGCTATACGCTAGTCTACTCTGGTATATCGATGCCCCGTCTCGATAC
Organism: Agapanthus africanus; assembly: GCA_030015575.1. Classification (NCBI taxonomy): domain Eukaryota; kingdom Viridiplantae; phylum Streptophyta; class Magnoliopsida; order Asparagales; family Amaryllidaceae; genus Agapanthus; species Agapanthus africanus. Next base: position 319,481,453 of record CM057342.1, read on the forward strand.
ACCCACGACTAGGGACATTAAAGGATGTACTCACAGACTACCATTGTCCCACTAGTATGATCCACATCAAAATCCAGGTAGTCAAGTATACATCCTAAGGGTTTTATCAACATGTAACAGAGAGACAATCAGTGTACATGTTAAGATAAAGAGTAACTAGATAGCATACTATCATGTCGAGCAAGAAAGTTCTCCCTATGTATGTCCAAGCATCCACTATAATATACATCTCATGTACAATAATGGCTTCTTGGGCATACATATAACTAACAACGACCACCTGCCGCACTCTAGAACCCGGCTACTCGAGCACTTCTCCCAGAGTTATCCTAGTCCAAGAAACGAAATATTTAAAACGGTGACAACGTCCGCAACCTAGACGTGTCCTAAAAAGAATATACATCTGTAACACCTTAGATTGCGATTAGTGTTAATTAAGCAATAATGCGGGTTTTTAGTAAAAAGTTAACCAAAATAGTTTTCACATATTTTATAAAAATTAATTAATATTTTATTATTATTTAGTTTGGGCTTGCACACACTTGTGCATGTTAACCTAATGTTAATTAGTGTTAACAATGCTTAAGTAGCCATAGCACATTAACCCTCATTTCATTTAGTTGTATGTTTTTATTTAATTAATTAGTTTTAAAAATAAAGGGTTTGAATTGGATTGACTTGAGAGGGAGAGGGAGAGAGAGGGTTGACAATGGAATCATAAAGCATGGGGAGCATTAAATGAAGAGAGAGAAAAGGAGGGCATGGCTCATTCTAAACTCACACTCCCATTTGTCTTCACCACTTTCACACTCCCCCTTTCTTTTCCTCATCACTCACACTCTCACAATTGTGTTCTTCTCCTCATCTTCATCCCTCAAACTGAACCTTAACCAAACCATCACAAAACCAAGCAAAATCACCATTAAACCTCACTAAAACCCTTCACAAGCCTAGCTAAACCCCATTAGATGACTTGGAGCATGGAAAGCTAGGGTTTTTAAGCAAGTGTGGAAAGGTAATGATCTCTAACTGTTAAATAGGATGTTAAGATGTTGTGTTACTTAGTAGTTGTTGTTTAGAACCCTAAAGATATAGTTTTGTACACATATCGTATTTTTAGTGTCATTTTAGGGTCACTGTAACCTGCTATCACCACGAATTTTTACTATAAAATCTAGCAATGTAGTAGTGTCGTACTAGAGGCCCTGAGTGTTCACCTGAAGCCCGAACCCGACCTGACCTAGTTGGACCGGCGAGATAGGGGAGAATTCCGGCGTCGCCGGATTTCCTGGGGACTGGGGGTTGTGGTTTGTAGGGTAGTTGTCTGTATGTATTTTGGGGTGTTTGGTACTGCTAGATTTTTATATATTGACAGTATGCAAAATCTGGGACCACTTAGCTAATTTTAGGTGTTTCGGAAAAGTGCGATACAATTAATCCGACGTAGTTTAAGTGTTTTTGGTAGCTTGCAGTCGTGGACTTATTTTGATTGTGTCGCTACACACGTTAGCCGCTAAGCAAACTGTAACATTTTAAAAATAATTAAATAAATAAAATCGTTTAAGTGAATTTTATAATTTTCGGTAAAGTAAAACGTAGTTTTAATAAAACTAAACCGTAATTATTTTTCACTATAAATTTAAAAATACCTATTTTAATTATGATATTACTAGTAAATGGTGTTTATTTAGCCACATATAAATTTTTAGTTTAATTAAATATTTTTCTTAAATTAATTATTTTAAATATTAACATAAGCTTTATTTTTACACTAAATTAGTGTAAATTACAAATTTGAATGGGTTAAATTTGCAAAAATGAACCATTGCATCTTAGAATCAAGTGTGTTTCATGCAAAATTTATTTTCAAAATTTTACAATGGTTCTAGACCATTCTAGGTCAAATGGAGTGAAGAAAATAAAGAATTTTTAAATAAATTCATGAAAAGACTTAATTGTGTGATATTTTTGTGAAACCTTCTACACTTTTCTTCAACTTTTCTCACTCTCCTCTCTTTTACTCACCTCATGGCCGGCCTCACCTCCATGGGCAGCCCCAAAATTTTTCCCCCGTCATTTTTGCATTAAAATTCATCAAAATTCATCAAAAATTCATTAAAAAAAACCCACAAAATCCTAATAAATTCCTACCCTCTATTCTTTGCTCATCTTTACATGGATTTTGGAGATGGAAAGCATTCATTTTGGAGGCTCATTTTCATGTTTGGATTTCATGTTGTGGAGGTATAAATCTTTTTCTTTTGATTTATTGTTATTAGATGTTTCATTTAAGTATAATTAGATTTAATAAATTAATTCTATTTACAAGTTTTAAAATTCAAGTTAGGGTTTGTAAAATCAAGTTATGGTTTTATTAAATCATTAGGGTTATAATAACTAGTTTAACACTTTTAGAAATGGAAAATCATGCATGGTTGATATATTGTAAATTGTTATCCAAAATTGTTTAAATTAAACCATTTTTGAATACTAGATTTCTATATATTATATAAATTGGTGAGATAAATTCCAATTAATGTTTGTAAAATTAGATTTTTGTTTTAATGAGGATATTAACTTGTTAGTGGAATGAAAAACTTAATTTGGTTACTAGTTTCTTTTGATAATTGAAGAATACTAATAAAAATGCTATTTTTGCTAATTAGTTTTTAGAAATTCTTAAATAAATGAAATTTAAAATATAATTTATGGTTTCATTATATCATTATCATCATGAATTGTAGTTTAAGGCATTAATTCATGCAAAATCCAGTTTAGATGTGATATTGTGAAATTTTCCTTAAAAGTATCGAAATCGGGCAAGTTTGCAAACTAGAATTTTCAAATTAATACAATTAGGGTGTTAAAAATATAGTGATGGTTTAGATAGTCTAGTTATGCTAATTAATGAATATTATGACCATTAGTTTCTTTTAAACATCAAGTTTTGAAGTAAAACGGTAAATTGGCGTTTTCGGGCTTTTCGAAATCGGACGATTTGATTGATTTTTAGGGTTTCGATGGATTAAATCATATTTTATATTATAAGTAATAAGTTCTTTAAACTACAAGTTGTTTGCTGATGTTTATCTCGATCAATCGGCGTTTGTACGCCGATATCGAGCGATATTTGGTTCTTTTGCGTGAACGGGACATAGATTTTAACCTATGCGCGTTCCGTGCGTCGTTTTGACTTTTGTCCGTGATTCAGTTTACGATACTATATATGTTTGCGTATAGGTACCCCTCACGTGGACTGCGGGCGATAAAGAGGAGGATGGCGCCATCATTTTCGGCAGAAAAGGACCAGGTGAGTAGATGTATATCTACGGAGGGAAGTCGGGTGGATGGCGTTTAGCACCCCCGCAAACGTAGAATAGTAGTAGTATTTATTATCGTTAAGAAGCTAGATGTGACCTTAGATTCTTGATGAGTAGGACCCTAGTAATGACCCTAGGTTGGACTAGACTGATTTAGAAAGATCATACAAGAGGATGAATACCTTGGAAGAGATTCGTAGGTTTCAGGTAGATACACACACACGCACACACTGAGACTCGACGTGGTGTATACGTGTATGTATATATATATATATATATATAGGACTAGGTGTAGGTATATATATATATATACACAATACGTATATGTGATACAAGGATGTGATATGATACACGGGGATGAAACAATATAACTGGGCTGATGCCGTAATTCTTGGCTATGCAGTCGTGTTTTGATGTTAGCGGATCATTAGAAAATGAGATAATGGATTTGTATATCTGAACAATAATAAAGGATGGCGATGATATTGAAGTATATGGGACTCTAAATAGAACTCTGACCGTAACCTGTACCTGAAATTCTGATATGATATATGTGTGACCTGATTACGATATCATGTAGGTGTGACTTGATCACGATATGATCTAAGTGTGACTTAATCACAATATGATACTTATGACATGATATTTCTGAGGATAAATTAACGATGTATATTTATGCTGACAATGATATATGATTGATATATGCGATTACAGTATAACACCTTGATCTTGACATGTGTTGATGATGATATTATACGAATGATGAGACACGTAGGTGATACTTGACCCGTACCCCGATATCGGGATGCCGTACGATGGATTTTACCTTACGAGGCATAGATATGATGATTGATCTGCACTCTTGATTCGAGGAAGCCGTACTACGTACGTGACGCTATTAAGGCTGGATCGCCGACTATTAGAGATATGGATTCAGACCTTAGGTGGACTCTTATTTCTTATTGACTAGTTTCTTAGGTTTAGTTCCTTAGGAGGTTAGATGGACACTAGTTTAGGCTCGAGTCATATAGTTGTAGTTATACTTGTCTATCACAGATGAGTGGTTATTACACATCCGTCTTTATATTCATACCGTAATCATTATGGTGCATGTTCATTCATATGTTTCTATAATCAGGATAAAACTTTGCCTGTTAGGACACCAGCACCATTACCGATAATGCGCATATTCCACGCACACTTATTTGCCGACTCACACACATCATCATCGGTAATTGCTATGTCACGTACACTTTAGATCATATCATCTTTTATTGATACAATCAGCTAACAGCTAGATCGATATAATATTGTGATTACTCTCTGGTGTTAGTATAGACATGGTATTTATTACTTAGACATTTCATGTATTCTCATTTTCATGTTATCATGCAGTATTATGGGGCATATGCCGACACTTATCATATACTTACTCATGATTTTGGGATTTTGGATTTCTATGAGATTTCTGGATTTTTGGGGAAAACCGCAAGAATATATAAAAACTTCTCTCTCTCTCCTCCTCTCATTTTAAAACATAAGATGCGGTTTTCTCGTGATGTATGTGTCGTCCACCATGAAATTTCATGTTTTCTGTTGGATTTCGAGACCCGATTCGAGGAGTGGATGAACCGTCTCGGGTACATGGTGGGCCCGGTATGGTACCCGGGGCAAGAAGATCAAGTTGTAGACGATGAGCCTGGCAGAGGAAGACTACCTACCGGTGATGTCTGGCGCGGCGGATATCCGGAGGATACCGACCGTTGTCGTGAGATTTGATGATATGGGCCGATCCGGACTGACGGAGCCCGAGATATTGAGACTATGAGACATTGCGATTATGAGGTATTGAGACTTGAGATTTACATGTTTTGTGTCGATACTTGACACGGATTTCCGTGGATTTCATCGTTGATATTTCAGATTTCTATACACATTTTACTATGATAAAAGCTAAAGATTTCTTATACAGATATATCTAGATTTCAGGATTGGTTATTTTACATTTCATGGTGCATGTATACTCATTCACATGGCTTAGTACTATATGAGGCACTGACACGAGCACGGAGCATTTGCACTTACACGTAGCTTATTATCCTGCCTTTACTTGATGACTAGTAGTATATTATTATATTATTATGATCTAGGATAGCGTTGTGCATTCGATTTCTTTTCGCAGATATCTTCTACTCACGAGTTGGCAACTCACCCCCGTTGTGCCAAATTTTATTACAGGTTGATGTACAGGGTTCCTTGGCAGTTTGCTGGCACATCATTTCATTCCGGGTGATTTGCACGGTAGGTTGGTTCACTTGTATCTGGACCGCCATTGTACTTTTATTGTTTCATTTGTATCTAGACAGCTCCATCAACCAAACTTGTATTACTTGATAGTTTACTGGACCATTTATTTGTTTCGACCTTAGAGTCGCGCTTGTATTATTATGATATCTGGTGGTTTTGTTTTCTTTTGAGTTTTGAGCCTCGCCCTTTGGCGTTGTATACTATTGTGCATTGATGTGGTTGTTTCCGCCTTTTGGCATAGAGCTAGCTCCCGTTTGGGGATACTTTTTATTTTTTGTATATATATTATTCTTGTTTGTACCCGTTTGGGGTCAGTTTTTACAAAGGAGACTCTGCCAAAAATTTTGAGAAAATTGGCTGATGCTTTTAAACTTGTTTTCTTTTTCTTCTTCTTCTTCTTCTTCTTCTTCTTCTTCTTCTTTTTATGGTTTAGATTTCTGGGCTTCGGCTTACTTAGCTTACGTTGCGCCTCTAGACGCTTCGTAATCTAAGTGCCGGTCACGTTCCATACTTTCGGGTCGTGACAAAGTTGGTATCTGAGCGCTAGGTTTAACCTTTGTATATGTCTAGGGTGACCCTTGGTTGATGGAGTAGGCGACTTAGGTAGAGTGACGTACCGTGGGTATGATCCGCGGCATACTTACGATATGCTACTCTTCTTAAGTAGCCTTAGGATGTATATTTGTTTGCACCGCATTTCATTCGTTCCTTTGATCTATCTTCGTCGATATCGGAGGGTGGTTTCTGTACCACGGGCGCACGGGCAGAGGGAGCTGCGGCTCAAATGCGATAACCATTAGGGTATTGGTTATTCTTGAGGATTGAAGTATTGTTTAGCGTGCGGACGAAGGGTATTCACATGGTGTCCAGGCGAAGTTAAAGGGTTCGAACGATTATCAGAAAAACCATTTTCCCAAGTTTAAAGTATTTAGAAGAACATGCAGGTATTTCGATGGACCCTCTAGAAGAATGAAACCTTAACTCGACATAATGACCACGAAAACGCCCTTGAACCTTAGGGTTTACGGCAGTTCCGCGGTGCCATTAGTGAGGCTTTGGTTTGCCCTTCTACGGCTGGACCATCGATGCTGGGGTATGTACCGGATATTTTTAAACTATACTTGAGTGTTGAGCTCTCGGGGAATTATGGGATTTTGATGAATCGATCGAAAAGTTTAATGTAGTCCGGATATCAGGTGAAGGGATCGACTACGTGGGAGACTTTAGATATGAGTATTGCCGTTGGTAGCGCAGTCAGCACACCTATGAAGAGACAAGTTCGAAGCAGTCGACACCAGAGGAAAGGGGGAAAGAGGCGCACATTGACGATAGTGTTTACGATTGTGATTTGGTGATTTGAATTTCATATTTCCATTGATTGGATTTTTTTTTTGGTATTTTGAGGATTTTGTTCTACAATTGGTATTTCTTATGTGTGCATTCATTACATTCTATTCGTGCTTCATATATCGGTTGTATTGATGTTGTTTTGTACATACCCAGTACACTCGATTTAGTTTTATACATTTTGAGATTTTGATTTGATTTCGTGCATATGGGTTACACATGATTTTGACATATGCTTCGACCTAGTTTTCATGCATTTTCGTACTGTGATTTCGATTTTGATATTCGGTGTATGTTTTTATGCACCATGTGCACCTGATTGAGATTCTTGCGCACATTCGGTGCACCTGATATGATTTGTGCATACCAGATGCACTAAATCGTGGTTTTGTGCAGATTAGATGCACCTAATATTAGAGTCGTGCACGCCCGTTGCACTTGACAGATGTTTTTGGTGCACACCTGTTGCACTCAGTTTTGTTTTTGTGTGAATTCGTGGCATCTGTAGTTGGTTTCGATTTCAGTGCGTACTGGACGCACATGATATTTTTATGATGTGATTGGGATTGATTTCAGTTTGATCAGTATGTTTTTATAATCATTACTATTGATTTGGTAACCAGGCGGGACGTGTATGTTAAATAAAAGATATATATATATATATAGCTATTTTTTTTTAAAATAAACTTCCGCTACTTATGCCGTGGCACGTGCATCACACGGCGATTTTTAAAAGGGGTTCTTGTATGCTTCTTTATCCAGATGTTTGGACGATTTTACTATGATGCGCACAATATATAAGTTGTAGTTTTGATGTATATTATGTTGGTTTTCGTATTGGGTTTTGGTATTTTATTTTCGCCATAACTCCGATGATTGTGTTATGCTTGACGGAGTTGATTTTAGTTATGTATTGATGATTTCGGAGCCCCGACGATTTGAGTGTTTTGGCTGAATGTTTTAGTAATTGGGGGGAGTTTTAATTTAAATTCGGGGACCGAATTTCTTAAAGGAGGGAAGATTGTAACATTTTAAAAATAATTAAATAATTAATTAAATAAATTAAATCGTTTAAGTGAATTTTATAATTTTCGGTAAAGTAAAACGTAGTTTTAATAAAACTAAACCATAATTATTTTTCACTATAAATTTAAAAATACCTATTTTAATTATGTTATTACTAGTAAATGTTGTTTATTTAGCCACTTATAAATTTTTAGTTTAATTAAATATTTTTCTTAAATTAATTATTTTAAATATTAACATAAGCTTTGTTTTTACGCTAAATTAGTGTAAATTACAAATTTGAATGGGTTAAATTTGCAAAACTGAACCATTGCATCTTAGAATCAAGTGTGTTTCATGCAAAATTTATTTTTAAAATTTTACAATGGTTCTAGACCATTCTAGGTCAAATGGAGTGAAGAAAATAAAGAATTTTTAAATAAATTCATGAAAAGACTTAATTGTGTGATATTTTTGTGAAACCTTCTACACTTTTCTTCAACTTTTCTCACTCTCCTCTCTTTTCCTCGCCTCATGGCCGGCCTCACCTCCATGGGCAGCCCCAAAATTTTCCCCCCATCATTTTTGCATTAAAAATCATCAAAATTCATAAAAAATTCATTAAAAAACCCACAAAATCCTAATAAATTCCTACCCTCTATTCTTTGCTCATCTTTACATGGATTTTGGAGATGGAAAGCATTCATTTTGGAGGCTCATTTTCATGTTTGGATTTCATGTTATGGAATAAATCTTTTTCTTTTGATTTATTGTTATTAGATGTTTCATTTAAGCATAATTAGATTTAATAAATTAATTCTATTTACAAGTTTTAAAATTCAAGTTAGGTTTTGTAAAATCAAGTTATGGTTTTATTAAATCATTAAGGATATAATAACTAGTTTAACACTTTTAGAAATGGAAAATCATGCATGGTTGATATATTGTAAATTGTTATCCAAAATTGTTTAAATTAAACCATTTTTGAATACTAGATTTCTATATATTATATATATTGGTGAGATAAATTCCAATTAATGTTTTTAAGATTAGATTGTTGTTTTAATGAGGATATTAACTTGTTAGTGGAATGAAAAACTTAATTTGGTTACTAGTTTCTTTTGATAATTGAAGAATACTAATAAAAATGCTATTTTTGCTAACTAGTTTTTAGAAATTCTTAAATAAATGAAATTTAAAATATAATTTATGATTTCATTATATCATTATCATCATGAATTGTAGTTTAATTCATTAATTCATGCAAAATCCAGTTTAGATGTGATATTGTGAAATTTTCCTTAAAAGTATCGAAATCGGGCAAGTTTGCAAACTAGAATTTTTAAATTAATACAATTAGGGTGTTAAAAATATAGTGATGGTTTATATAGTCTAGTTATGCTAATTAATGAATATTATGACCATTAGTTTCTTTTAAATATCAAGTTCTGAAGTAAAACGGTAAATTGGCGTTTTCGGGCTTTTCGAAATCGGACGATTTGATTCATTTTTAGGGTTTCGATGGATTAAATCATGTTTTATATTATAAGTAATGAGTTTTTTAAACTACAAGTTGTTTGCTGATGTTTATCTCGATCAATCGGCGTTTGTACGCCGATATCGAGCGATATTTGGTTCTTTTGCGTGAACGGGACATAGGTTTTAACCTATGCGCGTTCCGTGCGTCGTTTTGACTTTTGTCCGTGATTCAGTTTACGATACTATATATGTTTGCGCATAGGTACCCCTCACGTGGACTGCGGGCGATAAAGAGGAGGATGGCGACATCATTTTCAGCAGAAATGGACCAGGTGAGTAGATGTATATCTACGGGGGGAAGTCGGGTGGATGGCGTTTAGCACCCCCGCAAACGTAGAATAGGAGTAGTATTTATTATCGTTAGGAAGCTAGACGTGACCTTAGATTCTTGATGAGTAGGACCCTAGTAATGACCCTAGGTTGGACTAGACTGATTTAGAAAGACCATACCAGAGGATGAATACCTTGGAAGAGATTCGTAGGTTTCAGATAGATACACACACGCGCACACACTGAGACTCGACGTGGTGTATACGTGTATGTATATATATATATATAGGACTAGGTGTAGGTATATATATATACACACAATACGTATATATGATACAAGGATTTGATATGATACATGGGGATGAAACAATATAACTGGGCTGATGCCGTGATTCTTGGCTATGCAGTCGTGTTTTGATGTTAGCGGATCATTAGAAAATGAGATAATGGATTTGTATATCTGAACAATAATAAAGGATGGTGATGATATTGAAGTATATGGGACTCTAAATAGAACCCAGACCGTAACCTGTGCCTGAAATTCTGATATGATATATGTGTGACCTGATTACGATATCATATAGGTGTGACTTGATCACGATATGATCTAAGTGTGACTTAATCACAATATGATACTTATGACATGATATTTCTGAGGATAAATTAACGATGTATATTTATGCTGACAATGATATATGATTGATGTATGCGATTACTGTATAGCACCTTGATCTTGACATATGTTGATGATGATATTATACGAATGATGAGACACGTAGGTGATACTTGACCCGTACCCCGATATTGGGATGCCGTACGATGGATTTTACCGTACGAGGCATAGATATGATGATTGATCCGCACTCTTTATTCGAGGAAGCCGTACTACGTACGTGACGCTATTGAGGCTGGATCGCCGACTATTAGAGATGTGGATTCAGACCTTAGGTGGACTCTTATTTCTTATTGACTAGTTTTTTAGGTTTAGTTCCTTAGGAGGTTAGATGGACACTAGTTTAGGCTCGAGTCATATAGTTGTAGTTATACTTGTATATCACAGATGAGTGGTTATTACACATCCGTCTTTATATTCATACCGTAATCATTATGGTGCATGTTCATTCATATGTTTCTATAATCAGGATAAAACTTTGCCTGTTAGGACACCAGCACCATTACCGATGATGCGCATATTCCACGCACACTTATTTGCCGGCTCACACACATCATCATCGGTAATTGCTATGTCACGTCCACTTTAGATCATATCATCTTTTATTGATACAATCAGCTAACAGCTAGATCGATATAATATTGTGATTACTCTCTGGTGTTAGTATAGACATGGTATTTATTACTTAGACATTTCATGCATTCTCATTTTCATGTTATCATGCAGTATTATGGGGCATATGCCGACACTTATCATATACTTACTCATGATTTTGGGATTTTGGATTTCTATGAGATTTTTGGATTTTTGGGGAAAACCGCAAGAATATATAAAAACTTCTCTCTCTCTCCTCCTCTCTTTTTAAAACATAAGATGCGGTTTTCTCGTGATGTATGTGTCGTCCACCATGAGATTTCATGTTTTCTGTTGGATTTCGAGACCCGATTCGAGGAGTGGATGAATCGTCTCGGGTACATGGTGGGCCCGGTATGGTACCCCGGGGCAAGAAGATCGAGTTGTAGACGATGAGCCTGGTAGGGGAAGACTATCTACCGGTGATGTCTGGCGCGGCGGATATCCGGAGGATACCGACCGTTGTCGTGAGATTTGATGAAATGGGCCGATCCGGACTGACGGAGCCCGAGATATTGAGACTATGAGACATTGAGATTATGAGGTATTGAAACTTGAGATTTACATGTTTTGTGTCGATGCTTGACACGGATTTCAATGGATTTCATCGTTGATATTTCAGATTTCTATACACATTTTACTATGATAAAAGCTAAAGATTTCTTATACAGATATATCTAGATTTCAGGATTGGTTATTTTACATTTCATGGTGCATGCATACTCATTCACATGGCTTAGTACTATATGAGGCACTGACACGAGCACGGAGCATTTGCAGTTACACGTAGCTTATTATCCTACCTTTACTTGATGACTAGTAGTATATTATTATATTATTATGACCTAGGATAGCATTGTTCATTCGATTTCTTTTCGTAGATATCTTCTACTCATGAGTTGGCAACTCACCCCCGTTGTGCCAAATTTTATTACAGGTTGATGTACAGGGTTCCTTGGCAGTTTGCTGGCACATCATTTCATTCCGGGTGATTTGCACGGTAGGTTGGTTCACTTGTATCTGGACCGCCATTATACTTTTATTGTTTCATTTGTATCTAGACAGCTCCATCAACCAAACTTGTATTACTTGATAGTCTACTGGACCATTTATTTGTTTCGACCTTAGAGTCGCGCTTGTATTATTATGATATCTGGTGGTTTTGTTTTCTTTTGAGTTTTGAGCCTCGCCCTTTGGCGTTGTATACTATTGTGCATTGATGTGGTTGTTTCCGCCTTTTGGCGTAGAGCTAGCTCCCGTTTGGGGATACTTTTTATTGTTTGTATATATATTATTCTTGTTTGTACCCGTTTGGGGCCAGTTTTTACAAAGGAGACTCTGCCGAAATTTTTGAGAAAATTGGCTGATGCTTTTAAACTTGTTTTCTTTTTCTTCTTCTTCTTCTTCTTCTTCTTCTTTTTATGGTTTAGATTTCTGGGCTTCGGCTTACTTAGGTTACGTTGCACCTCTAGACGCTTCGTAATCTAAGTGCCGGTCACGTTCCGTACTTTCGGGTCGTGACACAAACCCTTTTGTAGCTTAAGGGAACCGATTCATTGATTAGTATTGTGTTCATTTATTATTGGGTCGTTTGCTAAATCCACGCGTTATTGTATTGTGTGTTAATAGGATCGCAGGCTGGGAATTCGGACGCTGCGAAGAAAGGAAAGTAGGTGGATGGATTTACTTAGCTCGAGATCATCGGTGAGTAGATTTAACATCTACGGGGAAATTGCCCGTATAGAGTTAAGCCTCAGGTCTAGATATGATATTATAGTCACATGTTATATGAATATGAGTTGATTGTGCATAAGTATCATTACATACCATTACTTATTGTGCCTTGACTTAGTACCCATTTAACACTGCACCATTACTGACGGTTCATGTTGCACGAGCACCAAATTATATGCTACACACACACCGTTGGTAATTGCCATGACACACACAACATATACGTATATGTGGTATTGTATTCGTTATTGACATTGAGACGTTGATTCTTGTTCTATTGCGCATATAAAATGTATCATGCATACATACTTACATGTATACACACATACCTTGATATACCTATATATACAACTTTATATGATGTTGCATTTGATTTTGGAGAATGTGGGAACTGCATGATATATTTACAAACTTGATTCATTTAAAAGAGCGGTTTTCCCTTGATATGCTCATATTACTGTTCTATATTGCATACATCATATTTCATAGATTTACGTATTGAGATACGGATTTCATGTGATTTATGGATTTGAGAACCGTGGTGATATTTCAAGAAAGTATACATTGTTTTGAAAACCCGGTTTCTCTTGATATGATATTTCGATGCGTCCACCATGAGTTTTCTCGGTTCTGAGCTATGAGTATACTCGATTCGAGGAGCGGTAGGCACCGTCTGCGGGTACATGGTGGGCCCGGTTAGGCACCCCGGGGCAAGAAGACTCGTATAGAAAGGCGGTGAGCCCGACGGAGGGAGTACTACCTACCGGTGATTGGTTGGGCCTGGCGGTTATCCGGAGGATACCGACCGGAGTCGTGAGATGGATATGGGCCAATCCGGACTGACGAAGCCCGAGTTATGTGGATTTACGTGTCGATGTTGTACACGGGTTTTCATGATGTTTCGAGTGTCGATGTTGGGCACTCAGGTTCCATGAGATTTACAGATATGAGGGCCGATCAGAGTGACGGCGCCTGAGGTATTGGGATTTGGGGTGTCGTTGATGGACACCGGGTTTTTTCATGATGATGATTCATTGATGATGATATGTTTTATCCCATACTCAGTATTTATTAGATATGCATTGTTTCATGTAGTTGTAGTACCTGATGGAGTACCTTGATCATGATTGTTGCATATCCATATTGCCATACTTATGCTATCAGATTGCATGTTATAGATTATCGCTGTTCGTGCATACCTGCAATTATCTGTATGATGTTACTTACTATTCACGAGTTGGAAACTCACCCCCGTTGTGCCATGGTGTTTTGCAGGTTTGACCCTCAGAGTAGTCTCGGCAGGGCTTCTTATTGTATCTTTTTCAGCGGATACCGCTACGGTTGGCTGTGAGGCCTTTTTGCTGTAGGTGGGTTGCGGTTATCCGATTATATCCATAGTATATCTTATTATATCTAGTACTCTCCATCTACCACTTTCATGTATTGACTTAGAGATGAGTTGTGAGGACCAATATTGTATATTTTGTGATTCTGGGTGTCAAGCTCGTATGAGCCGGCTTTTATTATGTAGTTTTACCTCTTTATATTTTTTTTCATTTATATTGTCTATTTCTTCGCTACGGCGTCGTATATATGCTTGTGGTGGTTGTTTCCGCTTTTGGGCATGATTTGCTCCCATTTGGGGATGCTTTATTTTTATACAATGTTTGTACCCGTTTCGGGGCTAGTTTTATAAAGGAGGTGCTGCCGAAATTTTTAAGAAAATAAATATAAGCTTTAAGATTTTTACTTGAGATTTCCAAATGTTTTAACAATGTTTTATCACTTAATTCTTTTTATGGTTTAGATTTCTGGGTTTTCGGCTTACTTAAATTGCATTACGCCTGTTAACGTCACGTGGTTTAAGTGCCGGTCGCATGCCTAACTTTGGGTCGTAACAAAGTTGGTATCAGAGCCAGGTTTTACCTTTCAGAGTGTAGGATGACCTTGGCATGATGGAGTAGGTAGCTTAAGCAGAGTGACGTAGCGTGTGTATGTTCCGCGGCATATTTACGACACAGTACTCCGCCTAAGTGACCTTAGGACTTGTTAGTTGAAATTCCTTCCGTGATTATATATATCCTTGTGATTCGATTTCTATATTCTTATCGAATCCTGCTTTCACTTCCAGCCATTATGCCGCCGAAGACTACGAGGGCGCAGAGAGCGGCCGCAAGAGCTGAGGTCAGGGTAGGTTCGTCAGAGACGAGGACTGACCAGGGCGGTATGCCCATTCCACAGGAGCAGATTGACCCACCTTCGACAGACCGTATTACTAGGCTAGAGGCCGGTATGCAGGATTTGCGCCAGATGATGGGGTCGTTAGTTGAGGCCAGTCGAGCGCAGAGACAGATGGTTTTCCCACATGTTACGGGGACCACAATGGTGCCTTCTGTTTCAGCAGTCGTACCTACAGCTACGGAGGTTATCACCGTATCATTATCTAAGTTCATGAGGCTGAAGCCTCCAGTCTTCACCGGCACCGATACAGCTGAGGATCCGCAGTCGTTTATCGATCGGATGGCCAGGATCTGTCGTTCGCTGATATGCTCCGACGCGAGATGGGTAGAGTTCGCGAGTTTTCGTCTGGAGGGTCTTGCCCAGACCTGGTGCGAGTCTTTAGAGAGGGGAAGAGCCGCGGGTCTTTCTCCTATGACCTGGGCTGAGTTTGTGACGGTTTTTCTTGCCCGTTTTCTTCCACAGAGCGTCAGGGATGCTCGAACTCGCAGTTTTGAGTCGTTACGCCAGACTCCGGGTATGACGGTGGAAGAGTACGATGTTCAGTTTATCCAGCTATCTGTGTATGCTCCATATTTGGTGGACACTGAGGAGATACGGATCAAGAGATTTGTGCGAGGCTTGCTTACCCAGTTGTTCCTCGCTATCAGCGCCCAGCATTGTGACACATATGCAGCCGCAGTGGACGCAGCCCTACTTGTTGAGGAGCGTCTTTCCGAGACTTCGGTCATTCCGGACCTGAAGAGGGTTCGTACCGGTGTATCAGCCCGGAGACAGATGTATAGACGCCGCGACAGATTTCGTTCAGGTCGTGAGAGTAGCAGAGGCTTGGAACGAGACCAGTTATTCAGCTTTTATCCCCAGGAGGGTCGGCAGTCATCGTCTGGATGTTTCTGGTGCGGGAGTTTTTATCATCGTGTCAGAGAGTGTACTGAGCCACATGAAGGCGAGGCAGCCGTTTCACATGTTACCTTACCACCTTCTCCACCTCAGAAAGCGTTGCCTCTTGCGCCTGTTGTTGCTCTGCGTCAGACTTTTGCTCAAAGAGGTCATGGTCGCGGAGGGTTTGTTTAGAGAGGACGGGGTGGCAGAGGTAGAGGACAGCCAGTTGCCAGTAGAGGGCAGGCTCGAGTATTTGCTTTGACTCATCAGGACGCGCAGGCGTCCAATGCAGTGGTTTCAGGTACTCTTTCAGTATGTTCCTTCGATGCACACGTTTTGTTTGATCCGGGATCTACGCACTCGTATGTTTCTACATACTTTTTGTCGAGGTTGGGCCGAGAGTCGTGTTTGCTAGATCAGCAGTGTCACGACCCAAAATTTGGCACGTGACGGCCCTTAAACTACTGTCACGACCCAAAATTTAGCCCGTAACCGGCACTTAAACTACGTAACGTCTACAGGTGTATGCAACTCAAGTAAGCCGAAACCCAGAAATCTAAATCACCCAAATCTGGATCAACGAAGAAAAAAATAGTTTTAACATTTAGAAAATCACAAGTAAAATCTCTAACTCTAGTTTTCCTTCTTGAAAATTTCGGCACCACCTCCTTTGTAAAAACTAGCCCCGAAAATGGGTACAACATAGATAAAATATAAAGCATTCCAAATGGGAGCAAAATCACGCCCAACGGCGGAGACAATCACCACAACATGTATACGACGCCGAAGCGAAGAAATATCAAAGAAAAGACTGCAATAAGAAGTAAATTTTCCAAAACAAAACCGGCTCCCACGAGCACGGCACCCAAAGTCACCAAAATAATACAACACCGAATCCTCACAAGTCGTCTCTAAGTTATATACAAACAGTGGTAGATGGAGAATACTAGATCCAGCAAAAAGATATACAATGTACAAGCAGATAACCGCAAACCCACCAAAAAACAAAAGCCTCACAGCCCAACATAGCGGTATCCGCAAAAGTAGAGATGATAAGACGCCCTGCTGCGACTACTCTGAGGGTAAGTCCTGCAAAACACTGTGGCACAATAGGGGTGAGTTGCCAACTCGTGAATAGTAAATAACATCATACTGTAATCGCAAGTATGCACGAATAGCGATTTATCTATCACACGTAATCCGATGGCAAAAGTATGATAAGTGAATATGCAACAATCATGTAAAGGTACATCATCAGGGTACTACAACTACATGAAGCAATGCATAACAACAAAATCCTGAGTGTGTGGGATGATATAATAAAATCTCATACAAAATCATCAGCATGGAAAAACACCAGTGTCCCTCACTGACACATCAAATCCCAAATCCTCAGGCACCGTATCCTCAGATCGGCCCTCACATGTAAGTCTCATGGAACCTGAGTGTCTAACATCGACACCCGAAACATCATGAAAACATATACCTGTATGTATGTATATATATAAGTATGAGGATATCTGCCCCGTATGTCCACCGACGATACGTAAAAATCATGGAAAAATCTGAGTGTCTAACATCGACACTCAAACATCATGAAACCCATGTCTAGCATCGACAAGTAAATCCTCATAACTCAGGCGCTGTCATCGCAACTGGCCCTGACGATATGTCGTACACCATTCCGGTCGGTATCCCCATGATAACCGCCGAGTCCAAATACAATCACTGGTAGGTAGTGGTCCCTCTGCCAGGCTTATCGTCCACACTACGAAATCACCACTCGCCCCGGGGTACCATATCGGGTCCACCATGTACCCGCAGACGGTGCCTCCCGCTCCTTGAATCGGGTATCACAATCCAAATCTCAGAACCGAGAAATCACATGGTGGATGCACTGAAATATCATATCAAGAGAAACCGGGTTTTCAAACAATACATAGTTTTCTTGAAATACCCCCACGGTTCTCAAATCCATAAATCATATGAAATCCATATCTCAATGCGTAAATCCATGAAAACTGATATAAGCATCATAAACAACAATATGAGTATATCAAGGGAAAGCCGCTCTTTTAAATGAATCTTTCTTTAAAAATGTATCTTGCGGTTCCCAAAATCCTCCGAAAAACAAGTGCAGCATCATATGAAGAGCACATGTAAGTGTAGCAAGGTTTAAGTATCTACATGTAAGCAAGTAGGTATGATACATTTCATAAGCGCAATGATCAACAACTCAATATCATATATCAAAACAACACCACTTAGGGTATATACAACTATAGCAAAAATATGTGGTATACATGTCAGTATGTGTGCATGGTGTACATGTAACTGTAATCGAGTATGTGGGTGTACATGTCAATATGTATGCATGATGTACAAGTAGCTATAGTAGGGTACACGTGAAATAGATTAAGGTTCACTACCTCAACTATCCCTATCCATTACCATATCACGTATGTAGGTGGTTTGTGCATGTCATGGCAATTACTGACGATGTGGGTGTAGCACACAATTTAGTGCTCGTGCAACATGAACCGTCAGTAATGTGTTATATCTAAAGGTACAACAGATACTACTATGCAATGACATTCATATGAAATTAACCAATATGCAATAACATGCAGCTAACATATCATATCAGCCCCGACGCATAACGCCATATGGGCGATTTCCCCGTAGTTAAATCTACTCACCAATGGTCTCCAGCTATGAAAATCCGATCACCTGCTTCCCCTTGTTCGCAGCGTCAGAAGTCCCCGCTTGCGACGCTATAATTTCATAAATACATAAACAGAGCAAAACTCAGAAATCGACCAATATAACGTAAAACTACGTTTTAAACGACGCACCAATACTGAACTAGCTCACGAGTGTCCATCTAGTGGCTAACGTGTGTAACGATACCACAAAACCAAACTGAGTACAGCAGCTGCGCAAGATCACGATTCATGTCGGATTACGTAACAGCGGATTCAAAACACTAGATTATAGGTAAACGATTCTAGATTTTTCATACTGCTATTACTAAACAATTAAACAGTACCAAATACCCCCAAACCACAGCAGACAACTACCTACAAAAACCAAACCCCAACACCTCCCTATATAGCCGGCGTCGCCGGAATTCGCCAAAGGGTCGCCGGCCGAGGCCGGTGGGTTGGGTCACGTGTCTCAGGTGGAATCTTAGGTTAACTAGTACATTACTACAATATTGTTTAATTATCCAGTAAAAATTCCAGGTCGGAGCAGATCCCAAAAACTCAACAAGACACAAAAGAATACGATATTGCACTAATCGATATCTAACGTGTTCTAAACAATAACCAACGAGCTACCCATCATAAAAACTCCTAATTAACAGATTAGAGATTATACCTAACAACCCTTGCTCTCAAGATCTAAGCTTTCCTAGCTCCAAGTGAGAAAGAAGAAAAAACCAAGACTTGATGTATATTTTGTGATATATTTTGGAATTTTGGAGAATTATGAGTTTGGATTGATGCAAAAATGGAAGGGAATGATCAAGAGCAGAAGGGGGAGGAAGGGATCTCGGCTAAGTGATAAGGGTGGGGTTTTGTGAGGAATTTCCTAGCTATTTCTCATGATAAATGCACATAAATGCATTCACACACACATGCATGCACCTCACTCATTTATTTTCTTTTTCTTTAACTTTAATTCTAAAACCCATACAAATATCTAGATATTATGAGAGGGTTGAATTAACTCAAACTTAATTGTTGAAAAGATCACCAAAGAGAAATTTTCCCAAAATATGAATACCGCATTAAAATAATGTTAAAATTGGGAAAAATTCTAATTGAACCAAAATGTCCCATATACCCCCAAAGCTTGCGCACTAGTTTTATTTTAGCTAAACTAGGTGTTGGCAAGTCTATATGGCCGTTTGATCACAGTCAGGTTAAAACGGAAAATACCGACAATTTAACCCTAAAACGGAAAAATTCTCATAACGATTTCTAAAACGTTACAACTACGCAACGTCTACAGGCGTAACGCAATTTAAGTGAGCCGAAAACCCAGCAATCTAAACCATCAAAAGTAGTAAGTGATAAGAACATTGTTAAAACTTTTAAAAATCTCGAGTACAAATTCTTTAAAGTCAAATTTTAGTTTCTTAAAAATTTTTGGCAGCACCTCCTTTCTAAAAACTAACCCCAAAAATGGGTACAACATAAATATAAGTAAAGCAACCCCAACGGGAGAAAAATCCATGCCCAAAGGCGGAAACAACCACCACAACAGATATACGACGCCGTAGCGAAGAAATAAAAGACGATATAAATAAAAACGGCATAAAAGACCTCCAAGTCACAAAATAACATACAATATCGTCCTCACATCAAGTCTCTAAGTCATACATGAAAGTGGTAGATGGAGAGTATAAGGTACAAAAGATAACAATAAACAACATCGGATAGCCGCAAAACCCACCTATAGCAAAACTGCGCACAGTCAGCCGAAGCGGTATCCGCTGCAAAACATGATACGAAAGATGAAAAGCCTGCCACGACTGCTCTGAGGACCACCTGCAAAACACTATGGCACAACGGGGGTGAGTTGCCAACTCGTGAAAAGTAAATAACATATGCAGGTAATCGCAAGTATGCACGTACAGCGCAAATCTAATGCATGCAAGCTGATAGCAATAAATGGCCATATGTATGCAGCAGTCATGAAAGGTACTCTATAAAGTACAACTAATACATGAAGCAATAAATGGCAATATGTATATGTAAGTGCACGGCGGCGCCCCGGCCATCAATCCGACGCCGAAATGCGGAAACGAAACTTTTCTAAAAACTAGAAACCGGCACCACCACGCACTAAAAACCCGGATCGGGCCATTAACCTACTCCTAGCAAACTAGAGAATGGGTAGAAAGCTATACCGAGCGATCCGTGTCCTTCGGTCTTCGGCCTCCACTCCGATCTCCTCGCGGAATCTCCGGTCTTCATCTCCTCGTCGGAACGGGCACCACATCGCCGGGTTCTTTTATGGGCTCCCACCTCTGGACCGAGGCAACTCGGGCACGAAGTTGGCGAGCCGACGTGCCCAAGAAATGGTGTAGATGAAGTGTAGAATAGTTTGTCTCTTTGGGGTTATGAAGTTGCCATGGTGATGGAGAAGGAAAAAATAACTTTGGAGAGCTGTTAAGAATTTTGCAAGCAAGCAAATGAGATGAATGAATTTCCCTCACAAAAATGAAACCTCATCTCCTCACCCTCTCTAAGTGGCCGGCCTCTCTCCATGGTGGAGGAAAAATGAATGAATAATCAAGAGAAGAAAAGTCATGATAAATGAGAAGAAAATGGTCACACCATTTTCCAAATCAATCCTTTCAAAATTCCATCACAATAAATGCAAAGGAAGAGATGAAAAAAGAATCTCATGATGCATAGAACCATCATGAAGCCACATATACAAAAAACTCCCTCCACAAAGGTAATTTGCACAACTGCAAATAAGCCCCTCCATCAGAAAAATCCGGCTAAGAAGGAACAAAGGAAAACTGGCCGGAACGGAATACAAACTGGCAACTTCAGAAAACTGATCTCGTAATAAATTACAGGAAAACCCCATGACTGCATATACATGCCCGCATTTGTATTCCCACTGAATACAAATGCAAAGAGACAAAATCTACACTGTACAATACTAGGATCCGGTTTAAATCAAAGCCCGCTAGTATTATCCGTCCGATCACGATCCGTGCAATACCGCACGTATCTGATCGAACCCTGCCATATCTCCATACAGCCTATACAGCGTTTCGCCCGGAACTTGAGAAACTGGTATGTGGGGGACTCTAAAGACTCGTCAATACTTTGGTTGTGGATTTAACCACTAGCACGTCAGAGATATTAGCCTATACGTAACGGGCTACCAGGTATTGACCAAAAGGGACGTCGATGAGCGAACTCATCCTGACATCGTACTGAGCCTGTCAGTGACAATATCCGTACAGTCCGGTCCGTTCGTCTATGAGCATCGCTTGGCGGGCCTAGGGGGTTGGTAAAAGTCAGACCCCCAAAAGCGGTACAAGTCGTGTCGGAGTGTAGCCCAGAACACCCTGAGATACTACCGGAATACCTACCAGTAAATCTCCTGCCTTGGCCAAGGACTTTCATGTACTGGCTCTCCTAGACACAGCGCGACCTCACCCCCAATACTGGGAGAGACGAACCCCTGAAGATCCGCTCACTGTCTCAAGTGGTTCGGGACTGTACCCAACTAAAACCTGTTTGCACGACTCCTTTGAGCATGGTAGGATAGTAATCAAAGTACAGTGGGAACTCACACGAGACAAATGACGATCTCAGGTCGATGAACTAACCTGTACACATGTCACCAGGGAACTGCTATCTCACGTCAGGTATAAGACCAACTAGCATGTTCCCGGCGAGTCCTGTCCGGTGTACTCATAACCCAATGAGCACATGTATACATCTTAGGTGAACCAACTGACACCAGTTGATTGTGAGACCGGCCACCGCCCCTCGTCAGGGCCTCGACTGTATACACTAGTCTACTCTGGAGTATCGATGCCCTGCCTCGAAACTCCCACGACTAGAGACCTTTTAAGGATGTGCTTATAGACCCTAGCTCCCACGTATATGATCGCCCTCATACTGCTGGCTGTCAAGCAAGAATCCTAAGAACTCTATCAACGTGTAATAGCGACTCATAAGGTCACCTAAAGCAGTACACGATGATAAAGATAAACCAGATAGCATACTATCATCTTGAGTAAGACTGTCCTACCGGTATAGGTCCTCCCTCAATCATTGCAATCACGTGCCTGTGATCCAATAATTGACTCTGAGGGCACTATCTCCAACAATCTCCCACTTGCACTCAAGGCTAATTATTGCGATGTCGCATACTCACAGCCTGTGTGATACCGAACACCCAACTCCTCTACTAGTCAGTCTCACAAAGCTCGTTTACGAAACTATTGCGTTCGAGGAATAGCCTCAGTAAGTGGATCCGCTCTGATGTTTCTTTCTATGTCTCTCTTTATCTCATGTTCGCGGAGAAAGCTATCTCCCGAAATGAGCAATACCTGTCTTAGAATGTGTCTGGATATCTGATGGGACCTAGTACATAAGTGAACTCCAAATCCAAACTTCTTAGACTGTATCGTCAACTGAACTTAATCAGTATCCTACGCCATGTCTCCCTCAGTATCTGCCTGGACCACCTGTCCAAAATACTGCCCCTCGTCAAAGGGAAAACTATAACTCTGACAGTCACTCTGTCATCCAGGTCACCTTGGAAGCCTGGAATGATAACTATCCCCCGAAGGAGGCTGCCGTTATCATATCCCTAGAACATCCACTTATGTTCTAAAACTGCTTCCGAATGTTTCTCCAGGATTGGATCAATATCAACTTATTGCATCTGGTGCAAAAACAATATCTGGTGTGGTACTTGACATCTCATGATCAACTCAATTGCCTAAGCAAGTGATCTGTCAATCATTCACATCCCTCTCCCCTTTAGTCTGTACGACACCTTTAGAGAGGGTGACTCCATCACCTGCAGGTACACTACCGTGCCAGGAGTCGTCCATTCTAAAATACCTTTAGAATGCTGTCTAAGTACCCAGATTGAGAAACTACCTAAATCTAGATCTAAAACCATAGATCCAGTAACCAGAATGTCTTGATATTATATCCAAGTCCCATGTGGAGAAACCACTGTATGACAACCAAAGTATAACCGATCGTAGTATAGGAATTTCACTTCCTACTCTGTGTGTGTCATCCAAATATCAGGACATCACACCCTACTACCTTCTTAACAGATCCATCCCCTATTCTGATGAAGTCAAACCTATGACTGTCATATCAGAAATAGATGATCTATCTCCGCTATATCTACTTTAGTTTGTAAATAGACATAAGCCACTTGTCCACTATACTTCCGCTGCTCCCACTGACTACGACAACCCTTTGGCAGAGTCATATAGACGTACACTTCTAAAGCTAGTTCAGAACGACGCTATACTCATCCTCCGGCCGGGTCTCACAGCCTGGAACAACAGCAATGGCAAGTTTAGGTAAACAAGAACCTCCCTGTCACCGTCCTTGAGGCTACCGGAGTACCTCTCGGGTGCCTGAGGTTACCCACCATATCTGCAGAGTGGTCAATGGAATGTCAAATCAGATTGAATCTTTAGGTTCTTATCAAATTTTCAGTAATCGTTTGCGGTTCTGGAATCACTTCCAGTTCTACCATACTCCCACTGCTGTTTTCTGAAAAAAATCATTTTTATTAAAACTGTGGCGAGTCAAGAACAATATCACTATTGATCTTCAAGGTGGTAGAAAATCTGTAAGTGCACGGCGGCGCCCCGGCCTCCATCCCGAGGCCAAATGCGGAAGCGATGGTTAACTTTGATTTTTCAAACCGGCACCACCGCACACTAAAACCCGGATCGAACCATTAACTAGTCCAAGCTAACTACAAGATGGGGAAGAGAGATATACCGAGCGATCCGTGTCCTCCGGTCTTCTCGTCGTCGTCCCGATCTCCCGCGGAATGTCCGGTCTCCACCTCCTCGCCGGAAGGGCACCACGTCGCCTGCTTCTTTTACGGGCTCCCACCTCTATACCGAGGCAACTCGGGCATGAAGCTGGCGAGTCGACGTGCCCAAGATTTGCTGTAGAATGTAGTGTAGAACCATGTCTCATTTTTGGGGTTGTGGAGGTTGCCATTTGGTGGAGGAATGATATAAACTTTTGGAGATGGAACTTGTGTGGATTTTGTGAAGCAAAAAGAATAAAAATCCCACACTCCAAAAATAGGCAGCCCCTCCTCCAAATGTGGCCGGCCATGCTAATGGGGAGGAGAGAATGAGAGTGAGTGAGTGAAAAAGGATAGCCACAAGAATAAGCAAGTGAAAGGAAAAGGTTATCATATTCAACCATCATCAAAAGCATGATGACTCCAAAGTCAAGCAATGAACACTAACAAATCCACACTCCACCAACTAATCAACAACCATGATTGCTACAAAAAGTCAAGCAATCATGAACCATGGAAGGTCAAAGGATGGGGCTCCATCATGAAACCATCATGACACAAAAGTATGCAAAGAACACCCTTTCCAAATTGCTTATTTGCACAAATGCAAATAAGCCCTCCTCCACCAATCTTCGGCCAATGAACGATACAAAGAAATATGGCCGAAACGAAAAGCAAACTGGCAACTCCAGAAAACTGGTCCCGTAATAAATTACAGGAAAACCCCACAACTGTGCATACACACCCGCATCTGTATTCCGACCGGAATACAAATACAATGAGACAAAATCTACACTGTACTATACTAGGATCCGGCTTAAACCAAAGCCGGCTAGTATTATCCGTTCGATCCTGATCCGTGCAATACCGCACGTATCTGACCGAACCCTGCCATATATCCATACGGCCTGTAGTACAAACTGTCCGATCCCGATCCGTGCAATACCGCACGTATCTGATCGGACCTTGCCATATCTCCATATGGCCTCTACAGCTTTTCGCCCGAAAGCTTGAGTAACTAAATGTGGGGGACTCTAAAGACTCGTCAACACCTTGGTTGTGGATTTAACCACTAGCACGTCAGAGGTATAAGCCAATACGTAACGGGCTACCAGGTATTGACCAAAAGGGACGTCGATGAGCGAACTCATCCTGACACCCTACTGAGCCTGTCAGTGACAATATCCGTACAGTCCGGTCCGTTCGTCTATGAGTATCGCATGGCGGGCCTAAGGGGTTGGTAAAAGTCAGACCCCCAAAAGCGGTACAAGTCGTGTCGGAGTGTAACCCAGAACACCCTGAGATACTACTGGAATACCTACCAGTAAATCTCCTGCCTCGGCCGAGGGCTTCGTGTAATGGCTCTCCTAGACACAGCGCGACCTCACCCCCAATACCGGGAGAGACGAACCCCTGAAGATACGCTCACTGCCTCCATGTGGCTCGGGACTGTACCCAACTAAAACCCGTTTGCACGTCTCCTTTGAGCGTGGTAGGGTAGTAATCAAAGTACAGTGGGAACTCACACGAGAAAAATGACGATCATCAGGTCGATGAACTAACATGTACACATGTCACCTAGGAACTACTATCTGACGTCTGGTATAAGACCAACTAGCATGTTTCCGGCGAGTCCTGTCCGGTGTACTCATAACCCAATGAGCACCTGTATACATCTTAGGTGATCCAACTGACACCAATGGCTTGTGAGACCGGCCACCGCCCCTCGTCGGGGTCTCGACTGTATACACTAGTCTACTCTGGAGTATCGATGCCCTGTCTCGAAACTCCCACGACTAGGGACCTTTTAAGGATGTGCTTATAGACTACCAGCTCCCACTTATATGATCGCCCTCATACTGCTGGTGGTCAAGCAAGAATCCTAGGGGCTCTATCAATGTGTAATAGCGACATGTCAGGTCACCTAAAGCAGTACACGATGATAAAGATAAACCAGATAGCATACTATCATCTCGAGTAAGACTGTCCTACCGGGATAGGTCCTCCCTCAATCATTGCAATCACATACCTGTGATCCAATAATTGACTCTGAGGACACTATCTCCAACAATCTCCCACTTGCACTCAAGGCTAATTATTGCGATGTCGCATACTCACAGCCCGTGTGATACCGAACACCCAACTCCTCTACTAGTCAGTCTCACAAAGCTCGTTTGCGAAACTAATGCGTTCGAGGAATAGCCTCAGTGAGTGGATCCGCTTTAATGTTTCTTTCTATATCTCTCTATATCTCAAGTTCGCGGAGAAACCCATCTCCCGAAATGAGCAATACCTGTCTTAGAATGTGTCTGGATGTCTGATGGGACCAAGCTCATAAATGAACTCCAAATCCAAACTTCTTAGACTGTATCGTCAACTAAACTTAATCAGTATCCTGCGCCATGCTTCCCTCAGTATTTCCTTGGACCACCTGTCCAAAATACTGTCCCTCGTCAGAAGGAAAACTATAACTCTGACAACCTCCCTATCGTCTAGGTCACCTTGGAAGCCTGGAATGATAACTGTCTCCTGAATGAGGCTATCGTTATCATATCCCTAGAACATCTACTTATGTTCTAAAATTGCTTCCGACTGTTTCTCTAGGATAGGATCAATATCAACTTATTGCATCTAGTGCAAGAACAACATCTGGTGTGGTACTTGACATCTCATGATTGACTCAATTGCCTGAGCAAGTGATCTGCCAATCATGCACATCCCTCTCCCCTTTAGTCTGTAAGACACCTTTAGAGAGGGTGACTCCATCACCTGCAGGTACACTACCGTGTCAGGAGTCATCCATTCTAAATACTCTTAGAATGCTGTCTAAGTACCCTTAATTGGGAAACCACCCAAATCTAGATCTAAAACCATAGATCTAGTAACCAGTATGTCTGATATAATATCCAAGTCCTGTGTGGAGAAACCACTGTGTGACGACCAAAGTATAACCGATCGTAGAATAGGAATATCACTTCCTACTCTGTGTATGTCATCCAAATACCAGGACATCACACCCTACTACCTTCTCAACAGATCCATCCCCTATTCTGATGAAGTCAAACCTATGACTGTCACATCAGAAATAGATGATCTATCTCCGCTACATCTGCTTTAGTCTATAAATAGACATAAGCCACCTGTCCACCAATGCTTCCACTGCTCCCACTGACTACGACAACCCTCTGGCAGAGTCATATAAACGTACACTTCTAAAGCAAGTTTAGAACGACGCTATACTCATCCTCCTGCCGGGTCTCACAGTCTGGAACAACAGCAATGGCAAGTGTGGGTAAACAAGAACCTCCCTGCCACCGTCCTTGAGGCTACCGGAGTACCTCTCGGGTGCCTGAGGTTACCCACCATATCTGCGGAGTGGCCAATGGAATGTCAAACCAGATTGAATCTTTAGGTTCCTGTCAAAATCTTCAGTAATCGTTTGTGGTTCTGGAATCACTTCCAGTTCTACCATACTCCCACTACTGTTTTCTGAAAAAATCCATTTTTAAATAAAACTGTGGCGAGTCTAGAACAATATCGCTATTGTTCATCCAGATGGTAGAAAGTCAACCCTCGTCATAGCCTGGGTCAACCCACAAACAGCCATTACAGAAACGTGCCTTGAGTTGTCCAGTGTCTGGTTTTAATCATAAACCGGACAACTCCCCGTACCTTAACATCGTTAAGATATGAACTGTTCTATATCCAATATAGAACCAGAGGCACTGATTTAATTGAACCAGATTCAAATCATGCAACTGTCTCCAGTGCATGTCAACTAAATGGAAGAAGGCCGATCAGCGTTACTCAACTTAGGAATGCTTCCAATTATGAGTAACCTGAAAGAGAAACAAGTTTCTCTTAATCATTACTATCAACTGAATACCGTACACAAGTGTCTACATCTTCGATCACTTTGAAGAATCCCGATACTTGCTACACCTGGTTCTCTACTCTATTCAAATACCTATAACTTCTCAAAATTCGGACCCTGTGTTTCCACGAAACACCTGTCTAAAAACTAGAGAAGTCATAAGTAAACCGAATATAGTACGAGGACCAACCCCTCTGTCCTGATGGACCCTGGACAACATACAATACTCTGTATAAGTCCCTTGAGTCTGAAAACTCATTCACTGTGTGTCGTAGGTTGAAAACTGTACTTATGGTTAAGAAGAATTACACCGTTGTTTAATACTCCTTACCTAACCATCCACTGATATAGGTAAATGTCATAGACATAATTTCAGAAAGGTATATCTCACTCTATGAAAATAGACGTACAGATATATCAATTTGAAATTGGTGCATGACAGCGGATATTCAAAACCAAATATTTGCCGACCGGCAAACAGTCCAGGTGACTTCCTCAAATATCACCGATTACAACGAATCCCGATAATGAGGATGATCACCCAATTCCCAATAACTTACTCCCACTCCTCATCTGTAAAACCATACAGATGTGAGAATCGTACCTGGTAAATACATACCCTGGAGTAAGGACTAATTGGGAAATCAGTTTTCTTTTAACAGTACACAGTGGCACTGAAACATTGAAATGTTTCGATGGGGTATCCCGGTATTCCTAGTAATGCCTCTTCCAGATTCACGACTGCAACCGTATAATTCTTTGCCACCTCTCCAAATCCCTTTATATGTCTTTAGTCATTACCTTCTGCACACCCCTTTAGGCCAAATGGTTTTCTTCCTTCCCTACCTTTCGGCACCAGCCTATGGTTTGGAAGAAGACTATCCAATAAGCATAATGGGTGTACTATCCTAATCTTAGGAGCACTCGCAATGAGAGAAGGTGAAGATAAAAGACACCTGAATAAACCTTATTCCTATTTCTCCTGAACCAGAATCCATCCCCGAACTGGAACAAGTTCCTTTCGAGTTCGTATATAACCATACGATGGAGTATCCAATAAACTGTGGATCTTCGTAGTGATACGGAGTGTCCTGGAGAAATACAAAGGTGAAGTGGGAGTGGTAATGAAATACTTGGTTTGGTCGTGAATATCAGTCGCAATTTACTTTGCCCTCCTTCTAATCCCTTTCTTTGTCTTAACTTAATACCTTCTGTACACCGTTTAGGCTAATTGGGTTTCTTCATTCCCTACCGGTTGGCACTTGCCTATGGTTTGGAATAAGACTATCCAATTTGCGTAATAGGTGTACTATCTCCTAAACCAAGGAGTACTCACAACTCGAGAGAAGGTAAAAGGAAAAGACAACTGAATAATCCTATCCGTTTTCTCCAGAACCGGAAACCATCCTCGAATTCCTTCGAGTTCGTATATAACCATACGATGGTTTTGTCCAATGGAAATGGACGTTCGTAGTAATACGGGGTGTCCTGGAGAAATAGGTAAAAGTAGGAGTGGCAATGAGGTTCGCAACTCTGACAATCCAAAAGCCGGTGTTTTAAGAAGGTTCGGTTAATTTTGGTCACTGAGTCATAGTCTTAGGGTCGGGTCAATGGTCGCTGCCAAAGAGAGAGAGAGAAAAGAAACACTCAGCGTGCACTCTAACCTAGATCAGAATGGTTACCAATTTATCTAATCTGGAAACCTCCCACTGTACCGTCAAATTCTCCTCCAAACCTGAAAGAAGAATTAGTCGGGATCGCCCGAGGAGTAAACCAACTCATCAGTAGGAATCGGGATCCAACTATCACCGCATGATAACGTGACGGAATCCGCTCACGCTATCACACTCCAGAAGGTATGCGCATATCTGGCAAGTTTCAGTTCTTTTGAAACTCCCGATGTGATTTTTACCCCATGCTCTTATGACCTTGACTTTGGCCAACAAATCATAAGTCACATGTCAAGTTCTACCCGTCATTCTCCAGGTTAATTTGAGTCCACCCGTACCTACCCTTGACTTTGGCCAACAAGGCAGTACGACTGTCCCAAACCAACGCATCTATCTATGCTGCATATGAATACCCAATAGCTACCAAACACTGTGCCTTGACTTTGGCCAACAAACACAGCTTGAATACTATTGACTATCCATATGAAACGACGGAGGGCTACGAATGGTTTCTGGCAAAAACCTTTAACGTAATGAACTTGATATCGTTGAAGGAACGGATAGCTTTTAAAAAATATAGTGACGAAAACCTTTGCTAAAGAGGTCACTCCCGGTGAAGGGATCTCGGCTCTTTCCCCGTAGAATGAGGTGCAGGATATTCCAACTGAATATCACGGTGCAAAGCAAAAGTAATCGGCTATAGTGAAGTCATTGCCCTGATGCAAACTTTTGTCCAAGGGGTCACTCCCGGTGAAGGGATCTCGGCCCTTGCCTCGTCGACTAAGGAGCAGGATATTCCAACTGAATACCACGGTGCAAAACAAAAGTGAACGTCCTTGCAATAACAGCTTTTTGAAAAGTGTTCCAACAACATTAGATTAGGTTTGTTTTTAACTTGCATTGATCCGAATCAACGCAGTCCCATCAATTGATCACACCACAAAGAACGAAAATATACTGATGTACGTATATGCCATCCGCATTCGCCACTGGGTCCCGTCATTACCCGTTAGGTTAGCTAACTAACGACAGAGATGGGAACTGGACTAGCGCGGATGCAAAACATATACAACATCTACTAATATATATACCAATATATTATATTTCGCTCAAGGCGTGATAAAAATGCAACATCACAGAAATGTACAGCATCACAGAACAATACAGATATCTGGAATCCCCGGGTTTCACAGAGCCGCTGAAACCCGACGTTCCCCTGGTCGTGTGGATAGCCTGTGCAATGAAATCCTAGACCCCTACGGGCGTGGCAAGTCACCCGCCAAAACCTGAAGCGAGGCAGCCCCCTTCAGCTCCGTGAATGGACCACCCAGCACTTCATGGAATCCGGTAACTTGGGCACCCCTCCTGGGTCAACCTGTACCCCCTACGAGTGCGGCGAATAGCCCGCCAATTCTAGAGTGAAGCCCCATCCATCTCAATGCCATGAGATGCGGGCTTGTTGCCCTCTAGAACCCGGCTATCCGTGCACCCCTCCGCGGGGTAATCCTAGTACAGAAAGTAAAATATACATACAACGGGTACATCGACCGCAACCTGGTCATGCCCCAAAATAATAATACAAACAGGCAGTGACGGCAGTCTACATGTCGGACGCTCGCCCCGCAATATCAAATGTACATAATACAATAAAACACTGTACTAGCATTGCATCCAGGCTATCCCACGACCGATCCGCAACATCACAGCAATACACAGAACATCAACGTGAAGGTCACGTTCGCAAATCCGTCTAACCGGGCTATAGCAGTTAAACTGGATTTACCGATCAAGTGACATTCACGGTCACAGATATAATGTAAATACTGTGAAATAATGTGTTTAAAATATCCGATCGATCAAATTTCAACAAGTGGGCCCCAAGTACTACTGTAGCACATCAAGAAATTCTGGGCCCAATATTAATATTCCAAAACCCATATTTTAAGCCCATAAGCCCACTGGAAAAAAATGGTGAACTGAACCCAACTACCTGCGGCGGAACCGCGGCCAAAGAGGGGTTATGGCCGCTGTTCCGCGGTCGTACGGAAGGATCAGGGAACCAAAATTTTCCAGTGGTCTTAGGATACTCTGTACATCATTCTGCAGTCACCTGAAAAAATTTTCGAGACCAGAAAATTTCGACAGAAAACTGATGTGTAGGAAAATACGGTTTTTGGGATTTTGGTCGATTGGAAATGTAAACACATTAAACATAGCTAGACTAAGTTAATGGTGAGGCTCTGATACCACTGTAAGTGCACGGCGGCGCCCCGGCCGTCAATCCGACGCCAAAAATGCGGAAGCGAAAAACTTAAATTTTGCAAACTAGCAAACCGGCACCACCGCGTACTAAAACCCGGATCGAACCATTAACTAGTCCTAGCTAACTACAAGATGGGGAAGAGAGATATACCGAGCGATCCGTGTCCTCCGGTCTTCTCGTCGTCGTCCCGATCTCCCGCGGAATGTCCGGTCTCCACCTCCTCGCCGGAAGGGCACCATGTCGCCTGCTTCTTTTACGGGCTCCCACCTCTATACCGAGGCAACTCGGGCACGAAGCTGGCGAGTCGACGTGCCCAAGATTTGCTGTAGAATGTAGTGTAGAATCATGTCTCATTTTTGGGGTTGTGGAGGTTGCCATTTGGTGGAGGAATGATATAAACTTTTGGAGATGGAACTTGTGGGGATTTTGTGAAGCAAAAAGACAAAAAATCCCACACACCAAAAATGGGCAGCCCCTCCTCCAAATGTGGCCGGCCATGCTAATGGGGAGGAGAGAATGAGAGTGAGTGAGTGGAAAAGGATAGCCACAAGAATAAGCAAGTGAAAGGAAAAGGTTATCATATTCAACCATCATCAAAAGCATGATGACTCCAAAGTCAAGCAATGAACACTAACAAATCCACACTCCACCAACTAATCAACAACCATGATTGCTACAAAAAGTCAAGCAATCATGAACCATGGAAGGTCAAAGGATGGGGCTCCATCATGAAACCATCATGACACAAAAGTATGCAAAGAACACCCTTTCCAAATTGCTTATTTGCACAAATGCAAATAAGCCCTCTTCCACCAATCTTCGGCCAATGAACGATACAAAGAAATATAGCCGAAACGGAAAGCAAACTGGCAACTCCAAAAAACTGGTCCCGTAATAAATTACAGGAAAACCCCACAACTGTGTATACACACCCGCATCTGTATTCCGACCGGAATACAAATACAATGAGACAAAATCTACACTGTACTATACTAGGATCCGGCTTAAACCAAAGCCGGCTAGTATTATCCGTTCGATCCTGATCCGTGCAATACCGCACGTATCTGATCGAACCCTGCCATATATCCATACGGCCTGTAGTACAAACTGTCCGATCCTGATCCGTGCAATACCGCACGTATCTGATCGGACCTTGCCATATCTCCATACGGCCTCTACAGCTTTTCGCCCGAAAGCTTGAGTAACTGAATGTGGGGGACTCTAAAGACTCGTCAACACCTTGGTTGTGGATTTAACCACTAGCACGTCAGAGGTATAAGCCAATACGTAACGGGCTACTAGGTATTGACCAAAAGGGACGTCGATGAGCGAACTCATCCTGACACCCTACTGAGCCTGTCAGTGACAATATCCGTACAGTCCGGTCCGTTCGTCTATGAGCATCGCATGGCGGGCCTAAGGGGTTGGTAAAAGTCAGACCCCCAAAAGCGGTACAAGTCGTGTCGGAGTGTAACCCAGAACACCCTGAGATACTACTGGAATACCTACCAGTAAATCTCCTGCCTCGGCCGAGGGCTTCGTGTAATGGCTCTCCTAGACACAGCGCGACCTCACCCCCAATACCGGGAGAGACGAACCCCTGAAGATACGCTCACTGCCTCCATGTGGCTCGGGACTGTACCCAACTAAAACCCGTTTGCACGTCTCCTTTGAGCGTGGTAGGGTAGTAATCAAAGTACAGTGGGAACTCACACGAGACAAATGACGATCATCAGGTCGACGAACTAACCTGTACACATGTCACCTGGGAACTACTATCTGACGTCTGGTATAAGACCAACTAGCATGTTCCCGGCGAGTCCTGTCCGGTGTACTCATAACCCAATGAGCACCTGTATACATCTTAGGTGATCCAACTGACACCAATGGCTTGTGAGACCGGCCACCGCCCCCTCGTCGGGGTCTCGACTGTATACACTAGTCTACTCTGGAGTATCGATGCCCTGTCTCGAAACTCCCACGACTAGGGACCTTTTAAGGATGTGCTTATAGATTACCAGCTCCCACTTATATGATCGCCCTCATACTGCTGGTGTTCAAGCAAGAATCCTAGGGGCTCTATCAACGTGTAATAGCGACATGTCAGGTCACCTAAAGCAGTACACGATGATAAAGATAAACCAGATAGCATACTATCATCTCGAGTAAGACTGTCCTACCGGGATAGGTCCTCCCTCAATCATTTCAATCACGTACCTGTGATCCAATAATTGACTCTGAGAGCACTATCTCCAACAAAATCAACCCTCGTCATAACCCAGGTCAACCCACAAACAGCCATTACAGAAATGTGCCTTGAGTTATCCGGAGTCTGGTTTTAAGCATAAGCCGGAAAACTCTCCATACCTTAACTGTAAGTCTACGCTAGCGCCCCGGCCGTCTACAGACGCCAAATGCGGAACAAAAACTTTTTAACTGGCGCTATCGTATACTTTAACCCGGATCTGCCATTATTGCTAAACTAACAAACTGTAAAGAGTGTAGAAAGGTTATACCGAACGATCCGAGTCCTTCGTTCTTTAACCATCATCCCACGCTCCGTTGCGGTTGCTCCGATCTCGTCGATCTCCGATCTGCTCGTCCAGGTGGCACCACATCACTGATTCTTTAAACGGGCTCCCGCCTCTGACTCGAGGCAACTCGGTCGTCAAGTTTGCTAAAAGAGACGACCAAGAATGATGTAGAGAATGAGTAGATGACTTTGTCTCACTTCGTCCAAATCCGTGGACGATCGGTTAATGAAGTTGCCGTGGGAATTGGGTGATGGAATGAAATGAACTGTGCAATTCCACACACCCCAAAATCTATCATATCCTTTTCACAAATGAAAACACCAAGTGTGAGAGTGTGAGGAGGGGCCGGCCATATATAGATGGAGGGAGGTGAGTGTAGGAGAGGGGAGAGTAACCTTAAGCAAAATATCATAATGTGAACACAAAAGAATATCTTAAGGAAAACAAGAATGTTTAGAAATCAAAGCATGAGTCATTATCCTTGTCACCATTTTCTAGAACCTTCTAGAACCTTCTAGAAGCATGACTCACCCCCATCCAAGAAAAGATAAATCCGTCTTTAACCGAATGTTAAAAAACGGCTGATAGAAAACTGGAAACTGGCAACTTCCAAAAGTGATCCTGAAACGAATTTCAGGATAACCCCGAAACTGTATAAATATACCCGCATTTGTATTACGACCGAATACAAATGCAACTGAGACAAAGATATTATACCTACTCAATATAATACTCGGATCCGGCTTAAACCAAAGCCGACCAGTATCATCTGCCCGAAAAATAACACGTGCGTAAACGCACGTGCATTTTCTGAACCCTGCCATAAAACCATACGGCCTCTACAACGTTTCGCCCGAACTTGGGAAACTGTCTGTGGGGGACTCTAATGACTCGTCAGTACCCTGGCAGTGGGTTTAACCACAAACCGTCAGCGGCACTAGCAATGCGTAACGGCTGCCCATGGACTGACCTCAAGGGAGGCCGATGAGCGAACTCATCCGGAAACCCTACTGAGCCTAACAGTGACAATGTATATACAGTTCGGTCCGTTCGTCTATGAGTATCGCATATCTGCCTAGGGGGCTAGTAACGTCAGACCCCCAATAGCAGTATAAGTCGTGTCGGAGTGTAGCCCAATAACACCCTGAGATACTACTGGAGTACCTACCAGTAAATCTCCTGCCATGGCCATGGACTTTGTGTAATGGCTCTCCTAGACACAGCACGACCTCGCCCCCAATACCGGGAGAGACGAATCCCCTGCCGATCCGCTCACGTGCCTCCATATGGCTCGGGACTGTACCCAAAAGCTACCTGTTTGCACGACTCCTTTGAGCCGTGGTAGGGTAGAAATCAAAGCACAGTGGGAACTCACACGAGACAAATGACGACCTCAGGTCGATGAACTAACCTGTACACATGTCACCAGGGAACTGCTATCTGACGATAGGTATAGTACTAACTAGCAGATTCCCGGCGAGTCCTGTCCGGTGTACTCATAACCCAATGAGCACCTGTATACATCTTAGGTGATCCAACTGACACCAGTGGCTTGTGAGACCGGCCACCGCCCCTCGTCGGGGTCTCGACTGTATACACTAGTCTACTCCGGAGTATCGATGCCCTGTCTCGAAACTCCCACGACTAGGGACCACAATTAAGGATATGCATATAAACTACCCAACTCTCACGTATATGATCGCCATCATACTGTTGGTAGTAAAGCAAGATCCTAAGGGCTCTATCAAAGTGTAACATGTAATCAGTCACCTGAACATGTACATGACTGATAAAGACAAACCAGATAGCATACTATCATCTTGAGTAAGACTGTCCTACCGGTATAGGTCCTCCGCAATCATTGCAATCACGTACCTGCGATCCAATAATTGACTATGAGGGCACTATCTCCAACAATCTCCCACTTGCACTCAAGGCTAATTATTGCGATGTCGACTACTCACAGCCCGTGTGAAACCGAACATCTAACTCCTCTACTAATCAGTTTCACAAAGCCCGTTTGTAAAACTATTGTGTTCGAGAAATAGCCTCAGTGAGTGGATCCGCTTAGATGTTTCTTTCTATATCTCTCTTAATCTCAAGTTCGCGGAGAAAGCCATCTCCCGAATTGAGTAATACCTGTCTTAGAATATGTCTGGATATCTGATGGGACCTAGTTCATAAATGAACTCTAAATCCAAACTTCTTAGACTGTATCGATCACTGAACCTAATCAGTATCCGGCACCATGCACCCACAGTATCCTCTTGGACCACCTGTCCACAATACTGTCCCTCTTCGTCAGAGGGAAAAACTATAACTCTGACAATCACTCTGTCATCCATGTCACCATTGAAGCCTGGAATGATGATCGTCTCCCGAAGGAGGCTGTCGTCATCAAATCCGCAGAACATGTACTTATGTTCTAAAACTGCTTCCTTATGTTTCTCCAGGATTGGATTAATACAAATTTATTGCATCTAGTGCAAAAACAACATCTGGTGTGGTACTTGACATCTCACGATTGACTCAATTGCCTACGCAAGTGATCTGTCAATCATGCATATCCCTCTCCCCTTTAGTCTATGCGACACCTTTAGAGAGGGTGACTCCATCTCCTGCAGGTACATCATCATGCTAGGAGTCAACTATTCTAAAAACCATTAGAATATCTGTCAAAGTACCCACATTGGGAAACTACCCAAATCCAAATCTAAAACCATAGATCTAGAAACCAGAATGTCAAATATTATATCCATATCCTGTCTGGAGAAACAACTGTGTGACGACCACAGTACAACCGATCATAGTATAGGAATTTTACTTCCCACTCTGTGTATGTCATCCAGATACCATGACATCACACCCTACTACCTTCTTAACAGATCCATCCCTTATTCTGATTGAAGTCAAAACCATGACTTTCACATCAAAAATAGATGATCTATCTCCGCTATAACTGCTCAAGTCTATAAATAGATATAAGCAACTTGCCCACTATGCTTCCGCTGCTCCACTGACTACGACAACCCTCCTACCGGGTCTCATAGCCTGGAACAACAGTAGTGTCAAGTCTGGGTAGATAAGAACCTCCCTGTCACCGTCCTTGAGCCTACCGAAGTACCTCTCGGTGTGTCTGAGGTTACCCACCATATCTGCGGAGTGGCTAATGGAATGTCAAACCTGATTGAATATATAGGTCCTATTAAATTTTCCGTAATCGTTCGCGGTTCTGGAATCACTTCCAGTTCTACCATACTCCCACTACTGTTTTCTGAAAAAGATCCATTTTACTAAAACTGTGGTGAGTCAAGAACAATATCACTATTGATCTTCCAAATGGTAGAATATCAACCCTCGTCATAGCCAGGGTCAACCCACAAACAGCCATTACAGAAACGTGCCCTGAGTTATCCAGAGTCTGGTTTTAAGCATAAGCTGGACAACTCCCCGTACCTTAACATCTTTTAAGGTATGAACCATTCTATATCCAATATAGAAACTTTGGCACTTATTTAATTGGAACCATATTCAAACCATGCAGCTGTCTCCAGTTGCATATCAACTTAATGGAAAGAGGCTAATCAGCATTACTCAACTTAGGAATCCATCCAATTATGAGTAACCTGAAAGAGAAACACGTTTCTCAAAACCATTACTATCATCTGAATACCAATCACAAGAATCTACATCTTCGATCTCTTTGACGAATCCCTATACTTGTGATACCTGGTTCTCTACTTTATTCTTATACCCACAACTTCTCAAAACTTAGACCTTGTATTTCTACGAAACACTTGTCCAAATACTAGAGAAGTTATAAGTAAATAGAACATAGTACGAGGACCTACCCCTTTGTCCTGATGGACACTGGACAACATACAATACTCTGTATAAGTCCGCTGAGTTAAACAACTCAAAACCTGTGCGTCGTAGGTTGGAAACTGTACCCTGGCGATTTCCTCAAATATCACCAATTACAACGAATTC
The DNA here is from genome assembly GCA_030015575.1 of Agapanthus africanus. Classification (NCBI taxonomy): domain Eukaryota; kingdom Viridiplantae; phylum Streptophyta; class Magnoliopsida; order Asparagales; family Amaryllidaceae; genus Agapanthus; species Agapanthus africanus. Next base: position 319,520,291 of record CM057342.1, read on the forward strand.
CGATATAATGAGGATGATCACCTAATTCCCAATATCTTACTCCCACTCATCATCTGTAAAATCATACAGATATGAGAATAAAACCTGGTAAATATATACCCTTGGAGTAAGTATCCAATCGGGAAAACAGTTTTCCTTTAACAATGCACTGAAACATGAAAATGTTTCGTAGGGATATCCTGGTATTCATAGCAATGCCTCTTCCATAATCCAATTCATGACTTCAACCGTATATTTTATTGCCATCTATCTAAGTCCCTTTATTTGTCTTTAGTCGTTACCTTCTGTACACCATCGTTAGGCTAAATGGTTTTCTTCCTTCCCTACCATTCGGCACCAGCCTATGGTTTGGAAGAAGACTATCCAGTAAGCATAATAGGTGTACCCTCCTAAACCAAGGAGTACTCGTATCTTGAGAGAAGGTGATGATAAAAGACAACTGAATAATACCTTATTCCTTTAAAGGTGAAATAGGAGTGGCGATGAAGTACGCGGTTTTGGTCGTGAATGATATCAGTCGCAATTTACTTTGCCCTCTTTCTAATCCCTTTATTTTTTCTTTACATATTACCTTCTGCACACCCTACTTAGGCTAATTGGTTTTCTTCATTCCCTACCTTTCGGCACCTGTCTATGGTTTGGAATAAGACTATCCAATAAGCGTAATAGGTGTACTCTCCTAAACCAAGGAGCTCTCGCAACCTGAGAGAAGGTGATAATAAAAGACAACTGAATAAACCAATTTTATTTCTCCTGAACCTGGATCCATCCTCGAAGAAGTCCCTTCGAGTTCGTATATAACCATACGATGGATCTATCTAATGGAAGTGGATGTCCGTAGTAATACGGGTGTTCTGAGAAATTCAAAGGGCAAAAGAAGGAGTGGCAATGACTTATACAACATAGACAATCCAAAAGCCGGTATTTTAAGAAGGTTCGGTCAACTTGGTCACTGAGTCATAGTCTAGGGTCGGTCAAAGGTCGCTGCCAAAAGAGAGAGAGAAAAGAAACACTCTGCGTGCACTCTAACCTAGATCAGAATGGTTATCACTTTATCTAATCCGGAAACCTCCCACTGTCCTGTCAAATTCTCCTCCAAACCTAAAGAAGAATCAATCGGGATCACCCGAAGAGTAAACCAACTCATCAGTGGGAATCGGGATCCAACTCTCATCGCATGATAACGTGATGGAATGCATCCACGTTACTCATACTCCAGAAGGTATGCGCATACTTGGCAAGTTTCAGTTTCTTTAGAAACTCCCGATACGATTTTTGCCCCATGCTCTTATACCATTGGCGTTAGGTCAAAATGTCATAAGTCACATGCCAAGTTCTACCCATCACTATCTTGTTAATTTGAACCCACCCGGACATGCCCTTGGCGTTAGGTCAAAATGGCAGAACGGCTGTCCCAAACCAACTCATCTATCTATGCAACAATTGAATACCCAGCAGCTACCAAACACTATGCCTTGGCGTTGGTCAAAATACATAGCTTGAATACTACTGAATACCCAAAAGAAGTGACGGAGGGCTACGGCTGGTTTTTGGCGAAAAACCTTTAACGTAACGAACTTAATATCGCTGAAGGAACCTGATAGCTTTTTTAAAATATAGTGGCGAAAACCTTTTGCTAAAGAGGTCATTCCCGATGAAGGGATCTCGGCTCTTTCCTCGTGGAATGAGGTGCAGGATATTCCACTGAATACCGCTATGCAAAGCAACTTATAATCGACTATAGTGAAGTTATTACCCTGACGCAAACTTCTGCCCAAGGGGTCAGTCCCGGTGAAGGGATATCGGCCCTTGCCCCGTCGAATGAGGTGCAGGATATTCCACTGAATACCGCTATGCAAAACAAAAGGAAACGTCTTTGCAATAACACTTTTTAAATTTGTTCCAACAACTATAAATAGGTTTGTTTAACTTTGCATTGATCAGAATCAACGCAGTCCCATCAATAATCACACCAGAAAAGAACGAAAATAAAATGTACGTATATGCCATCCGCATTCGTCACTGGGTCGTGTCATCACCCGTTAGGTTACTTAACTAACGACAGAGCGGGGACTGGACTAGCGCGGGTGTAAAACATATACAACATCTAATAGTATATAAACCAATATACAATAATCGCTCCAGGCATGATAATATGCAACATTACAGAAAAGTAATAAGCATCACAGAACAATACAGATAATCTGGGATCCCCGAGTTTCACAGAGCCGCTGCTGAAACCCGACGTTCCCCTGTCGTGTGGATAGCCTGTGCAATGAAACCTAGACCCCTACGGGTGCGGCAAGTTACCCGCCAAAACCTGAAGCGAGGCAGCCCCTTACAGCATAGTGAATGGACCACCCAGCACTTCACGGAATCCAGTAAGCTTGGGCACCCCTCCTTGGGTCAACCTGTACCCCCTACGAGTGCGGCGAATAGTCTGCCAATTTTAGAGTGGGACCCCTCTGCCTCTCAAAGCCATGAGATGCGGACCCGTTGCCCTCCAGAACCCGGCTATCCGTGCACTCCGTCGCGGGGTAAAACCTAGTACAGTAATGAAAAATAGTACAACAGGTACATCGACCGCAACCTGGTCGTGCCCCAAAAGAATATTATACAACAGGCAGTGACGGCAGTCCACATGTTGGACGCTCGCCCCGCAATATCAAATGTACAAATAAACTCAAAATGTACTACCATTGCACACTGCTATCCACCACGACAAATCCGCAACAACACAGCACAACACAGAACATCAACGCGAATGTCACGTTCGCAAACCCGTCTAAAAGAACTATAGCAATCAGACGCGGTTTACCGATCAAATGACATTCCCGGTCGGAGATATAATGTAAGCACTGTAAACTAACATGTTTAAATTTCGATCGACTAAATATCACAAAGTGGGCCCCACGCAAATCTGTAGAACAGTAACAAAACCTGGGCCCAAAAGATATATACCAAAAACCCCAATTTCTAGAGGAGAACACACTGTACAAATTTGGGGGCATGATCGCTCAGAACGGCCGCGGATGCGCGGCCAAACCATGGGTTTGGCCGCGTTTCCGCGGCTATCTTGTCGATTCACGTGCTCAAATTTGTACGGCGTTCTTAAAAAACCCTGCACAGTTTTCTGAGATGTGTGGAATATTTTTAGGACACCATTTAAAATCAACAGAAACTGTCAAATTGGAAAAATGCGATTTTTGATTTCCGGTTCGATCGATGTTTTAAACGTGTTAGCACAAGTTAGTATAGCAAAATGGTGAGGCTCTGATACCACTGTAAGTCTACGCTAGCGCCCCGGCCGTCTACAGACGCCAAATGCGGAACAAAAACTTTTTAACTGGCGCTATCGTATACTTTAACCCGGATCTGCCATTATTGCTAAACTAACAAACTGTAAAGAGTGTAGAAAGGTTATACCGAACGATCCGAGTCCTTCGTTCTTTAACCATCATCCCACGCTCCGTTGCGGCTGCTCCGATCTCGTCGATCTCCGATCTGCTCGTCCAGGTGGCACCACATCACTGATTCTTTAAACGGGCTCCCGCCTCTGACTCGAGGCAACTCAGTCGTCAAGTTTGCTAAAAGAGACGACCAAGAATGATGTAGAGAATGAGTAGATGACTTTGTCTCACTTCGTCCAAATCCGTGGACGATCGGTTAATGAAGTTGCCGTGGGAATTGGGTGATGGAATGAAATGAACTGTGAAATTCCACACACCCCAAAATCTATCATATCCTTTTCACAAATGAAAACACCAAGTGTGAGAGTGTGAGGAGGGGCCGGCCATATATAGATGGAGGGAGGTGAGTGTAGGAGAGGGGAGAGTAACCTTAAGCAAAATATCATAATGTGAACACAAAAGAATATCTTAAGGAAAACAAGAATGTTTAGAAATCAAAGCATGAGTCATTATCCTTGTCACCATTTTCTAGAACCTTCTAGAACCTTCTAGAAGCATGACTCACCCTCATCCAAGAAAAGATAAATCCGTCTTTAACCGAATGTTAAAAAACGGCTGATAGAAAACTGGAAACTGGCAACTTCCAAAAGTGATCCTGAAACGAATTTCAGGATAACCCCGAAACTGTATAAATATACCCGCATTTGTATTACGACCGAATACAAATGCAACTGAGACAAAGATATTATACCTACTCAATATAATACTCGGATCCAGCTTAAACCAAAGCCGACCAGTATCATCTGCCCGAAAAATAACACGTGCGTAAACGCACGTGCATTTTCCGAACCCTGCCATAAAACCATACGGCCTCTACAACGTTTCGCCCGAACTTGGGAAACTGTCTGTGGGGGACTCTAATGACTCGTCAGTACCCTGGCAGTGGGTTTAACCACAAACCGTCAGCGGCACTAGCAATGCGTAACGGCTGCCCATAGACTGACCTCAAGGGAGGCCGATGAGCGAACTCATCCGGAAACCCTACTGAGCCTAACAGTGACAATGTATATACAGTCCGGTCCATTCGTCTATGAGTATCGCATATCTTCCTAGGGGGCTAGTAACGTCAGACCCCCAATAGCAGTATAAGTCGTGTCGGAGTGTAGCCCAATAACACCCTGAGATACTACTGGAGTACCTACCAGTAAATCTCCTGCCATGGCCATGGACTTTGTGTAATGGCTCTCCTAGACACAGCACGACCTCGCCCCCAATACCGGGAGAGACGAATCCCCTGCCGATCCGCTCACGTGCCTCCATATGGCTCGGGACTGTACCCAAAAGCTACCTGTTTGCACGACTCCTTTGAGCCGTGGTAGGGTAGAAATCAAAGCACAGTGGGAACTCACACGAGACAAATGACGACCTCAGGTCGATGAACTAACCTGTACACATGTCACCAGGGAACTGCTATCTGACGATAGGTATAGTACTAACTAGCAGATTCCCGGCGAGTCCTGTCCGGTGTACTCATAACCCAATGAGCACCTGTATATATCTTAGGTGATCCAACTGACACCCGTGGCTTGTGAGACCGGCCACCGCCCCTCGTCGGGGTCTCGACTGTATACACTAGTCTACTCCGGAGTATCGATGCCCTGTCTCGAAACTCCCACGACTAGGGACCACAATTAAGGATATGCATATAAACTACCCAACTCTCACGTATATGATCGCCATCATACTGTTGGTAGTAAAGCAAGATCCTAAGGGCTCTATCAAAGTGTAACATGTAATCAGTCACCTGAACATGTACACGACTGATAAAGGCAAACCAGATAGCATACTATCATCTTGAGTAAGACTGTCCTACCAGTATAGGTCCTCCGCAATCATTGCAATCACGTACCTGCGATCCAATAATTGACTATGAGGGCACTATCTCCAACATTAACAATGTCAAGATATGAACTGTTCTATATCCAATACGGAAACAGAGGCACTAATTTAATTGAACCAGATTCAAATCATACAGCTGTCTCCAGTGCATGTCAACTAAACGGAAAAAGGCCGATCAGCATTACTCAACTTAGGAGTACCTCCAATTATGAGTAACCTGAAAAAGAAGCAGGTTCTCTTAACCATTACTATCAACTGAATACCATATACAAGTATCTACATCTTCAATCACCTTGAAAAATCCCGATATTTGCAATACCTGGTTCTCTACTTTATTCATATACCCATAACTTCTCAAAACTTGGACCCTGTGTTTCTATGAAACACTTGTCTAAAAACTAGAGAAGTCATAAGTAAAGCGAATATAGTATGAGGACCAACCCCTCTGTCCTAATGGACACTGGACAATATACAATACTCTGTATAAGTCTCCTGAGTCTAGTGACTAATTCACTGTGTGTCGTAGGTTAAAAACTGTACTTATGGTTAAGAAGAATTACACCGCTGTTCAATGCTCCTTACCTAACCATCCACTGATATAGGAAAATGTCATAGACATAATTTCAAAAAGGTATTTCTCACTCTATAAAAATATACGTACAGATATATCAATTTGAAATTGGTGCATAACAACGGATATTCAAAACCAAATATTTTCCGTCCGGCAAACAACCCAGGTGACTTCCTCAAATATCACCAATTACAACGAATCCCGATATAATGAGGATGATCACCTAATTCCCAATAACTTACTCCCACTCATCATCTGTAAAACCATACAGATGTGAGAATCAAACCTGGTAAATACATACCCTGGTGCAAGTGTCTAATTGGGAAATCAGTTTTCTTTTAACAGTACACAGTGAAACTGAAACATTGAAATGTTTCGAAGGGGTATCCGGGTATTCCTAGTAATGCCTCTTCCATTATCCAGATTCACAACTGTAACCGTATATTTCTTTGCCATCTCTCCAAATCCCTTTATATGTCTTTAGTCATTACCTTCTGTACACCCTCTTAGGCTAAATGGTTTTCTTCCTTCCCTACCTTTCGGCACCAGCCTATGGTTTGGAAGAAGACTATCCAATAAGCATAATGGGTGTACTGTCCTAATCCTAGGAGCACTCGCAATGCGAGAGAAGGTGAAGATAAAAGACAACCGAATAAACCTTATTCCTACTTCTCCTGAATCAGAATCCATCCCCGAACTGGAACAAGTTCCTTTCGAGTTCGTATATAACCATACGATGGAATATTCAATAAACTGTGGATTTTCATACTGATACGGAGTGTCCTGGAGAAATACAAAGGTGAAGTAGGAGTGGTAATGAAATACTTGGTTTGGTCGTGAATAGCAGTCGCAATTTACTTTGCCCTCCTTCTAATCCATTTATTTGTCTTAACTTAATACCTTCTGCACACCATCGTTATACTAATTGATTTTCTTCGTTCCCCACTGTTCGGCACCAACCTAAGGTTTGGAAGAAGACTATCCAATTTGCGTAATAGGTGTACTATCTCCTAAACTAAGGAGTACTCGCAACCTGAGAGAAGGTAAAAGGAAATGACAACTGAATAGTCCTATTCGTTTTCTCCAGAACCGTAAACCATCCTCGAATAAATTCCTTCGAGTTCGTATATAACAATACGATGGTTTTATCCAATGGAAGTGGTCGTTCGTAGTAATACGGGGTGTCCTGGAGAAAAGGGTAAAAGTAGAAGTGGCAATGAGGTATGCAACTCTGACAATCCAAAAGCCAGTGTTTAAGAAGGTTCGGTTAATTTTGGTCACTGAGTCATAGTCAAGAGTCGGGTCATGGTCGCTGCCAAAGAGAGAGAGAAAAGAAACACTCAGCGTGCACTCTAACCTAGATCAGAATGGTTATCACTTTATCTAATCAGGAAACCTCCCACTGTACCGTCAAATTCTCCTCCAAACCTGAAAGAAGAATTAGTCGGGATCACCCGAGGAGTAAACTAACTCATCAGTGGGAATCGGGATCCAACTATCATCGCATGATAACGTGACGGAATCCTCTCACGTTATCACACTCCAGAAGGTATGCGCATATCTGGCAAGTTTCAGTTTCTTTAGAAACTTCCGATGTGATTTTTACCCCATGCTCTTATGACCTTGACTTTGGCCAACAAATCATAAGTCACATGTCAAGTTCTACCCGTCATTCTCCAGGTTGATTTGAACCCACCCGTACCTACCCTTAACTTTGGCCAACAAGGCAGTACGACTGTCCCAAACCAACACATCTATCTATGCTGCATATGAATACCCAATAGCTACCAAACACTGTGCCTTGATTTTGGCCAACAAACACAGCTTGAATACTATTGACTATCCATATGAAACGACGGAGGGCAGCGAATGGTTTCTGGCGAAAAACCTTTAACGTAATGAACTTGATATCGTTGAAGGAACCGGATAGCTTTTATAAAAATATAGTAACGAAAACCTTTGCTAAAGAGGCCACTCCCGGTGAAGGGATCTCAGCTCTTTCCCCGTAGAATGAGATGCAGGATATTCCAACTGAATACCACGATACAAAGCAAAAGTAATCGGCTATAGTGAAGTTATTGCCCTGACGCAAACTTCTGTCCAAGGGGTCACTCCCGGTGAAGGGATCTCGGCTCTTGCCTCATCGACTGAGGTGCTGGATATTCATAACCGAATACCACTGTGCAAAACAAAAGAGAACGCCCTTGCAATAACAGCTTTTTGAAAAATGTTCCAACAACATTAGAATAGGTTTGTTTAGCTTGCATTGATCCGAATCAACGCAGTCCCATCAATTGATCACACCAACAAAGAACGAAAATAATGATGTACGTATATGCCATCCGCATTCGCCACTGGATCCCGTCATCACCCGTTAGGTTACTTAACTAACGACAGAGCGGGAACTGGACTAGCGCGGATGCAAAACATATACAACATCTACTAGTATATATATCAATATATAATATTCGCTCAAGGCGTGATAAAAATGCAACATCACAGAAATGTAACCAACATCACAGAACAATACAGATATCTGGGATCTCCGGGTTTCATAGAACCGCTACTGAAACCCGACGTTCCCCTGGTCGTGTGGATAGCCTGTGCAATGAAAATCCTAGACCCCTACGGGAGCGGCAAGTCACCCGCCAAATCCTGAAGCGAGGCAGCCCCTTTCAGCAACGTGAATGGACCACCCAGCACTTCACGGAATCCGGTAACTTGGGCACCCCTCCTTGGGTCAACCTGTACCCCCTACGAGTGCGGCGAATAGCCCGCCAATTCTAGAGTGAAGCCCCCTCCGTCTCAACGTCATGAGATGCGGGCTTGTTGCCCTCTAGAACCCGGCTATCCGTGCACCCCTCCGCGGGGCAATCCTAGTACAGAAAGTAAAATATACAATGGGTACATCGACCTCAGCCTGGTCGTGCCCCAAAAGAATAATATACAAACAGGCAGTAACGGCAGTCCACAGTTACGTGGCTCTGATACCAGTGTAAGTTCACGGCGGCGCCCCGGCCGTCAATCCGACGCCGCAATGCAGAAACGAAACTTTTCTAAAAACTAGAAACCGGCACCACCGTGCACTAAAAACCCGGATCGGGCCATTAACCTACTCCTAGCAAACTAGAGAATGGGTAGAAAGATATACCGAACGATCTGTGTCCTTCGGTCTTCGGCCTCCACTCCGATCTCCTCACGGAATCTCCGGTCTTCATCTCCTCGTCGGAACGGGCACCACATCGCCGGGTTCTTTTACGGGCTCCCACCTCTGGACCGAGGCAACTCGGGCACGAAGTTGGCGAGCCGACGTGCCCAAGAAATGGTGTAGATGAAGTGTAGAATAGTTTGTCTCTTTGGGGTTATGAAGTTTCCATGGTGATGGAGAAGGAAAAAATAACTTTGGAGAGGTGTTAAGAATTTTGCAAGCAAGCAAATGAGATGAATGAATTTCCCTCACAAAAATGAAACCTCATCTCCTCACCCTCTCTAAGTGGCCGGCCTCTCTCTATGGAGGAGGAAAAATGAATGAATAATCAAGAGAAGAAAAGTCATGATAAATGAGAAGAAAATGGTCACACCATTTTCCAAATCAATCCTTTCAAAATTCCATCACAATAAATGCAAAGGAAGAGATGTAAAAAGAATCTCATGATGCATAGAACCATCATGAAGCCACATATACAAAAAAATCCCTCCACAAAGGTAATTTGTACAACTGCAAATAAGCCCCTCCATCAGAAAAATCCGGCCAAGAAGGAACAAAGGAAAACTAGCTGGAACGGAATACAAACTGGCAATTTTAGAAAACTGATCTCGTAATAAATTACAGGAAAACCCCGTGACTGCATATACATGCCCGCATTTGTATTCCCACTGAATACAAATGCAAAGAGACAAAATTTACGCTGTACAATACTAAGATCCGGCTTAAACCAAAGCCCGCTAGTATTATTCATCTGATCACGATCCGTGCAATACCGCACGTATCTGATCGAACCCTGCCATATCTCCATACGGCCTCTATAGCGTTTCGCCCGAAACTTGAGAAACTGGTCTGTGGGGGACTCTAAAGACTCGTCAATACTTTGATTGTGGATTTAACCACTAGCACGTCAGAGGTATTAGCCTATACGTAACGGGCTACCAGGTATTGACCAAAAGGGACGTCGATGAGTGAACTCATCCTGACACCCTACCGAGCCTGTCAGTGACAATATCCGTACAGTCCGGTCCGTTCGTCTATGAGCATCGCATGGCGGGCCTAGGGGGTTGGTAAAAGTCAGACCCCCAAAAGCGGTACAAGTCGTGTCGGAGTGTAGCCAAGAACACCCTGAGATACTACTGGAATACCTACCAGTAAATCTCCTGCCTTGGCCAAGGACTTTTATGTACTGGCTCTCCTAGACACAGCGTGACCTCACCCCCAATACCGGGAAAGACGAACCCCTGAAGATCCGCTCACTGCCTCCATGTGGTTCGAGACTGTACCCAACTAAAACCTGTTTGCACGTCTCCTTTAAGCATGGTAGGGTAGTAATCAAAGTACAGTGGGAACTCACACGAGACAAATGACGATCTCAGGTCGATGAACTAACCTGTACACATGTCACCAGGGAACTGCTATCTGACGTCAGGTATAAGACCAACTAGTATGTTCCCGGCGAGTCTTGTCTGGTGTACTCATAACCCAATGAGCACCTGTATACATCTTAGGTGAACCAACTGACACTAGTGGCTTGTGAGACCGGCCACCGCCCCTCGTCGGGGTCTCGACTGTATACACTAGTCTACTCTAGAGTATCGATGCCCTGTCTCGAAACTCCCACGACTAGGGACCTTTTAAGGATGTGCTTATAGACCCCAGCTCCCACGTATATGATCGCCCTCATACTGCTGGCAGTCAAGCAAGAATCCTAGGGCCTCTATCAACATGTAATAGCGACTCATAAGGTCACCTAAAGCAGTACACGATGATAAAGATAAACCAGATAGCATACTATCATCTTGAGTAAGACTGTCCTACCAGTATAGGTCCTCCCTCAATCATTGCAATCACGTGCCTGTGATCCAATAATTGACTCTGAAGGCACTATCTCCAACAGTATATGCAACAGTCATGAAATGTACTCTATCAGGTACAACTAATACATAAATCAATGCATATCAAATAAATGAGGAGTATGGAATAAAACATGTCATCCTCACGGAATCCTGACCTCGTGGCAGGACTAAAGTCCATCAAGACAATCTAAATCCCAAATTTCCTCAAATCAGCCCCCAAATTGACTCTCATATCCTGTAAGATCATATATCCTGAGTGTCCAATACCAAGTAAATCTCATATGACCAGTATCCAATATCAAGTAAATCTCGTGTATCCTGAGTGAGTATATTACAAGATCATTATGATGATGTATATAAATTAGATATGTATACATATATATTAGCGTCCCATTCCACTAATATATATATATATGCATATATAACAGCGTCCCATTCCACTGTTATATATACTTAGAAGTAAAAATATCATGAAAACAAATGTCTAACATCGACACATAAATACCGATCTATCAGGCGCTGTCACCACGACTGGCCCTCCTGATAGGTACGTATCATAAGCTATCCTGAAAACTCGAGTGCCTAGCTCTGACACTCGAAATTCGACGTATCCATATGTACATGACTCCGGTCGGTATCCCCACGATAACCGCCGAGTCATAAGTACTGTCAGCGGTTGGTATTGTTCCCCCACTAACTCATCGTCTACTCCACGAAATTCTTGCCCCGGGGTACCTCCGAGCCCCACCATGTACCCGCACATAGCTCCCTCCGTTCCTCGCGTGGGGTATATATATATCAGAACAGATAAATTTCATGGTGGATGCTGAAATATCATATCAAGAGAAACCGGGTTTTTCAAATAATGCATAATTTTATGAAACTACTATGGTCCTCAAATCCAGAAAACATCATGAAAAATCCATATCTCAATGCGAAAATCCATGAATATAATATATGCAACAGAAAACTGTAATATGAGCATATAAAGGAAAATCCGCTATTTAACTGCAACAAGTTAAAATATATATCATACGGTTCCTAAGTTCTCCAAGTCCATATAACATCAAATAAAGGTGAACATGTAGCTATATCCGGATATATGTGTAAACATATAGGTATAGCAATGTATATGTATCTACCTATCAGTAATGATGTAATACCCTCCAGGTATAAGTGTAAGTATGTATTCGAGATGTACATGTAGCTATGTCTCATATGTGTATATACCTATCACTAATGGTACAATACCATATAGGTATATAGGTAACTAGCGTGTAAGCATGTCAACACATATGTGTAAGCATGTAGGTATATAGGCATGCTATATCTCATATGCACAAAAGGAAATAAGGATCATGTCTCAATGTCCCTAAATAATACAATATCATATATGTATAGGTGTTGTGCGTGTCATGGAAATTATTGACGGTGTGTGTGTAGCATACAATTAGTGCTCGTGAAACATGAACCGTCAATAATGGTGTTGTGTCTCATTAATACTAAGTCCATACACAAGAAAATGAGATAAGCAAAAAAGGTATACATGCACAATCAATATCTGTATAGTTCTAGCTAATAGTCATGTCATTTGATCTAGCCTAGACACATAATGCCATGCGGGCAATCCCCCTGTAGATGTTAAATCTACTCACCAACGTTCCTGGCTAAGTAAAGCCAACTACTCGCTTTCCCCTGTTCACAGCGCCCGAAGTCCCCGCCTACGATCCTGAAAGCATATAACAATATAACAAGTATGTAGGGTTACTAGGCACACTAACAAGGCTCTACAAGGCATCGACCATGCCAAAATTAAATTTTTATGTGCCGAACAACCCTAAGCAAGATCGTATACTAGAGTTTAGGCGAAACTAATAGTAAGTAAACAACTTTACTTCTAAGGGAACACGAAATACAACCTTTGTAGATCGGTCCTTCACTTCATTTGCTCCTTGATGAAGTCCCTTCGCTGCGATCAAGGTTCTCTCGGGCTCTTGCATGGCTTCACGAGGCGAAAGATGCGACCTTGCTTGAAGTCTCCGAGGCCAAAGATGATCTACGTCGAGGGAATTCCGACTCAAGCTACTACTTCACTAATTTGAGAATTAGTGAAGCAAACACCCTATACTAAAGTGCTAGTCTAGTAGAGGATGGAGAAATAGGAAGTGGGTTCTCTTTGGATTTTTATTTCTCACTTTAGTTCTCACTTTGGATCAAACCCTAGCAAGCTTTTCTTTTGAACAATGAAGAAGATGAACAAAAGAAAAGAGAAGAGGACAATGATCAAGTGTGTGATCTAACCATGGTGAGTGAGTATCATATACTAACTCTTGTAGAGACTTAACCCTAGGCTAATTGTTATGGTTGGGTTAATAAATATCCATAGTAAAATACAAACTCAAGTTGAATTAGTCAATGCATCCATAAACTTCCACAAGCTTCATGCATTTTTTAATCCTCCACTTGATTTTGTATTTACTTTAAATATTAAAAACCCAAACTAAAAATTAGCATAGTGTAAGTCTCATACACCCATGGATGATGTATCATCAACCATGATACAATAAGATAACACATTTTAATATATATCATATATATAGTAAAGATGTGTACATGTGAGAAAAAACCTTAAGTGAACATGTGTTAGTTAATGTAAACTAGTATATCAAATATACAATTATACAATAAATTATTAAATCAACACTTGACTTAATAATCCGGTCATATCACATATAACCGACTAACTTCCAATGTATCGACTTATCGAATCAACACTTGATTCGATAACCCGGCTATATCATATATATAACCAACCGATACATAAAGTCGCGAGTATAGAATACGGTATCACATACACGCATTATTCTCGGTCCCGCACATATCACATATGCGCCCCTATTTCGTTTTGCCTGAGCCAGTAAAACCTCTATGTAGGACTCTAAAGACTCGTCAATACGCCGGCAGTAGGTGATGATCACATCACGCACCCACAAGTCGTCAGCGGTACTAGCTGGACGTAACGGCTACCCGGGTATTGAGCGATCAAAAGATCAGCAAGCAAGCCCGCTCCAACTCCAGTAAAAGCCTGCCAGTAACACTTCCCGTACAGTCCGGTCTCCTCATCAGATATGTCACATATCAAGTCTAGGGGTGGTAAACGTCAGACCCCAATAATCGATAAGTCGTGCCGATGTGAGGCTCATAACGGGTCGAGAAACTACTGGTAACACTTACCAGTAAATCTCTAAATCAGCCCTGGCCAGGGACTTCCCTGTTATGGCCAATCGAGCACAGCGCAACATCAACCCCCAATACCGGGAGAAACGAAAACCCTCCTATCGCTCATTGCCACCATGTGACTCGGGACTGTACCCAAAAACCACCGTTTTGCACGTCCTCATGGACGTGGTGAGGTGGAAATCAAAGCACAGTGGGAATCACACAAGACTCTATGACGATATCGAGTCTACAGACTAACCTGCATAAGTGTCACCAGAGAACTGCCATCTAACGTGAGGTATAATACCATCTGGGAGTTCTCGGCGAGTCCGTCCAGTGTACCCAGTCTCCACTGAGCACCCGTATACCATCTCTGATGTCAAACACCAATGGATATGGGATCATCCATCGCCCATCTCATGGGTCGAGAAGCGTATACGCTAGTCTACACTGGTATATCGATGCCCCGTCTCGATACACCCACGACTAGGGACCTTGAAGGATGTACTTATGGACTACCATATCCCCACTAGTATGATCCACATCATAGTTCAGGAAGTCAAGTACACATCCTAAGGGCTTTACCAACATGTAACGATAAGACAGTATAAAGAGACAAGTATACATGTTAAAGTAAAGAGAAACCAGATAGCATACTATCATATCGAGAAAGAAAGTCCTCTCTATATATGTCCAAGCATCCAATATAATATACATCATCTGTACAATACCGGCCTCTAGGGCATACATACAACTAATAATCTCCCACTTGCATTAGGGCCAGCTGCTGTAGTATCGCATACCGAGCATCCTGAAGAGTCTCTCAAATTGTATCTGGGGAATCGCCTTCGTGAGTGGATCCGCAGTGTTGTTCTTCCTGTCAACCCTCCAGACCTCGATCTCCTGACGATCAACTATCTCCCGGATCAGGTGATACCGCCTCAGAATATGCCTGGATCGCTGATGGGACCTGGGTTCTTTGGCCAAAGCCACCGCTCCATTGTTATCGCAATACAAAGGTATTGGATACTCAATGGATGGAACCACTCCAAGTTCAGTAATAAACTTCTTGATCCAGACAGCCTCTTTGGCAGCATCGTTGGCAGCGATGTATTCAGCCTCCATCGTCGAGTCTGCCACGGTTTCCTGCTTGGAACTCTTCCAGCTAACCACCCCTCCGTAAAGGGTAAAGACAAATCCTGACTGCGACTTAGAGTCGTCCTTATCACTCTGGAAGCTCGAATCGGTAAAGGACTCCACTTGGAGTTCTCCTTTAATATACACCAAGAGCATCTCTTTAGTCCTTCGCAAGTACTTGAGAATGCTCTTCACAGCAGTCCAGTGACTCTCTCTAGGATCAGCTTGATACCTGCTCACTACACTTAGTGAGTATGCTATATCGGGTCTGGTACATAGCATCGCGTACATGATAGAGCCTACTGCCGAAGCATAGGGTATCCCTTGCATGCGAGCTCTCTCCAAATCAGTCCTGGGAGACATCTCTTTGGAGAGAGTGAGCCCTGAAATCGTGGGTAAAAACCCACGTTTGGACTCTTCCATACTAAACCTCTTTAGTATGGTGTCAATGTACCTGGATTGGGACAATCCCAATATCCGTTTAGATCTATCTCTATAGATCATAATTCCCAATATGCAGGAGGCATCACCAAGATCCTTCATTGAGAATCTTTGTGATAAGAAGAGCTTGACTGATTGCAGCATAGGAATGTCATTTCCTATTAAGAGTATGTCGTCCACGTACAATACGAGGAAGACAACCTTACTCTCTGCCACCTTCTTGTAGATACAAGGTTCATCTACATTTTTGACAAAATCAAACTCTTTGATAACGACGTCAAAGCAGATGTTCTAACTCCGCGATGCTTGCTTTAATCCATAAATGTATTTAAGTAGCTTGCACACCTTCCCGCTGCTACCACTATCTACGAAGCCCTCTGGCTGAGTCATGTACACGCACTCTTCTAACTCACCGTTTAGAAAGGCGGTCTTAACATCCATTTACCAGATTTCGTAGTCATGATATGCAGCGATGGCAAGCATGATCTGGATGGATTTAAGCATAGCCACTGGAGAAAAGGTTTCGTCATAGTCCACACCTGGTCTTTGACGAAAACCTTTTGCAACAAGTCTAGTTTTGAAAGTCTCCACTTTCCCATCTACACCAAGTTTTTTCTTGAAGATCCACTTGCTCCCAATGGGTTTTACCCCTTCAGGAGCAACTTCCAAAGTCCACACTTTGTTGGTATACATGGATTCCATCTCGGACCGCATTGCATCCAGCCATTTCACTGAGTCCCCACTCGTGATGGCCTGCTCGAAACTAGTTGGGTCATCATCAACCATGATGCAATCCTCGCTCCCACCATCCATGAGAAAACCGTAGTATCTCTCAGGTGGGTGAGGAACCCTACTAGATCGGCGGAGAGGCTGAGGTTCGTTGGGAACTACCAAATTCTCTGGTTCCACTAAATCTTCAGTTGCAGTTTGTGTATCTGGAACCTCTTCCAGCTCTACCACTTTGCCACTAATTTTTTTAACAAGAAATTCCTTTTCTAAAAAGGTGGCATGTTGAGCAACAAACACTTTTTGTTCCTCACTGTGGTAGAAAAAATACCCATATGAGTTCTTTGGATATCCCACAAACTTGCAAAGAACTGACCGTGCCTCGAGTTTGTCCGGATTTTGTCTTTTGACATAGGCCGGACAACCCCATATCTTAACTCGTTTAAGATATGGCCTCTTCCCACTCCATATCACATATGGTGTGGTAGGTACAGATTTAGATGGAACTTTATTCAATAGGTATACTGCTGTCTCCAGCGCATACCCCCAGAAGGAAATAGGTAACTTAGCTGTGCTCATCATAGAGCGCACCATATCTAATAGGGTGCGGTTCCTCCGTTCCGATACACCGTTGTGCTGTGGTGTATATGAAGGAGTCAGCTGAGAGAAAATCCCATTCTCTTTTAGGAAGTGCAGGAATTCATTGCTCAAGTATTCACCTCCTCAATCAGATCAAAGGATTTTAATACTTTTCCCGGTTTGGTTCTCGACTTCTTGTTTATATTCTCTAAATTTCTCAAAAAAACTTATGATTTGTGTTTCATCAGGAACACGTATCCGAATCTAGAAAGATCGTCAGTGAATGTAATGAAGTACGCAGAACCATTCCTGGCATGTGTAGACATGGGGCCACATACATCACTATGTACCAGTCCCAAGAGTTCCGTAACTCTCTCTCCGTGTCCCGTAAACGGAGTTTTGGTCATCTTGCCTTTGAGACATGACTGGCAAGTGTCATAAGATGAAAATTCAAACGGATTCAAATATCCATCTTTATGTAACTTAGCTAGTCGTGTCGCATTGATGTGACCCAGTCCACAATGCCACAAGAAGGATTCGTTCATTTCTGAACTCTTCCTCTTGTGTGTGTTTGTTATGCTCAGAACTGTTGATTGATTTAGAACATAAATGCCATTGCACATCGTGCCTGATCCAACCAACTTTTGGTTTAGAAAAATGTTCATAACATTATCCTGTAATATAAAATTATATCTCTCTTTACTCAACAAAGAAACCGATATAATGTTGCATATCAGGTTCGGCATGTAATAGCATTCGTTCAGAATCAATGTATTACCAGTTGGCAATACAAGGTGATATTCCCCGACGGTTTTAGCTGCAACAATTGCACCATTTCCAACCCTTATGTCTTTATCACCTTCTCCAAGTTCTCTACCTTTCCTAAGCCCATGTAACTGATTACATATATGGGATCCTGACCAGGTATCTAATACCCAGGACGTAGAGGAAATGGAGAAACAGTTCTCTGTAACGAACACACCCGAAGAAAATGCATCAACATGTACTTTCTTCATTCGGGTGGCATGGGAATCCTGGTATTCCCCTATATCATGTTCAGTCTTATAACTCTTATAAGAAAGAACGGAACCAACGTTCCCCAGCACAGTATAACATGCGGGTTCGGTCAGTACATCCATATTATTATCTTGATTAAGGCATGATATGGTCGCTACCTAGAGAGAGAGAGAAGAAAACACTTTAGCGTATGCTCTTGCAAGATCAGATTGGTTATTATTTTATCTAATCAGGATGGCTCCCATTATTTTTATAAAATCTTCCTTCAAACCCAAAAAGGAAAGACTAGCCGGGATTAATTGCACCCTACAACTTCGCCAATCTTTCAACCAGGCCAGTGTCGGTACTTTGAGGGAGGTTTCCCGTGCTTTCGCACGGACCTAATTAAAGTAAACCTCATTTTCCCAGAGGCGTAACCCCGTTGACACCTTTCTAGACACCTACTTGATCGGCTAATTGTCCTGTGTAAAACTCTCCCGGGAGTAACAATTACTCGCAGTGGGTATCGGGATCCAACTATCTCATAGAAGGTATGCAATCTCATTGTAAATTTCAACACTTGAAATTCCCGATAATATTTTGCCTCAAACGATCTATGACCTTGACAAGGTCAACAAACCATAGACCGTAAGTCAAGTTCAACCCGTCATTTCTTGATTGAATTAAACCCACCCGCACGACCCTTGACAAGGTCAACAAGGCCGTACAACTACCCTAAAACAATCTGCATCATATGCATAAACAGATAAATACTGGTCAGCTAACGCACACTACGCCTTGACAAGGTCAACAAACGCAGCACGAATACTAAGCAGGACTTATCTGAAATGACGGAGGGCCACGACAGGTTTTTCTGAAAACCTATTGTGTAATGAACTTGATATCGTCACAGAATCATGTGAATTTTGAAATGGAGTGATTTTGAGGCTTTTATTAGTTTTGCTAAAGAGATCACTCCCGGTGAAGGGATCTCGGCTCTTTCCTTATGGAATAAGGTGCAGGATATATCATATACATCACTATGCAAAGCAAAACTCCAAAAGCAATTAAAAACAAACCGAGTGTTGTAGAATCTGCCAGTTTTACTAAAGAGGACACTCCCGGTGAAGGGATCTCGGCTCTTTCCTCATCGAATAAGGTGCAGGGTATATCATATATACCGCTATGCAAAGCAAAACTGTAGCTACCCTTTTTTAAAAAAATTGATTCTACAACATCTTTAGGTTTCTTTTATTTTCATTAATCATATTAATGAAGTCCCATCATTTAATTCACCTAAACATCACAGATAAATACGACGTACACTTATGCCATCCGCATTCGCCTCGATGTCCCCTCGTGCACCGTTAGGTTAGGTTACTAACGGCAGAGCGGGGCAGGGCTAGCGCGGGTGTAAAACATAAGTAACGCCTATATAATATATCATATATACTGTATACAGTATTTATCACATTACATCACAGATATCGCAGCAGAAAAAACATATGAAACATTGGATATACTAGGACGTCCGTGTTTTATTGTGAGCCTCTATAAAACACGGATTCCACGGTCGCGATGAATAGCCAAACCCGCACCCCTAGACCCCTATGAGAGCAGCAAGCAACCCTACCAATTCTAGAGTTAGGAGACCTGGACTCGACTCCTCGAGTTGGTCTCCCACTGGACTCCAGAACCCGGTTACTTGTGCTCTCCTCCTTGGGTCTATCCTAGTGCGGAAAAGTAAATAATATACAAAAGGTGACATCAATCTCATCCCGGAAGTGCCCCAATAAAAGAATATTACATACATTTATTTTACATGAATGAAAATAAAAACTCTCATCTCACATAAAAACCCCCGGCTATTCAAAACGCAACGATCCAATATAACATATCCAGCAACACATAACATCACATGTCATCAACGTAAGTAAATATGCGCATCCCAATTGTCGTTGACATATAGTAACGAAACCGACGATATCACATATTACACTTACGGTCACAGAAAAGAAAGTGTAAAACTACAACATTTGGAATCCACAATCTCTTTAGACATCGTAAATCCGAAATATCACATACTTCGCATTTCATGCCTAACTTTGTGAATTCCACATATTGTATCACATTCCAGATAAATAGACAGCATTAAACTCTCCGAACAGATAATCAAATAGCCAAAATTTCCTAAATAGCTCAACACTTGAGCGGAGTTCAAAAATTCTAGAATACGTAACAGTAGCAACGGTCCAGCCGTAGAAGGGTCAAACCAACGCCTCACATGTGGCACGCCGTAATGCCTCAAACCCTAATGTTCAAAAGGCAGTTCAAGACGGTCACATAATCGAGTTAAGGTTTGTTGTCTTCTAGAGGGTCCATCGCGTCACATGCACATATTTCCGAAAGATTTAAACCCGAGAAAAATTCAACACTTGAATATTTTTCGTGCCAGGAAAAATCGAGTTAATGATATCCGTTCGAACATTTTAATACTTTCTAAATTATCCAGAATAACAAAACAAAATTAAATTCTCCGATCGAATCGACGATTACAAAATAAACCCCAAAAATACTCAACACATAAGTCACAATAAAAATACCCAGAAAGATGCAGGAATGGTACTGGAAATTACTGCATGAAGAACCGTCCCCAATACTCCTTCTCTGCCGCGGAACCGCCGCAAATGGTGGCTTAGTGCCACGGTTCCGCGGACACGTGGAGGCTTTGAAAGCTCGTTTTTCATGGTAACCCTCAAAATTACCTGCTGATTTTTTTAGGTATTTTTAATTCTGAAAATACACAGTTTTTAAAAATGTACAGAGAGGGGGTTAACTTTGACATTATCGGGTTCGATCGGGGTTTTAACTTCGTTAACACATCGCCTAATGCTCTAGCTAGGCTCTGATACCACTGTAGGGTTACTAGGCACACTAACAAGGCTCTACAAGGCATCGACCATGCCAAAATTAAATTTTTATGTGCCGAACAACCCTAAGCAAGATCGTATACTAGAGTTTAGGCGAAACTAATAGTAAGTAAACAACTTTACTTCTAAGGGAACACGAAATACAACCTTTGTAGATCGGTCCTTCACTTCATTTGCTCCTTGTTGAAGCCCCTTCGCTGCGATCAAGGTTCTCCCGGGCTCTTGCATGGCTTCACGAGGCGAAAGATGCCACCTTGCTTGAAGTCTCCGAGGCCGAAGATGATCTACGTCGAGGGAATTCCGACTCAAGCTACTACTTCACTAATTTGAGAATTAGTGAAGCAAACACCCTATACTAAAGTGCTAGTCTAGTAGAGGATGGAGAAATAGGAAGTGGGTTCTCTTTGGATTTTTATTTCTCACTTTAGTTCTCACTTTGGATCAAACCCTAGCAAGCTTTTCTTTTGAACAATGAAGAAGATGAATAAAAGAAAAGAGAAGAGGATAATGATCAAGTGTGTGATCTAACCATGGTGAGTGAGTATCATATACTAACTCTTGTAGAGACTTAACCCTAGGCTAATTGTTATGGTTGGGTTAATAAATATCCATAGTAAAATACAAACTCAAGTTGAATTAGTCAATGCACCCACAAACTTCCACAAGCTTCATGCATTTTCTAATCCTACATTTTATTTTGTATTTACTTTAAATATTAAAAACCCAAACTAAAAATTAGCATAGTGTAAGTCTCATACACCCATGGATGATGTATCATCAACCATGATACAATAAGATAACACATTTTAATATATATCATATATATAGTAAAGATGTGTACATGTGAGAAAAAACCCTAAGTGAACATGTGTTAGTTAATGTAAACTAGTATATCAAATATACAATTATACAATAAATTATTAAATCAACACTTGACTTAATAATCCGGTCATATCACATATAACCGACTAACTTCCAATGTATCGACTTATCGAATCAACACTTGATTCGATAACCCGGCTATATCATATATATAACCAACCGATACATAAAGTCGCGAGAATAGAATACGGTATCACATACACGCATTATTCTCGGTCCCTCACATATCACATATGCGCCCCTATTTCGTTTTGCCTGAGCCAGTAAAACCTCTATGTAGGACTCTAAAGACTCATCAATACGCCGGCAGTAGGTGATGATCACATCACGCACCCACAAGTCGTCAGCGGTACTAGCTGGACGTAACGGCTACCCGGGTATTGAGCGATCAGAAGATCAGCAAGCAAGCCCGCTCCAACTCCTGTAAAAGCCTGCCGGTAACACTTCCCGTACAGTCCAGTCTCCTCGTCAGATATGTCGCATATCAAGTCTAGGGGTGGTAAACGTCAGACCCCAATAACCAATAAGTCGTGCCAATGTGAGGCTCATAACGGGTCGTGAAACTACTAGTAACACTTACCAGTAAATCTCTAAATCAGCCCTGGCCAAGGACTTCCCTGTTATGGCCAATCGAGCACAGCGCAACATCAACCCCTAATACCGGGAGAGACGAAACCACTCATATCGCTCATTGCCTCCATGTGACTTGGGACTGTACCCAAAAACCACCGTTTTGCACTCCCTCATGGACGTGGTAAGGTGGAAATCAAAGCACAGTGGGAATCACACAAGACTCTATGACGATCTCGAGTCTACAGACTAACCTGCACAAGTGTCACCAAAGAACTGCCATCTGACGTGAGGTATAATACCATCTGGGAGATCTCGGCGAGTCCGTCCAGTGTACCCAGTCTCCACTGAGCACCCGTATACCATCTCTGATGTCAAACACCAATGGATATGGGATCATCGATCGCCCATCTCATGGGTCGAGAAGCATATACGCTAGTCTACACTGGTATATCGATGCCCCGTCTCGATACACCCACGACTAGGGACCTTGAAGGATGTACTTATGGACTACCATGTCCCCACTAGTATGATCCGCATCATAGTCCAGGAAGTCAAGTACACATCCTAAGGGCTTTACCAACATGTAACTGTAAGTCCATATTGCGACCCCCGGTGCTTACGGGGAGGCGGAAACGGTATAAAAGACAAATTTTTATCGCAAGAGGCAACATGGACTAAACAAGGTCGGGATCGTGTCTAAACTAAACTAGCAAATACGCTGAAGGGAGTTAGCTACTCGGATGAAGGTTATACCTAAACTTGAACTCCTTCTTCTTGAAATCTTGTAGAGGTTGATGGTTCTCTTTTCGTCGCCTTCTTCCGTCGAAGATGGATCCACCTCGAAGGTTCGACCTTTGGGCTCTTCCTCGATCTTTGAGTGAACTAGGGTTTCCGGCTTGCTAAACCTTTGGCCTAGAATGAGTAGAGAGTGACTAGGGTTTGCTTTTCTTTTTAAAGAGAAGGATTCTCAACACATGAGATGGTTTCTCTTTGCTAGAGGAAGAAGAAGATGAAGAGAGGAGAGAGAAGCTAAATGAGATAATGAGCAATCTTTTCTTTCTTGCAACCATAATGCCAAAAGAAAAGAATTATCTAATAATAATAATTGAAAATGAGAATAGTTGATGGTAATTTGGAATGACCACTACCATGCTTCATTTAATGAAATGTAAGCATAAATCAAGGAGGACTTTTTAAAGCATGATGGTGGTCAACATTCAACCATGGTCAACAAGTCAACCATGGTCAACAAGTCAACAAAATCAACCATAACAAAATTCTCATTTAATTACTATTATAAATAGATAATCCATAAATCCATTAGGGTTTTGAAAATGATAACTGTCAACTGTGCATACGCACCCGTTCCGAAACCCTAATGAAAAATCTCATCCTCCGCCTCAAGCAACTGTGCATACACACCTGCATTCTCGTTCCGAGGAACAAGAATACCGAGATATAAAAGCAACCCTAAAACATATACCAGTATCTGGCTCAAACCAGAGCCTGCCAGTATAATCCGTCCGGACTCCAAACGTGCACAAGTGCGCGGATGAGAACGAACCCTATCGCAAAACCATGCGACCTCTACTCTGTTTTGCCCAGAGGCGAATACCCTCTGTGTGGGACTCTAAAGACTCGACACTACGCTGGCAGTGGGTTTAACCACAGACCGCAAGCGGCACTAGCTGTGCGTAACGGTCCCCAGGTAGATGCCGACAAGAAGGCTGACGAGGTGAAACCCCATCTGAACTCCTACTGAGTCTGAATGTGACAGTCTCCGTACAGTCCGGTCTGTTCGTCTGATACATCGCATGTCGGGCCTAGGGGGCGGTAAAACGTCAGTCCCCCAATAGCGGTACAAGTCGTGTCGGAGTGAAGCCCAAAACACCCTGAGATAACACTGGAACCTACCAGTATATCTCACTTGCTCTGGCCAGGGACTACTCGTGTAATGGCTCTCCTAGACACAGCGCGATGTCAACCCCCAATACCGGGAGAGACGAATCCTATCTAACTGTCACTGCCTCCAAGTGCTTCGGGACTGCACCCAACCACCACCTGTTTGCACGACTCCTTTGAGCCGTGGTAGGGTAGTGATCAAAGTGCAGTGGGAACACACTCGAGGCGAAGTGCCAGTGTCAAGTCAGCGGACTAAGCTGTACTCATGTCACCTGGGAACTGATAACTGACGATAGGTATAATACCAACCTGTCAGTTCCCGACGAGTCCTGTCCAGTGTACTCGTAACCCAACGAGCACCCGTATACTATCTCCAGTACGACGTACTGATGGCTGTGGGACAGACCATCTCCCACACTGGGATGAGAAGCGCATACGCTAGTCTACTCCGGAGTATCGATGCCCTGTCTCGATAGTCCTGCGACTAGGGACCTGTATAAGGATGTGCTTATAGATTACCCAGCCCCCACTAGTGTGACTGCCATCACAACGCTGGTAATCAAGCAAAGATCCTAAGGGCTCCACTAATGCGTATAAGTGATATACTGAAATAAACACAAGTACACATTGAAGTAGAAACAAACCAAGTAGCATACTACTATATTGAGCAAGATTGTTTATACAAGGTGAATATCCCAAGCTTCCATCAAGTAATATACAAACTAGTATGATACAGTAATGGCCTCTAGGGCATATACACTAACAATCTCCCACTTGCACTAAGGCCATGAACTGGCGTACCGAAGACCTATCATCTCGATCAGCCGCTCGAACTGAGTCTGGGGTAAGGCCTTGGTGAATGGATCTGCAGTGTTTTCTTCTGAAGCAACCCTCCGAACCTCAATCTCCTTGCGATCCACGATCTCCCTGATCAGGTGATACCGCCTCAAGATGTGCCTGGATCTCTGATGGGACCTGGGTTCCTTTGCTAAAGCTATAGCCCCGTTGTTGTCGCAATACAGAGGTACTGGGTCAACAATGGACGGAACCACCTGAAGTTCTTTTAAGAACTTCCTTATCCAGACAGCTTCTTTTGCGGCATCAGATGCAGCGATGTATTCCGCTTCCATAGTCGAGTCTGCAACGGTTTCCTGTTTGGAACTCTTCCAACACACCGCCCCTCCATTGAGGGTAAAGACAAAACCCGACATGGACTTGGAATCATCCTTGTCACTCTGGAAGCTGGAGTCAGCAAAGGCCTCAATCTGGAGGTCTTTTCCGCCATACACCAAGAACATCTCCTTAGTCCTTCTCAGGTACTTGAGAATGTTCTTTACTGCTATCCAATGTTTCTCCCCAGGGTTTGACTGATACCGGCTTACTACACTCAGTGCATAAGCTACATCCGGTCTGGTACACAACATCGCATACATTATAGAGCCTACCGCAGAAGCGTAGGGTATAATAGACATGCGATCCCTCTCCAAATCAGTCTTGGGAGACATCTCTTTAGAGAGGGTGATCCCGTGACAAGCCGGTAGGTTACCGCGCTTGGAATCTTCCATACTGAATCTTTTCAGTACGGTGTCGATGTACCTGGACTGTGAAAGTCCTAATATCCTCTTGGATCTATCACGATGGATCCGGATCCCCAGGATGTAAGAGGCATCACCCAGGTCTTTCATGGAGAACCTGTGTGACAAGAAACCCTTGACAGATTGTAGCATAGGAATGTCATTTCCTATTAAGAGAATGTCATCCACGTATAAAACAAGGAATACTACAGTTCTCGCTACAAATCTACTATAGATGCATGGTTCATCTGGATTTTTGATAAAGTCAAATTCCTTGACCGTCTCATCAAAACAGATGTTCCAACTCCGCGATGCCTGCTTTAGTCCATAGATGGACTTAAGCAACTTGCACACCTTTCCGCTGCTCCCACTCTGAATGAAACCCTCTGGCTGATCCATATAGACACACTCCTCTAAATTTCCATTTAGAAAAGCGGTTTTTACGTCCATCTGCCAAATCTCATAATCGTGGAAGGCAGCAATGGCAAGAAGGATCCGAATGGATTTCAGCATAGCCACTGGAGAAAAGGTTTCGTCATAGTCCAAGCCAGGTCTTTGACGGAAACCCTTTGCTACAAGTCTAGCTTTATAGGTCTCAACCTGTCCATCTACACCAATCTTCCTTTTGAAGATCCACTTGCATCCTACGGGTTTTACCCCGTCTGGAGCAATGTCCAACGTCCATACTTTGTTGGTGTACATGGACTCCATTTCGGTCCGCATTGCATCCAGCCATTTTACTGAGTCAACGCTCTGAACGGCCTGCTGGAAGCTAGTAGGCTCATCATAGTCTATGATGCAATCCTCTCTATCCCCGTCTATGAGAAAACCGTAGTATCTCTCGGGCGGATGAGACTGCCTACTACTCCTATGGAGCGGCATAGGAATGTCCTGTTCTTTTGAACCCTCTGGTTCCACTAAGCTTTCAGTAATAGTCTGAGGTTCTAGAATTTCATTCAGTTCTACTGCGCTCCCACTTATCTGATTTTCCAAAAACTCAGTTTCCAAGAAGTGGGCATGACGAGAAACAAGGACTTTTTGCTCCTCTGCGTAATAGAATAGATACCCCTTGGAGTTCTTTGGGTATCCCACAAACTTGCACTGTACTGAGCGTGCCTCGAGCTTGTCCGCATGCTGCTTTTTTACAAAAGCCGGACATCCCCATGTCTTAAAGGCTTTAAGACAGGGTTTCTTCCCACTCCACATTTGATATGGTGTGGTAGGCACAGTCTTAGTAGGAACTTGGTTCAAGAGATGTGCAGCTGTTTCTAGTGCATATCCCCAGAAAAATCGCGGTAACTCAGCCTTACTCATCATGGAACGAACCATATCCAATAGGGTTCGATTCCTCCTTTCCGATACACCGTTATGTTGCGGAGTGTATGGAGGAGTACGCTGAGAGAGAATCCCATTCTCTTTTAAGTAATTCAGGAACTCGGCACTTAAGTATTCTCCACCTCGATCCGATCTTAGAATCTTGATACTTTTGCCGGTTTGTTTTTCAACTTCATTCTTGTAATCCCGAAATTTCTCAAAGGCCTCGGATTTGTGCTTCATTAAGAAGACATGTCCATACCTAGAGAAATCGTCTGTGAAAGTAATGAAGTATGAATAACCGCTTCGCGCATGTGTAGACATTGGACCACACACGTCACTGTGTATGAGTCCCAAGAGCTCGCTCGCTCTTTCTCCGTGTCCAGTGAACGAAGTCTTTGTCATCTTTCCCATGAGACAAGATTCACAAGTGGCATAAGACTGATACTCGAACGGATCCAAGTATCCTTCTTTATGTAACTTAGTCAACCGTGTCTCATTGATGTGACCCAGTCTACAATGCCATAAGAAAGCCTGATTGATATCTGGAGACTTTCTTTTGTGTGTATTCTGGACATTGAAAATCTGTGGTTGGTTTAATACGTATATACCATTGCTCAGTGTACCTGACCCAATCAGAACTTGATTAAGGTGAATGTTTACAACATTACTTACAAACGCAAATTCATAACCTTCTTTAGAAACCAAAGATACAGAAATGATATTACAAGTTGCGTTGGGTACAAAAAAGCAATTACGCAAAACCAAAACATGCCCATCTGTCATTCCCAGGTGATAGTCCCCCACGGCTTTAGCATCCATGCTAGCTCCGTTCGCAACTCTGAGGGTCATGTCACCTGCCTTCAAAAACCTACGGTTTCTCAACGCCTGCAAAGAATTACAGATATGAGATCCTGATCCGGTATCCAATACCCAGGAAGTAGAGTTTATAGAAAGACAGTTTTCAATAACATACACACCTGAAGCTGAAGCCGCAACCTGCTTCAGTTCCTGTGTCCTGGCTTTCCAAGCCCTGCAATCTTTCTTCCAGTGTCCACTCTTATGACAATAGAAGCATTCCTCTTTACCAACAAGCTTCCCCGCAATCTTTGTTGCCTTTTCCTTTCCCTTCGTACCCACTTTACTAACACCGCCTCTTGGTTTGGCGGGGGCTTTCTTTCTCTTTCCCTTGGCTTTCGCCTTGGACCTAGAGGAAGAAGATCCTCCTACAAACAAAGCGGGTGTTTCCCTACCCTTCTGTAGGGTGCCCTCTGCGCTCCTCACCAGGTTGAGGAGTTCTGAAAGTTCAACTTCCTTTTCTTGCAAGTTGAAGTTCAGTATGAACTGGGCGTAAGTGGATGGAAGGGACTGGAGAATTATATCCGTATAGAGTTCACTGTCCAACGTGGTCCCAAGTTCCGCGAGCTCCTCAGTGTAGCCAATCATCTTAAGCACGTGGTCCGCTACCGATGATCCGACGGCCAACTTTGTCGAAAATAACTTCTTCGACACTTCGTATCTTGCGATACGAGACTGCTCTCCATACAGTTCTTTTGTATGAAGAAATATGGATTCCAAATCCATATTCTCGTGCCTCCTCTGATGGTCGTTGTCCATCGAGGCAAGTACGAGGCATCTGGCCTTCGCGCTGTCAATCTCCCAAGTCTTACGGATTTCCTTATCCGCGACGCTGGAGGTGGGACCTGGGACGGGGGGAGCTTTGGTGGTAAGAAGATACCCCAGCTTGTCGTAAGAGATTGCCAATTTGACATTCCTGAGCCAATCTTTGTAGTTTGGCCCTGTCAATATGTTTTTATCTAGAAGTAACTTAAGTCCAGTCATTTCGATTTGGTCGCTGCAGGGGGGAGGGAAGAAACACTTTAGCACGATGCTCTTGCAAGTTTAGAATGGTTTTTAATTTGTCTAAACAGGATGGCTCCCACTGTCTCTCGAATCCCTCCTCAAACCACAAAGGAAGAATTAGCCGGGATCAATCCCACCGCACAATACTTGCTTAACCGTTCAGCCAGGCCAGTGTCGGTACTTCGAGGGAGGTTTTCCAACACTTTCGCGAAGTTCCTTAATTTAAGAACCTCTTTTCCCTGGGGGCGTAGCCCCGCTAACACCTTTCTAGGCACCTACTAGGTTTATAGCATTGATCGTTTAGTGAGAAATTTCCCGAGGAGTAGCATATACTCACAGTAGAATCGGGATCCAAATATCATTGCGTGACGAAAATGAAGGAATCCTACCATAATCATCACACTCCAAATGGTATGCAAATCTAGCAAGTTTCAGTACTTATGAAACTCCCGATGTGGATTTTTGCCCCATGCTCTTATGACCTTGACTAAGGCCAACAAATCATAAGTCACATGTCAAGTTCTTCCCGTCGTTATCCAGGTTAATTTGAACCCACCCGTATATACCCTTGACTATGGCCAACAAGGCAATACGACTGTCCCAAACCAACGCATTCTATCTATGCAACATATGAATACCCACCAGCTACCAAACACTGTGCCTTGACTAAGGCCAACAAACACAGCTTGAATACTGTTGAATATTCATATGAAACGACGGAGGGCTACGGATGGTTTTGGTGAAACCGTGAACGTAGTGAACTTGATATAATCGATGGAACGAGATAGCTTTTAGAAGGAGTGGCTCAAGCTCCGCATTTAAAAGTTAGTTTTGAAAAGAACCGAGTGGTTTTTCGAAAGTGTTCCATCGACTTAAACTTGGTTTATTATCTTGCATTAGTTCTTTTAATGCGTGATATTCTTGCATTAGTTCTTTTAATGCGTCCCATCATTTAATCCTACCATTGCAGAAAACAACCAAAATATGACGTACGCTTATGCCATTCGCATTCGCCACGGGGTCCCGTCATCACTCGTTAGGTTACTTAACTAACGACAGAGCGGGGGCTGGGCTAGCGCGGCTGTAAAACATAAGCAACGCCTAAATAGAAAGCAATGATAGACATTACAGATCACAGATGAATACATTGGATATACTAGCAATCCGCAATCCTTTCGAGCCTGCAACGAAAAGCGGATTACACGGTCGCGGTGAATAGCAAATACCCCACCCAAGACCCCTACGGGTGCGGCAAACTACCCGCCAAGTTCCCGGTAGTTTGTGCACCCCTCCATGGGTCTATCCTAGGAGCAAAAACAGTAAAAAGAATTATACAATGACGGCTACAACCCCGACCCGGTTGTGCGGCCAAACAAATAATAATTATTACATCAATTTACATTTACAAATGAATGAAAGAAAAACAAAAGCTCATCTCACATCCACCCCGGCTATTCACCCGCGACAGTCCAACACATTCATATACACATTCCAATATCAAACACAGATCATGTATAACCCCGACTAATCGACTTATAGCGATTAGCCGACGTTCAATACATGCAAATATCACAGATATAACCAACATAGCCAAAGTGCAGTGAAGTTCGGAAAAAAAAAATACGGAATTATAGGACCCCAAAAGTGAATTTCTGTTCTGGAAAATCTGGGCACATATAATATATCTTAAAAATCCCAAAACCAACACAGAAGAACACTGCACGAAAAACGATGCAGAGAAGATAATAAACTGCGGCGCTTCCGCGGCACATGCCTACCTCGTGCCGCGGAAGCGCGGCGGTTTAATCGAATTAGGGCATCGTATTTCTTGTGTGTTCAAACAAAACCCTGAGCCGAATTTACAAGTATAAAGTTTTTCATTTAGAGCAGAAAAAATTTCAACAGAAACTTAGGGTTTTGGTTTTTCCGGTTTTGCGATTTTTCGGTTCCGAACTTCGTTACACTTCACTACCAAGCTAGTTTAAGTTTAGTTAGGCTCTGATACCACTGTAAGTCCATATTGCGACCCCCGGTGCTTACGGGGAGGCGGAAACGGTATAAAAGACAAATTTTTATCGCAAGAGGCAACATGGACTAAACAAGGTCGGGATCGTGTCTAAACTAAACTAGCAAATACGCTAAAGGGAGTTAGCTACTCGGATGAAGGTTATACCTAAACTTGAACTCCTTCTTCTTGAAATCTTGTAGAGGTTGATGGTTCTCTTTTCGTCGCCTTCTTCCGTCGAAGATGGATCCACCTCGAAGGTTCGACCTTTGGGCTCTTCCTCGATCTTTGAGTGAACTAGGGTTTCCGGCTTGCTAAACCTTTGGCCTAGAATGAGTAGAGAGTGACTAGGGTTTGCTTTTCTTTTTAAAGAGAAGGATTCTCAACACATGAGATGGTTTCTCTTTGCTAGAGGAAGAAGAAGATGAAGAGAGGAGAGAGAAGCTAAATGAGATAATGAGCAATCTTTTCTTTCTTGCAACCATAATGCCAAAAGAAAAGAATTATCTAATAATAATAATTGAAAATGAGAATAGTTGATGGTAATTTGGAATGACCACTACCATGCTTCATTTAATGAAATGTAAGCATAAATCAAGGAGGACTTTTTAAAGCATGATGGTGGTCAACATTCAACCATGGTCAACAAGTCAACCATGGTCAACAAGTCAACAAAATCAACCATAACAAAATTCTCATTTAATTACTATTATAAATAGATAATCCATAAATCCATTAGGGTTTTGAAAATGATAACTGTCAACTGTGCATACGCACCCGTTCCGAAACCCTAATGAAAAATCTCATCCTCCGCCTCAAGCAACTGTGCATACACACCTGCATTCTCGTTCCGAGGAACAAGAATACCGAGATATAAAAGCAACCCTAAAACATATACCAGTATCTGGCTCAAACCAGAGCCTGCCAGTATAATCCGTCCGGACTCCAAACGTGCACAAGTGCGCGGATGAGAACGAACCCTATCGCAAAACCATGCGACCTCTACTCTGTTTTGCCCAGAGGCGAATACCCTCTGTGTGGGACTCTAAAGACTCGACACTACGCTGGCAGTGGGTTTAACCACAGACCGCAAGCGGCACTAGCTGTGCGTAACGGTCCCCAGGTAGATGCCGACAAGAAGGCTGACGAGGTGAAACCCCATCTGAACTCCTACTGAGTCTGAATGTGACAGTCTCCGTACAGTCCGGTCTGTTCGTCTGATACATCGCATGTCGGGCCTAGGGGGCGGTAAAACGTCAGTCCCCCAATAGCGGTACAAGTCGTGTCGGAGTGAAGCCCAAAACACCCTGAGATAACACTGGAACCTACCAGTATATCTCGCTTGCCCTGGCCAGGGACTACTCGTGTAATGGCTCTCCTAGACACAGCGCGATGTCAACCCCCAATACCGGGAGAGACGAATCCTATCTAACTGTCACTGCCTCCAAGTGCTTCGGGACTGCACCCAACCACCACCTGTTTGCACGACTCCTTTGATCCGTGGTAGGGTAGTGATCAAAGTGCAGTGGGAACACACTCGAGGCGAAGTGCCAGTGTCAAGTCAGCGGACTAAGCTGTACTCATGTCACCTGGGAACTGATAACTGACGATAGGTATAATACCAACCTGTCAGTTCCCGACGAGTCCTGTCCAGTGTACTCGTAACCCAACGAGCACCCGTATACTATCTCCAGTACGACGTACTGATGGCTGTGGGACAGACCATCTCCCACACTGGGATGAGAAGCGCATACGCTAGTCTACTCCGGAGTATCGATGCCCTGTCTCGATAGTCCTGCGACTAAGGACCTGTATAAGGATGTGCTTATAGATTACCCAGCCCCCACTAGTGTGACTGCCATCACAACGCTGGTAATCAAGCAAAGATCCTAAGGGCTCCACTAATGCGTATAAGTGATATACTGAAATAAACACAAGTACACATTGAAGTAGAAACAAACCAAGTAGCATACTACTATATTGAGCAAGATTGTTTATACAAGGTGAATATCCCAAGCTTCCATCAAGTAATATACAAACTAGTATGATACAGTAATGGCCTCTAGGGCATATACACTAACAGTAACGATAAGACAGTATAAAGAGACAAGTATACATGTTAAAGTAAAGAGAAACCAGATAGCATACTATCATATCGAGCAAGAAAGTCCTCTCTATATATGTCCAAGCATCCAATATAATATAAATCATCTGTACAATACTGGCCTCTAGGGCATACATACAACAAACAAAGTATATATTAGCAATCGACCAATAACACGTACCAACTACGTTTGACCGACGCACCAACTCCAAACATACTCTCAAGTGTTCGTCCAGTGGCTAACGCGCGTAACGACACTACGAAATCAACTCCAGAGCAAAAGCTACACAAAGACACGAACGACATCGGCACGACCCTAGCTAAGAACGCTAAACGACACAACCATCAAGCCTAGACCCTGATCGTACCGATCGCGCATTCACAACACAATAATAAACGTGGAATCTAATATAAATAACGTTGCAACGTCAAAAAAAAAACCACGCCTAAACTTACCGAAATCTAGTAAGCAACATATATCATTTTTAGCTCAAAACTATAAGTTTTACCAAAACTAGAAATCACAAGCATCACAATATAGCATGATTTAACCATACAAACCCTTACTAGAATTTTTAATCTCACCTAATTAGAATTTAGTAAAAACTTAGTTTGCTAAATAGCTAATTATACAATTAGGAAAATATCATTTAACAAACTAGTAACTAGGTTAAGTTTTCATCAAGCTTAACATATCAATTAACCCTTTTCACTAATCAAAACCTAACTTGATTATCTAAAAACTATCTCTTGAACTTCAAAACATGCATACTAAAGCTTTAAATAATCATCTAATTAAGCTCGTTTAAAGATTTAAAAAATCTATTAAGGATTAGGGTTAGGGTTTTATACCTCACAAGAAACACCACTTGCAACTAGAAAACCAAAGTTAACCTCCAAAAAAACCTAACTTGATTAAGATCCAAACTTGATTTGTGATGAAGAAAGATGAGTTATGTTTTGTTTAGGAGTTTTGTGGATTTATTTAGGGATTTTTGATGATTTATTGATCTTGGAAATGATGGAATTGAGCAAAGAAGAACAAAGGGAAGATCATGAAGGGACGATCGGCCAAGCTTGGAAGTAGGGGGATTTTGGTGAACTGTATGGAAATTTCTAGCCACAAAATGTAATAAATGCTCATAAATGCAATTTTGCCACCTTTTCTTTTCTTTTCCTTTTAAAAAGAACCCATTAACCACAAAATATCTAAATATTTGGCATGAATGGTTTAAGTCTAATTCTAGTGATTAGTTTAGCATAGATTCTCATTAGTAGTAATTAACGCAATCCAAAATGTAATTACCACTAATAAAGTGCACAAAAAAATATTAAAATAATATTTTAATTATGGAAAAATTCTATGTGAACCAAAACTTCCAATTGACCCCCAAAGCCCACGCACTAGCTTCATTTTAGCTAAATTAGGTGCCGTCAAGTCTATACAGAAGTTTGATCACAATCGGGTTAAAACGGAAAGCACCGACTATTTTACCCTAAAACGGAAAAATTCGCATAACAATTTCTAAAACGTTACAATCTTCCCCCCTTAAAGAAATTCGGTCCCCAAATTTAAAATTCATCACACGTACCTTCAAAGAGATGAGAAAAAGTCTCCCGTATCTCGCTTGCAGCCACTCAAGTGATCACCTCACTAGACGGCTACGCCAAAGGACCCTCACAGATCGCAAGACCCTTGACCGAAGTCCCTCCACCTGCCAATCCACTAAAACTATCGGCTACTGGTGAACGATAAATCGTGTCCAAGCTAAATGGTCTGATGCTGAAACATGTGAGAAAGGTCATGAAGGTAATTGCGAAGTATCGACACAAGGAATACGGGGTGAATACTCAAAAATCTGGGCGGAAGTGCCATATTAGGCAACGGTACTAACTCGCTTCAAGGATCTCAAAAGGACCTACAATTATGGAACCAAGCTTCCCAAAACTCAACACGCCGTCTATCGGAAAAATCCGTAGGAATACATGACCTCCCACTACGGACTCAAGTCTGCGACAACGACGGTCGACGTAAGGCTTCTGTCTGCACTGGGCTGCTCTCATCCTGACCTGAATCAACTGGATCTTCTCCGCAGTCTCATGACTAGCTGGGGTCCAAAAATATCTTACTCTTGCAGAGTCAGCAAAACAGACTGGCGATCGACACGACCTAACATTCAAAACCTAAAGGTTGCCAATTGGAATGTCTCCTGATAACAGCTATCGAAGGAGAACCCTAACAATGGCAAGTGACGATCCCAACTTCCAACAAACACTTAGTACGTACGCATAAGTCTATCCTCTAGAGTCTGTATAGTCCGCTCTCGCAAACCATCAACCTACAGATGGAAAAGCGGAGCTAAAACTCAACCAGCACCCAAGGCTTCTGCCAAATACGGCTAGCGAACTGGATGCCTCTATTGGATACAACACATGAAGGAACCCCATGCAAATGCACAAACCTAACAAAGAACAACTGAGCAAATTGAGCATAACCGGACAACAACACCCAAATGGAGTCACACCCTGTCTAGACCTAGGTAGACACCACAACGAAAAACTTGGAGATCTGCTCCCATTCCCACTCCGGAACGGTTAAAGGTTGCAACTCTCCAGTCGGTCTCAAATACTCAACCTTAGCTCGCAACAAGACAGACACCTCAAAACGAAATCCAAAACTTCACTCTTCATCCCTGCCCACCCATAACTATCTCACAAGTCACGCCACATCATGGTGGAACTTGGATAACACAGAAGGCTGACTGGTGTTCCTTTTCTAGGATCTCGCGTCTCTACCCATTAGTATCAAGTACACACAACGCATCCCTAAACGTAGCACACCCTAGTCACAAATCAAGGACTCTGAATCTTTACCCTGCCGAACATGCTCAAGTATCATAGACAACGAGCATTGGTGGGCTGTGCCTCACGAAAACGATTAAGTAAAGTGGACGGGTGCGGACATGAGCAAGCTATCCCCCCTTAGAAGAGGCGAACCAAGCTGTACTCCACGATCGCACAAGAACTGTAAATCTGCAGAAGACTGTCTTTATACTGCGCACAACTGGAACAAGCTACCCTCGGGTCTACGACTCAAAGTATCAGCTACCACAATCGCCTTGCCACGGGAAACAAAGGATCTCACGATCACAATCCTTCACAAGCTCTATCCAATGACGTTGTCTCAACAATCAAAATCCGCTGCAGGAAGATATACATTATGCTCTGGTGGTCCGTGAAAATCTGACACGACTCTCCGCACAAGTAGTGTCCGCGGATCTTCAACGCACGACCACCGATGCCATCTCCAGATCATGAGTGGGATATCCTACTCGTACTTCCTCCAACTGTTGGGAAGCATGAGAGATAACTCTATCGTGCTACATCAGTACACAATCGAGCCCCACTCGCGAAACATCACAGCTAAACCACAAAGTCGCCCGAACCAAAAAGCAAAGAAAGAACTGGTGCAGTTGTCAACCGAGTCTTCAACTGCCGAAAACTCTGCACGCATGCCTCAGTCCAAAAAAAAGGAACTCCCTTCCCGGTCAACCCAGTCAACGGTGCAGTGCTACACAAGCAGTCCTACACGAAATGGCGATAAAAACCAGCTAAGCCCAAAAACTGCGGACTTCTGTCCCTGGTATAAGTCTGCACCAAAGCTGTACGGCCTCGATCTTCCTCGGGTCCGTACGAAAACCGTCTCCCGTAACCACATGACCTTAGAAAGTCAACACAATCAAGAATGTAGGAACACTCCAAGAATTTAGCAAACAGCTGGTACTCTCCCAATATCTGCAAGCAAATCCTCAAGTGCTGCTCAAGTTCCTCACGACACATTAGAAAAGACCAGAATGTCATCACTAACACAACAATGAACTGGTCGAGGAACGGCCTAAAGAAATCCGGTTCATCACATCCACGAATGTTGTTAGGGCATTGGTGAGTCCAACGACACCACCAAAACACAAACTGCCCGTAGCACGCACATAAGCAGTCTTCGGAATGTTATCACTCCGAACCCGCAACCAATGATGACCTGATCCCAAACAAACTTAGAAAATGTCTCGTACTCTGGAGCAAGTCGAACAAATCATCAATGCAAGGTAAAGGATACCTATCCGCACCGTAACTCAGTTCAATTGACGATCCATCAATACACAACCTCAAACTGTCGTCCTTCTCTTGACGAACAGAATAGGAGCTCCCCAAAGCGAAACACTTGGACGTACAAGTCCCCCAACAAACAACTCTGCAGCTGATCCTTAAGCTCCCTAAGCGCCGCCGGCTAATCTGGAACAACGTCGGAAAAACTCTCGCACGATGGAAAGTCGGTCTAACAAACCCACCGTGGCTCCAGCATCCCGAATGAAAGCCAAGAATCTCCTCAAAAGCGGACTAGCAAAAAAGGTTGAATTCAAGCTGTGAGGGGCGGCACCACTGTCCTCCCGCACAACAAGAACTGACTCGCTGGGAAAACAAAACCTGACTGTTTTCTCGCGGCAGTCCATAGACGCATACCACATAGCTAACCAGTCCATGCCCAGGAGAACGTAAAATCCAACATCTCAAGAAGGATCAAAATGACGGACGAATCTCTATCTCCTATCCGATTGGCACACGACTGAAATACGTGTCGCGCAATAAAAGAATCACTGACAGAAATTAACACAACAATGGCTGATCTAGCATACACAACTTTCGGCCCAACCATGGCACAAAGGGTGTAAAACAAACGAGTGCATAGATCCCGAACAAAACGAACCTACGAATCAAAAGAACATACGAAAAAGAATACCTGAAAACTCTGCATTGGACGCCCGCGCGTCCCGATGAGTAGAAGCAAACTCTGGTGTCTTCCCCCTACCCGCAACTGGCCGAACTCTTCCTCTGCCAACCTGTCCCCTCTGAGCGAACCCTTCACGACCACGACCTCTCCGAACACGAGTCTGACGCGGTGCTAAGGAACGATTCCTGATGAGGTGATGAAGGCTCCCGCACCAGAAACATCCACGCGATGACTGCTGACCCTCCTGGGGATGAGAGCTGAACGACTGTCCTCATCCTAAGCCTCTGCTACTCCCGCGACGGTTACGAAATCTGTCTCGGCGACTGAACCTCTGTCTTGAGGCTGACACACCTGTACTAGCCCTCCTCGGTCCTCGAACCCCCAAAGTCTCTGGAAGACGTGCCTCGTCAACTAGGGTTGCATCCACTGGTGTTGTGTAAGTGAAGAAATGCTGTATACTGACCGTAAGGAACAACTGGGTAACAGGGGTGGCAAGCTCCTATCGTTGCGCTCTACTGGCCTCAACCAAAGACCTCATCGTCTGGCGCAAGTCCTGCATCTCAGCCTCAAGCCTAGCAATACGATCTGTCGAAGGAGGATCCATCTGCTCCAGTGCAACGAGCGTGCCATCATGGTCAGTCCTCGTCCCACCCGAGTCAACTCTGGCCTCGGCCCTCGCTGCATCACTCTGAGTCCCCATAGTCATCGGTGGCAAAGGCTATAAATGGAAAAGGATTCGATAAGAACACGGAAATCGAACCACAAGGATATGTATCATCACGAAAGGAATTTCAAGCAATTAGTACTTAGGTCACTTTAGGTGGGATACCGTGTCGTGAGTATGCCGCGGACATACACACTTTACGTTACTCTGCTTAAGCTACCTACTTCATCATACCAAGGTCATCTTACACTCCGAAAGATAAAACCTAGCGTTTTGATACCAACTTTGTCACGACTCGAAATTTGGCACGTGGCGGCCCTTAAACTACGCAATGTCTACAGGCGTAACACAATTTAAGTAAGTCGAAAACCCAGCAATCTAAACCATCAAAAGTAGTAAGTGATAAGAACATTGTTAAAACTTTTAAAAATCTCGAGTACAAATTCTTTAAAGTCAAATTTTAGGTTCTCAAAAATTTTGGCAGCACCTCCTTTGTAAAAACTAACCCCAAAATTGAATACAACATAAATATAAGTAAAGCAACCCCAACGGGAGCAAAATCCACTCCCAAAGGCGGAAACAACCACCACAACAGATATACAACGCCGTAGCGAAGAAATAAAAGACAATATAAATAAAAACTGCATAAAAGACCTCTAAGTCACAAAATAACATACAATATCGTCCTCACATCAAGTCTCTAAGTCATACATGAAAGTGGTAGATGGAGAGTACAATGTACAAAAGATAACAATAAACAATGTCGGATAGCCGCAAAACCTACCTATAGCAAAACTGCGCACAGTCAGCCGAAGCGGTATCCGCTGCAAAAGATGATACGAAAGATGAAAAGCCTGTCACGACTGCCCAGAGGGACTACCTGCAAAACACTGTAGCACAACGGGGGTGAGTTGCCAACTCGTGAATAGTAAATAACATATGCAGGTAATCGCAAGTATGCACGTACATCGCGAATCTAATGCATGCAAGCTGATAGCAATAAATGGCCATATGTATGCAGCAGTCGTGAAAGGTACTCTATCAGGTACAACTAATACATGAAGCAATAAATGGCAATATGTATATGCAACAGTCTTGAAAGGTACTCTATCAGGTATAAATAATACATAAATCAATGCATTCAAATAAATAAGGGGTATAGAATAAAACATGTCATCCTCACGGAATCCTGACCTCGTGGCAGGACCAAAGTCCATCAAGACGATCTAAATCCCAAATTTCCTCAAATCAGCCCCTAAATTGGCTCTCATATCCTATAAGATCATATATCCTGAGTGTCCAATACCAAGTAAATCTCATATGACCAGTATCCAATATCAAGTAAATCTCGTATATCCTGAGTGAGTATATTGCAAGATCATTATGATGATGTATATAAATTAGATATGTATACATATATATTAGCGTCCCATTCCACTAATATATATATATATATATATATATATATATATATATATATATATATATATATATATATATGTGCATATATAACAGCGTCCCATGCTACTGTTATATATACTTAGGAGTAAAAATATCATGAAAACAAGTGTCTAATATCGATACATAAATACTGATCTATCAGGCGCTGTCACCACGACTGACCCTCCTGATAGGTAAGTATCATATGCTATCCCGAAAACTCGAGTGCCTAGCTCTGACACTCGAAATTCGACGTATCCATACATACATGACTCCGGTCGGTATCCCCACAATAACCGCCGAGTCATAGGTACTGTCGCCGGTAGGTATGGTTCCCTCACTAACTCATCGTCTACTCCACGAAATTCTTGCCCCGGGGTACCTCCGAGCCCCACCATGTACCCGCACACGGCTCCCTCCGTTCCTCACGTGGGGTATATATATATCAGAACCGATAAATCTCATGGTGGATGCTGAAATATCATATCAAGAGAAACTGCGTTTTTCAAATAATGTATAATTTTATGAAACTACCACGGTCCTCAAATCCAGAAAACATCATGAAAAATCCATATCTCAATGCGAAAATCCATGAATATAATATATGCAACAGAAAACTGTAATGTGAGTATATAAAGGAAAAGCCGCTATTTAACTGCAACAAGTTAAAATATATATCATGCGGTTCCTAAGTTCTCCAAGTCCATATAACATCAAATAAAGGTGAACATGTAGCTATAACCAGATATATATGTAAACATGTAGGTATAGCAAGGTATATGTATCTATCTATCAGTAATGATGTAATACCCTCCAGGTATAAGTGTAAGTATGTATGCGAGATGTACATGTAGCTATGTCTCATATGTGTATATACCTATCACTAATGGTACAATACCATATAAGTATATAGGTAACTAGCATGTAAGCATGTCAAAGCATATGTATAAGCATGTAGGTATACAGGTATGCTATATGTCATATGCACAAAAGGAAATAAGGATCATATCTCAATGTCCCTAAACAATACAATATCACATATGTATAGGTATTGTGCGTGTCATGGCAATTATTAACGGTGTGTGTGTAGCATACAATTGGTGCTCGTGAAACATGAAACGTCAATAATGGTGTTGTGTCTCATTAATACTAAGTCCATACACAAGGAAATGAGATAAGCAACAAAGGTATACATGCACAATCAATATCCGTATACTTCTAACTAATAGTCATGTCATTTGATCTAGCCAAGACGCATAACGCCATGCGGGCGATCCCCTGCAGATGTTAAATCTACTCACCAACGTTTCTGGCTAAGCAAAGCCAACTACTCGCTTTCCCCTATTCACAGCGCCCGAAGACCCGCCTGCGATTCTGAAAGCATATAACAATATAACAAGTATATATTAGCAATCAACCAATAACACGTACCAACTACGTTTGACCGACGCACCAACTCCAAACATACTCTCAAGTGTTCATCCAGTGGCTAACACACGTAGCGACACTACAAAATCAACTCCAGAGCAAAAGCTACACAAAGACACGAACGACATCGGCACGACCCTAGCTAGGAATGCTAAATGATACAACCATCAAGCCTAGACCCTGATCGTACCGATCGTGCATTCGCAACATAATAATAAATGTGGAATCTAATATAAATAACTTCACAACGTCAAAAGAAACCCACGCCTAAACTTACCGAAATCTAGTAAGCAACATATATCATTTTTAGCTCAAAACTATAAGTTTTACCAAAACTAGAAATCACAAGCATCACAATATAGCATGATTTAACCATACAAACTCTTACTAGAATTTTTAATCTCACATAATTAGGATTTAGTAAAAGCTTAGTTTGCTAAATAGCTAATTATACAATTAGAAAAATATCATTTAACAAACTAGCAACTAGGTTAAGTTTTCATCAAGCTTAACATATCAATTAACCCTTTTCACTATTCAAAACCTAACTTGATTATCTAAAAACCATCTCTTGAATTTCAAAACATGCATACTGAAGCTTTAAATAATCATATAATTAAGCTAGTTTAAAGATTTAAAACAACTATTAAGAATTAGGGTTAGGGTTTTATACCTTACAAGAAACACCACTTGCAACTAGAAAACCAAATTTAGCCTCCAAAAAAACCTAACTTGATGAAGATCCAAACTTGATTTGTGATGAAGAAAGATGAGTTATGTTTTGTTTAGGAGTTTTGTGGATTTATTTGGGGATTTTTGATGATTTATTGATCTTGGAAATGATGGAATTGAGCAAAGAAGAACAAAGGGCAGATCATGAAGGGAGGCTCGGCCAAGCTTGGAAGTGGGGGTATTTTGGTGAAGTGTGTGGAAATTTCTAGCAACAAAATGTAATAAATGCTCATAAATGCAATTTTGCCACCTTTTCTTTTCTAATCCTTTTTAAAAAAAACCATTAACCACAAAATATCTAGATATTTGGCATGAATGGTTTAAGTCTAATTCTAGTGATTAGTTTAGCATAGATTCTCATTAGTAGTAATTAACCCAATCCAAAATATAATTACCACTAATAAAGTTCACAAAAAACATTAAAATAATATTTTAATTATGGAAAAATTCTATGTGAACCAAAACTTCCAATTGACCCTCAAAGCTCGCGGACAAGCTATATTCTAGATAAACTAGGTACCGTCAAGTCTATATAGAAATTTGATCACAATCGGGTTAAAACGGAAAGCACCGACTATTTTACCCTAAAACGGAAAAATTCGCATAACGATTTCTAAAACGTTACAAGCCGCTTGTCGTGACTACTCCTGTTGGCAAGTCTTTTGTTGCACGACACGTGTTTTGGTCGTGTGTGTTGGAGATAGTGCCCTCAGAGTCAATTATTGGATCACAGTCACGTGATTGCAATGATTGAGGGAGGACCTGTCCCAGTAGGACAGTCTTACTCAAGATGATAGTATGCTATTTGGTTTATCTTTATCATCGTGTACTGCTTTAGGTGACCTTACAGGTCACTATTGCGCATTGATAGAGCCCCTAAGATTCTTGCTTGACTGCCAGCAGTATGAGGGCGATCATATACGTGGGAGCTGGGGTCTATAAGCACATCCTTAAAAGGTCCCTGGTCGAGGGAGTTTCGAGACAGGGCATCGATACTCCAGAGTAGACTAGTGTATACAGTCGAGACCCCGACGAGGGGCGGTGGCCGGTCTCACAAGCCACTGATGTCAGTTGGTTCACCTAAGATGTATACAGGTGCTCATTGGTGTTAGTTATATGTATGCCCTAGAGGCCATTACTGTACATAGGATGTATATTGTAGTGGATGCTGGGACATATATAGGGAGGACTTTCTTGCTCGACATGATAGTATGCTATCTGGTTGCTCTTTACCTTAACGTGTACACTGATTGTCTCTCTGTTACATGTTGGTAAAGCCCTTAGGATGTGTACTTGACTACCTGGACTATGATGCAGATCATACTAGTGGGGACAGATAGTCTATAAGTACATCCTTCAAAGTCCCTAGTCGAGGGTATATCGAGACGGGGCATCGATATACCAGAGTAGACTAGCGTATACCTTCTCGACCCATACAGATGGGCGATGGATGATCCCATATCCATTGGTGTTTGACATCAGAGATGATATACGGGTGCTCAGTGGAGACTGGGTACACTTGACGGACTCGCCGAGAACTCCCAGATGGTATTATACCTTACGTCAGATGGCAGTTCTCTGGTGTCACTGGTACAGAGTAGTCTGTTGACCCGAGATCGTCATAGAGTCTTGTGTGGTTCCCACTGTGCTTTGATTTCCATCTTACCACGTCCAAGAGGGCGTGCAAAACGGTGGTTTTTGGGTACAGTCCCGAATCACATGGAGGCAATGAGCGATAGGAGGGGATTCGTCTCTCCCGGTATAGGGAGTTGATGTTGCGCTGTGTTCGATTGGCTATAACCGGAAATCCCTGGCCAGGGTTGCTGAGATTTACTGGTAAGTATTACCAGTAGTTTCTCGAATTGTTATAGACCTCATATCGACACGACTTATCGAGCTATTGGGGTCTGACGTTTACCACCCCTAGGCGAGATATGCGACATATCAGACGATCAGACCGGACTGTACGGTAGTGTTACTGATTGGATTCACTGGAGTGTGAGCGGGCTTGCTCGTCGATCTTCTGATCGCTCAATACCCGGGTGGCCGTTACGTTTAGCAGACCGCTTGCGGCTTGTGGGTGTTTGATATGATCATCATCTGCTGCCGGCGTATTGACGAGTCTTTAGAGTCCTACACAGAGGTTTCCTGGCTCAAGCGAAACGAAATAGGAGCGTATATGAGATATGTGCGGGACCGAGAATAATGCGTGTATGTGATACCGTATTCCATTCTCGCGATGAATGTATCGAATGGTTGTATGCGATATAACCTAGTTATCGAATCGAGGATTAATTTGATAAAACGATACATTGGATATTAGTCGGTCATATGCGATATGACCGGATCGTTAAATCAAATGTTGATTTGATGATTTAATGCTTAATTATATATTTGATATATTACTTTGCATTAACTAGTATTGGTTCACTTTTAAATGGATTTTCTCACTTGGATTGTGCACATTGTATATGTGATATACTTTTGTACACAAGTTTGTATCATGTTTGATGATACATGCTCACTAGGGTTTGTGTAAAGATTAAACCATGGTTAGTGGGAATGGTTAGGGTTAAGCATGAGACAAAAATGGTGACTTAGTCAAAGCATCATGAAGCTTCAATATGCTTCCAAAGAAAGCCACCATTTTT
This sequence comes from Agapanthus africanus, assembly GCA_030015575.1. NCBI lineage: Eukaryota > Viridiplantae > Streptophyta > Magnoliopsida > Asparagales > Amaryllidaceae > Agapanthus > Agapanthus africanus. The sequence continues at coordinate 319,565,184 of CM057342.1, forward strand.
CTTTATGCTAAATATTTTTCCAAAAAGGATAGAAATAGATAAATAAATGAATAAGAAAACAAAAGGAAAACCCTAACCATTCCCACTAACCATGGTTTAATCTTTAAACAAACCCTAGTGAGCATGTATCATCAAACATGATACAAACTTGTGTACAAAAGTATATCACATATACAATGTGCACAATCCAAGTGAGAAAATCCATTTAAAAGTGAACCAATACTAGTTAATGCAAAGTAATATATCAAATATATAATTATGCATTAAATCATCAAATCAACATTTGATTTAACGATCCGGTCATATCGTATATGACCGACTAATATCCAATGTATCGTTTTATCGAATTAATCCTCGATTCGATAACTAGGTTATATCGCATACAACCATTCGATACATTCATCGCGAGAATGGAATACGGTATCACATACACGCATTATTCTCGGTCCCGCACATATCTCATATGCGCTCCTATTTCGTTTCGCTTGAGCCAGGAAACCTCTGTGTAGGACTCTAAAGACTCGTCAATACGCCGGCAGCAGATGATGATCATATCAAACACCCACAAGCCGCAAGCGGTCTGCTAAACGTAACGGCCACCCGGGTATTGAGCGATCAGAAGATCGACGAGCAAGCCCGCTCACACTCCAGTGAATCCAATCAGTAACACTACCGTACAGTCCGGTCTGATCGTCTGATATGTCGCATATCTCGCCTAGGGGTGGTAAACGTCAGACCCCAATAGCTCGATAAGTCGTGTCGATATGAGGTCTATAACAATTCGAGAAACTACTGGTAATACTTACCAGTAAATCTCAGCAACCCTGGCCAGGGATTTCCGGTTATAGCCAATCGAACACAGCGCAACATCAACTCCCTATACCGGGAGAGACGAATCCCCTCCTATCGCTCATTACCTCCATGTGATTCGGGACTGTACCCAAGAACCACCGTTTTGCACACCCTCTTGGACGTGGTAAGATGGAAATCAAAGCAAAGTGGGAACCACACAAGACTCTATGACGATCTCCGGTCAACAGACTACTCTGTACCAGTGTCACCAGAGAACTGCCATCTGACGTAAGGTATAATACCATCTGGGAGTTCTCGGCGAGTCCGTCCAGTGTACCCAATCTCCACTGAGCACCCGTATATCATCTCTGATGTCAAACACCAATGGATATGGGATCATCCAATACCCATCTGTATGGGTCGAGAAGGTATACGCTAGTCTACTCTGGTATATCGATGCCCCGTCTCGATATACCCTCGACTAGGGACTTTGAAGGATGTACTTATAGACTATCTGTCCCCACTAGTATGATCTGCATCATAGTCCAGGTAGTCAAGTACACATCCTAAGGGCTTTACCAACATGTAACAGAGAGACAATCAGTGTACACGTTAAGGTAAAGAGCAACCAGATAGCATACTATCATGTCGAGCAAGAAAGTCCTCCCTATATATGTCCCAGCATCCACTACAATATACATCCTATGTACAGTAATGGCCTCTAGGGCATACATATAACTAATAATCTCCCACTTGCACTAGGGCCATCTGTAGTAGTGGTTGTAGTATCTCATACTCAACCATCCCATAAAAGTCTCTCTCTGGGAATAGGCCTTTGTGAGTGGATCCGCCGTGTTGTCCTCTGAGTCTACTCTCCTTACCTCGATCACCCTGGAGATCAACCATCTCCATGATCAGGTGATACTGCCTTAGAGTATGTCTGGATCACTGATGGGACCGGCGTTCCTTGGCATAAGCCACAACTCCATTGTCTCACAATGGTTGGAACGTAGTTCATCTCATGAACCAATATACACCCAAACAGCCTCTTTGGTAGCATCTTAAGTAGCGATGTATCCTGCCTTTATCGTCTAATATGTCACGGTATCTAGCTTGGAACTCTTCCAACATACCGTCCCTTTACTGAGGGTAAAGACAATGCCTGTGACTGACATTCAGTCGTCTTTATCACTCTGGAACCATTCCAGTGATTCTCCCCAGGGTCGATTGATACCTTCTCACTACAACTAGTGAGAATCCTAACATCCATTTAGATCTATCTCATAGATCCAAAACCCAAGATTTAGGAGGTATCACTTTGATCCTATATGGAGAATCATTGTGATAAGCGGAGATTGACCGAGCGTAGCATAGGAAACTCCTTCCCTATCAAGAGCATGTCATCCACGTACTCTACGAGGATTAACACCATACTCCCTACTACCTTTTTGTTTATACAAGGTTCATCTACCATTTTGATGATGTCAAACTCTTTGACTAATCACATCAAAACAGATGTTCCAACTCCGCGATACCTGCTTTATCCTATAAAGCATCTTGTATACGTTTCCGCTGCTCCCACTGTCTACGAAGCCCTCTGGCTGTGTACTTATAAACGTTTTCTTCTAAAACATCATTTAGAAAAGCAGTCATGGCACCCAACCGCCAGATATCGTAGTCATGGTATGTAGCCGTGGCAAGTAGGATCTGGATGGACTTAAGCATAGCCACTTGAAAAAGGTTTCATCATAATCCATGCCTGGTCGATGACGAAAAGCTTTAACAAGTCTAGCTTTGAAAGTCTCAACTTTTCCATCTACACCAAGTAATCTTCTCAAGATATAGTTGCTCCTGATGGGGATTTAACCCTTCAGATATAGCAACCAAAGTCCATACTTTGTTGGTGTACATGGATTCCATCTCAGATCGCTAAGCATCCAACCATTCTTACAGAGTCCCACTCTCGATGGCCAGCTCGAAGCTAGTTGGGTCATCATCTCATGATGCAATCCTCGCTCCCACTGTCATAGAGAAACAGAAGTATCTCTCAGGTGGGTGAGGAACCCTACTAGATCGGCGGAGAGGCTGAGGTTCATCGGTGTCTATTGAATCCTTTGGTTCTACCAAATCATTTGGTGTAGTTTGCATAGCTGGAACCTTTCCAGTTCTACATAACTGACCTTGCCTCGAGCTTGTCCGGATTTTGCTTTTAGACATAGGCCAGACAACCCCAAATCTTAACCAACTTAAGATATGGGCTCTTCCCTTTCCATATCACATATGAAGCGGTAGGCAACTGATTTGATTGGAACCCAATTCAATTGGTATGCAGCTTCTCAAGTGCATAACTCCCAAAAGGAAATACGAAACACAGTAGTACTCATCATAGAGCACACCATATCACATAGGGTGCTATTGCTCCGCCCCGATATACCATCGTTCTATGGTGTATACGGAAGAGTAATGCTGAGAGAGAATCTCATTCTCCTTTAGAATAATCCAGGAATTCCATGCACAAGTATTCTCCTCCCTGATCTCATCATAGGACATAATACTTATACCCGTATTTTGGTTCTCTACTTCTCGCTTATATTCTGTGAATATCTCAAAAGGTTCGGACTCATGTTTCAACAGGAACATATGACTGAATTTTGAGAGATTATCAGAGAATATAATGAAGTATAAAGAACTAGTCCTGGCATGTGTAGACAGGGGACCTTACATACATCAACATGTATCATCCCAAGAGTTCACTAACTCTTTCTCTGTTTCCAATAAACAGAGCTGGTGTCATTATATCTTTGTGACATGACTGGCAAGTTTCACAAGATGTAAATTCAAACTGATTTAAATATGCATCTAAAATGTAACTTCAGCCAGTCGTATCGCATTGATATGACCCAGTCTACAATGCCTCAAGAAGGATTCGTTCATTTCTGAACTCTTCCTCTTGTGTGTGTTCCGTATACTAAAGAACTGTTGTTTGATTTAGAACATCAATGCTTTTAGATAACGTGCCTGAACCGATCAATTTTTGATATAGGAAATGTTCAAAACATTATCCAACAATACAAAATTTTATCATTTCTTTACTAATAAAGAGATAGATATGATTTTGTATATCAGGTTCGGTATCTAATAACATTCGTTCAGAATCAATGTATTGGTCATACAGGGTGACAGTGACCAACAGACTTGGCTGCAACACTTGCCCCGTTCTCTGTCTCATGAAACTTATCACCCGTTCTCAGTTCTCTACCTTTCTGTAGCCCTATGTAACATATTACATATGCGGGATCCTGATCCGGTATCATATACCCAGGACGTAAAGGACACTGAGAAACAGTTCTATATAATGAACACACCCGAAGATGATGCATCATATGCACTTTCTTCGTTTGGGCGGCACGGGAATTCTGGTAATCCCCTATTTCCTACTCTGTCTTATAACAATTATAAGTTGGAGCGGGACCAACGTTCCCCAGCTCAGTATAACAAGCGGGTTCGGTCAATAATCCGTATTATTATCTTGATTAAGGCGTGATATGGTCGCTACCTGGAGAGAGAGAAGAAAACACTCAGCGTGCGCTCTTGCAAGAATAGATTGGTTATTATTTTATCTAATTGGGATGGCTCCCACTGCTTTTTATCAAATCTTCCTTCAAACCCTAAAAGGATAGACTAGCCGGGATTAATTACACACTACAAGTTTGCCAATCTTTCAGCCAGGCCAGTGTCGGTACTTTGAGGGAGGTCCCCCGTGCTTTCGCACGAACCTAATTAATGTAAACCTCGTTTTTCCAGAGGCATAACCTCGTTAACACCTTTCTAGACACCTACTTGATCGGCTAATTGTAATGTGTAAAACTCTCCCAGGAGTAACTCTTACTCGCAGCGGGTATCGGGATCCAACTATCTCATAGAAGGTATGCAATCTCATTGCAAATTTCAACACTTGAAATTCCCGATAATATTTTGCCCCTAGCAGCTATATGACCTTAACATAGTCAACAAATCATAAGTGCTAGTCAAGTTCAACCCGTCATTTCCCGATTGAATTAAACCCACCCGCACGACCCTTAACATAGTCAACAAAGTCGCACGACTACCCTAATCCAATCGCATCATATGCTTATGCAGATAAGTACTAATTAGCTACCGCACACTACGCCTTGACAAAGGCCAACAAACGCAGCACGAATACTAACTACTACTTATCTGAAATGACGGAGGGCTACGACAGGTTTTTCTGAAAACCTATTGCGTAATGAACTTGATATCGTTGTAGAATCAAATGATTTTGAAATGGAGTGCTTTTGAGGCTTTTCTAGTTTTGCTAAAGGAATCACTCCCGGTGAAGGGATCGTCGGTCCTTTCCTCGTCGAATGAGGTGCGGGATATATCATATATATCGCTGTGCATAGCAAAAACTCTTAAAAGCAATCAAAAGACAAACCGAGTGTGTAGCATCTGCCAGTTATTGCTAAAGGAGTCACTCCCGGTGAAGGGATCTCGGTCCTTTCCTCATCGAATAAGGTGCAGGATATATCACATATACCGCTGTGCAAAGCAAGAACTGTAGCTACCAGTTTTATTTTTGAAATTCGATTCTACAACATCTTAGGTTTCTTTTATTTCATTAATCATATTAATGAAGTCCCATCATTTAAGCACCTAAACATCACAGATAAATACGACGTACACTTATGCCATCCGCATTCGCTTCGATGTCCCCTCGTGCACCGTTAGGTTAGGTAACTAACGGCAGAGCGGGGCAGGGCTAGCGCGGGTGTAAAACATAAGTAACGTCTATATAATATATCATATATACTATATATAGTATCTATCACAGAACATCACATGATCACATCACAGATATCGCAGCAGAAGAATCATATGAAATATTGGATATATTAGGACGTCCGTGTTTTCAATACGAGCCAGTATAAAACACGGATTCCACGGTCGTGATGAATAGCCAAACCCATACCCCTAGACCCCTACGAGAGCGGCAAGCAACCCTACCAATTCTAGAGTTAGGAGACCCGGACTCGACTCCTCGAGTTGGTCTCCCACTGGACTCCAGAACCCGGTTACTTGTGCTCCCCTCCTTGGGTCTATCCTAGTGCGGAAAAGTAAATAATATACAAAAGGTGACATCTTCCGCAACCTGGAAGTGCCCCAATAAAAGAATATTACATACAAGTTTTTACATAAATGAAAATGAAAAACACTCATCTCACATAAAAAACCCCGGCTATTCAAACACGACGGTTAGGGTTAAGGATGATGACAAAATGGTCACTTTAGTCAAAGCTTCATGAAGCTTCATCAAGCTTCATGAAAGAAACCATTTTGTTATCTTTTTATTTATTTATCAAAAAAGAATAGATAAATAAATAAGTAAATAAATCAAAACCCTAACTATTAACATAACCATGGTCTATTCTCTACACTTAACCAAGATTAGAAGATGATAAGTATTGATTTTTATTATTCTTTTAATAAGACTTATCATAATTCTAGCTTCATCTTCTTCTTCATCTTCAAGAGAGAAAGCTTGATGCCATCAATGGCAACTTGAGCTCTAAAGTGAGAAATCCAATTCTAAAGTGAACCCACCTCCTATTTCTTCACCCTCTACCTCTTGCCAAGTTGTTTTGGGTGTTTTCTTCACAAGTTTCACAACTTGGTGAAGTCGGAGCTTGAACTTGTGAAACCTCGACGTAGATCATCTTCGGCACGAAGCCGACGACCTAGTCCGCCCAATTCTCCGATGAAGCCGACATTTGAGTTCGGGATTCGAGATGGACAGCGAGAAGACGCCTACGTAGAGCTAAGGAAGTGGAGAACCGGATCTACAAAGGTTGTAGCCTCTCTCCTTTAGTTAAGATGTTAACTAGTTTCGTTTATCGCCTAAATTTCTAGTTAACGATCCGTATTAGGGTTTCTCGGCACCCATAAAATTCGAAATTGGCATGGTTGATGCCTTGTGAGACCTCTATAGTGTGCCTAGGAACCCTACAGTGCTCCCACTTCACCAAGTCATGAAACTTGTGAAGAAAACACCCTATACTACTTGGCAAGTGGTAGAGGATGAAGAAATAGGAGGTGGGTTCACTTTAGAATTGGATTTCTCACTCATTTCATCAATCCACCATTGATGAAGTCAAGCTTCTTCATCTTGAAGAAGAAGAAGAAGAAGATAATATTATGATAAGTGTTGTAGAATAATTGAAAAAGAATTATTCATATCATAACTTGAACCATGGTTAGATGTAGAGAGTTAACTCAAGTTAGATGAATGGTTAGGGTTTTAAGAAGAAGACAAAAAGGTTACATGAGTCAAAGTTGCATGAAACTTCAAGAAGCTTCATGTAAGAAAGCAACCTTTTTATTTTCTTTTCACTTTTTCTTTTAATCCAAATTAAAAGATAAATGAATGAATAAATGAATAAAAACCCTAACCATTTACTTAACCATGATTTAACTCTTTACATAAACCCTAGCAATCATGTATCATCAAACATAATACAATCAAGTGCATAAAAATATGACTTGGTGAAGCTTGATGAAGCTTCATGAAGCTTTGATACCACTGTAGGGTTCCTAGGCACACTATAGAGGTCTCACAAGGCATCAACCATGCCAATTTCAAATTTTATGGGTGCCGAGAAACCCTAATACGGATCGTTAACTAGAAATTTAGGCGATAAACGAAACTAGTTAACAACTTAACTAAAGGAGAGAGACTACAACCTTTGTAGATCCGGTTCTCCACTTCCTTAGCTCCACGTAGGCGTCCTCTCGCTGTCCATCTCGAATCCTTGACTCGATCGTCGGCTTGATCGGAGAATTGGGCGGACTAGGTCGTCGGCTTCGTGCCGAAGATGATCTACGTCGAGGTTTCACAAGTTCAAGCTCCGACTTCACCAAGTTGTGAAACTTGTGAAGAAAACACCCAAAACAACTTGGCAAGAGGTAGAGGGTGAAGAAATAGGAGGTGGGTTCACTTTAGAATTGGATTTCTCACTTTAGAGCTCAAGTTGCCATTGATGGCATCAAGCTTTCTCTCTTGAAGATGAAGAAGAAGATGAAGCTAGAATTATGATAAGTCTTATTAAAAGAATAATAAAAATCAATACTTATCATCTTCTAACCTTGGTTAAGTGTAGAGAATAGACCATTTTGTCATCATCCTTAACCCTAACCATTCTCACTTGGAAGCATATTGAAGCTTCATGATGCTTTGACTAAGTCACCATTTTTGTCTCATGCTTAACCCTAACCATTCCCACTAACCATGATTTATTCTCTACACTTGACCATGGTTTGGTTATGATAAGTATTCTTTTAATTTTCTTTTTGGAATTAACATATGATAACATTATCTTCTTCTTCTTCTTCAAGATGAAGAAGCTTGACTTCATCAATGGTGGATTGATGAAAAGAGTAAGAAATCCAATTCTAAAGTGAACCCACTTCCTATTTCTTCATCCTCTACCTCTTGCCAAGTAGTAGAGTGTGTTTTCTTCACAAGTTTCATGACTTGGTGAAGTGGGAGCTTGATCTAGTGATGCCTCGACGTAGATCATCTTCGGCATCGACATCGACGACCTAGCCCGCCCATTTCTCCGACGAAACCGACGCAAGAGTCCGGGATCCGATTTGGACAGCGGAGGGACATCATTGCGGAGCTATGGAGGTGGAGCACCGGATCTACAAAGGTTGTATTTCCGTTCTTGTAGTTAATTTGTTAACTAGTTGCATCTTTCACCTAAACCTCTAGCCAACGATCCGTATTAGGGTTTCTCGGCACCTCTAATTTTTGAAATTGGCATGGTTGATGCCTTGAGAGACCTCTTGAGAGTGCCTAGGAACCTTACAATTGGGTTATGAGTACACCGGACAGGACTCGCCGGGAACATGCTAGTTGGTCTTATACCTGACGTCAGATAGCAGTTCCCTGGTGACATGTGTACAGGTTAGTTCATCGACCTGAGATCATCATTTGTCTCGTGTGAGTTCCCACTGTACTTTGATTACTACCCTACCACGCTCAAAGGAGACGTGCAAACAGGTTTTAGTTGGGTACAGTCCCGAGCCACATGGAGGCAGTGAGCGGATCTACAGGGGCTCGTCTCTCCTGGTATTGGGGGTGAGGTCGCGCTGTGTCTAGGAGAGCCATTACACGAAGTCCTTGGCCAAGGCAGGAGATTTACTGGTAGGTATTCCAGTAGTATCTCAGGGTGTTCTGGGCTACACTCCGACACGACTTGTACCGCTTTTGGGGGTCTGACTTTTACAAACCCGCTAGGCCCGCCATGCGATGCTCATAGACGAACGGACCGGACTGTACGAATATTGTCACTGACAGGCTCAGTAGGGTGTCAGGATGAGTTCGCTCATCGACGTCCCTTTTGGTCAATACCTGGTAGCCCGTTACGTATGGCTAATACCTCTGACGTGCTAGTGGTTAAATCCACAGCCAAGGGATTGACGAGTCTTTAAAGTCCCCCACAGACCGTTTTCTCAAGTTTCGGGCGAAACGCTGTAGAGGCCGTATGGAGATATGGCAGGGTTCGATCATGTACGTGCGGTATTGCACGGATCATGATCGGACGGATAATACTAGCGGGCTTTGGTTTAAGCCAGATCCTAGTATTGTACAGTGTAGATTTTGTCTCATTGCATTTGTATTCGGTCGGAATACAAATGCGGGTATGTATATACAGTAGCGGGGTTTTCCTGTAATTTATTACGGGATCGTTTTTCTGAAGTTGCCAGTTTGCATTCCGTTTCGGCCATTTTCCTTTGTATCTTTCCTTGGCTGAAAATTGGTGGAGGAGGGCTTATTTGCAATTGTGCAAATTAGCATTGTGGAGGGTGGTCTTTGTATTTTGTTGCATCATGATGGTTTCATGATGGTTCCACCATCCCTTGACTTTCTTTGGAGTTATGATGGCTTGACCTTTGGAGTTATGATGGATGATGGAGTGTTGGATTTTGTTGGTGATCATTTCTTCTCATCATACTCTCTTGCATTATTGATCCAACCCTTTGGACTTTTTCCCTCTCCAATTTTCTTTACATGGCCGACCACTAAGAGAGGTGGGGGCTGTCCAATTTTTAGGAGATGAAAAATGAGTCTCATTTCCATGCTAAAAATCCCTTAGTTCATCCAAAAAGTTGATAGTTCATTTTCTCCACCAAAAGGCAACTTCTAATAACCCCAAATGAGACAAAGCTTTCTACACTATTCTACAGCAATTCTTGGACACGTCGACTCGCCAACTTCGTGCCCGAGTTGCCTCGGTCCAGAGGTGGGAGCCCGTAAAATAACCCGGCGATGTGGTGCCCTTCCGACGAAGAGATGAAGACCGGAGATTCCGCGGGGAGATCGGGACGACGACGAGAAGACTGAAGGACACGGATCGCTCGGTATATCTCTCTACCCCTTCTCTAGTTAGCTAGGATTAGATTAATGGCCCGATCCAGGATTTTAGTGCGCGGTGGTGCCGGTTTACAAGTTTCGTAAAAGTATCGTTTCCGCGTTTTGGCCTCGGATTGACGGCCGGGGCGCCGCCGTGCACTTACACTGGTATCAGAGCCACGCCATTAACCTAGTCTAGCTTGCTCTAATATGTTTACAAGTTCGATCGAACGGATTTTCCAAAAACCGCGTTTTTTATGCATCAGTTTTCTGTCGAATTCTTTTTGGCTCGAAAAATTTTTCGTACATTGCAAAAATACGTGCAGGGAATTCTAAGCATTCTGTGAAAATTTGGTCGAGTGCAGTCACTATTCCACCGCGAAACCGCGGCCAAACCCATGCTTGGGCCGCGGTTCCACCACCACCTTTACTGTTCAATGCACCAAAATTTTACAGAGAGCTTCTGAGTTGGAAATGTGGTTTTTGGAATGTTCTGTTTGGGCCCAGATTTCTTTGAGTGCTACAGTTGTGCTTGGGGCCCACTTCAGTAAATTTAGTCGATTGAAAACTTTAAACATGTTAGTTCACAGTATTTACATTATATCTGCGACCGTGAATGTCATTTGATCGGTAAATCCTGTCTAACTGCTATAGCCCTTTTAGACGGATTTGCGAACGTGACATTCACGTTGATGTTCTGTGTTGTGCTGTGATATTGCGGATTAGTCATGGGGGATAGCCTGGATGCAATGGTAGTACAGTTTGGTTGTATATGTACATTTGATATTGCGGGGCGAGCGTCCGACATGTGGACTGCCGTCACTGCCTGTTTGTATATTATTCTTTTGGGGCACGACCGGGCTGAGGTCGATGTACCCGTTGTATGTATATTTTATTTTCTGTACTAGGATTACCCCAATGTGGGGTGCACGGATAGCCGGGTTCTAGAGGGCAACGGGCCCGCATCTCATGGCTTTGAGACGGAGGGGGCTTCACTCTAGAATTGGTGGGCTATTCGCCGCACTCGTAGGGGTACAGGTTGACCCAGGAGGGGTGCCCAAGTTACCGGATTCCATGAAATGCTGGATGGTCCATTCACGTTGTTGAAGGGGGCTGCCTCGCTTCAGGTTTTGGCGGGTAACTTTCCGCGCCCGTAGGGATCTAGGATTTCATTGCACAGGCTATCGACACGACCAGGGGAACGTCGGGTTTCAGTAGCAGCTCTATGAAACCCGGGGATCCCAGATATCTGTATTGTTCTGTGATGCTTATTACATTTCTGTGATGTTGCATTTTATCATGCCTTGAGTGAATATTATATATTGATATATATACTAGTAGATGTTGTATATGTTTTGCATCCGCGCTAGTCCAGTCCCCGCTCTGTCGTTAGTTAAGTAACCTAACGGGTAATGACGGGACCCAGTGGCGAATGCGGATGGCATATACGTACATCATTATTTTCGTTCTTTATTGGTGTGATCAATTGATGGGACTGCATTGATTCGGATCAATGCAAGCTAAAAAAACCTATTCTGATGTTGTTGGAACATTTTTCAAAAAAAAGCTGTTATTGCAAGGACGTTCACTTTTGTTTTGCACAGTGGTATTCAGTTGGAATATCCTGCACCTCAGTCGATGAGGCAAGGGCCGAGATCCCTTCACCGGGAGCGACCCCTTAGACAGAAGTTTGCGTCAGGGTAATAACTTCACTATAGTCGTTTACTTTTGCTTTGCATCGTGGTATTCAGTTGGAATATCCTGCACCTCATTCTACGGGGAAAGAGCCGAGATCCCTTCACCGGGAGTGACCTCTTTAGCAAAGGTTTTCGCCACTATATTTTTATAAAGCTATCCAGTTCCTTCAACGATATCAAGTTCATTACGTTAAAGGTTTTTCGCCAAAAACCATTCGTAGCCCTCCGTCGTTTCAGACGGGTAGCACGTAGTATTCATGCTATGTTTGTTGACCTTCGTCAAGGCATAGTGAATGGTAGCTGCTTGTTACCTTTCTGCTGCATAGATAGATGCGTTGGTTTGGGACAGTCGTATAGCCTTGTTGACCTTCGTCAAGGACTTGTACGGGTGGGTTCAAATTAACCTGGACAATAACGGGTAGAAGTTGACATGTGACTTATGATTTGTTGACCTTCGTCAAGGTCATAAGAGCATGGGGCAAAAATCACATCGGGAGTTTCTAAAGAAACAGAAACTTTCAAGATATGCGCATACCTTCTGGAGTGTGATAACGTGAGCGGATTCCGTCACGTTATCATGCGATGATAGTTGGATCCCGATTCCCACTGATGAGTTGGTTTACTCCTCAGGTGATCCCGACTAATTCTTCTTTCAGGTTTGGAGGAGAATTTGACGTTACAGTGGGAGGTTTCCTGATTAGATAAAGTGATAACCATTCTGATCTAGGTTAGAGTGCATGCTGAGTGTTTCTTTTCTCTCTCTCTTTGGCAGCGATCATGACCCGACCTAAACTATGACTCAGTGACCAAGTTGACCGAACCTTCTTAAACACAGGCTTTTGGATTGTCAGAGTTGCAAACCCTCATTGCCACTCCTACTTTTACCCTTTTCTCCAGGACACCCCGTATTACTACGAACGTCCACTTCCATTGGATAAAATCATCGTATGGTTATATACGAACTCGAAGGAATTTATTCGAGGATGGTTTCCGGTTCTGGAGAAAACAGATAGGACTATTCAGCTGTCTTTTCCTTTTACCTTCTCTCAGATTGCGAGTACTCCTTGGTTTAGGAGATAGTACACCTATTACGCAAATTGGATAGTCTTCTTCCAAACCATAGGCTGGTGCCGAACGGTAGGAAATAAAGAAAGCCGGTTAGCCTAAGTGTGGTGTACAGAAGGTATTAAGTTAAGACAAATAAAGGGATTAGAAAGAGGGCAAAGTAAATTGCGACTGCTATTCACGACCAAACCAAGTATTTCATTACCACTCCTACTTCACCTTTGTATTTCTCCAGAACACTCCGTATCACTATGAAGATCCACAGTTATTTGGATACTCCATCGTATGGTTATATACGAACTCGAAAGGAACTTGTTCCAGTTCGGGGATGGATTCTGGTTCAGGAGAAATAGGAATAAGGTTTATTCAGTTGTCTTTTATCTTCACCTTCTCTCACATTGCGAGTGCTCTTAGGATTAGGACAGTACACCCATTATTCTTATTGGATAGTCTTCTTCCAAAGCATAGGCTGGTGCCGAACGGTAGGGAAGGAAGAAAACCATTTGGCCTAAAGGGATGTACAGAAGGTAATGACTAAAGACATATGAAAGGATGTGGAGAGATGGCATAGAAATATACGGTTATAGTTATGAATCTGGATAATGGAAGAGGCATTACTAGGAATACCAGGATACCCCTACGAAATATTTCAATGTTTCAGTTTCACTGTGTACTGTTAATGGAAAACTGATTTCCCAATTAGACACTTACTCCAGGGTATGTATTTACCAGGTATGATTCTCACATCTGTATGGTTTTACAGATGATGAGTGGGAGTAAGTTATTGGGAATTAGGTGATCGTCCTCATTATATCGGAATTCGTTGTAATTGGTGATATTTGAGGAAATCGCCTGGGCTGTTTGCCGGACGGCAAATATCTGGTTTTGAATATCCGCTGTTATGCACCAATTTCAAATTGATATATCTGTACGTCTATTTTTATAGAGTGAGATATACCTTTTTGAAATTATGTCCATGACAATTACCTATATCAGTTGATGGTTAGGTAAGGAGCATTAAACAGCGGTGTAATCCTTCATAACCATAGTACAGTTTTCAACCTACGACACACAGGGATTGAGTTATCAGACTCAAGGGACTTATACAGAGTATTGTATATTGTCCAGTGTCCATTAAGACAGAGGGGTTGGTCCTCGTACTATATTCGGTTTACTTATGACTTCTCTAATTCTTAGACAAGTGTTTCGTAGAAACATAAGGTCTGAGTTTTGAGAAGTTATAGGTATATGAATAAAGTAGAGAACCATGTGTTGCAAGTATCGGGATTCTTCAAGGTGATCGAAGATGCAGATACTTGTGTAGGGTAATCAGTTGATAGTAATGATTAAGAGAACTTGCTTCTCTTTCAGGTTACTCATAATTGGAAGTACTCCTAAGTTGAGTAATGTTGATCGGCCTCTCTCCATTTAGTTGACATGCACTGGAGACAACTGCATAATTTGAATCTGGTTCAATTAAATTAGTGCCTATGTTTCTATATTGGATATAGAACAGTTCATATCTTAACGATGTTATGGTACGGGGAGTTGTCCGGCTTATGCTTAAAACCAGACTCCGGATAACTCAAGGCACGTTTCTGTAATGGTTGTTTGTGGGTTGACCCAGGCTATGACGAGGGCTGACTTTCTACCGTCTGGAAGATCAATAGTGATATTGTTCTTGACTCGCCACAGTTTTAACAAAAATGGATTTTTCAGAAAACAGTAGTGGGAGTATGGTAGAACTGGAAGTGATTCCAGAACCGCAGACGATTACTGAAAATTTGATAAGAACCTAAAGATTCAATTTAATTTGACATTCCATTGGCCACTCCGCAGATACGGTGGGTAACCTCAGGCACCCGAGAGGTACTCCGGTAGCCTCAAGGACGGTGACAGGGAGGTTCTTGTTTACCCAGACTTGCCATTGTTGTTGTTCCAGGCTGCGAGACCCGGCAGGAGGATGAGTATAGCGTCGTTCTAAACTAGCTTTAGAAGTGTACGTTTATATGACTCTGCCAGAGGGTTGTCGTAGTCAGTGGGAGCAGCGGAAGCATTGGTGGACAAGTGGCTTATGTCTATTTATAGACTAAAGCAGATATAGCGGAGATAGATCATCTATTTCTGATGTGACAGTCATAGGTTTGACTTCATCAGAATAGAGGATGGATCTGTTAAGAAGATAGTAAAGTGTGATGTCCTGGTATTTAGATGACATACACAGAGTAGGAAGTGATATTCTTATACTATGATCAGTTATACTTTGGTTGTCACACAGTGGTTTCTCCACATAGGAATTGGGTATTATATCAGACATTCTGGTTACTAGATCTATGGTTTTAGATCTAGATTTGGGAAGTGTCCCAATCAGGGTACTTAGACAGCATTCTAAAGGTGTTTTAGAATGGACGACTCCTGGCACGGTAGTATACCCGCAGGTGATGGAGTCACCCTCTCTAAAGGTGTCTTACAGACTAAAGTGGAGAGGGATGTGCATGATTGGCAGATCACTTGCTTAGGCAATTGAGTCAATCATGAGATGTCAAGTACCACACCAGATGTTGATTTTGCAGTAGATGCAATAAGTTGATAATAATCCAATCCTAGAAAACCAATCGGAAGCAGTTTTAGAACATAAGTGGAGGTTCTTGGGATATGATAACGGTACCCTCCTTCGAGAGACAGTTATCATTCCAGGCTTCCAAGGTGACCTGGATGACAGAGAAGTTGTCAGAGTTATAGTTTTCTTTCTGACGAGGGGAAGTATTTTGGACAGATGGTCCAGGTCGATACTGAGAGAAGGATGGCGCAGGATACTGATTAAGTTCAGTTGACGATACAGTCTAAGAAGTTTGGATTTGGAGTTCATTTATGAGCTAGGTCCCATCAGATATCCAGATATATTCTAAGATAGGTATTGCTCATTTCGGGAGATGGCTTTCTCCGCGAACTTGAGATAAAGAGAGACATAGAAATAAACATCAAGGCGGATCCACTCACTGAGGCTATTCCTCGAACACATTAGTTTCGTAAACTGGTTTTGTGAGACTGATTAATAGAGGAGTTGGGTGTTCGGTATCACACGGGCTGTGAGTATGCGACATCGCAATAATTAGCCTTGAGTGCAAGTGGGAGATTGTTGGAGATAGTGCCCTCAGAGTCAATTATTGGATCACAAGCACGTGGTTACAATGATTGAGGAAGGACCTGTCCTAGCAGGACAGTCTTACTCAAGATGATAGTATGCTATCTGGTTTATCTTTATCATCGTGTACTGCTTTATATGATCTTACAGGTCACTATTGCGCGTTGATAGAGCCCCTAGGATTCTTGCTTGACTGCCAACAGTATGAGGGCGATCATATACGTAGGAGCTGGGGTCTATAAGCACATCCTTAAAAGGTCCCTAGTCGAGGGAGTTTCGAGACAGGGCATCGATACTCTAGAGTAGACTAGTGTATACAGTCGAGACCCCGACGAGGGATGGTGGCCGGTCTCACAAGCCACTGGTGTCAGTTGGTTCACCTAAGATGTATACAGGTGCTCATTGGGTTATGAGTACACCGGACAGGACTCGCCGGGAACATGCTAGTTGGTCTTATACCTGACGTCAGATAGCAATTCCCTGGTGACATGTGTACAGGTTAGTTCATCGACGTGAGATCGTCATTTGTCTTGTATGAGTTCCCACTTTACTTTGATTACTACCCTACCATGCTCAAAGGAGACGTGCAAACAGGTTTTAGTTGGGTACAGTCCCGAGCCACATGGAGGCAGTGAGCGGATCTACAGGGGCTCGTCTCTCCTGGTATTGGGGGTGAGGTCGCGCTGTGTCTAGGAGAGCCATTACACGAAGTCCTTGGCCAAGGCAGGAGATTTACTGGTAGGTATTCCAGTAGTATCTCAGGGTGTTCTGGGCTACACTCCGACACGACTTGTACCGCTTTTGGGGGTCTGACTTTTACCAACCCCCTAGGCCCGCCATGCGATGCTCATAGACGAACGGACCGGACTGTACGGATATTGTCACCGACAGGCTCAGTAGGGTGTCAGGATGAGTTCGCTCATCGACGTCCCTTTTGGTCAATACCTGGTAGCCCGTTACGTATGGCTAATACCTCTGACGTGCTAGTGGTTAAATCCACAGCCAAGGGATTGACGAGTCTTTAGAGTCCCCCACAGACCGTTTTCTCAAGTTTCGGGCGAAACGCTGTAGAGGCCGTATGGAGATATGGCAGGGTTCGATCATGTACGTGCGGTATTGCACGGATCATAATCGGACGTATAATACTAGCGGGCTTTGGTTTAAGCCGGATCCTAGTATTGTACAGTGTAGATTTTGTCTCATTGCATTTGTATTCGGTCGGAATACAAATGCGGGTATGTATATACAGTAGCGGGGTTTTCCTGTAATTTATTACGGGATCGTTTTTCTGAAGTTGCCAGTTTGCATTCCGTTTCGGCCATTTTCCTTTGTATCTTTCCTTGGCTGAAAATTGGTGGAGGAGGGCTTATTTGCAATTGTGCAAATTAGCATTGTGGAGGGTGGTCTTTGTATTTTGTTGCATCAGGATGGTTTCATGATGGTTCCACCATCCCTTGACTTTCTTTGGAGTTATGATGGCTTGACCTTTGGAGTTATGATGGATGATGGAGTGTTGGATTTTGTTGGTGATCATTTCTTCTCATCATACTCTCTTGCATTATTGATCCAACCCCTTGGACTTTTTCCCTCTCTAATTTTCTTTACATGGCCGGCCACTAAGAGAGGTGGGGGCTGTCCAATTTTTGGGAGATGGAAAATGAGTCTCATTTCCATGCTAAAAATCCCTTAGTTCATCCAAAAAGTTGATAGTTCATTTCCTCCACCAAAAGGCAACTTCTAGTAACCCCAAATGAGACAAAGCTTTCTACACTATTCTACGGCAATTCTTGGACACGTCAACTCGCCAACTTCATGCCCGAGTTGCCTCGGTCCAGAAGTGGGAGCCCGTAAAATAACCCGGCGATGTGGTGCCCTTCCGACGAGGAGACGAAGACCGGAGATTCCGCGCGGAGATCGGGACGACGACGAGAAGACCGAAGGACACGGATCGCTCGGAATATCTCTCTACCCCTTCTCTAGTTAGCTAGGATTAGATTAATGGCCCGATCCGGGATTTTAGTGCACGGTGGTGCCGGTTTACAAGTTTCGTAAAAGTATCGTTTCCGCATTTTGGTCTCGGATTAACGGCCGGGGCGCCACCGTGCACTTACACTGTGCCGTTCGTATTAGAGATAAAGATTCGTCTGTCGACTTGATCCTTCTTGAGATGTTGGACTTCGACGTTCTCCTGTGCATGGACTAGTTAGCTACTTGCTACGCGTCTATGGACTGCCGTGAGAAGACAGTCTGGTTTTTTCTTCCCGGCGAGTCAGTTCTTGTCATGCAGGGGGACCGTGGTGCCGTCCCTCACGGTTTGATTTCAGCCCTTTGCGCTAGTCGGCTTTTGAGGAGAGGATGTCGGAGATTCTTAGCTTTCATTCTTGATATCGGAGCCACGATAAATTTGTTGGACCGGTTTCCTATTGTGAGAGAGTTTCCCGACGTTTTTCCCGATGAGTTACCTGGATTGCCGCCAGAGCGTGAGATTGAGTTTTGCATTGATTTGATCCCCGGCACGGGGCTTATTTCTATACCGCCTTACCGGATGGCCCCGGCGGAGTTTAAGGAGCTTAAGGATCAGCTGCAAGAGTTGCTTGATAGAGGACTTGTGCGTCCGAGTGTTTCGCCTTGGAGAGCTTCTGTTCTGTCTGTCAAGAAGAAGGACGGCAGTTTGAGGTTGTGCATTGATTATCATCAATTGAACTGAGTTATGGTGCGGAATAGATATCCTTTACCTCGCATTGATGATTTGTTTGATCAGCTCCAGGGTGCGGGACATTTTTCCAAGATTGATTTGAGATCGGGTTGTCATCAGTTGCGGGGTCGGAATGATGACATTCCGAATACTGCTTTTCGTACGCGCTACGGGCATTATGAGTTTTTGTTGATGTCGTTCGGACTCACCAATGCCCCAGCAGCGTTCATGGATTTGATGAACCGGATTTTTAGGTCGTTCCTCGACCAGTTTATTATTATGTTTATTCATGACATTCTGGTTTATTCCAAGAGTCGAGAGGAGCATGAGCAGCACTTAAGGATTAATTTGCAGACATTGAGAGAGCACCAGTTGTTTGCTAAATTCTCGAAGTGTACCTTCTGGCTTGATAGTGTTGACTTCTTAGGTCATGTGGTTACGGGAGACGGTATTCATGTGGACCCGAGGAAGATCAAGGTCGTACAGCTTTGGCCTAGACCTATATCAGTGACAGTGGTACGCAGCTTTTTGGGCTTAGCCAGTTATTACCGCCATTTCGTGCAGGACTTCTCGAGTATCGCTGCACCGCTGATCGGACTGACTAGGAAGGGGGTTCCTTTTCTTTGGACTGAGACATGCGAGCTGAGTTTCCAGCAGTTGAAGACTCGGTTGATGACTGCACCAGTTTTATCTTTGCCTTATGGATCGGACGGCTTTGTCATTTACTGTGATGCTTCTCGAGTGGGGCTCGGTTGTGTATTGATGTGGCATGATAGAGTTATCGCTTATGCTTCCTGGCAGTTGAAGAAGCACGAGCAAAATTATCCCACTCATGATCTTGAGATGGCCGCGGTGGTCTTTGCGCTTAAGATTTGGAGACACTATTTGTACGAGGAGTCGTGTCAGATTTTCACGGACCACAAGAGCTTGAAGTACATCTTCCAGCAGCGGGATCTGAATTTGAGACAGCGTCGTTGGATGGATCTTGTGAAGGATTATGATTGTGAGATCCTTTATCACCCGGGAAAGGCGAATGAAATAGCCGATGCTTTGAGTTGTAGGCCCGGGGGTAGTTTGTCCCAGTTGAGCGCAGTTCAGAGACAGTCTTCTGCAGATTGGCAGATCTTGTGCGACAGTAGAGTACAGTTTGAGCTCACTTCCACTGGGGAACAGCTTGCTCACGTCCGCGCCCGTCCACTTCTACTTGATCGTATTCGTAAGGCACAGCCCGACGATGCCCGTTTGTCTGAGATTCTTGAGCATATTCGATAGGGTAGAGATTCGTAGTTCTTGATTGATGACCAGGGTGTGCTACGTTTTGGGACTCGTTTGTGTGTACCTGATACCGATGGGTTGAGACACGAGATCCTAGAGTAGGCACATTAGTCAGCTTATAGTGTTCACCCAGATTCCACCATGATGTATCGTGACTTGAGAGATATCTACTGGTGGGCAAGGATGAAGAGTGATGTTTCGGATTTCGTTTCGAGGTGCCTGACTTGTCAGCAAGTCAACGCTGAGCATCAGAGACCGGCAGGAGAGTTGCAGTCTTTACCCGTTCCGGAGTGGAAATGGGAACAGATCTCCATGGATTTCGTTGTGGGTATACCCAGGTCCAGTCGAGGGTATGACTCCATTTGGGTGATTGTTGACCGGCTTACGAAAGTGGCTCACTTCCTTCCAGTGAATACCACTTTCGGTTATGCTCAGTATGCTCAGTTGTACATTTATGAGATTGTGCGTTTGCATGGTGTTCCCACATGCATCGTATCCGACAGGGGCACCTAGTTCACTAGCTGTCTTTGGCAGAAGCTTCAGGGAGCTTTGGGTACCCGATTGAGTTTTAGCACCGCTTTCCATCCGCAGACCGATGGTCAGTCAGAACGGACTATACAGACTCTGGAGGATATGCTTCGTGCGTGCGTGCTTGATTTTGGTGGCAGTTGGGATCGTCACTTGCCATTGATAGAGTTCTCCTACAATAACAGTTATCAGGAGACGATTCAGATAGCGCCTTTTAAGGCTTTGTATGGTAGGAAGTGTTGATTGCCAGTATGTTGGACCGAACTCAGCGAGAGTAGGATTTTGGGACCCCAGTTAGTTCAAGAGACTACGGAGAAGATCCAGTTGATTCAGGATAGGATGAGAGCAGCCCAGTGCATACAGAAGTCTTATGCCGACCGTCGTCGTCGCAGGCTCGAGTTCGCAGTGGGGGATCATGTATTCCTACGGATTTCTCCGAAGAAGGGTGTGATAAGATTTGGGAAGAAAGGGAAGCTTAGTCTCAGATTTGTAGGTCCTTTTGAGATCCTTGAGCGAGTTGGTACCGTTGACTATCGTTTGGCACTTCTGCCCAGTTTTCCGGATGTTCATCCCGTATTCCATGTATCGATGCTTCGCAAATACCTTCATGGCCCTTCTCACATGATTCAGCACCAGACCGTTCAGCTAGAGCGCGATCTTTCGTTCACCGAGCAGCCGGTAGTTATATTGGATCGGCAGGTGAAGAAACTTCGGTCAAAGGTCTTACCATCTGTGAAGATTCTTTGGCGTGGCCCGAATAGTGAAGTGGTCACTTAGGAGGCTGAGAGCGAGATGCGGAAGAAATTCCCTCATCTTTTTGAAGGTACGCATAGTAAGATTTTTAAATTCGGGGACGAATTTCTTTAAGGGGGGAAGATTGTAACACCTTAGAATGCGATTAGTGTTAATTAAGCGATAATGCGGGTTTTTAGTAAAAAGTTAACCAAAATAGTTTTCAAATATTTGATAAAAATTAATTAATATTTTATTATTATTTATTTTGGGCTTGCACACACTTGTGCCTGTTAACCTAAGGTTAATTAATGTTAACCATGCTTAAGTAGCCATGGCACATTAACCCTCATTTCATTTAGTTGTATGTTTTTATTTAATTAATTAGTTTTAAAAATAAAGGTTTGAATTGGGTTGACTTGAGAGAGAGAGGGAGAGAGAGGGTTGACAATGGAATCATGAGGCATGGGGCAAGCATGGGGGGCATTAAATGAGGAGAGAGAAAAGGGGGCATAGCTCATTCTAAACTCACACCCCCATTTGTCTTCACCACTTTCACACTCCCCATTTCTTTTCCTCATCACTCACACTCTTACAATTGTGTTCTTCTCCTTATCCTCATCCCTCAAACTGAACCCTAACCAAACCATCACAAAACCAAGCAAAATCACCACTAAACCTCACTAAAACCCTTCACAAGCTTAGCTAAACCCCATTAGATGACTTGGAGCATGGAAAGCTAGGGTTTTTGAGCAAGTGTGGAAAGGTAATGATCTCTAACTGTTAAATAGGATGTTAGGATGTTGTGTTGCTTAGTAGTTGTTGTTTAGAACCCTAAAGATATAGTTTTGTGCACATATCGTATTTTTAGTGTCATTTTGGGGTCACTGTATCCTGCTATCACCACGAATTTTTACTGTAAAATCTAGCAATGTAGTAGTGTTGTACTAGAGGCCCTGAGTGTTCACCTGAAGCCCGAACCCCACCTGACCTAATTGGACCGGCGAGATAGGGGAGAATTCCGGCGTCGCCGGATTTCCTGGGGACTGGGGGGTTGTGGTTTGTGTTAGTTATATGTATGCCCTAGAGGCCATTACTATACATGAGATGTATATTGTAGTGGATGCTTGGACATATATAGGGAGGACTTTCTTGCTCGACATGATAGTATGCTATCTGGTTACACTTTACCTTAACGTGTACACCGATTGTCTCTCTGTTACATGTTGGTAAATCCCTTAGGATGTGTACTTGACTACCTGGACTATGATGCGGATCATACTAGTGGGGACATGGTAGTCTATAAGTACATCCTTCAAGGTCCCTAGTCGTGGGTGTATCGAGACGGGGCATCGATATACCATAGTAGACTAGCATATACCTTTTCGACCCATGTAGATGGGCGATGGATGATCCCATATCTATTGGTGTTTGACATCAGAGATGATATACGGGTGCTCAGTGTAGACTGGGTACACTGGACGGACTTGCCGAGAACTCCCAGATGGTATTATACCTTACGTCAGATGGCAGTTCTCTGGTGACACTGGTACAGGTTAGTCTGTAAACCCGAGATCGTCATAGAGTCTTGTATGATTCCCACAGTGCTTTGATTTCCACCTTACCACGTCCAAGAGGGCGTGCAAAACGGTGGTTTTTGGGTACAGTCCCGAGTCACATGGAAGCAATGAGCGATAGGAGGGGTTTCGTCTCTCCTGGTATTGGGGGTTGATGTTACGCTATGCTCGATTGGCCATAAAAGGGAAGTCCATAGCCAGGACTGGTTTAGAGATTTACTGGTAAGTGTTACCAGTAGTTTCTCGACCCGTTATGAGCCTCATAACGGCATGACTTATCGGTTATTGGGGTCTGACGTTTACCACCCCTAAACTTGATATGCGACATATCAGACGAGGAGACCGGACTGTACGGTGGTGTCACTGTCAGGCTTTTTGCAGGAGTTGGAGCGGGCTTGCTTGCTGATCTTCTGATCGCTCAATACCCGGGTAGCCATTACGTCCAGCTAGGACCGCTGACGGCTTGTGGGTGCTTGATATGATCATCACCTACTGCCGACGTATTGACGAGTCTTTAGAGTCCTACATAGAGGTTTTACTGGCTCAAACAAAACGAAATAGGAGCGCATATGTGATATGTACGGGACCGAGAATAATGCGAGTATGAGATACCGTATTCTATTCTCGCGATGTTTGTATCGATTGGTTTTATGCGATATGACCAGGTTATCGAATCAAGGGTTGATTCGATAAGTCGATACATTGGATGTTAGTCGGTTATATGTGATATAACCGAATTATTAAGTCAAGTGTTGATTTAATAATTTAGTGTATAATTGTATATGTGATATACTAATTTATATTAACTAACATTGGTTCACTTAAGCATTTGTTTTTCTAACTTGTGCATAACTTAATATATATGTGATATATATTTATTTGTGTTCATTTTGTATCATGGTTGTTGATACAACTTACATGGGTGTATAAGACTTATACCATACTAATTATAGTGTTAGGATTTTATATTTAAAGTAATTCTAAAATTAGTGGATAATGAGCTCACATGCATGAAGCTTCATGAAGCTTATGGTTGCATTGACTTAGTCCACTAGTTTTGTTTTACTTAAGATATTAATTAACCTAACCACTATAATTGCCATGGTTATGTCTCTACATGAGTTAGTATATGATACCCACTCACCCATGGTTAGCTAACTCTCTCTTGATTAGTTTTCATTCTCATTTTGAGCTCATCTTCTTCCTCCTTCAATTTCTTTCTAGGGTTTGATAAAGAGAGAGATATATAGTGAGAAAAGAAATTCTAAAGTGTACCCATTTCCTATTTCATCATCCTCTACTAGACTAGCACTTTAGTTTAGGGTGTTTGCTTCACTAATTCTCTAGTTTAGTGAAGTAGAAGCTTGAGTTCGTATTCCCTCGACGTAGATCATCTTCGGCCTCGAAGAGTTCAAGCAATACCGTTGCAATCTTCTCATGGAGCCGTCCGAGAGTCTGGGAGTTCGATGATCGCAGCGAAGGGACTACAACAAGGAGCTTTAGAAGTGAAGGACCGATCTACAAAGGTTGTATTTCGTATTCACTTAGTGATAATTCTTATTTACTAGCATGTGTTACCCTAATTATCTAGCAAAGATCTTGTTTAGAGTTATTCGGCACGGCTAAAATTTTAATCGGGCATGGTTGATGCCTTGTAGAACCTTCTTAGAGTGCCTAGTAACCCTACAGTGGTATCAGAGCCTAGCTAGAGCATTAGGCGACATGTTTACGAAGTTAAAACTCCGAACGAACCCCGAAACGCCAAAATGAACCCCTCTCTGGACAAATTTTAAAAACTGTGATTTTTCTGAATTAAAAATGCCTAAAAAATCAGCACGGAAATGTAGGAATTGTAGTGAAAAACGAGAGCATAATCCGTACAAACCGCCGCGGAACCGTGGCCGTACCGCGCTTGGACCGCGGATCCGCGGCAGTACAGAGGATTTATTCCTTCATTTTTGCACTGTAATCTCTATTTCTGTGAGTTATATTTTCTGGGTATTTTTAAACTGACTCAAGTGTTGAGTGTTCTGGGGTTTATTTTGTATTCGTTGATTCGATCGGAAAATTTAATTTCGTTGTGTTTTCCGGATATTTAGAAAGTATTAAAAAGTTCGAACGGATATCAATAACTCCCTTTTTCCTGACCCGGAAAATTTCCAAGTGTTGGATTTTTCCGTAGTTTAAGAACGTCTAAATCGTGTAAGTTACGCAATGGACCCTCTAGAAGACAACAAACCTTAACTCGATTATGTGACCGTCTTGAACTGCCTTTTGAACCTTAGGGTTTGGGGCAGTACGGCGTTGCCACATGTGAGGCGTTGGCTTGACCCTTCTACGGCTGGACTATTGGTACTGTGGCATGTGATGGATGTTTTTAAACTCCCCTCAAGTGTTGAGAATTATTTGGGAAAACTTGGGTGTTTGACCATTCAATCGGAAAGTTTAACATTGTCTATTTGTCTGGAATATGATACAATATTTGGAATCCACAAGTAGTTATGAGATAACTAATTTGAATGTTATAAACATAGCAGTTTAGTCTCAAACGATCGGTTGCCACGGAATTTTGATGCGATCAAAAGTCTGTCGCAATCACGTAGCGTACGCGGATACTCGCCGGGTAAACTTAATAGACAGCCATGCCCCATAGCCCCGACCAAGTGACTATAGGAGAACCCATCGCTAAAAGCATCCGTTCAGGTGCTCGCGGCAGCGGTGTTCCGCCTTAGTGCACTTCGTCGACGGCATCCGGGGATGCGGCCATCTACTAAAGTTTGCGACGAGCATTCGATCACATATCGGAAATCTTGTTGAATTGCCCGACTAGATATTGAAAAGTGTTTTCGATATAGAGACTAAAATGCGGTGTTTATAATTGTTAGGAATGCGATGTCTAAGGAGGTTGCGGATTCCAACTGTTGTAGTTTTACACTTTCTTTTCTGCGACCGTAAGTGTAATATGTGTTATCGCCAGTTTCGTTGCTATATGTCAACGACAATTAGGATGCACATATTTACTTACGTTGATGACATGTGATGTTATGTGTTGCTGGATATGTTATATTGGATCGTCGCGTTTTGAATAGCCGGGGGTTTTATGTGAGATGAGGGTTTTTATTTTCATTCATGTAAAATTCATTGTATGTAATATTCTTTTATTGGGGCACTTCCGGGATGAGGTTGATGTCACCATTTGTATATTATTTACTTTTCCGCACTAGGATAGACCCAAGGAGGAGAGCATAAGTAACCGGGTTCTAGAGTTCAGTGGGAGACCAACTCGAGGAGTCGAGTCCGGGTCTTCTAACTCTAGAATTGGTAGGGTTGCTTGCCGCTCTCGTAGAGGTCTAGGGGTGTGGGTTTGGCTATTCATCGCGACCGTGGAATCTGTTTTATAGAGGCTCAAAATAAAACACGGACGTCCTAGTATATCCAATGTTTCATATGTTTCTTCTGCTGCGATATCTGTGATGTGATCATTTGATATGTTGTGATAGATACTGTATATAGTATATATGATATATTATATAGACGTTACTTATGTTTTACACCCGCGCTAGCCCTGCCCCGCTCTGCCGTTAGTTACCTAACCTAACGGTGCACGAGGGGACATCGAGGCGAATGCGGATGACATAAGTGTACGTCGTATTTATCTGTGGTGTTTAGGTGACTTAAATGATGGGACTTCATTAATGTGATTAATGAAAGAAAAGAAACCTAAAAGATGTTGTGGAATCGAATTTTCAAAAACAGGTAGCTACAGTTCTTGCTTTGCATCGCGGTGTTCCTTGTAGAACATCCTGCACCTTATTCGATAAGGAAAAGGCCGAGATCCCTTCACCGGGAGTGACCCCTTTAGCAATGACTGGCAGATGCTACACCCCTCGGTTTTGTCTTTTGATTGCTTTTCTAGTTCTTACTTTGCACAGTGATATATATGATATATCATGCACCTCATTCGACGAGAAAAGAGCCGAGATCCCTTCACCGGGAGTGACCTCTTTAGCGAAACTAGCAAAAGCCTTAAAAACACTCCATTTTAAAATTATTTGATTCTACAACGATATCAAGTTCATTACGCAATAGGTTTTCAGAAAAACCTGTCATAGCCTTCCGTCATTTCAGATAAGTCCTACTTAGTATTCGTGCTACGTTTGTTGGCCTGCGTCAAGGCGTAGTGTGCGGTAACTAACTAGTATTTATCTACTTATGCATATGATGCAGATTGGATTAGGGTAGTCGTGCGACTTTGTTGGCCTACGTCAAGGGTCGTGCAGGTGGGTTTAATTCAATCAAGAAATGACGGGTTGAACTTGACTAGCGCACTATGGTTTGTTGGCCTGCGTCAAGGTCATGGGACGCTAGGGTCAAAATTATCGGGAATTTCAAGTGTTGAAATTTGCAATGAGATTGCATACCTTCTATGAGATAGTTGGATCCCGATACCCACTGGGAGTAATTGTTACTCCTGAGAGAGTTTTACACATTACAATTAGCCGATCAAGTAGGTGTCTAGAAAGGTGTCAACGAGGTTACGCCTCTGGGAAAACGAGGTTTACTTTAATTAGGTCCGTGCGAAAGCACGGGGAACCTCCCTCAAAGTACCAACACTGGCCTCGCTGAAAGATTGGCGAAATTGTAGGGTGTAATTAATCCCGGCTAGTCTTTCCTTTTAGGGTTTGAAGGAAGATTTGATAAAAACAGTGGGAGCCATCCTGATTAGATAAAATAATAACCAATCTGATCTTGCAAGAGCACACGCAAAGTGTTTTCTTCTCTCTCTCTCCAGGTAGCGACCATGTCACGCCTTAATCAAGATAATAATACGGATGTTTTGACCGAACCCGCTTGTTATACTGCGCTGGGAAACGTTGATCCCGCTCCAACTTATAATTGTTATAAGACAGAGTAGGAAATAGGGGATTACCAGGATTCCCGTGCCGCCCCAAACGAAGAAAGTGCATGATGATGCATCTTCTTCGGGTGTGTTCATTACAGAGAACTGTTTCTCAGTATCCTTTACGTCCTGGGTATGTGATACCGGATCAGGATCCCACAGATGTAATTTGTTACATGGGCTATAGATAGGTAGAGAACTGAGAACAGGTGATAAGTTTCATGAGATGGAAACGGTGCAAGTGTTGCAGCCAAGTCTGTTGGTAGTTATCACCCTGTATTACCAGAATACATTGATTCTAAACGAATGTTATTAGATACCGAACCTGATATACAACATCATATCCGTCTCTTTATTAGTAAAGAAAGGATATAATTTTGTATTGTTAGATAATGTTTTGAACATTTCCTATATCAAGAGTTGATCGTTTCAGGCACGTTATCTAAAAGCATTGACGTTCTAAATCAAACTACAGTTCTTAGTATACAGAACACACACAAGAGGAAGAGTTCAGAAATGAATAAATCCTTCTTGAGGTATTATAGACTAGGTCATATCAATGCGACCAGACTAGCTGAAGTTACATAAAAATGCATATTTAAATAAGTTTGAATTTACATCTTGTGAAACTTGCCGGTCATGTCACAGAGATAAGATGACCAAAGCTCTGTTTATTGGAAGCAGAGAAAGAGTTAGTGAACTCTTGGGATGATACATGTTGATGTAGGAAGGTCCCCTGTCCACACATGCCAAGACCGGTTCTTTGTAGTTCATTACATTCTCTGATGATCTCTTAAGATTCAGACATATGTTCCTGTTGAAACACAAGTCCGAACCTTTTTGAGATATTCACAAAATATAAGTTAGAAGTAGAGAACCAAAATGGGTATAAGTATTATGTCCTTTGATGTGATCAGGGAGGAGAATACTTGAGCACGGGATCCCTGGATTATTCTAAAGGAGAATGAGATTCTCTCTCAGCATTACTCCTCCGCATACACCACAGCATGTCGGTGTATCGGGGCAGAGCAATCACACCCTATACTGATATGGTGCGCTCTATGATGAGTACTACTGAGTTTCCTATTTCCTTTTAGGGAGTTATGCACTTGTGAAGTTGCATACCTATTGAATAGGGTTCCGATCAAATAAGTTGTGTAAGTCTATGTCACGCACCCTACGAACTTGAGGGGAGGCGGAATATATGAAAAACGATTATCAAAGCTTCGTAACACGGACTTGAGCGCATGAATCGTTTCTAAACCGTTACTAGCAAAATACGAAAGGTTTAACTACTCGGATTCGAAGTTATACCTCACATTACTTGTCCTTCGGGTCTTCATCGCAGTCCTCCACTCCTCGTAGGCTCCTTGGAACATCGGCACCTCGACGGCCTCCTCGAGTCAAAGACGATCCACCCAAGAGCTCCTACGCCAAGCTTTATCTCTAACTTGAGATAACTAGGTTGCTCAAAGTGCTAATCTAAGCTACCTAGGGGATATAGAGTGAGGTTATGGATGTATTACTCTAGCTAACCCTTGATCTCAACACATGAGAGGTTAGGGTTAGGGTTTCAAGAATGAGAGAGCTTGAGGAGAGAGAAGGTGATGATTAGAATGAATTGAAATTGTTTCTCACTTCTAATATATTATGAAGCATAAAGAATTATCAAATGAATAATTCAAATGCATTATCATCATGCTTCATTGAATATGTGCAATGAATCATCAAGTGAGTCATTAAGCAATAAATGCTTCATTAACTCACTTGAATGATTCATCTCATGAGTCACAAAATCAATTAATGCTAATGCCACCTTACCCTCCAAGTCACCATGCTTATAGAAGCTTCCCGGAAAATTATGAGAACGCCCCTCCAATCCGTGAAAACACGAAAAAATTTTAGACTGTATAAATCCAATAACCTGATACTAGAATCTGGCTTAAATCAAAGCCGGCTAGTAAAAACTGTCCGAACGTCGTACGTGCGTAAACACACGTATGCGTCCGAACCCTTGTCGTAAAACTATACGACCTCTATATCGTTTCTCCTAGAGCAGGGAAACTCTCTGTGTGGGACTCTAAATACTCGACACTATGATGGCAGTGGGTTTAACCACAGACCGCAAGCAGCACTAGCTGTACGTAACGGTCCCCAGGTAGATGTCGATAAGAAGGCCGATGAGGAAACCCATCCGAACTCCTACTGAGCCTGATGTGACAATCTCCGTACAGTCCGGTCTGTTCGTCTAAGACTATCGCATATCTAGCCTAGGGGGTGGCAAGCGTCAGTCCTCTAATGGCGGTATAAGTCGTGTCGGAGCGTATCCCATTACACCCTGAGAAACTACTGGAACCTACCAGTAAATCTCGCTTGCCCTGGCCAGGGACTTTGCGTAATGGCTCTCTGACACAGTGCGATATCAACTCCCAATACCGGGAGAGACGAATCCTGTCTAACCGCCACTGCCTCCAAGTGCTCGGGACTGCACCCAACTGCTACCTGTTTGCACGACTACTTTGAGCCGTGGTAGGGTAGCAATCTAAGAACAGTGGGACACACTCGAGGCGAAGTAACAGTGTCAAGTCTGCAGACTATGCTGTACTCATGTCACCTGGGAACTGTTAACTGACGACGGGTATAATACCGACCAATCAGTTCCCCTGCGAGTCCTGTCTGGTGTACCCGTAACCTAACGAGCACCTGTATACTATCTCCAGTACGACGTACTGATGGCTGTGGGACAGACCATCTCCCCAACTGGGATGAGAAGCGTACACACTTAGTCTACTCCGGAATATCGATGCCCTGTCTCGATAATCCAACGCCCAGGGACCTATATAGGATGTTGCTTACAGACTACCCAGCCCCCACTAGTGTGACTGCCATCACAACGCTGGTAATCAAGCAAAGATCCTATGGGCTCTACTAATATGTATAAGTGATATGTTACAAGAAACATATGCACATATTAAAGTAGACACAAACCAAGTAGCATACTACTATTCTTAGCAAGACTGTTATATACAACTGTGAATATCCCAAGCTTCCATTAAGCAATATACATGCAAGTATGATACAATAATGGCCCCTAGGGCATATACACTAACAAGTTGCCTACCACTTCATATGAGATATGGAAAGGGAAGAGCCCATATCTTAAGTTTGTTAAGATTTGGGGTTGTCCAGCCTATGTCTAAAAGCATAATCCGGACAAGCTCGAGGCAAAGTCAGTTCTGTAGAAGTTTGTTGGATATCCCAAGCATTCGCAAGGGAATATCTTCTACCAAACCGAGGAACAAAAGATGTTTTGTTTCTCAGCATGCCACCTTTGTGAAAGGGAATTTCTTGTGAAGAAATTAGTGGATATGAGGTAGAACTGGAAGGAGTTCCAGCTATACAAACTGCAGCTGATGATTTGGTGGAACCAAAGGATTCAATAGTTTCTAACGAACCTCAGCCTCTCCGTCGATCTAGTAGGGTTCCTCACCCACCTGAGAGATACTTCAGTTTCTCTATGACAGTGGGAGCGAGGATTGCATCATGAGATGATGACCCAACCAGTTTCGAGCTGGCCATCAGGAGTGAGACTCTTTAAGAATGGCTGGATGCTTAACGATCTGAGATGGAATCCTTATACACCAACAAAGTATGGACTTTGGTTGCTTTATCTGAAGGGTTAAATCCCCATCAGGAGCAAGTATATCTTGAGAAGATTACTTGGTGTACATGGAAAGGTTGAGACTTTCAAATCTATGCTTAAGTCCATCCAGATCCTACTTGCCACGGCTACATACCATGACTACGATATCTGGCGGTTGGGTGTCATGGCTGCTTTTCTAAATATTGATTTAGAAGAGAGCGTCTATAAGTACACAGCTAGAGGGCTTCGTAGACAGTGGGAGCAGCGGAAACATGTGCAAGATGTTTTATGTGATAAAGCAGGCATCGCGGAGTTGGAACGTCTGTTTTGATGTGTTAGTCAAATTGTTTGACTTCATCAAAATGGTAGATGAACCTTGTATATACAAAAAGGTAGTAGGGAGTATGGTGGTGATCCTCGTAGAGTACGTGGATGACATACTCTTGATAGGGAAGGAGTTTCCTATGCTACGCTCGGTCAATCTCCGCTTATCACAAGGATTCTACATATAGGATCAAAGTGATACCTACTAAATCCTGGGTTTTGGATCTATGAGATAGATCTAATTAGATGTTAGGATACTCACTAGTTGCAGTGAGATGGTATCCTGGGGAGAATCACTGGAAAGGTTCCAGGGTGATAAGGACGACTGAATGTCAGTCGCAGGCATTATCTTTACTCTCAGTAGAGGGACGGTATGTTGGAAGAGTTCCAAGACAGATACCGTGGCATACTAGACGATAAAGGCTAGATACATCGCTACCAAAGATGCTACCAAAGAGGCAGTCTGGGTGTATATTAGTTCATGAGATGAACTTCGTTCCTTCCATTGTGTGACGATGGAGTTGTGGCTTATGCCTAGGAACGCCCATCCCATCAGTGATCCAGACATATTCTAAGGCAGTGTCACCTGATCATGGAGATGGTTGATCTCCAGGGGATTGAGGTTAGGAGAGTAGACTCAGAGGACAACACGGCGGATCCACTCACAAAGGCTTTTTCCCAGAGAGAGACTATTATGGGATGGTTGAGTATGAGATACTACAACCACTGTTATCAGATGGCCCTAGTGCAAGTGGGAGATTGTTAGTTATATGTATGCCCTAGAGGCCATTACTATACATGAGATATATATTGTAGTGGATACTTGGACATATATAGGGAGGACTTTCTTGCTCGACATGATAGTATGCTATCTGGTTACACTTTACCTTAACGTGTACACTGATTGTCTCTCTGTTACATGTTGGTAAAGCCCTTAGGATGTGTACTTGACTACCTGGACTATGATGCGGATCATACTAGTGGGGACATGGTAGTCTATAAGTACATCCTTCAAGGTCCCTAGTCGTGGGTGTTTCGAGATGGGGCATCGATATACCAGAGTAGACTAGCGTATACCTTCTCGACCCATGTAGATGGGCGATGGATGATCCCATATCCATTGGTGTTTGACATCAGAGATGATATACGGGTGCTCAGTATAGACTGGGTACACTGGACAGACTCGCCGAGAACTCCCAGATGGTATTATACCTTACGTCAGATTGCAGTTCTCTGGTGACACTGGTACAGGTTAGCCTGTAGACCCGAGATCGTCATAGAGTCTTGTGTGATTCCCACTGTGCTTTGATTTCCACCTTACCACGTCCAAGAAGGCATGAAAAACGGTGGTTTTTGGGTAAATTCCCGAGTCACATGGAGGTAATGATTGATAGGAGGGGTTTCGTCTCTCCCGGTATTGGGGGTTGATGTTGCGCTATGCTCGATTGGCCATAACAGGGAAGTCCCTGGCCAGGGCTGGTTTAGAGATTTACTGGTAAGTGTTACCAGTAGTTTCTCGACCCGTTATGAGCCTCATATCGGCATGACTTATCGGTTATTGGGGTCTGACGTTTACCACCTCTAGACTTGATATGCGACATATCAGACGAGGAGACCGGACTGTACGGTGGTGTCACTGTCAGGCTTTTTGCAGGAGTTGGAGCGGGCTTGCTTGCTGATCTTCTGATCGCTCAATACCCGGGTAGCCGTTACATCCAGCTAGTACCGCTGATGGCTTGTGGGTGCTTGATATGATCATCACCTACTGCCGCGTATTGACGAGTCTTTAGAGTCCTACATAGAGGTTTTACTGGCTCAGGCAAAATGAAATAGGAGCACATATGTGATATGTGCGGGACCGAGAATAATGCGAGTATGAGATACCGTATTCTATTCTCACGATGTTTGTATCAATTGGTTATATGCGATATGACCAGGTTATCGAATCAAGGGTTGATTCGATAAGTCGATACATTGGATGTTAGTCGGTTATATGTGATATAACCGGATTATTAAGTCAAGTGTTGATTTAATAATTTAGTGTATAATTGTATATGTGATATACTAATTTACATTAACTAACATTGGTTCACTTAAGCATTTATTTTTCTCACTTGTGCACAACTTAATATATATGTGATATATATTTATTTGTGTTCATTTTGTATCATGGTTGTTGATACAACTTACATGGGTGTATAAGACTTATACCATACTAATTATAGTGTTAGGTTTTTATTTTTAAAGTAATTCTAAAATTAGTGGATAATGAGCTCACATGCATGAAGCTTCATGAAGCTTATGGTTGCATTGACTTAGTCCACTAGTTTTGTTTTACTTAAGATATTAATTAACCTAACCACTATAATTAGCCATAGTTATGTCTCTACATAAGTTAGTATATGATACCCACTCACCCATGGTTAGCTAACTCTCTCTTGATTAGTTTTCATTCTCATTTTGAGCTCATCTTCTTCCTCCTTCAATTTCTTTCTAGGGTTTGATGAAGAGAGAGAGATATAGTGAGAAAAGAAATTCTAAAGTGTACCCATTTCCTATTTCATCATCCTCTACTAGACTAGCACTTTAGTTTAGGGTGTTTGCTTCACTAATTCTCTAGTTAAGTGAAGTAGAAGCTTGAGTTCGTATTCCCTCGACGTAGATCATCTTCGGCCTCGAAGACTTCAAGCAATACCGTTGCAATCTTCTCATGAAGCCTTCCGAGAGTCCGGGAGTTCGATGATCGCAGCGAAGGGACTATAACAAGGAGCTTTAGAAGTGAAGGACCGATCTACAAAGGTTATATTTCGTATTCACTTAGTGATAATTGTTATTTACTAGCATGTGTTACCCTAATTATCTAGCAAAGATCTTGTTTAGAGTTATTCGGCACGGCTAAAATTTTAATCGGGCATGGTTGATGCCTTGTAAAACCTTCTTAGAGTGCCTAGTAACCCTACAGTTTGTAGGGTAGCTGTCTGTATGTATTTTGGGGTGTTTGGTACTGCTAGATTTTTATATATTGACAGTATGCAAAATCTGGGACCACTTAGCTAATTTTAGGTGTTTCGGCAAAGTGCGATACAATTGATCCGGTGTAGTTTAAGTGTTTTTGGTAGCTTGCAGTCGTGGAATTATTTTGATTGTGTCGCTACACACGTTAGCCGCTAAGCGAACCCTTTTGTAACTTAAGGGAACCGATTCGTTAATTGGCGTTGTGTTCGTTTATTATTGGGTCGTTTGCTAAATCCACGCGTTATTGTGTTGTGTGTTAATAGGATCGCAGGCGGGAAATTCGAACGCTGCAAAGAAAGGAAAGCAGGTGGTTGGATTTACTTAACTCAGGATCATCGGTGAGTAGATTTAATATCTATGGGGAAATTGCCTGTATGGCGTTAAGCGTCAGAGCTAGATATGATATTATAGTCACATGTTATATGCATATGAGTTGATTGTGCATGAGCACCATTGCATACCATTACTTGTTGTGCCTTGACTTAGTACCCATTAAACACTGCACCATTACTGACGGTTCATGTTGCACGACCACCAAATTGTATGCTACACACACAACGTTGGTAATTGCCATGACACGCACAACATATACGCATATGTGGTATTGTATTCGTTATTGACATTGAAATGTTGATTCTTGTTCTATTGCGCACATGAAATGTATCATACTTACATACCTACATGTATACACACATAGCTTGCTATAGCTACATATACACCTTTATATGATGTTGCATTTGATTTTGGAGAATGTGGGAACCACATGATATATTTACAAACTTGATTCATTTAAAAGAGCGGTTTTTCCTTGATATGCTCATATTATTGTTCTACGTTGCATACATCATATTTAATAGATTTACGTATTGAGATACGGATTTCATGTGATTTATGGATTTGAGAACCGTGGTGATATTTAAAGAAAGTATACATTGTTTTGAAAACCCGGTTTCTCTTAATATGATATTTCGATGCATCCACCATGAGTTTTCTCGGTTCTGAATTATGAGTATACCCGATTCGAGGAGCGGTAGGCACCGTCTGTGGGTACATGGTAGGCCCGGTGAGGTACCCCAGGGCAAGAAGACTCGTATAGAAAGGCGGTGAGCCCGACGGAGGGAGTACTACCTACCGGTGATTGGTTGGACCCGGCGTTTATCCGGAGGATACCGACCGGAGTCGTGAGATAGATATGGGCCGATCCGGACTGACAGAGC
This sequence comes from Agapanthus africanus, assembly GCA_030015575.1. Classification (NCBI taxonomy): domain Eukaryota; kingdom Viridiplantae; phylum Streptophyta; class Magnoliopsida; order Asparagales; family Amaryllidaceae; genus Agapanthus; species Agapanthus africanus. Next base: position 319,601,222 of record CM057342.1, read on the forward strand.
CCGTGGGCCGATCCGGACTGACGGAGCCCGTAGGCCGATCCGGACTGACGGAGCCCGAGTTATGTGGATTTATGTGTCAATATTGGACACAGGTTTTCATGATATTTCGAGTGTCGATATTGGGCACTCAGGTTCCATGAGATTTACAGATATGAGGGCCGATCAGAGTGACGGTGCCTGAGGTATTGGGATTTAGGGTGTCGTTGATGGACACCGGGTTTTTCCACGATGATGATTCATCGATGATGATATGTTTTATCCCATACTCAGTATTTATTAGATATGCATTGTTTCATGTAGTTGTAGTACCTGATGGAGTACCTTGATCATGATTGTTGCATATCCATATTGCCATACTTATGCTATCAAATTGCATGTTATAGATTATCGTTGTTCGTGCATACCTGCGATTATCTGTATGATGTTACTTACTATTCACGAGTTGGCAACTCACCCCCATTGTGCCACGGTTTTTTGCAGGTTTGACCCTCAAAGTAGTCGTGGCAGGGTTCTTATTGTATCTTTTTCAGCGGATACCGCTACGGTTGGCTGTGAGGCCTTTTTGCTGTAGGTGGGTTGCGGTTATCCGATTATATCCATAGAATATCTTATTGTATCTAATACTCTCCATCTAACACTTTCATGTATTGACTTAGAGACGAGTTGTGAAGACCGATATTGTATATTTTATGATTCTGGGTGTCGACCTCATGTGAGCTGGCTTTCTTATGTAGTTTTACCTCTTTATGTTGTTTTTCATTTATATTGTCTATTTCTTCGCTACGGCGTCGTATATATGCTTGTGGTGGTTGTTTCCGCCTTCGGGCGTGATTTGCTCCCGTTTGTGGATACTTTATTTTTATACTATGTTTGTACCCGTTTCGGGGCTAGTTTTACAAAGGAGGTGCTGCCGAAATTTTTAAGAAAATAAACTTAAGATTTAAGATTTTTACTTGAGATTTCCAAATGTTTTAACAATGTTTTATCACTTACTTCTTTTTCTGTTTTAGATTTCTTGGTTTTCGGCTTACTTAAATTGCGTTATGCCTATTGACGTCACGTGGTTTAAGTGCCGGTCACATGCCTAACTTTGGGTCGTGACAACATCAAGTGACAACGACGGTCACAATCTAGCCGCTCATCCCGAATAAACGAGTACAAATATCAAAACTGTATAAGCAAGTCACACGAGGAGCTATCCAATCACGACAATCCGGCTAAACCATCACAAGATACATATCCAAACTAATATCATAAGTAACCAGTGTGTAACCTCATCTAATCGAATATATAGCAATTAGACAACGTTATCCAACACACAAACAAAGATATGGATCATAAACAATGATATTATTTCAACCGAAAAGTTTCCCAAACTTGCCTTAATACAAAGATAACACAAACTGAAATGTGGGCAAAAACAAATATCACCAAAAATCATGTTTCATAATTACCAAGCCTCTGTCAAATCACAGGGACCTAACAACATTTTTTGGCCGACAATAGCGGCTAAAATCAATTTTTGGGTGGCCAAAAGTTTGACTGAAGTCCTCGAGTTTTGTACCATGTTTTCATACTCAAAGAATAGTCCACTGACATGCTTTAAAAAAATTTCAGATGTCGTTTTTAAAAATAGACATAAACTTGATTTACGAAACTTAATACGGTTAAAGTTTCAGTTTCGAAATGTAAATATCGTCTACAACTATTTAAAGTGTTTAGCATGGCACTGATACTGAAAGTATGCCTTAGTACCACTACTAGGTTTAAACATGCATCGAGTATAAAATTTTAAAAAATCTAGTGTACTAAAGCATGCTAACCTAGAATCGAATTAGAGAATTAAGGTTTGCAAACAAGTAAAGACAATCTATACTAAGTGAAAAGGGAATATAACCTTTGTAGACCGGTCCTTCACTTCTAAAGCTCCAAGTAGTAGTCCCTAGAACTCTTCTTAGGCTCCACTTGATGAAAGAAACAAGCTTGCTTAGTCGTCTTCGAGGCCGAAGATGATCCACCTTGAAGAATCTCTAACTCAAGCTACCTCTTCACTAATTAAGCAATTAGTGAAGAAAACAACCTACACTAATGGGCAAGATGAGATTAGGTTGATGAAGTAAGAATTTTGCTCACTTTAGAATTCTATTTCTCTTTTCTTTTTCTCTCAAGAAAAATCAAGATGAGGAACATGATGAACTAAGGTGAAGAAATATCTCAAGTGATATATTTAAAGAGTTAACCATGGTTAAAGATGAATGGTTGGGTTTAAAAATATCTAAAGTAAAACAAAATTAGTGGAATGAGTCATGGCTTCTACATGCTCCTACAAGCATCTTAAACCATGTTCATTTCCACTTCATTTTAATTTTACTTTAAAATTAAATCCCCAATATTATCCTAAGCCATAGTGTGAGTCTCATATACCCATGTCCTATGTATCATCTAGCATGACACAATAGTGAATAATATATATATATATATATATATATATATATATATATATATATATATATATCATACATATATATCATTATATATATACAAGAGAAGAAAAAAAATTTAGTGAGCTAATATTAGTTAATATATATTAATAGATCAAATATATAAATATATATCAAATTATTAAATCAACACTTGATTCAATAATCCAGTTATATCATATATAACCGACTAATATCATTTATATGTATATCAATTTATCGAATCAACACTTGATTCAATAACCCGGTTATATCACATATAACCTTATCGATATCATATATTGCGAGATTAGAATACGGTATCACATACTCGTATTTAATCAAGCAACTGCACATATCACCATATGTGCCCTACTTCGTTTCGCTTGAGCTAGGAAACTTCTGTGTGGGACTCTAAAGACTCGTCAATACGCCAGCAGTAGGTAATGATCACATCAATCACCCACAAGCCGTCAGCGGTACTAGCTGGACGTAACGGCTACCCAGGTATTGAGCGAATAGAAGATCAACAAGCAAGCTTGTCCAAACTCCAGCAAAGCCTATAAGCAACACTTACCGTACAGTCTGGTCTCTTCATCTGATATGCCGCATATCAAGTCTAGGGGTGGAATCATCAGACCCCGATAACTTGATAAGTCATGCCGATGTGTGGCCTATAACCGTTCGAGAAACTACTGATAACACTTACCAGTAAATCTCATCAGCCCTGGCCAAGGACTTGCTGTTATAGCCAATTGAGCATAGCGCAATATCAACTCCCAATACCGGGAAAGACGAAACCCCTCCTATCGCTCACTGCCTCCATGTGACTCGGGACTGTACCCAAAATCCACCTGTTTGCACGACTCCTTTGAGCCGTGGTAGGGAGGAAATCAAAGCACAGTAGGAACAACACAAGACACTATGACGATCTCGGGTCTACAGACTAACCTGTACAAGTGTCACCAGAGAACTGCTATCTGACGATAAGTATAATACCAACTAGGAGTTCTCGGCGAGTCTTGTTCAGTGTACCCATTCTCTAATAAGCACATGTGTACAATCATTGATGTCAAACACCAATGATTGTGGGATCAACCATCGCCCCATGCAGGGTCAAGAAATGTACACACTAGTCTACTCTGGAATATCGATGCCCTGTCTCGATTTTCCCTCAACTAGGAACTGTTAAAGGATGTGCTTACGGACTACCCAAGCCCCACTAGTATGATCTGCATCATAATCTTGGTAGTCAAGCTAACATCTTAAGGGTTTTATCAACATGTATCAGAGAGACAGTATAACAATATAAGTGTACATGTTAAGAAAAAGAGCAACCAAATAGCATACTATCATGTCGAGCAAGAAAGTCCTCTATATATATGTCCAAGCATCCACTATATCATACAATAATGGCCTCTAAGGCATACATATTCCTATCAATCTCCCACTTGCACTAAGGCCAGTTGTTGTAGTATCTCATACCCAACATCCCAAAAAGTCTCTCAAATTGCGTCTGGGGGAGGGCCTTCGTGAGTGGATCCACTGTGTTATCCTTCATGTCAACTCTCCTGACTTCGATCTCCCGGCAATCGACTATCTCCCGGATCAGGTGATACCGCCTAAGAATATGTCTGGATCGCTGATCGGACCGGGGTTCCTTGGCCAAAGCCACAGCTCCATTGTTATCACAATACAAGGGTATTGGATCCTCAATGGATAGAACCACACCAAGTTCAGCAATGAATTTCTTCACCCAGACATCTTCTTTGGCAGCATCGTTGGCAGCGATGTATTCAGCCTCCATCGTCGAGTATGCCACGGTATCTTACTTAAAACTCTTCCAACATACCGCCCCTCTATTGAAGGTAAAGATATAACCCGAGACCGACTTACTGTCGTTCTTATCACTCTGGAAGCTCGAATCGGTAAAGAACTCCACCTGGAGTTCCCCATTACCATACACAAAGAACATTTCTTTAGTCCTTCTCAAGTACTTAAGAATGTTTTTCACAGCTATCCAGTGCTTCTCCCAAGGATCTGCTTAATACCTACTTACTACACTAAGTGCGTAAGCTACATCCAGTCCGGTACATAACATCGCGTACATGATTGACCCAACTGCAGAAGCATAGGGTATCCTTTGCATGCGGGCCCTTTCCAAATCAGTCTTGGGAGACATCTCTTTGGAGAGAGTGATTCCTAAGCAAGCGGGTAAATTACAACGTTTAGAATCTTCCATACTAAATCTCTTTAGTATGGTGTCAATGTACCTGGATTGGGACAATCCCAACACCCGTTTAGATCTATCTGTAAGTGCACGGCGGCGCCCCGGCCGTCAATCCGACGGCCAAATGCGGAAGCGGTGATAAACTTTAATTTTACTTGAACTGGCAAACCGCCGCGCACTAATACCCGGATCGAACCATTAATTAGTCCTAGCTATCTACAAGAATGGGAATAGAGATATACCGACGATCCAAGTCCTCCGGTCTTCTCATCATCGTCCCGATCTCCTGCGGAATGTCCCGTCTCCTCCTCGTCGCCAGAAGTGCACCACATCGCCTATTTCTTTTACGGGCTCCCACCTCAATGCCGAGGCAACTCGGGCACGAAGCCGGCTACTCGACGTGCCCAAGGTTCGCTGTAGAATATGTAGTCCTCAAGTCTCACTTTGGGGTTGTGGAATTGCCATTTGGTGGAGGAATGATACTTGGAGCTTTGGAGATTGATCTTGTGGGATTTTGCAACATGAAATGAACCAAAATCCCACACTCAAAAATGTTGGGCAGCCCCCCTTCATGCTTGGGCCGGCCATCTTGGTGAGGGGAGGAATGAATGGAGAGTGAGAAAAATGAAAGGCCATCCAATAATACAAGGGAGAGAGAGAGAAGTCTATCATGCAAAAGGAAATGATCACTCAAAACAAAACTACACTCCACCAACCTTACCCCTCATCATCATCAACAACCATGATGACATCCAAGTCAAGCAATCATGAAAAAGGAAAGTCAAGTGATGGTGCTCATCATGAAAACCATCATGATGCAACAAGATGCAAAGAACCCCCTCCACAAATGCCTATTTGCAACAATGCAAATAAACCCTCCTCCACCAATCTTCGGCCAATGAAAGATACAAATGAAAATGGCCGAAACGGAAAGCAAACTGGCAACTCCAGAAAACTGGTCCCGTAATAAATTACAGGAAAACCCCGATACTGTGCATACACACCCGCATTTGTATTCCGACCGAAATACAAATGCAATGAGACAAAATCTACACTGTACTATACTAGGATCCGGCTTATACCAAAGCCGGCTAGTAATATCCGTTCGATCCTAATCCGTGCAATACCGCACGTATCTGATCGAACCCTGCCATATATCCATACGGCCTGTAGTACAAACTGTCCTATCCTGATCCGTGCAATACCGCACGTATCTGATCGGACCCTGCCATATCTCCATACGGCCTCTACAACCTTTCGCCCGAAAGCTGAGTAACTGAATGTGGGGGACTCTAAAGACTCATCAACACCTTGGTTGTGGATTTAACCACTAGCACGTTAGAGGTATAAGCCAATACATAACGGGCTACCAGGTATTGACCAAAAGGGACGTCTGTGAGTGAACTCAGCCTGACTCCCTACTGAGCCTGTCAGTGACAATATCCGTACAGTCCGGTCCGTTCGTCTATGAGCATCGCATGGCGGGCCTAGGGGGTTGGTAAAAGTCAGACCCCCAAAAGCGGTACAAGTCGTGTCGGAGTGTAGCCCAGAACACCCTGAGATACTACTGGAATACCTACCAGTAAATCTCCTTGCCTCGGCCGAGGGCTTCGTGTAATGGCTCTCCTAGACACAGCACGACCTCACCCCCAATACCGGGAGAGACGAACCCCTGAAGATACGCTCACTGCCTCCATGTGGCTCGAGACTGTACCCAACTAAAACCTGTTTGCACGACTCCTTTGAGCCGTGGTAGGGTAGTAATCAAAGTACAGTGGGAACTCACACGAGACAAATGACGATCCCCAGGTCGATGAACTAACCTGCACACATGTCACCAGGGAACTGCCATCTGACGTCTGGTATATGACCAACTGGCATGTTCCCGGCGAGTCCTGTCCGGTGTACTCATAACCCAATGAGCACCTGTATACATCTTAGGTGATCCAACTGACACCAGTGGCTTGTGAGACCGGCCACCGCCCCTCGTCGGGGTCTCGACTGTATACACTAGTCTACTCTGGAGTATCGATGCCTTGTCTCGAAACTCTCACGACTAGGGACCATTTAAGGATATGCTTATAGACTGCCAGCTCCCACGTATATGATCGCCCTCATACTGCTGGTGGTCAAGCAAGAATCCTAGGGGCTCTATCAACGTGTAATAGCAACTTGTCAGGTCACCTAAAACAGTACACGATGATAAAGGTAAACCAGATAGCATACTATCATCTCGAGTAAGACTGTCCTACCGGGATAGGTCCTCCATCAATCATTGCAATCACGTACCTGTGACCTAATAATTGACTCTGAGGGCACTATCTCCAACAATCTCCCACTTGCACTCAAGGCTAATTATTGCGATGTCGCATACTCACAGCCCGTGTGATACCGAACACCCAACTCCTCTACTAATCAGTCTCACAAAGCTCGTTTGCGAAACTATTGCGTTCGAGGAACAGCCTCAGTGAGTGGATCCGCTTTGATGTTTCTTTCTATGTCTCTCTATATCTCATGTTCGCGGAGAAAGCCATCTCCCGAAATGAGTAATACCTGTCCTAGAATGTCTGGATGTCTGATGGGACCTAGCTCATAAATGAACTCCAAATCCAAACTTCTTAGACTGTATCGTCAACTGAACTTAATCAGTATCCTGCGCCATGCCTCCCTCAGTATTGCCTTGGACCACCTGTCCAAAATACTGCCCCTCATCAGAAGGAAAAACTATAACTCTGACAACCTCCTTGTCGTCCAGGTCACCTTGGAAGCCTGGAATGATAACTGTCTCCTGAATGAGGCTGTCGTTATCATATCCCTAGAACATCCACTTATGTTCTAAAACTGCTTCCGACTGTTTCTCCAGGATTGGATCAATATCAACTTATTGCATCTAGTGCAAGAACAACATCTGGTGTGGTACTTGACATCTCATGATTGACTCAATTGCCTGAGCAAGTGATCTGCCAATCATGCACATCCCTCTCCCCTTTAGTCTGTAAGACACCTTTAGAGAGGGTGACTCCATCTTCTGCAGGTACACTACCGTGCATGGAGTCGTCCATTCTAAATACCCTTAGAATGCTGTCTAAGTACCCTGATTGGGAAACCACCCAAATCTAGATCTAATACCATAGATCCAGTAACCAGTATGTCTGATATAATGTCCAAGTCCTGTGTAGAGAAACCACTGTGTGACGACCAAAGTATAACCGATTGTAGTATAGGAATATCACTTCCTACTCTGTGTATGTCATCCAAATACCAGGACATCACAGACTACTACCTTCTCAACAGATCCATCCCCTATTCTGATGAAGTCAAACCTATGACTGTCACTTCAGAAATAGATGATCTTTCTCCGCTATATCTGCTTTAGTCTATAAATAGGCATAAGCTACCTGTCCACCAATGCTTCCGCTGCTCCCACTGACTACGACAACCCTCTGGCAGAGTCATATACACGTACACTTCTAAAACTAGTTTAGAACGACGCTATACTCATCCTCCCACCGGGTCTCGCAGCCTGGAACAACAGCAATGGTAATTGTGGGTAAACAAGAACTTCCCTGTTACCGTCCTTGAGGCTACCGTAGTACCTCTCGGGTGCCTGAAGTTACCCACCTTATCTGCGGAGTGGCCAATGGAATGTCAATCCAGATTGAATCTTTAGGTTCCTTATCAAATCTTCAGTAATCGTTTGTGGTTCTGGAATCACTTCCAGTTCTACCATACTCCCACTACTGTTTTCTGGAAAAAAATCCATTTTTAATAAAACTGTGGCGAGTCTAGAACAATATTGCTATTGTTCATCCAGATGGTAGAAAGTCAACCCTCGTCATAGCCTAGGTCAACCCACAAACAGCCATTACAGAAACGTGCCTTGAGTTGTCCAGTGTCTGGTTTTAATCATAAACAGGACAACTCCCCGTACCTTAACATCGTTAAGATATGAACTGTTCTATATCCAATATAGAACCAGAGGCACTGATTTAATTGAACCAGATTCAAAACATGCAACTGTCTCCAGTGCATGTCAACTAAATGGAAGGAGGCCGATCAGCGTTACTCAACTCAGGAATGCTTCCAATTATGAGTAACCTGAAAGAGAAGCAAGATCTCTTTATCATTACTAGCAACTGAATACCATTGACAAGTATCTACATCTTCGATCTCTTTGAAGAATCCCGATACTTGCTATACCTGGTTCTCTACTCTATTCAAATACCAATAACTTCTCAAAATTCAGATCCTGTGTTTCCACGAAACACTTGTCTAAAAACTAGAGAAGTCATAAGTAAACCGAATATAGTACGAGGACCAACCCCTCTGTCCTGATGGACCCTGGACAACATACAATACTCTGTATAAGTCCCTTGAGTCTGATAACTCATTCACTGTGTGTCGTAGGTTGAAAACTGTACTTATGGTTAAGAAGAATTACACCGCTGTTCAATGCTCCTTACCTAACCATCCACTGATATAGGTAAATGTCATAGACATAATTTCAAAAAGGTACATCTCACTCTATGAAAATAGACGTACAGATATATCAATTTGAAATTGGTGCATAACAGCGGATATTCAAAACCAAATATTTGCCGACCGGCAAACAACCCAGGCGATCTCCTCAAATATCACTGATTACAACGAATCCCGATATAATGAGGATGATCACCCAATTCCCAATAACCTACTCCCACTCATCATCTGTAAAACCATGCAGATGTGAGAATCATACCTGGTAAATACATACCCTGGAGCAAGTGTCTAATCGGGAAATCAGTTTTCCTTTAACAGTACACAGTGAGACTGAAACATCGAAATGTTTCGATGGGGTATCCTGGTATTCTTAGTAATGCCTCTTCCAGATTCACGACTGTAACCGTATAATTCTTTGCCACCTCTCCAAATCCCTTCATATGTCTTTAGTCTTTACCTTCTGCACACCCCTTAGGCCAAATGGTTTTCTTCCTTCCCTACCGTTCGGCACCAGCCTATGGTTTGGAAGAAGACTATCCAATAAGCATAATGGGTGTACTGTCCTAATCCTAGGAACACTCGCAATGCGAGAGAAGGTGAGGATAAAAGACAACCGAATGAACTTAATTCCTATTTCTCCTGAACCATAATCCATCCCCGAACTGGAACAAGTTCCTTTCGAGTTCGTATATAACCATACGATGGAGTATCCAATAAACTGTGGATCTTCGTAGTGATACGGAGTGTCCAGGAGAAATTCAAAGGTGATTTTAGGATTGGCGAAGAAATACCTGGTTTGGTCGTGAATATCTGTTGCAATTTACTTTGCCCTCTTACTAATCCATTGCATTGTCTTAACCTAATACCTTCTGCACACCATCATTATGCTAATTGGTTTTCTTCATTCCCTACCGGTCGGCACCTGCCTATGGTTTGGAAGAAAACTATCCAATTTGCGTAATAGGTGTACTATCCCTAAACCAAGGAGTACTCACAACTTGAGAGAAGGTAAAAGGAAAAGACAACTGAATAATCCTATCCGTTTTCTCCAGAACCGGAAACCATCCTCGAATAAATTCTTTCGAGTTCGTATCTAACCATACGATGGTTTTGTCCAATGGAAGTGGACGTTCGTAGTAATACGGGGTGTCCTGGAGAAAAGGGTAAAAGTAGGAGTGGCAAGGAGGTTTGCAACTCTGACAAATCAAAAGCCAGTGTTGAGAAGGTTCGGTCAACTTGGTCACTGAGTCATAGTCTTAGGGTCGGGTCAATGGTCGCTGCCGAAGAGAGAGAGAAAAGAAACACTCAGCGTGCACTCTAACCTAGATCAGAATGGTTACCAATTTATCTAATCTGGAATCCTCCCACTGTATCTCAAATTCTCCTCCAAACCTAAAAGAAGAATTAGTCGGGAACACCCGAGGAGTAAACTAACTCATCAGTGGGAATCGGGATCCAACTCTCATCGCATGATAACGTGACGGAATCCGCTCACGGTATCACACTCCAGAAGGTATGCGCATATCTGGCAAGTTTCAGTTCTTTTGAAACTCCCGATGTGATTTTTGCCCCCATGCTCTTATGACCTTGGCGAAGGTCAACAAATCATAAGTCACATGTCAAGTTCTGCCCGTCATTATCCAGGTTAATTTGAATCCACCCGTACAAGCCCTTGACGAAGGCTAACAAGGCTATATGACTGTCCCAAACTAACGCATCTATCTATGCAGCAGAAAGGTAACAAGCAGCTACCATACACTATGCCTTGACGAAGGTCAACAAACACAGCATGAATACTACGTGCTACCCGTCTGAAACGACGGAGGGCTACGAATGGTTTCTGGCGAAAACCTTTAACGTAAAGAACTTGATATCGTTGAAGGAACTGATAGCTTTTAAAAATATAGTGACGAAAACCTTCGCTAAAGAGGTCACTCCCGGTGAAGGGATCTCGGCTCTTTCCCCGTAGAATGGGGTGCAGGATATTCTAACTGAATACCACGGTGCAAAGCAAAAGTAATCGGCTATAGTGAAGTTAATGCCCTGACGCAAACTTCTGTCCAAGGGGTCACTCCCGGTGAAGGGATCTCGGCCCTTGCCTCGTCGACTGAGGAGCAGGATATTCCAACTGAATACCACGATGCTAAACAAAAGTGAACGTCCTTGCAATAACAGCTTTTTGAAAAGTGTTCCAACAACATCAGATTAGGTTTGTTTTTAACTTGCATTGATCTGAATCAATGCAGTCCCATCAATTGATCACACCACAAAGAACGAAAATATACTGATGTACGTATATGCCATCCGCATTCGCCACTGGGTCCCGTCATTACCCGTTAGGTTAGCTAACTAACGACAGAGCGGGGACTGGACTAGCACGGATGCAAAACATATACAACATCTACTAATATATATACCAATATATTATATTTCGCTCAAGGCGTGAATAAAATGCAACATCACAGATATGTACAGCATCACAGAAACAATACAGATATCTGGGATCCCCGGGTTTCACAGAGCCGCTGAAACCCGACGTTCCCCTGGTCGTGTGGATAGCCTGTGCAATGAAATCCTAGACCCCTACGGGCGCGGCAAGTTACCCGCCAAAACCTGAAGCGAGGCAGCCCCCTTCAGCGCCATGAATGGACCACCCAGCACTTCACGGAATCCGGTAACTCGGGCACCCCTCCTGGGTCAACCTGTACCCCCTACGAGTGCGGCGAATAGCCCGCCAATCCTAGAGTGAAGCCCCCTCCGTCCCAATGCCATGAGATGCGGGCTTGTTGCCCTCTAGAATCCGGCTATCCGTGCACCCCTCCGCGGGGCAATCCTAGTACAGAAAGTAAAATATACATATAACGGGTACATCGACCGCAACCTGGCCGTGCCCCAAAATAATAATACAATCAGGCAGTGACGGCAGTCCACATGTCGAACGCTCGCCCCGCAATATCAAATGTACATAATACAACCACAACTGTACTAGCATTGCATCCAGGCTATCCCCCACGACCGATCCGCAACATCACAGCAAATACATAGAACATCAACGTGAAAGTCACGTTTGCAAATCCGTCTAACCGGGCTATAGCAGTTAGACCGGATTTACCGATCAAGTGACATTCACGGTCGCAGATATAATGTAAATACTGTGAAAAAATGTGTTTAAAATATCCGATCGATCAAACTTTAACAAGTGGGCCCCCAAGTACTACTGTAGCACATCAAGAAAATCTGGGCCCAAAATTAACATTCCAAAACCCCTAAAATCAACCCAGAAGCCCACTGGAGAAATTTGGCCCATTGATCTTTACATACTGCGGCGGAACCGCGGACAAAGGTGGGTTTTGGCCGCGGTTCCGCGCTCCCCTTGATGGATCAATGACCCGAATTTTTCCAGAAGCCTTATAACTTCCTGTACAGTACTTTTATACAACCTGAAAAAAATTTCGAGACTGAAAAAAACAACAGAAAACTGTCGTGGGTGATATTGGGTTTTCGGAACATTTCTTCGATCGGAATTGTAAAACACATTAAGGAAAGCTAGACTAAGTTAATGGCGAGGCTCTGATACCACTGTAAGTGCACTGCGGCGCCCCGGCCGTCAATCCGACGGCCAAATGCGGAAGCGGTGATAAACTTTAATTTTACTTGAACTGGCAAACCGCCGCGCACTAATACCCGGATCGAACCATTAATTAGTCCTAGCTATCTACAAGAATGGGAATAGAGATATACCGACGATCCAAGTCCTCCGGTCTTCTCATCATCGTCCCGATCTCCTGCGGAATGTCCCGTCTCCTCCTCGTCGCCGGAAGTGCACCACATCGCCTACTTCTTTTACGGGCTCCCACCTCAATGCCGAGGCAACTCGGGCATGAAGCCGGCTACTCGACGTGCCCAAGGTTCGCTGTAGAATATGTAGTCCTCAAGTCTCACTTTGGGGTTGTGGAATTGCCATTTGGTGGAGGAATGATACTTGGAGCTTTGGAGATTGATCTTGTGGGATTTTGCAACATGAAATGAACCAAAATCCCACACTCAAAAATGTTGGGCAGCCCCCCTTCATGCTTGGGCTGGCCATCTTGGTGAGGGGAGGAATGAATGGAGAGTGAGAAAAATGAGAGGCCATCCAATAATACAAGGGAGAGAGAGAGAAGTCTATCATGCAAAAGGAAATGATCACTCAAAACAAAACTACACTCCACCAACCTTACCCCTCATCATCATCAACAACCATGATGACATCCAAAGTCAAGCAATCATGAAAAAGGAAAGTCAAGTGATGGTGCTCATCATGAAAACCATCATGATGCAACAAGATGCAAAGAACCCCCTCCACAAATGCCTATTTGCAACAATGCAAATAAACCCTCCTCCACCAATCTTCGGCCAATGAAAGATACAAATGAAAATGGCCGAAACGGAAAGCAAACTGGCAACTCCAGAAAACTGGTCCCGTAATAAATTACAGGAAAACCCCGATACTGTGCATACACACCCGCATTTGTATTCCGACCGAAATACAAATGCAATGAGACAAAATCTACACTGTACTATACTAGGATCCGGCTTATACCAAAGCCGGCTAGTAATATCCGTTCGATCCTGATCCGTGCAATACCGCACGTATCTGATCGAACCCTGCCATATATCCATAAGGCCTGTAGTACAAACTGTCCTATCCTGATCCGTGCAATACCGCACGTATCTGATCGGACCCTGCCATATCTCCATACGGCCTCTACAACCTTTCGCCCGAAAGCTGAGTAACTGAATGTGGGGGACTCTAAAGACTCATCAACACCTTGGTTGTGGATTTAACCACTAGCACGTTAGAGGTATAAGCCAATACATAACGGGCTACCAGGTATTGACCAAAAGGGACGTCTGTGAGCGAACTCAGCCTGACTCCCTACTGAGCCTGTCAGTGACAATATCCGTACAGTCCGGTCCGTTCGTCTATGAGCATCGCATGGCGGGCCTAGGGGGTTGGTAAAAGTCAGACCCCCAAAAGCGGTACAAGTCGTGTCGGAGTGTAGCCCAGAACACCCTGAGATACTACTGGAATACCTACCAGTAAATCTCCTTGCCTCGGCCGAGGGCTTCGTGTAATGGCTCTCCTAGACACGGCACGACCTCACCCCCAATACCGGGAGAGACGAACCCCTGAAGATACGCTCACTGCCTCCATGTGGCTCGGGACTGTACCCAACTAAAACCTGTTTGCACGACTCCTTTGAGCCGTGGTAGGGTAGTAATCAAAGTACAGTGGGAACTCACATGAGACAAATGACGATCCCCAGGTCGATGAACTAACCTGCACACATGTCACCAGGGAACTGCCATCTGACGTCTGGTATATGACCAACTGGCATGTTCCCGGCGAGTCCTGTCCGGTGTACTCATAACCCAATGAGCACCTGTATACATCTTAGGTGATCCAACTGACACCAGTGGCTTGTGAGACCGGCCACCGTCCCTCGTCGGGGTCTCGGCTGTATACACTAGTCTACTCTGGAGTATCGATGCCCTGTCTCGAAACTCTCACGACTAGGGACCATTTAAGGATATGCTTATAGACTGCCAGCTCCCACGTATATGATCGCCCTCATACTGCTGGTGGTCAAGCAAGAATCCTAGGGGCTCTATCAACGTGTAATAGCAACTTGTCAGGTCACCTAAAACAGTACACGATGATAAAGGTAAACCAGATAGCATACTATCATCTCGAGTAAGACTGTCCTACCGGGATAGGTCCTCCATCAATCATTGCAATCACGTACCTGTGACCTAATAATTGACTCTGAGGGCACTATCTCCAACACTATCTCTATAGATCTTAATCCCCGGGATGAAGGAGGCATCACCCAGATCTTTCATGGAGAACTTTTGTGATAAGAAGAGCTTGACCAAGTGTAGCATAGGAACATCATTTCCTATCAAGAGTATATCATCTACGTACAATACAAGGAAGACAACCTTACTCTCTACAACCTTCTTGTATATACAAGGTTCGTCTACATTTTTGATGATGTCAAACTCTTTGACCTCTACATCAAAACAGATGTTCCAGCTCCGCGATGCCTGCTTTAATCCGTAGATTGATTTAAGCAGCTTGCATACCTTTCCGCTGCTCCCACTGTCTACGAAACCCTCTGGCTGTGTCATGTATACGCTCTTTTCTAAATCACCATTTAGAAAAGCGGTCTTGACGTCCATCTGCCAGATTTCGTAGTCATGGTATGCAGCAATGGCAAGTAAGATCCTGATGGACTTAAGCATAGCCACTGGAGAAAAGGTTTCATCATAGTCGACACCTGGTCGTTGACGAAAACCTTTTGCTACAAGTCTAGCTTTGAAGGTCTCGACCTTTCCATCTACACTAAGTTTCTTTTTAAAGATCCACTTGCTCCCGATGGATTTTACCCCTTCAGGAGCAACTTCCAAAGTCCATACTTTGTTGGTGTATATGGATTTCATTTCAGATCGCATAGCATCCAGCCATTTCACAGGGTCTCCCCTTATGATGGCCTGCTCGAAACTAGCTGGGTCATCATCTTCCATGATGCAATCCTCAGTCCCACCGTCTATGAGAAAACCGTAGTATCTCTCAGGTGAATGAGGAACCCTACTAGATCTATGGAGAGGCTGAGGTTCGTCGGAGACTATTGGATCCTCCAGTTCTACCAAATCATCAGCTGTAGTTTGTATAGCTGGAACTTCTTCCAGCTCTACCTCGTTACCACTAATTTCTTTTTCAAGAAATTCCTTTTCTAAAAAGGTGGTATGTTGAGCAACAAACACCTTTTGTTCCTCAGTGTGGTAGAAGATATACCCTCGCGAATGTTTAGGATATCCAACAAACTTATATAGAACAAACCTTGCATCGAGCTTGTCCAGATTTTGCATTTTAACAAAAGCCGGACAACCCCATATCTTAATGAAATTAAGACATGTTCTATTCCCCTCCCATATCTCATATGGAGTGGTAGGCACGGATTTGGTTGGAACCCTATTCAATAGGTATGCAGCTGTCTCAAGCGCATAACCCCAAAAGGATATAGGTAACTCAGCAACACTCATCATAGAGCGCACCATATTTAATAGAGTGCGATTCCTCCGCTCCAAAACTCCATTGTGCTGTGGTGTATACAAAGGAGTAAGCTGAGAGAGAATCCCATTCTCTTTTAAATAGTATCAGAATTCTGTGCTCAAGTATTCTCCTCCTCGATCAGATCGTAGGATTTTTCTTTCCCCTTCGCCTTTTCAACTCCACCTCTCGGCTTGGTGGGATTCTTCTTCTTCTTTCCTTTGGCCTTGGCTTTCGGGACTGAAAAGGAAGATGGCCCATAAAGCAGAGCGGGAGTTTTCGCTATCTTAAGCGTACTCTTTGCATTTCTCAACATATTGAGAAGTTCCGGCAATGATTTCTCCAAATCGTTCATATTGAAATTCACTATGAACGGAGCAAAGGCGGGGGAGAGAGACTGCAGAACAATATCTGTATATTGTTCATTATCCATAGTCCATCCCAGTTCCTTAAGTTCTTCTATAAGACCAATCATCTTCAGAACATGGTCTCCTACTGATGCACCGGGGGCCAACCGCATCTGAAACAGCTTTTGAGATGCCTCGTATCGTAAAGTACGAGATTGCTCTTCATACAACTCCTTTGTATGAAGAAAGATGGATTGTATATCCATCTTCTCGTGCTGTTTCTGATGGATACTGTCCATAGAAGCAAGCGCGAGGCACGTGGCCGTGTTGCAATCAATATCCCATGTTTTTCGGATATCCTTATCCGAAACAGATGATTCAGGTCCTGGGACGGGTAGGGCTTTGGTAGTGAGGACATATGATACTTTATCATATGTGAGTGCAATCTTCAAGTTCCTCAACCATTCTTTATAATTTGGTCCAGTCAGTTTGTTTTTCTCTAAAAGAAGCTTAAGTCCCGTCATTGGTATCTACCATTAGGAGAGAGAAAAGAATACACTCACCGAAATGCTCTTGCAAAAATCAGATTGGTTATTATCTTATCTAATCGATATCTCCCACTGTTTTTATCAAATTTTCTTTCAAACCTGAAAAGAAAACTAGCCAGGATTAATTGCATTCTTATAGTTTCGCTAACCGGTTAGCCAGGCTAGTGTCGGTACTTTGAGGGAGGTTCCCCATGCTTACGCACGGACCTAATTAAAATAAACCTCGTTTTTCACAGAGGTCAAACCCCATTAACACCTTTCTAGACACCTACTGGATTAGCTAATTATAAAGTGCAAAATTCTCCCGGGAGTAACTCTTACTCACAGTGGGATCGGGATCCAAATATCATATAGATAGTATACAATCTCATTGCAAATCTCAATTCTTGAAACTCCCGATATGGTTTTTACCCCTAAATGCTTATGAGATTGGCTATGGTCAATATATCATAAGCACTAGTCAAGTTCTACCCGTCATTTCAAGATTAACTAGACCCACCCATATGACCTTTGACTATGATCAACATAATCACATGAATGTCCTAACTTATCGCATCACATGCTTTATAGGAAGACATCACTTAGCTACCGTACACTACGCCTTGACTATAATCAACATACGTAGCACGAATACTGAGTACTCTGCTTCCTAAAATGACGGAGAGTTGCGAATGATTTTTATGAAAACCTTTAACGCTTTGAACTTGATTTCGTTGTAGAATCTAAATTATTTTTAGAAAAGGAGTGGCTTAAGCTCCGCATCTTTTGAAACTTGCTTTTTCATAAAAAGAAGCCGAGTGGGTTTCAAATCCGATTCTACAACATCTTTAGGTTTCTTTTCTTTTACATTAATCTCATTAATGTATTCCCATCATTTAAGTTCCTAAGCCATTACAGAAAGAAACGAAAAACGGCATTACATATCACATATATCACATTCGTCTCAGATATTAAGCAATCACATCACAGAATAATCAGCAGCAAAAACACATATATGAAAATATAGGATATACTAGGAACTCCGTATTTTCTACTTAGCCTAAGATAGAAAATACGGATTCCATGGTTGTGATGAATAGCCAAGCACACACCCTTAGACCCCTACGAGAGCGGCAAGTGACCCTTCCAATTTTGGAGTTTAGGAGACCCGGTCTCGACTCCTCGAGATGGCCGCCCACTGAACTCCAGAACCCGGTCAATCGTGCTCTCCTCCTTAGGTCTATCCTAATGCGGAAAAGTAAAATATACATCAATGGAGACATCATCCTCAACCCGGATGTGCCCCAATAAAAGAATAATATATACAATGAATTTTATATGAATGAAAAGATAAACTCTCGTCTCACATAAAACCCCTGGCCATTCGATCACGACGATCCTATACATCATATCACATCAACAATTGAAAAGCATAGGCGACGTTAAAATATATCAATCAACACATCAACATACCCACTGTTGTAATAGATCTCAACACTTGAACCTGCATAAAAAATTCCCAGAGAGCATATACAGTACCTACGGATCAACGCAAGAGCGCACGGTCCAAGCCTCAAAAACGACGCCGCGGAACCGCCGCAAATACACCTATTTGGCCGTGGTTCCGCGGTCATTATGTCGAGTTAGGCGCTCGTTTTTCTTGGGGATCTATAGAAAACCCTGCTCTATTTTCTGAATATTTTTAATTACAAAAATTCCAACTTTTGAAAAAATTTCCAGTGAGCATGTAAAAATCTCATTTTTTATGTTCGATTGAGTTTTTAAACGTCGTCCGGTTTACCTTAAAGCTCTAGCTAGGCTCTGATACCATGCTGGTGTGTAGTAGCGCCTCTAGTAAGGTTGCATCATCAAAAAGTAGTGAACTTTTAAATTCTAGAGGGCTATTACAAACGAACTACGAATCGTAACTAGATATTAGGGTAAAAATATCATTATGTGAAGTCTAAACTAAAGGAAAAGAAAATACAACCTTTGTAGCCAACTCCTTCGGTCTTTAGGACTCCTACGGCTTTGCTCGAAGCTTGGAACGACTCCGCTTAAGATCCTTCGTCGTCTTCGATGATCCACCCGGAGATTTCAAGATCAAGCTCCAAGCTACACAAAATGAAGCAAACACTCTACACTAAAGGGCTAGGGTAGTGTAGAATGGTTGTGTGGTTTGTAAACTCACTTAAGAACCCTTTCTTTTTAAGTTCCTCACTCTAAACAAAACTCAAGAGAGCTTAAAGAAGGAGGAAGATGAAGATGGCAAAAACTTTTGTAAATATAATGAAAACTTATTTCCAAAAAGAAAAAGAAAAGAATATATATATGAGACACTCTCAAATATAACCATAGTTAACTAAATATCTAGATATTTTGTAGATGGGTTAAAGAACAAAGGAAATCTAACCATGGTTAAAGTCAATGGTCAAAGAAGAAGTGTGTAGAAAATGAGTCATTATGCTAATTTCCTTTTTCTTTAATTCATTAACAAAAATCTAGATATTTATCAACCATGTGAGTCTTGTATTGCCATCTTCTATGTATCATCCAGCATGACACATATGTATGTATGTATGTGTGCATGCACATCATCATGTGTATGTATAAACATATATGCATACATCCAAAAAAAAGGTTTAATTAAAAATGAGCTAAAAATTAATATTAAATCAACACTTGATTTAATAAATCGGTCACATCAAATGCGACCCAACCAATATTGAACGTCCGATTAAAATACGGTATCACATATTCGTATTTAATCGAACTCCTGCGCATATCACATATGCACACCACAACATTTCGCCTGAGCTAGAAAAATCCTGTGTGGGACTCTAAGACTCGTCAATACGCCGGCAGTAGGTGATGATCATATCAAAACACCTACAAGCCGCAAGCGGTCAGCTAAACGTAACGACCACACAGGTATTGAGCGATCAGAAGAAAAACAAGCGAACCCGTCAAAACTCCCGTCGAATATTAGCAACACTTACCGTACAGTCCGGTCTCTTCGTCTGATATGTTGCATATCAAGTCTAGGGATAGAATAGTCGAGCCCTAATAACTCAATAAGTCATGTCGATATGGTCTATGACCGGTCAAGAAACTACTGATAACACTTATCAGTAAATCTCATCAGCCCTGGCCAGGGACTTCAAGTCAGAGCCAATCGCACATTGCACAACATCAACTCCCAACACCGAGAGAGACGAAACCCCTCCTATCGCTCATTGTCTCCATGTGTCTCGGGACTATACCCAAAAGCCACATATTTGCACGACTCAGCAGAGCCGTGGTAGGGTGGAAATCAAAGTACAGTGGGAGAACACACACGACTCTATGATGATCTCAGGTCTACAGACTAACCTGTACCAGTGTCACCAGAGAACTGCTATCCGACGATAGATATAATACCATATAGGAATTCTCGGTGAGTCCGTTCAGTGTACCCAGTCTCCACTGGGGACCCGTATACAATCTTCGATGTCACAACACCAATGGATATGGGATCATCCATCGCCCATCACATGGGTCAAGAAACGTATACGCTAGTCTACTCTGGAATATCGATGCCCTGTCTCGATATACCTACGACTAGGAAAATTTAAGGATATGCTTATAGACTACTCATGCCCCACTAGTATGATCTCTATCATAGCCATAGAAGTCAAGCAAATATCCTTAGGGCTTTATCAACATGTATCAAATGAACAGTATCAAGTAAACATATCAGATAAAGTAAAACCAGATAGCATACTATCATATCGAGCAAGAAAGTCATATATCAAAATATACATATATATATGTCCAAGCATCCACTATACATATAATGGCCTCTAGGGCATACATATATCCAACACATACAATTTTATACATGAATGAAAATGGAAAAACTCTCATCTCACGCAAAAACCCCCGGCTATTCAATCACGACGATCCAATATAACATTTCACAGCAACACATAAATATCACATGTCATCAACGTAAGTAAATATGCGTATCTCAAATATCGTTGACATATAACAACGGGATCGGGGATACACCACATATTACACTTACGGTCGCAGAAAAGAAAATGAAAACTACAATAATTAGAATCCGCAACATCCTAAGACATCATAAACCCGAAATATCACATACTTCGGATTGTAGGGTTCCTAAGCACACTCAACAGGTTCCACAAGGCATCAACCATGCCAAAATCAAATTTTTCTATGTGCCGAGAAACCCTAATGGAGATCGTTAACTAAAGGTAAGGCGAAACTATGCAAGTTAACAACTTTAACTACAAGTGAAAGGGACTGCAACCTTTGTAGATCCGGTCCTCCACTTCCAAAGCTCCGTGAAGACGTCCCTCCGCTGCGATCATCGGAATCCCGGACTCTAGCGATGGTTTCGTCGGAGAAATAAGCGGGCTAGGTCGTTGACTTCGATGCCGAAGATGATCTACGTCGGGGAGACTCAAACTCAAGCTCCATCTTCACTAGGTCATGAAACTTGTGAAGATAACACACTCTACTACATGGCAAGTTGTAGAGGATGAAGAAATAGGAAGTGGGTTCACTTTAGAATTGGATTTCTCACTTGATTTCTTCACTTGATAATTTTCAAGCAAGCTTTCTTCTTCTTCATCAAGAAGAAGAAGAAGAAAAGAATAGAAAAAATGAATTATTGAAAAAATAATAAATCAAGTGAAGACTTATCATAATGCAACCATGGGTAAGTTTAACCATGTAGGGAGCACATAGTTTAGGTAATGGTTAGGTTTAAGAACAAAACAAAATGGCTAGACTTTTCAAAGAAGCTAAAAAGCTTCATGAAGCTTCAAGTATAAAACAAGAAAAGCCACCATTTTGTTTAATCAAAATAAATAAAGAAAATAAAACCCTAACCATTAACTAAGCATGGTGTAAATCATACACATACCCAAGTTTGCATGTATCATCAAATATGATACAATCTAGTGCACAAAAATATATCACATATACAACTTGTGCACATCAAGTGAGAAAATCAATCTTAAGTTAACCAATACTAGTTAATGTAAAGTGATATATCAAATATATAACTATACATTAAATCATTAAATCAATACTTGATTTAATGATCCGGTCATATCGCATATAACCGACTAATATCTAGTGTATCAATGTATCGAATCAACACTTGATTCGGTAACCCGGCTATATCACATATAACCGTCCGATGATACAAATCGTGAGAATAGAATACAGTATCACATACTGGTATTATTCTCGGTCCCGCACATATCTCATATGCACTCCTATTTCGTTTCGCTTTAGCCAGGAAACCCCTGTGTAGGACTCTAAAGACTCGTCAATATGCCGGCAGTAGGTGGTGATCATATCAATCACCCACAAGCCGCAAGCGGTCTGCTAAACGTAACAGCCACCCGGGTATTGAGCGATCAGAAGATCAACGAGCAAGCCCGCTCACACTCCTGTGAATCCAACCAGTAACACTTACCGTACAGTCCGGTCTCGTCGTCTGATATGTCGCATATCTCGCCTAGGGGTTGTAAACGTCAGACCCCAATAGCTCGATAAGTCGTGTCGATATGAGGTCTATAACAGTTCGAGAAACTACTGGTAACACTTACCAGTAAATCTCAGCAACCCTGGCCAGGGATTTCCGGTTATAGCCAATCAAACACAGCACAACATCAACTCCCTATACCGGGAGAGACGAATCCCCTCCTATCGCTCATTGCCTTCATGTGATTCGGGACTGTACCCAAAAACCACCGTTTTGCATGCCCTCTTGGACGTGGTAAGGTGGAAATCAAAGCACGGTGGGAATCACACAAGACTCTATGACGATCTCGGGTCAACAGACTACTCTGTACCAGTGTCACTGGAGAACTGCCATCTGACGTGAGGTATAATACCATCTGGGAGTTCTCGGCGAGTCCGTCCAGTGTACCCAGTTTCCACTGAGCACCCGTACACCATCCTTGATGTCAAACACCGATAGATATGGGATCATCCATCGCCCATCATATAGGTCAAGATGCGTATACGCTAGTCTACTCTGGTGCATCGATGCCCTGTCTCGATACACCCACGACTAGGGACCTTGAAGGATGTACTTATAGACTACCATGTC
The DNA here is from genome assembly GCA_030015575.1 of Agapanthus africanus. NCBI lineage: Eukaryota > Viridiplantae > Streptophyta > Magnoliopsida > Asparagales > Amaryllidaceae > Agapanthus > Agapanthus africanus. The sequence continues at coordinate 319,624,493 of CM057342.1, forward strand.
CCCACTAATATGATCCGCATCATAGTCCAGGTAGTCAAGTACACATCCTAAGGGCTTTACCAACATGTAACAGAGAGACAAGTAGTGTACATGTTAAGGTAAAGAGTAAACAGATAGCATACTATCATGTCGAGCAAGAAAGTCCTCCCTATATATGTCCTAGCATCCACTACAATACACATCGTATGTACAGTAATGGCCTCTAGGGCATACATATAACTAACAATCTCCCACTTGCACTAGGGCCATCTGTTGTGGTATTGCATACCCAACAATTAGCTGTGGTTGAAGTATCCCATACTCAACCATCCCATAAAAGTCTCTACTGGGAAAAAGGCCCTTGTGAGTGGATCCGCGCTGTTGTCCTCTGTGTCTACTCTCCTAACCTCGATCTCCCTGGAGATCAACCATCTCCTTGATCAGGTGATACTGCCTAAGAATTATATCTGGATTTCTGATGGGACGGGCATTCCTAGGAAACAGCCACAACTCCATTGTCACACAATGGTAAGAACGAAGTTCATCTCATGAACTAATATATATCCAAACTGCATCTTTGGTAGCATCTTTGGTAGCGATGTATCTAGCCTTTATCGTCTAGTATGCCACGGTATCAAGCTTGGAACTCTTCCAACATACTGTCCCTCCACTGAGGGTAAAGACTATGCCTGCGACTGACATTCAGTCGTTCTTATCACCCTGGAACTTTTCCAGTGATTCTCCCTAGGATCCATTGATACCTTCTCACTACAACTAGTGAGTATCCTAAGATCCAATTAGATCTATCTCATAGATCCAAAACATAGGATTTAGTAGGTATTACTTTGATCTTATATGGAGAATCCTTGTGATAAGCGGAGATTGACCGAGCGTGGCATAGGAAACACCTTCCCTATCAAGAGTATGTCATCCAGGTACTCTACGAGGATCATCACCATACTCCCTACTACCTTTTTGTATATACAAGGTTCATCTACCATTTTGATGAAGTCAAACTCTTTGACTACCACAAAACAGACGTTCCAACTCCGCGATGCCTGCTTTATCATATAAAACATCTTGCACGCGTTTCCGCTTCTCCCACTGTCTATGAAGCCCTCTGGCTGTGTACTTATAGACGCCTTCTTCTAAAACATCATTTTAGAAAAGGAGTCATGACACCCAACCACCAGATATCGTAGTCATGGTATGCAGCCGTGGCAAGTAGGATCTGGATGGACTTAAGCATAGCTTTGAAAGTCTCAACTTTTCCACGTACACCAAGTTATCTTCTCAAGATATACTTGCTCCTGATGGAGATTTAACCCTTCAGATAAAGCAACCAAAGTCCATACTTTGTTGGTGTATAAGGATTCCATCTCAGATCGATAAGCATCCATCCATTCTTACAGAGTCCCACTCCTGATGGCCCGCTCGAAATAAGTTGGGTCATCATCTCATGATGCAATCCTCGCTCCCACTGTCATAGAGAAACCGAAGTATCTCTCAGGTGGGTGAGGAACCCTACTAGATCGGCGGAGAGGCTGAGGTTCGTTAGAATCTATTGAAACCTTCGGGTTTACCAAATCATCAGCTGTAATTTGTATAGCTGAAACCTTTCCAGTTCTACAGAACAGACCATGCCTCGAGCTTGTCCGGATTTTTCTTTTAGACATAGGCTGGACAACCCCAAATCTTAACAAACTTAATATATGGGCTCTTCCCTTTCCATATCACATATGAAGTGGTAGGCAACTGATTTGATTTGATCCCTATTCAATAGGTATGCAGCTTCTCAAGTGCATAACTCCCAAAAGGAAATAGGAAACTCAGTAGTACTCATAATAGAGCACACCATATCACATAGGGTGCTATCACTCCGCCCCGATATACCATCGTGCTATGGTGTATACGGAGGAATAATGCTGAGAGAGAATCGCATTCTCCTTTAGAATAGTTCAGGAATTCCGTGTTTCAGTATTCTCCTCCTTGATCACATCAAAGGACATAATACTTATACCCGTATTTTGGTTCTCTACTTCTATCTTACATTCTGTGAATATCTCAAAAAGGTTCGGACTTGTGTTTCAACAGGAACATATGTCTGAATCTTGAGAGATCATCAGAGAATGTAATGAAGTATAAAGAACCGGTCTTGGCATGTGTAGACAGGGGACCTTCATACATCAACATGTATCATCCCAAGAGTTCACTAACTCTTTCTCTGCTTCCAATAAACAGAGCTGTGGTCATCTTATCTTTGTGACATGACCGGCAAGTTTTCACAAGATATAAATTCAAACAGATTTAAATATGCATCTATGTGTAACTTAGCTAGTCGGGTCGCATTGATATGATCTAGTCTACAATACCTCAAGAAGGATCCGTTCGTTTCTGAACTCTTCCTCTTGTGTGTGTTCTGTATACTAAGAACTGTAGTTTGATTTAGAACGTCAATGCTTTTAGATAACGTGCCTGAACCGATCAACTTTTGATATAGGAAATGTTCAAAACATTATCCATCAATACAAAATTATATCCTTTCTTTACTAATAAAGAAACTGATATGATGTTGTATATCAGGTTCGGTATCTAATAACATTTGTTCAGAATCAATGTATTCTGGTAATACAGGGTGACAGTGACCAACAGACTTGGCTGCAACACTTGCACCGTTTTCTGTCTCATGAAACTTATCACCCGTTCTCAGTTCTCTACCTTTCTATAGCCCATGTAACAGATTACATATACGGGATCCTGATCCGGTATCTCATACCCAGGACGTAAAGGATACTGAGAAACAGTTCTCTGTAATGAACACACCCGAAGATGATGCATCGGCATGCACTTTCTTCGTTTGGGCGGCACGGGAAATCTGGTATTCCCCAATTTCCTGCTCTGTCTTATAACAATTATAAGTTGGAGCGGGACCAACGTTCCCCAGCTCAGTATAACAAGCGGGTTCGGTCAATATATCCGTTTTATTATCTTGATTAAGGCGTGATATGGTCGCTACCTGGAGAGAGAGAGAAGAAAACACTCAGCGTATACTCTTGCAAGATCAGATTGGTTATTATTTTATCTAATCAGGATGGCTCCCACTGCTTTTTATCAAATCTTCCTTCAAACCCTAAAAGGAAAAACTAGCCGGCATTAATTACACGCTACAAGTTCGCCAATCTTTCAGCCAGGCCAGTGTCGGTACTTTGAGGGAGATTCCCCGTGCTTTCGCACGGACCTAATTAAAGTAAACCTCGTTTTCCCAGAGGCGTAACCTCATTAACACCTTTCTAGACACCTACTTGATCGGCTAATTGTAATGTGTAAAACTCTCCCAGGAGTAACTCTTACTCGCAGCGGGTACGGGATCCAACTATCTCATAGAAGGTATGCAATCTCATTGCAAATTTCAACACTTGAAATTCCCGATAATTTTGCCCCTAGCGTCCTATGACCTTGACGCAGGCCAACAAACCATAGTCCGCTAGTCAAGTTCAACCCGTCATTTCTTGATTGAATTAAACCCACCAAGACACTTGACGCAGGCCAACAAAGTCGCACGACTACCCTAATCCAATCTACATCATATGCATAAACAGATAAATACTAGTTAGCTACCGCACACTACGCCTTGACGCAGGCCAACAAACGTAGCACGAATACTAAGTAGGACTTATCTGAAATGACGGAGGGCTACGATAGGTTTTTCTGAAAACCTATTGCGTAATGAACTTGATATCGTTGTAGAATCGAGTGATTTTTAAATGGAGTGTTTTTTAGGCTTTTCTAGTTTTGCTAAAGGGGTCACTCCCGGTGAAGGGATCGTCGGCCCTTTCCTCATCGAATAAGGTGTGGGATATTTCACAAATATCACTATACAAAGCAAGAACTATAGAAGCAATCAAAAGACAAACCGAGTGTTGTAGCATCTGCCAGTTATTGCTAAAGGGGTCACTCCCGGTGAAGGGATCTCGGCCCTTTCCTTATCGAATAAGGTGCAGGATGTTCTACAAGGAACACCGCGATGCAAAGCAAGAACCGTAACTACCTGTTTTTGAAAATTCGATTCCACAACATCTTTTAGGTTTCTTTTTCTTTCATTAATCTCATTAATGAATGTCCCATCATTTAAGTCCACCTAAACATCACAGATAAATATAACGTACGCTTATGCCATCCGCATTCGCCTCGATGTCCCGTCTGCACCGTTAGGTTAGGTAACTAACGGCAGAGCGAGGCAGGGCTAGCGCGGGTGTAAAACATAAGCAACGTCTATATAATATATCATATATACTATATACAATATCTATCTGAACATATCACATGATCACATCACAGATAACGCAGCAGAAAATATCATATGAAATATTGGATATACTAGGACGTCCGTGTTTTATTTTGAGCCTGTATTAAACACAGATTCCACGGTCGTGGTGAATAGCCTATCCCACACCCCTAGACCCCTACGAGAGCGGCAAGCAACCCTACCAATTCTAGAGTTAGGAGACCCAGACTCGACTCCTCGAGATGGTCTCCCACTGGACCCTAGAACCCGGTTACTTGTGCTCCCCTCCTTGGGTCTATCCTAATGCGGAAAAGTAAATAATATACATCAACGGTGACATCTTCCGCAACCTGGAAGTGCCCCAATAAAAGAATATTACATACAAGTGAATTTTACATGAATGAAAAAGAAAAAACTCTCATCTCACATAAAACCCCCGGCTATTCAAAACGCGACGATCCAATATAACATATCCAGCAACATATAACATCACATGTCATCAACGTAAGTAAATATGCGCATCCCAATTGTCGTTGACATATAGCAACGAAACCGGCGATATCACATATTACACTTACGGTCGCAGAAAAGAAAGTGTAAAACTACAACAGTTGGAATCCTCAATCTCCTTAGACATCGCATGCCTAATCAAATGAATTCCTTAGACATCGCATGCCTAACAATTATAAACCCCGCATTTTAGTCTCATTATCGAAAACACTTTTCAATATCAAGTCGGGCAATTCAACAAGATTCTCGACATCCAGAACGAATGATCGTCGCAAACTTTAATAGACGGCCGCACCCCCGATACCGTCGACGAAGTGCACTAAGGTGGAACACCGCTACCGCGAGCACCCAAACGGATGCTTTTTGGCGACGGGATTCTCCTACAGTCACTTGGTCGGGGCTATGGGGTGTAGCTGTATAACAAGTTTACCGGCGAGTATCCGCGTACACAACGTGATTGCGACGGACTTTTGATCACATCAAAATTCCGTGGCAACCGATCAAATGAGACTAAACTGCTATGTCTATAACATTCAAATGTTGTTAATTCCAATTATTGTATCACATTCCTGATAAATAGAAAATGTTAAACTTTCCGATCGAACAATCAAACACCCAAGTTTTCCCGAAACAGCTCAACACATGAAATAAGTTTAAAAACATCCACTTCATGCTATAGTACCAACGGTCCAGCCGTAGAAGGGTTAAGCCAACACCTCACATGTGGCACGCCGTACTGCCCCAAACCCAAAGGTTCAAAGAGCAGTTCAAGACGGTCACATAATCGAGTTAAGGTTTGTTGTCTTCTAGAGGGTCCATCGCGTTACTTGCACTACTTAGACGTTCTTAAACTACGGAAAAATCCAACACTTGGAAATTTCCCGACAGGGGAAAAAGTGGGTTATTTATATCCGGTCGAACTTTTTAACATGTTCTAAATTTACCCGGAAATACAAAAACAAAGTTAAACAATCCGATCGAAACATCGAGTCCCCAAAACAACCCAGAAAACTCAACTGTTGAGTATAGATTAAAAATTCCCAGAAAATACAGGCATTACAGACGGGGATTACTGTACAAAGAACGTGCCCTAAATTAATATTATGACCGCGGAACCGCCGCTAAAGCCAGGGTGGCGCCGCGGTTCCGCGGCTCATTTATTAACTTATGGCCACGTGCTTCACAGTAACTCCTAGAAAACCCTGCTGAATTTTTTGGATATTTTTAATTCGCAAAAATCACAGTTTTGAAAAAATTTACAGAGAAGGGTGTAATTTAGGGTTTCGGGGTTCGATCGGGTTTCTAACTTCGTCTACACTTCGCCTAAACCTCTAGCTAGGCTCTGATACCACTGTAGGGTTCCTAGGCACACTCAAGAGGTTCCACAAGGCATCAATCATGCCAAAATCAAATTTTTCTATGTGCCGAGAAACCCTAATGGAGATCGTTAACTAAAGGTAAGGCGAAACTATGCAAGTTAACAACTTTAACTACAAGTGAAAGGGACTGCAACCTTTGTAGATCCGGTCCTCCACTTCCAAAGCTCCGTGAAGACGTCCCTCCGCTGCGATCATCGGAATCCCGGACTCTAGCGATGGTTTCGTCGGAGAAATAAGCGGGCTAGGTCGTTGACTTCGATGCCGAAGATGATCTACGTCGGGGAGACTCAAACTCAAGCTCCATCTTCACTAGGTCATGAAACTTGTGAAGATAACACACTCTACTACATGGCAAGTTGTAGAGGATGAAGAAATAGGAAGTGGGTTCACTTTAGAATTGGATTTCTCACTTGATTTCTTCACTTGATAATTTTCAAGCAAGCTTTCTTCTTCTTCATCAAGAAGAAGAAGAAGAAGAAAAGAATAGAAAAAATGAATTATTGAAAAAATAATAAATCAAGTGAAAACTTATCATAATGCAACCATGGGAAAGTTTAACTCATGTAGAGAGCAAACCATAGTTTAGGTAATGGTTAGGTTTAAGAACAAAACAAAATGGCTAGACTTTTCAAAAAAGCTAAAAAGCTTCATGAAGCTTCAAGTATAAAACAAGAAAAGCCACCATTTTGTTTAATCAAAATAAATAAAGAAAATAAAACCCTAACCATTAACTAAGCATGGTGTAAATCATACACATACCCAAGTTTGCATGTATCATCAAATATGATACAATCTAGTGCACAAAAATATATCACATATACAACTTGTGCACATCAAGTGAGAAAATCAATCTTAAGTTAACCAATACTAGTTAATGTAAAGTGATATATCAAATATATAACTATACATTAAATCATTAAATCAATACTTGATTTAATGATCCGGTCATATCGCATATAACCGACTAATATCTAGTGTATCAATGTATCGAATCAACACTTGATTCGGTAACCCGGCTATATCACATATAACCGTCCGATGATACAAATCGTGAGAATAGAATACAGTATCACATACTGGTATTATTCTCGGTCCCGCACATATCTCATATGCGCTCCTATTTCGTTTCGCTTGAGCCAGGAAACCCCTGTGTAGGACTCTAAAGACTCGTCAATACGCCAGCAGTAGGTGGTGATCATATCAATCACCCACAAGCCGCAAGCGGTCTGCTAAACGTAACGGCCATCCGGGTATTGAGCGATCAGAAGATCAACGAGCAAGCCCGCTCACACTCTGTGAATCCAACCAGTAACACTTACCGTACAGTCCGGTCTCGTCGTCTGATATGTCACATATCTCGCCTAGGGGTGGTAAACGTCAGACCCCAATAGCTCGATAAGTCGTGTCGATATGAGGTCTATAACAGTTCGAGAAACTACTGGTAACACTTACCAGTAAATCTCAGCAACCCTGGCCAGGGATTTCCGGTTATAGCCAATCGAACACAGCACAACATCAACTCCCTATACCGGGAGAGACGAATCCCCTCCTATCGCTCATTGCCTCCATGTGATTCGGGACTGTACCCAAAAACCACCGTTTTGCATGCCCTCTTGGACGTGGTAAGGTGGAAATCAAAGCACAGTGGGAATCACACAAGACTCTATGACGATCTCGGGTCAACAGACTACTCTGTACCAGTGTCACCGGAGAACTGCCATCTGACGTGAGGTATAATACCATCTGGGAGTTCTCGGCGAGTCCGTCCAGTGTACCCAGTCTCCACTGAGCACCCGTACACCACCCTTGATGTCAAACACCGATGGATATGGGATCATCCATCGCCCATCATATGGGTCAAGATGCGTATACGCTAGTCTACTCTGGTGCATCGATGCCCTGTCTCGATACACCCACGACTAGGGACCTTGAAGGATGTACTTATGGACTACCATGTCCCCACTAGTATGATCCGCATCATAGTTCAGGTAGTCAAGTACACATCCTAAGGGCTTTACCAACATGTAACAGAGAGACAAGCAGTGTACATGTTAAGGTAAAGAGTAACCAGATAGCATACTATCATGTCGAGCAAGAAAGTCCTCCCTATATATGTCCTAGCATCCACTACAATATACATCGTATGTACAGTAATGGCCTCTAGGGCATACATATAACTAACACGGATTTCATGCCAAACATAATAAACCTTGCCTTTTAGTCGCGAATTGAAAACATTTTTCAATAACCAGTCGAGTAATTCAACAGAATTCCCGACTATCTGATCGAATGTTCATCGGGAACTTTAGTAGATGGCCGCACCCCCGATGCCGTCGACGAAATGGACTTAGGCGGAACACCGCGGCCGCGAGCACCCGAGTGGATGCTTTTGGCAACGGGGTTCTCCTATAGTCACTTGGCCGGGGCATTTGGGCATGGCTATCTAATAGTGTTACCCGGCGAGTGTTCAGTACTATACGAGATTGTGACGGGGTTTTGATCCGAATCGAAACTCTGTGGCAATCTATCAAAAGAGACTAAATTGCTAGATTTATGAAACAACATACTAGTTTTCACAAAACTAATTATTATGGATTCTAAATATTGTATCACATATCAATATAATCTAGACGATGTTAAACATTTCGATCGAATTATCAAACACCCACAAATCCCAGAGAATTCAACAGCTTGAGCCTCACTAAAAATACCTAGAAAGTGCCAAATATCATTATAGAGCAGCACAAGAAACATAAGTCCACAACTCACCAATGCTGCCGCGCAACTGCGGCTAAACCCTAGTTTAGGCCGCTGTTCCGCGGCCAAGTGGTCGAGTTGGGCCCTCGAATTTCTTGGGGCTCCATTATACCCTGCACGATTTTCTGCGTATTTTTAATCTTAAAAATTCCAACTTTTGAAAAATTTACAGAAACTAGGTAAATGTCAGGGTTTGAAGTTCGATCGAACACTTTAACGTCGTCTAGACCACTCCTAATGCTCTAGCTTGGCTATGATACCATGAAAGTATGCCTTGGCACCACTACTAGGTTTAAACATGCATCGAGTATACAATTTTAAAAAATCTAGTGTGCTAAAGCATGCTAACCTAGAATCGAACTAAAGAATTAGGGTTTGTAAATAAGTAAAGACATTCTATACTAAGTGAAAAAGGAATACAACCTTTGTAGACCGGTCCTTCACTTCTAAAGCTCCAAGTAGTAGTCCCTAGAACTCTTCTTAGGCTCCACTTGGTAAAAGGAACGAGCTTGATTAGTCGTCTTCGAGGCCGAAAATGATCCGCCTTGAAGAATCTCTAACTCAAGCTATCTCTTCACTAATTAAGGAATTGGTGAAGCAAACCTACCCTAATGGGTTATATGAGAGTAGGTTGATGAAGTAGGAATTTTGCTCACTTTAGAATTCTATTTCTCTTTTTCTTTTTCTCTCAAGAAAAATCAAGAGGAGGAAGATGATGGACTAAGGTGAAGAAATATCTCAAGTGATATATTTAGAGAGTTAACCATGGCTAAAGATAAATGGTTGGGTTTAAAAATATCTAAAGTAAAACAAAATTAGTGGAATGAGTCATGCCTTCTACATGCTTCTACAAGTATCTTAAGCCATGCTCATTTCCACTTCATTTTAATTTTACTTTAAAATTAAATCCCCAATATTATCCTAAACCATAGTGTGAGTCTCATACACCTTTGTCCTATGTATCATCTGGCATGACACAATAGTGAAGAATATATATGAATATATATATATATATATATATATATATATATCACACACACACACATATATATATCATTATATATATACAAGAGAAGAAATTCTTTTTAGTGAGCTAATATTAGTTAATATATATTAATATATCAAATATATAAATATGTATCAAATTATTAAATCAACACTTGATTCAATAATCCGGTTATATCATATATAACCGACTAATATCATTTATATGTATATCAATTTATCGAATCAACACTTGATTCAATAACCCAAATATATCACATATAACCTTATCGATATCATATATTGCGATATTAGAATACGGTATCACATACTCGTATTTAATCAAGCAACTGCACATATCACCATATGTGCCCTACTTCGTTTCGCTTGAGCTCGGAAACTTCTGTGTGGGACTCTAAAGACTCGTTAATACGCCAGCAGTAGGTAATAATCACATCAGTCACCCACAAGCCATCGGTGGTACTAGCTGGACGTAACGGCTACCTAGGTATTGAGCGAATAGAAGATCAACAAGCAAGCTTGTCCAAACTCCCGCAAAGCCTATAGGTAACACTTACCGTACAATCCGGTCTCTTCATTTGATATGTCGCATATCAAGTCTAGGGGTGGAATCGTCAGACCCCGATAACTTGATAAGTCATGCCGATGTGTGGCCTATAACTGTTCGAGAAACTACTGATAACACTTACCCGTAAATCTCATCAGCCCTGGCCAGGGACTTGCTGTTATAGCCAATTGAGCATAGCGCAACATCAACTCCTAATACTGGGAGAGACGAAACCCCTCCTATCGCTCACTGCCTCCATGTGACTCGGGACTGTACACAAAATCCACCTGTTTGCACGACTTCTTTGAGCCGTGGTAGGGAGGAAATCAAAGCACAGTGGGAACAACATAAGACACTATGACGATCTCGGGCAGACTAACCTGTACAAGTGTCACCAGAGAACTGCTATCTGACGATAAGTATAATACCAACTAGGAGTTCTCGGCGAGTCCTATTCAGTGTACCCATTCTCTAATAAGCACATGTGTACAATCATTGATGTCAAACACCAATGGTTGTGGGATCAACCATCGCCCCATGCAGGGTCAAGAAACGTACACACTAGTCTACTCTGGAATATCGATGCCCTGTCTCGATATTCTCTCAACTAGGAACTGTTAAAGGATGTGCTTATGGACTACCCAAGCCCCACTAGTATGATCTGCATCATAATAGTGGTAGTCAAGCTAACATCTTAAGGGTTTTATCAACATGTATCAGAGAGATAGTATAACAATACAAGTATACATGTTAAGATAAAGAGCAACCAGATAGCATACTATCATGTCGAGCAAGAAAGTCCTCTATATATATGTCCAAGCATCCACTATATCATACAATAATGACCTCTAGGGCATACATATTCCTATCAATCTCCCACTTGCACTAAGGCCAGTTGTTGTAGTATCTTATACCCAACATCCCAAAAAGTCTCTCAAATTGCGTCTGGGGGAGGGCCTTCGTGAGTGGATCCGCTGTGTTATCCTTCGTGTCAACTCTCCTGACTTCGATCTCCCGGCGATCAACTATCTCCCAGATCAGGTGATACCGCCTAAGAATATGTCTGGATCGCTGATCAGACCAGGGTTCCTTTGTAAGTCTACGGTAGCGCCCCGGCCGTCTTTCCGAGGCCAAAATGCGGAAACGAAAACTTTTTCAAAACTTTAAACCGGCGCTATCGTATGCTTAAAACCCGGATCGAACCATTAACCTACAACTAGCTAACTAGAGAAGGGATAGAAAGACTATACCGATCGATCCGTGTCCTTCGGTCTTTGGCCACCATCCCAAGCTCCTCGCGGCATCTCCGGTCTCGATCTCCTCGTCAAAAAGGGCACCACATCATCGATTCTTTTTACGGGCTCCCGCTTCATCCAAAGCAACTCGGGTACGAATTGTGCTAGCCGACGTGTCCAAGATGTTGTAGAGAATGTTTGTGATCACTTTGTCTCTTGCATCCATTGCTTGGATGGAGGTTGAAGATGTTGCCATTAATGGAGGCTATGAGATAGAGGAAGAAGAAGGAGGAGAAGCTTTCTCTTCTTTTCTTTTTTTCTTTGTGATGATAAAATGAGAGTGAGAGAGTTAGCATAAAAATTACAAGAGCTAACACCATCATATGGCAGCCCCTCTCTCTCCTCCTCATTTCATCACTCAAATCCATCATATAATGTAACATATGCACAACAAAAGAGACCATGAGTCACTAACCTTGCACATGCCACATTAAATGCACAAAATGATGATTTCTAGCTCATAATTTCCAAATGCAAACATTATTCCAAATGTTTACAACAATAAAAAGATACGGCAACATCTAAAGTAAACTCGTGACGGATCACTAGGATACCCCTCACCTGTATATACATACCTGCATCCGCATTCCGACTGAATGCGAATGCGATGAGACTAAAGTAATCCAACAAATCTAATACTAGGATCCGGCTTAAACCAAAGCCCACTAGTATGATCCGTCCGATCAAGATCCGTGCACTACCGCACGTATAAGATCGAACCCTGCCATATATCATACGGCCTCTACAACGTTTCGCCCGAAACTTGAGAAACTTTCTGTGGGGGACTCTAAAGACTCGTCAATACTTTGGCTATGGATTTAACCACTAGCACGTCAGAGGTATTATCCGTACGTAACGGGCTACCAGGTATTGACCAAAAGGGAGGTCGATGAGCGAACTCATCCTGACACCCTACTGAGCCTGTCAGTGACAATATCCGTACAGTTAGGTCCATTCGTCTATGAGCATCGCATGGCGGGCCTAGGGGGTTGGTAAAAGTCAGACCCCCAAAAGCGGTACAAGTCGTGTCGGAGTGTAGCCCAGAACACCCTGAGATACTACTGGAATACCTACCAGTAAATCTCCTGCCTCGGCCGAGGTCTTTGTGTAATGGCTCTCCTAGACACAGCGCGACCTCACCCCCAATACCGGGAGAGACGAATCCCCTGCCGATCTGCTCACTTGCCTCCATGTGGCTCGGGACTGTACCCAACTAAAACCTGTTTGCACGACTCCTTTGAGCCGTGGTAGGGTAGTAATCAAAGTACAGTGGGAACTCACACGAGAAAAATGACGACCTCAGGTCGATGAACTAACATGTACACATGTCACCAGGGAACTGCTATCTGATGTCTGGTATAATACCAACTAGCATGTTCCCGGCGAGTCCTGTCCGGTGTACTCATAACCCAATGAGCACCTGTATACATCTTAGGTGAACCAACTGACACCAGTGGCTTGTGAGACCGGCCACCGCCCCTCGTCGGGGTCTCGACTGTATACACTAGTCTACTCCGGAGTATCGATGCCCTGTCTCGAAACTCCCACGACTAGGGACCACTTTTAAGGATATGCTTATGGACTACCCAACTCTCACGTATATGATCGCCATCATACTGTTGGTAGTCAAGCAGGATCCTAAGGGCTCTATCAACGTGTAATAGTGAACATGTCACCTAAAGCTGTACACGATTGATAAAGACAAACCATGGTAGCATACTATTCTTTATCAACGTATAATAGTGAACTACAATGTCACCTAAAGCATGTACACAATGATAAAGACAAACCAGATAGTATACAAACCTCTCGAGTGAGACTGTCCTACCGGTATAGGTCCTCCCTCAATCATTGCAATCACGTGCCTGCGATCCAATAATTGACTCTGAGGGCACTATATCCAACAATCTCCCACTTGCACTCAAGGCTAATTATTGCGATGTCGCATACTCACAGCCCGTGTGATACCGAACACCCAACTCCTTTACTAATCAGTCTCACAAAGCCCGTTTGTGAAACTATTGCATTCGATGAATAGCCTTAGTGACTGGATCCGCCCTGATGTTTCTTTCTATGTCTCTCTTTATCTCAAGTTCGCGGAGAAAGCCATCTCCTGAAATGAGCAATACCTGTCTTAGAATATGTCTGGATATCTGATAGGACCTAGCTCATAAATGAACTCCAAATCCAAACTTCTTAGACTGTATCGTCGACTGAATTTAATCAGTATCCTGCGGCATGCCTCCCTCAGTGTCCGCTTGGATCACCTGTCCAAAACACTGCCCCTCGTCGGAGGGAAAACTACAACTCTGACAGTCATTCTGTCATCCAGGTCACCTTGGAAGCCTAGAATGATAACTGTCTCCCGAAGGAGGATGCCATTATCATATCCCTAGAACATCCACTTATGTTCTAAAACTGCTTCCAAATATTTCTCCAGGATTGGATTAATATCAACTTATTGCATCTAGTGCAAAAACAACATCTGGTGCGGTACTTGACATCTCATGATCAACTCAATTGCCTAAGCAAGTGACTGCCAATCATGCACATCCCTCTCCCCTTTAGTCTGTAAGACACCTTCAGAGATGGTGACTCCATCACCTGCAGGTATACTACCGTGCCAGGAGTCGTCCATTCTAAAACACCTTTAGAATGTTGTCTAAGTACCCAGATTGGGATACTACCCAAATCTAGATCTAAAACCATAGATCTAGTAACCAGAATGTCTGATATTATATCTATATCCTATGTGGAGAAACCACTGTGTGACAACCAAAGCATAACCGACCGTAGTATAGGAATTTCTCTTCCTACTCTGTGTATGTCATCCAAATACCAGGACATCACACCCTACTACCTTCTTAACAGATCCATCTCCTATTCTGATGAAGTCAAACCTATGACTATCATATCAGAAATAGATGATCTATCTCCACTATATCTGCTTTAGTCCATAAATGGACATAAGCTACTTGTCCACTATGCTTCCGCTGATCCCACTGACTACGACAACCCTCTGGCAAAATCATATACACGTACACTTCTAAAGCTAGAACGACGCTATACTCATCCTCCTGCCGGGTCTAACAGTCTGGAACAACAGCAATGGCAAGTCTGGGTAAACAAGAACCTCCCTGTCACCGTCTTTGAGCATACCGAAGTACCTCTCGAGTGCCTGAGGTTACCCACCATATCTGTAGAGTGGCTAATGGAATGTCAAACCAGAATGAATCGTTAGGTTCTTATCAAATTTTCAGTAATCGTTTGCGGTTCTGGAATCACTTCCAGTTCTACCATACTCCCACTACTGTTTTCTGAAAGAAAAAAAACCATTTTACTAAAACTGTGGCGAGTCAAGAACAATATCACTATTGATCTTCCAGTTAGTAGAAAGTCAACCCTCGTCATAGCCCGGGTCAACCCACAAACAGCCATTACAGAAACGTGCCTTGAGTTATCCAGAGTCTGGTTTTAAGCATAAGCCGGACAACTCCCCGTACCTTAACAATGTTAAGATATGAACTATTCTATATCCAATATAGAAACAGAGGCACTGATTTAATTGGAACCAGATTCAAATCATGCAGCTGTCTCCAGTGCACGTCAACTAAATGGAGAAAGGTCGATCAGCATTACTCAACTTAAGAATACATCCAGATATGAGTAACCTGAAAAAGAAACAAGTTCTCATAATTATTACTATCAACTGAATACCATAAACAAGTATCTACATCTTCGATCACCTTGAAGAATCCTGATACTTGCAACACCTGGTTCTCTACTTTATTCTTATACCTATAACTTCTCAAAACTTAGACCTTGCATTTCTACGAAACACATGTCTAAGAACTAGAGAAGTCACAAGTAAACAGAATATAGTACGAGTACCAACCCCTCTATCCTTATGGACACTGGACAACATACAATCCTCTGTATAAGTCCCCTGAGTCTAATAACTCATTCCCCATGTGTCGTAGGTTGAAAACTGTACTTATGGTTAAGAAGAATTACACCGCTGTTTAATACTCCTTACCTAACCATCCACTAATATAGCTAAATGTCATGGACATAATTTTAAAAAGTTATATCTCACTTTATAAATATAAACGCACAGATATATCAATTTGAAATTGGTGCATAACAACGGATATTCAAAACCAAATATTTGTCGTCCGGCAAAACAACCCAGGCGACTTCCTCAAATATCACCAATTACAACGAATCCCGATATAATGAGGATGATCACCCAATTCCCAATAACTTACTCCCACTCATCATCTGTAAAACCATACAGATGTGAGAATCAAACCTGGTAAATACATACCCAGGAGTAAGGACTAATTGGGAAATCAGTTTTCTTTTAACAATACACAGTGAAACTGAAACATGTAAATGTTTCAAAGGGGAATCCGGGTATTCCTAGTAATGCATCTTCCATTATTAGATTCACAACTGTAACCGTATATTTCTTTGCCATCTCTCCAAATCCCTTTATATGTCTTTAGTCATTAACTTCTGTACACCTTCGTTAGGCTAAATGGTTTTCTTCCTTCCCTACCGTTCGGCACCAGTCTATGGTTTGGAAGAAGACTATCCAATAAGCGTAATAGGTGTACTGTCTTAATCCTAGGAGCACTCGCAACCTGAGAGAAGGTAAAGATAAAAGACAACTGAATAAAACCTTATTCCTATTTCTCCTGAACCAGAATCCATCCCCGAACTGGAACAAGTCCCTTCGAGTTCGTATATAACCATACGATGGAGTATCCAATAAACTGTAGATCTTCGTAGTGATACAGAGTGTTCTGGAGAAATACGAAGGTGATGTAGGATTGGCGAAGAAATACGAAGGTTTGGTCGTGAAAAGCAGTCGCAATTTACTTTGCCCTCTTACTAATCCCTTTATTTGTCTTAACTTATTACCTTCTGTACACCATCGTTAGGCTAATTGGTTTCCTTCATTCCCTACCGTTCGGCACCTGCCTATGGTTTGGAAGAAGACTATCCAATAAGCGTAATAGGTTTACTGTCCTAATCCAAGGAGCACTCGCAACCTGAGAGAAGGTAAAAGGAAAAGACAACTGAATAGTCCTATTCATTTTCTCCAGAACCGAAAACCATCCTCGAATCTGGAACAAGTTCCTTCGAGTTCGTATATAACCATACGATGGTTTTATCCAATGGAAGTGGATGTTCGTAGTAATACGGTGTGTTCTGGAGAAAAGGGTAAAAGTAGGAGTGGCAATGAGGTATGCAACTCTGACAATCCAAAAGCCAGTGTTTAAGAAACTTCGGTTAACTTAGTCACTGAGTCATAGTCAAGGGTCGGGCTATGGTCGCTACTAAAGAGAGAGAGAAAAGAAACACTCTGCGTGCACTCTAACCTAGATCAGAATGGTTATCAATTTATTCAATCAGGAAACCTCCCACTGTATCCTCAAATTCTCCTCCAAACCTGAAAGAAGAATTAGTCGGGATCAACCGAGGAGTAAACCAACTCATCGGTGGGAATCAGGATCCAACTATCATCGCATGATAACGTGACGGAATCCACTCACGTTATCACACTCCAGAAGGTATGCGCATGCCTGGCAAGTTTCAGTTTCTTTAGAAACTCCCGATATGATTTTTACCCCTAGGACCCAAGTGACCTTGAAGAATAATCAACAAATCAAAAGGTCCTAGTCAAGTTCAACCCGTCATTATCTTGATTGCGTTAAACCCACCCGCATGACCCTTGACGAATAATCAACAAAGTCGTACGACTGTCCTAACCAATCCACATATCCATGCGACAGAAAAGCATTACAGAGCTACCGCACACTACGCCTCGGCAAATAGCAACGACAAACGTAGCGCGAATACTAAGCAATAATAATCTGAAATGACGGAGGGCTACGGCAGGTTTTTGGCGAAAAACCTTTTAACGTAATGAACTTGATATCGTTGAAGGAACCGAATAGCTTTTTATAAATATAGTGGCGAAAACCTTTACTAAAGAGGTCACTCCCGGTGAAAGGATCCCGGCTCTTTCCCCGTAGAATGAGGTGCAGGATATTCCAACTGAATACCACGATGCAAAGCAAAAAGTAATCAGCTATAGTGAAGTTATTACCCTGACGCAAACTTCTGTCCAAGGGGTCACTCCCGGTGCAGGGATCTCGGCCCTTGCCTCGTCGACTGAGGTGCTGGATATTCATAACCGAATACCACTGTGCAAAACAAAAGAGAACGACCCTGTAATAACGGCTTTTTTTTGAAAAATGTTCCAACAACATCAGAATAGGTTTGTTTAGCTTGCATTGATCCGAATCAATACAGTCCCATCAATTAATCACACCACAAAAAAACGAAAATACGATGTACGTATATGCCATCCGCATTCGCCACTGGGTCCCGTCATCACCCGTTAGGTTACTTAACTAACGACAGAGCGGGGACTGGACTAGCGCGGGTGTAAAACATATACAACATCTACTAGTATATATATCAATATATAATATTCGCTCATGGCATGATAAAATGCAACATCACAGAAATGTAATAAGCATCACAGAACATGTAAGTCCAAGTAGCGCCCCGGCCGTCTAACAGACAACAAATGCGGAACAAAAACTTTTTACAACTGGCGCTATCGCGTACTATAACCCGGATCTTCCATTAAAGCTAAACTAACAAACTACAAAGTGGGTAGAAGAGTTATACCAAACGATCCGAGTCCTTCGGTCTTCAACCATCATCCCACGCTTTGTTGCGGCTGTTCTGATCTCTTGAATCTTCAGTCTTCTCGTCCAGGTGGCACCACGTCAACGGATCTTTAAACGGGCTCCCGCCTCTAAACCGAGGCAACTCGGTCGTCAAGTTTGCTAAAAGAGACGACCAAGATGATGTAGAGAATGAGTAGAACACTTTGTCTCGTTACGTCCAAAGTCACGGACGAACGGTTAATGAAGTTGTCTTTTGGATCGAATGGAAATGAGGAATGAATCATATCTAATTTCTATGCACCAAAACTTATATCTTTTTTCCAATCACAACCATAATCCCTACAAGGAATGGCCGGCCACTATTTATCAAGGAGGGGGTGAGTGTAGGAGAGAGGAGGGGGTGACCATAACCATAATCAAAGAATGAGTCATATAAACCTTGTCATCAAAAACCATTAATGAACAAATGAATCATCACAACACATCATCATATTTCACTAAATGCACTAATGAGTCACTAAGATTCATGAACCTGGTCACCATCTAGAACCTTCTAGAACCTCGACTCACCTCATAACTCACCCTCAAGAAGAAAAGATAAATCCGTCTTTAACCGAATGATAAAGACGGGCGATAGTAAACTGGAAACTGGCAACTTCCAAAAGTGATCCTGAAACGAATTTCAGGATAACCCCGTAATGGTATAAACATACCCGCATTTGTATTACGACCGAATACAAATGCATCTGAGACAAAGATATTATATCTACACAGTATAATACTCGGATCCGGCTTAAACCAAAGCCGACCAGTATTATCTGCCCGAAAAATGACACGTGCGAAAACGCACGTGCATTTTCCGAACCCTGCCATAAAACCATACGGCCTCTACAACGTTTCGCCCGAACTTGGGAAATTGTATGTGGGGGACTCTAATGACTCATCAATACACTGGCACTGGGTATAACCACTAGCACGTCAGAGGTACAAGCTGTACGTAACGGTTGCCTATGTATTGATTGGAAGGGAAGCTGACGAGCAAACTCATCCATAAACCCTACTGAGCCTAACAGTGACAATATACATACAGTCCGGTCCGTTCGTCTAAAGAGTATCGCATATCGAGTCTAGGGGGTGGATAAAGTCAGACCCCGAATAACGCGATAAATCGTGTCGGTATGAAGCCCATCACCACCTGAGAAACTACTGATCCAAATCAGTAATTCTCCACTCCCTCAGCCGAGGATTTCTAGTGATGGCCACCCGTGCACTGTGTGACATCAACCACCAATACCGGGAGAGACGAATCCCCGACGATCTGCTCACTGCCTCCATGTGGCTCGGGACTGTACCCAACTAAAACCTGTTTGCAAAACTCCTTTGAGTGTAGTAGGGTAGTAATCTAAGCACAGTGGGAACTCACACGAGACAAATGACGATCTCAGGTCGACAAACTAACCTGTACACATGTCACCAGGGAACTGCTATCTAACTATATGTATAATACCAACTAGCATGTTCCCGGCGAGTCCTGTCCGGTGTACTCATAACCTAATGAGCACCTGTATACATCTTAGGTGATCCAACTGACACCAGTGGCTTGTAAGACCGGCCACCGCCCCTCGTCGGGGTCTCGACTGTATACACTAGTCTACTCTGGAGTATCGATGCCCTGTCTCGAAACTCCCACGACTAGGGACACTTTAAGGATGTGCTTACAGACCCCAGCTCCCACGTATATGATCGCCATCATACTGCTGGTAGTCAAGCAAGAATCCTATGGGCTCTATCAATATACAATAGCGAACTAAAGCATGTATACGATGATAAAGACAAACCAGATAGCATACTATCATCTCGAGCAAGACTGCCATATTGGTATAGGTCATGCCTCAATCATTGCAATCACGTACCTGCGATCCAATAATTGACTTTGAGGGCACTATCTCCAACAATCTCCCACTTCACTTAATGCTAATTATTGCAATGTCGCATACTCACAGCCCGTGTGATACCGAACATCCAACTCCTCTACTAATCAGTTTCACAAAGCTAGTTTGTAAAACTCTTGTGTTTGAGAAATAGCCTCAGTGAGTGGATCCGCCCTGATGTTTCTTTCTATGTCTCTCTTAATCTCAAGTTCGCGGAGAAAACCATCTCCCGAATCGAGTAATACCTGTCTTAGAATATATCTGGATATCTGATGGGACCTAGTTCATAAATGAACTCCAAATCCAAACTTCTTAGACTGTATCGTCAACTGAACTTAATCAGTATCCTGCGCCATGCCTCCCTCAGTATCTACCTGGACCACTTGTCCAAAATACTGTCCCTTGTCAGAGGGAAAACTATAACTCTGACAATCACTCTGTCATCCATGTCACCTTGGAAGCCCGGAATGATAACCGTCTCCCGAAGGAGGCTGCCGTCATCAAGTCCGTAGAATATGCACTTATATTCTAAAACTGCTTCCTTATGTTTCTTCAGGATTGGATTAATATAAACTTATCGCATCTAGTGCAAAAACAACATTTGGTGTGGTACTTGACATCTCACGATTGACTCAATTGCCTAAGCAAGTGATCTGCCAATCATGCACATCCCTCTCCCCTTTAGTCTGTAAGACACCTTTAAAGAGGGTGACTCCGTCACCTGCAGGTACACCACCATGCCAGGAGTCATCTATTCTAAATACCTTTAGAATACTGTCAAAGTACCCACATTGGGAAACTACCCAAATCTAGATCTAAAACCATAGATCTAGTAACCAGAATGTCTTATATTATATCCATATCCTGTCTGGAGAAACAACTGTGTGACGACCACAGTACAACCGATCATAGTATAGGAATTTTACTTCCTACTCTGTGTATGTCATCCAAATACCATGACATCACACCCTATTACCTTCTTAACAGATCCATCCCCTATTCTGATGAAGTCAAACCCATGACTGTCACATCAAAATTAGATGATCTTATCTCCGCTATATCTGCTCAAGCCTATAAATAGACATAAGCTACTTGTCCACTATGCTTCCGTTGCTCCCACTGACTACGACAACCCTCTGGCAGAATAATATATACGTGTACTTCTAAAGCTAGTTTAGAACGACGCTATACTTATCCTCCTGCCAGGTCTCACAGTCTGGAACAACAGCAGTGTCAAGTCTGGGTAAACAAGAACCTCACTGTCACCGTCCTTGAGGGTACCAGAGTACCTCTCGGGTGTCTGAGGTTACCAACCATATCTGTGGAGTGGCTAATGGAATGTCAAACCTGATTGAATATATAGGTCCTATTAAATCTTCCGTAATCATTTGCGGTTCTGGAATCACTTACAGTTCTACCATACTCCCACTACTGTTTTCTGAAAAAATCCATTTTAATAAAATTGTGGCGAGTCAAGAACAATATCACTATTGATCTTCCAGATGGTAGAAATGTCAACCCTCGTCAAAACCAGGGTCAACCCACAAACTGCCATTACAGAAACGTGCCTTGATTTATCCAGTGTCTGGTTTTAAGCATAAGCTGGACAACTCCCCGTATCTTAACATCGTTAAGATATGAACCATTCTATATACAATTTAGAAATAGAGGCACTAATTTAATTGGAACCAGATTCAAATCATACAGCTGTCTCTAGTGCATATCATCTTAATGGAGAGAGGCTAATCAGCATTACCCAACTTAGGAATCCATCCAATTATGAGTAACCTGAAAGAGAAACAAGTTTCTCAAAACCATTACTATCATCTGAATACTATCACAAGAATCCACATCTTCGATCTCTTTGAAGAATCCCGATACTTGTGATACCTGGTTCTCTACTTTGTTCTTATACCCACAACTTCTCAAAACTTAGACATTGTATTTCTACGAAACACTTGTCTAAAAACTAGAGAAGTCATAAGTAAACAGAACATAGTACGAGGACCTACCCCTTTGTCCTGACGGACACTGGACAACATACAATACTCTGTATAAGTCCGCTGAGTTCAATAACTCAAAACATGTGCATCGTAGGTTGAAAACTGTACCCAGGCGATTTCCTCAAATATCACCAATTACAACGAATTCCGATATAATGAGGATAATCACCTAATTCCCAATAACTTACTCCCACTCATCATCTGTAAAACCATACAGATATGAGAATGAAACCTGGTAAATACATACCCTGGAGTAAGTATCTAATCGGGAAATCAGTTTTCCTTTAACAATGCACTGAAACATTAAAATGTTTTGTATGGGTATCCTGGTATTCTTAGTAATGCCTCTTTCATAATCCAATTCATGACTTTAACCGTATATTTCTTTGCCACCTCTCCAAATCCCTTTATTTGTCTTTAGTCGTTATCTTCTGTACACCTTCGTTAGGCTAAATGGTTTTCTTCCTTCCCTACCGTTCGGCACCAGCCTATGGTTTGGAAGAAGAGTATCCAGTAAGCATAATAGGTGTACTCTCCTAATCCTAAGAGTACTCGCAACTTGAGAGAAGGTGATGATAAAAGACTACTGAATAAAACCTTATTCAATTTCTCCCGAACTGGGGAAAAAGCAAAAGTGAAATAGGAGTGGCGATGAAGTACGCGGTTTGGTTGTGAATGATAACAGTCGCAATTTACTTTGCCTCTTTCTAATCCCTTCATTTTGTCTTTACATATTACCTTCTGTACAGCCTACTTAGGCTAATTGGTTTTCTTTATTCCCTACCTTTCGGCACCAGCCTATGGTTTGGAATAAGACTATCCAGTAAGCATAATAGGTGTACTCTCCTAATCCTAGAAGTACTCGCAACTTGAGAGAAGGTGATGATAAAAGAAAACTGAATAAACCAATTCTATTTCTCCTGAACCTAGATCCATCCTCGAAGAAGTCCCTTCGAGTTCGTATATAACCATACGACGGATCTATCCAATGGAAGTGGATGTCCGTAGTAATACGGGGTATTCTGAGAAATGCAAAGGGTAAAAGAAGGAGTGGCAATGACTTATGCAACTTGGACAATCCAAAAGCCAGTATTTTAAAAAGGTTCGGTCAACTTGGTCACTGAGTCATAGTCTAGGGTCGGTCAAAGGTCGCTGCCAAAGAGAGAGAGAAAAGAAACACTCTGCGTGCACTCTAACCTAGATCAGAATGGTTATCACTTTTTCTAATCAGGAAACCTCCCACTGTAATCTCAAATTCTCCTCCAAACCTTAAAGAAGAATTAGTCGAGATCACCCGAAGAGTAAACCAACTCATCAGTGAGAATCGGGATCCAACTATCATCGCATGATAACTTGATGGAAGCCACTCAAGTTATCACACTCCAGAAGGTATGCGTATGCCTGGCAAGTTTCCTGTATGTTTGAAACTCCCGATGTGATTTTTGCCTCATTCTCTTATGACCTTGACTTTAGTCAACAAATCATAAGTCACATGTCAAGTTCTAGCCATCATTGTCCAGGTTGATTTGAACCCACCCGTACATACCCTTGACTTTAGTCAACAAGGTAATACGACTGTCCCAAACCAACACACCTATCTATGCAACATATGAATACCCAGCGGCTACCAAACACTATGCGTTGACTTTAGTCAACAAACATAGCTTGAATACTACTGACCATCTATAAGATACGATGGAGGGCTACGGCTGGTTTTTGGCGAAAAACCTTTAACGTAATGAACTTGATCTCGTTGAAGGAACCTGATAGCTTTTTATAAAAATATAGTGACGAAAAACCTTTGCTAAAGAGGTCACTCCCGGTGAAGGGATCTCGGCTCTTTCCTCGTGGAATGAGGTGCAGGATATTCCAACTGAATACCGCGATGCAAAGCAACTTGTAATCGACTATAGTGAAGTTATTACCCTGACGTAAACATATGCCCAAGGGGTCACTCCCGGTGAAGGGATCTCGGCCCGCACCTCGTCGAATGAGGTGCGGGATATTCTAACTGAATATCACTATGCAAAACAAAAGTAAATATCTTTGTAATAACACTTTTTTAAAATTTGTTTCAACAACATCAAATATAGGTTTGTTTTATCCTTGCATTGATAAGAATCAATGCAGTCCCATCAATCAATCACACCAGAAAAGAACGAAAATAAAATGTACGTATATGCCATCCGCATTCGTCACTGGGTCCCGTCATCACCCGTTAGGTTACTTAACTAACGACAGAGCCGGGGCTGGACTAGCGCGGGTGTAAAACATATACAATATCTAATAGTATATATACCAATATACAATAATCGCTCCAGGCGTGATAATATGCAACATTACAGAAAAGTAATAAGCATCACAGAACAATACAGATAATCTGGGATCCCCGGGTTTCACAGAGCCGCTGCTGAAACCCGACGTTCCCCTGGTCGTGTGGATAGCCTGTGCAATGAAACCTAGACCCCTACGGGTGCTGCAAGTTACCCGCCAAAACCTGAAGCGAGGTAGTCCCCCACAGCATAGTGAATGGAACACCCGGCACTTCACGGAATCCGGTAAATTGAGCACCCCACCTCGGGTCAACCTGTACCCTCTACGAGTGCGGCGAATAGTCTGCCAAATCTAGAGTGAGGTCTCTCTGCCTCTCAAAGCCATGAGATACAGACCCGTTGCCCTCCAGAACCCGGCTATCCGTGCACTCCTTCGCGGGATAAACCTAGTACAAAAATAAAAATATGTACAACGGGTACATCGACCTCTGCCCGGTCGTGCCCCAAAAGAATATTATACAAACAGGCAGTGACGGCAGTCCACATGTTGGACGCTCGCCCCGCAATATCAAATATACAAATAAATCCAAACTGCACTACCATTGCACACTGCTATCCACCACGACATATCCGCAACATCACAGTACAACACAGAACATCAACGCGAATGTCACGTTCGCAAACCCGTCTAAAAGAACTATAGCAATTAGACGCGGTTTACCGATCAAATGACATTCCCGGTCGGAAATATAAAGTAAGTACTGCGTGCTAACGAGTTTAAAATTTCGATCGATAAAATTTCCCGAAGTGGGCCCCACGTACATTTGCTGTACAGTAACAAAATCTGGACCCAAAAGAACTATACCAAAAACCACAATTTCCTCATTGAAGCTCTCTGGAAAAAACTTGTGCACTGTTCCCACAAAGTCGCCGCGGTTCCGCAGTCAAACCCTAGGTTTGACCGCGGATCCGCGGTGGTCATGTGAGATCACGTGCCTAAATTTTCCCATATTTCTTAGAAAACCCTGCACGCTTTTCTGTGATATGAAAAATTATTTTTAGGCCCTTTAAAAAATCGACAGAAACTCGTGTACTGAAAATTGTGATTTCGGAAATTCTGTTCGATCACTGTTTTAAACGCGTTAGCACAAGTTAGTAAAGCTTAATGGTGAGGCTCTGATACCACTGTAAGTCCACGGTAGCGCCCCGGCCGTCTAACAGACACCAAATGCGGAACAAAAACTTTTTACAACTGGCGCTATCGCGTACTATAACCCGGATCTGCCATTAAAGCTAAACTAACAAACTACAAAGTGGGTAGAAGAGTTATACCGAACGATCCGAGTCCTTCGGTCTTCAACCATCATCCCACGCTTTGTTGCGGCTGTTCTGATCTCTTGAATCTTCAGTCTTCTCATCCAGGTGGCACCACGTCGACGGATCTTTAAACGGGCTCCCGCCTCTGAACCGAGGCAACTCGGTCGTCAAGTTTGCTAAAAGAGATGACCAAGATGATGTAGAGAATGAGTAGAACATTTTGTCTCGTTACGTCCAAAGTCACGGACGAACGGTTAATGAAGTTGCCTTTTGGATCGAATGGAAATGAGAAATGAATCATATCTAATTTCTATGCACCAAAACTTATATCTTTTTTCCAATCACAACCATAATCCCTACAAGGAATGGACGGCCACTATTTATCAAGGAGGGGGTGAGTGTAGGAGAGTGGAGGGGGTGACCATAACCATAATGAAAGAATGAGTCATATAAACCTTGTCATCAAAAACCATTAATGAACAAATGAATCATCACAACACATCATCATATTTCATTAAATGCACTAATGAGTCACTAAGATTCATGAACCTAGTCACCATCTAGAACCTTCTAGAACCTCGACTCACCTCATGACTCACCCTCAAGAAGAAAAGATAAATCCGTTTTTAACCGAATGATAAAGACGGACGATAGTAAACTGGAAACTGGCAACTTCCAAAAGTGATCCTGAAACGAATTTCAGGATAACCCCGTAATGGTATAAACATACCCGCATTTGTATTACGACCGAATACAAATGCATCTGAGACAAAGATATTATATCTACACAGTATAATACTCGGATCCGGCTTAAACCAAAGCCGACCAGTATTATCTGCCCGAAAAATGACACGTGCGAAAACGCACGTGCATTTTCCGAACCCTGCCATAAAACCATACGGCCTCTACAACGTTTCGCCCGAACTTGGGAAAGTGTCTGTGGGGGACTCTAATGACTCATCAACACACTGGCACTGGGTATAACCACTGGCACGTCAGAGGTACAAGCTGTACGTAACGGTTGCCTATGTATTGATTGGAAGGGAAGCTGACGAGCGAACTCATCCATAAACCCTACTGAGCCTAACAGTGACGATATACATACAGTCCGGTCCGTTCGTCTAAAGAGTATCGCATATCGAGTCTAGGGGGGTGGATAAAGTCAGACCCCTAATAACGCGATAAATCGTGTCGGTATGAAGCCCATCACCACCTGAGAAACTACTGATCCAAATCAGTAATTCACCACTACCTCGGCCGAGGATTTCTAGTGATGGCCACACGTGCACTGTGCGACATCAACCCCCAATATCGGGAGAGACGAATCCCCGACGATCCGCTCACTGCCTCCATGTGGCTCAGGACTGTACCCAACTAAAACCTATTTGCACAAATCCTTTGAGCGTGGTAGGGTAGTAATCTAAGCACAGTGGGAACTCACACGAGACAAATGATGATCTCAGGTCGACAAACTAACCTGTACACATGTCACCAGGGAACCGCTATCTAACTATATGTATAATACCAACTAGCATGCTCCCGGTGAGTCCTGTCCGGTGTACTCATAACCTAATGAGCACCTGTATACATCTTAGGTGATCCAACTGACACCAGTGGCTTGTGAGACCGGCCACCGCCCCTCGTCGGGGTCTCGACTGTATACACTAGTCTACTCTAGAGTATCGATGCCCTGTCTCGAAACTCCCACGACTAGGGACACTTTAAGGATGTGCTTACAGACCCCAGCTTCCACGTATATGATCGCCATCATACTGCTGGTAGTCAAGCAAGAATCCTATGGGCTCTATCAATATGCAATAGCGAACTAAAGCATGTATACGATGATAAAGACAAACCAGATAGCATACTATCATCTCGAGCAAGACTTCCATATTGGTATAGGTCCTGCCTCAATCATTGCAATCACGTACCTGCGATCCAATAATTGACTTTGAGGGCACTATCTCCAACAGAACAATACAGATAATCTGGGATCCCCGGGTTTCATAGACCCGCTACTAAAAACCCGACATTTCCCTGGTCGTGTAGATAGCCTGTGCAATGAAATCCTAGACCCCTACGGGCGCGGCAAGTTACCCGCCAAAACCTGAAGCGAGGCAGCCCCCTTCAACAACGTGAATGGACCACCCAGCACTTCACGGAATCCGGTAACTTGAGCACCCCTCCTTGGGTCAATCTGTACCCCCTACTAGTGCGGCGAATAGTCCGCCAATTCTAGAGTAAAGCCCCCTCTGTCTCAAAGCCATGAGATGCGGGCCCGTTGCCCTCTAGAACCCGGCTATCCGTGCACCCCACCGCGGGGTAATCCTAGTACAGAAAGTAAAATATACAACGGGTACATCGACCTCAGCCCGGTCATGCCCCAAAAGAATAATATACAAACAGGCAGTGACGGCAGTCCACATGTCGGACGCTCGCCCCGCAATATCAAATGTACAAATACAACCAAACTGTACTACCATTGCATCCAGGCTATCCATCACGACAAATCCGCAACATCACAGCACAACACAAAATATCAACGTGAATGTCACGTTCGTAAATCCGTCTAAAAGAGCTATAGCAATTAAACAGGATTTACCGATCAAATGACATTCACGGTCGCAGATATAATGTAAATACTATGAACTAACATGTTTTTAAAATTTTGATCGACAAAGTTTCCCAAAGTGAGCCCCAAGCACAATTCCCAGTACTCAAACAAATCTGGGCCCAAAACAAAAATACCAGAAACCACAATTCCAAGTCAGAGAGAACTGCCGAAAGTTTTGTGCACTAATGCTACTGTACGGCAGTGGAACCGCGGCCAAAACGTGGGTACGGCCGCGGTTCCGCGATGCTACAGTGCCAACAGTGAACCAAAATTTCTCATTTTTCTTAGAAAAGCCTGCACATATTTCTGCAATACTCCAAATATTTTTTTGACAACAAAAAAAACTCGACAGAAACTGCACTTTTTGAAATCGCGATTTTGGAAAATTCGTTCGATCGAAGTTCTAAACACGTTAGAGCAAGCTAGTAAAGGTTAATGGCGTGGCTCTGATACCATGTAAGTCTACGGTAGCGCCCCGGCCGTCTTTCCGAGACCAAAATGCGGAAACGAAAACTTTTTCAAAACTTTAAACAGGTGCTATCGTATGCTTAAAACCCGGATCGAACCATTAACCTACAACTAGCTATCTAGAGAAGGGATAGAAAGGCTATACCGATCGATCTGTGTCCATCAGTCTTTGGCCATCATCCCAAGCTCCTCGCGGCATCTCCGGTCTCGATCTCCTCGTCGGAAAGGGCACCACATCATCGATTCTTTTTACGGGCTCCCGCTTCATCCGAAGAAACTCGGGCACGAAGTGTGCTAGCCGACGTGTCCAAGGTGTTGTAGAGAATGTTTATGATCACTTTGTCTCTTGCATCCATTGCTTGGCTGGAGGTTGAAGGTGTTGCCATTAATGGAGGCTATGAGCTAGAGGAAGAAGAAGGAGGAGAAGCTTTCTCTTCTTTTCTTTTTTGCTTTGTGATGATAAAATGAGAGTGAGAGAGTTAGCATAAAAATTACAAGATCTAACACCATCATATGGCAGCCCCTCTCTCTCTCCTCCTCATTTCATCACTCAAATCCATCATATAATGTGACATGTGCACAACAAAAGAGACCATGAGTCACTAACCTTGCACATGCCACATTAAATGCACAAAATGATGATTTCTAGCTCATAATTTCCATATGCAAACATTAATCCAAATGTTTGCAACAATAAAATGATACGGCAACATCTAAAGTAAACTCGTGACGGATCACAAGGATACCCCTCACCTGTATATACATACCTGCATCCGCATTCCGACTGAATGCGAATGCGATGAGACAAAAGTAATCCAACAAATCTAATATTAGGATCCGTCTTAAACCAAAGCCCACTAGTATGATCCGTCCGATCAAGATCCGTGCACTACCACACGTATAAGATCGAACCCTGCCATATATCATACGGCCTCTACAACGTTTCGCCCGAAACTTGAGAAACTTTCTGTGGGGGACTTTAAAGACTCATCAATACTTTGGCTGTGGATTTAACCACTAGCACGTCACAGGTATTAGCCGTACGTAACGAGCTACCAGGTATTGACCAAAAGGGAGGTCGATGAGCGAACTCATCCTGACACCCTACTGAGCCTGTCAGTGACAATATCCGTACAGTCAGGTCCGTTCGTCTATGAGCATCGCATGGCGGGCCTAGGGGGTTGGTAAAAGTCAGACCCCCAAAAGCGGTACAAGTCGTGTCGGAGTGTAGCCCAGAACACCTTGAGATACTACTGGAATCCCTACCAGTAAATCTCCTGCCTCGGCCGAAAGCTTTGTGTAATGGCTCTCCTAGACACAGCGCGACCTCACCCCCAATACCGGAAGAGACGAATCCCCTGCCAATCCGCTCACTTGCCTCTATGTGGCTCGGGACTGTACCCAAATAAAACATGTTTGCATGACTCCTTTGAGCCGTGGTAGGGTAGTAATCAAAGCACAGTGGGAACTCACACGAGACAAATGACGACCTCAGGTCGATGAACTAACATGTACACATGTCACCAGGGAACTGCTATCTGACGTCTGGTATAATACCAACTAGCATGTTCCCGGCGAGTCCTGTCCGGTGTACTCATAACCCAATGAGCACCTGTATACATCTTAGGTGAACCAACTGACACCAGTGGCTTGTGAGACCGGCCGCCGCCCCTCATCGGGGTCTCGACTGTATACACTAGTCTACTCCGGAGTATCGATGCCCTGTCTCGAAACTCCCACGACTAGGGACCACTTTTAAGGATGTGCTTATGGACTATCCAACTCTCACGTATATGATCGCCATCATACTGTTGGTAGTCAAGCAGGATCCTAAGGGCTCTATCAACGTGTAATAGTGAACATGTCACCTAAAGCTGTACACGACTGATAAAGACAAACCATGGTAGCATACTATTCTCTATCAACGTGTAATAGTGAACTACAATGTCACCTAAAGCATGTACACGATGATAAAGACAAACCAGATAGTATACAAACCTCTCGAGTGAGACTGTCCTACCGGTATAGGTCCTCCCTCAATCATTGCAATCACGTGCCTGCGATCCAATAATTGACTCTAAGGGCACTATATCCAACATCCTTGGCCAAAGCCATAGCTCCATTGTTATCACAATACAATGGTATTGGATCCTCAATGAATAGAACCACACCAAGTTCAGCAATGAATTTCTTCACCCAGAAAGCTTCTTTGGCAGCATCGTTGGCAGCGATGTATTCAGCCTCCATCGTCGAGTCTACCACGGTATCTTGCTTAAAACTCTTCTAACATACCACCCCTCTATTGAGGGTAAAGATATAACCCGAGACCGACTTACTGTCGTCCTTATAACTCTGGAAGCTCGAATAGGTAACGGACTCCACCTGGAGTTCCCCGTTACCATACACCAAGAACATTTCTTTAGTCCTTCTCAAGTACTTAAGAATGTTCTTCACAGCTGTCCAGTGCTTCTCCCCAGGATTTGCTTGATACATACTTACTACACTAAGTGCGTAAGCTACATCCGGTCTGGTACATAACATTGCGTACATGATTAACCCAACTGCAAAAGCATAGGGTATCGTTTGCATGCGGACCCTTTCCAAATCAGTCTTGGGAGACATCTCTTTGGAAAGAGTGATTCCTGAGCAAGCGGGTAAATTACCACGTTTAGAATCTTCCATACTAAATCTCTTTAGTATGGTGTCAATGTACCTGGATTGGGACAATCCCAACACCCGTTTAGATCTATCTCTATAGATCTTAATCCCCGGGATGTAGGAGGCATCACCCAGATCTTTCATGGAGAACTTTTGTGATAAGAAGAGTTTGACCAAGTGTAGCATAGGAATATCATTTCCTATCAAAAGTATATCATCTACATACAATACAAGGAAGACAACCTTACTCTCTACAACCTTTTTGTATATACAAGGTTCATCTACGATTTTGATGAAGTCAAATTCTTTGACCACTGTTTCCCCCAATCAGAGCAAGGCTCTACTGAATTTTGAAAATTCAAAATTCGAAGCAACGCTTCGGTTTCCGTGCGCAGCGCGCAATTTGCCACATGGCAGAGATTGATTCGGCAGCGTAATGCCCGAGACAGTGCGTCCCATCAGAGCAAGGCTCTTCAGAAAACAAAATTAATGTTTAAACTGCGCAAATGCATGGATGCGTGACACGTGTCTGCGCAAACGCACGGATGCGAGACGCGTGTCTGCGCAGTTGCGCAATCGCAACTGCGCAAACACACGGTTGCGCAACACGTGTTTGCGCAAACGCGTGGATGCGCGACGCGTGTCTGCGCAGTTCCGCAATCGCAACTGCGCAAACACACGAATGCGCAACACGTGTCTGCGCAACTGCGCAAGCGCACGGATGCGCGACACGTGTTTGCGCAAACGCGTGGATGCGAGACACATGTCTGCGCAGTTGCGCAATCGCAACTGCGGAAGCGCACGGATGCGCGACACGTGTCTGCGCAAGTGCACGGATGCGCGACACGTGTCACGCGCTGGTGAGTTGCGCAGCAACTGAATGAAAATTTAAGTGGATCTTTTCTGTTCTCCTGTAAAACAGGGACCCTTGGATCTCTGATCCAATGGTGGGAAAATTCCCAAAATAATTCAGGAAAGATTTTGTTAACAAATCCAACAACTTTGTGGGCACTATAAATAAGACCCCAGACCTCATTAAAAAGGCATCAACTTCTGAGAAAAAAGAGAGCTGGTGAAGTGCAAGAACAGAGAGGAAGAAACAAAGAAAAGAGGTAGAATTTCTGAAAAGAGAAAAGAAATAAGAAAAATAAAAAGAACAATAAATAGTGCCTTGCACTTGATATAAACCCCTGGTTCTAAAAAAAAAATAATAATAAAAGAATAAAAAAAAATAGTGCCTTGCACTTGATATGAACCCTTGGTTCTGTATGATCAGGAAAAAACAAGAACTTGTTTTTCTTAGATCCAAATTCAAATCAAAAGTGCCATGCACTTGTGTTCTTAAACCTAAAGGTTTCTAGGGTTTCTGCAACCCCTTGATTTGGGCCTGGCCCAAATTAAATTGCAGAATAAATAAAAGGGCAAGGCCCTGTTGGGAAAATTCCTGAGTTTCTGCAAACTCATTAAAAGGGCCTGGCCCAAACTAAATTACAGAACATCTCTTGAGTTCCTGCAACTCATCATTTAAAAGGGCCTGGCCCAACTCAAGAATATTATTGAGTTTTTGAAACTCATTATTTAAAAGGGCCTAGCCCAATTGCAGAATAAATAAAAGGGCAAGGCCCTGTTTGGAAAACTCCTGAGTTTCTGTAACTCATTTAAGAGGACCTAGCCCAATTACAGAAAAATAAAAAGGGCAAGGCCCTGTTTGGAAAATTCCTGAGTTTTTTGTAACTCATTATTTAAAAGGGCCTGGCCCAAATCAGATTTGCAAAATAATGAAAGGGGCAGAGCCCTGTTTAGATTGATTCTTCTAATCGGGCAGAGCCTAAAATAAAAATTGGACTTATCCCAATCCTGGCTGTAAGTCCTTAAATTAAATGCCTCTCATAAACCAGGTCACGACCGGTTCGAGGGTATATCTCCGAACTCCTTCGACATCTGTCGTTGTAATTCCTCAACGACGCCAAAGAGGTGACGAGTCCCAGCGACCACTTATCTAAAATCGGACCGAAACGTCCCTAAACTAATGACGGACCGAAACGTCCCTAAACTAAAATTGGACCGAAACGTCCCTAAACTAATGACGGACCACTATGTCCCTAAACTGGCGACGGACCGAAACGTCCCTAAACTAATAATGGACCACCACGTCCCTAAACTGGAATATGGACCGTTACGTCCCTAAACTGACACAATAGGGCCCAAACGCTCTTTTGTCGGATCTAAACGGTCCCGTCTAAGTTGATCTTAACCCCAAATACGGTTAACGTGTCCTTAGACATCTAAATAAACAATAAAATCCCAAACCAACTTTGGTTCAAGGGTACATCTCGGAACTCCTCAGACGTATGTCGTTGTAATCTCTCAACGACGTCAGAGAGGTGATGAGTCCCGACAGCCAGATAATTAAATCAATCACTACGTCGAGTCGATCTTAGTCCAAAACAGGACTAACGTATCCTTGACGAACGTTTAAGTTGATCTTAGCCGCAACGCGACTAATGTATCCTTAAACCAAAAAAAACACCAAACCCAAATCTAAGTAAATACGGATTTGGACTAATCCACGTCCTACGGGCGACGGCATTACTCAGTCTCCGTATACAATCCACGGGCAACCACAAACAAAACAAACACCCACGACACGAAGTGAAATTCTGGAGAAGGAGAAAGTTGTTACCGCGATGCGGTAGCGTAATTAACTGCAGGGGCTTGCGCCTGCAGGGAAGAGCGTCCCCACAATCAAAAACCCCTCAAGCGAGGGGGAATCTGACGAAGTCTGCTACATCGGCCGCATCCGTCTAAACCTCCGATACACGGTGCCATAAATCAACTTGGCATCTTCGGAGAGGTGGACGGATAAAACCAAATAGCATCTGCCCCGAACCTCAGGCACGTGACGTCCTAACGTCGCAGGCCGCAGTTCGGAGGGGAACAGATTCTGGCACGCCCGGTGGGACCTTTTCCTCTTTCCACTCCACACTTCGTGTGTCGTCTTCGCGAACCAATCGCGGTTTGTTAAATGGTTGTCCTCGGATTTCAAGTTGCTAAAATTTGGTCTTTTGTCTGGCGCAGAACTCAAGATTCAATGGCCACCAACTGTTCGAAATGCCATTGCAGCGGACGCTCCACCTCACCGCGAGGTATAGCATATGGGCCCCAGGCGGCTTCCTTCCTGACTCTGCCGGTAGACCAGGTGACTCAGGCCACCACCGGTTTGTTTTTCGGGACCATGGTCCCACCTGCAAGCTTCTCCATGCCGATATCCGCACCAGAAGCGAACAAGAAGTCGGTATTCGACCGGCTCACTGCTACCACGACCCCTGTCAACGGGTCGCCCGCTACTAAGCTGACAGCCTCTGTTTTCACCAGGCTAGGTCAAGATCATAAAGTGGCTGTCCCAAAGAGGGCAACGGCCACAGCTTCGGAAGTCGTTGAAGCGGCTTCTCCTATCAGAAAATCAGTCTTCACAAGATTGACGGTTCCTACTCCTCCTTCAGCTGGTCAAAAAGCATCAGTCTTTGATAGGCTGACACCGGCAGTTACCCCACACCCAAATAGGGGGCAACAAGAAACTATCCCGATTTCCGAGCCAGTCCCAATGGCTCGTCGTGTGCGACGTCGTCATTGGCAACGAATAAGGAAAGCAGGAGGCAACTCCCCTTCAGGGCTAACCCCGCCTGCTCCGATGGCGGAGGTCAACGCTGCTGTTCCAACTGGGAACAGCTTTGAATTACTGAGGAAAGTGAGAAAGAACTCCCCAATCGCCGTATTGAAAAGATCTCCTCCGCCCGTGGAGAAAGCTCCGAAGGCAAAACAAGAACAGCCCTCTCAACGGCTGTCGTCCAGAATTTATAAAGTATGGCGCAGGGTTCAAGACTCTGTGATCGATCCAGACCACTTCCGTCGCCAGAAAAGGGCGAAGGTGGAAAAAGACAAGAACCACCCCATTAAACGGCAGGGGGCAACAAATGCTAGGAGGCCCACTTCAACGGCTCCTTCAACCTCAAAGGTCCATAAAAGGAAAAGACCAGAGAAAGCTCCCGCGACGATGACAAAATCTAAAAGCGGCGAACCTAAACGCCCCAAGTCAGGGAGCATGATAGTACATACGGTCTATATGGCTTCGGGAAAAGAAGAAAGTCGTACTTCTACGGGCCACCGACCGCTTACCCGGTCAGTGACCAAGTCTCAGGAGCAGCAACAAAAGCTCCAGGAAATGATGACTACAATGGCTGCACTCACGGGGCCAAAAGAGAATCCTGAGACGTCCTTAGATGAACGCCAAGAGGAAGAGACCGACGCTGAGTTCCTCCGCCGAACACTGGAAAAGAGAGACAAAGAGGCTGCGGAACAGGCAGCCAACATAAAGAAAATGGCCCTCCTGTTCCAGGATGTGGTGGGTATGATGATTCAACCAGATCCACCTGTTGGAGATCCCCCGATCATTCTTGAAGATGATAGGGGAGAGACATCGAATCCTCTACCGGCTCTATCCGCAGCTAAAGAGGATACCATATCAAAAGCTGATTTGGATGAATATATTGCTCAACAAATACGGGTGCATCAGGCGGCCGAAGCAGCCGGCCACGTTGTAAAAACGGGACGGCCATATCCGGGCTGGTATGACCAAATCAAGTACCCGCCAGGTTACACAATTCCTAAGTTTCATGTCTACAAAGGGACCGGCAATCCCCATCAACATGTTGCCCAGTTCAGGGCGCTTTGTGGTAACACTGGAGGCGACGACAAACTCTTGCTGCGCCAATTCGTTGGAAGCTTATCAGATACGGCTTTCGAGTGGTATTCCGAGCTCCCCAACGACTCTATTAAAACCTTTGCGGAGATGGAGCTGCTCTTCACCCAACGTTTTGCAAGTGCCAGCGAGCGTACCCCGATGACGGCACTGATCAATGCCAGGGTAAAACCCGGCGAGACATTGGTTCAGTACGCTATACGGTGGCGTAATCTATGGTCTAAGTGTGAACAGCGCATAGAAGAAGCCCCTGCGGTGGGAATGTTTGTTGGAACCCTTGATCCACAAGCAACTATTTCACAATTTATGATGTTCTTCAAGCCGACTTCCTTCCAGGCTTTGATCGACAAATTGGCGCAGATGGACCAGATGGGCCATAAACCCCCTCTCCCGAAGCCGGATTCCCGAAACGACAAAGGAAAGGGAAAAGCGATCGTCGTCGCTAATGCCCAACAACAACCGAACGATTCGAAGCCGGTTGCTCGTCCAAATAATACACGCCCGTACGTACCCCTTGAGGACAGGATGGGACGGGCTTACTCCTTCCCCCGTGATAAAACAAGGAGGTTATTCGAGCTGGCATTGCGCAACAGGCTCATAAATCTGCCAGATCCAAAACGTCCGTCACAACCGAGTGACGTCAACGATCCTAATTACTGCCCTTATCATAGAGTGTTAGGACATCCAATCGAAGACTGTTACATTTTCAAAAATTGGCTTGAGAATCAATACCGTCAGGGCAAATTTGCGCTGTCTGACAAATGGAAGGTGAACCCTCCGCAGCCCCACACCTATAAGGGGACGAATACGCCGGGGGCAACATGCTCCGTTATTGAAGAGGCTCCCTGGGAGGTTGTATTATCGGCCAAAACGAGGAGAATGCTAAATGATCTTCAAACCTGCCCAGCGGTCAAGTGGAAGAACCCCTTGGAACCGCAGGTTATTGAGGGGATGTTGAAGCCACGACCGACTCCGAAGACCGATGGTGGTAGTTCAAGCGTTCATAGCCAGCCGTCAAAATCTTCGAAAAAGAAGAAGAAGAAATCTAAGAAGCCCGTGAAGCCTGGCGACAAGCGCACGGACTTACAAAAGCAAATCGATGCGCTGGATGAATATAACCAAAAGGCGCGAACTCCCATCACGCTCCAAGATTTCCTTGATCACGTCTTCCAAAAAGAAGATGAAGGAGAAAGTTCATCGGATGAATCTGACGAATATGTGGCAAGCTGTCATATGATCTCCCATTCGACCACGAACGATGAAGGAACTTCTGGCACTGAAACGCTGGGGGCAAATGCCGAATCAAAAACCCCAGGGTTACCAGTTGAAATGATTAGCGCGTTTCTTAATGAAGCTCGGTTGAAAAGCAAGGCTGATCGAGAACGCGAGACGGCTATATTCGAAAGGGCTAAGCGTCAGCGACTTGAGGAAGGAGCTGAAATGATCCCGTTGGAGCAAAATGCCTCCACCACTGACAAAAGCCAATTCAAGATAAAAAAGAAATTTGCTAAGGCCATATCGATGGGCATGAAGCTACCACCCTCTGAAGAAAAAGTTACTGGCGCGGTAGAAATGCACCCCTCTTATTGCTTATACCATCAGAAGGTCTCGCATTCCACCCAAGATTGCAAAGCTTTCAATGGATGGTGGCAAGGATACGTCGCTAATCGACAACGATTTAAACGGGAAAAACGTAAAATTCGCCGAGAGCAAAGAAATACGACTAAAGAACATGAAAGAACTGCCGGCAATTGTCACATGGTTAACACTACCGGGTCACAAGTGCCTACATTTGGGAGCGACACCGATGAAGAGCTAGAGCTTGGTCCCCTCTTCGAAGAATCCATTTCGGGAAAAGAAAAAGAACCAAAGGCCTGCGAGAATATACAGCTGCGCAATCGAACATTACCCGAAAAGAACCTCGGACCCTCGAATAAGAAAAACAAAGGGAAAAAGAAGGTCTCTGAAGACATCGCTTTGGATGACCAAGTTGCGGAAGAGTTAACCGCCAAGAATCCCCCAAAAAGGAATAAAGTAGATTACAATGTCTTGGCGCATCTGAGAAAGCTACCCTCACAACTCAGCATTCTCGATGCCCTATTGCTATCAAAAGAGGCGAGGGATTCTTTGATTAAGGCCCTACAGGATCCGGACCAGTTCCAAGCCTTCTTAGCCGAACAAAAGATGAAGGATGAATTGGAAGAGGTGCACACAGCCGACGTTGCTTTTGGTGATGAAGACCTTCTCCTCGGGACGTGTGAACACAATCGCCCCCTTTATGTCTCGGGATACTGCCATGACATAAAGATAGGAAAAATCTTGGTCGATAACGGATCGTCTGTCAATTTACTCAATGTGCGAGTGTTAAAGGAGATTTGCATGAGTGTCCAACACCTCGCCCGGGACAAAATCACCATCTCCGGTTTCGACTCTCAATCCTCAAAGACTCTTGGATCTGTGATATTGACGCTACGCTTCGGGGTGCTCGTCACAGACATCAAATTCCATGTTATAGACGCCAAGACGTGCTACAATGCTCTGCTCGGCCGACCATGGCTACACGAATACAATATCATCCCTTCTACACAGCATCAGTGCATGAAGTATTCTAGGGACGGCCTCGAGTACACAGTGACAGGAGAGTTGAATCCATTTTCCGTGAACGAAGTTCGCAAGTATGAAGATGCCAAATATTTCCTACCGAGTTTCGAAGACACGGAAAGGTGTCACAAACCGGAGAACAAAACTAACGCAACCATCCCTGTCTTCGGCAGTGACACCGAGGAGGAGGAGGATATAATTTATTCAGGTCCGTCCCAGTCCACCAGGCCAGGACCATCTGTTCCTTCATTGATCTTCGGTAGTGACTCAGAGGATGAAGTTCATGCTGTATTCCCCGCTCGGCCCTCAATACAGATTTCCACTGATGAAGAGCGAAGTCTGCAGGTAACCATGGTGCCGCTTGAACATTACAAAGAACTGGATACACTCGACACCAACAGCGTAGAAGAATTGCAGACATTCTATATCCCTCCCGGAAGAAAAGGCGAGAAGGCAATCCTATTCTACCGTTCTGAAGAAAACAAGGTGGAAAAAGAAATTTGGCATGGCGCGGATCCCACGCTCGACAGGCTTCAGCCTATCCGTCTTCCCAGATATTATACCGAAGGTTTGAAGAAACTGCTGAAACACCAAGGGATGTCCTTCACACAGACCATCAGAAAAGCCAAATTCTACGACAAGGTCTGGAACGTTCCCGGAACTCAATGCAAACTGCCTAACGGGAGAACGGAAACAAAAGGGCTCGGGTACATCCGGCCAAAGAAACGGGAGTTAATAAACAGCTGTTATGCCATGTATGACTTTGATGAAGAAGCGGACGCTCAATGGGAAGACGCTAATCCTGAATCAGCAAGAGTTCCTGATGCAAGACCTCCCAGTCCATCGTCTGAAGACCAGATGAGCAAACTTATAAAGGATGCGAGTCAAAAAGCCCGAGATGATCACAATCGTGAAATGGCAATCTATGAGAAAGCCAAGACACAGCGTCTCCTTCGACAGGCAGTAAAGAACGAAGATGTTACCCCACGTCAGCCTGCTACAAAAAGGGTTCGACGCGAAAGCGAAAACAAGTCGAGGGGCCGAAAAGGTGCTCGACAACCACAAGACAGAGCTAAGAAGCCACGCATACGAGAGTCGAGCGTTATTGACCTAGCCCTTATGAAGAAAATGGGTCGAGCATACTCGTTTCCTCGGAACAAAACAAGGAAAATACTTGATCTTGCTCTAAAACATCAAATGCTTACTCTGCCAAAGTCTAAACACCCTGAGCAAGCAGGCGAAGTCTCCAACCCAAATTATTGCTCTTACCATCGAGTATTAGGGCATCCGCTTGAAGATTGTTTCACCTTTAAGAATTGGGTTGAGGACCAATATCAGCTTGGCAAATTCGCATTGTCTGACAGTTGGAAGGTAGCGCCGCCGCAAAAGCACGAACCCAAAAACACAAGAATAAAACCAACCCCGCATTGGGATTGGCAGAAAACTCGCACCTGTCATGTGATAACAACATTAAAAGAAGGGTCCGAGGACATGAACGACTTCCCTTGGTGCTTTGAAAACGGCAGTGATGAGGTAATCTCAGAATTTCCCCCAGCTCCGAAAGAACTGGAGGATGGAATCCACACCACTGCAGATAATCTCAAGAAAATTGAGTTGGGGACGGAAAATGACCCGCGACCAACATTCATCAGCGAGCTGTTATCTGAAGAAAGGGTGACTGCGTTGAAAGATGTGCTTCTACAACACAAAGATTGCTTCGCGTGGAACTATTCCGAAATGCCGGGACTAGATCCAGAAATTGCTGTACACAAATTGGCGATATCCCCGGACATCAAGCCAGTCAAACAGGCGCCAAGAAGAATGCGACTCGAGCTTGAGATGAGCATCAACGCCGAAGTCAAAAAGCTGATAGACTCTGGCTTCATCCAGGAAGTTCAATACCCTGAATGGATCGCTAACATCGTCCCAGTGATGAAGAAAAATGGGACAGTGCGCATATGCGTAGACTTTCGGGATCTTAATAAAGCCTGCCCAAAAGATGATTTCCCAGTGCCAGTTACTGAACTTATGATAGACAATACATCCACTCATGAGGTTTTCTCCTTCATGGACGGCTCGTCGGGGTATAACCAGATAAAAATGCATCCCGAAGACCAGAAGCACACAGCCTTCAGGACTCCACTTGGTATATTTTGTTATAAAGTGATGCCCTTCGGTTTGAAGAACGCCGGTGCTACTTATCAGAGGGCCATGACAAAGATCTTCGACGACCTTATACACGAAATCGTTGAATGCTATATCGACGATCTCGTGGTTAAAAGCAAATCATACGGGGAACATCTCGAGCATCTGAAGACTGTATTTCAACGCCTTCGGCAGTACAACCTGAAGATGAATCCTCTTAAATGTGCGTTCGGGGTCTCTTCGGGCAAATTCCTGGGATTCGTTGTTCGACAC
This sequence comes from Agapanthus africanus, assembly GCA_030015575.1. NCBI lineage: Eukaryota > Viridiplantae > Streptophyta > Magnoliopsida > Asparagales > Amaryllidaceae > Agapanthus > Agapanthus africanus. Next base: position 319,666,002 of record CM057342.1, read on the forward strand.
CGAGGTATTGAAATAGATCCGTCAAAGATTAAAGCAATCATGGAAATGCCTCCGCCGAGGACTCTCAAACAGCTGCGGTCTCTCCAAGGGAAACTCGCATACATACGGCGATTTATAGCCAACCTTTCAGGAAAGTGCCGTCCCTATAGTCACTTGATGAAGAAGGGAACCCCATTCGTTTGGGATCAAAAATGCCAAGGCGCACTGGATGAGATCAAGCAATACCTGCAGAACCCGCCGGTGTTGGCTGCTCCGGTTAAGGGGAAACCTCTTATTCTTTATACAACCGCCCTTGAAGGTTCCTTAGGCGCATTATGGGCACAAGAGAACGATCAAGGGAAAGAAAGAGCACTCTACTACTTAAGTCGAGTTCTGCTGGGGGCAGAAAGCAACTACTCCCCTATTGAAAAACACTGCCTGGCGTTGATCTTCGCAATAACAAAGCTTAGGCACTATGCGTTGGCGCACGAGGTCCGTCTGATTTCAAAAGTAGACCCTCTCAAATATCTAATGTCAAAAGCCATATTGACAGGACGACTCGCTAAATGGGCCCTGCTCTTCATGGAATTTTCGATAACATATCAACCTCTCAGGGCAGTAAAAGGCCAGGCCATCGCCGACTTCCTTGCCGAGCATCCCATACCTGCCGATTCTCCTTTAAATTGTGATTTGCCAGACAGACATGCGTTTGACGCAATCGACAGTGGTGATACCCGTTGGGAGCTTTATTTCGATGGAGCATCTTCCATGAAAAAGCACAAACAAAGTACGCCAATGATCAAATCGGGGGTAGGACTCATCTTCGTGACTCCACAAGGAGGAATAATGCGCTACGCATTCTCCCTGACGGAGCCGAGAACAAACAATGAAGCCGAATACGAAGCTTTGATAGCGGGCCTCGAGATCGCCATTGATATGGGAATTGAAAGCCTCCTCATATATGGGGATTCCCAACTGGTCGTCAGTCAAGTGAACGGCGACTACCAAACGTGCAAACCGGAGTTGGTGAAATACGGTGAAAAAGTGCAACAACTGCTGACCCAAATTCCCTCCTACACTTTGGAAAGCATACCGTGAGCGGAAAACAGCAAAGCGGACGCACTAGCCAAACTTGCTAAAGAACTGGCTGACGAGAACCTCGACGACGTTAGAATCGTAGTACAAAGCCGTCGAGTGCTTGGCCCAGCAGAAGTATCTCTAGAATCGTCTGAAGAAAAATGAGCGAACGAGGAGACGACCCTACAAATAAAAGACCATGAGAAGATCGAAGACTGGAGAGAAGTCTTCATAGATTACTTCAAGTTCCACCGAATGCCTGAAGAAGCGTCCATAAGACACCAGCTCGTGAAACGAGCTCTGTCTTTCGCCTTCGTCAACGATACTCTATATAAGAGGACATTCGATTCTCTGTGGCTGAGATGCCTAGGACCTAACGAAGCGAGAAGGGTCGTCCAAGAGGTTCACGACGGACTTTGCGGTTCTCACCAAGCAGGTCCAAAGATGAAGTTGAAGATCAAACGGATGGGCTATTATTGGCCCACGATGATTCAAGACTGCATCGAATATGCGAAGCAATGCCACTCATGCCAAATTCATGGGGACTTCATCCATCAACATCCAAATCCATTATATCCAACGGTGGCCAGTTGGCCATTCGAAATGTGGGGAACTGACATAGTCGGCCCTATCGAACCAGCATCGTCCAAGGGACATCGTTTCATCTTGGCGACGACTGATTACTTCTCCAAATGGGCAGAGGCGGTACCGTTGAGGGAAGTGAAGACGGAGAATATTCTCCATTTCTTCAAAACGCATGTCATATACCGGTTCGGAACCCCAAGAAGGATCATCTCTGATAATGGGCCAGCCTACCGAAGTCATAAAATTAGCCGCTTCGCACAGCAGCACAATATAGACTGGAGATACTCCTCAGTTTATAATCCGCGAGCCAATGGATTAGCTGAGGCCTTCAACAAGACATTGACGAAAATCATAAAGAAAACAGTGTCCCGAAATAAGAAAGACTGGCACGAGAGACTGCAAGAAGCTCTTTGGGCGTATCGGACCACGTTCAAGACAGCCACAAACACAACGCCATACGCGTTGGTGTTTGGGACAGAAGCAGTACTCCCTCTTGAAATAGAATTACCCTCTCTGCGAGTGGCAGTCCACTACGAGCTGACAGACGAAGAAAATGCTCATCTTCGATTTGAAGAGCTTGACGCTCTTGATGAAATTCGGCTTCTAGCACAACAAAATCTGGAAGCTTATAAAGCAAAGATGACGCGCTCATACGAAAGACTAACCCGACCGAGGACATTTCGTCAAGGCGAACTCGTGCTAGTGGTCAAAAGGCCCATGATCCCCAATCGCGCCAAGCGAGGAAAATTCGAGCCAAACTATGAAGGCCCATACATCATAGATAAGGTCTACCAGGGTGGGGCCTATCTACTCATGGACATGCACGGTGAAAGGCCTTTTAGGCCAATAAACGGTCGTTTCCTAAAGAAATACTACGCTTAATGAGCTACGGCCTAGGTTAATGGTAGATGACGACAACTGTGTCCGCTCGCTATCTTCTTAAGCCCGAACTCTATAAGCAGTAAATGGCCTTCCTTAACGCCGGACCGAAATGTCCTTAAACTAATAGCAGACCGAAACGTCTTTAAAACTACTACCGCAGCATCTTTAGGCTGACGAGATATAAAAAAAAAATATAAAAAAAAAAACAAAAAAAAAACGGTATGTCCATAAGCAAAAAGGGCACGGATGAAAACCCGAAAGGGCTCCGTGAGTAAAAACAGCAGGGCTACCGGCGAGTGTTCGTGAAAACCCGAAAGGGCGCGACCTCGTTAAAAAAAAAAAAAAAAAAAAAAAAAAGAAGAAGAGAAAAAGAAAAATAAAAAGAATAAAAAAAAACGGTATGTCCATAAGCAAGGTGGGCACGGATGAAAACCTGAAAGGGCTCCGTGAGTAAAAACAGCAGGACTACCGGCGAATGTTTGTGAAAACCCGAAAGGGCGCAACTTCGTTAAAGAACCCTTACAGGGTCCTCTCGACCCTGTAAGGAGAAACCACCTGCGTGAGATCCCTACGACTTACAAGGGAACAACACACTTAGGAATCCCCACGATTCCTAAGGAGAAAATACACTTGCGAGATCCTCACGACTCGTAAGGAGAACTCTCTTATGGGACCCTCACGGCTCATGAGATTTGAAAGTCTTAAGTTACAGAAACCTAAACCTGTGCTTAAGCAAGCCCCCACAAACTTCCAATATTGCCCTACAAGTGGCTCAATATTGACCCTTGTATACAATCCACGGGCGCGAATAAACACTTCCCTAATCAAGTCTCATCCGAGACTGGGGATATGTTCGCATGATGAACAACCCTTATAAGTCCTCTCGACTTACAAGGAGAAAACCCTCCTGTAGGATCCTTACGACTTACAGAGGAAACGAACACTTAGGAATCCTCACGAGTCCTAAGAAGAAAATACACCTACAAGATCCTCACGACTTGTAGGGAGAAATAACTTCGTGAAACCCTTACGGCTCATGAAGTCAAAAGCCTTAGCCGACAGGACCCTAACCCTGGTCGCTAAGCCACCTTTGTTCGACATCGACAGAGGCAGATGATGATTCGCTCCTGGTAATATCCCAGTTGTAGCGGTGCTGATGCCGAAATCGGTTTACAGCGAAAAGCCAATAGGCCGCACATGCATACGAAATAGCCGAAATGATAGGGCAACTTGCAATAAAAAGCAGCAAGTAAAAATGTATGCATGCAAAATAGCCGAAATGATTGGGCAACTCGCAATAAAAAAAAAAAAACAACGAGTAAAAATAAAATAAATAGCCGAAATGATTGGGCACCGCGAAAAATAGCCGAAATGATTGGGCAATCGCGACCTTCGCGATATAAAAGCTGAAATGATAGAGCATCGCGGAGATAAAACAAAAAAAAAAAGAATGATGATAAAACTCTGGCCCTACAGTTAAGACCACATCGGTCCCTGTATACAATCCAAGAGCGCAAACGAAAAGGGAACCATACTTTCCCAACAGGCTCCGCCAGAAGACGAAGCTAAATCTCGACGGTTCAGTCCAACTCTGAAGAAACCAGTGTCTCCAGCAAACTCCTCGACTCACAGATACAAACACTCCTTGACGAGAGCCTTCTGATCCGCGTCGACTTGCAGAGCCACCAGCGCCTCCGTGGGAACCATCGACTCGTTTCAAACCCCAAGGACACAAATAATCCTTGGCGCTTGGGAAACAAATAATCCCAGCAAAATTCCTCGACTCACGGATACAAACACTCCTTGACGAGAGCCTTCTGATCCGCGTCGACTCGCAGAGCCACCAGCACCTCCGTGGGAACCATCGACTCGTTTCAAACCTCAAGGACACAAATAATCCTTGGCGCTTGGGAAACAAATAATCCCAGCAAATTCCTCGACTCACGGACACAAACACTCCTTGACGAGAGCTTCCTGATCCGCGTCGACCCGCAGAGCCACCACTGCCTCCGTGGGAACCATCGACTCGTTTCAAACCTCAAGGACACAAATAATCCTTGGCGCTTGGGAAACAAATAATCCCAGCAAATTCCTCGACTCACGGATACAAACACTCCTTGACGAGAGCTTCCTGATCCGCGCCGACCCGCAGAGCCACCACTGCCTCCGTAGGAACCATCGACTCGTTTCAAACCCCAAGGACACAAATAATCCTTGGCGCTTGGGAAACAAATAATCCCTCGCGAAACTTCTCAACTCACGGATACAAACACTCCTTGACGAGAGCTTCCTGATCCGCGTCGACCTGCAGAGCCACCACTGCCTCCGTAGGAACCATCGACTCGTTCCAAACCCCAAGGACACAAATAATCCTTGGCGCTTGGGAAACAAATAATCCCTCGCAAAACTTCTCAACTCACGGATACAAACACTCCTTGACGAGAGCTTCCTGATCCGCGTCGACCTGCAGAGCCACCACTGCCTCCGTAGGAACCATCGACTCGTTTCAAACCCCAAGGACACAAATAATCCTTGGCGCTTGGGAAACAAATAATCCCTCGCAAAACTTCTCAACTCACGGATACAAACACTCCGTGACGAGAGCTTTTCTGACTCACATCTCGGGCAGTAAGGATTCAAAAACTTGCTTCCTGAACAATGGGACCCTGCAAGTCAATCCTAAATGGTCTCTTGCATACTATTCACGGGTCTCACTCTCTGAAGTCGATTCTCGACAAAGAGGGAAACAACCGCTTACGAGCCCTCTCGACTCGTAAGAGGGAGAAATTCTCTCATAAGATCCTTTCGACCTATGAGAGAAAACCACACTTGGGAATCCTCACGATTCCTAAGGAGAAAGTCCACTTACGAGATCATCTCGATCCGTAGGGAGAAAAGTCTCTATGAGACCCTCACGGCCTATAGAGTTGAAAAGTCTTAGGCAGCAGATCTGAACCCGCGGCCTAGGCCATCACTATTTCTTAAGAAGGTCAGAGATACTCGTCCTAATCATCCGCCAATCATGGTTACTAAGGTGGCATACTGATAATAAAAGAAAGAAAAGACGGAGAAATGACACAAGACATTACAAAAATGTGCATCTTTTATTCATAAATATTGATCGAGTACAGGATACATTGTGCTAAAAAAAAAAAATATATATATATATATATACAAAGGCAAATGATACAAGGAGAATTATTGGGAAGGAAGCGTCTTGCATAGGTGTAGCAATCGCTCGCAGATGTCCTTCCATGCCTTCTCTTGATCAGCTACCACCGCCAGCTCTGCCTCCACTTGGGCTCGTTGCCGCAAGACCACTGCAAGCTGCTCCCTCACGCCCCGATAAGCAGCCTCCCGACTTGGGACATGGCGCTCAGCCACATCAAGCTTCCTCTTTAAGTTTAGCCCATGGGAGATGCGCTCTAAGAGACCCTCAAATATAGTCTTCACTTGGGCAGCATTTGCCTCAACCTCAGCGCGCAAATGGGCCGTTTCGTTTGAGGTCTTTTGGCATTCCCTTAGTCTCCGAGCTGCTTCTTGCTCCAAGTGACGGGAGTGCGAAGTGCTTTGCTCGAGCCAAGTTGTGCGTTGGGCGCTCAGAGCTAAAACTTCGGGAGCAGGGCGCGTCAACTCCAGCCGATACAAGCAGGCCTCGATCTCCCTGCAGTGGTTAACCCAAGATTCAACGACGCCCTCGTCATGAAAAGTTACGAGCGCCGCTAACATTGGGTTAACATCCGCAGCGAAATCGACAGCAGAAGGGAGAGCGTCCATGCTGAGCTCTTCAATATACCCGCTCAGCATGCCTAGACTCATCACCGCACCCTTTGAAGACGGACGTCTCAGAAAGGGGCCTGCCGGTAAAAGGACGCGAGCCTCGAAGGGGACCGGAACCGGAACAATAGCTGCAAAACAAAACAGGGTTAAACGATGGTTCAAAAGATGTTAAAGGATTACCAAAAAGGAGATCTACTATACCAGCAGCAACGGACGGCAGAGCCGGAAGGGCCGGTAGCGCGACAGGGCTTACATCCCCTCCTTCGATTTGTGGCACTACAATAAAGAAAAGGAAAAGTCAGAAATCATCCCATTGCTAGAAAAAAGGAGTAAACAAAGATATTACCGGCGCCACTAGAAGGAGAAGCGAGTTCGGATGGGAAAGAAAAGTGCGGGAGCAACACTTGATACAAGTGATCAAAAAGCACTCCTGCAAAGGCACAATGGTGTAACGTTAGTACAAAAGCCGCATTTTTGAAAGATTAATACATGAGTCGTAAATCCATACCTTCCAACATCCGTGACGGTACAAGGGAAGACGAGGAGGTGACTACTGCCAAAGCAGTAGTTGACGGTGCCCCCTCGAGCAATGGAGCATCGGTACTGGCCGCACCTGCAAGAACAAGTTTGTTAGAAGAGATCACAAGATATATACAAAAAAAAGGGAAATGCTGGTGATAAAAAAAAATTTACCTGACGAGCTGCCAGCAGAAACTGAGGCGGTCCCTTCCTCCACTGACGGAAGACCACCGCCTGTAGCTTCATCACCCGACTCAAGGGGAACCGTTGTTATGCTCTCAAGCTCTACAGGTGGCAGGAGATCGTAGGCAAGGAGAGCCAAAACAGGAACATTGCCAGATTCCTGAGAAGGAGCGCCTAGCTCGTCTTCAGGAATCATGGCCGCCTCACCTGCTGCTCCCTCAGGATCAGCGAATACAGCTGCCCCGTCCATCGGCACCACGAGGTCCCCGTCCTCAGGCATCTCGCCCTCTACCGCCTTCGGCTCAGTTAAGACAATCATCTCATCTGCCGCCACTTCGGGCGCGGCATCAATGACCTTCTCCGCGGTAGGTTCCTCAATCTCAGCTCCAGGCCCCATGACCTCGACAAAGTTGTCCACTGTCGGTTCGGGCTCGGCGAGTACCGCTCCCTCCGCTCCCTTGGGTTCGACGGTCGTCTCCGCCTCCCCCTCAGTTGGACCTGACCCTGCAAGATGAGATATGTATAAGCCAATAGTTTTACAAATCATACAACAAGGCTCCGAAAGGAGTACTACCTGATGCGGATTTATCATTGGCACTCCGAACCGCCCGCGCAACTTGCCGACGAGCAGTAGACAGGGCCACAGGGGGCTCTTCAGAAGGAGTACTAGCGTCAGGAACAATGCTAGGGCCTGCTCCTGCGGCCAGAGCAGCACTGCGCGCCTTAGCTTCGCGTCTGGATTGCTTCCGCTCCTCGCGAGCCGATGAGACAGATGCCGTCAGAGCTTCCTTGAGCGAAGCCTCCTCATCCGTGTAGAGGGATGCCTCCAAATTTTTCAGAGCATCCTTCATTGTTGCATCAGGCCCAGGCTCTTGCGGTAGCTTTGACGGAGCGGCGACTTCGATGACGGGCCTGGGAAGGGTCCTGGCGCCGATTAATACCACCCCTGTAAAGAAACAAGAGAAGGTCAGGTCGACTATCATAAAAAAACAACAAACTTTCCTTATAAAAGAGAAAGGGATAAAACATACCGACGCTTGCCAGGGCATGTTTCTTCTCCTCCTCTTGGAAGGTCTTCAAGGATGCAGCGATAGCATCTTCAGTGGAGATACCTGTTAAAAAAGGGAGCAAGAGTTCGTTAAATGTAACAATATAGAGTGCAATGAGATAACAAATAAGGCGTCTGATGATTACCGGACTCGGCGAGTTTACTCAGCATCGCTTCGAGCCTCGCTGATCGCTCTGATTCTGCAATGGCGGCGGCTAGGTTGGTGTCCTCAGGATCCACCACGAAACCCTCGTTGCTGCCGTACTCACATATAGTCTCGGCAGGATGAGCCGCGGGCTCTAAGTTAAGAATCGCGTCGAGGGATAAGGTGGACTTCTTCTTCTTTTGTTCACCAGCCTTGGATCCACCCGGAGCAGCTTTGCGCTTGCCAGTTTTGGCAGTCACTTTCGGGCGGCGAGTCCCGATGTCCGCTCCTGCACCCGACTCCGGCGATGCCGCTTTAACCGTCTCTGTCGGAGCACGGGGTGCCGTTGGGGCATCCACCGTAGTAGGCAGTGGCAGTCCACGCGGAGGGGCCAACACGCGTGGTCGATCTGCTCCGGCCTCTTTCGTCGGAGGGATAACCTGGACCCTAGGCTGCAATGGAGCCTTGCGATTGCCGCCGGGAGGCGCAGCCCTACGATCGACCAGTAGACGTTTCTCCATCAAGATGATTGGGCCCATCGCGTGCGCGTACCAGGCCACATACGAATTGAGTATCTTAGGGGTACAGCTGGGCTCACTGATAAAAAAGTAGGAGCCTGTATTGAGCCGGATGAAGTGATGCATCGCATTCCGTACTCCCTCTGGACCGACTACAGGTGTTCTCAAGAAGGCTTCCAACGGGACTCCTTGGTTATAACTCGATTGCCGGGCAAATCGATGCGGGTTATACCTCATGAAGAGGGCCGTGTCATTCTGCCTAAATACCAAGTAGCCCGGCCGAATGGAATAAAGATGGAGGATTTCCCGAGCCTTCAACACGGAGACACCGCCCTTAAAGTCATCACGCAGCGGCACCACCGACTTAGTGGTCTCGGAACCTATGGTGATGACCTTATCCACAAAAGAGGTCTTCGCCCCGACTAGATGCGAACGCAGAAGCAGTCCCCTAGACTCCCGCGGAGGCGCAAACACGATGGAAGCCCCGACCAATCGCATGATTCTTGGAAGTGTGAATCTCTCAAAGAAGGGAGGAGTTTTGTGGGCACCAAACACTCCTCGAACATGCAGCTCCATCCAAGCAGTGAAGTAGTGCATCGGGAAGTTAGCAGGTTGTACCCCAGGTTCATTAGCGTCCGCCGCTACGCTAAGTCCATTATAGAGGTAAGCCAACCCGGCGATCCCCACTGATAACTGCAGACCGGCCACCATTTGATGCGCCGGGTAGAAGACAGAAGACCGCATGAGGTGTGGGTGCATGGGAAGCGCGAAGCTGCACAGCCACAGACCTAAGAACCCGATGAAGAAGGTCTCCTCATCCATGCCAGGAACGGCGATCTCTGAGAAAGGGACGCTAGCAGTGCCGGGAAGGTAAAAACTTCGCTGATCAATTTCCGATGAAGGTCGGCGGTCCAGGCCGAAACCAAAAGGATCAGCAAGTTGGGCAAACTTCTCACCTTGCTCTGATAAAAATTCCGGGCGAATAAAACGAGCAATGAAGTCCGCAAAACTAACTCCTCGGTCGCCCAATTCCAAATGAAGCTCCTCGTAAATCTCCAACACCTTCACCAGGCCCGGATGCTGATGCTGGATGGCATTTTCCGGAGTCAAGTCGAGTACCACTTGCTTGGTAGCAAAGACGTACTCATCAGGAGGAAGCAGCTCTTCGTAGTGCTCCCCCCTCGCCGGTAAACCTGAAAGCTCAACGAATTCCTCTAGAGAAATTGAAACTTCCCTATCCGCTGCCAGGAAAGTATGCGTGGGGATATTCCATTGTTCGATGAAGGCCTTTGTCCACCACGTTGGAGGAGTAGGATACTCGAAAAGCGAGACGTAGACGGCGGAATATAAACCTATCTTCGTCAGGTGAGCTCTTTTCGCCGCTAAAATGTACCGGGCCCATGGCAGGTATCCAGCAAGCGGTCGCGGATTCAATCCAATATTGTAAGCCTGTCCCCAAGGGCGTGCTTCACCCTGACAGATTCGCCTTCCCAAGATATCTATGGCCGGCGGCGGCTATACCGGAATAGCGCCGATTGCAGGCTGGAGAAGGTCGTCTGAATTCCAATTTTTTACCTCCACGGCATACTCCACCGGGGGTTTGTCCGCATAGGGGATCGTAACTATGGGTTCGGAAGGCGAGGCGGAACTAAAACTGCGGCGGCCTTGGATAATCTGGCAGTACCACCTTCCCCATAAGTGGAGTCTCTTGCACTCAGGATCGTGATCTTTAATCAAGGCGAACACTACCCGGTCCACTGGTGCATGTGGGAACCCTCCTTCTGAGCGAACGAAGGGAAAAGACAAGTCGTCAGACATCTTTCCTGCATAAAATATATATATCATTAGTGGCCTGGCGCTTAAACATTAAAAAAAATAATAATGATAAAAAATAATAATAAATAAAAATCTTGCTCCACACTGTGATGCAGCGGATAGGGGACCAAAGGGGGACCCACAAAATCAAGATGACGGCGCATCATTTGATGAGACAATCCCACCATTGGATGAGACTATCAGTCAATAAAAAGAACTCCCAAGAGAATATCCTCATTGGGGGGGGACCCCTAGAGACAAGGAGAAGATCTCCTCTTTTCAGAGCAAAGCTCTGTCACAGAGTGACATTTGTCAAACTCCTGTTTCAAAGGAATAAAACTTCTTAAAAAAGAGCCTAACTCTGTAGCGGTAATAAAAACTCACAACTCCTAAGAATTAAAATTTTGGGGTCTTAAAGATCCATGGAAACTTTTAAAAAGTTTTCTAGTTGATCTGTGAGCAGGGCTCTGTTCATGGGTTAAAACCTAAGAACAGAGTCTCTGCAAATTTTTGAGAGCAAGGCTCTGTGAATAGAAACCCCAAAGGGGTTTCCTTTAGATCAAAGATCTATAAGAGCAAGGCTCTGTTGAAGAAACCCCAAAGGGGTTTCCTTTAGATCAAAGATCTATAAGAGCAAGGCTCTGCTAATTAAGTTTGACTTAAATTAAATTAATTTAATTTACCTAGAATGGTTCTAAGGATAGAACTTGGAAGTTCTTAAGGAATCGCAAGAGCAAGGCTCTGGAAGTTCTCAAGTAAGAGCAAGGCTCTGAAATTTAATTTCTTGAGAATGGTAAAAAAATTACCAAGGACCAAGGGTCCTATTTATAGGCGCCTGCGCCTGTTCACCTGACCCGTCGATCCGATGGTCAGGATCTTGCCACCGCTGCACTCACGTGCGCGCCACGTGAGCGCAACGGTGGGGGGGCATCTGTTTCCCCCAATCAGAGCAAGGCTCTACTGAATTTTGAAAATTCAAAATTCGAAGCAACGCTTCGGTTTCCGTGCGCAGCGCGCAATTTGCCACATGGCAGAGATTGATTCGGCAGCGTAATGCCCGAGACAGTGCGTCCCATCAGAGCAAGGCTCTTCAGAAAACAAAATTAATGTTTAAACTGCGCAAATGCATGGATGCGTGACACGTGTCTGCGCAAACGCACGGATGCGAGACGCGTGTCTGCGCAGTTGCGCAATCGCAACTGCGCAAGCACACAGATGCGCAACACGTGTTTGCGCAAACGCGTGGATGTGCGACGCGTGTCTGCGCAGTTGCGCAATCGCAACTGCGCAAACACACGGTTGCGCAACATGTGTTTGCGCAAACGCGTGGATGCGCGACGCGTGTCTGCGCAGTTGCGCAATCGCAACTGCGCAAACACACGAATGCGCAACACGTGTCTGCGCAGTTGCGCAATCGCAACTGCGCAAGCGCACGGATGCGCGACACGTGTTTGCGCAAACGCGTGGATGCGAGACACGATGCGAGACACGTGTCTGCGCAGTTGCGCAATCGCAACTGCGCAAGCGCACGGATGCGCGACACGTGTCTGCGCAAGTGCACGGATGCGCGACACGTGTCACGCGCTGGTGAGTTGCGCAGCAACTGAATGAAAATTTAAGTGGATCTTTTCTGTTCTCCTGTAAAACAGGGACCCTTGGATCTCTGATCCAATGGTGGGAAAATTCCCAAAATAATTCAGGAAAGATTTTGTTAACAAATCCAACAACTTTGTGGGCACTATAAATAAGACCCCAGACCTCATTAAAAAGGCATCAACTTCTGAGAAAAAAGAGAGCTGGTGAAGTGCAAGAACAGAGAGGAAGAAACAAAGAAAAGAGGTAGAATTTCTGAAAAGAGAAAAGAAATAAGAAAAATAAAAAGAACAATAAATAGTGCCTTGCACTTGATATAAACCCCTGGTTCTAAAAAAAAAAATAATAATAAAAGAATAAAAAAAAATAGTGCCTTGCACTTGATATGAACCCTTGGTTCTGTATGATCAGGAAAAAACAAGAACTTGTTTTTCTTAGATCCAAATTCAAATCAAAAGTGCCATGCACTTGTGTTCTTAAACCTAAAGGTTTCTAGGGTTTCTGCAACCCCTTGATTTGGGCCTGGCCCAAATTAAATTGCAGAATAAATAAAAGGGCAAGGCCCTGTTGGGAAAATTCCTGAGTTTCTGCAAACTCATTAAAAGGGCCTGGCCCAAACTAAATTACAGAACATCTCTTGAGTTCCTGCAACTCATCATTTAAAAGGGCCTGGCCCAACTCAAGAATATTATTGAGTTTTTGAAACTCATTATTTAAAAGGGCCTAGCCCAATTGCAGAATAAATAAAAGGGCAAGGCCCTGTTTGGAAAACTCCTGAGTTTCTGTAACTCATTTAAGAGGACCTAGCCCAATTACAGAAAAATAAAAAGGGCAAGGCCCTGTTTGGAAAATTCCTGAGTTTTTTGTAACTCATTATTTAAAAGGGCCTGGCCCAAATCAGATTTGCAAAATAATGAAAGGGGCAGAGCCCTGTTTAGATTGATTCTTCTAATCGGGCAGAGCCTAAAATAAAAATTGGACTTAACCCAATCCTGGCTGTAAGTCCTTAAATTAAATGCCTCTCATAAACCAGGTCACGACCGGTTCGAGGGTACATCTCCGAACTCCTTCGACATCTGTCGTTGTAATTCCTCAACGACGCCAAAGAGGTGACGAGTCCCAGCGACCACTTATCTAAAATCGGACCGAAACGTCCCTAAACTAATGACGGACCGAAACGTCCCTAAACTAAAATTGGACCGAAACGTCCCTAAACTAATGACGGACCACTATGTCCCTAAACTGGCGACGGACCGAAACGTCCCTAAACTAATAATGGACCACCACGTCCCTAAACTGGAATATGGACCGTTACGTCCCTAAACTGACACAATAGGGCCCAAACGCTCTTTTGTCGGATCTAAACGGTCCCGTCTAAGTTGATCTTAACCCCAAATACGGTTAACGTGTCCTTAGACATCTAAATAAACAATAAAATCCCAAACCAACTTTGGTTCAAGGGTACATCTCGAAACTCCTCAGACGTATGTCGTTGTAATCTCTCAACGACGTCAGAGAGGTGCCGAGTCCCGACAGCCAGATAATTAAATCAATCACTACGTCGAGTCGATCTTAGTCCAAAACAGGACTAACGTATCCTTGACGAACGTTTAAGTTGATCTTAGCCGCAACGCGACTAATGTATCCTTAAACCAAAAAAAACACCAAACCCAAATCTAAGTAAATACGGATTTGGACTAATCCACGTCCTACGGGCGACGGCATTACTCAGTCTCCGTATACAATCCACGGGCAACCACAAACAAAACAAACACCCACGACACGAAGTGAAATTCTGGAGAAGGAGAAAGTTGTTACCGCGATGCGGTAGCGTAATTAACTGCAGGGGCTTGCGCCTGCAGGGAAGAGCGTCCCCACAATCAAAAACCCCTCAAGCGAGGGGGAATCTGACGAAGTCTGCTACATCAGCCGCATCCGTCTAAACCTCCGATACACGGTGCCATAAATCAACTTGGCATCTTCGGAGAGGTGGACGGATAAAACCAAATAGCATCTGCCCCGAACCTCAGGCACGTGACGTCCTAACGTCGCAGGCCGCAGTTCGGAGGGGAACAACCACTACATCAAAATAGATGTTCCAGCTCCGCGATACTTGCTTTAATCCGTAGATTGATTTAAGCAGCTTGCATACCTTTTCGCTGCTCCCACTGTCTACGAAGCTCTCTAGCTGTGTCATGTATACGCTCTTTTCTAAATCACCATTTAGAAAAGCGGTCTTGACGTCCATCTACCAGATTTCGTAGTCATGGTATGCAGCAATGGCAAGTAGGATCCTGATGGACTTAAACATAGCCACTGGAGAAAAGGTTTCATCATAGTCGACACCTGGTCGTTGACGAAAACCTTTTGCTACAAGTCTAGCTTTGAAGGTCTCGACCTTTCCATCTACACCAAGTTCCTTTTTAAAGATCCACTTGCTCCCGAAGGATTTTACCCCTTCAGGAGCAACTTCCAAAGTCCATACTTTGTTGGTGTATATGGATTCCATTTCAGATCGCATAGCATCCAGCCATTTCACAGAGTCTCCACTTATGATGGCCTGCTCGAAACTAGCTGGGTCATCATCTTCCATGATGAAATCCTCAGTCCCACCATCTATGAGAAAACTGTTAGTTATATGTATGCCCTAGAGGCCATTACTGTACATATGATGTATATTGTAATGGATGCTTGGACATATATAGGGAGGACTTTCTTGCTCGACATGATAGTATGCTATCTGGTTGTACTTTATCTTAACATGTACTCTGATTGTCTCTATGTTACATGTTGATAAAGCCCTTAAGATATGTACTCGACTACTGGGACTATGATGAGATCATACTAGTGGGGCCACGGTAGTCGACGAGTACATCCTATAACTGTTCCTAGTCGAGGGTGTATCGAGACAGGGCATCGATACACCAGAGTAGACTAGCGTATACACATCTTGACCCATATGATGGGCGATGGATGATCCCATATCCATCGGTGTTTGACATCAAAGATGGTGTACGGGTGCTCAGTGGAGACTGGGTACACTGGACGGACTCGCCGAGAACTCCCAGATGGTATTATACCTCACGTCAGATGGCAGTTCTCCGATGACACTGGTACAGAGTAGTCTGTTGACCCGAGATCGTCATAGAGTCTTGTGTGATTCCCACTGTGCTTTGATTTCCATCATACCACGTCCAAGAGGGCGTGCAAAAAAATGGCTTTTGGGTACAGTCCCGAATCATATGGAGGCAATGAGCGATAGGAGGGGATTCGCCTCTCCCGGTATAGGGAGTTGATGTTGTGTTATGTTCGATTGGCTATGACCAGAAATCCCTGGCCAGGGTTGCTGAGATTTACTGGTAAGTGTTATCAGTAGTTTCTCGAACTGTTATAGACCTCATATCGACATGACTTATCGAGCTACTGGGGTCTGACGTTTACCACCCCTAGGCGAGATATGCGACATATCAGACGACGAGACCGGACTGTACGGGAGTGTTACTAATTGGATTCACAGGAGAATGTACAGGCTTGGTTGTTGATCTTCTGAGCGCTCAATACCTGGATGGCTGTTACATTTAGCTGACCGCTTGCAGCTTGTGGGTGTTTGATATGATCATCACCTACTGCCGGCGTATTGACGATTCTTTAGAGTCCTACACAGAGGTTTCTTGACTCGGGCAAAACGGAGTAGGAGCACATATGTGATATGTGCGGGACCGAGGATAATACGATATGAGATACCGTATTCTATTCTCGCGATATTTGATATCAGCCGGGTCATCGGATCAAGTGTTGATCCGATGAATCGGTAGGGATAAATATTAGTCGGTTATATGCGATATAGCTGGATTGTCAGATCAAGTGTTGATTCGATAATTTAATGTATAATAATATATATGATATATTAAATTACATTAACTAATATTTGCTCACTAAAAGATTCTTTTTCTCACTCGGGTAATACATTAATATATATGCGATATATGTTAATTGTATTATTTTATTTGGTTACAATAAATATTATATATGTGATATATAATATTGTAGCATGATATGATAACTAATGCAACATGTTTAGTAGAGATTAAACAAGATTAGGGTTTGATTTGGGTTAATGCTTTCTAGATGATTCTAGAAGGTTTAGTTTTGTTTTGTGAAAGATATTTTGTTATAACTCATTCCTTGACCTAACCCAAACCCTAGCCCTAGTTAAGTCTCTGCAATGGTTTAGTCAACCATGGTTGCATTATTCATCATCATCTCCTTTGCTTTATTCATCACAAAAGGATTCTAATTATTATTCATCTTCTTCTTCCTTCTTGGTTTCATGGAAAAAGCTTTCTAACTTTTTTCAAGTGATGAAATTGTGTGAGAAAAAGATTATAAATGAGAGCAAAAATCCTACTTCATCATCTTCATCTATCCTTGACCTTTAGATGAGAGTGTTCAATTCATTTAGTGAGTGTTAACTTGTGTTAATGAAACTTCAAGGTAGATCATCTATGTTATCGAAGATCGGAAGCAAGATTGCATCTTTCTCTTCGTGAAGCCTCTCGAGAGTCCGGAACCCAATGATCGCAGTGAAGGGACCTCAACACGGAGCTTAAGAAGTGAAGGACCGGATCTACAAAGGTTGTAATCTCTCTCACTTAGTGTTAAAGTGTTTAACATGCTTGTTTTCGCATAAACTCTAGTTTAAAGATCCGGCTTTGGGTTGTTCGGCACGGCTAAATTTTTAATCGGGCATGGTTGATGCCTCGTAGAACCTTGTGAGCGTGCCCAGCAACCCTACAGTGGTATCAGAGCCAAGCTAGAGCTTTAGGCGAAGTCTGAGCGAAGTTTAAAGTCCGATCGAACCCGGAAACCCCGACGAATACCCTTCTCTGGATATTTTTCAAAAATGTGATTTTTTATGAATTAAAAATACTCAGAAAAACAAGCAGGAAAAACTAAGAATTACTGTGAAGTACGGTCCACTAAGTCGCTCACGTGACCGCGGAACTGCGTCCAAAACAAGGGTTTGGCGGCGGTTCCGCGGCCAAAATTTGGACTTAGTCCCTCATATTTCATATATTTATTCTTAGGTCCTTTCTTGACATTTTTGTCTGGGAATTTTTTAATTCCACTCAAGTGTTGAGTTTTATAGGGTTGTATTGGGGACCCGTTGATTCGATCGGATATTTTAACTTCGTTTATTTTGTCCGGGTAATTTTTAGAACGTGTTAAAAAGTTCGAACGGATATCAATAACTCACTTTTTCCCCTGCCGGAAAATTTCCAAGCGTTGGATTTTTCCGTAGTTTAAGAACGTTCTAAGTCGTGCAAGTAACGCGGTGGACCCTCTAGAAGACAACAAACCTTAACTCGATTATGTGACCGTCTTGAACTGCCTCTAAACCTTAGGGTTTGCGGCAGTACGGCGTGCCACATGTGAGATGTTGGCTTGACCCTTCTACGGCTGGACCATTGGTACTGTGGCATGTGATGGATGTTTTTAAACTGATTTCAAGTGTTGAGATATATTGGGGAAATCTTGGGTGTTTGATTATTCGATCGGAAAGTTTAACATTGTCTATTTATCTGGAATGTGATACAATATTTGGAATCCACAGGTAGTTATGAGATAACTAATTTGAATGTTGTAAATCTAGCAGTTCAGTCTCAAATTGATCGGTAGCCACGGAATTTTGATGTGATCAAAAGTCCGTCGCAATCACGTAGTGTACGCGGATACTCGCCGGATAAACTTAACAGACAGCCACGCCCCATAGCCCCGACCAAGTGACTGTAGGAGAACCCCGTTGCCAAAAGCATCCGTTCGGGTGCTCGCGGTAGCAGTGTTCCGCCTTAGTGCACTTCGTCGACGGCATCCGGGGGTGCGGCCGTCTACTAAAGTTTGCGACGAGTATTCGATCAGGATGTCGGGAATCTTGTTAAATTTCCCGACTTGATATTGAAAAGAGTTTTCGATAATGAGACTAAAATGCGGGGTTTATAATTGTTAGGCATGCGATGTCTAAGGAATTCATTTGGTTAGGCATGCGATGTCTAAGGAGGTTGCGGATTCCAACTGTTGTAGTTTTACACTTTCTTTTCTGTGACAGTCAGCGTAGTATGTGGTGTATCGTCGGCTTCGTTGCTATATATCAACGACAATCGGGATACGCATACTTGCTTACGTTGATGATATGAGATATTATGTGTTGCTGTGATATGTTATATTGGATCGTCGCGTTTTGAATAGCCGGGGTTTTATGTGAGATGAGAGTTTTTCTTTTTTCATTCATGTAAAATTCATTTGTATGTAATATTCTTTTATTGGGGCACTTCCGGGCTGAGGATGATGTCACCGTTGTATATTATTTACTTTTCCGCATTAGGTAGACCCAAGGCAGGGAGCACAAGTAACCGGGTTCTAGGGTCCAGTGGGAGACCATCTCGAGGAGTCGAGACCGGGTCTCCTAACCTTAGAATTGGCAGTGTTGCTTGCCGCTCTCGTAGGGGTCTAGGGATGTGGGTTTGGCTATTCATCACGACCGTGGAATCCGTGTTTTATACAGGCTCGTATTGAAAACACAGACGTCCTAGTATATCCAATATTTCATATATGTTCTTCTGCTGCAATGTTCTGTGATGAGATCATATTACTGCCTGAGACGAATGTTTATATTATATATATGAGATATATGTTATATTGCAGATTTCGTTTCAAATGTGATGCTTGTGAAGTATAATAAAATGGGACTTCATTAATGAGATTAATGAAACTAAAAGAAACCTAAAGATGTTGTAGAAACTTGTTTAAAAACTGGTAGCTCTAGTTCTTGCTTTGCATAGCGGTGTTCCTTGTAGAACATCCAGCACCTTATTCGATAAGGAAAGAGCCGAGATCCCTTCACCGGGAGTGACCTCTTTAGTGAAACTAGCAGATGCTACAAACTCGATTTGTCTTTTGATAGCTTCTATAGTTCTTGCTTTGCATAGTGGTATTTGTGAAATATCCTGCACCTTATTCGATGAGGAAAGAGCCGACGATCCCTTCACCGGGAGTGACCTCTTTAGCAAAACTAGAAAAGCCTCAAAAACACTCCATTTAAAATCACTCGATTCTACAACGATATCAAGTTCATTACGCAAAGGGTTTTCATAAAAACCTGTCGTAGCCCTCCGTCATTTCAGATAAGTCCTACTTAGTATTCGTGCTACGTTTGTTGGCCTACGTCAAGGCATAGTATGCAGTAGCTAACTAGTATTTATCTGTTTATGCATATGATGCAGATTGGATTAGGGTAGTCGTGTGACTTTGTTGACCTACGTCAAGGTTCGTGCGGGTGGGTTTAATTCAATCAAGAAATGACGGGTTGAACTTGACTAGCGCATTGTGGTTTGTTGGCCTGCGTCAAGGTCATGGGACATTAGGGGTAAAATATTATTGGGAATTTCAAGTGTTGAAATTTGCAATAAGATTGCATACCTTCTATGAGATAGTTGGATCCCGATACCCGCTGCGAGTAAGATTTACTCCTGGGAGAGTTTTACACATTATAATTAGCCGATCAAGTAGGTGTCTAGAAAGGTGTTGATGGGGTTACGCCTCTGGGAAAACGAGGTTTACTTTAATTAGGTCCGTGCGAAAGCACGGGGCACCTCCCTCAAAGTACCGACACTGGCCTGGCTGAAAGATTGGCGAACTTGTAGCGTGTAATTAATCCCGGCTAGTCTTTCCTTTTAGGGTTTGAAAGAAGATTTGATTAAAACAGTGGGAGACATCCTGATTAGATATATTAGATAACCAATCTAATCTTGCAAGAGCATACGCTGAGTGTTTTCTTCTCTCTCTCTCCAGGTAGCGACCATATCACGCCTTAATCAAGATAATAAAACGGATGAATTGACCGAACCCGCTTGTTATACTGCGCTAAGGAACGTTGGTCCCGCTCCAACTTATAATTGTTATAAGACAGAGCAGGAAATAGGGGATTACCAGAATTCCCGTGCCGCCCAAACGAAGAGAGTGCATGCTGATGCATTTTCTTCGGGTGTGTTCATTACAGAGAACTGTTTCTCAGTATCCTTTACGTCCTGGGTATTTGATACCGGATCAGGATCCCACATATGTAATTTGTTACATGGGCTACAGATAGGTAGAGAACTGAGAATGGGTGATAAGTTTCATGAGATAGAAACGGTGCAAGTGTTGCAACCAAGTCTGTTGGTCACTATCACCCTGTATTACCAGAATACATTGATTCTGAACGAATGTTATTAGATACCGAACCTGATATACAACATGATATCAGTCTCTTTATTAGTAAAGAAATGATATAATTTTGTATTGTTGGATAATGTTTTAAACATTTCCTATATCAAGAGTTGATCGGTTCAGGCACGTTATCTAAAAGCATTGACGTTCTAAATCAAAACTACAGTTCTTAGTATATAGAACACACACGAGAGGAAAAGTTCAGAAATGAACGAATCCTTCTTGAGGCATTGTAGACTAAGTCATACAATGCGACCCGACTAGCTGAAGTTACATAAAGATGCATATTTAAATTAGTTTGAATTTACATCTTATGAAACTTGCCGGTCATATCACAGAGATATGATGACCACAGCTCCGTTTATTGGAAACAGAGAAAGAGTTAGTGAACTCTTGGAATTGATACATGCTGATGTATGAAAGTCCCCTGTCTACACATGCCAAGACCGGTTCTTTGTACTTCATTACATTCTCTGATGATCTCTCAAGATTCAGATATATGTTCCTATTGAAACACAAGTCCGAACCTTTTGAGATATTCACAGAATATAAGTTAGAAGTAGAGAACCAAAATACGGGTATAAGTATTACATCCTTTGATGAGATCAGGGAGGAGAATACTTGAGCGCGGAATTCCTGGACTATTCTAAAGGAGAATCAGATTCTTTCTCGACATTACTCCTCTGTATACACCATAGCACGATGGTATATCGGGGTGGAGCAATAATACCCTATGTGATATGGTGTGCTCTATGATGAGTACTACTGAGTTTCCTATTTCCTTTTGGGAGTTATGCACTTGAGAAGCTACATACCTATTGAATGTGGATTCAATAGTTTCTAACGAACCTCAGCCTCTCCACCGATCTAGTAGGGTTTCTCATCCACCTGAGAGATACTTCGGTTTCTCTATGACAGTGGGAGAGAGGATTGCATCATGAGATGATGACCCAACTAGTTTCAAGCTGGCCATCAGGAGTGGGACTTTGTAAGAATGGCTGGATGCTTAGCGATCTGAGATGGAATCCTTATACACCAACAAAGTATGGACTTTGGTTGCTTTATCTGAAGGGTTAAATCCTCATCAGGAGCAAGTATATCTTGAGAAGATTACTTGGTGTACATGGAAAAGTTGAGACTTTCAAAGCTATGCTTAAGTCCATCCAGATCCTACTTGCCACGGCTACATTCCATGACTACGATATCTGGTGGTTGGGTGTCATGACTGCTTTTCTAAATATTAATTTGGAAGAGAGAATCTATAAGTATACAGCCAGAGGGCTTCGTAGACAGTGGGAGCAGTGGAAACGTGAGCAAGATGTTTTATGTGATAAAGCAGGCATCGCGGAGTTGGAACATCTGTTTTGATGTGGTAGTCAAAGAGTTTGACTTCATCAAAATGGTAGATGAACATTGTATATACAAAAAGGTAATAGAGAGTATGGTGGTGATCCTCGTAGAGTACGTAGATGACATACTCTTGATAGGGAAGGAGTTTCCTATGCTACGCTCGGTCAATCTCCGCTTATCACAAGGATTCTCCATATAGTATCATAGTGATACCTCCTGAATCCTGGATTTTGGATCTATGAGATAGATCTAATTGGATGTTAAGATACTCACTAGTTGTAGTGAGATGGTATCAATCGATCCTGGGGAGAATCACTGGAAAGGTTCCAGGGTGATAAGGACGACTGAATGTCAGTCGCAGGCATTGTCTTTACCCTCGGTGGAGGGACGGTATGTTGGAAGAGTTCCAATCTAGATACCGTGACTTACTAAACGATTAAAGGCAAGATACAACGTTACCAAGGATACTACCAAAGAGGCAGTCTAGATATATATAAGTTCATGAGATGAACTTCGTTCCTACCATTGTGTGACAATGGAGTTGTGGCTTATGCCAAGGAACCCCCGTCCCATCAGAAATCCGGATATAATTCTTAGGCAGTATCACCTGATCATGGAGATGGTTGATCTCCAGGGAGATCGAGGTTAGGAGAGTAGACACAGAGGACGACAGCGCGGATCCACTCAGAAAGGCCTTTTTCCCAGTAGAGACTTTTATGGGATGGTTGAGTATGAGATACTTCAACCACAGCTAATTATTGGGTATGTGATACCACAACAGATGGCCTTAGTGCAAGTGGGAGATTGTTAGTTATATGTATGCCCTAGAGGCCATTACTGTACATATGATGTATATTGTAATGGATGCTTGGACATATATAGGGAGGACTTTCTTGCTCGACGTGATAGTATGCTATCTGGTTGTACTTTATCTTAACATGTACTCTGATTGTCTCTATGTTACATGTTGTTAAAGCCCTTAGGATATGTACTCGACTACTCGGACTATGATGAGATCATACTAGTGGGGCCACGGTAGTCGACGAGTACATCCTATAGCTGTTCCTAGTTGAGGGTGTATCGAGACAGGGCATCGATACTGTTAGGTCCACGTTACCTTTCTCGGTACTTTCGGGGTTGCGGAAACGGTAAAACAAAAAAATTTCTAGACTTGGTAACATGGACCGTAAAAGCCGGATCTTTGCTAAACAACACACTAGCATCCTAACTAGAGATTTATCTACTCGGTTAAGGGTTATACCTCAACTTGAACTCCTTCTCTTCTTGTTGTTCTTCTCCTTGCTTGCTCCGAGGGTTGATCCGGACTTTGGTCACCTCCGCGGCCTCCTTGAGTCGAAGACGATCCACCCGAGAGATGTACACCGAGCTCCACCTCGAGCCGAGGTAACTAGGGTAACAAGATTGCTAGTCTTGGTACCCTAGGTTGTGTAGAAGAGAAAGATGGAGGTGTTTGTCTTTTTGGGATCTTTATCTCTCAACACATGAGATCAAAAGATGAATCAAGAGGAGGAAGAAGGAGGAGCTAGCAACCATGGAGCATTTCTTTTCTTCTCATGAGAAAGAGCAAGAGAGAGAATGAGAAAAGAATTATGAGCTCAAGAAAATGAACCATGGTTCAATAATGCACTAAACCATCATTACCAATCCTATCAAGATAAAGTTGATGGCTACATTGGAATGACCATTATCATAATCAAAAAGAAAAAGAAAATGAAAAGAAGAGTGTAGATCTCTCTTGAAGGTCAATGGTCAACACGGTCAACCGGTCAACAAAGTCAAGAGAGGTCATGGTGGTCAAATGGTCAATGCAATTAGCCATCATAAAATTATCACTAAAAGGATTAGTAAATGATGTCCGCGTCTCATAATGGTTTTGACCAAACGAATTGCCAAAACCCTAATGAGGCACCTCCTCCTTCATCGCTCCGGAAAACTGTGCATACACACCTGCATCCACATTCCGTAGAATGCGGATGCGCAGAAGACAAAACAAATCCATCCGTGCAATACTAGGATCCGGCTTAAACCAAAGCCCACTAGTATTGCCTGCCCGAACACCACACGCACACAACTGTACGTAAGTGATCACAGCCCTGCCGTAAAACCATACGGCCTCTACACGTTTCGCTCAGTGCATGGAAACTCTCTATATGGGACTCTAAAGACTCGACACTACGCTGATAGTAGGTTTAACCACAGACCGCAAGCGGCACTAGCTGTACATAATGGTCCCCGGGTAGATGTCGATAAGAAGGCCGATGAGGTAAACCCATCCGAACTCCTACTGAGCCTGTATGTGACAATCTCCGTACAGTCCGGTCTGTTCGTCTGATACATCGCATGGCGGGCCTAGGGGGGCGGTAAACATCAGTCCCCTAATAGCGGTACAAGTCGTGTCGGAGTGAAGCCCAGAACACCCTGAGATAACAATGGAAACCTACCAGTATATCTCGCTTGCCCTGGCCAGGGACTACTCGTGTAATGGCTCTCCTAGACACAGCGCGATGTCAACCCCCAATACCGGGAGAGACGAATCCTGTATAACCGTCACTGCCTCCAAGTGCTTCGGGACTGCACCCAACTACTACCTGTTTGCACGACTCAGTAGAGCCGTGGTAGGGTAGTAATCAAAGAACAGTGGGAACACACTCGAGGCAAAGTGACAGTGTCAAGTCAGCGGACTAAGCTGTACTCATGTCACCTAAGAACTGATAACTGACGATAGTTATAATACCAACCATCAGTTCCCGACGAGTCCTGTCCAATGTACTCGTAACCTAACGAGCACCCGCATACTTCTCAGGTACAACGTACTGACGGCTGTGGGACAGACCGTCTCCCGTGCTGGGATGAGAAGCGCATACGCTAGTCTACTCCGGAGTATCGATGCCCTGTCTCGATAATCCCACGACTAGGGACCTGAATAAGGATGTGCTTGTGGATTACCCAGCCCCCACGAGTGTGATCGCCATTACAACGCCGGTAATCAAGCAAAGATCCTAAGGGCTCTACTAATGCGTATAGGTGATATACTAAAGAAACATACATGTACACATTAAAGCAGAGACAAACCGAGTAACATACTACTATATCGAGCAAGATTGTCTATACAACTGTGAATATCACAAGCTTCCATCAAGTAATATACATACTAGTATGATATAGTAATGACCTCTAGGGCATATACACTAACAATATCACACTTGCACTAAGGCCATGTACTGGCGTATCGAAGACCTATCATTTCGATCAGCCGCTCGAACTGAGTCTGAGGCAAGGCCTTCGTGAATGGGTCCGCTGTGTTGTCCTTTGTGTCCACTCTCCGCACCTCGATCTCCTGGCGATCAATGATCTCCCTGATCAGGTGATACCGCCTTAAGATGTGCCTGGATTTCTGATGGGACCTTGGTTCCTTCGCTAAAGCTATAGCCCCATTGTTATCGCAATACAAAGGTATTGGGTCAACAATGGACGGAACCACCTGAAGTTCACTAATGAACTTCTTCATCCAGACCGCCTCTTTTGCGGCATCGCATGCAGCAATGTATTCAGCCTCCATCGTCGAGTCTGCGACGGTATCCTGTTTAGAACTCCTCCAATATACCGCCCCTCCGTTGAAAGTAAACACAAAACCCGAGACAGACTTGCTGTCATCTTTGTCACTCTGGAAGCTTGAATCGGTAAAGGACTAGACCCTGAGGTCTCCATTACCGTAAACCAGGAACATCTCCTTAGTCCTTCTCAGGTACTTGAGAATGTTCTTCACTGCTGTCCAGTGGTCCTCACCTGGGTCTGACTGATACCGGCTTACCGCGCTCAGCGCGTAAGCTACATCTGGTCTTGTACATAGCATCGCATACATTATAGATCCTACCGCCGAAGCGTAGGGTATAGTGCTCATGCGAACCCTCTCCTCGTCAGTCTTAGAAGACATCTTCTTGGAGAGGGTAATTCCGTGCAATGCGGGTATGTTACCGCGCTTGGGATCCTCCATACTAAATCTCTTTAGTACGGTCTCTATGTACCTGGACTGCGAAAGTCCCAATAGTCTCTTGGATCTATCTTTGTAGATCTTGATCCCCAGAATGTACGAGGCATCACCCAGGTCCTTCATGGAGAACCGTTGTGACAAAAATAGCTTGACCGATTGTAGCATAGGAATGTCATTTCCTATCAAAAGAATGTCGTCCACGTACAAGACTAGGAATACGACAATTCGTCCTACAATCTTCTTATAGACATAAGGTTCATCTTCGTTCTTGATGAAATCAAATTCCTTGATTGCATCATCAAAACAGATGTTCCAGCTCCGCGATGCCTGCTTTAATCCATAAATGAATTTAAGCAACTTGCATACTTTCCCGCTGCTCCCACTGTCTACGAAACCTTCTGGCTGATCCATGTAAACGCACTCTTCCAAACAACCGTTTAGGAAAGCCGTTTTAACATCCATCTGCCAGATTTCATATTCATGGAAGGCAGCAATAGAAAGTAGGATCCGAATGGATTTGAGCATAGCCACCGGAGAAAAAGTTTCGTCATAGTCCAAACCAGGTCTTTGACGAAAACCTTTTGCAACGAGTCTAGCCTTATAGGTTTCCACTTGCCCATCTACACCAAGTTTCCTTTTGTAGATCCATTTGCATCCAACGGGTTTTACCCCAGGTGGAGCAATATCTAAGGTCCACACTTTATTGGCGTACATGGACTCCATTTCGGATTGCATTGCTTCCTGCCACTTATCAGAGTCCCTACTGATAATGGCCTGCCTGAAACTGGTAGGGTCATCTTCTTCCAAGATGCAATCCTCTTGATCCCCGTCTATGAGAAAACCGTAGTATCTCTCGGGCGGATGAGAAATCCTACCAGATCTGCGGAGTGGCTGAGGTTCGTCTGGGGTTATTGAATTCTGAGGTTCTGTCAAATCTTCAGTTTCATTTTATGGTCGTTGAATTTCTTCCAGTTCTACCGAACTCCCACTTGTTTTTTTTGCAAGAAATTGCCACTCTAAAAAGGTGGCGTGGCGAGATACAAACACCTTCTGTTCCTCGGTGTGGTAGAACAGATATCCTGTGGAGTTCTTAGGATATCCTATAAATTTACATAGAACTGAACGTGCCTGAAGTTTGTCCGGATTTTGTACTTTTACATAGGCCGGACAACCCCATATCTTAATACGTTTAAGATACGGCTTTTTACCATTCCATATCTCGAACGGTGTCTTAGGCACAGATTTAGACGGAACATCGTTCAATAGATATGATGCTGTCAACAGCGCATGTCCCCAAAATGAAAGAGGTAACTCGGCATTACTCATCATGGAGCGAACCATATCCAGTAGGGTACGATTCCTCCGCTCCGATACACCGTTGTGCTGTGGTGTATAAGGAGGAGTAAGCTGAGAGAGAATACCATTCTCTTTTAAGTAATCTAGGAATTCCGTGCTTAAGTACTCCCCTCCTCTATCAGACCGGAGGATCTTGATACTTTTGCCAGTCTGTTTCTCTACATCGTTTCTGAATTCCTTGAATTTCTCAAAAGCTTCAGATTTGTGTTTCATCAGATACACATATCCGAACCTAGAGAGATCGTCAGTGAATGTGATGAAGTACGAGAACCCACCCCTTGCATGTATAGACATCGGACAACATACATCACTATGTACGAGTCCCAAGAGCTCTGTTGCTCTTTCTCCATGTTCGGTGAACGGAGATTTGGTCATCTTCCCTTTGAGACAAGACTGACAAGTTTCATAAGATGAAAACTCGAACGTATCCAAGAGTCCATCTTTATGCAACTTACTCAGTCTTTTCTTTCTGATATGACCAAGTCTACAATGCCACAAGTAGGATTCATTCGTATCTGAATTCTTCCTCTTGCGTGTGTTTTGTACATTGAGAACTGTATTCTGATTTAGAACGTAGATACCATTACACAGTATACCTTCTGCAACCAGTACCTTATGAAGGTAAATGTTCAGGATATTTCTATCAAGAACAAAGTTATATCCATCTTTATCGAGTAAAGAAACTGATATGATGTTGCAAACCATGGAAGGTACATAGTAGCAATCGTTCAAAATCATAGTCTTGCCATTTGGCAATACTAGGTGATATTCACCGACGGCTGCCACATTAACTTGTGCTCCGTTCACTACTCTGAGCGACATATCATCCGGTGCAACTTTCCTACTTTTTCTCAGTCCCTGCAATAAATTACAGATATGAGATCCTGATCCGGTATCAAATACCCAGGAGGTAGGGATGACCGTAAAACAGTTCTCAATTACAAGAACATCTGAAGTAGATTCAAAACCATGCTTCTTCTTCAACTGGGTATCCTGGGAATCCATACAATCCCCTTTCCCTTGCTCATACTTATGACTGTTGTCACAAGTTAGAGCCGAACCAACGTTCCCCAGCCCCGACTAAGAATTCGGGTCGGTCAAGCGATACATTTTATTATCTTGATTAGGGCGTGAAATGGTTGCTACCTGGAGAGAGAGAAAAGAAACACTCAGCGTGCGCTCTTGCAAGTTTAGATTGGTTTTTAATTTATCTAAACAGGATGGCTCCCACTATCTCTCGAATCCCTCCTCAAACCATAAAGGAAGAATTAGTCGGGATCAATCTCACCGTACAATACTTGCTTAACCGTTCAGCCAGGCCAGTGTCGGTACTTCGAGAGAGGTTTTCCAATGCTTTCGCGAAGTTCCTTAATTAAGTAACCTCTTTTCCCTGTGGGCGTAGCCCCGCTAACAACTTTCTAGACACCTACTTGGTTTATAGCATTGATCGTTAAGCGAGAAAGTTCCCGAGGAGTAGCATATACTCACAGTAGGATCGGGATCCAAATATCATCGCGTGACAAAACTGAAGGAATCCTACCAGAATCATCACACTCTAAATGGTATGCAACACTAGCAAGTTTCAGTACTTTTGAAACTCCCAATGTGGTTTTTGCCCCTAGGACCCAAGTGACCTTGACTGAGCCAACATATCAAAAGGATCCTAGTCAGGTTCAACCCGTCATTATCCTGACTGCATTAGACCCACCCGTATGAGTCCTTGACTGAGCCAAAATGACTGCACAACTGTCCTAACCAATCACTTTGTATCCTACGGAAAAATATTACATAGCTACCGTACACTACGCCTCGGCTAAGCACGAAATACGTAGCACGAATACTAAGCAATATCAATCCGAAACGACGGAGGGCTACGACTGGGTTTTGGCAAAAACCCGTTAACGTAATGAACTTGATATCGTTGAAGGAACGTAATACAATTTTTGAAAATATAGTGACGAAAACTTTTGCTAAAGAGGTCACTCCCTGTGAAGGGATCTCGGCTCTTTCCTCGTCGAGTGAGGTGCTGGGCATTCATAAGATGAATACCTCGATGCAAAGCAAGAATAATCGACTATAGTGAAGTTATTACCCTGACGGAAACTTTTGTCCAAGGGGTCACTCCCGATGAGGGGATCTCGGCCCTTGCCTCGTCGAATGAGGTGCTGGGCATTCATAACCGAATACCTCGATGCAAAACAAAAATGAACGTCCTTGCAATAACAGCTTTTTGAAAAAATTGTTCCAACAACGTCTTTTAGGTTTCTTTTCTTGAATTAGTTCTTTTAATGCGTCCCATCATTTAAATCCTACCATTGCAGAAAACAACCAAAATATGACGTACGCTTATGCCATTCACATTCGCCACGGGGCCCTGTCATCACCCGTTAGGTTACTTAACTAACGACAGATCGGGGGCTGAGCTAGCGCGGCTGAAAAACATAAGCAACGCCTAAATAGCTATTATATATAGATATATAGCAATGATAGCCAATCCAGATCACAGATGAACACTTTGGATATACTAGAAACCCGTGATTCGTTCGAGCCTACAACGAAAAGCGGATTACACGGCCGCGATGAATAGCCAATACCCCACCCAAGACCCCTACGGGTGCGGCAAACTACCCGCCAAGTACCCGAAGCAAAGCAACCTCCTTCAACACCGTGAGTAGGCCACTCGGCACTTCGAGATACCCGGTAGTTTGTGCACCCCCTCCATGGGTCTATCCTAGGAGCAAAAACAGTAAAATGAATTATACAATGACGGCTACAACCCCGACCCGGTTGTGCGGCCATACAAATAATATTACATCAATTTACAAATTTATTACATGAATGAAAGAAGAAAAAAACTCTCATCTCACATCCACCCCGGCTATTCATCCGCGACAATCTTGTAGGGTTCCTAGGCACACTAATGAGGTCTCACAAGGCATCAAGCATGCCAAATTATAATTTTTCATGTGCCTACAAACCCTAATACAGATCGTTAACTAAAGTTTAGGCGAAACTACAAGCTAGTAAACAACTTAACTACTAAGTGAACGGAAATACAACCTTTGTAGATCCGGTCCTCCACTTCCTTAGCTCCGTGACGATGTCCCCTCGCTGCGATCATCGGATCTCAGACTCTAGTGTTGATTTCATCGGAGAAATGATCGGGCTAGGTCGTCGACTTCGATGCCGAAGATGATCTATGTCGAGGCAACATAAGATCAAGCTCCAACTTCACCAAGCCATGAAACTTGTGAAGAAAACACCCTATACTACTTGGCAAGTGGTAGAGGATGAAGAAATAGGAAGTAGGTTCACTTTGGATTTGGATTTCTCACTTGGAATCATCACTTGACATTTTTGAAGCAAGCTTTTCTTTTCTTTCTCAAGAGGAAGAAGAAGAAGAAGAAAAAGAATAATCAATTGATTCCAAAATGAAAAATGAAGTGATGGTTATCATAATGCAACCATGGGTGAGGCTAACTCATGTAGAGAATAAACTAGGGTTAAGGGAAATGGTTAGGGTTAAGGAAAGAAACAAAATGGTCAAAGCATTTCAAAGCTTCATGAAGCTTCAAGAAAAAAAACAAAGAATGCCACCATTTTATTTTATCCAAAAGAAATAAATAAATGAATGAATAAATAAATTAAAACCCTAACCATTTACTTAACCAAGGTTTAAATCAAACATACACCCAAGTTTCCATGTATCATCAAACATGATACAATCTTGTGCACAAAAAATATATCACATATACAATGTGCACAAACAAGTGAGAAAAACATCTTAAGTGAACCAATATTAGTTAATGTAAAGTAATATATCAAATATATAATTATACAGTAAATCATTAAATCAACACTTGATTTAACGATCCGGTCACATCACATATGACCGACTAATATCCAATGTATCGACTTATCGAATCAATCCTTGATTCGATAACTAGGTTATATCGCATACAGCCAATCGATACATTCATCGCGAGAATAGAATACGGTATCACATACACGCATTATTCTCGGTCCCGCACATATCTCATATGCGCTCCTATTTCGTTTCGCTTGAGCCAGGAAACCTCTCTGTAGGACTCTAAAGACTCGTCAATACGCCGGCAGCAGGTGATGATCATATCAAACACCCACAAGACGCAAGCGGTCTGCTAAACGTAATGGCCACCCGGGTATTGAACGATCAGAAGATCGATGAGCAAGCCCGCTCACACTCCTGTGAATCCAACCAGTAACATTTACCGTACAGTCCGGTCTGTTCGTCTGATATGTCGCATATCTTGCCTAGGGGTGGTAAACGTCAGACCCCAGTAGCTCGATAAGTCGTGTCGATATGAGGTCTATAACAGTTCGAGATACTACTGATAACACTTACCAGTAAATCTCAGCAACCCTGGACAGGGATTTCCGGTTATAGCCAATCGAATACAGCGCAACATCAACTCCCTATACCGGGAGAGACGAATCCCCTCCTATCGCTCATTGCCTCCATATGATTCGGGACTGTACCCAAAAACCACCGTTTTGCACGCCCTCTTGGACGTGGTAAGGTGGAAATCAAAGCACAGTGGGAATCACACAAGACTCTATGACGATCTCGAGTCTACAGACTAACCTGTACCAGTGTCACCAGAGAACTGCCATCTGACGTAAGGTATAATACCATCTGGGAGTTCTCGGCGAGTCCGTCCAGTGTACCCAGTCTCCACTGAGCACCCGTATATCATCTCTGATGTCAAACACCAATGGATATGGGATCATCCATCGCCCATCTGTATAGGTCGAGAAGGTACACGCTAGTCTACTCTGGTATATCGATGCCCCGTCTCGATACACCCACGACTAGGGACTTTGAAGGATGTACTTATGGACTACCATGTCCCCATTAGTATGATCCGCATCATAGTCTAGGTAGTCAAGTACACATCCTAAGGGCTTTACCAACATGTAACAGAGAGACAATCAGTGTACACATTAAGGTAAAAAGCAACCAGATAGCATACTATCATGTCGAGCAAGAAAGTCCTCCCTATATATGTCCAAGCATCCACTACAATATACATCCTATGTATAGTAATGGCCTCTAGGGCATACATATAACTAACAATCTCCCACTTGCACTAGGGCCATCTTATAGCAGTGGTTGTAGTATCTCATACTCAACCATCCCATAAAAGTCTCTCTCTGGGAAAAGGCTTTTGTGAGTGGATCCGCCGTGTTGTCCTCTGAGTCTACTCTCCTAACCTCGATCACCCTGGAGATCAACCATCTCCATGATCAGGTGATACTGCCTTAGAATATGTCTGGATCACTGATGGGACGGACATTCCTTGGCATAAGCCACAACTCTATTGTCACACAATGGGAGGAACTAAGTTCATCTCATGAACCAATATACATCCAGACTGCCTCTTTGGTAGCATCTTAAGTAGTGATGTATCTTGCCTTTAATCATCTAGTATGCCACGGTATCTAGCTTGGAACTCTTCCAACATACCGTCCCTTTACTGAGGGTAAAGACAATTCCTGTGACTGACATTCAGTCGTCCTTATCACTCTGGAACTTTTCTAGTGATTCTCCCCTGGATCAATTGATACCATCTCACTTCAACTAGTGAGAATCCTAACATCCATTTAGATCTATCTCATAGATCCAAAACCCAGGATTTAGTAGGTATCACTTTGATCCTATATGGAGAATCATTGTGATAAGCGGAGATTGACCAAGCGCAGCATAGGAAACTTCTTTCTTATCAAGAGTATGTCATCCACATACTCTACGAGGATCGCCACCATACTCCCTACTACCTTTTTGTATATACAAGGTTCATCTACCATTTTGATGAAGTCAAACTATTTGACTACTACATCAAAACAGATGTTCCAACTCCGCGATGCCTGCTTTATCCTATAAAGCATCTTGTACACGTTTCCGCTGCTCCCACTATTTACGAAGCCCTCTGGCTGTGTACTTATAGACGCCCTCTTCTAAAACATCATTTAGAAAAGCCGTTATGACACCCAACCACCAGATATCGTAGTCATGGTATGTAGCCGTGGCAAGTAGGATCTGGATGGACTTAAGCATAGGCCCCAGAAAAGGTTTCATCATTATCCATGCCTGGTTGATGATGCAAACCTTTAACAAGTCTAGCTTTGAAAGTCTCAACTTTTCCATGTACACCAAGTAATCTTCTCAAGATATACTTGCTCCTGATGGGGATTTAACCATTTAGATAAAGCAACCAAAGTCTATACTTTGTTGGTGTATAAGGATTCCATCTCAGATCACTAAGCATCCAGCCATTCTTATAGAGTCCCTACTCTCGATGGCCTGCTCGAAACTAGTTGGGTCATCATCTCATGATGCAATCCTCGCTCCCACTGTTATAGAGAAACTGAAGTATCTCTCAGGTGGGTGAGAAACCCTACTAGATCGGCGGAGAGTCTGAGGTTCGTTGGTATCTACTGAATCCTTTGGTTATACCAAATCATCTGCTCTAGTTTGCATAGCTGGAACCTTTCCAGTTCTACATAACTGACCTTGCCTCGAGCTTGTCCGGATTTTGCTTTTAGACATAGGCCAGACAACCCCAAATCTTAACTAGCTTAAGACATGGGCTCTTCCCATACCATATCTCATATGGAGTGGTAGGCTGTGATCTAATTCGAACCCTATTCAATAGGTATGCAGCTTTTCAAGCGCATAACCCCCAAAAGGAAACAGGTAACTCAGTAGTACTCATCATAGAGCGCACCATATCGAATAGGGTGCAATTGCTCCGCCCCGATATACCATCGTGCTATGGTGTATACGGAGGAGTAATGCTGAGAGAGAATCTCATTCTCCTTTAGAATAGTCCAGGAATTCCGTGCTCAAGTATTCTCCTCCCTGATCACATCAAAGGACATAATACTTATACCCTCATTTTGGTTCTCTACTTCTAACTTATATTCTGTGAATATCTCAAAAGGTTCGGACTTGTGTTTCAACAGGAACATAGGTCTGAATCTCGAAAGATCATCAGAGAATGTAATGAATTACAAAGAACCGGTCTTGGCATGTATAG
This sequence comes from Agapanthus africanus, assembly GCA_030015575.1. Classification (NCBI taxonomy): domain Eukaryota; kingdom Viridiplantae; phylum Streptophyta; class Magnoliopsida; order Asparagales; family Amaryllidaceae; genus Agapanthus; species Agapanthus africanus. Next base: position 319,700,188 of record CM057342.1, read on the forward strand.
ACAGGGGACCTACATACATCAACATGTATCATCCCAAGAGTTCACTAACTCTTTCTCTGTTTTCAGTAAACGGAGCTATGGTCATCTTATCTCTGTGACATGACTGGCAAGTTTCACAAGATGTAAATTCAAACTAATTTAAATATGCATCTACAATGTAACTTAAGCTAGTCGGGTCGCATTGATATGACCTAGTCTACAATGCCTCAAGAAGGATTCGTTCATTTCTGAACTCTTCCTCTTGTGTGTGTTCTGTATACTAAGAACTGTAGTTTGATTTAGAACATCAATATTTTTAGATAACGTGCCTGAACCGATCAACTTTTGATATAGGAAATGTTCAAAACATTATCCAACAATACAAAATTTTATCATTTCTTTACTAATAAAAAGACTGATATGATTTTGTATATCAGGTTCGGTATCTAATAACATTCGTTCAGAATCAATGTATTGGTAATACAGGATGACAGTGACCAACAGACTTGGCTGCAACACTTGCCCCGTTTTCTGTCTCATGAAACTTATCACCCGTTCTCAGTTCTCTACCTATCTGTAGCCCTATGTAACAGATTATATATCTGGGATCCTGATCTGGTATCAAATACCCAGTACGTAGAGGATACAGAGAAACGGTTCTTTGTAACGAACACACCCGAAGATGATGCATCAGTATGTACTTTCTTCGTTTAGGCGGCACGGGAATTCTGGTATTCCCCAATTTCCTGCTCTATCTTATAACAATTATAAGTTGGAGCGGGACCAACGTTCCCCAGCTCAGTATAACAAGCGGGTTCGTTCAATAATCCGTATTATTATCTTGATTAAGGCGTGATATGGTCGCTACCTGGAGAGAGAGAGAAGAAAACACTCAGCGTGCGCTCTTGCAAGATCAGATTGGTTATTATTTTATCTAATCAGGATGGCTCCTACTGTTTTTATCAAATCTTCCTTCAAACCCTAAAAGGAAAGACTAGCCGGGATTAATTACACACTACAAGTTCGCCAATCTTTCAGCCAGGCCAGTGTCGGTACTTTGAGGGAGGTCCCCCGTGCTTTCGCACGAACCTAATTAATGTAAACCTCGTTTTCCCAGAGGTGTAACCTCGTTAACACCTTTCTAGACACCTACTTGATCGGCTAATTGTAATGTGTAAAACTCTCCCAGGAGTAACTCTTACTCACAGCGGGTATCGGGATCCAACTATCTCATAGAAGGTATGCAATCTCATTGCAAATTTCAACACTTGAAATTCCCGATAATATTTTGCCCCTAACGTGCTATGACCTTGACGAAAGCCAACAAACCATAGCCCGCTAGTCAAGTTCAACCCGTACATTTCTTGATTGAATTAAACCCACCCGCACGACCCTTGACGAAAGCCAACAAAGCCGCACGACTACTATAATCCAATCGCATCGTATGCAACAGATAAGCAGCATATAGCTACCGCACACTACACCTTGACGAAAGCCAACAAATGTAGCACGAATACTATATACAAAATATCTGAAATGACGGAAGGCTACGACAGATTTTTCTGAAAACCTATTGCGTAATGAATTTGATATCGTTGTAGAATCAAATGATTTTGAAATGGAGTGTTTTCGAGGCTTTTCTAGTTTTGCTAAAGGGGTCACTCCCGGTGAAGGGATCGTCGGCCCTTTCCTCATCGAATAAGGTGTGGGATATATCATATATATCACTGTGCAAAGCAAAAACTCTTAAAAGCAATCAAAAGACAAACCGAGGGTGTAGCATCTGCCAGTTATTGCTAAAGGAGTCACTCCCGGTGAAGGGATCTCGGTCCTTTCCTTATCGAATAAGGTGCAGGATATATCATATATACCACTGTGCAAAGCAAGAACTGTAGCTACCTGTTTTATTTTGAAATTCGATTCTACAACATCTTTAGGTTTCTTTTACTTTCATTAATCATATTAATGAAGTCCCATCATTTAAGTACCTAAACATCACAGATAAATACGACGTACACTTATGCCATCCGCATTCGCCTCGATGTCCCCTCGTGCACCGTTAGGTTAGGTAACTAACGGCAGAGCGGGGCAGGGCTAGCGCGGGTGTAAAACAAAAGTAACGTCTATATAATATATCATATATACTATATACAGTATCTATCACAGAACATCACATGATCACATCACAGATATCGCAGCAGAAGAAACATATGAAACATTGGATATACTAGGACGTCCGTGTTTTCAATACGAGCCAGTATAAAACACGGATTCCACGGTCGCGATGAATATCCAAACCCACACCCCTAGACCCCTACGAGAGCGGCAAGCAACCCTACTAATTCTAGAGTTAGGAGACCCGGACTCGACTCCTCGAGTTGGTCTCCCACTGGACTCCATATCCCGGTTACTTGTGCCCTCCTCCTTGGGTCTATCCTAGTGCGGAAAAGTAAATAATATACAAAAGGTGACATCTTCCGCAACCTGGAAGTGCCCCAATAAAAGAACATTACATACAAGTTTTTACATGAATGAAAATGAAAAACACTCATCTCACATAAAAAAAACCCGGCTATTCAAACACGACGATCCAATATAACATATCCAGCAACACATAACATCACATGTCATCAACGTAAGTAAATATGCGCATCCCAATTGTCGTTGACATATAGCAACGAAACCGGCGATATCACATATTACACTTACGGTCACAGAAAAGAAAGTGTAAAACTACAACAGTTGGAATCCGCAAACTCTTTAAACATCGCATACCTAATCAAATGAAATACTTAGACATCGCATGCCTAACAATTATAAACCCCGCATTTTAGTCTCATTATCGAAAACACTTTTCAATATCATGTCGGACAATTCAATAAGATTCCCGACATATTGATCGGATGCTCGTCGCAAACTTTAGTAGACGGCCGCACCCCCGATACCGTCGACTAAGTGCACCAAGGTGGAACACCGCTACCGCGAGTACTCGAATGGATGCTTTCGGCGACGGGGTTCTCCTACAGTCACTTGGTCGGGGCTAAGGGATGTAGCTGTTTATTAAGTTTATCCGGCGAGTATCCGCGTACGCTACGTGATTGCGACGGACTTTTGATCGCATCAAAATTCCGTAGCAACCGATCAAGTGAGACTAAAGTGCTATGTTTATAACATTCAAATCAGTTATCTCATAACTCCTTATGGATTCCAAATATTGTATCCCATTCCAGATAAATAGAAAATGTCAAACTTTTCGATCGATCAACCAAACACCCAAGTTTTCCCGATACAGCTCAACACATGAAATAGGTTTAAAAATATCCAGTTCATGCCTCAGTACCAACAGTCCAGCCGTAGAAGGGTCAAGCCAACGCCTCACATGTGGCACACCGTACTGCCCCAAACCCGAAGGTTCAAAGGGCAGTTCAAGACGATCACATAATCGAGTTAAGGTTTGTTGTCTTCTAGAGGGTCCATCGCGTTACTTGTACTACTTAGAACGTTATTAAACCACGAAAAGATCCAACACTTGGAAATTTCCCGACAGGGGAAAAAGTCGGTATTTATATCTGGTCGAACTTTTCAACATATTCTAAAAATTACCTGGAAAAACACATAGACAAAGTTTGACAATCCGATCGAATATACGAACTCCCAATACAACCCAGAAAACTCAACTCTTGAGTAAACATTAAAAATTCCCAGAAAATACAGCAATAAAATATAGGAATTACTGTGCAAATTTCAAAACGTGATGCGACAGAATGGCCGCGGAACCGCCGCACGAGGCATGCTCGTGCCGCGATTCCGCCGCGCTTTAGATGAATTAGCAATTCGAATTCCACAGTAAATCCTAGAAACGCCTGCTGATTTTTCTACATATTTTTAATTCACAAAAATCCACAATTTTCAAAAATGTACAGAGAGTGGATTTTGCATTAGGGTTTCGGTTCGATCGGACTTCTAACTCCGTCTACACATCGCCTAAGGCTCTATCTAGGCTCTGATACCACTGTAGGGTTCCTAGACACACTAATGAGGTCTCACAAGGCATCAAGCATGCCAAATTATAATTTTTCATGTGCCTACAAACCCTAATACGGATCGTTAACTAGAGTTTAGGTGAAACTACAAGCTAGTAAACAACTTAACTACTAAGTGAACGGAAATACAACCTTTGTAGATCCGGTCCTCCACTTCCTTAGCTCCGTGACGATGTCCCCTCGCTGCGATCATCGGATCTTGGACTCTAGTGTTGATTTCATCGGAGAAATGATCGGGCTAGGTCGTCGACTTCGATGCCGAAGATGATCTACGTCGAGGCAACACAAGATTAAGCTCCAATTTCACCAAGCCATGAAACTTGTGAAGAAAATACCTTATACTACTTGGCAAGTGGTAGAGGATGAAGAAATAAGAAGTGGGTTCACTTTGGATTTGGATTTCTCACTTGGAATCATCACTTGACATTTTTGAAGCAAGCTTTTCTTTTCTTTCTCAAGAGGAAGAAGAAGAAGAAAAAGAATAATCAATTGATTCCAAAAGGAAAAATGAAGTGATGGTTATCATAATGCAACCATGGGTGAGGCTAACTCATGTAGAGAATAAACTAGGGTTAAGGGAAATGGTTAGGGTTAAGAAAAGAAACAAAATGGTCAAAGCATTTCAAAGCTTCATGAAGCTTCAAGAAAAAAACAAAGAATGCCACCATTTTATTTTATCCAAAAGAAATAAATGAATAAATAAATTAAAACCCTAACCATTTACTTAAGCAAGGTTTAAATCAAACATACACCCAAGTTTGCATGTATCATCAAACATGATACAATCTTGTGCACAAAAAATATATCACATATACAATGTGCACAAACAAGTGAGAAAAACATTTTAAGTGAACCAATATTAGTTAATGTAAAGTAATATATCAAATATATAATTATACATTAAATCATTAAATCAACACTTGATTTAACGATCCGGTCACATCACATATGACCGACTAATATCCAATATATCGACTTATCGAATCAATTCTCGATTCGATAACTAGGTTATATCGCATACAACCAATCGATACATTCATCGCGAGAATAGAATACGGTATCACATACACGCATTATTCTCGGTCCCTCACATATCTCATATGCGCTCCTATTTCGTTTCGCTTGACCCAGGAAACCTCTGTGTAGGACTCTAAAGACTCGTCAATACGCCGGCAGCAGGTGATGATCATATCAAACACCCACAAGCCGCAAGCGGTCTGCTAAACGTAACGGCCACCCGGGTATTGAACGATCAGAAGATCGACGAGCAAGCCCGCTCACACTCCTGTGGATCCAACCAGTAACACTTACCGTACAGTCCGGTCTGTTCGTCTGATATGTCGCATATCTTGCCTAGGGGTGGTAAACGTCAGACCCCAGTAGCTCGATAAGTCGTGTCGATATGAGGTCTATAACAGTTCGAGATACTACTGATAACACTTACCAGTAAATCTCAGCAACCCTGGCCAAGGATTTCCGGTTATAGCCAATTGAACACAGCGCAACATCAACTCCCTATACCGGGAGAGACGAATCCCCTCCTATCGCTCATTGCCTCCATGTGATTCGGGACTATACCCAAAAACCACCGTTTTGCACGCCCTCTTGGACGTGGTAAGGTGGAAATCAAAGCACAGTGGGAATCACACAAGACTCTATGACGATCTCGGGTCTACAGACTAACCTGTACCAGTGTCACCAGAGAACTGCCATCTGACGTAAGGTATAATACCATCTGGGAGTTCTCGGCGAGTCCGCCCAGTGTACCCAGTCTCCACTGAGCACTCGTATATCATCTCTGATGTCAAACACCAATGGATATGGGATCATCCATCGCCCATCTGTATGGGTCGAGAAGGTACACGCTAGTCTACTCTGGTATATCGATGCCCCGTCTCGATACACCCACGACTAGGGACTTTGAAGGATGTACTTATGGACTACCATGTCCCCACTAGTATGATCCGCATCATAGTCCAGGTAGTCAAATACACATCCTAAGGGCTTTACCAACATGTAACAGAGAGACAATCAGTGTATACGTTAAGGTAAAGAGCAACCAGATAGCATACTATCATGTCGAGCAAGAAAGTCCTCCCTATATATGTCCAAGCATCCACTACAATATACATCTTATGTATAGTAATGGCCTCTAGGGCATACATATAACTAACAAATCCAACGAGTTCATATATACATACCATCAACAACACAGATCACAGATATGTATAACCCTCACTAATTGACGTATAGCGATTAGTAGACGTTCAATACACATATAACATTACAGATATAACCATTAGCCAAAGTCTACAGAACATCGACCAAAAAATACGGATTTTTAAGCCCCAAAAACAAATTTTGCTTTCTGGAAAATCTGGGCAGAAAAATCATATTCCAAAAATCCCAAAATACCCAAATAAGAACACTGCAGGAAACCAGAACCCCAACCGAGTTAAATCGGCCGCGGTTCTGCGGCATAAGCAAGCGTATGCCGCGGTTCCGCGGCTCTTTAACCGAGTTAGGGGATCGTTTTTCTCCAGTGTTCTCTAAAAAGCCTGAGCCGATTTTTAGTGCATGATTTATTAATTTTTGAACAGAAAAAAAATCGGTAGAAACTTAGGGTTTCCGGGGTGTTTTGCGGTTTTTCGGTTCGGTCGATATTCTAAATACTTTGATAACATGCTAGGGAGTGTTTAGTTAGGCTCTGATACCACTGTTAGATCCACGTTACCTCTTCCGGTACTTTCGGGGTAGCGGAAACGGTAAAACAAAAAATTTTCTAGACTTGGTAACATGGACCATAAAAGCCGGATCTTTGCTAAACAACACACTAGCATCCTAACTATAGATTTATCTACTCGGTTAGGGGTTATACCTCAACTTGAACTCCTTCTCTTCTTGTTGTTCTTCTCCTTGCTTGCTCCGAGGGTTGATCCGGACTTTGGTCACCTCCGCGGCCTCCTTGAGTCGAAGACGATCCACCCGAGAGATGTACACCGAGCTCCACCTCGAGCCGAGGTAACTAGGGTAACAAGATTGCTAGTCTTGGTACCCTAGGTTGTGTAGAAGAGAAAGATGGAGGTGTTTGTCTTTTTGGGATCTTTATCTCTCAACACATGAGATCAAAAGATGAATCAAGAGGAGGAAGAAGGAGGAGCTAGCAACCATGGAGCATTTCTTTTCTTCTCATGAGAAAGAGCAAGAGAGAGAATGAGAAAAGAATTATGAGCTCAAGAAAATGAACCATGGTTCAATAATGCACTAAACCATCATTACCAATCCTATCAAGATAAAGTTGATGGCTACATTGGAATGACCATTATCATAATAAAAAAGAAAATGAAAATGAAAATAAGAGTGTAGATCTCTCTTGAAGGTCAATGGTCAACACGGTCAACCGATCAACAAAGTCAAGAGAGGTCATGGTGGTCAAATGGTCAATGCAATTAGCCATCATAAAATTATCACTAAAAGGATTAGTAAATGATGTCCACGGCTCATAATGGTTTTGACCAAACGAATTACCAAAACCCTAATGAGGCACCTCCTCCTTCATCGCTCCGGAAAACTGTGCATACACACCTGCATCCCCATTCCGTAGAATGCGGATGCGCAGAAGACAAAACAAATCCATCCATGCAATACTAGGATCCGGCTTAAACCAAAGCCCACTAGTATTGCCTGCCCGAACACCACACGCACACAAGTGTATGTAAGTGATCGCAGCCCTGCCGTAAAACCATACGGCCTCTACACGTTTCGCTCAGTGCAGGGAAACTCTCTGTATGGGACTCTAAAGACTCGACACTACGCTGGCAGTGGGTTTAACCACAGACCGCAAGCGGCACTAGCTGTACGTAACGGTCCCCAGGTAGATGTCGATAAGAAGACCGATGAGGTAAACCCATCCGAACTCCTACTGAGCCTGTATGTGACAATCTCCGTACAGTCCGGTCTGTTCGTCTGATACATCGCATGGCGGGTCTAGGGGGCGGTAAACGTCAGTCCCCTAATAGCGGTACAAGTCGTGTCGGAGTGAAGCCCAGAACACCCTGAGATAACACTGGAAACCTACCAGTATATCTCGCTTGCCCTGGCCAGGGACTACTTGTGTAATGGCTCTCCTAGACAAAGCGCGATGTCAACCCCCAATACCGGGGAGACGAATCCTGTCTAACCGTTACTGCCTCCAAGTGCTTCGGGACTGCACCCAACTACTACTTGTTTGCACGACTCAGTAGAGCCATGGTAGGGTAGTAATCAAAGAACAGTGGGAACACACTCGAGGCGAAGTGACAGTGTCATGTCAGCGGACTAAGATGTACTCATGTCACCTGGGAACTGATAACTGACGATAGGTATAATACCAACCATCAGTTCCCGATGAGTCCTGTCCAGTGTACTCGTAACCTAACGAGCACCCGCATACTATCTCAAGTACGACGTACTGACGGCTGTGGGACAGACCGTCTCCCGTGCTGGGATGAGAAGCGCATACGCTAGTCTACTCTGGAGTATCGATGCCCTGTCTCGATAATCCCACGACTAGGGACGTGAATAAGGATGTGCTTGTGGATTACCTAGCCCCCATGAGTGTGATCGCCATCACAACGCCGGTAATCAAGCAAAGATCCTAAGGGCTCTACTAATGCGTATAGGTGATATAATAAAGAAACACACATGTACACATTAAAGCAGAGACAAACCAAGTAGCATACTACTATATCGAGCAAGATTGTCTATACAACTGTGAATATCCCAAGCTTCCATCAAGTAATATACATACTAGTATGATACAGTAATGGCCTCTAGGGCATATACACTAACAGATACACCAGAGTAGACTAGCGTATACGAATCTTGACCCATATGATGGGCGATGGATGATCCCATATCCATCGGTGTTTGACATCAAGGATGGTGTACGGGTGCTCAGTAGAGACTGGGTATACTGGACGGACTCGCCGAGAACTCCCAGATGGTATTATACCTCACGTCAGATGGCAGTTCTCCGGTGACACTGGTACAGAGTAGTATGTTGACCCGAGATCGTCATAGAGTCTTGTGTGATTCCCACTGTGCTTTGATTTCCATCATACCACGTCCAAGAGGGCGTGCAAAAAGGTGCCTTTTGGGTACAGTCCCGAATCACATGGAGGCAATGAGCGATAGGAGGGGATTCGTCTCTCCCGGTATAGGGAGTTGATGTTGTGCTGTGTTCGATTGGTTATAACCGGAAATCCCTGGCCAGGGTTGCTGAGATTTACTGGTAAGTGTTATCAGTAGTTTCTCGAACTGTTATAGACCTCATATCGACACGACTTATCGAGCTACTGGGGTCTGACGTTTATCACCCCTAGGCAAGATATGCGACATATCAGACGACGAGACCGGACTGTACGGGAGTGTTACTGATTGGATTCACAGGAGAATGTATAGGCTTGCTTGTTGATCTTCTGAGCGCTCAATACCTGGGTGGCTATTACGTTTAGCTGACCGCTTGCAGCTTGTGGGTGTTTGATATGATCATCACCTACTGCCGGCGTATTGACGATTCTTTAGAGTCCTACACAGAGGTTTCTTGACTCGGGCAAAACGGAGTAGGAGCACATATGTGATATGTGCGGGACCGAGGATAATACTTTATGAGATACCGTATTCTATTCTCGCGATATTTGATATCAGCCGGGTCATCGGAGCAAATGTTGATTCGATGAATCGGTACGGATAAATATTAATCGGTTATATGCGATATAGCTGGATTGTCGGATCAAGTGTTGATTCGATAATTTAATGTATAATAATATATATGATATATTAAATTACATTAACTAATATTTGCTCACTAAAAGATTCTTTTTCTCACTCGGGTAATACATTAATATATATGCGATATATGTTAATTGTATTATTTTATTTGGTTACAATAAATATTATATATGTGATATATAATATTGTAGCATGATATGATAACTAATGCAACATGTTTAGTAGAGATTAAAAAAGATTAGGGTTTGATTTGGGTTAATGCTTTCTAGATGATTCTAGAAGATTTAGTTTTGTTTTGTGAAAGATATTTTGTTATGACTCATTCCTTGACCTAACCCAAACCCTAGCCCTAGTTAAGTCTCTACAATAGTTTAGTCAACCATGGTTGCATTATTCATCATCATCTCCTTTGCTTTATTCATCACAAAAGGATTCTAATTATTATTCATCTTCTTCTTCCTTCTTGGTTTCATGGAAAAAGCTTTCTAGATTTTTTCAAGTGATGAAATTGTGTGAGAAAAAGATTATAAATTAGAGCAAAAATCCTACTTCATCATCCTCATCTATCCTTGCCCTTTAGATGAGAGTGTTTACTTCATTTAGTGAGTGTTGGCTTGTGTTAATGAAACTTCAAGATAGATCATCTATGTTATCAAAGATCGGAAGCAAGACTGCATCTTTCTTTTCGTGAAGCCTCTCGAGAGTCCGGAACGCGATGATCGCAGCGAAGGGAGCTCAACACGGAGCTTAAGAAGTGAAGGACCGGATCTACAAAGGTTGTAATCTCTCTCACTTAGTGTTAAAGTGTTTAACATGCTTATTTTCGCATAAACTCTAGTTTAAAGATCCGGCTTTGGGTTGTTCGGCACGGCTAAATTTTTAATCGGGCATGGTTGATGCCTCGTAGAACCTTGTGAGCGTGTCCAGCAACCCTACAAAAACCGTAGTATCTCTCAGATGGATGAGGAACCCTACTAGATCTGTGGAGAGGCTGAGATTCGTCGGGGACAATCATCAGCTATAGTTTGTATAGCTGGAACTTCTTTCAGCTCTACCTCGTTACCACTAATTTCTTTTTCAAGAAATTCCTTTTCTAAAAAGGTGGCATGTTGAGCAACAAACACCTTTTGTTCTTCAGTGTGGTAGAAGATATGCCCTCGCGAATGTTTGGGATATCCAACAAACTTACATAGAACAAACCTTGCATCGAGCTTGTCCGGATTTTGCATTTTAACATAAGCCGGACAACCCCATATCTTAATGAAATTAAGACATGGTCTCTTCCCCTCTCATATCTTATATGGAGTGGTAGGCACGGATTTGGTTAGAACCCTATTCAATAGGTATGCAGCTGTCTCAAGCGCATAACCCAAAAGGATATAGGTAACTCAGCAACACTCATCATAGAGCGCACCATATCTAATAGTGTGCGATTCCTCCGCTCCAAAACTCCATTGTGCTGTGGTGTATACAGAGGAGTAAGCTGAGAGAGAATCCCATTCTCTTTTAAATAGTCTCGGAATTCCGTGCTCAAGTATTCTCCTCCTCGATCAGATCGTAGGATTTTAATACTTCTATCCGTTTGGTTCTCTACCTCGCACTTATATTCCTTGAATTTCTCAAAAGCTTCAGATTTGTGTTTCAACAAGAACACATGTCCGAATCTTGAGAGTTCATCGGTGAATGTAATAAAGTACGAGGAACCATTCCTAGCATGTGTAGACATAGGACCACATACATCACTATGTATCAGTCCCAAGAGTTCAGTGGCTCTTTCTCCGTGTCCAGTAAACGGAGTTTTGGTCATCTTGCCTTTGAGACATGACTGGCAAGTTTCATAAGATGTAAATTTAAAAGGATTCAAATATCCATCTTTATGTAACTTAGCTAGCCTTGTAGCATTGATATGACCGAGTCTACAATGCCACAAGAAGGCTTCATTCATTTCTGAACTTTTCCTCTTGTGTGTGTTCTATATGTTTAGAACTGTAGTTTGATTTAGAACGTATATACCGTTACATAACGTACCAAACCCAATCAACACTTGATTTAGGAAAATGTTCATAACATTTTCCTCCAATACAAAATTATATCATTCTTTATGTAATAAAGAGATTGATATAATATTGCACATCATTTTTGGTACGAAATAACAGTCATTCAGAATCAATGTATTACCATTTGGTAATACAAGGTGATATTTGCCAACTGCTTAGGCTGCAACAATTGCACAATTCCCTACTACGAGAGATTTATCAACCTTTCCCAGTTCTCTACTTTTTCTTAACCCATGTAACATATTACAAATGTGGGATCCTGATCCGGTATCTAATACCCAGTCTGTAGAGTATACTGAGAAACAGTTCTCGGTAATGAACACACCCGAAGAAGATGCATCATCATGCTCTTTCATCGTTCGAGTTGCGAGGGAATCCTTATATTCCCCTATTTCTACCTCAGACTTATGACAATCATAACATAGAGCGGAACCAACGTTCCCCAGCTCAGTATAATAAGTGGGTTCGGTCAATACATCCATATTATTATCTTGATTAAGGCGTGTTATGGTTGCTAGCTGGAGAGAGAGAGAGAAGAAAACACTTTAGCGTGCACTCTTGCAAGATTAGATTGGTAATTATCTTACCTAATCAGAATGGCTCCCACTGTTTTTATCAAATCTTCCTTCAAACTCTAAAAGGTAAGATTAGCCGGGATTAATTACTCTCTACAAGTTCGCCAATCGGTCAGCCAGGCAGGTATTGGTACTCCGATAGAGTCTCCCCATGCTTTCGCATGGAACTAATTAAATAACCTTGTTTCCACAGGGGCATAACCCCGTTAACACCTTTCTTAGACACCTACCGGATCAGCTAATTGTAAAGTGGAAAACTCTCCCAGGAGTAATACTTACTCGCAGTGAGTATCGGGATCCAACTATCTCATAGGAGGTATGCAATCTTATTGCAAATTTCAACAATTGAAATTCCCAATATCTGTTTTTACCCCTAACAACTTATGACCTTAACGGAGGTCAACAAACCATAGGCCGCTAGTCAAGTTCAACCCGTCATTTCGTGATTAAATTAAACACATCCGCACGACCCTTGACGGAGATCAACAAGGCCGTACGACTACCCTAATCCAATCGCATCATATGCGGCAGATAAGTACTAATCAGCTACCGCGCACTACACCTTGACGGAGGTCAATAAACACAGCACGAATACTAAATAGTACTTATCTAAAATGACGGAGGACTATGACTGGTTTTGAAGAAAACCTTTAGCATAATGAACTTGATATCATTGTAGAATTTTGTGATTTGAAAATGAGTGGTTTAGGCTCCGCTTTTTAAAATCGAGTAGTTTTCAAAATAAACCAAGTGGGTTGTAGCATTTGCTAGTTTTGCTAAAGAGGTCACTCGCGGTGAAGGGATCTAGGCTCTTTCCTCATCGAATGAGGTGTTGGATATTCATAAAAAGAATACCGCTATGCAAAACAAAAACTAGAGCTGCCTTTTTGAAAACTTTGATTCTACAACATCTTTAGGTTTCTTTACTTTTCATTAATCTAATTAATGACGTCCCATCATTTATGTTTCCTAAACATCACAGAAGAAACGAAAATAGAACGTACGCTTATGCCATCCGCATTCGCCACGGGGCCCCATCATGCACCGTTAGGTTATTTAACTAATGGCAGAGCAGGGGCAGGACTAGCGCGGGTGCAAAACATAGGAAACGTTTATTATATATCATATATATAGCATTCGTCTCAGGCAGTTATATGATCACATCACAGAACTCAAGCAGCAGAAGTCAACATATGAAATATTGGATATACTAGGAGGTCCGTGTTTTAAATTAAGCCAGTAATGAAAAATACAGATTCCACAGTCGTGATGAATAGCCAAACCCACATCTTTAGACCCCTACAGAGCGGCAAGCAACCCTGCCAATTCTAGAGTTAGGAGACCCGGTCTCAACTCCTCGAGATGGCCTCCCACTGGACTCTAAAAACCGGTTACTTGTGCTCCCCACCTTGGGTCTATCCTAATGCGAAAAAGTAAATAATATACATCAATGGTGACAACATCCTCAACCCGGAAGTGTCCCAATAAAAGAATATTACATACTGTTGGTGTGTAGTAGCGCCTCTAGTAAGGTTGCATCATCATAAAGTAATGAACTTTTAAATTCTAGAGGGCTATTACAAACGAACTACGAATCGTAACTAGAGATTAGAGTAAAAACATCATTATGTGAAGTCTAAACTAAAGGAAAAGGAAATACAACCTTTGTAGCCAACTCCTTCGATGTTTACGACTCCTACGGCTTTGCTCGAAGCTTGGAACGACTCCGCTTAAGATCCTTCGTCGTCTACGATGATCCACCCGGAGATTTCTAGATCAAGCTCTAAGCTACACAAAATGAAGCAAACACTTTACACTAAAGGGCTAGGATAGTGTAGAATGGTTGTGTGGTTTATAAACTCACTTAAAAACCCTTTCTTTTTAAGCTCCTCACTCTAAACAAAACTCAAGAGAGCTTGAAGAAGGAAGAAGATGAAGATGGCAAAAGCTTTTGTAAATATAATGAAAAATTATTCCAAAAAGAAAAAGAAAAGAATATATATATGAGACACCCTCAAATATAACCATAGTTAACTAAATATCTAGATATTTTGTAGATGGGTTAAAGAACAAAGGAAATCTAACCATGGTTAAAGTCAATGGTCAAAGAAGAAGTGTGTAGAAAATGAGTCATTATGCTAATTTCCTTTTTCTTTAATTCATTAACAAAAATCTAGATATTTATTAATCATGTGAGTCTTGTATTGCCATCTTCTATGTATCATCCACCATGACACATATGTATGTATGTATGTGTGCATGCACATTATCATGTGTATGTCTAAACATATATGCATACATCTAAAAGAAAAGGTTTAATTAAAAATGAGCTAAAAATTAATATTAAATCAACACTTAATTTAATAAATCGGTCACATCAAATGTGACCCGACAAATATTGAACGTCCGATTAAAATACGGTATCACATATTCGTATTTAATCGAGCTCCTGCGCATATCACATATGCACACCACAACATTTCGCCTGAGCTAGAAAAATCCTGTGTGGGACTCTAAGACTCGTCAAAATGCTGGCAGTAGGTGATGATCATATCAAAACACCTACAAGCCCCAAGCGGTCAGCTAAACGTAACGGCCACCCGGGTATTGAGCGATCAGAAGAAAAACAAGCGAACCCATCAAAACTCCCGTCGAGCCATTGGCAACACTTACCGTACAGTCCGGTCTCTTCGTCTGATATGTTGCATATTAAGTCTAGGGATGAAATCGTCGAGCCCTAATAACTCAATAAGTCATGTCGATATGGTCTATGACTGGTCGAGAAACTACTGATAACACTTATCAGTAAATCTCATCAGCCCTAGCCAGGGACTTCAAGTCAGAGCCAATCGCACATTGCACAACATCAACTCCCAATACCGAGAGAGACGAAACCCCTCCTATCGCTCACTGTCTCCATGTGTCTCGGGACTATACCCAAAAGCCACATGTTTGCACGACTCAGCAGAGCCGTGGTAGGGTGGAAATCAAAGTACGGTGGGAGAACACACAAGACTCTATGACAATCTCGGGTCTACAGACTAACCTGTACCAGTGTCACCAGAGAACTACTATCCGACGATAGATATAATACCATATAGGAATTCTCGATGAATCCGTTCAGTGTACCCAGTCTCCACTGAGCACCCGTATACAATCTTCGATGTCACAACACTAATGGATATGGGATCATCCATCGCCCATCACATGGGTCAAGAAACGTATACGCTAGTCTACTCTGGAATATCGATGCCCTGTCTCGATATACCTACGACTAGGAAAATTTAAGGATATGCTTATAAACTACTCATGCCCCACTAGTATGATCTCTATCATGGCCATGGAAGTCAAGCAAATATCCTTAGGGCTTTATCAACATGTATCAAATGAACAGTATCAAGTAAACATGTCAGATAAAGTAAAACCAGATAGTATACTATCATGTCGAGCAAGAAAGTCATATATCAAAATATACATATATATATGTCCAAGCATCCACTATACATATAATGGCCTCTAGGGCATACATATATCCAACACATAAAATTTTATACATGAATGAAAATGGAAAAACTCTCATCTCACGCAAAAAAAACCCCGGCTATTCAATCACGACGATCCAATATAACATTTCACAGCAACACATAAATATCACATGTCATCAACGTAAGTAAATATGCGTATCTCAAATATCGTTGATATATAGCAACGGGATCGGGAATACACCACATATTACACTTACGGTCGCAGAAAAGAAAATGAAAACTACAATAATTAGAACCCGCAACATCCTAAGACATCATAAACCCGAAATATCACATACTTCGGATTTCATGCCAAACATAATAAACCTTGCCTTTTAGTCGCGAATTGAAAACATTTTTCAATAACCAGTCGAGTAATTCAACAGAATTCCCGACTATCTGATAGAATGCTCATCGGGAACTTTAGTAGATAGCCGCACCCCCGATGCCGTCGACGAAATGGACTTAGGCGGAACACCGCGGCCGCGAGCACTCGAGTGGATGCTTTTGGCAACGGGCTTCTCCTATAGTCACTTGGCCGAGGCGTTAGGGTATGGCTATCTAGTAGTGTTACCCGGCGAGTGTTCAGTACTATACGAGATTGTGACGGGGTTTTGATCCGAATCGAAACTTGGTAGCAATCTATCAAAAGAGACTAAATTGCTAGATTTACGAAACACAAACTAGTTTTCACAAAACTAATTATTATGGATTCTAAATATTGTATCACATATCAATATAATCTAGACGATGTTAAACATTTCGATCGAATTATCAAACACCCACAAATCACAGAGACCTCAACAGCTTGAGCCTCACTAAAAATACCTAGAAAATGCCAAATATCATTATAGAGCAGCACAAGAAACATAAGTCCACAACTCACCAATGCTGCCGCGCAACCGCGGCTAAACCCTAGTTTAGGCCGCTGTTCCGCGGCCAAGTGGTCGAGTTGGGCCCTCGAATTTCTTGGGGCTCCATTATACCATGCACGATTTTCTGCATATTTTTAATCTTAAAAATTCCAACTTTTGAAAAATTTAAAGAAACTAGGTAAATGTCAGGGTTTGAAGTTCGATCGAACACTTTAACATCGTCTAGACCACTCCTAATGCTCTAGCTTGGCTCTGATACCATAAAAGTATGCCTTGGCACCACTACTAGGTTTAAACATGCATCGAGTATACAATTTTAAACAATCTAGTGTGCTAAAGCATGCTAACCTATAATCGAACTAGAGAATTAGGGTTTGTAAACAAGTAAAGACATTTTATACTGAGTGACAAAGGAATACAACCTTTGTAGACCGGTCCTTCACTTCTAAAGCTCCAAGTAGTAGTCCCTAGAACTCTTCTTAGGCTCCACTTGGTAAAAGGAACGAGCTTGATTAGTCGTCTTCGAGGCCGAAGATGATCCGCCTTGAAAAATCTCTAACTCAAGCTATCTCTTCACTAATTAAGGAATTGGTGAAGCAAACAACCTACCCTAATGGATTAGATGAGAGTAGGTTGATGAAGTAGAAATTTTGCTCACTTTAGAATTCTATTTCTCTTTTTCTTTTTCTCTTAAGAAAAATCAAGAGGAGGAAGATGATGGACTAAGGTGAAGAAATATCTCAAGTGATATATTTAGAGAGTTAACCATGGCTAAAAATAAATGGTTGGGTTTAAAAATATCTAAAGTAAAACAAAATTAGTGGAATGAGGCATGCCTTCTACATGCTTCTACAAGTATCTTAAGCCATGCTCATTTCCACTTCATTTTAATTTTACTTTAAAATTAAATCCCCAATATTATCCTAAACCATAGTGTGAGTCTCATACACCTTTGTCCTATGTATCATCTGGCATGACACAATAGTGAATAATATATATATATATATATATATATATATATATATATATCACACACACACATATATATATATCATTATATATATACAAGAGAAGAAATTCTTTTTAGTGAGCTAATATTAGTTAATATATATTAATATATCAAATATATAAATATGTATCAAATTATTAAATCAACACTTGATTCAATAATCCGGTTATATCATATATAACCGACTAATATCATTTATATGTATATCAATTTATCGAATCAACACTTGATTCAATAACCCAAATATATCACATATAACCTTATCGATATCATATATTGCGATATTAGAATACGGTATCACATACTCGTATTTAATCAAGCAACTGCACATATCACCATATGTGCCCTACTTCGTTTCGTTGAGCTAGGAAACCTCTGTGTGGGACTCTAAAGACTCGTCAATACGCCAGCAGTAGGTAATAATCACATCAGTCACCCACAAGCCGTCAGCGGTACTAGCTGGACGTAACGGCTACCTAGGTATTGAGCGAATAGAAGATCAACAAGCAAGCTTGTCCAAACTCCTGCAAAGCCTATAAGCAATACTTACCATACAATCCGGTCTCTTCGTATGATATGTCGCATATCAAGTCTAGGGGTGGAATCGTCAGACCCCGGTCACTTGATAAGTCGTGTCGATGTGTGGCCTATAACCGTTCGAGAAACTACTGATAACACTTACCAGTAAATCTCATCAGCCCTGGCCAGGGACTTGCTGTTATAGCCAATCGAGTATAGCGCAACATCAACTCCCAATACCAGGAGAGACGAAAACCCTCCTATCGCTCACTCCCTCCTTGTGACTCGGGACTGTACCCAAAATCCACCTGTTTGCACGACTCATTTGAGCCGTGGTAGGGAGGAAATCAAAGCACAGCGGGAACCACACAGTACACTATGACGATCTCGGGTCTACAGACTAACCTGTACAAGTGTCACCAGAGAACTGCTATATGACGATAGGTATAATACCAACTATGAGTTCTCGGCGAGTCGTATTCAGTGTTCCCATTCTCTAATGAGCACCTGTGTACAATTTTTGATGTCAAACACTAATGGTTGTGGGATCAACCATCGCCCCATACAGGGTCAAGAAACGTACACACTAGTTTACTCAAGAATATCGATGCCCTGTCTCGATATTCCCTCAACTAGAAACTGTTAAAGGATGTGCTTACGGACTATCCAAGCCCACTAGTATGATATGCATCATAGTCCTGGTAGTCAGGCTAACATCTTAAGGGCTTTATCAACATGTATCAGAGAGATAGTATAACAATACAAGTGTACATGTTAAGATAAAGAGCAACCAGATAACATATTATCATGTCGAGCAAGAAAGTCATCTATATATATGTCCAAGCATCCACTATATCATACAATAATGGCCTTTAGGGCATACATATTCCTAATAGATACTGCTGTAAGGTCCTTAGTGCTCGCGTCACAAGACTTACGGTGAAGGCGGAAATGAAAATAAAAAGTTTTATGCAAGCGCTAGCGACTAAAACTATAGAATCGATTCCAAACACTAAACTAGATTACCATACATACACGATTAAGGGGTTTAGCTACCTTAGTAGTGTGTCCGCCCAATTGCGGAAGACCCCTACACCTCTCCATGAACTCTAGCTTGGCTCCGATGTCATCAGGAACGAGTTTGGTCACCGATCTTCTTCGTCGAAGATGATCCACTGGAGAGAATCCGGATTCAAGCTATAACCTCACACTAAATATCAAGTGAAGCTACTCAAGATCACAAGTTGCTAATTTGTGATGCAAAAGAGATGTGGTGAAGTGTTTATCTCAAGCTTTTTCTCTCTTTGCCAATTTTCTCTTCTTAAAAATGGAAGCTCACTTAAGAGTAAAGAAGAGGAGAGAAGAAGATGTGAGCATATCCACTAACCCTTATCTTTCTTTCTTCTCTTCTTATATTTAACTAAAGAGGGAGGGGATGTATGTGTGACTCACACACATGACTCACCCCTCCACTCTTATCCTAAGCTTCTATGTTGAAAAGATGTGTGTATCAATATACACACACAAACTGATACACACACATACATACATAAACCCGTAAATGTAACAAATACATTCGTATTCATACAAATATCCGTATTCGTATAAAAATACAAATACCGTATTCGTACAAAAACCAGTATTCGTACAAAACCCCGTATTAGTACAAATACCCGTATTCATATAAAAACACAAATACCGTATTCGTATAAAAATACGAATACCAAAAGTTAGAAAATGAGAAATATAATACTAGCTCATAAACTAATCCGGCTATCTTTCAAACCAACTAGTATTATCAAAATGTTCGATTAAAGTACGTGCATCAAGTACACATATTTAATCGAACCCCCGTACGTATCAAAAATACTCACACTACATCGTTTCGCCTGAACCGGAAAACCCTCTGTGTGAGACTCTGAAAACTCGACAATACGCTGGCAGTGGGTTTAACCACAAGCACGTCAGCGACACTAGTTGTACATAACGGCTACCTATATATTGAATGAAAGGAAGGTCGACATGCAAGCTCGTCCGTACCCCTACCGAGTCTGTAAGTGACACTCACCGTACAGTCCGGTCTCTTCGTCTTAGAGTATCGCATACCGGGTTTAGGGGGTGGATAACGTCAAACCCCTAATAACTCGATAAGTCGTGCCGGTGTCAAGCCCATTACCAACCGATAATTACTGATCTCCAATTAGTAAATCTTACCCACCATGGCCAGGGATTTATGGTGATGGCCAACCGAACACGGTGCGGTATCAACTCCCTATACCGGGAGAAACGAATCCCTTCCGATCGCTTACTGCCTCAATATGGCTCGGGACTGTACCTAACTAAAACCTGTTTACATGACTCAGTAGAGCCGTGGTAGAGTAGCAATCTAAGTACAGTGGGAACTCACACAAGACAAATGACGATTTCAGGTCAACAGACTACCTATACACATGTCACCAAAGAACTGCTATCTAACGATAGGTATAGTACCAGAAGTTCTCAGCGAGTCCATCCAATATACTCACCTCCAGTAAGCACATGTATATAATCTTAGGTGCAACACACCAATGGATATAAGACCTGCCACCATCTCTCGTCGAGGTATAGAAATGTATACACTAGTCTAGTCTGGAATATCGATGCCCAGTCTCGATACTCCCATGACTAGGGACATTTAAGGATGTGTTTATAGACTACCCAACTCTCACAATATAATCTCCATCAAAAAGCTCATAGTCAAGCAAAGATGCTATGAGCTTTATCATATGTATTAGCGACACGTAATATCAAGTAAAACGTATACACGTCAATAATAAAGACAAACCAGATAACATATCTTGAGTAAGACTGTTTTACCTGTATAGGCCCTACTTCAATTATCATAATCGCCTACTTTCAATTACAATAATTGTCTTGAGGGCAGTATAGCCAACAGTTCTTTCATATACTTGTTATTTTATGTTAATGAAATATTGATAGCAGCAAGGCATATGCTTGATATTCAGAATTTGAAGAAAGAGTTGAAAAGTAAATTCGAGACCAAGGATTTGGGAGCAGCTAAGAAAATTCTAGGTATGGAAATTAGGAACGATCGCAAGAGAGGAAAGCTGTACTTTTCTCAATAGTGATATGTCGAGAAAGTTTTGGAGCATTTCGGCATGGCAGACGATAAATCTGTAAGTACTCCGTTGGCAGCTCATTTCAAACTTTCAGCTCGTTCATTACCGCAAACAAAGCATGATATTAAGTATATGTCACATGTTCCTTATTCGAGTATGGTGGGTAGCATTATGTATGCTATGGTTTGTATCCGACCTAACATTTCACAAGCAGTTAGCGTTGTTAGTCTCTATATGGCATCTCCTGATAAAGGTCATTGACAAGTTGTGAAATGGATTTTACGATATATGTGAGGTACGTATGATGTGGGGTAAGTGTTTGGAAGGAACAACGACAGTTTGATGGATTCAGCAATTCCGAATATGCAGGTGATCTCGACAGGCGGAGGTCGATCATCGGTTATGTATTCTCTTTAGGAGGATGTGCTATCAATTAGCGTGATTTGTTACAGCCTACGGTTGCGTTATCTATGATGGAAGCGGAGTATATAGCCGTTGTTGGGGCTGTTAAGAAAGAAATTTGATTGAAGGGACTATTTTCGAAGCTTGGTATCCAAAAGGATACCATAATAGTCTACTGTGATAGCAAAAGCGCGATTAATTTGACGAAAGATCAGATGCATCATGATAGAACGAAGCACATTGATGTTTGATACTGGTTTATGCAGGATATATTTGAAAAGGAAGAGATAGTTGTGAAGAAGATTGGTACAGCGGATAATCCGGTCGACATGTTGACAAAGTCTCTTTCAGTTATTAATTTTGAGCACTGCTTGAATTTAATTGGAGTGCATCACACTCGTTGAGTCATTTAGGAGTTTTGTGGCGAAGGAGGAGTTACTATTAATTTTATGGAGGAGTTTTGTGAGAATGCGAGGCAAGGTGGAGATTTGTTGTGTATGCATCACATTCCGATCCTTATTAGATTTCTTATTATTTCGGCATTATCTCAGAATTGTTCCAGATTCGAGTTTATCTACAAGTAAGGGGACAGACGTCTGGAGTTAAATCTTCATACGTCTGTCGACGCTCTGTATGTTCGCATACTTTGGGCATACGTCTAACTCGAGTACGGCAGACATCTGCGAGCGCTCTGTTATATGGAAGATCTCAAAGCCAGACGTCTGAAGCTCCTTCTTTAGACGTCTAGGTATGCTCTGTTATTTTGGGCAGACGTCTGGCAATGCCTTCTTCGGACAGCTGCCATGTTTTAGGCCAGATAATTTCTTAAGTTTGGAAATTAGTTATTTGGATCTATCTTTTCTATACTATATATATGTAGTATTTTGTAACCCTAAATCAGATAGCCTTTAAGATAGAATTTGAGAGAACCCTTTTGTAATATGAGAGCTAAGGTTTTGAAAGATTTGTGAGACTCGTCCACCGTTTGTACTCCTCCATATTTTGGTGATTAATAAAGCTTCTCCTTTGCCCGTGGTTTTTCCCGTAAGGTTTTTCCACATATATCTTGTTTCATTTGGTTAGTGCTCTTATTTTCTATTTACGTGTGATTGATTGATTTGTGTTTCTTCTCTATATCTTTTGATATTACTTCGTGGTCATTCTGTCGCAACATGAACCAGACATGTTTGTCTTGTTTTACAGAAGAGTTGTACTGATAGTAATGTTGTTGTAGTTGTGTTTGAGTATGTGAGCGAGGTCGTCTTCTCTCTTGAGTTCTTTTTTTCATCGACGGGATGAGGGATCGCTTTCTTTTTTCTTTCTTTTTTTCCTGCCGAATGCAAGGGCAAAAGGCCCAATTTTTATATAGGTGAAATTGCATAAATGTACCCACGAACTATCTCATTTTTTGTGATTGATAGCATGAACTAATTTAATTGTAGAAAGATACTCTCAACTACAACTAAATACCCTTAAATATGAAAACGTCTGCACACTTTTAAATAAACAACGACATCATCCAAAAATGATACGTTTTGACCATTTTACCCTTGTCTTCTTCCTCTTGTTCCTCTTCACCTTTGTTATCCTTCTAAATCTTTTGAATGATTAAATTCTCAAACTCTTTGATCACTAAGCCTCCAATTGTCTAAATCCATAATATTATAACTTTCAAATATAAAGATTTTAAACCCTCAACTTCCTAAATTTTAAATTCCTCTCCATCTTTCTCAAGCCATCATTTCAAAATATTTGAATAATTACATCTCTAAACTCCTTAATCCCTAAATCCCCAAATTTTGAAACCCTAAATCACTAAACCCATTTCTCCAAAAATCTCTAGATTCCAAATCAATCATCAAATTCAGAAATCCTTAATCTTCAAATCTTTAAACCACTAAACCTAAATAATTAAATCTCCACATTTCAAAATCTCAAACCTTCAAATCTTGCATATTCAACAACAATTTTTTTAAATTCCTTAGTTAGTGACCTTTTCCTTAATTTTCTTTTTAGCTCATTCCTCTGCTCATACTCAACTTTGACCCGGCACCATCCACTCCATCATTTCTCCTCAGATCTTCGATCACATTTTATTTACTGATTTTATGTTATTTAAGTTTGTATTTCACTATTTTTGTTGTAATTTTTTGTTATTTCCATAGAAAAAATGTTTAAAACAAAGTGAGGGGTATAACGGTCCATTCATAACAAAATTTGACCTTGTATGGCAGTTATGTCTAAAAAAAACAGTACATGGTACTTATCTCTAATTTTCAAAGTTTATTATATCAATCGCACAAAAGTAGAAAGTTCATAAATACATCTACGCAATTTAGCCTTTTATATATTAAGATAAAAGATAGTTAAAAAAACCTAAATATAAGAAAACAAGATCATGGCTATTAAAATAAATAAGCTCAAGATCAAACTTGTAAAAAAGAAGATATTGCACTCCTATTTCGAGCAATCGGTCCACTACCAAGAACGTAGCATCAAAGAACTTAGCTTCTCTAATAGAAGTATAAATTGGAGATGACATTCCCGAGTAACAATCTCTTAGACCTACATTGTGGGGATCACACTTGTTAACTTAAAATTGTAGGTTACCAAGAGCGACGACGAATCAAAATATCGACCAAGTTCATGCAAAATGCTTGACCTCGCTCTCTTATTTCATCATCTATCATCCAATAAAACCTAATCGAGCTCTAAACTAGGACTGAGCTTGAGTTAAGGGGTATCATTTTAGTACCTGAAAGTCAGATAACCAGAAGGCCCTTTTAGTCAAGTGATTTAGTCCGGGAGCCTTTTTTAAACAATAGAAAGATTTGTAAAATTTTCTTGTTGGGTCAACTGTAACGTGACTCGTCGTTTATCGGGTCGGATCACAAAATCCATAATCCAACGAGACTCGTCTCTACCCTTCACTCACAAAACGACGGTCTCATCTGTCATTGTCCATAACACAAAGGGCATAAGCGTCATTTACACCTAAAATATAACCCACGGTGGACAAAATTTAGGATTTAGCACAAATTATAAACTAATTAGGGATTTAGGCTAGCTTTAAAATTATTTAGGGATTTAGCACATTTGGATCAAATCAATGACACGTAGGCGCCATGTAAGATTGGCGGTTGGCAGATGAAGCGAGTTTTAAGCCGTATTTGCAAAGTGCGGCTTATACGTGAGCCTCTCTAAGCGTCCCAAGATTATTCCGCACTTTAAAAGTGCGGAATAAAAAAACCCTCCAGAGACTTGGCCCTCAACCAAAGAGCCAAGTCTTGGGTCTCTGGTTGGGCCCAAGTCATATTCCGCACTTTGAAAGTGCGGAATAGACTAGCCACAACACTAAGAGAGCCAAGACATCAGACATGGCTCTCTGGTTTGGGGGCCAAGTCTTATTCCGCACTTGCAAAGTGCGGAATAGACTGGAACCATCTCCAGCAACCAATACTGAAACTCTTCACCTTCTCGTTGGTTCCAACACTCAATTTGTTGATTTTTGCAACTGGACAAGCTGAACTGGACTTCAATTTTTGCACATTAAACCAAAACCCATGGTCTAAAAGTTTAAACAAAAAACGGGCAGCACCCCCTTTGTAAATTTTGAATAAATTCATGTTCAATATCAATAAAATAAACGCTACCAAACACGGGTGCTAACTCGATGCCAAACACGGTGGAGACACGATTCACACAAAATATACGATGCCTAAAGGCGAAAAAAAACAAGCGGAACGCAATAAACAGTATATATAAATAAATACATACATCTCATGAAATTCAATAAAAAAAAACAAATACAAAAGAAGTTGTCACATTAAGCAAGACAAACCCCATGGAATCCTAGATCGGCCGGAGCGGCGCTGAGATAGACCGGATATATCCTCCAGTTGTGTAGCTGGCTGTGAGGGTCCATCTTGGTCCGTAGCTCTGGAAGGACCGGCTTCCCCTTTGTGTCGACGACGTTGACATTGATAAGTCACTGTCAGCGGTGCTCTAGGGGCTGGAGGAGGAGGAGGATCCAAACGTTGTATCGAACGACGCTAGAAAAAACTACTGACCGATCTCCAAATGGCCTCAATCCCATTAGCTGATGTCGTATGTCCGCCTATGACGCTGTCCACGACATCATAGACCTGAAACAAGACGTCCGCCTGTAACATAGATAAGTAAATATCTCAAATATATAATATTAAAGAATTACATAATAAAAAATATAAAGCAATAACAAAGTGTTTACCATCTCACGCTCTACGGGTCTCTGCGGCTCATACGTCATCCGTGGAGGAAACGTCGTTTGAATGTACCGCCGACTAATCCTCGAGTACCAGCCCTAGTAACCTTCTAGCAGTAAAGGTATATCTCTCTGGTGTACGACAAGCAGAGCTCGTGCATCCCATCGAACGATGTAGATATGTCGAAAAGCCCTCCAATCAATAGCTCTATCTCTCCGTATGACGCGATCAATAATCTCTACCGGATCCTGGATGTGTTGTACAAGCCCGAACTGTCGTAATACACGTTCGGGGACATGATATGCGACGATGCCGAAAAAGAAAATATGTGTCCAGGCACGCCAGATATCTGAAAACTGTAAACACAAATCCGGTAGAGCACTGCCGATATCAAAGTATTTGACATCCAGAGGACAGCTCGGTCTGGGAGCATATCTAACTCATTTCGGTAAAACTCGAGTGACGTGACGGGTGTCCTATCCCATGTCCGACCGACGTTAAACCTGTAATGCAACAATAAAGCATTGTAATTCCAGAGTCACACCTACAATTCATAACCTCAAATTTCCTAAAAGTTGATTTTAATTATATCACTTATAGTTTATCCTACACCCTAATGGTTGGTCTCCATCTAGCTGGACCTCCTGAATAAATGTAAGACAACTGATGGATAGTCGGGTCCAGCACCACATCTGCAGATATCATACTTTATTAGATACCGATATATTTAATATGATAACAAAATCTATTATGTATTTTAAATTTTTTACCTGAAAAAGATAAAGCATGAACCTATAATATTGCGCTCCTGCAGAGCGACAGAGATCAACTTCTCGTAAAAGTAAGTAAGCACGACACTCCCCACGACAATGTACCACATATGTCGAGATCGGCTAATAATGGTAGCCACATGAGATGTACCATATTCTTTGATGTGTCGGGAAATAAGGAGATCCCGATCTGATGAAGAATATAAACACGTACGTACTGCTCGACCGCCACCTAATCTGCATCATCTCCTGGGAGATCGAATGCCTCGCGTAGCCATGTTAGTCTGATAGCATATATTTTCATCTATGCGGGTGCCCGACCAAGATGCTAAATGCATAGCTCTCGCCAGTCGTGACTCATATCCCCTATCACCGGTAGACCGTGGATACGCAAGCCAAGCAGTACGGCAACATCCTGAAGGGTGATCATCATCTCCCCCATAGGCAAATGAAATGTGAAGGTCTCTGGCCTCCATCGCTCAGCCAATGTCGTAATGAGAGAATGGTCGAGACGAATGTAGTCAATTATCGAGTAGTGATAAAACCCTGCACGTGCTAACCTAGTCTGCACACGTGCATCTTCAATCGCCCATGACCTAACCTGCTGTAAGTGAGCAGTACATGTCAAAACGACTTTCTCATGCACATTAAACAAATAATCTCGTTAGAAATATACAATTAGAAGCAACTAGTACAAGTACTATATTGAACTGAATTATTTTCTTACCGTCACGCATGTCATCACCCGATATTGGTCCGACAGGTATAAAACAGACGGATCTATAGGTCCTGGGCCCATTGATACTATATTTGTCAAAAGCAATAATTCAAAAATAAGTGTCAATTATACACTAATGAATGCAATATATAACTATAGATAAAATACAATATATCGAACGAATACAATACATAACTGGTGATAAATGATATAATACATCAGGCGACGCAATACAATACTGTCAACAGGATACAATACATCACTAAACACGATACATCAAGCAACACGATACATAACGGTGCTCCTAGATCATTGCGGTTGATTTTGAAGTTCATGTGGAAGGTTAGGACATCGCAATTTTTATGACCATAGGATTTGCAATTGTTGCACATATTCTGTCCTTTCCCCCTTCTTTCCCTTCATCCATAACATCCTTGATATGACAACTTGGAGGCCTGCCTTTCTTTCTCGTATTGCTGAGCGGGAATATACATGGCATACGATATTCCTCCCAGTGTCGTTGATCTGGAACTGGGCTAAACAAAGGGGCATACGATTCTCAATAGTATTGTACGTAATACTCTCCACGGCATAAGATCTCATATGATATGTTTGATCCCCTGAAACTCGTGAACAAGCTGCCATCACATATTTGCATGAAAGCATTTGTAGTAAAGGTATATTACAACTACAACAAAATCTATTATCGTCTATACCGACGTCATACATAATTCCATCTTTATCTATCACTTCCCAATGATTCTCAGAGCATCGACGAAGTTGGCAATGTCTCGCATCCGCGTTTCTTTTAGCCAATATACTCTCATTTTTTGGAGTGAACAGTGTGTCCCATTTAGCCGCCGCTTCACGGCGAGCGACGAAGTATGTGTTAAGACGGTAGAAGGTTCTAACAATCAATGCCTGTATCGGTAATGCATGAGCTCTTTTAAGAACACCAAAAGCTCTCGGAGCAATTCGTAGTCATAATACAATACTTTAGACCGCCGTCCATACATAATGCTTAACGATCTTCGTACCCTCCTAAACTTTTGTTGATCCAAGTATCTGCCTCCAGATTTAATTCTTTAATATGAGCTCTTTTTTACGCATAGACTAGAGGATCCGAAGCACGGCCGGCTTCATACAACAAAAAATGTGATGATTCGTCTTTGATTTTTTTCGAGAAATTAGCTCTGATATGCCGCAAACAATAGAGATAATAAATGGGGCGTCCACCAGCCTTGAGTTAGTGCCCTTAGAAGACCCTTCATCTGATCAGACAACCATGTAATTTGGCGACGGCTTACACTAGGGATATACATACGAATACATGCGAAGAACCATTCCCAGTTTTCTTCAATTTCACAACAAACAACTGCAAACGCCAAAAGATACAACCCTCCATCTGCATCCACCCTGGTAGCAACAAGCAAAGTCCCATTATATTTACCATATAAGTGTGTTCCATCAATGCTCAGAACTGGACTACGGTATTCAAATCCCTTAATTGATGGTCTAAATGCCCAGAACACGCCGGTAAAGTGAACTGCTGTTGGAGTTAGGTTTTCGTAGGTGATCTTGTAGACTGTGCCGGGATTGCTCTTTGTGATTGCCCGTAGAGTTTGATATGATTTCTCCCAATCCCCAAATATCATGCATAAAGCCTTCCTTCTCGCCTCCCACGCTTTGAAATAAAAAATATTAATTTGATATATCCCTTCCATTTGATCTTGGATGGCAACTGGTGTCATATTAAGACACCTCTTCAGCAAAGCCAAAATGCACTAGCATATAAATGTTGATGAGTCATGTTTGTTCCCCATAACCCTTACAGTGTTTCGGCACCGATGCTCTGGATTATATTCCTTTATAGTCAAGTGTGTCAAATGCGCCCACCGTTTTGATATTATTGTATGAAGTTTCCAAGGGCATTGTCCAGGACATGTACCTGAATTGTTGTCACACACCACAGTGTACTTTGATTTAGTACTCCTGGCCGTTTTGAATGGCACACACCTCTTAATGGACCATACACTGACCTCTTCAATCAATTTTTCCTTCGTCGCAAACATCTGTCCAGCTTGAAATCCAACACTATCGTCCGTTCATGTCGCCCAAAGTATGTCTTCGATGATCATATCCTCAGTAGTATAAGCTTGAAGGGTTACGCTAGCGCCCCGGCCAACTTCCGTGACCAAATGCGGAACAAAAATTTTACTACGATACGAAACTTGGCGCTAGAATAAACCTAAACCGGATCTTTAACCATAAACCTAATTAGCATGTTAGGGTTCTATCTACTATGATAGAATGTATACCTAAAGAAAACAAGTCCTTCGGGTCTTCGATCCTCTCCTTAAGCTCCTCAATGGAAGTATGGATCGTGCTTGAACTTCGGCCTCCTTGTGTCAACGATGATCCACCCGAAAGTTCCAACCTTGAGCTAAACCTCCAAGTTGAGGTAACTAGAATACTTAGCTTGCTAATCTAAGTAGACTAGAGTGAGTAGAGTGTGATTTAGAGTGGCTAAGTATCATTAACCCTTGATTATCAACACATGATACACTAGGGTTTGAGCGAGGAAGAAGGAGAGAGCAAGCTTGAGGAAAGAGAAAGTATTTATGATAATGATAATTGATAAATGGCATGGCTCCTTTATATGACCATAAGCATGGCATGAAAATAATATTTTAACAAAAATATTTAGGTCTCAAAATATCTAGAGTCAAAGAGTCAACCCAAGTCAAAATGTCAACCCAAGTAGCCATGCCACTAAATTATCATTTACCAAAAATAATAAAACCTTTTCTCCACCTCATATTTGTTTTGACCAAGTCAATGGTCAAAACCCTAATGAGGTGTCTCCTTCTATACCTCCTCTCATCCGTATATACATACCCGCATCCGTGTTTCGAAAAACACGAATATAATGAGACGAAGCTAATCCAATAATCAAATACTAGGATCCGGCTTAAACCAAAACCCACTAGTATTGTCCGCTCGAACACTACACGCGCACAAGTACATATATGTGATCGAACCCTGTCGTAAAACCATACGACCTCTACTCGTTTCGCCCGAAGCTGGGAAACCCTCTGTGTAGGACTCTAAAAACTCGACAGTACTCTGACAGTGGGTTTAACCATAAGCACGTCAGCGGAACTAGCTGTGCATAATGGCTACCCAGGTATCTGTCGATAAGAAGGTCGACGAGAAAGCTCATCCAAACTCCTACTGAGCCTATCTGTGACAATCTCCGTACAGTCTGGTCTGTTCGTCTAAGAGTATCGCATATCGGGCCTAGGGGGTGGCAAACGTCAGACCCCTAATAGCGGTATAAGTCGTGTCGGAGTGTAGCCCAGAACACCCTGAGAAACTACTGGAATACCTACCAGTAAATCTCACTTGCCCTGGCCAGGGACTTTGTGTAATGGCTCTCCAAACACAGCGCGATATCAACCCCCAATACCGTGAGAGACGAATCCTATCTAACCGCCACTGCCTCCAAGTGCTTCGGGACTGCACCCAACTACCATCTGTTTGCACGACTCAATAGAGCCGTGGTAGGGTAGCAATCTAAGAACAGTGGGAACACACTTGAGGAGAAATAGCAGTACCAAGTCAATGGACTAAGCTGTACTCATGTCACCCGGGAACTGCTACCTGACGAAAGGTATAATACCAACCAACAGTTCCCGACGAGTCCTGTCCAGTGTACTCGTAACCTAACGAGCACTTGCATACTATCTCCAGTACGACGTACTAATGGCTGTGGGACAGACCATCTCCCCTGCTGGGATGAGAAGCGTATACACTAGTCTACTCTGGAGTATCGATGCCCTGTCTCGATAATCCTACGACTATGGACTTTTATAAGGATGTGCTTATAGACTACCCAGCCCCCACTAGTGTGACCGCCATCACAACGCTGGTAGTCAAGCAAAGATCCTAAGGGCTCCATCAATATGTATTAGCGATATATTAAAAGAAACATATACACATATTAAGATAGATACAAACCAAATAGCATACTACTATATCGAGCAAGACTGTCGTCAATCCGTGTATATATCCCAAGCTTCCAAAATATAATATACAAACTAGTACTATACAATATGGCCTCTAGGGCATACATATCCAACAATCTCCCACTTGCACTAAAGGCCGGTAATTAGTGGACCGCACACCCAACGTCTGCACTAAGGCCAGCTGCTGGCGTACCGCATACCCAATAGCTCAAAAAGTCGCTCGAACTGTGTTTGAGGGAGGGCCTTTATGAATGGATTCGCCATGTTATCTTTAGTGTCCACTCTCCGTACCTCGATCTCCTGGCGATCAATGATCTCCCTGATCAGGTGATACCGCCTTAAGATGTGTCTGGATTTCTGATGGGACCGTGGTTCCTTCGCTTATAGCCCCATTGTTATCGCAATACAAAGGTATTGGGTCAACAATGGACGGAACTACCTGAAGTTCACTAATGAACTTCTTCATCCAGACCGCCTCTTTTGCGGCATCGCTGGCAGCAATGTATTCAGCCTCCATCGTCGAGTCTGCGACGGTGTTCTGTTTGGAACTCCTCCAACACACCGCCCCTCCGTTGAGGGTAAACACAAAACCCGAGACAGACTTGATGTCGTCCTTATCACTCTAGAAGCTTGAATCGGTAAAGGAATCGACCGTGAGGTCTCCATTACCGTAAACCAAGAACATCTCCTTAGTCCTTCTCAGGTACTTGAGAATGTTCTTCACTGCTGTCCAGTGGTTCTCATCTGGGTCTGACTCATACCGGCTCACCACACTTAGCGCGTAAGTTATATCTAGTCTTGTACATAGCATCACATACATTATAGATCCTGCCGCTGAAGCGTAGGGTATAGTGCTCATGCGAACCCTCTCCTCGTCAGTCTTGGGAGACATCTTCTTGGAGAGGGTGATTCCGTGCAATGCGGGTATATCACCGCACTTGGAATCTTCCATACTAAATCTCTTTAGTACGGTCTCTATGATCTGGACTGCGAAAGCCCCAGTAATCTCTTAGATCTATCTCTGTAGATCTTGATCCCCAGAATGCACGAGGCATCATCCAGGTCCTTCATGGAGAACCATTGTGACAAGAATAGCTTGACCGATTGTAGCATAGGAATGTCATTTCCTATCAAATTACAAGACTAGGAATACGACAGTTTGTCCTACAATCTTTATAAATACAAGGCTCATCCTCGTTCTTGATGAAGTCAAATTCCTTGACTGTTTCATCAAAACAGATGTTCCAGCTCCGCGATGCTTGCTTTAATCCATAAATGGATTTAAGCAATTTTCACACCTTCCCACTGCTCCCACTGTCTATAAAACCTTCTGGCTGATCCATATAAACGCACTCTTCCAAACTGCCATTTTGAAAAACCGTTTTTACATCCACCTGCCAGATCTCATAGTCATGGAAGGCTGTAATGGCAAGTAGGATCTAAATGGATTTGATCATAGCCACTGGAGAAAAGGTTTCTTCATAGTCCACACCAGGTCTTTGACGAAAACCTTTTGCAACGAGTCTAGCCTTATAGGTTTCCACCTGCCCATCTATACCAAGTTTCCTTTTGTAGATCTATTTGCATCCAACGGGTTTTACCCCAGGTGGAGCAATATCCAAGGTCCACACTTTAATGGTGTACATGGACTCCATTTCGGATTGCATAGCATCCAGCCACTTATCAGAGTCCCTACTGATAATGGCCTGCCTGAAACCGGTAGGGTCATCTTCTTCCAAGATGCAATCCTCTCGATCCCCGTCTATGAGAAAATCGTAGTATCTCTCGGGCGGATGAGAAATCTTACCAGATCTGTGGAGTGGCTGAGGTTCGTCTGGGACTATTGAATTTTCTGGTTCTACTAAATCCTCAGTTTGAGTTTGTGGTTTAGATATTTCATCCAGTTCTATCATACTCCCACTTATTTCTTTTGCAAGAAATTGCCACTCCATAAAGGTGGCGCGACGAGCAACGAACGCCTTCTGTTCCTCAGTGTGGTAGAACAGATATCCCAGAGAATTTCTAGGATATCCCACAAACTTGCACAAAACTGATCGTGCCTGAAGCTTGTCCGGATTTTGTACCTTAACATAGGCCGGAAGACCCCATATCTTAATACGCTCAAGATATGGTCTTTTACCACTCCATATTTCATATGGAGTTTTAGGCACGGATTTAGACGGAACCTGATTCAACAAGTACGCTGATGTTTCAAGCGCAAGTCCCCAGAATGGAAGAGGTAACTCGGCATTACTCATCATGGAGCGAACCATGTCCAATAGGGTACGGTTCCTCCGCTCCGATACGCCGTTGTGCTGTGGTGTATACGGAGGAGTAAGCTGAGAGAGAATGCCATTCTCTTTTAGAAAGCCCCTGAATTCAGTGCTCGAGTACTCCCCTCCTCTATCAGATCGGAGGATCTTGATACTTTTTCCAGTCTGGTTCTCTACTTCGTTTCTGAATTCTTTGAATTTCTCAAAAGCTTCAGATTTGTGTTTCATAAGATACACATATCCGAATCTAGAGAGATTGTCAGTGAATGTGATGAAGTACGAGAACCCACCCCGTGCATGCATCGGACCACACACATCACTGTGTATGAGTTCCAAGAGCTCTGCTGCTCTTTCTCCATGTCCGGTGAATGGAGATTTGGTCATCTTTCCTTTGAGACAAGACTGACAAGTTTCATAAGATGAAAATTCGAACGTATTCAAAAGTTCATCTTTATGTAACTTACTTAGTCTTTTCTCTCCGATATGACCAAGTCTACAATGCCACAGGTAGGATTCGCTCGTATCTAAACTTTTTCTCTTGCGTGTGTTTTGTACATTGAGAACTGCATTTTGATTTAGAACATAGATACCATTACACGGTATACCTTCTGCAACCAGTACCTTATCAAGGTAAATGTTCATGATCTTTCTATCAAGAACAAAGTTATATCCATATTTATCAAGTAAAGAAACTGATATGATGTTGCAAACCATGGAAGGTACATAGTAGCAATTGTTCAAAATCATAGTCTTGCCATTTGGCAACACTAGGTGATATTCACCGACGGCTGCAGCATTAACTTGTGCTCTGTTCCCTACCCTGAGGGACATATCACCAGGTCCAACTATCCTACTTTTTCTCAGTCCCTGGAATAAATTACAGATATGAGATCCTGATCCGGTATCTAGTACCCAGGAGGGAGAACTGACCGAAAAGCAGTTCTCAATTACAAGAACACCTGAAGTAGATGCATTAGTATGCTTCTTTTTCAATAGGGTCTCCTTGGAATTCAAACAATCCTCTTTCCTCTGCTCATACTTACGATTGCTATCATAAGTTAGAGCCAAACCGACGTTCCCCAGCCCTGAATAAGAATTCGGATCGGTCAAGCGATACATTTTATTATCTTGATTAGGGCGTGAAATGGTTGCTACATGGAGAGAGAGAAAAGAAAACACCCAGCGTGTACTCTTGCAAGATTAGATTGGTTATTAATTTATCTAACCAGGATGGCTCCCACTGTTTCCTCAAATTCTTCTTCAAACCCTAAAAAAAGAACTAGTCAGGATTTAATCGCACGTCACAATACTTGCTTAACCTTTCAGCCAGGCTAGTGTTGGTACTTCGAGGGAGGTTTTCCAACGCTTTCGAGAAGTTCCTTAATTATATAACCTCTTTTCCCTGGAGGCGTAGCCCCGCTAACACCGTTCCAGACACCTACTTGGTTTATAGCATTGATTGTTAAGTGAAATAATCTCCCGAGAGTAATCCAACTCATCAGTGGGATCGGGATCCAACTATCATTGTGTAATGACCAAGATGGAATCCACTCTAGTCACTACACTCTAGAAGGTATGCTAAATCTGCAAGTTTCCTGTATATTTGAAACTCCCGATGTGGTTTTTGCCCCTAACGGTTTTATGACCTTGACAATGCCAACATATCATAAACCGCTAGTCAAGTTCGGCCCGATATTATCTTGATTAACTTAGACCCACCCGCATATCCCTTGACAATGCCAACATAGCTATGCGACTATCCTAAATAATCAGAAATAAAGCTGCAAACAAGCAATACTCAGCTACCGATCATTACGCCTTAACAATGCCAAAATACGTAGCTCGAATACTAAGTAGTACTTGTAGGAAATGACGGAGGACTACGGCTGGGTTTTTGGCGAAAAACCCGTTAACGTAATGAACTTGATATCGTTGAAGGAACTTGAGCAATTTTGAAAAAGGAGCGGTTTAAGCTCCGCCTTTTGAAAATTTCTGGTTTTGAAAAAACCGAGTAATCTATAATATAGACTTTAGCTCAAGAGGTCACTCCCCGTGAAGGGATCTCGGCTCTTGCCTCGTAGAATGAGGTGCTGGATATTCATGACCGAATACTACTATGCAAAGCGAAAGAATATAACTGTAGTTTTTCGAAATTTGTTCCAACAGCATCATTTAGGTTTATTTTCTTGCATTAATCAAAATTAATTGGTCCCATCAATTTTAACCTATCACACCAGAAAAGAACGAAAATACAATGTACGTATATGCCATCCGCATTCGCCACGGGGCCCCGTCATCACCCGTTTGGTTACTTAACTAACGACAGAGCGGGGGCTGGACTAGCACGGGTGCAAAACATATACAATATCTACTAGTATATATATATAAGTATATACAACATTCGTCCCAGGCATGATAATAATCAACATCATAGAATCTCAGCCAACAATACAGAATGGTGGATAATCTTGGAGCCCCGGATTTCATTTGAGCTGCAAATAAAACCCGACGTTCCCGGTCGTGTGGATAGCCTGTGCAATGAAAACCTGGACCCCTACGAGCGCGGCAAGTCACCCGCCAATCCCAGAAGTGAGGCAGCCTCCTTCAACAAAGTGAATGGGTCATCCAACACTTCACAGAATCCGGTAACTTAGGCGCCCCTCCGTGGGTCAAACTATACCCCCTACAAGTGCGGCGAATAGCCCGCCAATTCTAGAACGAAGCCCCCTCCGTCTCAACGTCATGAGATGCGGGCTTGTTGCCTTCTAGAACCTGGCTATTCATGCACTCCACCGGGGGGTAATCCTAGTACAGAAAAAGAAAATAATATGTACAAATGATGACATCGACCTCAACCCGGTCGTGCCCCAAAATAATATACAACACGGCAAAGACGACAGTCCATATGTCGGACGCTCGTCCCGCAATATCAAATGTACAAATGAATATAAATTGTACCACTAATATTGCACCGCATGCTATCCACCACGACTATCCAACCACAATCACAGCACAAGCACAAAACATCAACGCGAATGTCACGTTCGCAAACCCGTCTAAAAGAACATATAGCATATAGACGTATTTACCGATCAAATGACAATCATGGTCACAGATAAAAGTGAATGTACTGTAAACTATTAAACATTGTCAAATATAACGACTTCGAAACACTCCAAATTGCCCCGAAAAGAAAAACAATAGAAAATCAAACTTGGGCAAAAACTAGCAACACCAGACAACAAAACTCCTTGAGATAAGAACCCAGACCAAAACACGACGCAATTGACCATGAGAAAACTGAAGAGGCCGGTTTTTTGAGGTGTTTGGCTGGCCAAAACTTGGTGAAATTGCGTCGTTTTTGTTCTGGGTACATCTCACAGTGTAAATAGCATTCTGCACTTGTTTAAAAAAATTTTGAAGCCTTTAAAAAATCGACAAAAACTGCAGTTTGGTTTCGATGTTACGGAATTGTTTCGGTTTTGTTGTTTTAACATTGTTTAAACTTGCTAGTCTAGGGTTTATGGGCTGGCTCTGATACCATGAAGGGTTAGTCTAGCGCCCCGGCCAACTTCCGTGACCAAATGCGGAACAAAAATTTTACTACGATACAAAACTTGGCACTAGAATAAACCTAAACCGGATCTTTAACCATAAACCTAATTAGCATGTTAGGGTTCTATCTACTATGATAGAATGTAAACCTAAAGAAAACAAGTCCTTCGGGTCTTCGATCCTCTCCTTAAGCTCTTCGATGGAAGTATGGATCGTGCTTAAACTTCGGCCTCCTTGTGTCAACGATGATCCACCCGAGAGTTCCAACCTTGAGCTAAACCTCCAAGTTGAGGTAACTAGAATACTTAGCTTGCTAATCTAAGTAGACTAGAGTGAGTAGAGTGTGATTTAGAGTGGCTAAGTCTCATTAACCCTTAATTATCAACACATGATACACTAGGGTTTGAGAGAGGAAGAAGGAGAGAGCAAGCTTGAGGAAAGAGAAAGTATTTGTGATAATGATAATTGATAAATGACATGGCTCCTTGATATGACCATAAGCATGGCATGAAAATAATATTTTAACAAAAATATCTAGGTCTCAAAATATCTCATCAAAATATCTAGAGTCAAAGAGTCAACCCAAGTCAAAATGTCAACCCAAGTAGCCATACCACTAAATTATCATTTACCAAAAATAATAAAAACTTTTCTCCACCTCATATTATTTTTGACCAAGTCAATGGTCAAAACCCTAATGAGGTGTCTCCTTCTATACCTCCTCTCATCCGTATATACATACCCGCATCCGTGTTCCGAGAAACACGAATACAATGAGACGAAACTAATCCAATAATCAAATACTAGGATCCGGCTTAAACCAAAGCCCACTAGTATTGTCCGCTCAAACACTACACATGCACAAGTACACGTATGTGATCGAACCCTGTCGTAAAACCATACGACCTCTACTCGTTTCGCCCGAAGCTAGGAACCCCTCTGTGTGGGACTCTAAAGACTCGACAATACTCTGGCAGTGGGTTTAACTACAAGCACGTCAACGGCACTAGCTGTGTGTAACGGCTACCCAGGTATCTGTCGATAAGAAGGTCGACGAGCAAGCTCATCCAAACTCCTGCTGAGCCTATCTGTGACAATATCCATACAGTCCGGTCTGTTCGTCTAAGAGTATCGCATATCGGGCCTAGGGGGTGGCAAACGTCAGACCCCTAATAGCGGTATAAGTCATGTCGGAGTGTAGCCCAGAACACCCTGAGAAACTACTAGAATACCTACCAGTAAATCCCACTTGCCCTGGCCAGAGACTTTGTATAATGGCTCTCCAAACATAGCGCGATATCAACCCCCAATACCGGGAGAGACGAAACCCCTCCTATCGCTCATTGCCTCCATGTGATTCGGGACTGTACCCAAAAGCCACCGTTTTGCACGCCCTCTTGGACGTGGTAAGGTGGAAATCAAAGCACAGTGGGAATCACACAAGACTCTATGATGATCTCGGGTCTACAGACTAACCTGTACCAGTGTCACCGGAGAACTACTATCAGACGATAGGTATAATACCATCCAGGAGTTCTCGGCGAGTCTGTTCAGTGTACCCGGTCTCCACTGAGCACCCGTACACCATCTTTGATGTCCAACACCAATGGATATAGGATTATCCATCGCCCATCATATGGGTCAAGATGCGTGTACGCTAGTCTACTCTGAAGTATCGATGCCCTGTCTCGATACACTCTCGACTAGGAACAGTTATAGGATGTACTCGTTGACTACCCTGGCCCCACTGGTATGATCTCATCATAGTCCTAGTAGTCAAGTACATATCCCAAGGGCTTCATCAACATGTGATCACCAAACAGTATTTGTTAACACGTTAAGATAAAGTGAAACCAGATAGCATATTATCATATCGAGCAAGAAAGTACTCTATATATATATCCAAGCATCCATTATAATATACATCACATGTACAACAATGGCCTCTAGGGCATATACATAACTAACAATCTCCCACTTGCACTAAGGCCAGCTGTTGTAGTATCTCATACCCAACATCCCGAAGAGTCTCTCAAATTGTATCTGAGGAATGGCCTTTGTGAGTGGATCCGCGGTGTTATCCTTCGTATCAACTCTCCTGACCTCGATCTTCCAGCGATCAACTATCTCCCGGATCAGGTGATACCGCCTGAGAATATGTCTGGACTTCTGATGGGACCTGGGTT
The DNA here is from genome assembly GCA_030015575.1 of Agapanthus africanus. Lineage (NCBI taxonomy): Eukaryota > Viridiplantae > Streptophyta > Magnoliopsida > Asparagales > Amaryllidaceae > Agapanthus > Agapanthus africanus. The sequence continues at coordinate 319,739,836 of CM057342.1, forward strand.
CCTTGGCCAAAGCCACAGCTCCATTGTTATCACAATACAAAGGTATTGGATGCTCAATGGACGGAACCACTCCAAGTTCAGTGATGAACTTCTTTATCCAGACAGCCTCTTTGGCAGCATCATTGGCAGCGATGTATTCAGCCTCCATTGTCGAGTCTGCCACGGTTTCCTGTTTGGAACTCTTCCAACACACCGTCCCTCCATTGAGGGTAAAGACAAATCCCGAGTGCGACTTAGAGTCGTCCTTATCACTCTGGAAGCTCGAATCGGTAAAGGACTCCGCCTGGAGTTCTCGGTTACCATACACCAAGAACATCTCTTTTGTCCTTCTCAAGTACTTGAGAATGTTCTTCACAGCTGTCCTGTGATTCTCTCTAGGATCTGCTTGATACCTACTCACTACACTTAGTGAGTATGCTATATCGGGTCTGGTACATAGCATCGCGTACATGATAGAGCCTACTGCCGAAGCATAGGGTATCCCTTGCATGCGAGCTCTTTCCAAATCAGTCTTGGGAGACATCTCTTTGGAGAGAGTGAGTCCAGAGATTGTGGGTTGGTTCCCATGCTTGGATTCTTCCATACTAAATCTCTTTAGTATGGTGTCAATGTACCTAGATTGGGACAATCCCAGTATCCGTCTAGATCTATCTCTATAGATCTTAATTCCCAAAATGCAAGAGGCATCACCTAGATCTTTCATTAAAAATCTATGTGATAAGAAGAGCTTGACCGCGTGCAGCATAGGAATATCATTTCCTATCAAGAGTATGTCATCCACGTACAATACAAGGAAGACAACCTTACCCTCTGCCACCTTCTTGTATATACAAGGTTCATCTATATTTTTGATGAAGTCAAACTCTTTGACTACAATATCAAAACAGATGTTCCAACTCCGCAATGCCTGCTTTAACCCGTAGATGGATTTAAGCAGCTTGCACACCTTTCCGCTGCTCCCACTGTCTATGAAGCCCTCTGGCTGAGTCATGTACACGCACTCTTCTAAATCACCATTCAGAAAGGCGGTCTTAACATCCATTTGCCAGATTTCGTAGTCATGGTATGCAGCAATAGCAAGTAAGATCCGGATGGACTTAAGCATAGCCACTGGAGAAAAGGTTTCATCATAATCCACACCTGGTCGTTGACGAAAACCCTTTGCAACAAGTCTAGCTTTGCAAGTCTCAACTTTTCCATCTACACCAAGTTTCTTCTTAAAGATCCATTTATTCCCAATGGGTTTTACCCCTTCAGGAGCAATTTCCAAAGTCCATACTTTGTTTGTGTACATGGATTCCATCTCAGATCGCATTGCATCCAGCCATTTCACAGAGTCACCACTCGTGATGGCCTGCTCGAAGCTAGTTGGGTCATCATCTTCCATGATGCAATCCTCGCTCCCACCATCAATGAGAAAACCGTAGTATCTCTCAGGTGGATGAGGAACCCTACTAGATCGGCGGAGAGGCTGGGGTTCGTTGGGAACTACTGAATCCTCTGGTTCTACTAAATCTTCAGTTGCAGTTTGTGTCGCTGGAACTTCTTCCAGTTCTACCTTATTGCCACTATCTTGTTTCATAAGAAAACCCTTTTCTAAGAAGGTGGCATGTCGAGAAACAAACACTTTTTTTTTCTCGGGGTGATAGAAGATATACCCTTGCGAATGCTTGGGATATCCAATAAACTTGCACAGAACTGACCTTGCCTCGAGCTTATCCGTATTTTGTGTTTTCACATATGCTAGACAACCCCATATCTTAATGTAATTAAGATGTGGTCTCTTTCTTTTCCATTTCTCATATGGAGTAGTTGGCACAGATTTGGTGGGAACCCTATTCAATAGGTCTATGGCTGTCTCAAGCGCATATCCCCAGAAGGAAATAGGCAACTCAGCAGTACTCATCATAGAGCGCACCATATCCAATAGGGTGCGATTCCTCCTCTCCGATGCACCGTTGTGCTGTGGTGTATAAGGAGGAGTAAGCTGAGAGAGAATCCCATTCTCTTTTAAATTGTCCAGAAACTCATTGCTCAAGTATTCTCCTCCTCGATCAGATCGAAGGATTTTAATATTTTTACCCGTTTAGTTCTCGACTTCGTGTTTATATTCTCTGAATTTCTCAAAATCTTCAGACTTGTGTTTCAACAGGAACACATGTCCGTATCTTAAAAGATCGTCAGTGAACGTAATGAAGTACGAAAAAACCATTCCTGGCATGTGTAGACATGGGACCGCATACATCACTATGTATCAGTCCCAAGAGTTCTGTAACTCTTTCTCCGTGTCCACTAAACGGAGTTTTGGTCATTTTGCCTTTAAGACATGAATGGCAAGTTTCATAAGATGATAATTCGAACGTATTTAAATAACCATCTTTATGTAACTTAGCAAGTCGTGTCGCATTGATATGACCAAGTCTACAATGCCACAAGAAGAATTCGTTCATTTTTGAACTTTTTCTCTTGTGTGTGTTCTGTATATTAAGAACCGTGTTTTGATTTAGAACGTATATGCCATTATTTAACGAGCCTGATCCAACCAACTTTTGATTTAGGAAGATGTTCATAACATTATCATGTACTACAAAATTATATCCTTCTTTACTTAATAAAGAAACCGATATAATGTTTCATATCATGCTCGGTATGTAATAGCATTCGTTCAGAATCAATGTATTATCACTTGGTAATACAAGGTGATATTCGCCAACTGCTTTGGCTGCAACATTTGCATCATTCCCTACTTTTACGGAATGATCATCCATTCCCAGTTCTCTACCTTTCTTTAGCCCATGCAACATATTGCATATGTGGGATCCTGATCCGGTATCTAATACCCAGGATGTAGAGTGAACTGAGAAACAGTTCTCGATAACTAATACACCCAAAGAAGATGCATCAGAATGCTCATTCTTCGTTTGGGCGGCGTGAGTATCCGGATATCTTTCTAATTCCTGTTCAGTCTTATAATATTTATAAGAAAGAACGGGACCAACGTTCTCCTGCTCAGTATAATAAGCGGGTTCAGTCAATACATCCATATTATTATCTTGATTAAGGCCTGACATGGTCGCTACCTAGAGAGAGAGAGAAAAAAAACACTTTAGCGTGCGCTCTTGCAAGATTAGATTGGTTATTATCTTATCTAATCAGGATTGCTCCCACTGTTTTAATCAAATCTTCCTTCAAACCCTAAAAGGTACGATTAGCTGAGATTAATTACACCTTACAAGTTCGTCAATCTTTCAGCCAGATCAGTGTTGGTACTTTGAAGGAGGTTCCCCGTGCTTTAGTACGGACCTAATTAAAATAAACCTCGTTTTCCCTGAGGCATAACCCCGTTAATACCTTTCTATACACCTACTTGATCGGCTAATTGTCATGTGTAAAACTCTCTCAGGAGTAACTCTTAGTCGCAGTGGGTATTGGGATCCAACTACCTCATAGAAGGTATGCAATCTCATTGCAAATTTCAACACTTGAAATTCCCGATAATATCTTTTACTCCTAACGTGCTATGACCTTGATGCATGCCAAACAACTCATAGTCCGCTAGTCAAGTTCAACCCGTGTATTTCCTGATTGAATTAAATCCACCCGTACGACTCTTGACGTATGCCAAACAACGACGTACGAATACCTTAATCCAATCACATCTTATGTTGCAGATAAGTACTAATCAACTAACGTACACTACGTCTTGACGCATGCCAAACTACAGTAGCACGAATACTAAATAATACTTATCTGAAATAACGGAGGGCTACGCAGGTTTTTCTGAAAACCATGAGCGTAATGAACTTGATATCGTTGTAGAAACAAGTGATTTTGAAAAGGAGTATTTTTTAGGCTTTTCTAGTTTCGCTAAAGAGGTCAATTCCGGTAAAGGGATCTCGGCTCTTTCCTCGTCGAATAAGGTGCAGGATATTTCATAAATACCGTTGTGTAAAGAAAGAACTATAGAAGCAATCAAAAACTAAACCGTGAGTTTGTTGCATCTGCCAGTTTTGCTAAAGAGGCCACTCCCGGTGAAGGGGATCTCGGCTCTTTCCTTATCGAATAAGGTGCTGGATATTCTACAAGGAATACCGCTGTGCAAAGTAAGAACTGTAGCTACCCTTTTTGAAAATTTGATTCTACAACATTTTTTAGGTTTTTTTCTTTTATTAATCTCATTAATAAAACCCATCATTTAAGCTTCCTAAGCATCACAGAAGAAACGAAAGCAGCAATATTTATATATCAACATATAGTATAAGTATTCGTCTCAGGCAGTAATATGATCTCATCATAGAATATTGCAGCAGAAGTCAACATATGAAATATTGGATATACTAAGACATCCGTGTTTTATTTTGAGCCTTTATAAAACACGGATTCCACAGTCGCGATGAATAGCCAAACCCACATCTCTAGACCCCTACGAGAGTGGCAAGTAACCCTGCCAATTCTAGGGTTAGGAGACCCAATCTCGACTCCTCGAGATAGCCTCTCACTGGACCCTAGAACCCGGTTACTTGTGCTCTCCGACTTGGGTCTATCCTAATGCGGAAAAGTAAATAATATACAACGGTGACATCATCCTCAACCCGGAAGTGTCCCAATAAAATAATATTACATACAAATGAATTTTACATGAATGAAAAAGAAAACTCTCATCTCACATAAAACCCCCGGCTATTCAATACACAACGATCCAATATAACATATCACAGCAACACATAAACATCATAGATAACTAGGCGAAGTTAGATAATTCGACAGACACAACGAATTCCCAAAATACCCCAGTGAGCTCAACACTTGAGCAGAAAATAAAAATTCCCAGTAGCATGCCCCAGCACCTATGGACCGTCGTTGAAGTGCCCGTCCTAAGCCTCCACCATGGCGCCGTGGAACCGCGGCCAAAACCAGGTTTTGGCCGCGGTTACGCGGTCACTATAGCGAGTTAAGGACTCTTTTTTCAGGTGGTCCATAAAATTCCCTGCATGATTTTCTGAGTATTTAAATATGAAAATTTTCAACTTTTGAAAAAATTTCCAGCAAGGGGTCAATTCTTGGTGTTTCGGGGTTCGATGGGACTTCTAACTTCGTCTAGACAACGCCTAATGCTCTAGTTTGGCTCTGATACCACTGTTGGTCAGGCAGCCACCCCATCTAATGGGGTCACCGTGGCACCAACGGGTCCCTCAGCAGCTACTTTTTATGCATGCCCCCTCGCGAAGACTACAACCCGCCGGAACACCTTCCGGTCTCGGGACACCCTGGGGGTAAGAGCCTATGCTTCGCCACACTGTCACACAGTGAGAACCCCCCATAGGTCGACATCCAATGCCTAGTAGCTCTGATACCACTGAAGGGTTAGCATAGCACCTTGTGAAGGTTATGGCAAGCATCAATCATGCTACTTTAAAATTTTTGGGGTGCTAAACAAACCCTAACCAAGATCTTAACTAGAGAATTAGGGTTAATATGCATGTAAACAACTTTACATCTAAGAGAGAGGGATTACAACCTTTGTAGTCCGTTCCTTCGCTTCATAAGCTCCGAGTAGTAGTCCCTTCGCCGCGATCCATGAACTCTCAGACTCTAGAGAGGCTCCACAAGTCGAATGATCCATGCTTGCTAGAAGTCTTCCTTTTCGAAGATGATCTACCTTGAAGAATCTCAAACTCAAGCCCTCACTTCTCTAATCAAGTATTAATGAAGTGAACACCCTAATCTAAGTGGTTAGAATAGATGAGGATGATGAAGTAGGAATTTTGCTCTCTTTTGTTTTCATTTTCTCTCTTTTGTTTTCATTTTCTCACTTTAAATCATCACTTCACAAAAAGCTAGAAAGCTTTTTCAAGGAGAAAGAAGAAGAAGAAAGCTTTTGTGATGAATAATGAATTATTGTTATGGTTACAAATGACAACCATGAGTTAATAAAAGAAGGCCTTAACTCATGTAGAGAATAAACTAGAGTTAAGGGTTTGGGTTGGGTTAACAAAATATCTTCACAAAATATCAAGCTAGAAAACAAAAAGGAAAGCTTCATGAAACTTCATGAAAAAGCTAACCCAAATCCAAAACTTAACTTCATTTAAACTTAACAACCATGTTGCATTTGTAACCCTAACTTGTTACAATATTATATATCACATATACAATATATTTTGTAACAAAAAAAAATAATACAATTAACATATATCGCATATACATCAATGTATTATCCAGTGAGAAAATGAATCAATAAAGCGAGCTTATATTAGTTAACGTAATGTAATATATCATATATATAATTATACATTAAATTATCGAATCAACTCTTGATCCGACAATCCGGCTATATTGCATATAACCGACTAATATAACATGTACCAATTCATCGAATCAACACTTGATCCGATGACCCGGCCATATCAAATATACCCGGCTGATATCTTATATCGCGAGAATATAATACAGTATCTTATATCGTATTATTCTCGGTCCCGCACATATCACATATGTGCTCCTACTCCGTTTTGCCTGAGCCAGGAAACCTCTGTATAGGACTCTAAAGAATCGTCAATACGCCGGCAGCAGGTGATGATCATATCAAACACCCACAAGCTGCAAGTGGTCAGCTAAACGTAACAGCCACCCGTGTATTGAGCAATCAGAAGATCAACAAGCAAGCTTGTACATTCTCCTGCAAATCCAATCAGTAACACTCTCGTACAGTCCGATCTCTTCATCTGATATGTTGCATATCTAGTCTAGGGGTGGTAAATGTCAGACCCAGTAGCCGATAAGTCGTGTCGATGTAAGGCTCATAACGGGTCGAGAAACTACTGATAACTCTTACCAGTAAATCTCCATATCAGCCATGTCCAGGGACTTCCAGTTATAGCCAATCGAACACAGCGCAACATCAACTCCCAATACCGGGAGAGACGAAACCCCTCCTATCGCTCATTGCCTCCATGTGATTCGGGACTGTACCCAAAAGCCACCGTTTTGCACGCCCTCTTGGACGTGGTAAGGTGGAAATCAAAGCACAGTGGGAATCACACAAGACTCTATGACGATCTCGGGTCTACAGACCAACCTGTACCAATGTCACCGGAGAACTGCTAGCAGACGATAGGTATAATACCATCCAGGAGTTCTCGGCGAGTCCGTTCAGTATACCCGGTCTCCACTGAGCACCCGTACACCATCTTTAATGTCCAACACCAATGGATATGGGATTATCCATCGCCCATCATATGGGTCAAGATGTGTGTACGCTAGTCTACTCTGGAGTATCGATGCCCTGTCTCGATACACTCTCGACTAGGAACAGTTATAGGATGTACTCGTTGACTACCCTGGCCCCACTGGTATGATCTCATCATAGTCCTAGTAGTCAAGTACATATCCCAAGGGCTTCATCAACATGTGATCACAAAACAGTATTTGTTAACACGTTAAGATAAAGTGAAACCAGATAGCATACTATCATATCGAGCAAGAAAGTCCTCTCTATATATATCCAAGCATCCATTATAATATACATCACATGTACAACAATGACCTCTGGGGCATATACATAACTAACACATACTGTCTTCTTGCATGCCACTATCTCTTTCACGATCGGTATCTACATCATCACCATCTCTCTCGTTCTCGGGGTCATCTCTTTCTTCAACATGATGTGAGAAAGATGGTCCTGTGTAAGGTGTTCCAAATCTTAAAGATGCACCGGCACCAAACCCCCCTGCATTGAACTTTGTGTTCGCATATGCTCTGGTGCAAAAAATGAAGACCTACGCGACATATAAAGATACAAATATCATTTATCAATTAACCATGATTCGATATACGATGAGTATTGTAACATTTCAGAAAACAGAAAATAATATTTTTGGATTTAAATAACAAAATAATAAATTTCACATATATTATACGAAAACAGATATGTGTTTTCGTAGAATGGTATAATTATATACCTATATTTTTGGAATATAATTGGAATTTAAAAATGAATTATTATTTATGAAAGCATTTAATTGATTTAGGTTTTTTATAAATTAATATGTAATTATTTACATACAGGTTTAATGCTAAACTTGATTAGTATTTTCCTAATTACTATACCAAACCATGTTCCATTTGTTTACCATGCGTGTGTGCATGATATGATAAAATTTTAATTGTGAATTGTATTATAGTTTTGTATTTTTTTTAAAATTTAGGAAAAGAAAAGAAAAGAGAAAAGAGAAAAAGAAAAAGAAAAGGAGAGGACAAAGAAACATGGAGTTATGGATAGGAGAGAGAATGAGAGAAAGAGGGGGATGGTTCTATCAACCATTGTTTTCCTTCTTCATTCATTTTTCATCATCTCCTTCTTCATTTTCTCCATCTCCTCCACTTCCTCTACCACCCGAAAACCCTCCCAAATCTTACTCAAAATATAATGATATCTTCATTAAAAATATTCCTCAACTCATTATAAGCTCTAAGGTGTGATCAAGTAGGGGTTTTGGGAAGTTTTGGCCATCTAGGAATTTTCTTGAGTTGCTGTTTGAGGTAAAACTTTCACCTTTATTCAAGTTTTTAAGTTTCCTAACCTCATGTATTAGTTTAGAGTTAAAAATTTTAGGTTTTGTGAACTTGGAAAATTCTAAGGTAAGACTTAGTGAGATTTGGTGGATGATATGAGTAGTGGAGATGTAATTAAGGCTTAGTTAGTGATTACAACCTTAATTAGTGACAGAATCCTTGATCTAAATGAGTTTAGAAGTTTTAAACTTGATTTTAGAGTTTTCCTGTTAGTTGTATGTATGCCCTAGAGGCCAGTATTGTACAGATGATGTATATTATATTGGATGCTTGGACATATATAGAGATGACTTTCTTGCTCGATATGATAGTATGCTATCTGGTTGCTCTTTATCTTAACATGTACACTTGTCTCTTTAAACTGTCTTATGGTTACATGTTGGTAAAGCCCTTAGGATGTGTACTTGACTACCTGGACTATGATGCAGATCATACTAGTGGGGACATGGTAGTCCATAAGTACATCCTTCAAGGTTCCTAGTCGTGGGTGTATCGAGACGGGGCATCGATATACCAGAGTAGACTAGCGTATACGCTTCTCGACCCATGAGATGGGCGATGGATGATCCCATATCCATTGGTGTTTGACATCAGAGATGATATACGGGTGCTCAGTGGAGACTGGGTACACTGGACGGACTCGCCGAGAACTCCCAGATGGTATTATACCTCACGTCAGATGGCAGTTCTCAGGTGACACTTGTGCAGGTTAGTCTGTAGACCCGAGATCGTCATAGAGTCTTGTGTGATTCCCACTGTGCTTTGATCTCCACCTTACCACGTCCATGAGGGCGTGCAAAACGGTGGTCTTTGGGTACAGTCCCGAGTCACATGGAGGCAATGAGCGATAGGAAGGGTTTCGTCTCTCCCGGTATTGGGGGTTGATGTTGCGCTGTGCTCGATTGGCCGTAACAGGGAAGTCCCTGGCCAGGGCTGATCAGAGATTTGCTGGTAAGTGTTACCAGTAGTTTCTCGACCCGTTATGAGCCTCACATCGGCATGACTTATCGGTTATTGGGGTCTGACGTATACCACCCCTAGACTTGATATGCGACATATCAGACGAACAGACCGGACTGTACGGTAAGTGTTACTAGTTGGATTCACAGGAGTGTGAGCGGGCTAGCTCGTCGATCTTCTGATCGCTCAATACCCAGGTGGCCGTTACGTTTAGCAGACCGCTTGCGGCTTGTGGGTTCTTGATATGATCATCATCTGCTACCGGCGTATTGACGAGTCTTTAGAGTCCTACACAGAGGTTTCCTGGCTCAAGCGAAACGAAATAGGAGCGCATATGAGATATGTACGGGAGCGAGAATAATGCGTGTATGTGATACCGTATTTCATTCTCGCGATGAATGTATCGATTGGTTATATGCGATATAACCTAGATATCGAATCAAGGATTGATTCGATAAGCCGATACATTGGATACTAGTCGGTTATATGCGATATGACCGGATCGTTAAATCAAGTGTTGATTTAATGATTTAATGTATAATTATATATTTGATATATTGCTTTGCATTAACTAGTATTGGTTCATTTTAAAAGGATTTTCTCACTTGATGCACATTGTATATGTGATATATTTTTTGTGCACTTGTTTGTATCATGTTTGATGATACTTGCTCACTTGGGTTTGTGTAAAGATTGAACCATGGTTATATGAATGGTTAGGGTTTTGATTATTTACTTAGTTATTTATTTATTTATTCATCTTGGATATTATTAAGAATGGTGGCTTATTTTGTTTCTATGTTGAAGCTTCTTGAAGCTTTGACAAAGTCCACCATCCTTATCTTATCCTTAACCCTAACCATTCCAACTAACCTTAGTTTAATCTCTACACTTGACCATGGTCAAGATATGATAAGTATTCATATTAGTTTCTTTTTTAAATAAGAAACTTATCATATTCTTTCTTGCTCTCCTTCTTCTTCTTCAAGAAAAACCTTGTCTTCAACAATGGCATCTTGAGCAAAAGTGTGAGAAATCCAATTCTAAAGTGAACCCACCTCCTATTTCTTCACCCTCTACCTCTTGCCAAGTTGTTTTGGGTGTTTTCTTCACAAGTTTCACAACTTGGTGAAGTCGGAGCTTGAACTTGTGAAACCTCGACGTAGATCATCTTCGGCACGAAGCCGACGACCTAGTCCGCCCAATTCTCCGATGAAGCCGACGTTTGAGTTCGGGATTCGAGATGGACAGCGAGAGGACGCCTACGTGGAGCTAAGGAAGTGGAGAACCGGATCTACAAAGGTTGTAGCCTCTCTCCTTTAGTTAAATTGTTAACTTGTTTCGTTTATCGTCTAAACATCTAGTCCACGATCCGTATTAGGGTTTCTCGGCACCCATAAAATTTGAAATTGGCATGGTTGATGCCTTGTGAGACCTCTATAGAATGCCTAGGAACCCTACATTTCCGATATTGGTTTTGTGAAGATTTTGATGATCAAATGAAATCTGGAGCAATTGTGGTACTCTGAAAATTTAATAGAGGATAATGTGAGATGTATAGACCAGTAGGAAGCTACCCTAGAAGCACGAGCCCAAACCATCAAGACCTGGCCGCAAATAAATGCGTTATAGCCGCAAATTATGGTTCAACCTAGGAATTAGGGTTTGGTTTTTGGTCTGTAGCTGACTAACTAGATAACTAGGCCTATTCTATATGCTAAAAGTTTAAATTCACCTTAAGAAAAATCTAGAGTTTTTTTACTAAGTTTCTGTCAATATTTTGCGATATTTGAATACTTGGTTTTTGATATTTTAGTTTTGACTCGGTCGTTTGACGTTCGTACGTCGACGTCGGTGTTATTTTGTTGTTCTAGCACACGCGGACCATAGGTTCTAACCTATGTGCTCTTCGCTCGTCGTATTGGTTTTCAAATTTGATTTTGATGCGATACGATATGCTTTGATTTGTAGGTATAAGCGCGTGGACTTCCGAGACGGCAAAGGAGGGTAAGACATCCATCGGGATCGACTAGAGTGAAACGTTGTAGGTGAGTAGATATATATTTATGGGGGAAGTCAGATGGATGGCGTATAGCACCCCCGTGACCGTAGTACTAGAATCCTAGATATATAGTTATATATAGATATAGTAAATATGTATACCTAGCCTATATGGTTATTAAGATACTATATGCGATAGTAGTAGACTTGTAGAAAGATATACCTTAGTACTGTTTCTTAGCTTATGAGCTATATCTACTTATGAAGTATATAAATACATATATTTTGCAATACGATACGATAAGATGGGGATATGATCCGATGTGATGATACGAGTCGATATGATTGGATATGATGATATGAGACGATGTTACATGATATGATATATGAGGACATGAGATGGTATATGATGATATAAGATGAGATGATGTACGCGATTCGAGATCCGTACTATTGATTTGATAATATCGTACGATGGATTATACCGTACGTGATATGATGATGATGGATCACCGATATTATTTTCGACTCGAAAGGAAATGTTCAAAATCACTCAAGTAGATAGTATAATATATTTAGAGCCATACATATTTTCAAAACTAACGAATCGTTACGCACTTTTAAATAATAATTTCAAGGGACGCTACAATTTTCCAAATGGTATCCTTTTTTTTTCAAAAATATCGTAGCCCCCTATTTTCTAAAAACAACGATCCGTACTATTTTAAACTATAACTATATGGCTCATGCGTAGTTGCATATTATTTTTTTATACCGTTCGTGTTTACGATTTCTTTTTTCTGTTCACGCTCGTGTTGCGATTTCTTATTTCTGCATACGCTCGCATTATTTTCGTTTACGATACACACACACTACGTTTCATACCTTTATCTTTACATGACTTCGTTCGCTAGGACACACACACCATTACCAATGTTGTATATGTTGCACGTACACATTACTTGCCGGCTCACACACACATCATCGGTAATTGCCATACCACGTACATATTAGAACGCGCTATGTCACCGTATCACCTTATAACCTGTTAGCATTTTAATTACTGTTTAGTACCCAGTACCACATACTAGTTCAGTTATTGCACTTTCTTTACCTTACTACACAACACACTCATATGAACACACTTGCTATGCATTACAATATTGTTCTATGCTTGTACATATTATTTCATTACTGCCGTGCATTTTCTGAGATTCTGTTTTTATGAGATTTCTGGATTTGAGAAACCGCGGGTATTATTTAAAAACTTGTGATTGTTTTAAAAACGCGTTTTATCTTGATATAATATTTCGGCATCCACCATGAGATTTCTCGGTGCTGAGCTATGATAATTATTCGAATCGAGGCAGGGGGAGAAACCGATTGTGGATACATGGTGGACCCGGTACGGTACCCTAGGACAAGAAGATCATATAGAAAGGCGTTGAGCCTGGTAGGGAAACACCACCTACCGGTGACAGTATTGGACTCGGCGGATATCTGAAGAATATCGACCGAAGTGATATGAGACAGATAGATATGGGGGCCGATCTGATGAGATGGTGTCTGAGATATAAAGATTTACGTGTCAATACTGAACACGGATTTTATGATAATTTTGAGTTTCGATACTGGACACTCAGGATTTTATGATGATTTTGATGTGTCGTTGATGGGCACACATTGGATGATACATATATACATGATATAGATGGCATGGTATTGTATATTGACACAGGCACGGGTTTTTATATATTTATTTACATATGTATACATGATCACTTGATACCACACGGTACGATATTATTATATTACTGTATGACTTAGGAGATCGTCATACATTCGATTTCTACCTGATAATATCTTCTATTCACGAGTTGGCAACTCACCCCGTTGTGCCCTAATTTTCTTGCAGGATCGACTGCTCGGATCAGCAGCGGTTTGCTGGCACACCGCTTCTCTTGGGTTATTTGCATCGGTAGGTGGGTTACACTGCAGTTCGTAGCCACTGTTTGTGTATACTTATTCTTTTGTATCTAGTTAAAAGCTCAATCAACCAGACTATGCATATTTGGTAGACGTAGAGACCAATTTGTATATTTTCAGACTTAGTGTCGAGACATGTATTATTCTTTATATTGAGTTCGATGATATTTTGGTCTTCTTTACTTTCTTTTCTGTGATTGATCTTCACCTTGGGCGTCGTATTTTCTTGTTGTATGGTTGTGATTCCGCCAATTGGCGAAGAGTTAGCTTCTGCTTGGGAATGCGTATATTATCATCGTTATTGTACCTGTTCTGATATAAATTTACAAAGGAGGTGCTGCCCAAATTTTAAAGGAAGAAAATGTTTTTAAACTTTAGAATTCAATCTACTTGTATTTTCAACCAACTTTACTTATACTTGAAAAAACAGAACCTGATTTCATTTATACATTCCTTTCAAAACTTCAACTCCACAATATTTTCCTAAGAAGGTTTAGATTTCTGGGTTTTCGGCTTACTCGGGTTACGGTGGGATCCTATAGACTTCACGTGATTCAAGTGCCGGTCACGTGCAATTCTGGATCATGACAAGTATCGTCAGTTTTATTTAATATGGTATGTTACCTATTCGCTCCAGCCATCCCCATTGTGAAATCCGTATTGTACGGATTTGACGTTGATTGACCATATAAATTCCAATCACGGTTATACATATCTGTGTCAACTTGCGTGCCATGGAATGAAACTTGCATGGAATTAAATGTGCCGTTATGCATGTTCGGCTTTCCGGGACTGCACATAACCATATTGGGCATTCATGTTAATTCCCCCTGTGGTTCATAAGCTTGATGTGATTATGCTGCTTCTTGAGGTGATTGTACATCTTCTTGATGCGATTGTACTGCTTCTTTCACACCAACACCTGTATTGATGGATTTTCATGATACAAGCTAAGTATCATGCTTGTATCCTCGTCATTGGCTACTTCAACATTTGTGCAGTCCTGACTTGTAATCGGAACCTTGCATACCAATTCGATCTTATAATCTCTTGGATTTATCCGCGTGGTTGCATAAATCTTTCGCTTCAACGTATTGTATGAGCACGATTTATTAACTCTCATTATTTAACTTCTTCCACCAACGTAGTTCGGCCTTCCACTCGCTTCAATATTTAAAGTGCCATTATAATGACAAATCAACACAACATCCTCATTTTCCATCGCACCTAATATTAATAATAATTATGAAATTATCGAAAATTCAAGAAATAAACTTATACACTCTACAACATTCACAACAACATTCAATACCCTACTTTAATTTAAATTCAGTGCTTATAAATTTTACATAACCCCCAAAATACACCAATCCTAACCCTCACAAAAACACTAAATTACCCTAACCCTATCCCCAAAATAACCTAACGTTAACACTAAAAAACCTAAATTATCCTAACCCTAACCCCCTAAATACCCTACATTACCCTAATTCTAACCCTAACCCTAACACACCCTAAATTACCCTAACCCTAACACTACCATACCATAAATTACCCTAACCCTAACAATACAATACCCTAATCCAAAAAGCCAAAAATTAATAATAATTTCAAACAAATTTATTTAAAATTAAAATTCATTTGGAAGAATGAAGGTTCGGTCTCGACAAGGAAGGAATCAGACAGTTGAGAGCTTCGAAGGAGGAGGAGGAGGGAGGTTCGAGATCGACGCTGGAGTCGGGGGCTCGGTTTCTAAGATGGGGCTCGGTTCGGAGATGGGGCTTGGATTCGGATGAGGAGGAGGAGGGAGAGAGAAATCGAGAGGATCGAGAGAGAGGTAGTATAATTTATTAAAGGGGAAAAGGGATGGGGTCACGCGAATATACTTGGCCAATAGAGATGATACTTTTTGGAAGAGGCTAAGTCGAATTCCGCACTTTGCAAGTGCGGAATAAGTCTTGGTCACACTCAGTTGCTCTCTGGATGAAGCAAGTCGAATTCCGTACTTGCGAAGTACGGAATAAGACTTCGCCACAGCTGGGTCAAGTTCAATTCCGCACTTTGCAAGTGCGGAATTTGACTTGGTACTTTCGAAACTGAATATTCTACGTGGCGCCTACATGTAATCGATGTGAACTAAACATATTGAATCCCTAAATAGTTTTAAAAATGGCATAAATGCCTAATTAATTTTTAATTAACGCTAAATCCCAAATTTTGTCCAACCGGCGGCACTTGTCCCATGCAGCTGACCCGCAGAAATTTCCTCTATCTGTCGAAAATGGCCGTCCACCGCTCATCTTCTCAGTAAAATTCAGGGTTTTTATATAAAGAGAAAGAAAACAAGGGATAGGGTTTTCTGAAAATTTCAATACTGGTTCTGCAATCCATGGCTTCGTCTCTTCGAATGTTATCTCCCTCGAATCACATCGTCCCTGCTTCGCAACCCTCCGGCGTTCGCCGGAGAGCCGCCGGGCTTCGGCGTCCGACGCGTGGCGGAGCTGGGAGGTGCAGGGCGATGGTGCAGCAGCAGAGCTATCAGGGATCGGCGGCGAATTACGCGAAGGAGATGGAGAGGCTCTCTGCTAAAGAATCGCTGTTGCTCGCTGTGAGACTTTTCTCCTCTATTCTTAGATTGTGAATTGAATGTTAAAGATTTTTTTTTTTAAGATTCTTAATATGCAGATGAAATGTGGAACCTTTAGATGAGTTTGTTTGGATTAGTCAGAACTGATGCTGTCATTTTTAGTTCAAAAGTGTTCCCAAGCAATTTCTTTAATCGAATTAAGTTGTGAATTAACCAGGACTAAATAGGTGTTTTATATATTTCAATAATAAATTGCACGGAATGGCTCTTTGGTAGTCGCTGCAGCAAAATTGGGGTGGTAGTTAGGCTGGGGCTGCCAACTGCGACGGGTTGGCTGAGGTCGACCATATCCCCTTTAAAATCTTCTCTAATGACTTTATTGATAACATAAATGACATTTTGGGCTTGCTTATGTTTACTTTAGGATTGATTTTATTTTCATGAAAATGATGGTGAAATAGGGAAAGCATTAGGCTTTTATGTGATATAGTAGATGAACTGTGGAACTTCGAGCAACTGCATGAGTGACACCTACGAAGATCTGGAAATTTGTTCATTTGTATTAGTTCTGTAACTAGTATAGGTTGATTACCTTCTTTCTTAGAGCGGATATGCATGAGTGACAGCTAAAGTTTGTTCATGGTAAGTGTTTTCATATTGTTTGGCTTACCAACCTTGTTAATTTGAAGGCATAATTGTTAATGATGTCAACTAACGGAATTATATTTCATTCTCAGTTTGACATTGACTTTACCTGAGTTTGATTTAATGAAATTGCTGTTTCAGTTTAAGGATGCTGGAGGCTTCGACTCCTTGGTTGGTGGGAAGACAACAGAGTTGCAGCGGATTGATGTTAATGAGAGAATAATTGGACTGGAACGGCTAAATCCCACTCCACGCCCTACAACGTAAGCTTTGTTTCAAAGGGACGCATGCCATGTTCAATATGCTTTCAATAGCTTTGGGTAAATATCTGTAGGCAGACTGACACTTCAAACAGATGGGGTTTTCACAATTGTGCATTGCATGAATTTTACTTCTTTTGAGAGTAGTTTACATTCTAAACTATTGATAGCTATTTAACTTTGATCTGATTGCTTTGGTTTGTATGCTGCACAAACTCTTTTAAATGAATGTGCACCTTAATGTTCCTGAAATATTTCTTGACACTGATGTTAATTTGCTTGTCCAGCTCCCCCTTTCTGGAAGGCCGGTGGAATTTCGAGTGGTTTGGCTCTGGCAGTCCAGGACTGTTTGCTGCAAGATTTCTGTTTGAGTAGGTACTTCTTTCATATGCATTCAGTCCATTTAAAATTGAACCATTTTACTTTTTCCTGCACAATAAGGAGACTTCAGTTTGATTATGTTTAAATAGAGTTTCTATCTAGTGTCATTCCAGAATAAATTGACTGTGGCAGAATTGTATTTCTCACCTCCTTTTGTGCTCGATGCATCAGAAAGACCATATTTGAAATTTTATCTGCTTGGGTATGCTGGGTTTATCTAGGCTGGATTGTGTTGGTTGGGGTTTCATCAAGTTGGACCAAGTCCGCTTGCTTGGTTGCGTACTTCCGTTACAAATGAAATTAGGTAACCTCTAGTTAATGCTTAGAGTAAGGTTAAATTGGATGTTGTTAAATTGATAATAGGTCAGGTTACTGCCTTAAGTAGCCTTAAGTGATCAATAGTATGGCCATATGTATATTAAATTAAAGCTTATTTTTATAAAACTCTCTAAATGTTTCGGCGTTCGGCAAGAAACTACCCAAAAGTTTGCGATCTAAAAAAAAACAAACTATCTTGACTAAGCTCAATGATGGTCAACGTTTGACGATGTTATTTTGCATATTAAATAACCTTTTTGCCCATTTGAATATTACACATAATTTAATTAAATAAATATTACATTTAATTTGATTATTAATAATTAATTATTTTATTAAAATTTTAGATGAAAATTTAATACATTAGGTGTTGGAGGTGGACGGCGACTGGTGTGGCCGTCGTTAGTTGGAGAAGATGGCCGCCAGCGGTGTAGAACAAAGACGGATATGGAGGAAATTTTGGGTTTGAGATAAAGTTAGTTTAGGGTTGGGTTAAGGAGAGAAGAAGGTATAAATATAGGAGTCCAATGGGAGGTGGTGGAGACTGGTGAAGGTGGAGAAAGTGTAGGAGAAAGGATGAAGATGACAGTGTAGGAGAAAGGATGAAGATGACAGTGTCGGCGGAGTTGGGGGCGAGATGGGGTGTGGCTAATTGTGGGCTACAGTGCCCTCAAGGCAATTATTGTAATCGCAGACATGCGATTATAATAATTGAAAGAGAACCTATACGGGTGGAACAATTTTACTCGAAATGATAGTATGCTATATGGTTTGACTTTATCATCATGTATATGTATTATGTGGGATTACGGATCACTATTACATGTTGATAGAGCTCATAAGATTCATGCTTGATTATTTGGGTTATTATGGCGATCACACTTATGAGAACTGGGTAGTCTATAAGCAAATCCTTAAATGTCCCTAGTCGTGGGAATATCGAGACTGAGTATTGATATTCTAGATTAGACTAGTGTATACGTTTCTTGAACCCAACGAGGGGCAATGGCCGGTCTCACAGCCATTGGTGTTAGTCACCAAAGATAGTATACATGTGCTCATTGGGTTATGAGTTACACTGGATAGACTCGCTGGGGAATATGCTAGATGGGATTATAGCTATTGTCACATAGCAGCTATCTGGTGACATGGGTACAATTTAGTCTGTCGATCTGAGAACGTCATTTGTCTTGTGTGAGTTCCCACTGTGCTTTGATTACTACCCAACCACTGCTCTACCGAGTCGTGCAAACATATTTTAGTTGTGTACAGTCTCGAGCCACATGGAGGCAGTGAGCGGATCTTCAGGAATTCGTCTTCCGGTATTAGGGATAGATGTCGCGCTGTGCACGGATCGCCTTACCAGAAATTCTTGGTCAAGGTGGACAAAATTTACCGATTTAGGTCAGTAGTTTCTTAGTGGGTGATGGGCTTCACACCGACACGACTTATCGTGTTATTAGGGGTCTGACTTTATACACCTCATAAACCTGATATGATTTGCGATACTCTTAGACGAACAGACTGGACTGTACAGAGATTGTCACTTTCAGTAGGGATATTGACGAATTTACTTGTCGACCTTCCTTTCGTTCAATATCAGGATAGCCGTTACGTACAACTAGTGCCGCTGACGTGTTTGTTGTTAAACCCATTGCCAGCGAATTGTCGAGTTTTTAGAGTCCCACACAGAGGATTTCCCAGCTCAGAAGAAATGATATAGTGTATGTATTTTGATACGTACTTAGGTCTGATTAAAACACATGTTTTTGTACACGAATTTTTAATCGCACGTTTTGTTAATACTAACCGGTTTGAAATTTAGCCACATTATCACATTTGGATAAAATGTGAGTTATTATTATATATTTCTTTTTGTTATCTCTCTTTTCGGTATGCGTATTTTGACAGAATACGGTATTTATACGAATACGGGTATTGGTATAAATACGGGTATTTATGTTTTGATATAAATATGAATACGGGTATTCATATTTTTATACGAATACGGGTATTCATATTTTTATACGAATACGTGTATTCGTCATTATAGCATATATTTGTATTAGTGTATATATACATATCCATATGTGTACACTTGAGGTGGCACTCTTTTCTTCTCATCTCTTGTATAGTTTGGAATGGTGTTGATTTATGACTCACCATGGTGAGTCACAATTCCATCCATCCAAAACAATAAAAGAAAAGAAAGAAGAAAAAGAATGATGATGGATATTTTTGGAGCCATGCTTGATTTTTCCATCAACACCCTTAGCTTCTTCCTCTCTTGAGTTTTGTTTATTGAGAAAGGATAAAGAAAAATAGAACATTTAGGGATTAGCCACTACTACATCCTAGTGATCAATTCTTTATAAGTTTTGATCACTAATTGCTTCACTTTACTATATAGTGTGAAGCTAGAGTCTAGATTTGGGTTCCTAAAGGTGGATCATCTTCAACGAGGAAGATCGACTCCCAAGCTCGTTCATGACGACTTAGAAGCATAAGAAGTAGCATAGAAGATGAAGGACACGACTATAGAGGTTGTATTTACTAACACAGTAGTTAAAACTTCTTCTAGTGTTTCTAGTTTAGTGTTTGTATTCGATTTTAGGTCGTAGAGTTCGTGCTATTGATTTGAAAATTTTCGTTTTGTATTCCGTCTTGACCGCAAGTTAGCGGTACAAGCACGAGTGACTACCAACATGGTATCAGAGCCAAATCAAACATTAGAACTAGATTAGACGATGTTTTAGTTTCGAGACCGAATTTAGGTTCGAATTTCAAGTTTCTGTCCATTTCAAAACTGAACCTGAATTTTTTTTGTATATATTAGTGGACTACTCTTTAAGAAAGAAAACTCGGCATAAAATTCGAGGAGAAACGGACAAGTTTGGGCTGAGGTTTGGCCGAAAATAGTGGCCCAATTTTTTCTGTTTATTCCTAAATTTTGTCAGTTGCTTAGAATTGTAGAAACTAGATTTTTGGTATACATTTTTTTGCCCCAAATTTTGTTTTGTACTATTTGTGCATACGGGCAATTCAGTGCTATTTTCGGTTGAAATTTTAACATCTTTTATGTTTGTATCTTTGTATTTGTGTTTGTATATGCCATCTAATTGCTATAGGTCGATAAGACGGGGCTGCAAATACTTGCTTCCGCTGTAATGGTATATATTTTGTGACGGTTTATCGGATAGTCGTTGTGGATAGCCCCTCATCGTAGAATATTTGTATATTCGTTTATTCGGGACGAGCGGCCGGATTATGGCCTTCGTTACCGCTTAATGTATATTATTTTATTGGAACACGACCGAGTTGAGGTCGATATTACCATTTTATATTCATTCATTCTTGTATTAGGATAACCCACGGAGAAGTGCTCGAATAGCCGGGTTTTAGAGTGTGATTAGGTGGTCGTCTCGCAGTGGCGAGTTCGAGCCGCCTCGCTCTAGAATTGGCAGGCTATTCGCCGCACTTGTAAGGGTTTAGGATAGACCCACTGTAGAGTGCTCAAGTTATCGGATTCCATGAAGTGCCGGGAGGCCTACTCATGTCATTGAGTGATGGTTGTCTCACCTCTAGAATTGATGGGTAGCTTGCCGCGCTCGTAGGGGTCTTGTTTAGGTGATGTTCGAGCTATCCACACGACCGGAGAACGTTGGTTTTTGTTTGCGGTTCAAACAAAACACTAGGCTCCAAGTTTATCCGTTATTCCATCTTGTTTATCGCATGCCTGTGATGTTTATTACCTTCTTATGATGATATATATAAATGTTGTATAGGTTTAGCACCTGTGCTAGCCCTGCTCATCCAATGCCGTAAGTTAAGTAATCTTACGGTGAAGTCTCCGGACCCCATGGTGAATGCGGGAGGTATATACATACATTCTATTTTTGTTGATTCTGTGATGCATTGGAACTTAATTGATGGGATCGCATTATAGGTTTAATGTAAGGAAAACAAACCTAATTGAAGTTGTCGGAATAATTTTTAAAACTAGGTTTTATTCAAAACTACTTGTTTTAAAAAGCGGAGTTTAAACTACTTCTTTTCAAAGCCACTCGAGTTTTTTCAATGATATCAAGTTCATTACGTTAAAGGTTTTATCGCCAAAAATCAGCCGTATCCCTCCGTCATTTCAGATTAGTAGTGCTTAGTAGTCGTGCTGCGTATGTTGATCTCTGTCAAGGCGTAATGTTCGGTTGCTCCGTAATGCTTTTCTGTTGCATGGTGATGTGATTGGTTAGGACAGTCGTATGGTCATTTTGACCTTTGTTAAGGACTCGTACGGGCGGGTCTAATTAATCTAGAACAGTGACGGGTAGAACTTGACTTGCGACTTATGATATGTTGACCTCTGTCAAGGCCATAAGACGCTTGAGGTAAAAACTATATCAAGAGTTTCAAACATAAAGAAAACTTGTCAGATATGCGCATACCTTCTGGAGTGGTAATTTTGGCCGGCTTCCATCAAGATTATCACACAATGATAATTGTGTCCCGATTCTCACTGTGAGTAGGTATTACTCTTCGGGAGATTTTCACTTCATAATTAGCTAACTTATTAGGTGTCTAGAAAGTGTTAACGAGTTTACGTCTCTGTGGAAACATGGTTATTTAATTAGATCCGTGCGAAAGCACGGGAAGCCTCCCTCGGAGTACCAACATTGACTTGGCTGAACGGTTGCGAACTTGTAAGACGTAAATGATCCCGACTAGTTCTCCTTTTAGGGTTTGAAGAAGAATTCGAGGAAACAGCGAGAGCCATCTTGATTAGATAAAATAATTAACCAATCTAATCTTCTTAGAATGCACGCTGAATATTTCTTTTCTTTATTTTGTAGCGACCATGACCCGCCTTAAACTAAAAACTTGTAAACCAAGTTGACCAAATCTTTTTACAAACCTGGTTTTGTTTTGTTATGATTCACGAAAAAGTCACATATATCCATATCGCTCTTGCTTTCTTTAGAACATTTCGTATCACTACGAAGATCCATATAAAATGGATAAAACCATCTCGTATTGTTACATACGAACTCGCAGAAATTTGTTTCAGTTCGAGGATGGATTCCGGTTCTGCGAAAATTGAATAGGATTATTCGGTTGTCTTTTCTATTTATCTTCTCTCAGGTTGCGATAGCTCCTAGTATTAGGAGAGTATATCTATTACGCTTATTGGATAATCTTCTTCCAAACCTTAGATTGGTGTCGAAAGGTAAGGAAAAAAGAAAATCAATTAGCCTAAGTATGATATACAGAAGGTAAGAAATAAAGTCATATAAAGAGATTGGAGTAAGGGCAATGTAAATTGTAACTAATATCTTGAATATGGTATTTGATAAGACATTACTAGGATTACCGGGCCACCCTCTCGAAACATTTTCTTGTTTCAGTATTACTGTGTGACATTAATTGAAAACTATTTTGCCAATTAGATTCTGATTTCAGAGTATGTATTTATCGGATTTGATTCTCACATCTGTATAACATTACAGATGCTGAGTGAGAGTAGAATATTGGGAATTGGATGATTAGATCCTCAATATCAGAATTCTTTGTAACTGGTAATTTTGAGGAAACTGTCTGGGTTTTACCTAACAACAAATATTTGGTTTTGAATATCCGTTATGCACCAATTTCAAACCGATATATCTCTACGTTTATTTTATAAAGTGAGATAACTTTTTGAAATTATGTTTATAATATTTACCTTTATCAGTTGATAATTAGGTAAGGTGCGGTGTAATTCTTTTTAACCATAATACAGTTTTCAACTTACGACATACAGGGTTTGAGTCATTAAACTCGGAGGACTTATACAAAGTATTGTATGTTATCCGGTGTCCATTAGGACAAGGGGTCGGTATTCGTACTATATTCCGTTTATTTATGACTCCTCTGGTTTTAGACACGCATTTCGTAGAAATATAAGGTCTAAAGTTTGAGAAGTTATAGGTATAAGAATAAACTAGAGGACAATATGTTGGAAATATCAAGATTCTTCGAGGTGATCGAAAATGCAGATACTTTTGCTAGGTATTCTGTCGTAAGTAATATATTTAAGAACTTACTTCTCTTTCAGATTACTCATCCGTGAGTGCGCTTCTTGATGAGTAATGCTACATGAGCTTCTTCCATTTAGTTGATATGCACTGGAAACAGCTGCATATTTTTTATCTGATTTCAATTAAATTAGTGCATTTGTTTCTATATTGGATATAAAATGGATTTATATCTTAACGATGTTAAGGGATATAGAGTTGTTCGGCTTATACTTAAAACCAGAATCCGGATAAATTCAAGGCATATTTTCAGTAATGGCAGTTTATGGGTTATCCCGGGCTTAGACGAGGGTTAACATTATATCATTTGCAGAATCAATAGTTATATTCTTGACTCGCCACTTTTTTAGTAAAATGTGTTCTTTTCAGAAAATATTAATGAGAGTATGGTAGAATTGGAAGTGATTCCAGAACCACTATCAGGTACTGAATATTTAGTAGAACTTAAGAATTCAATTGGTTTCGATAATCCATTAACCACTCCACAGACTTAGTGGGTAACCTCAGCCACCCGAGAGATATTTCGGTCTCCTCAAAGACGGTGACATGGAGGCTTTTGATGACCCAAGCCTATCACCACTGACGTCCTATACTATGAGATCTGGCAGGTGGATGACTATAACGTTATTCTAAACTGAATTTAGAAATGCACGTGTATATGATTCTGCCAGAGGGTTGTAGTCAGTGGGAGCAGCGGAAGCGTGGTGGGCCAGTAGCTTATGTCTATTTATAGACTAAAGCAAGTATATCGGAGATGAGTCATCTATTTTTGATGTGACAGTTATAATGTTTTCATCAAGAATGACAGATAGACTTGGTTAGAAGGTTGAGTAGAAAGTACTGCCTTGGTTTTTGGATAATATATTTCTGATAGCAAGTGATGTTCCTATACTACGATCGGTTAAACTATGACTATCACAGACGTTTTTTCACATAGGATCTGGATAAAATATCAGATATTCTGATGACTAGATTTATGGTTTTAGATCTAAATTTGGAAAGTGTCCCAATTCGGGTACTCTGACACTTTTCTAAAGTATTTTGGAATGGACGACTCCTGACGTGGTGGTGTACCCGCAGGTAATGGAGTCATCCTCTTTTAAGAGGTGTCCTCTGGACTGATGAGGAGAGAGATTTGCATGATTGACTTATCACTTGTATAGGCAATTGAGTCAATCATAAGATGTCAAGTACCATATCAGATACTGTTTTTGCACTAGCTGCAATAAACGGATATTAATCCAATCCTCTAGAAATATTGGGAAGCAGTTATGAACATGAGAGAATGTTCTTAGTATATGGTAACGACAGCCTTTTTAGGAGGCGAGTATCATTTTAGGCTTCTAAGGTGACCTGAATGACAGAGTCGCTGTTAGAGTTAAAGTTTACCTTTTTCTGAGGAGCAGTATGTTGGACAGTGATCCAAGCGGACACTAAGGTAGGCATAGCGCAAGACACTGATTAAAATCAGTGGAAAATACAGCCTAAGAAGTTTTTTTGGATTTGAAGTTCATTTATGAACTTGGTCCCATCAGATATTCAGACAAGTTTTAAGACAGGTATCGCTCATTTCAGGAGATAGTCGTTCTCCGCGAAATTGAAATATATAGAGATATAGATAGAAACATTAGAGCGGATCCACTCACTGGGGCTATTTCTCGAACACGAATGTTTTGCAAATATGATTTGAGAAACTGATTAATAGTGAAGTTGGGTGTTCGGTGGCACACGGGCTGTGAGCATGCGACACCGCAATATTAGCCTTAAGTGCAAGTGGGAGATTGTTGGCTACAGTGCCCTCAAGGCTGTTAGTTATATATATGCCCTAGAGGCCATTACTGTACATGAGATGTATATTGTAGTGGATGCTGGGACATATATAAGTAGGACTTTCTTGCTCGACATGATAGTACGCTATCTGGTTGTTCTTTATCTTAACATGTATACTTACTGTCTCTCTATTACATGTTGATAAAGCCCTTAGGATGTGTACTCGACTTGCAGGACTATGATGCAGATCATACTAGTGGGGCCTGGGTAGTCCATGAGTACATCCTTCAATGTTCCTAGTCGTGAGAATATCGAGACGAGGCTTCGATATTCCAGAGTAGACTAGCGTATATCTTCTCGACCCATGTGATGGGCAATGGATGATCCCATATCCATTGGTGTTTGACATCAGAGATGGTATGCCGGTGCTCAGTGGAGACTGGGTACACTGAACGGACTCGCCGAGAACTCCCAGATGGTATTATACACCACGTCAGATGGCAGTTTTCTGGTGACACTGGTACAGCTTAGTCTGTTGACCGGAGATCGTCATAGAGTCTTGTGTGTCTCCCACTGTGCTTTGATTTCCATCCTACCACGGCTCTACTGAGTCGTGCAAACAGGTGGTTTTTGGGTACAGTCCTGATTCACATGGAGGCAATGAGCGATAGGAGGGGATTCGTCTCTCCCGGTATTGGGGGTTGATGTTACGCTATGCTCGACTGGCCATAACTGGAAATCCCTGATCAGGGTTGCAGTGATTTGCTGGTAAGAGTTATCAGTAGTTTCACGCTTGTTATGGATCTTACATCGGCATGACTTATCAAGCTACCGGGGTCTGACGTTTACCACCCCTAGGCGAGATATACGACATATCAGACGAACAGACCGGACTGTGCGGTAAGTGTTACTGATTGGATTCGCAGGAGTGTGAGCAGGCTTGCTCGTTGATCTTCTGATCGCTCAATACCCGGATGGCCGTTACGTTTAGCAGACCGCCTGCGGCTTGTGGGTGATTGATATGATCACCACCTACTGCCGGCGTATTGACGAGTCTTTAGAGTCCTACACAGAGGTTTCCTAGTTCAAGCGAAACGAAATAGGAGCGCATATGAGATATGTGCGGGACCGAGAATAATACCAGTATGTGATACTGTATTCTATTCTCGCGATTTGTATTATCAGTCGGTTATATGAGATATAGCCGGGTTACCGAATCAAGTGTTGATTCGATATATTGATACACTAGATATTAGTCGGTTATATGCGATATGACCGGATCGTTAAATCAAGTGTTGATTTAATGTATAATTATATATTTGATATATTACTTTACATTAACTAGTATTTGTTCACTTAAGATTGACTTTCTCACTTTATGTGCACAAGTTGTATATATGATATATGTTTGTACACTAGCTTGTATCATGATTGATGATACATGCAAACTTGGGTGTATATATGACTTACACCATATTTAAGATAATGGTTTAGGTTTTTATTTATTTTGGTAAAACAAAATGGTGGTTTTCTTTGTCTTGGCTTGAAGCTTCATGAAGTTTTTAAGCATCTTTGACAAAGTCCACTCATTTTGTTTTGCATAAGATTTTCATTAACCAAACCATTATCTCAAACTATGGTTTAGTCTCTACAAAGGTAAACTCACCCATGGTTGCATTATGATAGACTTCACTTGATTATTCTTTTTACATAATTCATTTTTATTCTTATTCTTTTCTTTCTTTCTTCTTCAAGAAGAAGAAATGCTTGCTAGAAATTTTCAAGTGAAGAAATAGAGTGAGAAATCCAAATCCAAAGTGAACCCACTTCCTATTTTATCATCCTCTACTACTTGCCATTTAGTTTAGGGTGTTCTCTTCACAAAGTTCTTGACCTAGTGAAGATGGAGCTTGAGTTTGAGTCTCTTCGACGTAGATCATCTTCGGCCTCGAAGTCAACGACCTAGCCCGTTCATTTCTCCGAGGAAACCATCGCTAGAGTCCGGGATCACGATGATCGCAGCGAAGGGACGTCAACACGGAGCTTTAGAAGTGAAGGACCGGATCTACAAAGGTTGTAATCTCTTTCACTTAGTGTTAAGTTGTTATAGTTTTCGCATAATCTCTAGTATACGATCTTGGTTAGGGTTGTTCGGCACGTCTAATTTTTGAATCGATCATGGTTGATGCCTTGTAGAACCTTGTGACAGTGCCTAGCAACCCTACAGTGGTATCAGAACCAAGCTAGAGCTTTAGGCGAAATCTAGACGAAGTTTAAAGTCCGATCGAACCCGGAAACCCCGACACGAACCCTTCTCTGGACATTTTCTAAAAAAGTGATTTTTTCTGAATTAAAATTGCTCAGAAAATTAAGCAGGAAAAATTAAGAATTACTGTGAAGTACGGACCACTAATGCTTTTATATGACCGCGGAACCGCGGCCAAACCTAGGGTTTGGCGGCGGTTCCGCGTCCAAAATTATGACTTAGTCCCTCATACTTCATATATTTATTCTTAGGTCCTTTCTTGTCATTTTTTTTCTGGGAATTTTTAATTCCACTCAAGTGTTGAGTTTTCTAGGTTTGTATTGGGGACTCGTTAATTCGATCGGATAATTTAACTTCGTTTAGTTGTTCCGGGTAATTTTAGAACGTGTTAAAAAGTTCGAACGGATATCAATAACTCACTTTTTCCCCTGCCGGAAAATTTCCAAGTGTTGGATTTTTCCGTAGTTTAAGAACGTTCTAAGTCGTGCAAGTAACGCGATGGACCCTCTAGAAGACAACAAACCTTAACTCGATTATGTGACCGTCTTGAACTGCCTTTTGAACCTTAGGGTTTGGGGCAGTACGGCGTTGCCACATGTGAGGCGTTGGCTTGACCCTTATATGGCTGGACCATTGGTACTGTGGCATGTGATGGATGTTTTTAAACTCCCCTCAAGTGTTGAGAACTGTTTGGGAAAACTTGGGTGTTTGATTATTCGATCGGAAAGTTTAATATTGTCTATTTATCAGGAATGTGATACAATATTTGGAATCCACATGTAGTTATGAGATAACTAATTTGAATGTTATAAATCTAGCACTTTAGTCTCATTTGATCGGTTGCCACAGGATTTTGATGTGATCAAAAGTCCGTCGCAATCACGTAGCGTACGCGGATACTCGCCGGTAAACTTAATAGACAGCCACGCCCCATAGCCCCGACCAAGTGACTGTAGGAGAACTCCGTCGCCAAAAGCATCCATTCGGGTGCTCGCGGCAGCGGTGTTCCGCCTTAGTGCACTTCGTCGACGGCATCCGGGGGGTGCGGCCATCTACTAAAATTTGCGACGAGCATTCGATCAGGATGTCGGGAATCTTGTTGAATTGCCCGACTGATTATTGAAAAGTGTTTTCGATAATGAGACTAAAATGCGGGGTTTATAATTGTTAGGCATGCGATGTCTAAGAAATTCATTTGGTTAGGCATGCGATGTCTAAGGAGGTTGCGGATTCCAACTGTTGTAGTTTTACGCTTTCTTTTCTGCGACCGTAAGTGTAATATGTAGTGTATCGCCTGTTTCGTTGCTATACATCAACGACAATTGGGATACGCATATTTACTTACGTTGATGATATGCGATGTTATGAGTTGCTGGATATGTTATATTGGATCGTCGTGTTTGAATAGCCGGGTTTTTTTATGTGAGATGAGGGTTTTTCTTTTTCATTCATGTAAAATTCATTGTATGTAATATTCTTTTATTGGGGCACTTCCGGGCTGAGGATGATGTCACCATTGTATATTATTTACTTTTCCGCATTAGGATAGACCCAAGGCGGGGAGCACAAGTAACCGGGTTCTAGGGTCCAGTGGGAGACTATCTCGAGGAGTCGAGTCCGGGTCTTCTAACTCTAGAATTGGTAGGGTTGCTTGCCGCTCTCGTAGGGGTCTAGGGGTGTGGGATTGGCTATTCATCACGACCGTGGAATCCGTGTTTTATACAGGCTCAAAATAAAATACGGACGTCCTAGTATATCCAATATTTCATATGTTGTTTTCTGCTGCGTTATCTGTGATGTGATCATGTGATATGTTCAGATAGATACTGTGTATAGTATATATGATATATTATATAGACGTTGCTTATGTTTTACACCCGCGCTAGCCCTGCCCCGCTCTGCCGTTAGTTACCTAACCTAACGGTGCAGACGGGACATCGAGGCGAATGCGGATGGCATAAGTGTACGTTGTATTTATCTGTGATGTTTAGGTGACTTAAATGATGGGACATTCATTAATGAGATTAATGAAAGAAAATAAACCTAAAAGATGTTGTGGAATCGAATTTCAAAAATTAGACAGCTCTAGTTGTTGCTTTGCATAGCGGTGTTCCTTGAAGAACATCCAGCATCTTATTTGATAAGGAAAGAGCCGAGATCCCTTCACCGGGAGTGACCTCTTTAGCAATAACTAGCAGATGCTATAACTTTCGGTTTGTTTTTTGATTGCTTTTATAGTTCTTGCTTTGCATAGTGGTATTGTGAATATCCTGCACTTCATTCGACGAGGAAAGAGCCGAGATCCGTTCACCGGGAGTGACCTCTTTAGCGAAACTAGCAAAAGCCTAAAAAACACTCCATTTAAAACCATTTGATTCCGCAACGAGATCAAGTTCAAAGCGTTAAAGGTTTTCTTAAAAACCATCCGCAACCCTCCGTCATTTTAGGAAGTAGAGTACTTAGTATTCATGCTGTGTTTGTTGACCATAGTCAAGGCACAGTGTACGGTAGCTAAGTGATATCTTCCTACACAGCATATGATGCGATTAGTTAGGACAGTCATGTGACTTTGTTGACCTTAGTTAAGGGTCATGTGGGTGGGTCTTAATTAATCACGAAATGACGGGTAGAGCTTGACTAGTGCTTATGATTTGTTGACCATAGTTAAGGTCATAAGTGCTAGGGGTAAAAACCTTTATCGGGAGTTTCAAGTGTTGAAATTTGCAATGAGATTGCATACCTTCTATAAGATAGTTGGATCCCGATACCCACTGCGAGTAATTGTTACTCCTGGGAGAGTTTTGCACTTTACAATTAGCCGATCAAGTAGGTGTCTAGAAAGGTGTCAACGGGGTTACGCCCCTGG
Organism: Agapanthus africanus; assembly: GCA_030015575.1. Classification (NCBI taxonomy): domain Eukaryota; kingdom Viridiplantae; phylum Streptophyta; class Magnoliopsida; order Asparagales; family Amaryllidaceae; genus Agapanthus; species Agapanthus africanus. The sequence goes on from CM057342.1 coordinate 319,770,521, forward strand.
AAAAATGAGGTTTATTTTAATTAGATCCGTGCGAAAGCACGGGAAACCTCTCTCAAAGTACCGGCACTGGCCTGGCTGAAAGATTGGCGAACTTGTAGAGTGTAATTAATCCCGGCTAGTCTTTCCTTTTAGTGTTTGAAGGAAGATTTGATAGAAACAGTGGGAGCCATCCTGATTAGATAAAATTTATAACCAATCTAATCTTGCAAGAGCGCACGCAGAGTGTTTCTTCTCTCTCTCCAGGTAGCGACCATGTCACGCCTTAATCAAGATAATAATATGGATGTATTGACCGAACCCGCTTGTTATACTGAGCTGGGGAACGTTGGTCCCGCTCCAACTTATAATTGTTATAAGACCGAGCAGGAAATAGGAGAATACCAGGATTCCCATGCCGCCCATACGAAGAAAATGCATGCTGATGCATCTCCTTCGAGTGTGTTCATTACATAGAACTGTTTCTCAATATCCTTTACGTCCTGGGTATGAGATACCGGATCAGGATCCCAAATATGTAATCTGTTACATGGGCTATAGGTAGGTAGAGAACTGAGAACGGGTGATAAATTTCAAGAGTTGAAAACGGTGCAATTGTTGCAGCCAGAGTGTTGGCAGTGATCATCCTGTATTACTGAATACATTGATTCTGAACGAATGTTATTAGATACTGAACCTGACATACAACATCATATCAGTCTCTTTATTTATTAAAGAAATGATATAATTTTGTATTGTTGGATAATGATTTGAATATTTCCTATATCAAGAGTTGATCGGTTTCAGGCACGTTATCTAAAAGCATATACGTTCTAAATCAAACCACAGTTCCTAAAGCCGATCTCCCGGTATTAGGAGTTGATATCGCGCTGTGTCAGAGAGCCATTACGCAAAGTCCCTGGCCAGGGCAAGCGAGATTTACTGGTAGGTTCCAGTTGTTTCTCAGGGTGTAATGGGCTACGCTCCGACACGACTTATACCGCTATTAGGGGACTGACGCTTGCCGTCCCTTAGGCCCGATATGCGATAGTCTTAGACGAACAGACCGGACTGTACGGAGATTGTCACATCAGGCTCAGTAGGAGTTCGGATGGGTTTCCTCATCGGCCTTCTTATCGACATCTACCTGGGGACCGTTACGTACAGCTAGTGCCGCTTGCGGTCTGTGGTTAAACCCACTGCCAGCGTAGTAGTCGAGTCTTTAGAGTCCCATACAGAGAGTTTACCTACTCCAGACGAAACGATATAGAGGTCGTATGGTTTTACGACAAGGGTTCGGACGCATACGTGTGTTTACGCACGTACGACATTCGGACAGTTTTTACTAGCCGGCTTTGGTTTAAGCCAGATTCTAGTATCGGATTATTGGATTTAAACAGTCTAAAGTTTTTCCGTGTTTTCACGGATAGGAGGGGCGTTCTCGTAATTTCGCGGGAAGCTTCTAGAAGGATGGTGACTTGAGGGTTTAGGTGGCATTTGCATTTATTGTTTTAATGACTCATTTGTGTGATTCATCCATGGAGTTAATGCATCATTTATTGATCTAATGACTTATGAAATGAATCACTCATATGAATAAATGAAGCATGGTTAAATGATTTTATATTTTTATTTCATAAAAGATAATGCTTCATATATTCAAATGAGTTCATTATCTCTTCTCATTCTCATGCTCACCTTCTCTCTCCTCAAACTCACTCTCTCTTCAAACCCTAATCCTACCACTCATGTGTTGAGACCAAGGATTAGAATAGACTAATTAATCCATAACCCTTCTCTATATCATCTAGGTACTTTGATTAGCAACTAATGAAACCTAGTTACCTCAAGTTTAGAGGTGAAGCTTGGAGTAAAGCTCTCGGGTGGATCATCTACTACATAGAGAAGGCCGGAGAGGAGGTGGAGAACGAAAAGACGAAGGACCCGGTTAATTAGGTATAATCACTTCTCATAGTAGTTAACAACTTCTATGTTTCATGTTAGTTATCGTTTAGCAAAGATTCTTCGGTTAGTCGATGTTTACGCAAAGAACAAGATCGTTTTTCATATTTCCGCCTCCCCGCAACTCGTGGGGTGTAGTACATCGACTTACAGTGGTATCAGAGCCTCGTTAAACAATAATTAACTTATTAGCAAACTCGTATGAATTTCGAACGCAAAACGAACCGAAAAAGACATCGATATCACTAAGTTTCTGTCGAATTTAAAACAGGCTCTAAAATTTTTTCAGGGACCTGCAGAATAACCTACAGAGAAATATAAGAACACTGAAAAAAATTGGGTTCATGAATCGGCCAAACAGCCGCGGAACCGCGGCCGATACCATCGACCCGCGGCCGAGTTGGAGCCGATTCAGCCCAAGTTTTTCCAGTGGCTCTTCTGTGATGTTTTTGTCTTTTCTGGAATGTTTATTTTCTGCTCAAGTCTCAGGTGCACAGAGAAGTTTTGGAGTAGAATCTGATGTGTTTGCTCGATCGAAATTATACGATGTTTGCTAATATGATTATATCTATGAACTGTTTAATGTGTTCGTAAACCTCCCCTAACTGCTAGTATGTCGGTTGGCAGGGGGTTGCACATTTCTGTAATGGATGTTACTGTTTGTGGTTATGAACTGTATTGGATTGTTGTGATGATTAGGCGGGGTTTGTGATGGGTTATATTCATTCATTCAATGTAATTGTAATATGTTGTAATATTATTTTGCGGGGCACATCCAGGTTGCGGTTGTAGCCACCGTTGTATTATTTCATTTTACTGTTTTTGCTTCTAGGATAGACCCAAGATGGGGTGCACAAACTACCGTGTACTTTGAAGTGTTTAGTGGTCTACTCACGTTGTTGAGGGAGACCGCTTCACTTCGGGTACTTGGCGGACAGTTTGCCGTACCCGTAGGGGTCTAGGGTGGGGTAATGGCTATTCATCACAACTGTGTAATCCGTATTTCGTTGCAAGCTCAAAAAGAAACGCGGATTGCTTGCATATTCAATAATGTTCATCTGTGATCTGGAATACCTATTATTGCGTCTGACGAATGTACAATATCTATATATGATAGCTATTTAGACGTCACTTATGTTTTACACCCGCGCTAGCCCAGCCCCCGCTCTGCCGTTAGTTAAGTAACCTAACGGGTGATGACGGGAACCAGTGGCGAATGCGGATGGCATAAGAGGACGTTGTATTTTCGTTGTTTTCTGCAACGATAGGTTAATAATGGGACGCATTATTATTAATGCAAAGAAAATAAACCAAAGTTGAATCGTTGGAACAATTTAAAAGAAACCACTCGGTTATTTTAAAACAGAGGATATTTTTAATTGCGGAGCTTTAACCACTCCTTTTAAAAAAGCTATCAGGTTCCTTCAGTCATATCAAGTTCACTACGTTCACGGTTTCGCCAAAACCATTCGTAGCCCTCCGTCATTTCATTTGGATATTCAGTAGTATTCAAGCTATGTATTTTGACCTAACGCCAAGGCATAGTGTTTGGTAGCTGCTGGGTATTCATTTGTTGCATAGATAGATGAGTTAGTTTAGGACAGTCGTATTATCATTTTGGCCGAACGTCAAGGATATGTACGGAAGGGTTCAAATTAACAAGATAATGATGGGTAGAACTTGACATGTGACTTATGACATTTTGACCTAACGCCAAGGTCATAAGAGCATGGGGCAAAAATTTATATCGGGAATTTCTAAAGAAACTGTAATTTGCAAAGAGATGCATACCATTTGGAGTTTGATGAATGTTGGTAGGATTCCTTCAACATTATCATACGATGATATTTGGATCCCGATCCTACTGTGAGTATATGCTACTCATCAGGAGATTCGTCACTTAACGATCAATGCTATAAACCAAGTAGGTGTCGAGAAAGGTGTTAGCGGGGCTACGCCCCCACAGAAAAGAGGTTATTTAATTAAGGAACTTCGCGAAAGCGTTGGAAAATCTCCCTCGAAGTACCGACACCGGTCTGGCTGAACGGTTAAGCAAGTATTGTACAGTGAGAATAGTCCTGGCTAATTCTTCTTTTATGGTTTGAGGAAGGATTCGAGAAACAGTGGGAGCCATCCAGTTTAGATAAATTAAAAACCACTCTAAACTTGCAAGAGCATCATGCTAAAGTGTTTCTTCTCTTTCTCCTACTTGCAGCGACCCTGAAAATGACTGGACTTAAATTACTTTTAGCGAAAAATATACTGACAGGGCCAAATTATAAAGATTGGCTGCGGAATGTCAAAATGGTTTTGACCTATGACAAATTGGGGTATGTCCTCACCGCTAAGGCACCTGCAGTTCCAGGTCCCAAATCCAGCAATGCGGATAAGGAAATCCGCAAAACCTGGAAGTATGATTGCGCGAAGGCCAAGTGCATCGTGCTTGCCTCGATGAACAATGAACATCAGAGGAGGCACGAGGATATGGATCTTGATGCCATATTTCTCCATACAAAGGAACTTTATGGAGAGCAATCTCGTATAACAAGATACGAGACCTCAAAGAACTTGTTTCGAGTGAGGTTGGCCGTCGGATCATCGGTAGGAGAACATGTCCTAAAGATGATTGGCTATATAGAAGAGCTCACAGACCTTGGGACGACTTTGGATAATGAGCTCTATACAGACCTGATTCTCCAGTCCCTTCCTTCCACCTACGCCCAGTTTATTCTGAATTTCAACATTCAAAGAAAAGAAGTTGAACTTTCAGAACTCCTTAACATGTTGAGGAGTGCAGATGGCACCTTGCAGAAGGCAAGGGAAACATTCGCTATGTTTGTTAGCGGTGCTTCTTCTTCCGGGTCCAAGGCTAGGGCCAAAGGAAAGAAGAAGAAGGCCGCCACCAAACCTAGAGGAGGTGTTAGTAAGGTGGGAGCGAAGGGAAAGAAAAAGTTTGCGGTACCAGTAGTGGCCCAGGATAAGTGCTTCCATTGTCATAGGAAAGGGCACTGGAAGAAAGACTGCAAGGCGTGGAACGCCAAAAACCAGGAACCGAAGCAAGCTGTGGCTTCGACTTCAGATGTGTTTGTAATTGAGAATTGTCTGTCAATCAACTCTACTTCCTGGGTATTGGATACCGGATCAGGATCTCATATATGCAATTCATTGCAGGCACTGAGAAACCGTAGAGTGCCGAAGGATGGTGATATGACCTTGATGGTTGTTAACGGAGCTAACGTGGGAGCTGTGTCCGTAGGGGATTATCACCTGGGATTGACGGGTGGACACATTTTGGTTTTACATAACTTTTTTGTGTACCTAGCTTAACGTGTAATATCATATCAGTTTCCTTGTTATCAAATAAAGGTTATGATTTCACATTTGTAAGTGATGTTAACATCCACCTTAATCATAGTTTGATTGGGTCCGGTACACTGGATAACGGTATATATGTTTTAAACCAACTCCAGATTTTCAATGTCCAGAACACAATAAAAAGAAAGTCTCCAGATTTAAATAAGGCTTTCTTATGGCATTGTAGACTAGGTCACATCAATGAGATAAGGTTAACTAAGTTACATAAAGAACGATATTTGGACTCGTTCGAACATCAAACTTATGCCACTTGTCAATCATGTCTCAAAGGAAAGATGACAAAGACTCCATTCACTGGACATGGAGTAAGAGCGAGCGAGCTCTTAGGATTCATACACAGCGATGTATGTGGTCCAATGTCTATTCATGCAAGAGGTGGTTTTTCCTATTTCATTACTTTTACGGATGATTACTTAAGGTACGGATTCATTTATCTGATGAAACATAAATCCGAGGCTTTTGAGAAATTCCAAGAGTATAAGAATGAAGTAGAAAATCAAACCGGCAAAAGTATCAAGACACCGAGATCTGATCTGGTGGTAAATACTTAAGTGCCGAGTTCCTAGGTTACCTAAAAGAGAAAGGAATTCTCTCTCAGCTTACTCCTCCATACACTCCACAGCATAACGGTGTATCGGAGAGACGGAATCGAACCCTATTGGATATGGTACGTTTCATGATGAGTAATGCTGAGTTACCGCGATCTTTCTGGGGTTATGCGCTAGAATCAGCGGCATATCTTTTGACTATAGTTCCTACCAAGACTGTGCCTACCACGCCATATCAGATGTGGAGTGGGAAGAAACCCTATCTTCAGTATCTGAAGATATGGAGATGTCCAGCTTTTGTTAAAAAGCAGCATATGGACAAGCTCGAGGCACGATCAGTATTGTGTAAGTTTGTGGGATATCCAAAGAACTCCAGGGGGTATCTATTCTATTACGCAGAGGAACAAAAGATTTTTGTTTCTCGTAATGCCCATTTTCTAGAACAGTAGTTTTTAGAAAAGGAAACAAGTGGGAGCGAAATAGAACTGGAAGAAATTCTAGAACCATAAACTACTACTGAAAGTTTGGTAGAACCAGTAGTTCAAGAAGAACAGGACATTCCCGCACCCCTCCGTAGGAGTAGTAGGCCGTCTCATCCACCTGAGAGATACTACGGTTTTCTCATAGATGGGGATAGAGAGGATTGCATCATTGATGATGATGAACCTACTAGCTTCGAGCAGGCCATCCAGAGCGGCGACTTGGTACGATGGCTAGATGCAATACGGACCGAGATGGAGTCCATGTACACTAACAAAGTATGGACTTTGGACTTTGCTCCAGATGAGGTAAAACCCATAGGATGCAAATGGATCTTCAAGAAAAAGATTGGTGTAGATGGACAGGTGGAAACCTATAAGGCTAGACTTGTTGCAAAGGGTTTTCGTCAAAGACCTGGTTTGGACTATGACGAAACTTTTTCTCCAGTGGCTATGCTCAAATCCATTCGGGTCCTTCTTGTTATTGCTGCCTTCCATGATTATGAAATCTGGCAGATGGACGTAAAGACGGTTTTTCTGAATGGTAATTTAGAAGAGTGCGTCTATATGGATCAGCCAGAAGGTTTCAATCAGAGTGGGAGCAACGGGAAAGTATGCAAGTTGCTTAAGTCCATTTATGGACTAAAGCAGGCATCGCGGAGTTGGAACATCTGTTTTGATGAAACGGTCAAAAAATATGACTTTATCAAAAATCCAGATGAAACATGTATATATAGTAAAGTTGTAGCACGAACTGTCGTATTCCTCATCTTGTACGTGGATGACATTCTATTGATAGGAAATAACATTCCTATGCTACAATCTGTCAAAGGATTCTTGTCACACAGGTTCTCCATGAAAGATCTGGGTGATGCCTCTTACATTCTAGGGATCCGGATCTATCGTGATAGATCCAAGAGAATATTGGGACTTTCGCAGTCCAGGTATATCAACACTATACTGAAAAGATTCAGTATGGAAGATTCTAAGCACGGTAATCTACCGGCTTGTCACGGAATCACCCTATCCAAAGAGATGTCTCCCAAGACTGATTTGGAAAGGGATCGCATATCGATTATACCCTACGCTTCTGCGGTAGGCTCTATAATGTATGCGATGTTGTGCACCAGACCAGATGTAGCTTACGCACTGAGCGTGGTAAGCAGGTATTAGTCTGACCAGGAGAGAAGCACTGGATAGCAGTAACGAACATTCTCAAGTACCTGAGAAGGACTAAGGAGATGTTCTTAGTTTACGGCGGAAAAGACCTCAAGATGGAGGCCTTTGCTTATTCCGGCTTCCAAAGTGATAAGGACGATTCCAAGTCCATGTTAGGTTATGTCTTTACCCTCAATGGAGGGGCGGTGTGCTGGAAGAGTTCCAAGCAGGACACCGTTGCTGACTCGACGATGGAAGCGGAGTATATTGTTGCTTGCGATGCCGCAAAAGAAGCGGTCTGGATGAAGAAGTTCCTAACAGAACTTCAGGTGGTTCCTACCATTGTTGATCCAATACCTCTGTATTGCGACAACAACGGAGCTATAGTTTTAGCGAAGGAACCAAGGTCCCATCAGAAGTCCAGACACATCTTAAAGCGGTATCACCTGATCAGGGAGATCATAGATCGCCGGGAGATCGAGGTCCGGAGAGTTGCTACTGAAGAGAACATTGCTGATCCATTCACAAAGGCCCTACCTCAGATTCAGTTCGAGAGGTTACTCGAGATCATCGGTCTTCGATATGCCAGTACATGGCCCTAGTGCAAGTGGGAGATTGTTAGTGTATATGCCCTAGGGGCCATTATTGTATCATACTAGTTTGTATATTACTTAATGGAAGCTTGGGATATTCACAGTTATATAACAGTTTTGCTAAACATGGTAGTATGCTACTTTGTTTTTCTATCTTAATATGTGAGTATACGTATTGATAGAGCCCTTAGGATCTTGCTTGACTACCAGCGTTGTGATGGCAGTCACACTAGTGGGGGCTGGGTAGTCTACAAGCATATCCTTTTCCAGGTCCCTAGTCGTAGGATTATCGAGACAGGACATCGATACTCCGAAGTAGACTAGTGTGTACGCTTCTCATCCCAGTTGGGGAGATGGTCTGTCCCACAGCCATCAGTACGTCGTACTGGAGATAGCATACATGTGCTCGTTGGGTTACGGGTACACCGGACAGGACTCGCGGGGAACTGTTGGTTATTATACCCGTCGTCAGTTAACAGTTCCCAGGTGACATGAGTACAGCATAGTCCGCAGACTTGACACTGCTACTTCGTCTCGAGTGTGTCCCACTGTTCTTAGATTGCTACCCTACTACGGCTCAAAGGAGTCGTGCAAACAGGTAGCAGTTGGGTGCAGTCCCGAGCACTTGGAGGCAGTGGCGGTTAGACAGGACTCGTCTCTCCCGGTATTGGGAGTTGATATCGCGCTGTGTCAGAGAGCCATTACGCAAAGTCCCTGGGCAGGGCAAGCGAGATTTACTGGTAGGTTCCAGTTGTTTCTCAGGGTGTAATGGGCTACGCTCCGACACGATTTATACCGCTATTAGGGGACTGACGCTTGCCGCCCCCCTAGGCCCGATATCTGATAGTCTTAGACGAACAGACCGGACTGTACGGAGATTGTCACATTAGGCTCAGTAGGAGTTCGGATGGGTTTCCTCATCGGCCTTCTTATCGACATCTACCTGGGGACCGTTACGTACAGCTAGTGCCGCTTGCGGTCTGTGGTTAAATCCACTGCCAGCGTAGTAGTCGAGTATTTAGAGTCCCACACAGAGAGTTTACCTACTCCAGGCGAAACGATATAGAGGTCGTATGGTTTTACGACAAGGGTTCGGACGCATATGTGTGTTTACGCACGTACGACATTCGGACAGTTTTTACTAGCCGGCTTTGGTTTAAGCCAGATTCTAGTATCGGATTATTGGATTTAAACAGTCTAAAGTTTTTCCGTGTTTTCACGGATAGGAGGGGCGTTCTCGTAATTTCGCGGGAAGCTTCTAGAAGGATGGTGACTTGAGGGTTTATGTGGCATTTGCATTTATTGTTTTAATGACTCATTTGTGTGATTCATCTATGGAGTTAATGCATCATTTATTGATCTAATGACTCATGAGATGAATCACTCATATGAATAAATGAAGCATGGTTGTTAAATGATTTTATATTTTTATTTCATAAAAGATAATGTTTCATATATTCAAATGAGTTCATTATCTCTTCTCATTCTTATGCTCACCTTCTCTCTCCTCAAACTCACTCTCTCTTCAAACCCTAATCCTACCACTCATGTGTTGAGACCAAGGATTAGAATAGACTAATTAATCCATAACCCTTCTCTATATCATCTAGGTACTTTGATTAGCAACTAAAGAAACCTAGTTACCTCAAGTTTAGAGGTAAAGCTGGGAGTAAAGCTCTCGGGTGGATCATCTACTACATAGAGAAGGCCGGAGAGGAGGTGGAGAACGATAAGACGAAGGACACGGTTCATTAGGTATAATCACTTCTCATAGTAGTTAACAACTTCTATGTTTCATGTTAGTTATCGTTTAGCAAAGATTCTTTGGTTAGTCGATGTTTACGCAAAGAACAAGATCGTTTTTCATATTTCCGCCTCCCCGCAACTCGTGGGGTGTAGTACATCGACTTACACTTGTGCATGGAATTCTCGGACTATTCTAAAGGAGAATGAGATTCTCTCTCAGCATTACTCCTCCGTATACACCACAGCACAACGGTGTATCGGGGTGTAGCAATCGCACCCTATGTGATATGGTGCGCTCTATGATGAGTATTACTGAGTTACCTGTTTCCTTTTGAGGGTTATGCACTTGAGAAGCTGCATACCTATTGAATTGAGTTCGAATCAAATCAATGCCTACCACTCCATATGAGATATGGTATGGGAAGAGCCCATCTCTTAAGCAAGTTAAGATTTGGGGTTGTCCGGCCTATGTCAAAAGCAAAATCCGGACAAGATCGAGGCAAGCTCAGTTCTGTAGAACTAGAAGGAGTTCCAGCTATAGCTATACAAACTATAGCTGATGATTTGATAGAACTAAAGGATTCAATAGTCGCCGACGAACCTCAGCCTCTCCGTCAATCTAGCAGGGTTCCTCACCTGCCTGATAGATACTTCGGTTTCTCGATGACAGTGGGAGCGAGGATTACATCATGAGATGATGACCCAACTAGTTTCGAGCAGGCCATCAAAAGTAGGGACTCTGTAAGAATGGCTGGATGCTTAGCGATCTGAGATGGAATCCATGTACACCAACAAAGTATGGACTTTGGCTGCTATATCTGAAGGGTTAAATCCCCATCAGGAGCAAGTATATCTTGAGAAGATTACTTAGTGTAGATGGAAAAGTTGAGACTTTCAAACCTAGACTTGTTAAAGATTTTCGTCATCGACCAGGCGTGGATAATGATGAAACCTTTTCCAGTGGCTATGCTTAAGTCCATCCGGATCCTACTTGCCATTGCTACATACCATGACTACGATTCTGGTGGTTGGGTGTCATGACTGCTTTTCTAAATATTGATTTAGGAGAGAGCGTCTATAAGAACACAGCCAGATGGCTTCGTAAATAGTGGGAGCAGCGGAAACGTGTGCAAGATGCTATGTGTGATAAAGCAGGCATCGCGGAGTTGGAACATCTGTTTTGATGTGGTAGTCAAAGAGTTTGACTTCATCAAAATGGTAGATGAACCTTGTATATACAAAAAGGTAGTAGAGAGTAAGGTGGTCATTCTCGTATTGTACGTGGACAACATACTCTTGATAGGAAAAGAGTTTTCTATGCTACGCACGGTCAATCTCCTCTTATCACAAGTATTCTCCAAATAGGATAAAGGTGATACCTCATAAATCCAGGGTTTTGGATCTATGAGATAGATCAAAATGGATGTTAGGATTCTTACTAGGTATAGTGAGATCGTATCAATCGATCCTAGCGAGAATCGCTGGATAGCTTCCAGGGAGATAAGCAAGACTGAATGTCAGTCACAGGCATTGTCTTTACCCTCAGTGGAGGGACGGTATGTTGGAAGAGTTCCAAGTCAGATACCGTGACAGACTAGACGATAAAGGCTGGTGGCATCGCTATCAACCATACTACTAAAGAGGCAGTTTGTGTGTATATTAGTTCATGAGATGAACTAGGTTCCTACCATTGTATGACAATGGTGTTGAGGCTTTGGCCCAGGAACCCCGGTCCCATCAGTGACCCAGACATATTCCAGGACAGTATCACCTGATCATGGAGATAGTAGATCTCCAGGGTGATCGAGGTTAGGAGAGTAGACTCAGAGGACAACACGGCGGATCCACTCACAAAGGCCTTTTCCCAGAGAGAGACTTTTATTGGATGGTTGAGTATGAGATACTGCAACCACTGCTACAGATGGCCCTAGTGCAAGTGGGAGATTGTTAGTTATATGTATGCCCTAAAGGCCATTACTGTATATGAGATGTATATTGTGGTGGATGCTGAGACATATATAGGTAGGACTTTCTTGCTCGACATGATAGTACGCTATCTGGTTGCTCTTTATCTTAACATGTATACTTACTGTCTCTCTATTACATGTTGATAAAGCCCTTAGGATGTGTACTCGACTTGCAGGACTATGATGCAGATCATACTAGTGGGGCCTGGGTAGTCCATGAGTACATCCTTCAATGTTCCTAGTCGTGGGGATATTGAGACGGGGCATCGATATTCCAGAGTAGACTAGCGTATATCTTCTCGACCCATATGATGGGCAATGGATGATCCCATATCCATTGGTGTTTGACATCAGAGATGGTATGCGGGTGCTCAGTGGAGACTGGGTACACTGAACGGACTCGCCGAGAACTCCCAGATGGTATTATACACCACGTCAGATGGCAGTTCTCTGATGACACTGGTACAGCTTAGTCTGTTGACCGGAGATCGTCATAGAGTCTTGTGTGTCTCCCACTGTGCTTTGATTTCCACCCTACCACGGCTCTACTGAGTCGTGCAAACAGGTGGTTTTTGGGTACAGTCCTGATTCACATGGAGGCAATGAGCGATAGGAGGGGATTCGTCTCTCCCGGTATTGGGGGTTGATGTTACGCTATGCTCGACTGGCCATAACTGGAAATCCCTGGCCACGGTTGCAGTGATTTGCTGGTAAGAGTTATCAGTAGTTTCACGCTTGTTATGAACCTTACATCGGCATGACTTATCAAGCTACTAGGGTCTGACGTTTACCACCCCTAGGCGAGATATGCGACATATCAGACGGACAGACCGGACTGTGCGGTAAGTGTTACTGATTGGATTCGCAGGAGTGTGAGCAGGCTTGCTCGTTGATCTTCTGATCGCTCAATACCCGGATGGCCGTTACGTTTAGCAGACCGCTTGCGGCTTGTGGGTGATTGATATGATCACCACCTACTGCCGGCGTATTGACGAGTCTTTAGAGTCCTACACAGAGGTTTCCTAGTTCAAGCGAAACGAAATAGGAGCGCATATGAGATATGTGCGCGACCGAGAATAATACCAGTATGTGATACTGTATTCTATTCTCGCGATTTGTATTATCAGTCGGTTATATGAGATATAGCCGGGTTACCGAATCAAGTGTTGATTCGATATATTGATACACTAGATATTAGTCGGTTATATGCGATATGACCGGATCGTTAAATCAAGTGTTGATTTAATGATTTAATGTATAATTATATATTTGATATATTACTTTACATTAACTAGTATTTGTTCACTTAAGATTGACTTTCTCACTTTATGTGCACAAGTTGTATATGTGATATATGTTTGTGCACTAGCTTGTATCATGATTGATGATACATGCAAACTTGGGTGTGTGTATGACTTACACCATATTTAAGATAATGGTTTAGGTTTTTATTTATTTTGGTAAAACAAAATGGTGGTTTTCTTTGTCTTGGCTTGAAGCTTCATGAAGCTTTTAAGCATTTTTGACAAAGTCCACTCATTTTTTTTGCATAAGAGTTTCATTAACCAAACCATTACCTCAAACTATGGTTTAGTCTCTACAAAGGTAAACTCACCCATGGTTGCATTATGATAGACTTCACTTGATTATTCTTTTTACATAATTCATTTTTATTCTTATTCTTTTCTTTCTTCTTCTTCTTCAAGAAGAAGAAAAGTTTACTAGAAATTTTCAAGTGAAGAAATAGAGTGAGAAATCCAAATCCAAAGTGAACTCACTTCCTATTTCATCATCCTCTACTACTTGCCATTTAGTTTAGGGTGTTCTTTTCACAAAGTTCTTGACCTAGTGAAGATGGAGCTTGAGTTTGAGTCTCCTCGACGTAGATCATCTTCGGCCTCGAAGTCAACGACCTAGCCCGTTCATTTCTCCGAGGAATCATCGCTAGAGTCCGGGATCACGATGATCGCAGCGAAGAGACGTCAACACGGAGCTTTAGAAGTGAAGGACCGGATCTACAAAGGTTGTAATCCCCTTCACTTAGTGTTAAGTTGGTTCACTTGCTTATAGTTTTCGCATAATCTCTAGTATACGATCTTGGTTAGGGTTGTTCGGCACGTCTAATTTTTGAATCGGGCATGGTTGATGCCTTGTAGAACCTTGTGACAGTGCCTAGCAACCCTACAAAGGCAATTATTGTAATCACAGACAGACGATTATAATGTTTGAGGGAGGACATATACGGGTATAACAGTTTTACTCGAAATAATAGTATTCTATCTGGTTTGACTTTTTCATCATGTATATGTATTATGTGGAATTACGGATTACTATGACATGTTGATAGAGCTTATAGGATGCATGCTTGACTATCAGAGTTATTGTGGCGATCACACTTGTGAGAATTAGATAGTCTATAAGCAAATCCTTAAATGTCTGTCGTTATGGGAATACCGACACTGGGCATCGATATTTCAGAGTAAACTAGTGTATACGTTTCTTGATCCCGACGATAGGTTATGAGTTACACTGGACGGACTCGCCGGGGAATATGCTAGATAATATTATACCTATTGTCAGATAACAGTTTTTTGGTGACATGAGTACAGCTTAGTCTGTCGATCCGAGATCGTCATTTGTCTCGTATGGTTCCCAATGCGCTTTGATTACTACCCTATCACGGCTCTACCGAGTCGTACAAACAGATTTTAGTTGGGTATAGTCCCGAGCTACATGGAGACAGTGAGCGGATCATCAGGAATTCATCTCTCCTGATATTGGGGGTAGATGTCTCCCTGTGCAGGGTAGCCATCACCAGAAACCTTTGGCCAAGGTGGACGATATTTACTGATTTGGATCAGTAGTTTCTCAGTGTGTGATGAGCTTCATACCGACACGACTTATCGCGTTATTAGGGGTCTGACTTTATCCACCCCTAGACCCGATATGCGATACTCTTAGACGAACAGACCAGACTGTACGGAGATTGTCGCTTTCAGGCTTAGTAGTGATACGAACGAGTTTGCTTGTCGACTTTCCTTTCGTTCAATACCTGGGTAGCCGTTACGTACAGTTAGTGTCGCTGACGTGCTTGTGGTTAAATCCACTGCCAGCGTATTGTTGAGTTTTTAGGCTTCCACATAGAGGGTTCCTCAGCTCAGGCGAAATGATATAGCGTACGTATTTTGATACGTATTTAGGTTCGATTAAAACACGTGTTTTTGTATACGTACTTTTAATCGGACGTTTTGTTAATACCAACTGGTTTGAAAGATAGCCACATTATCATATTTGGATAAAATGTGAGTTAGTATTATATATCTCTTTTTGTTATTCGTATTTTTATAGAATACAATATTTATACGAATACGGGTATTTGTATAAATACGGATATTCGTATCTTCATACGAATACGTGTGTGTATTTGTAGTATATACTTGTATTATTGTATTTACACACACACATATGTATATATATACTTGAAGTGGCACTTTTCTCCTCGTCTCTTCTTGAATAGTTTGGAATGGTGTGGATTTTTCTCTTCACAATTCCACCCATCCAAAACAATAAAAGAAAAGGAAGAAGAAAAAGCGAGGATGGATATTTTTTGGAACCATGCTTGATTTTTCCATCAGCATCCTTAGCTTCTTTTTCTTTCTTGAGCCTTGTTTATTGAGAAAGGATAAACAAAAAGAGAGAACGCTTAGAGATTAGCCACTGCTACATCCTAATGATCAATTCTTAGCAAGTTTTGATCACTAGTTGTTTCACTTTGTTATTTAATATGAAACTAGAGCCTAGTTTGGGTTTCTTCACGTGTATCATTTTCGACGAGTAAGACCGACTCCCAAGCTCGTTCCCGACAATCTAGGAGCGTAAGAAATGGTATAGAAGATGAAGGACATGACTATAAAGGTTGTATTTACTAAACTAGTAGTTAAAACTTCTAGTGTTTCTAGTTTAGTGTTTGGATTCGATTCTAGGTCGTAGAGTTCGTGCTCTTAATTTGAAAATTTTCGTTTTGTATTCCATCTTAGCAGCAAGTTAGCGGCACGAGCACGAGCGTCTACCAACAATAATATGAGGATGGAGGGAGGAGGGAGGATTGGGGTTAGATTAGGACCGGCGGTTTTTTCTTTTTTTGAAGAAGAAGCTAAGTTAGAGTTTTTGTGTGAGGAAGAAAAAGATGAAGATGATGATGACGACGACGACGGAAGGTGGCTCCGGCAGAGGGCGGCATTGGCGGTGATGATGACAGTGGATGGCAGGGGTTAGATTAGGGTTAATGCTAGGGTTAGGGTGAGTGGATGAAGAAGAGACATTTTAGGGGTTTTCACTTTTTTAATGATGTGGTAACTTTACTAGTTGTGCTGAAATGGCACCGTTGCGCTGATGTGGCGCTGTTAGTCATAGTAGTTGTTTAGCGATTACAATCTTTTGGGTAGTATCTTGCCAAACAGTGAAAGCTTTAGGAAGTTTTGTGAAAATAAGCCTAAATTAAATTTCCTTAGTCCTACACTTCGCATTGGCTCTTTTATTGTCCGAGTTAAATTATGTAATATATGTATCTATGATAAGTGTAGGGCATTAATTTAACATTAATCTGTGGTAGAATTGCTGTTTGATGTTGAGGTTGAGGTGCTCCTTAGGAAAATGTAGGACCGTGAGAATTATGTTTCCATCAGTTTACTTCTAATGCGTGAATTGTGCAAGGTAGACTTCTTTGGAACAATCAGTGTTGCGAATTTCACATAATAATTGGCCAGGCACTATGTTACCATAAATCGTTAAACTGCCAACGAATTGTGATTTGGAACGATCGTTCGCAATTCGAGAACATCAGCACTCCGGATAGGAAGAATCGCCGTTCCAATCAAAACTTGAGTTACATGGGGCATATAATCAGGTTTGTGTTAGATTATACTATAGAATATTATTTTTAGCAAAGAAATGAATTATATTTATGTATATTATACATAATTACACACACAAACATACAAACGGCCCAAAAACACTTCCTTTCTTAGAGGTATGCTTTCCATTCCTTATAAGCATATGGAAGAAGACTATTCTTATCATACTTCTTTCCACAACAAGTGGCGTTCCGTGTTTTTGGTTTTGTTTTGCTTACTGAAATGTTCCGTGTTGTAGGTAACATTGGTTAGGCACCAATTTATCAAATTTTATTGGCATATTTGCAGGAGGTTTCCTGTAACTTTGGCAAATTTAGTGGGTTTGAATATGCTGATCAAGGATGGATATGCTAATGTCACTGCAAATCTGAAGTTTTTTATTTCTGTAAGTCTCAACAGCATAAAATTATCATCCTTGCATCTGTTCTCCTTTTGTAGATTTAAGACTGTGCTAATGAAATGTTCATAAACTTCTACATCAATGAATTTTGATACATTTTTTCCGCTTCCTCCGTGTTTGCTACAAAATAATCCTCTATATGAATCTGGAATACAGCTAGAATGGTATGTTAGAATATGTTCCTGCTTATTATTTGGAGTTGGGAACCTCCAGACACTTAATATGACTCTTGTCAGTCAATTGAAAAGTGACTTTCAGTAGTCTAAAAATCACGAGATTGCAGGATTTATGGCCTTCAGGATCTCATCTTATACCACTCTTCTCCCACCTCCCATTTTACCCGCCTCTTCTTCCTCTGCTCAAGTGTTAACCTACAACTGCATGTAATGTCATCTTATACCACTCTTCTCCCACCTCCCATTTTACCCACCTCTTCTTCCTCTGCTTAAGTGTTAACCTACAACTGCATGTAATATCTCCTACTGCATATTCCAGATAGCATACAGGCGGTACATACAAATTTCAAACCAAGGTCTTGTATTTCTACCTTATTTTTTTAATATGGGAAAAGGTTACAATTTTTTTTACTGTAATTAGAGGAGCTATAGGAGAGTTGATAACTTGTGACAAGATCCATCACAAATATGAGAAACCAACCTACTAAGATTATTTTTCTCAGCTATAGGGGCGAGGGTAGGATACACAAATATTCCTTTCCCCAAACAGAAAGACAAAAGACTGAAAATTGAATTTCTGACCCTATGGCAAATCTATTGACATAACAGGCATGCTGAACTAATAATCAGCGTTGAGTTGCATTATTTGCTTTGCTGAAGTAACGAGTCACCAGAAAGCACAATTTCGAGTATCAAATCTTCAATTTTTTTAGTACATAAATTTTTTGTGGTCGACATGGAAAAAAAGCTTTATGGTGTTTCTTTAATCTTACCGAGTCTTTCTGATGTATCTTCCTTCTGCCTTGTTCATCTTATGTTCCTCTTATTTTACACTTCTACTCCATATTCCATAAGACCACAAACTTTGCATGTGAAGTATAATGTAAAACGTATGGCTTTCAGATAGCAATACAATTACCACAGATATTATGGTGTTTATTTAAGCCTGGCTTGAGCAGATTTACCACTGTCGGGTTGCTACCTTTCTAAGTGTACATTATTTTTCTTTTAACTTAACAAAAAGACTGATTATTTGCTTGCAACTGTTCTTGTTGAAGATAGAAAGCAAGTTTCTTCTTTCCACCAAATTGTCTGTGGAGGGACCTCTCCGATTAAAAGAAGAATATGTTGAAGGAATATTTGAAACACCCACTGTTAGCGAACAGGCTATTCCAGAACAGCTTAAGGGTGCAATAGGACAAGCAGCAGGTTATCTGCAACAACTTCCAACTCCTATAAAGGATTCCATTTCCAATGGACTGAAGATTCCACTTAGTAAGCAAATTCTGCTATATCCTTTTGTTACTTTTTCGTAGACCTATAAGAAATATTTTAAATTCACACTGTGTTTGGGCAACTGAATAAGAAGTGTGCAACTAAACTTTGATGCGTCTGTCATAAGAATTAATGCAGAGTTTTTTGTTACATTCGTCAGATTGTTTTGATTGCTGAATAATAGCATTGATCCCTGATGCATATACCTCTATAGTTTTGTGCTTGGAATCTTACTAGTGCTTGAGTGAGCGACCTTTATGAGTGAATTTCCCTTGATGATATTTCTGATTCTGACCCATGACAAACATTATGAAGCCGCCTTTTCAACTCACCATCTGGATTTGATCTGGAAGAGTACAGAACTGATTGAATTCTCATTATGGTTTATGAAGACTGACAATAACAACAAGCCTTCATCCCTAATTTTTGGGATTGGCTATAATAAGGCGTGACAAATGAAGTGACTCGAATCGAGCCGCCTCATGACTCACCTGATTCGCAAGTCAAGCGAGGCAAGCAGAACTCGCCTTGTTGGTTAAACGAGGCGATCTACAAAAGCCTCACCCAAGAACCTACTCGCCTTGCCGACTCGTCCAAGCGATTCGCGACACGAGGCCAGTCAGTTCCATGAGTTAGACAAGTCAACTCGCCTGGCTTTAATTTTAAAAAAAAATTTTAAAAATACATATAGATTTAAAATGAAAAATATAAGTAAACAATTTTCATTAATATTAATTGGATTACAATAAAAATTACATGTTAAATATTGGAGATACAAATTTATTATTTTCTTTACATTAGAGACCGAACCTATTGGGGCTGTATACGCATCCCTCCCAAATTTGGGTTTATACTTCTATAAAGAGAATCAGGTCTATATAGTTCTTATGCTCTTACCTCTTAGTTCTTTGTTCGGTGTTCCTCTCTACTCTTCGCCGTTGGTTGTGGTATCTTCGGTGTTTGACCCTATCCTTCCCGATCCTGAAAGCTCTCTCGGTAGATAATCCGAGTCTAAAGAGACATGCATCCGCTTTCCTACATGCAGCTGCTTTCCAATGTTGCGAGCAAATCATACACTCCATAGTGTCTTATGCCAAGATGTATTTTTTCTCGCTTAATATCCTGCCATCTGTACTAAAATCACTTTCCGACGATATTGTAGGCATCAGAATTGTTAGAAAATCACGATACAAATGTCAGTGGCTATTCCACCATGCTAAATATCAAAAACAAATAAACTATAATCTACATCTGATTCAGTTTGTAAATATATTGTTAATTCATTTAATGTTGATGACGAAGCCACAAGTCCTGTCTTTTTCGACTGTCGTATAAGTACAAAGTAAGAGTCAAGGCATATGAAGAGGTTTTGGTCGGTGCTCTAGTTATACCAGCAGAAGACCATGCAACATATTAATCAAACACTTCGGTTAATGCACGATTAACAATTGCAATATAAGCATCAACATCTAAAGCGTATCCAATGCATGTATGAAAAGCTTTTAAAAGAGCCTCCACACCTTCTAATTTAATCCTAAGGTCCATTACCAAACATAAACTACAAACAATTGAAATTTCAGAGTAATATTTTGAAATCTTCTCTAACACAATAAGTATCGCAGGTTGAAGTGCCTGATTACAACTTAAGTAGGAAAACATTGAGTTATATTATATAATTCAGAGATAATGTAAGAAGTGGGGTTATAAGTAGCATAAAAGCGTTCAGTTGCTAATTAACGTCATAAGAAATTCTTTGAAAAGTTCTGCAATCTCCCAATGCTCATCTGTCAAGTGGTTTTCTACGGGCATTTGCTCATTCCACATGCTACTAATAACCCCACTAGTTTTTGTTGCATAAACAAGCATGTCATGTGTACTATTCCATTTATTGGCCGCATCTTTTCTAAGAGATGGCTTTAATCCTGCAGACAAACATCTAGTTATATTCGGATTTCCTTTATGCAAAACGTTTAATAAACCTACATGCATATTTAATTGATTGAATATTAAAAGAACATACCTGATTTATCCGATACAAGATTTCGTTTATGGCAAGCACAACGAATATGAAAAAATTGGTCATTGTCAATTGGTTTGCATATTCTAATAAGTTCACCAACAATATTGTTGTTACTAGCATTGTCGAATGAAGTAAAATTTTTTATTTACACCGATGTTATTCTAAACCAGATCTAATTTCAGAAGATATATTAAATCCATTACGTGGGCATTGAAACTGCCCAAAAGCAATAATTCTTTTTCTGTGAAAACCAGTAAGAATCTATCTAATGCACAGTAACACAAATAAATGGAAGTTCTTTTCTATCTTTGCAACCATCAGAAATTAATGAAAGAACGTGTTTATCTGCCATAACAAATCTTGCCATTTTTTCAACATTTGCATCGTGATTATATTGAAAATACCTAAACCTTTCCTAGCCAAATCTATTTGTGATTGTGTGGAGGAAAAACCAGTCATGCTATCAGTGTATTTTTAAGTGTTTACGAAAGTACCGGTATCGATACTTTCTTTATGTTTGTATGCAACGCCACAATGTTTGCACACCACATGTCTCACCCCGTCAAATTTAAAATGATCATAAACATTACTATTAAATGTACGTTTCCTTGGTTGTTTAGAAGTGGGAGAGGGTGCTCCTGTTTCTAATTGTGTTTCAGAATCAGGATTTTCGAAATGTGTATCGGATGAAGAACCCTCCATAATTAATAAATGCTAATAAAAAACAAAATTATACCGATTTCCTAAATAACCGGAAGCGAAAAACAGTAGATGAGTAGATCAAAGTTAGTTGCAAACTTGTAGGAGAAATACCGAAATAGAATGTAGCAGAATTGCGGTGTCGAGCCGGTTAATTGAACTCAAGACTTTAAGAGTTGAGATTGGATAGGAATTTTTTTAGAGGTATGAATTTTGGTGTGAGATGAAATGAGTGAGGGGGTTTGTATTTATAGCATTCAAAATTATAGCTGTTACGAGAGTGGGGCAAGTCGATCGTTGCATTAGCAATTCGAGGGAGTTTTTGAGACGAGGCGAGGCGATTCGATCATAGAAATATAGCCATTAGACGAGTTGACTAGGTAAGTCGAATCGGATTCGACCGTTGGGATTCGTAATGGCTAGTCAAACAAGTTTAAATGTACCAATTCGTCGAGTTGGTGGAGTGAAGCGAATGGCGAGTTAGATGAGGCGAATTGCAATCAGGAAACATTTGGCATTTCGAGAACCTGCTCGCTTTGCCGACTCGTCCACGATGAGGCAGGTCGATTCGCCGACTCGGCCACGTCATCAGCGAGGCGAGTAAAACTCTCATGTCGAGACGAGGAAGTGAATCATCGCCTCATTTGCTATGCCTAGGCTATATGAATCATTCTCTTCCATTCCGCTCTATTAAGGACCGTCTCATTAGTTAAATTAGCAATTAACATATCGTTCTTAATTATCTCTATCCATGTGTGTTTAGGTCTCCCTCTATTCTTAGTTACGCCATGAACTATAATTTTACCATATTGTCTGACCGAAGTATTGATTGGTCTCTGTTGCACATGTCCAAACCATCTCAATCGATTCTTTTGCATCTTATTTCTTATAGGAGCTACAACTACCTTATTACGTATTTACTCATTTCTTATCATATTTTTTAGTATATTACCACTCATCCATCTTAACATCCTCATTTCAGCCATATTCATTTTTTGGACATATTTTTTAATTGCCCAACATTCTGATTCATAAAATAGTGCGGGTCTTCTCGCCGTCTTCTAAGGTTTTCCTTTCAATTTCAAAGGAAAGCTACGATCACATAGCACTCTTAAAGCGCTTCTCGAGTTCAACCATCCCGTTTTAATCCTATAAGTTACATCCTCAATTTTTCCATAATGATGAATTATAGATCCAAAATAACAAAAATGGTTCTTCCTAGATGTTTCATGGTCATCAATTTGCAATGAACACTCATTTCTTCGCATCGTTTTTCTGAATTTACATTTCATATATTTAGTAAAACCTTTAGATTCTAAACATATCTCCATTTTTGCATTTTATTTATTACCTTCTTTGGATTCACCTATTAAAACATATCATCAACAAACAACATACATCATGACACGTCATCCTGAATGTGTAGTAAATTCATCCATAACTAACACAAAGAGATAAGGACTTAACGTGGATCCTTGGTGTAAACCTATTGTGATAAGAAATGGCTGTCTTTCCTTCAATCGTTCTCATTCTAATAATTGTTCCATCATACATATCTTTAATCACGTCAATGTACTTATGAAACACTAATTTCTTTTCTAAAACCCACCATGGTATCTTTTTAGGACCTTATCATAAGCCTTTTCTAAGTCGATAAAAAACATATGTAGATACTTCTTCTTTTCTCTATATTTCTCCATTAATCGCCTTAATAAATGTATCGCTTCCATAGTAAACATTTCTAGAATAAAACCAAATTGATTTTCAGATATGTACGTTTCTTTCCTCAATCTACGTTCTATCATATTCCCATAGTTTCATTGTACGACTCATAAGCTTAATTCCATGATAGTTAGAACAATTTTGTATATCTTATTTATCCTTATATATATGTATTAAGATGCTTGTTCTCCATTCATTAGGCATTTTCTTCGTATCTATAATTTTGTTAAATAACTTAGTTAACCATATTAAACCTGTAACTCCTAGATATTTTCAAATCTCGATAAGAATATCATCAGGTCCTACTATTTTCATATTTTCATATTTTTTAAAGTGTCCTTTACTCCATTAAACCTAATCTTACGAAAATACAAAATGTCTCTATTACTATCTAAATTGCTTATTTTCTATCTTCAACTCGTGATTACACTGCGGTTTGAGTCCGGGCGAAGCCAATTTCTGTTAACTCCATCAATGTTGTGCTTAAATGTCTTATTCTTTCACTACCTGTCCAAAGCCAGGATAAAGAAGGGTTATGTTAAGTAGCCGACAGTCAGCCTAAAACATAGTCGAATCTCTATGAAATGAAACCTATAAAAATTTATGAAGACCGATGATACAAAGAACATAAAGTTCCCTGGGATAAAATCAAATTGATGTATCCGCTTTATTATGGAGATATCAAATATTTAAACGAATTCCCTTCCTATAATCGCTTACTAAGATCAAGAGCACATTTAGTTCTGTTAAACTTGATGTGCATGCAAGCTTTGCATTTGCATGTGGCAAAGACACTGAAGGCCTAAGTGCATTTAAAGCACACAGTGAGAATTATTGTGTGAAACCAGCATTATCTTATCATGGCATGTGGTATACAGAATTAACTACTATTTAGTTCATGTATGATCAATCCACATAGATTTGTTTTGTTCAACAAGATGTTTGGTCAAAATATAGGTCCTTATGTTCTTAGTTTGGTTTGCTTAAGTTTCTACGCCTAGATCTGAACTTGATGAAATCCTTTGTAATGAATTTAACCTGAATGGAATGTTTTAGTTGATTGTTATTTTGGTTACCTAAAGTAATGCTTTGTAGAAATGAGAAGGTTTCATGTCACTACTTATCCTGTTTTTCTCTACCAAGACCCACTAAATCATTTCTTTTACTAGGTTTTATATCTATATAAATACTAATACACTGTTCTTTGCATCTCTATTCTAAAATGTCCCATCTTCATTTGCACCTGAGGGCCGAGCCATGTATTTTGCATGATATGTTGGATCTATTGATGTACACTTGAAATTTTAAGTGCATATGAAAAGCATTTAGGGGGCGTGAGTCCCAAGTAATCTGCAAATCAAATGACAAGAATTATTTGAAATTTGAAATAGAATGTTAGTCCTATGTCATTTCAAACTATCATTCCACAATAGAGTGTTAGTCGTAGGTTATTATCAAAATCCTAGAATTTGAAACTATCATTTCATAAACAAAATTTTGATTCTCAAATTAATCGGCACTCCCTTGATTTCTAAAATGCTCAAGACCTTCAGCCCATCAAGACCGACGACCGACAACCGATGAATCAGTGATAGACCGCCAACGACCAACCAAAAACCACCGGTGACCGCCGGAGCCACCATTCATCGGCCGGCGACCACCGACGCCACCATCCGTCGGCGACTGTCGCCGCCATCGTCGGCTGGTATAGGACACCGACAACCTGCCATTGGCGGCAGTTAGCAACTGATAAAAAGCATAAGACCGCCGGCAGCCAACCAAAAACCAACAACCGAACGCCGGCGACCGGCCACCGGCGAGAGTCCTCCAGCGCTAAATCGACGATAGACCAAAAACAGAAGACCGGTCGTCTCGACCACCGTCACGACCAGTGACTGACCAACGATCGACTATCGCCGATCGACATAGATACGACCGCCGCCGATCTTGGAGTAACCGTCACCAACCATCGGCCACAATGAACCTCCAATGTTAAACCAACGACCACTACAACCGGCGACTAAACGCCGCTAGGCGAGCGGCGACGGGCAACTGGAAATGAACCTCGACCGATCAACCACCGACCAAACGCCACCGCCGATTGACCTCAATGATGATTCCCTTTTACTTCATCAATTGTCTTCATATTATCATCGAGTCTTTATTCACTAAATATTATTTATTTCAAATTCTACATGGATTTGGAAATCAAATGACTGGAAATTTCAAATGAGTGCAAATTACTTCAAATGATTTTTCATTTTATTTTGAAATTGAGTTTTCTTAAATGATTTGGGACTAACATCCCCCTACTGAATATTATTTGTGTACGAGTATGGACATATTATATCATATTCTCTTGATCGAATCATCTAATAAAAGAATGTTCTAAAGTCTTCTTGTGTGTTATTTCCAGGTGGGACTTATCAAAGACTGTTCATGATTTCTTATTTAGACGACGAGATATTGGTAAGTAAGGTTTTTCTATATGAATGAGAACATTAGTTTTCTAGAGTAAAAACATTGGATTTTTATGGTAAAAGTATTGACTTTCTGGAGTAATGATTGGAGGAGCAAAATCACGGTAGAATACTGGTGGTTTGATTTTAGGGTATATATCTTTTAGGCATGTCATCTGATGGCGATGAGGATATTAGTCATAGATTCCAAGCTGGACAGTTATTTAAAGAAGAAAATTTGGTGTATCATGTGATCAACTATTCATAGAATACCTTGAAATATTGTTAGGTTGTTAGGCGATTTATAAACATGTCGGAAAGTTAAGTATGGATAAAATGAGGATGTAGGGATGAATGAGTGGGAAATAAACTTAAAGTCAGGATAAGAAGGTAGTGCATTCCCAGAAATTAAGAAGTAACTCCAGGGGAAGATGAAATGTTTCGTTTCCTTCTGCTAAGATTGAATTTGTTTGGGGAACAAAGAACATATCCTGTAACAACTGATTCATTAATTTTCTGTTATATTTTAGAAAGTGATCTTATAAAAATCGAACCGTTGTGGGGCTTGATGAATAGAACACTTTGTATGGGCAAAGGACTCCAGTTTAGGAACGAACTCGATCATTCCAACTTCACATATCTATCCAGAATCAGTATCCTGTATGTACATTTATTTATATAAATGATCTTATCAGTTTGGTTGGTTTCCTCGATCAGATTAAGGAAAAGTTTTAGTATCTCAAAGTGATAATTATTTAGAGTTTGTAAATGACCTTAAATGATTGCATTGATCGAAATTGTTGTTTTGGTTTCAGATAACAAGGGATTCTGCCGGTGCTCCAGATGTTCTCATGAGGTTGGAAGGACCTCCTTCACCTTTACCTGATGAAACGATAGCTGCAGCAGAGTATGAAAGCTAACTGCCACGGATTACATTACTCAGATGTAATGGCTTTCTTTTTCATTTCCACATAACGTTCTTTTTAATATTTATTGTCTTTTGTTACTGTCAAAAAAATTATAACTTCTCTCATATGGATCCAATGTTCATATAGCCTGAAATTGTCACCTATTCTTTCTTACGAATCAACTGACTCAACATCGCGAAGTTATATTTTACGTTTAATGAAGTCTTATTTTTTGAGCTCATTGTTCATACAATAGCTACTGAGCTCCACATGCATATACTACTGTCAGCTGTCTTCTACAGTTTACTTGAATTTTTCTTCGATCTTGGAGTCTCGCAATTGAATACAAATTACGTTATCCCCACCTCGACTTAATAAGTGCAAGTGCATACTGCTCTGCTATCCATCATTTTCTCATCTGCTATTGGACTTTTTTTTCTTTCCATTTGAACAGAATTAAAAAGAGGAAAATTCTATATTTACTTAATAAATCAAAAGTCCACACAACTATATATAGTGAGAGTTATAGATTACCTCTCAACAAATTATATTATAACTGCTCAAATTAATAACTAAATATAATAATTGAATATCTATATCTATAACAATATTCATAACACTCCTCGCAAACTGGAGCGTAGATGTCAATCATGCTAAAGTTTGGAGAGAAAACGAGCGAAAATTGATTGAGGAAGAGCTTTGGTAAGAATATCCGCTGGTTGGGTTGCCGAGGAAACATGCTGGAGTGCAACTACCTTATTTGTCACTTTGTCACGAATGAAGTGATAATCTATTTCGATATGTTTGGTCCGTTTATGAAAAACTGGATTCTCGGCAATGTGAGTTGCGGCCTTGTTATCGCAGAAGAATGTAGTCGGAAGAGAAGAAGAAACTCCAAGATCTGTTAAAAGGGAGGTAAGCCATACCAACTCGGCAACTATATGCTCTATAGATTTATATTCAGCTTCTGCAAAAGAATGAGCCACTACATTTTGTTTCTTACTCCTCTACGTAACCAAGTTTTCTTTTAAGAAGACACAATAACCACTTGTGGAACCACGATCGTCAACGGATCCTGTAAAGTCAATATCCGTAAAGGCTGTGAGCGACAATATCGATAATGGTTTGTAAAGAAGGACCTGTCCTGGCGAACTTTTGATGTATTTGAGAATATACTCAATTTCCTTAAGGTGAGAGGTCGAAGAATTCTGTATATATTGACTCACTATGCTAACAGTAAAGGCAATGTCTGGCCGAGTAATAGTGAGGTAAATAAGTTTCCCAACTAGACGTCGATATCGTCCTGGGTCAGGTAATGAAGAATCTATGGGAAAGCTTAGCTCGACTGAAGAACCCATAGGGCTGTTTGCTGGTTTACATCCCAAAAATCCCGTCTCAGATGGAAGATCAAGTGCATATTTGTGCTGCAATCTATTAGAATTTCGTGATACTTCAATTCCAAGAAAATATCTAAGTGACCTAATGTCCTTGGTATGAAAGTGAAGCCAAATGTTTTTTCACTTTGGAGATGCCAGCAGAATCATCTCCAGTGACGATAATATCATCAACATACGCCAACACAATGACCTTGCCTTGAGGACGATAATGTGTAAAAAGAGACGTGTCGGCATGACTGCGTTTGAAACCAATTTGTCGTAAAATCATGCTAAATTTTTCTAACCAGGCACATGGTGACTGATTCAGTCCATATAAAGATTTGTTTAGAAGACAAATCATAAACTCTCCTGGTCGTTCAAAGTCAGGAGGCTGCTGCATATGAATAGTCTATGATAGATCCCCATCAAGAAAGACATTCTTCATGTCAAGCTGATGAAGAGGGCATGCCTTAGAAACAGCTAAGAATATAAGAATATGAACTGATGGTAGTTTGGCAACTGGTGAGAAAGTCTCAACATAATCCAAACCATACTGCTGAGTAAATCCTTTGGTGACCAATTAAGCTTTGAGACGGTCGGTCGTCCCATCTGGATTTTATTTGACTGTAAAAACCCATCGACAACCAATAACCTTTTTGCAGAAAAGAATTAGGGTTTCATGTATGGATCGTCAATTTGTATCCGACGTTATGTTCCCTTAAAAAATCGGGGAACTAATGGACATACATGTTTTAAACCTCTCCGGTGGAGAGTTGCAACGAGTTGCTATGGTACCATGAACAAAATTAAAGAGAGGAAAATTCTATATTTACTTAATGAAGCAAAAGTCCATATAGCTATATATAGTGAGAATTATAGGTCACCTCTCAACAAATTATATCATAACTACTCAAACTAATAACTAAATATAATAACTGAATATTTATATCTATAACAATATTCATAACACCATTCAATGCAATTGAGGTCCTTGAGCTGTTTATCCTGAATGCATAAAATCCGGGTGGCTCGGAATATCCTGCAGAAAACATCACAAGACAGGTAACTAATTCTTCGTATCACTATGTTTTTAATGTTATAATACACCCTTTTTGGATTTTGCAATGCGAAATGAAAATTCATCCTACATATGAATGGCATAGAACTAAAGATTAATTCGTCTCCAACCCTATAAGCCTTTCAAAACTAACTTACATTAAATAATTATCCTTACCTATACATTTGAACTTTTAATTTGGTGTGCACCATCTTGCTAGATGCCATATGATCTAGTATAACATGTACAAAGTACATGCTGGAACCTACTGAGAAATTCCTATTTTGTGTCAAATACCATAACTACAGATCGGTGTTTTTTTGATAAACGATAATATAGTTCGCTATGACATAAATTTTAATTTTCAGTTTGTGTCGTGTTTAAGAATTGAAGCTTATGTGTTATTTGGGTTTGCATTCATTTTTATTTCATTTTCTTTGCTATTCAAATACTAGTTTGTATTTAGGCAAACCATTGCAGTGATTGCACATATTAAAAACTCTCACCTGCACTGAAACCTGGCTATGCATAGGCGAGCTATGCTTGCTCCATAACGCACATGAGTGTATATTCTTATCACCAAGAGCCCTCAACCTTTCCAACTCCGGCAACACAACCGTTGCCAAATCCGGCCTATCCTTCCTCCTGAGCTCCACGCACTGCAGCGCCAGCTCAGCAAACTTCTGTGCCTCCTCCACCGGCCAATCTGTCACCGCCGGATCAAGCATCTCCGCAAATGTTCCCTTCTCAATTGCTTGACTCACATGATGAGTCAACCCCATCGGTTGCTTCGCCGTAATTATCTGCAACAACATGATCCCAAACGAATATATATCAGACTTGACCCCGAGCATGCCAGTCTGCTGATACTCTGGGTCGATATAGCAGAAGGTTCCTGCGGTAGAGGTCATTCTATATTGAGTCACTGTATCGGCTACAGTGGGTGGGACCAGGCGGGCGAGGCCCACGTCGCTGATCTTGCTGACATAATTGCGGTCGAGGAGGATGTTGCCGGGCTTGAGGTCCCTATGGACTAGAGGTTCGGGTTTGGTCTGGTGCAGGAAGAGGAGGCCGGTGGCGATCTCGGCGGCGATGCGGAACCGGTGCTGCCACGGGATGACTGGTGAGTTTCCACGGCGGAACAGGCGGTCTTCAAGGCTTCCATTGTCCATGCACTCGTAGACTAGGCAGCCATATTCTGGGCAGGCACCCAAGAGGAGGACCATGTGTGGATGTCGAATGCAGCTTAAAACTTGAACCTGAAAGTTGGCGCATGATACATTTTAGGAGCTATTTAGTTGGCTGTAGTTGGGGCCTAATGTAGTTTTAACTACCGTACCAAAAATTGAAATAGGTACTCGATTTTACGGTGTTGCTGCTCGAGCATGCAACATAAGTTTGGAAAGAAATAGTTGAAGCTAGAGACAAATCAATGGGTCCTCGGCTATTGCTGCTCGAATGCAGGAAATAAAGATGCATGATTTGACAGTGCAAGGACTACAGAAAAACACATGTTATCTATATCATGTGGTTTCGTTTGCAGAAGCTGGCTCGGCATGAATGCAGTTGATTCACTAATACGGTAGAACCCGTGTTATCTAAAACATGCGGATGGATTTGCATTCCAGCCAAAACACTAAAGAAAAAAGTATTTCCTACTTAAGTTGCTGGATCTGCATGCAACAAGATACCCTACCTCCTGTTGAAACTGTGATTGCCCTTGAGCCGCATCAGGGCGAAGAACCTTAATGGCGACAGAAGTATGATCGAGATAACATTTGTACACAGGCCCGTACCCTCCCTCGCCAATCTTATTATTTTCGGAGAAGTAGTTGGTGGCCAGTTCAATCTCCTCTATTGTGTACCTTCGGTAACGGATATCATGCCCTATTCTCTCCGTCGCCTTTTTCCGATCTTCGGTCTCTTTCAGTGCTTTCATCTCTGCATATATTCTTTTTTGCGACTCTAACTCTGCGATTCTGTGCTGAGCCTGAGCTGCCTCAATGGCGGCCCTACACTTAGCTCTCTCCCTTTCAACCATTGCCAATGCCGACTCTTCTGCAAGCCGAGCTTCTTCTAGCCTTTGCTCTTCCTCGATCTTCCATCTATGCAGTTCTTGTGCCTGTAGCCAAAATGATATTATGAACACAAGTTGCAATTATTTGAATCAAATCGAATTGGATAAACTACACTAAAATACCCTTAACTGATGTTTATCACTAAACTACCTTAATTTTTTTTTGTTACAGTAAAATCCCTTAAACTTGGTTTTAAGGGAGGTTTTTCGCTAAATTCCCTTCGTGCAGCACTTAGGAGCTTACAGGAATAAAAAAATAATAATTTAATGTGTTTTAGTTAAAAACAACTATAGTTAAGGGTATATTAGAATAACATGATTGCTTAATAAATATATGAGTAAGATTCATGATGCAATTAAGGAACAGAAGTATGACCTTTTGTTTAGCTGTGAGGGCTTCTTTGCAAGCAGCACTATACATGTCCATAGTTTGCTTGAGTTCTAGCTTCAACCTCTTCATCTCTGCCTCGACATCTTCCTGCAAGGGTGTTATAAGGCATGAATGTGACAATATCCGAACCCGAACCCGACTTATCAGATGCAGGTGCACTCACCATCGGCTGTGACGACCAAGAATCCCCATCCCCACTACTACTTTGATAAGAGTACTCGCTCCCAACTATGTATGTGTCTGATGGTCGATGTGGAGTTCGGCTCGCTTCAAAGCTGCGATCAAGAGATTCTGACCCATTAGAGAGCCTTGGCGGGTACATTCCTCGATCAACGCTTCGCCTACCGGAGCTAATGAATGAGATGTCGGTGCGTCCATCGGGTACGGAAATTTCTGCAAAAGATTTGATATTCATCCTGCTTCCATGAGCGCTCCTAGTGAACGGGGACCTGCAAAATGGGTCGAATTGCTTTAGCATTAAATATTCCAGACATGCTTTTGCTACAGCCATATCAAACCAATGTTTGAAGCGGACTTATATACTGGCACTAGCAAGGTACCGGTATTCAGTCGATACCTCCTGGTGTGCCGATATTTCATATTATATTAATATATTTTATTATAAAACTATGTCTTGTACGGTTGGAATACACTGTTTGATATATGATGTTAATTTGTATATTCTATTATACTGATATACCGGTTATGCTTCAAATATAGTTCTTCAGATGAACTCTTTCTTTTAGGAACATAGTCGTGCTTACTCACCGGATGGATTCATCATGTAGGCTTTTATGGCCCCCCAATGATTCCTCGATTTTTGATGTTGCTGAAAAAATGTCAACAAGTTCGTTAATCGACAAAGAAACGCTAAATTGCATTTGTTACTTTTACCCATAGACATAGCATAACAGGATGCCTCCCTCTATTTCTAAAAGATCGATCGGTTTTTTCGCCATTTTTTTGTATATTTTTGTTCTCAAGGATAGTTTAAAACATAAGATTGCCAAAAATAGGAATAAGGGGATTTTTTTTTTTATCGAAGTAGGAAGTGAACGGAGGTATCCTGCTACACGTGCATAAAAATGGATAGTGCAAACAGGTCGGATCAGGCTGATATCGAACCTCTAGGGGTTCCTGGGAAGGGATGATCATCGGCAGGTCTAAGGGAGGCTTGGCTTAGGATCTGGTTCCGAAGAGGTGAGATGGTGGGTGCTGCTCTCACTGCATTTCTCACTGAATGAACCTTCCCCCCTTTAGAGATGACATACACTGTGCAGAAATCTGGAGCTCCTTTGGATATGTGAGAAGGCATGTCTGAATTCTTGAATCTTCAAAATGAATACACCTTTAAATTTACTTCTATTGCTTCTATATGCATTGTCGCTGCTATTGATTTAGTGGTTGTTTGGTTCACTGAAAATTGAGCTGATGCCAGACTATGGTTCATTTTTTATTCTTGGAATGTTGCAGCATGTATATGTTCCATTTTTCATATTTTGATCATTGCATGACTATCAAAATGGTAGCAATAAATTGTACACAATTTATTGCTAACATAAATCATGAGAGGTTTTATTTTCATGATATTTCTTGGAAAACTTAGTTAAGCAATATGTGAAGAACATGCTAGACAAATTTTATAGCATGTACAGATGTTGTATTTTGTTTTGCAGCAAACCAAACGACCATGTTGGGAAAGTATGGATATAAGAAAGTAGAGACGACCACCTGACGAATCCCCCTTTAGACGGAGCTCCCACGACGAGCTTTTCGATCGCAGATTGCGAAACAAACTCGATTATCGCCTTTGCCACATCAGTGTCTTCAAGAACCACATCCTCACAATGTATCTACAAGAGTTATCAACCAATTTCAACGTGCTTTACGAGATAAGTAGTGTAAAAAAATCGAGTTTCGATAGGATAGAAATCTCACATCTTTTCTGGTACAGAAGCAACGAAATGGAAGGAACAAATCTTTCATATGTGGATCAGCTGCACCTCTATGGCCACTTCCACCGTTGTCATGGGGTCTCCCTAAATTGATTTAAAGTTTGTTTTTAAAAGTTAGCATTCATATGGAAATATTTATTATGAACAAATAGGCTATTAAATTGCCAAAAATTGAGTAAGAAGACGAAATCTTACCGGTCTTGTCGACATGGATCAGGGTAAGGGTTTGTCCTTTGGTAGTAAGATTCTCGACGGCCCACTTCAATGCGATTTGGCTTTCTTTATCCTTGTCGATGGCTACTGCCACCAGCGGAAACGAGCTCGATTCCGGATGTGGTCTATGATTCAACATAGAAGTTTCTTTTCACCAACTGGCTATCTAGCTATTTCAAATAAATAAATAAATAAATAAATAAATAAATAAATCTTTTATATAGTTGATGATATTTTCTCTCTTTATAATTTACTCTTGGTTTCTTTTTTCCTTCTATATATTATTTCCTCTTTTTTATTTGTATATTGACTTCTCTCTTCTCACCCCTTTTGTTTCCTAAGATGCGAGGAGGAAGAGAGCAATTCTTCAAGGTATATTCTCTATTTTTGAATGTTAAGCAATTTATTTGAGGCCAACCATCATTTTTGGGTGGGGTCATGTTTGGCCGCTTGATTTTTGGTCATTAAATTGTAATCTCCTAAATTCACTCTTTATCTTTTAAATACTCCTTTGAAGTCATTTTGTTCTTTTGTGTAAAAACAGGAGACATACCACATACAAAATCAAATATTTGTGATAATATAAGAAACGGTATACTGTTGGGTGAGATACAGGAATATGTAACATTTCAGAAAATAAAATATTATTTTTAGAAATTTTAAATAAATAAAATAATTAATTTCATAAATATTAAAATATGAGAATTTGTTTTAATGAAAGGGTATACGATAGTCTGGAAAATATTTGGAAATTTATACCAAATATTGATTTTGAAAGAATTTATGTGATTTAGGTAATTTATAAATTTTATACAATTAATTATATACAAATTATGCTAAATTTGATTAATATTTGTTAATCGTGCATTAATCGTGTTTAAGTGCATGTCATGTAACATAACATATTGCAAAACACTAGTTACATTTTTTAAATGAACCATGGGTTTAAATTCCTCATTTTTTACACAATATATATATGGTTATTGTTTTATGTTTTATTTAAAATAAAAAGAAAATGGGGACAAATGGGTATGGGCTATGAGTGAGAAGGAGAGAGTGCATGACTCTAGAAAATTCCCCACACTTCATCCATTTTCCTCACCTCCTCTTTTGTTCTCCTCCTCCTCCTCAACCTTCTCTATCATCCACAAACACCCTTAAAATCCTTACTAAAATCTCAAAATCCCTTCACAAAAATTGATCTCAAGCTCACCATAAACCCTATGAAGGCCTCAAGATTGGATTTTGAAGACTTTGAGCAACTCAAGAATTTTCTTGAGTTGCCAAATGAGATGATTTTTGCACTCTTAGTTTAGAATTTTATGTTTCCTTACTCTTCGAGTAGTTTAATGTTAAACCAATATAGTTTAGTGATCTTGGAAATTTCTAAGAATGACATTTAGGGGATTTGTGGAGTTGAAAAGGTGAAATTGAGGATTAGCTAGTGTCTTAACCCCTGTAGTGTTGGTATTTCTGGACCAAACCGAGACTAAACCCCAAATGATTGAACTTTAGTTTTTCCGATGTCGGTTTTGTGGAAATTCTGGGGACTACAGGAAATCTGGAGAAACCTGGGTTATATCTGAGAAAATCAAACATGTACATCAACCAAGTTAGACCGCTAGGAGACTACCACGAGAAAACGAGCCAAGGAATCGCATGTACGGCCGTCGACACCGGGTGGAAAGGGGATCTCTCCGGGTCAAGTATAGGATTTGGTGTGGGGGTTTTGTATGTAGCTCACTTACCTTATAACATAGCCCTCGGTACTGTTAGTTTATTCCCAATTTACCTGAACAAAAATCTGGGAGTATTTTTAGTTGGTTTTAACTATATTTTCTGATTTCTAAAACTTGGTTTTTGGTATTTGAATGTGGTTTTAGTCGTAAGACGTTTGTACGTCAACGACGAGAGTTTTATGATTGTTTTTGTTGGATATGTATGCCATAGATGCCAGTATTGTATATGTATACATATGGATGCTGGGGATATGTATGTACAGGACAATCTTGCTCAGTATATGGTATATTATTTGACTTTTCTTTGTCAGGATATGTTTATTTATTTCTATTGATATTTTATCCAGATTGCACATATTGATAAAGACTCGATACAGTAGTATACTATTATGGTTTGTCTTTATCTTAACATATGCATATGTTATATATGTCGACAACATGTTGATAAGGCCCGTAGGATCTTGCTTGACTACCAAAGTTATGATGGCGATCATACTTGTGAGAGCTGGGTAGTCTATAAGCACATCCTTAAATGTCCCAAGTCGCGGGAGTATCGAGATCTGGCATTGATACTCCAGAGTAGACTTGCGTATACGTTTCGCTCGATCTCCCGGCGATCAACTATCTCCCGGATCAGGTGATACCGCCTCAGAATATGCCTGAATCTCTAATGGGACCTGGGTTCCTTGGCCAAAGCCACTGCTCGATTGTTATCACATTACAAATGTATTGGATGCTCGATGGACGGAACCACTCCAAATTTGTTTATGAACTTCTTCATCCAGACAGCCTCTTTGGCAGCATCGTTGGCAGCGATGTATTCAGCCTCCATCGTCGAGTCTGTCTCGGTTTCCTGTTTGGAACTCTTCCAACAAACCGCCCCTCTATTAAGGGTAAATACAAATCCCGAGACCGACTTAGAGTCGTCCTTATCACTCTGGAAGATCGAATCGGTAAAGGACACCACTTGGAGTTCTTCGTTACCATTTTTCTCAAGAATATCTCTTTAGTCCTTCTCAAGTACTTGAGAATGTTCTTTACAGCTGTCCAGTGACTCTCTCCTGGATCTGCTTGATACTTACTCATTACACATAGTGAGTATGCTACATCGGGTCTGGTACATAGCATCGCGTACATGATAGAGCCTACTGCCGAAGCATAGGGTATCCCTTGCATGCGAGCTCTCTCCAAATCAGTCTTGGGAGACAACGCTTTGGAGGGAGTGAGTCATGTGATCGTATGGTGTCAATATACCTGGATTGGGAAAATCCCAGTATCCGTTTAGATCTATCTCTATAGATCTTAATCCCCAAGATGTAGGAGGCATCACCTAGATCATTCATCGAGAATCTATGTGATAAGAAGAGCTTGACCGAGTGCTGCATAGGAACATCATTTACTATCAAGAGTATGTCTTCCACGTACAATACGAGGAAGACAACCTTACTCTCTGCTACCTTCTTGTATATACAAGATTCATCTACGTTTTTGATGAAGTCAAACTCTTTGACTGCCACATCAAAACAGATGTTCCAACTCCGCGATGCCTGCTTTAACCCGTAGATAGATTTAAGCAGCTTGCATACCTTTCCGCTGCTCCCACCGTCCACGAATCCCTATGGCTGAGTCATGTACACGCACTCTTCTAAATCACCATTTAGAAAAGCGGTCTTAACATCCATTTGCCAGATTTCGTAGTCATGGTATGCAGCGATGGCAAGTAGGATCCGGATGGACTTAAGCATAGCCACTGAAGAAAAGGTTTCATCATAGTCCACACCTGGTCGTTGACGAAAACCTTTTGCAACAAGTCTAGTTTTGAAAGTCTCAACTTTTCCATCTACACCAAGTGTATTCTTAAAGTTCCATTTGCTCCCAATGGGTTTTACCCCCTCGGGAGCAACTTTCAAAGTCTATACTTTGTTGGTGTACATGGATTCCATCTCAGATCGCATTGCATCCAGCCATTTCACAGAGTCCCCACTCGTGATGGCCTGCTCGAAGCTAGTTGGGTCATCATCTTTCATGATTCAATCCTCGCTCCTACCATCAACGAGAAAACCATACTATCTCTCAGGTAGATGAGGAACCCTATAAGATCGGCGGAGTGGCTGGGGTTCGTTGGAGACTACTGAATCCTCTGATTCTACCAAATCTTCTGTCGTAGTTTGTGTCACTGGAACTTCTTCCAGTCTACTTCCTCGCCACAAATTTCTTTCACAAGAAATTCCTTTTCTAAAAAGGTGGCATGTCTAGAAACAAACACCTTTTGTTCCTCGGTGTGGTAGAAGATATACCCTTGTGAGTTTTTGGGATATTCTACAAACTTGCACAAAACAGACCTTGCCTCGAGTTTGTCCGGATTGTGCCTTTTAGCATAGGCCGGACAACCCCATATCTTAACATAATTAAGACATGGTCTCTTCCCCTTCCATATCTCATATGGAGTGGTAGGCACTGATTTGGTAGGGACCATATTCAATAGGTGCATGGCTGTCTCAAGCGCATACCCCTAAAAGGAAATAGGTAACCCAGCGGTGCTCATCATAGAGCGCACCATATCCAATAGGGTGCGATTCCTCCACTCCGATACACCATTGTGCTGTGGTGTGTACGGAGGAGTAAGCTGAGAGAGAATCCTATTCTCTTTAGATAGTCACGGAATGCCGTGCTTAAGTATTCTCCTCGCCGATCAGATCGTAGGATTTTAGTACTTTTACCCGTTTGATTCTCGACTTCATGCTTATATTCTTTGAATTTCTCAAAAGCTTTAGACTTGTGTTTCAACAGGAACACATGTCCGTATCTTGAGAGATCGTCAGTGAATGTAATGAAGTATGAGGAACCATTCCTGGCATGTGTAGACATGGGACCGCATACATCACTATGTATCAGTCCTAAGAGTTCCGTAACTCTTTCTCTGTGTCCACTAAATGGAGTTTTGGTTATCTTTTCTTTGAGATATGACTGACAAGTTTCATAAGATGATAATTCGAACGGATTCAAATATCCATCCTTATGTAACTTAGCTAGTCGTGTCGCATTAATATGACCTAGTCTACAATGCCACAAGAAGGATTCATTTATTTCTGAACTCTTCCTCTTGTGTGTGTTTTGTATGTTAAGAACTGTGGTTTGATTTAGAATGTATAAGCCATTATTTAACGAGCCTGATCTAATCAACTTTTGATTCAGAAAAATGTTTATAACATTATCCTGTACTACAAAATTATATCCTTCTTTACTTAATAAAGAAACTGATATAAGATTGCATATCAGGTTCGGAATGTAATAGCATTCGTTCAGAATCAATGTATTGCCATTTGGTAGTACAAGGTGATATTCGCCAACTGCTTTGGCTGCAACATTTGCACCATTCGCTACTCTTACGGAATGATCACCCATTCCCAGTTCTCTACCTTTCCTTAGCCCATGTAACATATTACATATATGGGATCCCGATTCGGTATCTAATAACCAGGACGTAGAGTGAACCGAGAAACAGTTCTCAATAACTAACATACCCGAAGAAGATACATCAACATGCTTATTCTTTGTTTGGGCGGCATGGGAATCCGGATATGTCCCTATTCCCTGCTCAGTCTTATAACAATTATAACAAAGAACGGAACCAACGTTCCCCTGCTCAGTATAACAAGCGGGTTCGGTCAATACATCTATATTATTATCTTGATTAAGGCTTGACATGGTTGCTACCTAGAGAGAGAGAGAAGAAAACACTTTAGCGTATGCTCTTGTCACGACCTAAAATTTCGTTCGTGACCGGCACTTAAATCACGCAACGTCTAAAGACGTAACGTAAATTAAGTAAGCCAAAGCCCAGAAATCTAAACCTTTTAATGAAAATAAAAGAGGTGAAGTTTTAAAATAAAGGTATGATGAAATCAAATGTTTTCTTAAATGCATAGATAATGGAATATGAAAATGCAAATGGATTATACTAGTTGAAAAAAAAACATGTTTCGTCTTTTAAAAATTTGGACAGCACCTCCTTTGTATATTTTGATCCAAAACCACATATACATGATAATATAAAAGGCATCCCCCAGCGGAAGCTAGCTCTTCGCCAATCGGCGGAATCACAACCACGCAAGTCATAATATATGTATACGACGCCCAACGGCGAAGATCAACACAAAGAATAAAGAATAAAGCAAGACATCAATCCACCAAGCGAACATATAACCCATCGCTCTAAGTCTCGCAACCACAAGTCTCATCTAAATCTTACTACTTATACAAATACTAGTTTCTGATTGATGGAGTTGACTAGATACAACATGAAATAATAAATACAAGAGTGGCACGATCCAATATGTACCACCTACCAAAGCAAATCACCCGAAAGTAAGCTGTGCCAATGATACCGCTACTGATCCATGCAGTCAAACCTGCAAGAACTGTGGCACAACGGGGGTGAGTTGCCAACTCGTGAGTAGAAAATATCAGCATGTAGAAATCGAATAAAACAACGATTTCCTAGGTCAACTATATCATAAAGGTAATACTACGATATCTAGGGTGACCGTGTCTGCATATATGCCAATAATATAATAAATGCCTGTATGCATGTGGATATCATCCACGTGTCTATCAATGACACAAACCATATCATGAGAACGTATATCTGCATGTATGAGAATATCAACTACGTGTGTCTACTAACGACACAAACCATATCATGAAAACGTATATCTGTATGTATGAGGTTATCAACTACGTGTGTCTATCAACGACACAAACCATATCATGAAAACGTATATCTGTATGTATGAGGATATCAACTACGTGTGTCTATCAACGACACCTCAAAATCATGGAACCTGAGTGTCCAACACCGACACTCGAAACATCATGAAAACCCGTGTCCAACATTGACACGTAAATCCTCATACCTCAGGCGCCGCATCCTCAGATCGGCCCTCATATCTATCTCATCTCAGGCGCCGCATACTCTGATCGGCCATCATCCATGTCATGACTCTGGTCGGTATCCTCCGGATAACCGACGATTCCAAATACTATCACCGGTAGGTAGTGCTCCCTCTTTCAGGCTCATCGTCTACACCACGAAAATCATTTCTTTCCCCGGGGTACCATATCGGGTCCACCATGTACCCACAGACGGTGCCTACCGCTCCTCAAATCGGGTTTCTAACACAAGTCTCAGAACCGAGAAAACTCATGGTGGACGTCTCGAAATATCATATCAAGTGAAACCGGTTTTTTTTAAAACAATACATACTTTCTTTTGAAATATAACCACGGTTCTCAAATCCAGAATCTCATGAAAACAGCATCTCAATGCGTATAATCATAAAGCATGATGTATGCAAACATAGAGCAGAAATGTGAGCATATCAAGTATATCATGCGACATAGTATAGTGATGTGAGCATAGCAAGTATATCATGCGACATAGCATAATGATGTGAGCATAGCAATATATCATGC
Source organism: Agapanthus africanus (assembly GCA_030015575.1). NCBI lineage: Eukaryota > Viridiplantae > Streptophyta > Magnoliopsida > Asparagales > Amaryllidaceae > Agapanthus > Agapanthus africanus. Next base: position 319,811,180 of record CM057342.1, read on the forward strand.
AACATAGCATAGTGATGTGAGCATAGCAATATATCATAGCATGATGTAGCAACTCTACTGTGTAGGTAACATAGCAATTATCGATGAAGAAAGTGTGTGAGCCGGCAAATCTGTGTAAGTGTAACATACGCATCATCGATAATAGTGTAGGTGTACTAGCACAGGTATATATATAATGAAATGAGAATATCATGAACGTAGCATCAAGTAAATCGTAAGCGCAATGCTAATAGATACACGTATCTGATCCAACATCTACGTAAAGGCTAAACTAAGCGGTGTAGACAGGGATTAAATATCTATAACCTATCCGAGTTGGTGAATCTGTAAATCGGCATCCAGCCTCACAACATCACGTACGGTACAATCCATCGTACAACATCTTCTAATCAAGGGTATGGATCAATCATCAGGTAAAACTCATCACGTACGGTAATCTATCGTATGGCGGCATTAAACAATTAGGGATTCTATCAACCTATACAACAACGAGGGTACGGATCTAAGTCTCGTATGGCATATCACTCATGATTATTATAATTATATATAAATATCTCGTTTTACCAATCTCATAACACATCCATCTCAATCTTATCATATTCATTGATCTCATGGCATATCCTTATACGTCTTATTTCGTATCTCATTGTATACTCTTTTCATCCCATCAATATCTCACATCAAGTCATCTTACATATACATTCTATCTTATTAATCTCATGTCGTAATTATCGATCTCAATCATGCTACTCTAAATCTCATACTTTTTCTCTTTCATTATATATATATATCGTGATTCACATTCACGTTTCACATCCTTATATATCAATTCGAGACATCCTTTCTATCATATCATGTCATACTAAACCATACACTATAACTTTAAGTCATGGTATATCTTTTCTCCTACTAATTCTTTAAGCATATCCATAAGTTCCTAACATGGATTCCTTAACCATATTATATATATATATATATATATATATATATCGGTTTCCATTATAATTGCAGGGGTGCTATATGCCATCCACCCGACTTTCCCCGTAGATATAAATCTACTCACCTGCGGAACTCCTTGTTCAGCCGTAGTCGACGTGCTTCGTCGTCTCGGAATCCACACGAAGGTACCTACAAATCAACACATATCGCCATGTATGAAAACCAAATCCGGAAAACCGATACGGCACACGGTGCACTCATAGGTTAGAACTTATAGCCTACGCATGCAAAAACGACCAAACAACCCTCGTCGTTGACGTTCAAATATCAAACGACCAAATCTCATAACTAATATCAAAACCAAGAATTCCAAAATACGGAAAACATAACCCAAATCCATCTCAATATGCTCCCAGATTTTAGCTCAGGTAATTTGGAACAAAAAGAAAAATACAGTAGCTATGATATAAGGTATGTGAGCTACTGGCAAAACCCCAACACCAAATATGCTACAGTAACCGACCTAATGTCTACAGTAACCGCCGGGGCTAGCCCCACCTTGGAATTTGGGCCTCGTATTCTCTTGGTGGTCTCCTATTGGTCTAACTAAGTTAACGTATATTTTTGACGCCTTAAAAAATTTGACAGAAACTAGATTTCAATGTTTCAAGTTTCGGAGTAGTTTCGGTTTCGTAATCTAACAAATATCGTCTAATTCTCTAGCCTGTCTCTGATACCACTGTAGGGTTACTTAGCACGACAGCAAAGTTTCGGGAGGCATCGTCCATGCAATTTTTAAAAAATTGCCATGCTACTTAACCCTAACCCTAGAATCTTAACTTGAGAATTAGACGATACAATATGTAAACAACTTTACATCTAAGTGAATATGGAATACAACCTTTGTAGACCGGTCCTTCACTTCAAATGCTATGTGTAGAAGTCTTTTTGCTCCAAGTAGTGGTGATCCGGACACTCCGTGGGCTCCACTAGTCGAAATAAACGGGCTTGCACAATGATCTTCGAGGCCGAAGATGATCTACTTTGAGAAGACACCAACTTAAGCTACCTCTTCACTAATTAGGGATTAGTGAAGCTAACACCCTAAACTAAATAACTAATCTGGTAGAGGATGATGAAGTAGGAATTTTGCTCACTTTAGGATTAATTTTCTCACTCTTTTTCTTCTCTTCTCAAAAACCTAGAGAGCTAAGCTCTTGATGATGAAGAAGAAGAAAATAATGGATGAGAGAGTGAATGGCAACCATGGGTGAGAAATATCTCATATAACCATTGTAGAGACTTAACCATGGCTAAAGATTAAGGTTAGGCTAATAAATATCTAATGCAAGACAAATATAGTGGACTAAGTCAATGGTTTCTACAAGCTTCCAAAGCTTGCAACCATGCTTAATTCTCACCAATTTATATTTGCATTAAATAAATAAAACCCTAATAATCTAATGGCATGGTATGAGTCTTATACACCCATGTTGCATGTATAATCAAGCATGACAAAAAGAAAACACAAATAATATATATCACATATATATTAAGTGTGCACATGTGAGAAAAGAAATGTATAAGTGAGAAAATATTAGTTAATGTAAATTAATATATCAAATATATAATTATACATTAAATTATCAAATCAACACTTGATTCAATAATCCGGCTATATCACATATAACCGACTAATATCATATGTATCATCTTATCGAATCAATACTTGATTCGATAACCCGGCTATATCTCATATAATCGACCGATACAGATAAATCATGAGGATAGAATACGGTATCATATACTCGTATTAATCTCGGTTCCGTACATATCACATATGTGCTCCTACTTCATTTTGCCTGAGCCAGTAAACCTCTGTGTAGGACTCTAAAGACTCGTCAATACGCCAGCAGTAGGTGTTGATCACATCAAGAACCCACAAGCCGTCAGCGGTACTAGCTAGACGTAACGGCTACCCGGGTATTGACAAGCAAGCCTGCTCATACTCCTGTAAAGCCTATCAGTAACACTACCATACAGTCCGGTCTCTTTGTCTGATATGTCGCATATCCAGTCTAGGGGTGGTAAACGTCAGACCCCAGTAACCGATAAGTCATGCCGATGTGACGCTCATAACGGGTCGAGAAACTACTAATAACACTTACCAGTAGATCTCCGTATCAGCCCTGGCCAGGGACTTCCTGTTATAGCCAATCGAACACAGCGCAACCTCAACCCCCAATACCGGGAGAGACGAAACCCCTCCTATCGCTCATTACCTCCATGTGATTCGGGACTGTACCCAAAAGCCACCATTTTGCACGTTCTCTTGAACGTGGTAAGGTGGAAATCAAAGCACAGTGGGAATCACACAAGACTCTATGACGATCTCGGGTTTACAGACTAACCTGTACCAGTGTCACCAGAGAACTGCTATCCGACGATAGGTATAATACCAACTAGGAGTTCTCGGCGAGTCTGTTCAGTATACCCAGTCTCTACTGAGCACTCGTATACCATCTTTGATGTCAAATACCAATATATGTGGGATCATTCATCGCCCATCATATGGGTCAAGAAGCGTATACGCTAGTCTACTCTGGAATATCGATGCCATGTCTCGATACACTCTCGACTAGGAACAATTAAAGGATGTGCTTGTGGACTACCCTGGACCCTTTAGTATGATATCCATCATAGTCCTAGTAGTCAAGTACACATCCTAAGGGTTTTATCAACATATGAGAGCAAGACAGTATCACAATACAAGTCTACATGTTAAGACAAAGAGCAACAAGATAGCATACTATCATGTCGAGCAAGAAAGTACTTTCTATATATATCCAAGCATCCACTATAATATACATCATATGTACAATAATGGCCTTTAGGGCATATACATAACTAACAGTCTAGGATTCATCGGTGCTTCGTTTCGTTGCCGGAAACTCCTCGTATCATCGCCGGAACTTCATCGGAGTTTCGCCCTTTGTTAACTCCACTTGCACACTATAGGAACTTGAAAATTTCTTGAGAGTTTTGGCAGGGATTTTTGAGTGGGTAGGGGTGATATGAGGGTGGTATTTATGGGGGAAAATTAGGGTTTAGGGTGTTTAAAGAATGCATTGAAATATGCATTAAAATTGGGATTAAATGGCATTTTATTGCTCTCTGGAAATATTCCGAGTAAACAAACAATGTGGGGTTAGTGGGGTAGCTGAAGAGGTGCAAGGGGTAAAGTTTGGAAGCATTTAGGACGGTCTGACCCGGCGGCGCCGGATTTTTTTGAACTAGGCGCCGGATTTTTTTGAACTAGTCGCCGGGTTATTACTGACAGTTGGGGCTAGGGTTTGGGCCACGTGTCCTTGTCGCTTTGGCTTCTTCAGGGTATATGTTTGTATTATTTGTGACTTTTGGTTTTACGTGTTATGCACGTGTATACTCTTGGGCTTCTAAAAAGAATAAAAGAAATTTAATTAAAAAGAATGTGTGGCTGATGGGATTTGAACTCTGGTGCTATGGATCAGCAGTGCAAGGTCTTACCAGTGAGCTACAAGCTCTTTCTTGCTGTTCAAAAGCAAAACAAATTCTTATAGTACTCACAGGAAATGTAAATACCCCAATTGTATATTAACTTTTAATCAATTTATGTACACAAGAATTGGAGTTGTTACAGTTTACCCTCCTTACAAAAATTTCGTCCTCGAAATTTACAATTTACTTTAAGGACTAGTTTACAAATAGGTGAGGGTATCTTGCACGCATCTTGTCTTTCCTTTCCTATGTTGATTCTCCTGTCGTGTCTTTTCTCTACATCACTCGAACCAAATTGACTTTCTTGTTCCGAAGTGACTTTACTTTTCTATCCAGGATCTCAATAGGTTGATGCTCACAGGATAAATCTGGCTGTACAGTGAGCTCGGAATGATCAAGAATATGGCTAGGGTCACTCACATACCTTCTGAGTTGGGATATGTAGAATATGTTGTGCACTCCTTCCAATGAGGGTGGAAGTGCCAAGCGATATGCCACTTCACCGACTCGTTCGAGTATGTCGAACGGTCTAATATATTTCGGACTTAGCTTACCCCGTCTTCCAAAATGGATCACTCCGCGGTTCGGAGATATCTTCAAAAATACATGTTCTCCTGGCTGGAACTCCAAATGACAGCGCTTTGCATCAGCCCAGTACTTCTATCGATTTTGGGCTATGCGCATCTTTTCTTTGATAGTACGAACCATATCGACAGTTGCTACTATAATCTCAGGTCCAAGAAGCTCCCTATCACCGATGTCGTCCCAATTTATTGGCGATCGATACTTCCTTCCATAAAGTGCTGCAAAAGGTATCATTCCTATTCTTGCTTGGTAGCTGTTGTTGTACGAAAACTCCACAAGATGTAGGTGATCTTCCCACGATCCTCCGAAGTCTAGCATACACGCTCTTAGCTTATCCTCCAAGATCTGAATAGTTCGTTCAGACTCACCATCTATTTATGGATGATAAGCCGTGCTGAAGTTCAGACTTGTTCCCAAGCTCTCTTGCAGACTTCGCCAAAATTGTGATCGGAACCTGGTGTCACGATCGGAGACAATGCAGACCGGTACTCCATGAACTCTCACGATATCCTCCATGTACTTCTTTGCTAGTGTCTCAATAGATTGACCAACTCAAAATGGGATGAAGTGAGCCGATTTTGTGAGTCGATCTATAATAACTCATACCGCATCGTTACCCTTTGTGCTGCGAGGGAGTGCAGTCACAAAATCCATTGTGATGTGTTGCCACTTCCATTCTGGGATCCGTAACGGTTGAAGCAATCCAGCAGTCCTGTGATGTTCAGCCTTTACTTGCTGACACACCAAGCATTTAGCGACGCTTCTTGCTACTTCACGCTTCATTCCATGCCACCAGTAATTTTGACGCAGATCTTTGTACATCTTTGTACCTCTAGGGTGTACTGAATAAGGAGAGCTGTGAGCTTCCTTCATCAACTCTTCTGGCACAGAACCTTTTGGTACACACAATCTGCTGCCGTATCTGAAAGATCCGTCTTCATGGATGATAAAGTCTGTTCTGAGTCCACTCTCCACTTGTTCTCTGATCATTTGCAACTTAGCATCACTTGCTTGAGCTGCTTTGATCTGATTGACAATGGTAGATTGAACTTGTAAATTCATCAAACTTGAAGCGTTACCTGGCATGACTACTTAAATCTCCATCTGATGCACATCATGTTGAAGCTTCCACTGGGCGGTGAGATTCATCGATAATGGTTGGCGACTAAGTGCATCAGGTATTACGTTCACCTTTCCTGGGTGATATTGCAGGTTGATGTCGAAATCCACCATCAATTCTAACCATCTTCTCTGCCGCATATTAAGCTCCTTCTGAGTAAATGTTAGTTATATGTATGCCTAGAGGTCATTATTGTACATGATATGTATATTATAATGGATGCTTGGACATATATAGGGAGGACTTTCTTGCTCGACATGATAGTATGCTATCTGGTTGCTCTTTGTCTTAACATGTTGACTTGTATAAGTGATGCTTTCTTGCTCTCACGTGTTGATAAAGCCCTTAGGATGTGTACTTGACTACCAGGACTATGATGGAGATCATACTAGTGGGGCCAAGGGTAGTCCACAAGTACACCCTATAATTGTTCCTAGTTGAGGGTGTATCGAGACAGGGCATCGATATTCCAGAGTAGACTAGCGTATACGCATCTTGACCCATATGATGGGCGATGGATGATCCCACATCCATTGGTTTTTGATATCAAAGATGGTATACGGGTGCTAAGTGGAGACTGGGTACACTGAACGGACTCACCGAGAACTCCTAGATGGTATTATACCTATCGTCAGATAGCAGTTCTCTGGTGACACTGGTACAGGTTAGTCTGTCGACCCGAGATCGTCATAGAGTCTTGTGTGATTCACACCGTCCTTTGATTTCCACCATACCATGATCAAGAGATCGTGCAAAAAGGTGTTTTTTAGGTATAGTCCTGAGTCACATGGAGGCAATGAGCGATAGGAGGGGATTCGTCTCTCTCGGTATTGGGAGTTGATGTTGCGCTATGCTCGATTGGCCATAACTGGAAATCCCTGATCAGGGTTGATGAGATTTACTGGTAAGTCTTATCAGTAGTTTCTCGAACCATTATGGACCTTGCATTGGCATGACTTTTCAGGCTATTGGGGTCTGACGTTATACCACCCCCAGGCTGTGATATGTGACATATTTGACGAAGAGACCGGACTGTACGGTAGTGTTACTGACTGGATTCGCAGGAGAATGAGCAGGCTTGCTTGTTGATCTTCTAATCGCTCAATACCCGGGTGGCCATTACGTTTAGCAGACCGCTTGCGGCTTGTGGGTGTTTGATATGATCATCACCTACTGCCGGCGTATTGACGATTCTTTAGAGTCCTACACAGAGGTTTCTTGGCTCTGGCAAAACGGAGTAGGAGCACATATGTGATATGTGCGGGATCGAGGATAATGCGGTATGTGATACCGTATTGGATTCTCGCGATATGAGATATCGGCCGGGTATATGTGATATAGCCGGGTCATCGGATCAAGGGTTGATTCGATAGGTTGTTACATTTGATATTAGTCGGTTGTATATGATATAGCCGGATTATTAAATCAAGTATTGATTTAATGATATAATATATAGTTATATATATGATATATTAATTTACATTAACTAATATTAGCTCACTTAAACATTTCTTTTTCTCACTTGTGTGCATATAGTATATATATAATATGTATTAATGCACAACTTTTGTGTCATGCTTGATGCCACATGAGACATGGGTGTATGAGACGTACACCATGCTTAATAATGTGATGGTTTTATATATTTAAAGTTAATCAAAATTACATGGAATAAATCACATGGTTGAAGCCTGTAGAAGCTTGTGGAACCATTGACCAAGTCCACTAATTTTGTTTTACTTTTAGATATTTATTAACCTAACCATTATTGATTAGCCATGGTTTATTCTCTACATGAGTAGTGTATAACACTAACCCACCCATGGTTTCTATTCTCACCTCATGAGTTCATTCTCTTCTTCACTTCATGATCTTCTTCCTCATGAGAAAAAGCCTGCTAGCTTTTTCTAAGGTGATGAAATATTGTGAGAAAAAGAAATCTAAAGAGAGCCCACTTCCTACTTCATCATCCTCTACTATTAGCCATTTAGTTTAGGATGTTTGCTTTACTAATTCAAATATTAGTGAAGAGCTAGCATGATCTTGAGTCTCCTCGACCTAGATCATCTTCGGCCTCGAAGACTTCAATCAAGCTTATTCATTTCTTCATGTGAACCTTTACTAGAGTTCGGGTGTTCACTACTTGAAGCGAAGGGACTACTACACGGATCTTTAGAAGTGAAGGACCGGTCTACAAAGGTTGTATTGCTCATTCACTTGTATGCAAAGTTGTTTGCATGTTGTATTGTTTAAATCTCTAGTTAAGATTCTAGATTAGGGTTCTTTAGAACGGCAAAAATTTAAAAACGGTATGGACAATGCCTCCCGAAACCTTGCTGCCGCCCTACAGATTCCTACAGTGGTATCAGAGCTAAGCTAGCTATTTAAACGATGTTTGTTAGATTACGAAACCGAAACAACTCCGAAACTTGAAACAATATGACCTAGTTTCTGTCGAATTTTTAAAGGGCTATAAAATTTTTTTTAGCAACTGCATAATATTGTAGGTGATATAATATGAACAGCACGAAAATTTAAAGCACTTTAGCCCTGATATGGTCGGCCACACTCATGAAATTTTCGAGCTCACCGGGTGGATTGTGGAATTTTGGCTTCAAATTTTTGTAGTGTTATAGTCTCTGGGTTTTGGTGTTTCAGATGTTACTAGTTTTTGCTAAATTTGCATGTGATGTTAACTTTCTGCAAAGGCAATTTGGATGTTTCGTAGTCGTAATTTTAACATGTATTCGGGTTATTTAGGCGACGTTAAAAAGTTCGAACGGATATCAATAACCCATATTTTCCCTCGCTGGAAATTTTTCAAGAGTTGGATTTTTTTTCAAGTTTAAAATCTTTAGAAAATCATGCAAGCGATTCTGTGGACCCTCTAGAAGAACAATACCCAAACTCGACTTTTTGGATCGCGGAACCGCGGTCATACCTTAGGGTTTGCGGCAGTTCCGTGGCGACATGAGGGAGGCATGGGTTGGCCCTTCTATGGATGGTTCATAGGAGCTATGGTATGTTCTGGGTACTTTTTGAACTCCACTCAAGTGTTGAGCTCTTTGGGAAATTTTGGGTGTTTATTTATTTGATCGAAAATCTTAACATCGTCTAGCTGTCATGACCCGAAGTTCGACCCGTGACCGGCACTTAACCACGTAACGTCTACAGGCGTAACGCGACTAAATAAGCCGAAACCCAGAAATCAAAACCATTAAAAGTAGTGAGTGTTGAAAACATTTGTTTAAAAACATTTGGAAAACCTGAAGTAGTTTAGTAACTTTCTTTAAAGTTCAAGTTATTATCTTAAAAATTTTGGCAGCATTTCCTTTGTAAAAACTAACCCCGAATTCGGGTACAAGACAAGATATGAGTAAAATGATATACAATAAAAATAAAGTATCCCAAACGGGAGCAATCACGCCTAACGGCGGAAACAATCACCACAAGAGTAATATACGACGCCGTAGCGAAGAAATGAGCAATAAGTGAAAAACATCACAAATGATAAAAACTGCATAAGTAAAGTCGGCTCACACGAGCTCGACACCAGAGTACAAAAAATATACATCATCGTCCTCACACTGGTCTCTAAGTCAATACATGAAATAGTAGATGGAGAGTACTAGATACAAAAGTGGGTACAAATGGAAAATAACCGGATACCACAAACCCACCTAGTAGCAAACAGCTCACACACTAACTACAGTGGTATCCGTAGCCAAAAAGATACAAGAAAGCAGCCTGCCGCGACCACTCTGATGGGCAACCTGCAAACACTGTGGCACAATGGGGGTGAGTTGCCAACTCGTGAATAGAAGATAACATATAAAGGTAATCACGAGTATGCACGTGCTGCGATACTCTAACATATGCCAGTAGATAAAATCTATATGCGATGAGCAGGATGTGAAATAATCATGCATAAGTACTCTATCAGGTAATACGACTACAGGATGAGATGCATAATAATGAATGCTGAGCATGGGATAAAATAACATTTACACGGAATGTCAACGTGGAAAAATAACTGGTGTCCATCAATGCACCCAAATCCCAATAAAACTTAGGCGCTGTCACCCTCATCGGCCCTCAAATCCTGTAAATCTCTGAGAATCGTGAGTACCCAACATCGGCACTCGAAAATATCAGGAAATAATCGTGTCCAGCATCGACACGCAAATCCTCATATATCGGGCTCCGTCAGTCCGGATCGGCCCACGGGCTCCGTTTGCTGAATCGGCCCTCCGCTCCGGCAGTACGGGTCATCCCGTATCCATCTATCGACTCTGGTCAGTATCCTCCGGATAACCGCCAGGTCCAACCAATCACCGGTAGGTACTAGTGATTGATCAAAGAATTGTTAACCACAATCAAGAACAGCGCCGCTTGGTAGCTAGCCGGTGAGTACGGGTCGGTCCACAGGGATTTTGTGTATTCTCAATTTGTTCTAACGAGTTAATTCCAAACAGAGTTGGATTGATTATCACTAAAAACTAAGTTTGATTTAGACTAAGATTAAAGCCTTGCTAGGGTTAGGTTTAGGTTAAATTTGGAAAGTCAATATTCCTCACCGCTTTCTATGCCCTAATTAAGATCTATTAGGTGTTATGGTAATAATTAATAAAGTGGATTAGTACCATCGGGAAGAAACGATGTTTCTTCCTCTAGGTTCTTGTCCTTCCTTTCTTAATTTTTACTCTAACCTCCATGGAAAACATGCACAACCGGTCTTTTAAACTACGGTAGCACCGCTACCTCGTGGGATAGGGTGCCGTAGTGAGCGGTGTGTGTATGTATGCATGGAGTCCTATAAAAATATGTGATGGGCAAGAAAGGGGTGAGAGATTTTCATCTCTCAAACCTTTTCTATTCCTAACCCTAACAAGCGAGGATCTACTCACTCATTAGTGAATTGATAAACATGTTCTAAACTAATTAACTAGGGCAGATAATAAAAGTTATGCTAGGGCAGGTAATAAAAGTTCTATACTATGGCATAAAAGAAATCAACTAGGGCAATGAAAAGAAAACTTACTCCAATTTTTATTTGATGCACTCTTCAAACATTACAGGAATTTACAATTCTGAATTTTGATAAATGAAATGAGGCACAAGAAGAGGCATACCTCAAAAAGAGGTTTAAGATTTCTATTTATAGAACATAGAAACCCTAGGGTTACAATCGACTCACATCTGCAATTACAAGTATACCCCTAAGAAGACTAGTCAGCGCACCGACTCCACCGTTACAATTTTCCACTGACACGGGCACTATATGGCCGCGGATCCGCGGCCATAAGCTTGGTTTGGCCGCGGTTCCGCGGCCATATGGAGAGCTTGATGCTTTAATTTTTTATGTCTTCTTCTGTTGCTTTGTTTCTCCTATTTTCTTCACTTGGTTTCTCAGATTGTCTTCTAGATTTCTTCTAGATTTCCACAGTGAATAAAGTCGTGGGCTTTTACCGCTTGCTTCGTGACGAAGTCTTGAACCTTGCGCTGCCTTTGTTCTTTGTGAAATTGTCCATTGATCTTCGTTTAGTCTTCAAATTGTAGGCTTGATCAAGATTCTTCCATTTGTTGGTCGTAGTCTCACTTTTGTATCGTCTTTTTTTTAAATATATTTTTCACTGTTTTTGTTTCGAGAACCTGTAACCTGCAACTATGTAGCAGACATGGGTCAAAAGCACCTGTTTATTTATAAAAAGAATAAGAATGGGGAATATAATAATGCAAAATTATGATATGAACAAATACCCCCAAACTTATCTTTTGCTCGTCCTCGAGCAAACCTAGATTTATTCTTGAAAAAAGACCTAGCCTCACTTTCGCAGGGAAACGCGATTGCACTGAGCTCGTGCAACAAGCCGTTAAACCTCTAGGTGTCCCTAGTAGGCGGAGTGTTGTCTCCTGAGGGTTTTCAGCGGATACTACCCACAAAATCCTATCAATTTGGCCTATCGACTATCATTCTCCAATTAGGTTTTCTAACAAGAACTCTATTATCTTCGACTCATAAATTATTCACCCATATTTTTCACTCTTCCTTATCATTTAACTTAAGATTATATATATTCTTGTTCATTTACTTAGCTTTTGGCATCTTTTATGTTTTCCTTCTAGGGTTCTATCTCAACTTAGGAATTTTTATCATCTCTATTAAAAATATAAGTCCTATTTTTTATTCCCATCTCTTATCTAAACCCCAATCACATACCCCTACGTGTGTGTATATATCACCCCTACACTTGGAAATTCAAATCAAGCTATTATACTCTTGTCCATTATCCAAAGTACTTTTAATTGGTGAATTTTTAGATGAAAATTGCTCACACATTCTTCATGCGACCGTTAATACTTCTTAAGGTACCAACGACCGATTACAAAATGTGTTCGCACATTAAAGCATAATTCCTAGTCTTGTAATCCCTGAGGCTTTTAGCAGTGACTCCCAAACCAGTTGGTCTAAGGCACTAGGTGATGAAGCACCCTCGCTATATATTTTTTTCTATTAATGCAGCCTTAAGTAATTACAAAAACCAGTGTTCATTTTTTTTATTATCTCTTTATTCACACTTGTATTTTTATTTTATTTTCCTTCATACTAAGGACTTTAGACAAGAGCATTTCAAGGTCTCTTCTACTATTCCAAGTTTTAAGGTTCGTGTTTGTGCAATTTGTTGTAGGGTATATATTTTCAGACTTTAGATTTAACCTTAGGAATTATTTTTCAAACTTATACTTTAATAAAAATACCAATACTTTTCCTTTGTTTTAACTTAGCCTAAGAAGTTAACTCAAAATTTGCATATTTCTAAATAAACTACAAAGACATATACTTTCTACCGTTAAGTTTTAAGAAAGGTTATTTTTAGGGTTTTTAATTTATTAAGTCTAAGATCTAGTTGTTCCTAGCTAGTTAACTTATTTGTCCAACTCAAATTAACTATGGCCAAAATTGAATTTTTCAATTTTTATAATTTTTCAAAATTTTCAATTTTTATGGGTTTTAAAATAAGTATGCAAATGCAAAAATATACATATGAAGGAAGAAGGCTTACCGAGCACACCCCCAAACTTAAACTTGACAGTGTCCTCACTGTCATGCTACACTAAGAGGGTCAAAATGGCCGGCACTCCCCTGTTTATTTTTTTTTATATAGTTTTAGTTTTTTTTATTGTTAAAAGGAAAAAAATATATTTACAAAAAATTCCCCCCAAACTTAAGTTAAACGATGATACAAGTCAATGCCAAACTTTGCAAAGACCAAAAGTCAACACCAACCAGTTGAAATTTTTTTCTGTGTAGAGTATCGGTCGGTGGAAAAATATGTTGTACCGAGCCAAGGAGAATTGGGGAAGAGATAAGTGGTGGTATGGAAAGTGTCTGTATGTACGTGGAAGTGAAGAGATAGGAGGTGATGATGAATCAAAACGAGAATGTGAATGATCAGAAATCAGAGGAATATTGGCATTCTCGTAGCTTATTAAAAGAAAAGGGGGTGGTTCAACTTCTAAAGGAGGAGGTTGATTATCCACACAATCCCCGAGATGTTTCAGTGGATCCTTTATTGCCTTGGCATCATCCATCATATGCATATGATATTCAATTATGAGGGAACTAATCTCCTCGATGTCCGCCATAGTCCAGCCGAAAGCTTGCCGGTTATTTTGCAAGACCATTAAAAGAGCTTTCTCTTACTCGAGGGCTAGAGAGGCCGATATGATAATGGAAAAGGTCTCATTTTCACCTAGGTAAGCGTATTTAAGGTGAGACAGTAAGGGCTTGAGTTCGAGTTTCGGAGGCGAAACAATCAAAGGTAAAATTGGGGAATCTACCTCGAACTCAAAGGATTCCAACAATGGTTCGAAATCACTGTAAGCAACCGAATCGGATGGTTCAACTAACTCATCCAAAAATTCAAAGGACTCATACTCGGGCGGTGAGTCATCAAAATCGTCCGAAAAAGTGAAACATTCGTAATCAATATCGGTTGTGCAAACTGTGTTAGATTCCAGGAGGGACGCACTAGTGGCGTCAAAACTGTTGTGATCAAACAGAAATTTTTCAAGCTCACGGTCCTCAAGCGTGATCTTTTGCGTGGTCGGAACGATGTAAAGGAGGGGGGTGATTTAGGAAGTATAACAGTTAAAGGTTCAGGAGGATGAATTGGAAAATCCGACACATCAAACAAAACTGGTTCATCCTTAATACTATCCTCAATACTCTCCTCAATACTATCTTCATAATTCTCCTCAAAAGTTATCTCATCCATACAATTATCATCAAAATCAAGACGCGTATGAGATTCGGGAGAAACATTTAATGACTCGGGATGATGAATTGGAGATAAAATTTTAGTCAAATCTGCGGGTTCATCATCCAAAATATTCCCTGCGTCAATATCCCCAATCAAGTGAAAATCAAATTTTTTAGATACCTCATCAAAAGCATGGATATTTATCAATTCAGGTTCTAAATTGGAGGTGTAGAGGTTGAAAGGATTGGTGATGGTTTCACTCGAAAAGGGCTCTTCACAATCAGGTAAATCAAACACTACAAAGTCGCACAACTCATTAAATGTTTTATTTTCAACTGGTGAATCATTTGGGATACTTGATAGACATTCAAAACCGGAGTTATGGGATTCAATTGAAGATGGGTAGGTTTGATTTGGATGTGTGTAAAACTCACTCTCTCCACTCAAATTCTCACTCTGTCCAACCGCCTCATCATATATTGGAATTTTTGGAACTAGTTGGAAACTAGCTACCGGTTCACTAGGTTGTCTTGATGAATTAAGGGCGGCAATGGACGCATCCAAATTCCTCATCTGTTTGTTAGTCGCTACAATATAAGCTTCCAATGACTGTTCCAGACTAGACATGGGTTGTGAAGGGGTTTCAGTAAAAAATTCAAAGTTGTTTGGATACATGAAACTCCCAAATGGCTGTGTAGAAGCAATGTCTAGGGAAGGTGTGAAAGTCGGGTAGGACTGGTAGGAATTGAATGGTTGGACAGGAGTAGTATCAACATTTGGATAAAAAGGTGAATGGACTTGTTGATCCCAAGAACTGGAAGTGTTGAAAGGAGTGAAAGATCGGTTACGAGATTGTTCAATATGTTCAGCGATAAACATGGGTTTCGGAGTTACAACAGGACTCGAAAAAGGAGTATCAACATAAGAAGGTGGTGAAGGTTGAAATGGTTGATACAAAGTGGATTGTGGAGTCGAACTGTTTCTCTTGGACGCTTCTATTCGATCCTTCAAAGAAATTTTGGGTATGGAGGGGTCGTCCGTAATTCGACCAAAACAATTCGCGTATGAAGCAATGTTTGGATGAGGGTACCAAAGTTCGGCAAGAGTTTTGTGAGGTAGGGTACCCATGATGTAAGAAGGAGAAGAAAAAAAATGTGGGTGTAAGTGGGGTGCACGGATTTCTTAGCGACAAGTGGTAAGTTTTTGTAAAATTTTTTCCTTTTTGTGTTTTCTTCTTTTTTTATGGAGCTTTCTGCAAAAAAGATTTTCAATAAAAGGCTTAGACACACTTTCAACCATAAATGCACAATCAGGCCTAGATCTAGGGTCACCTAGGTCAACTAGACAGCTCCTAACTGTTCCAAAGGGCAGGAAGTAGGACCTCAAACCGCCTCTTCACCGCCAATTGTGGCCAAGTAAGCACAAGTAGAGAAAGGAAGGATCCGCTCATGAATTACCGTGAGACGAGCCTTTTAAAGTTACCTTTCACTACCTGTCTAGCCTAGGCACCACAAAATCAGGTTAGGATCAACGGTCGATGCCTACAACTATTCCTTTGTCCTATTGAGCGCGAAATCCTTAGGGCTGAGTCTAATCTTTTTTAATTAATTGATGGTCAATGTAATATGTCTTATGTGATTTTTGGGGTCCTGGGAAGGGTAATGAAATCCCCACCCAATCTGGATTGGTGTTCAAGCCCCTTAAAGTCAATTTAAATATGCAAAACAGTAAACACAATCACTTGCAAACAATTTTTTTTTTTTAGCACGGCGCAAAGAATCCTGCACAAGATCAATTATTGGAAGGGGAGAAATTTTTGGCGCAAAGAATCCTGCAGGCAAATTTTACAGAGGAGATATCAGGGGGTTCAGAGAAAAAGAAAGGGAGCTTACAGTGATTTTTCCAGATGATGATGTCACCACCATGCGGCGGAAGCGCGGCAAAAAGCGCCAATTGCGGCGGTTTCGCGGTCGGGAGGAAGGTTCAGGCTTCAAATCTTTTTCTGTTGCTCTGTTGTGATTTTCCTCTATTGTTCAGATCTGTTTTATTCTGTTTTGATCTCTGGATTTTTCCAGATCTGAATTCGTTCGTCGGTCCTGCAAAATTCAAATGAAAATACCCTTCAAACAATAAAAAGATGATAATTTTTTTAATATATTTTTTTAATTTTCGGTTTTTATGATTTTTCAATTTTATATTAACCCGAAATTGCAAAAAGAAAATAACACGCCATCCCCGGCAACGGCGCTATTTGATTGATCAAAGAATTTGTTAACCGCAATCAAGAACGGCGTCGCTTGGTAGCTAGCCGGTGAGTACGGGTCGGTCCACAGGGATTTTGTGTATTCTCGATTTGTTCTAACGGGTTAATTCCGATTGTTGTCGGATTGATTAAATCTAAAAAACTAAGTTTATCTAGATTATGATTAAAACTTGCTAGGGTTAGCTTTAGGTTAAATTTGGAAAGTCAATATTCCTCACCGCTTTCTATGCCCTATTTAAGATCTATGAGGTGTTATGGTAATAATTAATAAAATGGATTAGTACCATCGGGAAGAAACGATGTTTCTTCCTCTAGGTTCTTATCCTTCCTTTCTTAATTCTTACCCTAACCTACATGGAAAACATGCGCAACCGGTCGTTTATACTACGGTATCACCGCTACCTCGTGGGATAGGGTGCCGTAGGGAGCGGTGTGTGCATGTATGCATGGAGTCCTATAAAAACGTATGATGGGCAAGAAAGGGGTGAGAGATCTTCATCTCTCAAGCCTTCCCCAAATCTAACCCTAACAAATAAGGAGACTATTCACTCATTAGGGAATTGAAAAACATTTTCTAACTATCTAACTAGGGCAGATAATGAAAGATCTAACTAGGATAGATAATAAAGATCAATACTAGGGCAAGAAAGAAAATTTAACTAGGGCAATAAAAAGAAACATACTCTAATTTTTATTTGATGCTCTCTTCCAACATTTACAAGAATTGAAATTCTGAATTTAGATAGATAGAATGAGGCACAAGAAGAGGCATACCTCAAAAAGAGGTTTAAGATTTCTATTTATAGAACATAGAAACCCTAGGGTTACAATCAATTCACATCTGCAATTACAAGTATACCCCTAAGAAGACTAGTCAGTGCACCGACTCCACCGTTACAATTTTCCACCGACACGGGCACTATATGGCCGCTGATCCGCGGCCATAAGCTTGGTTTGGCCGCGGTTCCGCGGCCATATGGAGAGCTTGATGCTTCAATTTTTTATGTCTTCTTCTGTTGCTTTGTTTCTCCTATTTTCTTCACTTGGTTTCTCAGATTGTCTTCTTGATTTCTTCCAGATTTCCACAGTGAATAAAGTTGTGGACTTTTACCGCTTGCTTCGTGACAAAGTCTTGAACCTTGCGCTGCCTTTGTTCTTTGTGAAATTGTCCATTGATCTTCGTTTAGTCTTCAAATTGTAGGCTGGATCAAGATTCTTCCATTTGTTGGTCGTAGTCTCACTTTTGTATCGTCTTTTTATCTTTTTCACTGTTTTTGTTCCGAGAACCTGTAACCTGTAACTATGTAGCAGACATGGGTCAAAAGCACTTGTTTATTTGTAAAAAAAATAAGAATGGGGAATATAATAATGCAAAATTATGTTATGTGATTGGGGTTTAGATAAGAGATGGGAATGAAAAATAGGACTTATATCTTTAGTAGAGATGATAAAAATTCCTAAGTTGAGATAGAACCCTAGAAGGAAAACTTAAAAGATGCCAAAAGCTAAGTAAATTCACAAGAATATATATAATCTTAAGTTAAATGATAAGGAAGAATGAAAAATACGGGTGAATAATTTATGAGTCGAAAATAATAGAGTTCTTGTTAGAAAACCTAATTGGAGAATGAAACTCGATAGGCCAAATTGAAAGGATTTTGTGGGTAGTATCCGCTGAAAACCCTTAGGAGATAACACTCCTCCTACTAGGGACACCTAGAGGTTTAATGGCTTGTTGCACGAGCTCAGTGCAATCGCGTTTCCCTGCGAAAGTGAGACTAGGTCTTTTTTCGAGAATAAAACTAGGTTTGCTCGAGGACGAGCAAAAGATAAGTTGGGGGTATTTGTTCATATCATAATTTTGCATTATTATATTCCCCATTCTTATTCTTTTTACAAATAAACAGGTACTTTTGACCCATGTCTGCTACATAGTTGCAGGTTACAGGTTCTCGAAACAAAAACAGTGAAAAAGATAAAAAGACGATACAAAAGTGAGACTACGACCAACAAATGGAAGAATCTTGATCAAGCCTACAATTTGAAGACTAAACGAAGATCAATGGACAATTTCACAAAGAACAAAGGCAGCGCAAGGTTCAAGACTTCGTCACGAAGCAAGCGGTAAAAATCCACGACTTTATTCACTGTGAAAATCTGAAAGAAATCTAGAAGACAATCTGAGAAACCAAGTGAAGAAAATAGGAGAAACAAAGCAATAGAAGAAGACATAAAAAATTGAAGCATCAAGCTCTCCATATGGCCGCGGAACCGCAGCCAAACCAAGCTTATGGCCGCGGATCCGCGGCCATATAGTGCCCGTGTTGGTGGAAAATTGTAACGGTGGAGTCGGTGCGCTGACTAGTCTTCTTAGGGGTATACTTGTAATTGTAGATGTGAGTCGATTGTAACCCTAGGGTTTCTATGTTCTATAAATAGAAATCTTAAATCTCTTTTTGAGGTATGCCTCTTCTTGTGCCTCATTGTATCTATCTAAATTCAGAATTTCAATTCTTGTAATTGTTGGAAGAGAGTATCAAATAAAAATTAGAGTAAGTTTCTTTTTATTGCCCTAGTTAAATTTTCTTTCCTGCCATAGTATAGATCTTTATTATCTGCCCTAGTTAGATCTTTCATTATCTGCCCTAGTTAGATAGTTAGAAAATGTTTTTCAATTCCCTAATGAGTGAGTAGTCTCCTCACTTGTTAGGGTTAGATTTGGGGAAGGCTTGAGAGATGAAGATCTCTCACCCCTTTCTTGCCCATCATACATTTTTATAGGACTCCATGCATACATGCATGCACCGCTCCCTACGGTACCCTATCCCACGAGGTAGCGGTGATACCATAGTATAAACGACCGGTTGCGCATGTTTTCCATGGAGGTTAGGGTAAGAATTAAGAAAGGAAGGATAAGAACCTAGAGAAAGAAACATCGTTTCTTTCCGATGGTACTAATCCACTTTTTTAATTATTACCATAACACCTCATAGATCTTAAATAGGGCATAGAAAGCGGTGAGGAAAATTGACTTTCCAAATTTAACCTAAACCAAACCCTAGCAAGTTTTAATCCTAATCTAGATAAACTTAGTTTTTAGATTTAATCAATCCGACAACAATCGGAATTAACTCGTTAGAACAAATCGAGAATACACAAAATCCCTGTGGACCGACCCGTACTCACCGGCTAGCTACCAAGCGACGCCGTTCTTGATTGCGGTTAACAAATTCTTTGATCAATCAACTAGCCACCCTGCCAGGCTCATCATATGCTCCACGAAAAACATTTCTCGCCCCGGGGAACCATACCGGGTCCACCATGAACCCGCAAACGGATCATCCAACTTCTCGAATCGGGTTTCAAGCACATGTCTCAGAACCGAGAAATCGCGTGATGGACGCACCAAAATATCATAGAGGAACCGGGTTTTTAAAACAATCATGCTTTCTTGAAAAATACCACGGTTCTCAAATCCAGAAATCACATGAAATCCAAAACCAATTCGTAAATCCATGCGATGTAGTATATGCATCATAAGTCATACTGTGAGTAAAAGGGAGAAACCGCTCTTTAAGTAGATTCAGTTTTTTAAAAGGTATCATGTGGTCCCCAGTTTTACCAAAATCAACTTATCTAGGTAGGTACAATTGTATATGCGTAAGTATGGATATGCAAATGAGTATGTGCATAAGTAACATTATCATGTTGAATCATATAGGAGGTGAGCTACAATATATATTTCATGGCAATTCTATAGTGTGAGTGTCATGGCAATTACTAACGGTGTGTGTGTAACATGCAGATTAGTGCTCGTGCAACATGAACCGTTGGTAACAGTGCGGTGTGTTATTAATTCTAAGTCCATATACATATATATAGCAGGAAATACAGCATGCAACCAAGGTATATGAATGAAAATATGTAGCTACTATAGCCGATCAAGCCCTGACGCATAGCGCCATACGGGCGATTTCCCCGTAGATATTCAATCTACTCACCGTGGTCTCGTGCTAAGTGTAGCCGATGACTTGCTTCCCTTTCTTTACGGCGTCCATCGTACTCGCCTGCGAACCTAGAATTACACAAGGAATAAGCATAAGCTAAAACCCTATAAAACGTGATATCGAAACCAAACGTGAAACTCGCGCCGCGAACTAAATGCGTGTGTGTCTGATACGCTAAAACGTGTGATTACGCGCCTGAAGCTACCCCGACACGTTGCGACACGTAGGAAATCCCTAAACCCACACACGTATCACACGTGTCGCGAAAGTTAAAAGTATAGGAAATAAGGTAATTGGTTCCAGATTTTTATATAAGCAGAATTTTAAAAAGTTGCATATACCACAGGCCTTAAAAATGTAGCAGACACCAACAGAACAAACACCAACACCCAGGTCCCCATCTGGCCGTAATTTGCGGCCAGAATGATTATTCCGGTGGCCAACCTAGGGAGTTGGGCTCCCGTGCTTCGTGTGTGTTCTCTAAATCTAGTTTACATTCTCCAGTAAATACAATTTTTGCCTGGAGCAATCGAATTACAAGCAGATCACAACAGAGCCCAAAACTTAGTTAAGAAGCTAATTTAACACTAAACTAAAACATTATGGTGTTTTAGTGCAACCTGAGAAATTTACTTGGTTAAAACAACATTATAAGCACTTGATTAAGTTAACCAAGCCATAAAAATTCTAAATTATCATAAACTTCACTATTTCCCTTCATTCGCACTAAAATGCACCAAAAATATGATTTTTAGCTAAATAAACTACAAGTTAAGAACTAAAGTGCTAAGGGTGAGTTTATGTCAGTTATATGTATGCCCCAGAGGCCATTACTGTACATACGATGTATATTGTAATGGATGCTTGGACATATATAGGGAGGATTTTCTTGCTCGACATGATAGTATACTATCTGGTTGTATTTTATCTTAACATGTACTCTGATTGTCTCTATGTTACATGTTGATAAAGCCCTTAGGATATGTACTCGACTACTGGGACTATGATGAGATCATACTAGTGGGGCCACGGTAGTCGACGAGTACATCCTATAACTGTTCCTAGTCGAGGGTGTATCGAGACAGGGCATCGATGCACCAGAGTAGACTAGCGTATACGCATCTTGACCCATATGATGGGCGATGGATGACCCATATCCATCGGTGTTTGACATCAAGGATGGTGTATGGGTGCTCAGTAGAGACTGGGTACACTGGACGGACTCGCTGAGAACTCCCAGATGGTATTATACCTCACGTCAGATGGCAGTTCTCCGGTGACACTGGTACAGAGTAGTCTGTTGACCCGAGATCGTCATAGAGTCTTGTGTGATTCCCACCGTGCTTTGATTTCCATCATACCACGTCCAAGAGGGCGTGCAAAAAGGTGGCTTTTGGGTACAGTCCCGAATCACATGGAGGCAATGAGCGATAGGAGGGGATTCGTCTCTCCCGGTATAGGGAGTTGATGTTGTGCTGTGTTCGATTGGCTATAACCGGAAATCCCTGGCCAGGGTTGCTGAAATTTACTGGTAAGTGTGTAGGGTTTCTAGGCACCCTAGTGAGGTCTCACAAGGCATCAACCATGCCAATTTCAAAAAATACGGTGCCGAGAAACCCTAGACTATGGATCGTTTGCTAGATTTCTAGGCGAAAAAGCTAACTAGTTAACAATTAACTAAGAGATACGCAAATACAACCTTTGTAGATCCGGTCCTCCACCTCCACGGCTCCGAGATGAGGTCCTCTCCGCTGTCCAAATCAAATCCGAGCTCTAGCGTCGACTTCATCGGAGAATAAGCGAGCTAGGTCGTCGATGTCCATGCCGAAGATGATCTACGTCGAAGCATCGCAAGATCAAGCTCTCACTTCACCAAGTCAAGAAACTTGTGAAGGAAACACACTCTACTACTTGGCAAGAGGTAGAGGATGAAGAAATAGGAAGTGGGTTCAATTTAGAATTGGATTTCTCACTCTTTATCATCAATCACCATTGATGAAGAAAGCTTTTTCTTCTTGAGTTCAAGGAGGAAGAAGAAGAAAATGATATGATAAGATTATTAAAAATAGAAAAGAAATATAATCCTTATCATAACTTGAACCATGGTCAAGTGTAGAGAATAAATCATGGTTAGTGGGATGGTTAGGGTTAAGAATGAGACAAAATGGTCACTTGGTCAAAGTCTTCATGAAGCTTCATGAACAAAACAAAAGAAGCCACCATTTTCTCATTTGCTTTACATTTTCCAAAATGAATAAATGAATAAATAAATATATATGAAAATGTAAACCCTAAACATTACATAACCATGGTTTAAACTTTACACAAAACACAAGTAAACATGTATCATCAAACATGATACAATCAAGTGCACAAAACTATATCGAATATACAATGTGCACTACCGAGTGAGAAAATCCATTTAAAGTGAACCGATACTAGTTAATGCAAAGTAATATATCAAATATATAATTATACATTAAATCATTAAATCAACACTTGATTTAACGATCCGGTCATATCGCATATAACCGACTAGTATCCAATGTATCGGCTTATCGAATCAACGCTTGAATCGATAACTAGGTTATATCGCATACAACCATTCGACGCATTGATCGCGAGAATGAAATACGGTATCACATACACGCATTATTCTCGGTCCCGCACATATCTCATATGTGCTCCTATTTCGTTTCGCTTGAGCCAGGAAACCTCTGTGTAGGACTCTAAAGACTCGTCAATACGCCGGCAGCAGGTGATGATCATATCAAACACCCACAAGCCGCAAGCGGTCTGCTAAACGTAACGGCCACCCGGGTATTGAGCGATCTGAAGATCGACGAGCAAGCCCGCTCACACTCCAGTGAATCCAACCAGTAACACTACCGTACAGTCCGGTCTGATCGTCTGATCTGTCGCATATCTCGCTTAGGGGTGGTAAACGTCAGACCCCAATAGCTCGATAAGTCGTGTCGATATGAGGTCTATAACTGTTCGAGAAACTACTGGTAACACTTACCAGTAAATCTCAGCAACCCTGGCCAGGGATTTCCTGTTATAGCCAATCGAACACAGCGCAACATCAACCCCCTATACCGGGAGAGACGAATCCCCTCCTATCGCTCATTGCCTCCATGTGACTCGGGACTGTACCCAAAAACCACCGTTTTGCACGCCCTCTTGGACGTGGTAAGATGGAAATCAAAGCACAGTGGGAACCACACAAGACTCTATGACGATCTCGGGTCAACAGACTACTCTGTACCAGTGTCACCAGAGAACTGCCATCTGACGTGAGGTATAATACCATCTGGGAGTTCTCGGCGAGTCCGTCCAGTGTACCCAGTCTCTACTGAGCACCCGTATATCATCTCTGATGTCAAACACCAATGGATATGGGATCATCCATCGTCCATCTGTATGGGTCGAGAAGGTACACGCTAGTCTACTCTGGTATATCGATGCCCCGTCTCGATACACCCTCGACTAGGGACTTTGAAGGATGTACTTATGGACTACCATGTCCCCACTAGTATGATCCGCATCATAGTCCAGGTAGTCAAGTACAGATCCTAAGGGCTTTACCAACATGTAACAGAGAGACAATTAGCATACACGTTAAGGTAAAGGGTAACCAGATAGCATACTATCATGTCGAGTAAGAAAGTCCTCCTTATATATGTCCCAGCATCCACTACAATATACATCCAATGTACAGTAATGGCCTCTAGGGCATACATATTACTAACAATCTCCCACTTGCACTAGGGCCATCTGTAGCAGTGGTTGCAGTATCTCATA
Organism: Agapanthus africanus; assembly: GCA_030015575.1. NCBI lineage: Eukaryota > Viridiplantae > Streptophyta > Magnoliopsida > Asparagales > Amaryllidaceae > Agapanthus > Agapanthus africanus. Next base: position 319,835,699 of record CM057342.1, read on the forward strand.
CTCAACCATCCCATAAAAGTCTCTCTCTGGGAAAAGGCCTTTGTGAGTGGATCCGCTATGTTGTCCTCTGGGTCTACTCTCCTAACCTCGATCTCCCTGGAGATCAACCATCTCCATGATCAAATGATACTGTCTTAGAATATGTCTGGATCACTGATGGCACCGGCGTTCCTTGGCATAAGCCACAACTCCATTGTCACACAATGGGAGGAACATAGTTCATCTCATGAACCATTATACACCCAAACAGTCTCTTTGGTAGCATCTTAAGTAGCGATTTATCCAGCCTTTATTGTCTAGTATGTCACAGTATCCAGCTTGGAACTCTTCCAACATACCGTCCCTTTACTAAGGGTAAAGACAATGCCTGTGACTGACATTCAGTCGTCTTTATCACCCTGGAACCCTTCCCGTGATTCTCATCAGGATCGATTGACACCACCTCACTACATCTAGTGAGTTTCCTAACATCCATTTAGATCTATCTCATAGATCCAAAATCCAGGATTTAGTAGGTATCACTTTAATCCTATATGGAGAATCTTTGTGATAAGCGGAGATTGATCGAGCGTAGCATAAGAAACTCCTTTCTTATCAAGAGTATGTCATCCACGTACTCTACGAGGATCGTCACCATACTCCCTACTACCTTTTTGTATATACAAGGTTCATCTACCATTTTGATGATGTCAAACTCTTTGACCGCTTCATCAAAACAGATGTTCCAACTCCGCGATGCCTGCTTTATCCTATAAAGCATCTTGCACACGTTTCCGCTGCTCCCACTGTCTACGAGGCCCTCTGGCTGTGTACTTATAGACGCTCTCTTCCAAATCATCATTTAGAAAAGCAGTCAAGACACCCAACCACCAGAGATCGTAGTTATGGTATGTAGCCGTGGCAAGTAGGATCTGGATGGACTTAAGCATAGATCCTTAGAAAAAGGTTTCATTATGATCCATATCTGGTCAATTATGCAAACCTTTAACAAGTCTAGCTTTGAAAGTCTCAACTTTTCCATCTACACCAAGTAATCTTTTCAAGATATACTTGCTTCTGATGGGGATTTAACCCTTCAGATATAGCAACCAAAGTCCATACTTTGTTGGTGTATAAGGATTCCATCTCAGATCACTAAGCATCCAGCCATTCTTACAGAGTCTTACTCTTGATGGCCAGCTCGAAACTAGTTGGGTCATCATCTCATGATGTAATCCTCGCTCCCACTGTCATAGAGAAACCGAAGTATCTCTCAGGTGGGTGAGGAACCCTACTAGATCGGCGGAGAGGCTGAGGTTCGTCGGTAACTATTGAATCCTTTGGTTTTATCAAATCATCTGCTGTAATTTGTATAGCTGGAACCATTCCAGTTGTACATAACAGATCTTGCCTCGAGCTTGTCCGGATTTTGCTTTTAGACATAGGCCGGGCAACCCCAAATCTTAACCAACTTAAGATATGGGCTCTTCCCTTTCCATATCACATATGAAGTGGTAGGCATTGATTTGATTCGAACCCTATTCAATAGGTATGCAGCTTCTCAAGCGCATAACACCCAAAAGGAAATAGGTAACTCAGTATTACTCATCATAGAGCACACCATATCATATAGGGTGTGATTGCTCCGCCCCGATATACCATCGTGCCATGGTGTATACGGAGGAGTAATGCTAAGAGAGAATCTCATTCTCCTTTAGAATAGTCCAGGATTTCCGTGCTCAAGTATTCTCCTCCTTGATCACATCAAAGGACATAATACTTATACCCGTATTTTGGTTCTCTACTTCTAACTTATATTCTGTGAATATCTCAAAAGGTTCGGACTTGTGTTTCAACAGGAACATAGGTCTGAAACTTGAAAGATCATCAGAGAACGTAATGAAGTATAAAGAACCATCCTGGCATGTGTAGACAGGAGACCTTACATATATCATCATGTATCAGTCCCAAGAGTTCATTAACTCTTTCTCTGTTTCCAATAAACAGAGCTGGTGTCATTATATCTTTGTGACATGACTGGCAAGTTTCACAAGATGTAGATTCAAACTGATTTAAATATGCATCTAAAATGTAACTTCAGCTAGTCGGGTCACATGGATATGACCTAGTCTACAATGTCTCAAGAAGGATTCGTTCATTTCCGAACTCTTCCTCTTGTGTGTGTTCCATATACTAAGAACTGTAGTTTGATTTAGAACATTAATGCTTTTAGATAACGTGCCTGAACCGATCAACTTTTGATATAGGAAATGTTCAAAACATTATCCAACAATACAAAATTTTACCGTTTCTTTACTAATAAAGAGACAGATATGATTTTGTATATCAGGTTCGGTATCTAATAACATTCGTTCAGAATCAATGTATTGGTAATACAGGGTGACAGTGACCAACAGACTTGGCTGCAACACTTGCCCCGTTTTCTGCCTCATGAAACTTATCACCCGTTCTCAGTTCTCTACCTATCTGTAGCCCTATGTAACAGATTACATATCTGGGATCCTGATCTGGTATCGCATACCCAGGACGTAAAAGGATACTGAGAAACAGTTCTGTATAATGAACACACCCGAAGATGATGCATCAGCATGCACTCTCTTTGTTTGGGCGGCACGGGAATTCTGGTAATCCCCAATTTCCTGCTCTGTCTTATAACAATTATAAGTTGGAGCGGGACCAACGTTCCCCAGCTCAGTATAACAAGCGGGTTCAGTCAATAATCCGTATTATTATCTTGATTAAGGCGTGATATGGTCGCTACCAGGAGAGAGAGAGAAGAAAACACTCAGCGTGCGCTCTGTCAAGAATATATTGGTTTTTATTTTATCTAGTCAGGATGGCTCCCACTGTTTTTTATTAAATCTTCCTTCAAACCCTAAAAGGAAAGACTAGCCGGGAATAATTACATACTACAAGTTCGCCAATCTTTCAGCCAGGCCAGTGTCGGTACTTTGAGGGAGGTCCCCCGTGCTTTCGCACGAACCTAATTAATGTAAACCTCGTTTTCCCAGAGGCGTAACCCCGTTGACACCTTTCTAGACACCTACTTGATCGGCTAATTGTAATGTATAAAACTCTCCCAGGAGTAACACTTACTCGCAGCGGGTATCGGGATCCAACTATCTCATAGAAGGTATGCAATCTCATTGCAAATTTCAACACTTGAAATTCCCGATAATATTTTGCCCCTAGCTCGCTATGACCTTGACGAATGCCAAACAACCTATAGTCCACTAGTCAAGTTCAACCCGTACATTACTTGATCGAATTAAACCCACCCGCACGACCCTTGACGAATGCCAAACAACGCCGTACGAATACCCTAATCCAATCTGCATCATATGCATAAGCAGATAAATACTAGTTAGCTACCGCACACTACGCCTTGACGAATGCCAAACTACCGCAGCACGAATACTAACTAGTACTTATCTGTAATGACGGAGGGCTACGACAGGTTTTTCTGAAAACCTATTGCGTAATGAACTTGATATCGTTATAGAATCAAATGATTTTAAAATGGAGTGCTTTTGAGGCTTTTCTAGTTTTGCTAAAGGAGTCACTCCCGGTGAAGGGATCGTCGGTCCTTTCCTCGTCGAATGAGGTGCGGGATATATCATATATATCACTGTGCAAAGCAAAAACTCTAAAAGCAATCAAAAGACAAACCGAGTGTGTAGCATCTGCCAGTTATTGCTAAAGGAGTCACTCCCGGTGAAGGGATCTCGGTCCTTTCCTCATCGAATAAGGTGCAGGATATATCATATATACCGCTGTGCAAAGCAAGAACTGTAGCTACCTGTTTTATTTTGAAATTCGATTCTACAATATCTTAGGTTTCTTTTATTTCATTAATCTCATTAATGAAGTCCCATCATTTAAATACCTAAACATCACAGATAGATACGACGTACACTTATGCCATCCGCATTCGCCTCGATGTCCCCTCGTGCACCGTTAGGTTAGGTAACTAACGGCAGAGCGGGGCAGGGCTAGCGCGGGTGTAAAACATAAGTAACATCTATATAATATATCATATATACTATATATAATATCTGCCACAGAACATCGCATGATCTCATCACAGATAAAGCACAGCAGAAGAAACATATGAAATATTGGATATACTAGGACGTCCGTGTTTTCAATACGAGCCAGTATAAAACACGGATTCCACGGTCGTGATGAATAGCCAAACCCACACCCCTAGACCCCTACGAGAGCGGCAAGCAACCCTACCAATTCTGGAGTTAGGAGACCCGGACTCGACTCCTCGAGTTGGTCTCCCACTGGACTCCAGAACCCGGTTACTTGTGCCCTCCTCCTTGGGTCTATCCTAGTGCGGAAAAGTAAATAATATACAAACGGTGACAACTTCCGCAACCTGGAAGCGCCTCAATAAAAGAATATTACATACAAGTTTTTACATGAATGAAAATGAAAAACACTCATCTCACATAAAACCCCCCGGCTATTCAAACACGACGATCCAATATAACATATCCAGCAACACATAACATCACATGTCATCAACGTAAGTAAATATGCGCATCCCAATTGTCGTTGACATATAGCAACGAAACCGGCGATATCACATATTACACTTACGGTCACAGAAAAGAAAGTGTAAAACTACAACAGTTGGAATCCGCAACCACCTCAGACATCGCATGCCTGACCAAATGAATTTCTTAGACATCGCATGCCTAACAATTATAAACCCCGCATTTTAGTCTCAAAATCGAAAACTCTTTTCAATATCAAGTCGGGCAATTCAACAAGATTCCCGACATCCTGATCGAATGCTCGTCGCAAACTTCAGTAGGCGGCCGCACCCCCGACGCCGTCGACGAAGTGCACCAAGGCGGAACACCGCTACCGCGAGCATCCGAACGGATCCTTTCGGCGACGGGGTTCTCCTACAGTCACTTGGTCGGGGCAATGGAGCGAGGCTGTCTATTAAGTTTATCGGTGAGTATCCCCGTACGCTACGTGATTGCGACGGACTTTTGATCACATCAAAATTCCGTGGCAACCGATCAAGTGAGACTAAACTGCTATGTTTATAACATTCATTTAGTTATCACATAACTATTTGTGAATTCCAATTATTGTATCCCATTCCGGATAATTAGAAAATGTTAAACTTTCCGATCGAACATTCTAACACCCAAGTTTTCCCGATACAGATCAACACATGAAACTAGTCTAACAACATTCAGTTCGTACCTCAGTACCAACGGTCCAGCCGTAGAAGGGTCAAGCCAGTGCCTCACATGTGGCACGCCGTACTGCCCCAAACCCGAAGGTTCAAAGGGCAGTTCAAGACGGTCACATAATCGAGTTAAGGTTTGTTGTCTTCTAGAGGGACCATCGCGTTACTTGTACTACTTAGAACGTCGTTAAACTGCGGAAAAATCCAACACTTGGAAATTTTCCCGACAGGGGAAAAATTGGGTATTTGTATCCGGTCGAACTTTTTAACAAATTCTAAAATTTATCCGGAAAGCCACACAGACAAAATTTTGATAATCCGATCGAAACACCGAATCCCCAAAACAACTGCAGAAAATTCAACTCTAGAAAAATTATTAAAAATTCCCAGAAAACCCATCAAATTAAAATAGGAATTACTGTGCAGCAATTGGGAGGTGACGTCATCACCTAGCCGCGGAACCGCCGCAGAAGCTGGGCTTCTGCCGCGGTTCCGCGCTCTGTTAAATGAATCTTTCGCCTGAGTTTGCACAGTAATTCTTATAATTATTTATTGAATTTTTTAGGCATTTTTAATACGGAAAAATCCACGATTTTAAAATCTGGACAGAGAGCATTTTGGTTTTGGGTTTTCGGGTTCGTTCGGGTTTCAAAATCCGTCTAGACTTCGCCTAAGGCTCTAGCTAGGCTCTGATACCACTGTAGGGTTTCTAGGCACCCTAGTGAGGTCTCACAAGGCATCAACCATGCCAATTTCAAAAAATACGGTGCCGAGAAACCCTAGACTATGGATCGTTTGCTAGATTTCTAGGCGAAAAAGCTAACTAGTTAACAATTAACTAAGAGATACGCAAATACAACCTTTGTAGATCCGGTCCTCCACCTCCACGGCTCCGAGATGAGGTCCTCTCCGCTGTCCAAATCAAATCCGGGCTCTAGCGTCGACTTCATCGGAGAATAAGCGAGCTAGGTCGTCGATGTCCATGCCGAAGATGATCTACGTCGAAGCATCGCAAGATCAAGCTCTCACTTCACCAAGTCAAGAAACTTGTGAAGGAAACACACTCTACTACTTGGCAAGAGGTAGAGGATGAAGAAATAGGAAGTGGGTTCAATTTAGAATTGGATTTCTCACTCTTTATCATCAATCACCATTGATGAAGAAAGCTTTTTCTTCTTGAGTTCAAGGAGGAAGAAGAAGAAAATGATATGATAAGATTATTAAAAATAGAAAAGAAATATAATCCTTATCATAACTTGAACCATGGTCAAGTGTAGAGAATAAATCATGGTTAGTGGGATGGTTAGGGTTAAGCATGAGACAAAATGGTCACTTGGTCAAAGTCTTCATGAAGCTTCATGAACAAAACAAAAGAAGCCACCATTTTCTCATTTGCTTTACATTTTCCAAAATGAATAAATGAATAAATAAATATATATGAAAATGTAACCCTTACCATTACATAACCATGGTTTAAACTTTACACAAAACACAAGTAAACATGTATCATCAAACATGATACAATCAAGGGCACAAAACTATATCGAATATACAATGTGCACTACCGAGTGAGAAAATCCATTTAAAGTGAACCGATACTAGTTAATGCAAAGTAATATATCAAATATATAATTATACATTAAATCATTAAATCAACACTTGATTTAACGATCCGGTCATATCGCATATAACCGACTAGTATCCAATGTATCGGCTTATCGAATCAACGCTTGAATCGATAACTAGGTTATATCGCATACAACCATTCGACGCATTGATCGCGAGAATGAAATACGGTATCACATACACGCATTATTCTCGGTCCCGCACATATCTCATATGTGCTCCTATTTCGTTTCGCTTGAGCCAGGAAACCTCTGTGTAGGACTCTAAAGACTCGTCAATACGCCGGCAGCAGGTGATGATCATATTAAACACCCACAAGCCGCAAGCGGTCTGCTAAACGTAACGGCCACCCGGGTATTGAGCGATCTGAAGATCGACGAGCAAGCCCGCTCACACTCCAGTGAATCCAACCAGTAACACTACCGTATAGTCCGGTCTGATCGTCTGATCTGTCGCATATCTCGCCTAGGGGTGGTAAACGTCAGACCCCAATAGCTCGATAAGTCGTGTCGATATGAGGTCTATAACTGTTCGAGAAACTACTGGTAACACTTACCAGTAAATCTCAGCAACCCTGGCCAGGGATTTCCTGTTATAGCCAATCGAACACAGCACAACATCAACCCCTATACCGGGAGAGACGAATCCCCTCCTATCGCTCATTGCCTCCATGTGACTCGGGACTGTACCCAAAAACCACCGTTTTGCACGCCCTCTTGGACGTGGTAAGATGGAAATCAAAGCACAGTGGGAACCACACAAGACTCTATGACGATCTCGGGTCAACAGACTACTCTGAACCAGTGTCACCAGAGAACTGCCATCTGACGTGAGGTATAATACCATCTGGGAGTTCTCGGCGAGTCCGTCCAGTGTACCCAGTCTCTACTGAGCACCCGTATATCATCTCTGATGTCAAACACCAATGGATATGGGATCATCCATCGCCCATCTGTATGGGTCGAGAAGGTACACGCTAGTCTACTCTGGTATATCGATGCCCCGTCTCGATACACCCTCGACTAGGGACTTTGAAGGATGTACTTATGGACTACCATGTCCCCACTAGTATGATCCGCATCATAGTCCAGGTAGTCAAGTACAGATCCTAAGGGCTTTACCAACATGTAACAGAGAGACAATCAGCATACACGTTAAGGTAAAGGGTAACCAGATAGCATACTATCATGTCGAGCAAGAAAGTCCTCCCTATATATGTCTCAGCATCCACTACAATATACATCCAATGTACAGTAATGGCCTCTAGGGCATACATATTACTAACAAAGTGTTATCAGTAGTTTCTCGAACTGTTATAGACCTCATATTGACATGACTTATCAAGCTACTGGGGTCTGACGTTTACCACCCCTAGGCGAGATATGTGACATATCAGACGGCGAGACCGGACTGTACGGGAGTTTTACCGATTGGATTCACAGGAGAATGTACAGGTTTGCTTGTTGATCTTCTGAGCACTCAATACCTGGGTGGCTGTTACGTTTAGCTGACCGCTTGCAGCTTGTTGGTGTTTGATATGATCATCACCTACTGCCGGCGTATTGACGATTCTTTAGAGTCCTACACAGAGGTTTCTTGGTTCAGGCAAAACGGAGTAGGAGCACATATATGATATGTGCGGGACCGAGGATAATGCGGTATGTGATATCGTATTGTATTCTCGCGATATGAGATATCGGCCGGGTATATGTGATATAGCCGGGTCATCGTATTAGTCGGTTATATGCGATATAGCCGGATTGTCGGATCAAGTGTTGATTCGATAATTTAATGTATAATAATATATATGATATATTAAATTACATTAACTAATATTAGCTCACTAAAAGATTCATTTTCTCACGGGATAATACATTGATATATATGCGATATATGTTAACTGTATTATTTTCTATTGTTACAAAATATATTGTATATGTGATATATAATATTGTAACATGTTAGGGTTACAAATTTAACAATGGTTTAGGGTTTAAACTTGGTTAGGGTTTGGATTAGGGTTAGTTTTTGCATGAAGCTTCATGAAGCTTTGACTTTGTGTTTTGCTTGATATTTTGTGAAGATATTATGTTAACCCAATCCAAACCATTAACTCTAGTTAATTCTCTACAAGGGTTAACTCCTTCATGCTTAACCCTTGGTTAGATTTATAACCACTACAATAATTCATTATTCATCACAAAAGGATTGAGCTCTTCTTCTTGCTTCTTCCTCCTTGATGAAAAGCTTCACTAGCTTTTTCATAAGTGATGTTTATATGTGAGAATATGAAAACAAAAGAGAGCAAAAATCCTACTTCATCATCCTCATCTATCCTTGCCATTTAGATGAGGGTGTTCACTTCATTTAGTGAGTGAGAGCTTGTGCTAAGGAAACTTCAAGGTAGATCATTTTTGTTATCAAAGATCGGAAGCAAGCTTGCATCTTTCTCTTCATGGAGCCTTTCGAGAGTCTGGAACCCGATGATCGCAGCGAAGGGACCTCAACACGGAGCTTAAGAAGTGAAGGACTGGATCTACAAAGGTTGTAATCCCTCTCACTTAGTGTTAAAGAGTTTAACATGCTTATTTTCGCTTAAACTCTAGTTTAAAGATCCGGCTTCGGGTTGTTCTGCACGGCTAATTTTTAAATCGGGCATGGTTGATGCCTCGTAGAACCTTGTGCGTGTGCCTAGAAACGCCACAGTGGTATCAGAGCCAAGCTAGAGCTTTAGGCAAAGTCTGACCGAAGTTTAAAGTCCGATCGAACCCGGATACCCCGATACGAACCCTTCTCTGGACAATTTTCAAAAATGTGATTTTTTATGAATTAAAAATACTCAGAAAAACAAGCAGGAAAAAATAAGAATTACTGTGAAGTACGGCCCACTAATGCTCTTATATGACAGTGGAACCGCGGCCAAACTAAGGGTTTGGCGGCGGTTCTGCAGCCAAAATTATGATTTAGTCCCTCATACTTCATATATTTATTCTTAGGTCCTTTCTTGTCATTTTTTTTCTGGGAATTTTTTATTCCACTCAAGTGTTGAGTTTTCTAGGGTTGTATTGGGGACTCGTTGATTCGATCGGATAATTTAACTTTGTTTAGTTTGTCTGGGTAATTTTTAGAACATGTTAAAAAGTTCGGCCGGATATCAATAGCTCGCTTTTTCCCCTGCCGGAAAATTTCCAAGTGTTGGATTTTTCTGTTGTTTAAGAACGTTCTAAGTCATGCAAGTAACGCAGTGGACCCTCTAGAAGACAACAAACCTTAACTCGATTATGTGACCGTCTTGAACTGCCTTTAAACCTTAGGGTTTGGGGCAGTACGTCGTGCCACATGTGAGGCGTTGGCTTGACCCTTCTACGGCTGGACCATTGGTACTGTGGCATGTGATGGATGTTTTTAAACTGATTTCAAGTGTTGAGATATATTGGGGAAATCTTGGGTGTTTGATTATTCGATCGGAAAGTTTAACATTGTCTATTTATCTGGAATGTGATACAATATTTGGAATCCACATGTAGTTATGAGATAACTAATTTGAATGTTATAAATCTAGCAGTTCAGTCTCAGTTGATCGGTTGCCACGGAATTTTGATGTGATCAAAAGTCCGTCGCAATCACGTAGCGTACGCGGATACTCGCCGGGTAAACTTAACAGACAGCCACGCCCCATAGCCCCGACCAAGTGACTGTAGGAGAACCCCGTCGCCAAAAGCATCCGTTCGGGTGCTCGCGGCAGCGGTGTTCCGCCTTAGTGCACTTCGTCGACGGCATCCGGGGGTGCGGCCGTCTATTAAACTTTACGATGAGCATTTGATCAGGTTGTCGGGAATCTTGTTGAATTGCCCGACTAGATATTGAAAAGTGTTTTCGATAATGAGACTAAAATGCGGGGTTTATAATTGTTAGGCATGCGATGTCTAACGAATTCATTTGGTTAGGCATGCGATGTCTAAGAAGGTTGCGGATTCCAACTGTTGTAGTTTTACACTTTCTTTTCTGTGACCGTAAGCGTAGTATGTGGTGTATCGCCGGCTTCGTTGCTATACATCAACGATAATCGGGATACGCATACTTGCTTACGTTGATGATATGAGATATTATGTGTTGCTGTGATATGTTGTATTGGATCGTCGCGTTTGAATAGCCGGGGGTTTTATGTGAGATGAGCGTTTTTATTTTCATTCATGTAAAATTCATTTGTATGTAATATTCTTTTATTAGGGCACTTCCGGGCTGAGGATGATGTCACCATTGTATATTATTTACTTTTCCGCATTAGGTAGACCCAAGGCGGGGAGCACAAGTAACCGGGTTCTAGGGTCCAGTGGGAGACCATCTCGAGGTGTCGAGACCGGGTCTCCTAACCCTAGAATTGGCAGTGTTGCTTGCCGCTCTCGTAGGGGTCTAGGGATGTGGGTTTGGCTATTCATCGCGACCGTGGAATCCGTGTTTTATACAGGCTCATACTAAAACACGGACGTCCTAGTATATCCAATATTTCATATGTGTTCTTCTGCTGCAATGTTCTGTGATGAGATCATATTACTGCCTGAGACGAATGTTTATATTATATATATGAGATATATGTTATATTGCAGAATTCGTTTCAAATGAGATGCTTGTGAAGCATAATAAAATGGGACTTCATTAATGAGATTAATAAAACTAAAAGAAACCTAAAGATGTTGTAGAAACTTGTTTAAAAACTGGTAGCTCTAGTTCTTGCTTTGCATAGCGGTGTTCCTTGTAGAACATCCAGCACCTTATTCGATAAGAAAAGAGCCGAGATCCCTTCACCGGGAGTGACCTCTTTAGTGAAACTAGCAGATGCTACAAACTCGGTTTGTCTTTTGATTGCTTCTATAGTTCTTGCTTTGCACAGTGGTATTTGTGAAATATCCTGCACCTTATTCGATAAGGAAAGAGCCGACGATCCCTTCACCGGGAGTGACCTCTTTAGCAAAACTAGAAAAGCCTCAAAAACAGTCCATTTAAAATCACTCGATTCTACGACGATATAAAGTTCATTGCGCAAAAGGTTTTCTTAAAAACCTGTCGTAGCCCTCTGTCATTTCAGATAAGTAGTATTTAGTATTCGTGCTGCGTTTGTTGACTCAGTCAAGGCGTAGTGTGCAGTAGCTGATTAGTGCTTATCTGCAAAGCATATGATGCGATTGGATTAGGGTAGTCGTGCGGCCTTGTTGACTCAGTCAAGGGTCGTGCGGGTGGGTTTAATTCAATCGGGAAATGACGGGTTGAACTTTACTTGCGGTCTATGGTTTGTTGACTCAGTCAAGGTCATAGATCGCTTGGGGCAAAATATTATTGGGAATTTCAAGTGTTGAAATTTGCAATGAGATTGCATACCTTCTATAAGATAGTTGGATCCCGACACCCGCTGCGAGTAAGAGTTACTCCTGGGAGAGTTTTACACATTACAATTAGCCGATCAAGTAGGTGTCTAGAAAGGTGTTAACGGGGTTACGCCTCTGGGAAAACGAGGTTTACTTTAATTAGGTCCGTGCGAAAGTACGGGGAACCTCTCTCAAAGTACCGACACTGGCCTGGCTGAAAGATTGGCGAACTTGTAGCGTGTAATTAATCCCGACTAGTCTTTCCTTTTAGGGTTTGAAGGAAGATTTGACTAAAACAGCAGGAGACATCCTGATTAGATATATTAGATAACCAATCTAATCTTGCAAGAGCATACGCTGAGTGTTTTCTTCTCTCTCTCCAGGTAGCGACTATATCACGCCTTAATCAAGATAATAATACGGATGTATTGACCGAACCAGCTTGTTATATTGAGCTGGGGAACGTTGGTCCCGCTCCAACTTATAATTGTTATAAGACAGAGCCTGAAATTGGGGAATACCAGATTTTCCGTGCCGCCCAAACGAAGAAGTGCATGCTGATGCATCTTCTTCGGGTGTGTTCATTACAGAGAACTGTTTCTCAGTATCCTTTACGTCCTGGGTATGAGATACCGGATCAGGATCCCGCATATGTAATCTGTTACATGGGCTACAGAAAGCTAGAGAACTGAGAACGGATGATAAGTTTCATAAGACAGAAAACGGTGCAAGTGTTGCAGCCAAGTCTGTTGGTCACTATCACCCTGTATTACCAGAATACAATGATTCTGAACGAATGTTATTAGATACCGAACCTGATATACAACATCATATCAGTCTCTTTATTAGTAAAGAAAGGATACAATTTTGTATTGTTGGATAATGTTTTGAACATTTCCTATATCAAGAGTTGATCGGTTCAGGCACGTTATCTAAAAGCATTGACGTTCTAAATCAAACTACAGTTCTTAGTATACAGAATACACACGAGAGGAAGAGTTCAGAAATTAACGAATCCTTCTTGAGGCATTGTAGACTAGGTCATATCAATGCGACCTGACTAGCTAAGTTACATTTAGATGCATATTTAAATCTGATTGAATTTACATCTTGTGAAACTTTCCGGTCATGTCACAAAGATAAGATGACCATAGCTCTGTTTATTGGAAACAGAGAAAGAGTTAGTGAACTCTTGGGATTGATACATGCTGATGTATGAAAGTCTCCTGTCTACACATGCCAAGACCGGTTCTTTGTACTTCATTACATTCTCTGATGATCTTTCAAGATTCAGACATATGTTCCTATTGAAATACAAGTCCGAACCTTTTGAGATATTCACAGAATGTAAGTTAGAAGTAGAGAACCAAAATACGGGTATAAGTATTATGTCTTTTGATGAGATCAAGGAGGAGAATACTTGAGCACGGAATTCCTGGACTATTCTAAAGGAGAATGAGATTCTCTCTCAGCATTACTCCTTCGTATACACCATAGCACGATGGTATATCAGGACGGAGCAATAACACCCTATGTGATATGGTGTGCTCTATGATGAGTACTACTGAGTTTCCTATTTCCTTTTGGGAGTTATGCACTTGAGAAGTTGCATACCTATTGAATAGGGTTCAAATCAAATCAGTTGCCTACCACTTCATATGTGATATGGAAAGGGAAGAGCCCATATCTTAAGTTCGTTAAGATTTGGGGTTGTCCGGCCTATGTCTAAAAGCAAAATCCGGACAAGCTCGAGGCAAGGTCAGCTCTGTAAAACTGGAAGTAGTTCCAGCTATACAAACTGCAGCTGATGATTTGGTAGAACCAAAGGATTCAGCAGTTTCCAACGAACCTTAGCCTCTCCGCCGATCCAGTAGGGTTCCTCACCCACCTGAGAGATACTTCGGTTTCTCTATGACAGTGGGAACGAGGATTGCATCATGAGATGATGACCCAACTAGTTTTGAGCTAGCCATCAGGAGTGGGACTCTGTAAGAATGGCTGGATGCTTAGTGATCTGAGATGGAATCCTTATACACCAACAAAGTATGGACTTTGGTTGCTTTATCTGAAGGGTTAAATCCCCATCAGGAGCAAGTATATCTTGACAAGATTACTTGGTGTACATGGAAAAATTGAGACTTTCAAAGCTATGCTTAAGTCCATCCAGATCTTACTTGCCATGGCTACATACCATGACTACGATATCTGGTGGTTGGGTGTTATGACTGCTTTTCTAAAATGATGTTTTAGAAGAGAGCGTCTATAAGTACACAGCCAGAGGGCTTTGTAGACAGTGGGAGCAGCGGAAACGTGTGCAAGATGTTTTATATGATAAAATAGGCATCGCGGAGTTGGAACATCTGTTTTGATGTGGTAGTCAAAGAGTTTGACTTCATCAAAATGGTAGATGAACCTTGTATATACAAAAAGGTAGTAGAGAGTATGGTGGTGATCCTCGTAGAGTACGTGGATGACATACTCTTGATAGGGAAGGAGTTTCCTATGCTACGCTCGGTTAATCTCCGCTTATCACAAGGATTCTCCATATAGGATCAAGATGATACCTCCTAAAATCCTGGGTTTTGGATCTATGAGATAGATCTAATTGGATGTTACGATTCTCACTAGTTGTAGTGAGATGGTATCAATCGATCCTGGGGAGAATCACTGGAAAGGTTCCAGGGTGATAAGGACGACTGAATATCAGTCGCAGGCATTATCTTTACCCTCAGTGGAGGGACGGTATGTTGGAAGAGTTCCAAGCTAGATACCGTGACTTACTAGACGATTAAAGGCAAGATACATCGTTACCAAGGATGCTACCAAAGAGGCAGTCTGGATATATAAGTTCATGAGTTGAACTTCGTTCCTACCATTGTGTGACAATGGAGTTGTGGCTTTAGCCAAGGAACCACCGTCTCATCAGAAATCCAGATATAATTCTTAGGCAGTATCGCCTGATCATGGAGATGGTTGATCTCCAGGGAGATCGAGATTAGGAGAGTAGACACAGAGGACAACAGCGCGGATCCACTCACAAAGGCCTTTTTCCCAGTAGAGACTTTTATGGGATGGTTGAGTATGAGATACTTCAACCACAGCTAATTGTTGGATATGTGATACTACAACAGATGGCCCTAGTGCAAGTGGGAGATTGTTAGTTTTATGTATGCCCTATAGGCCATTACTGTATGTATATTGTAATGGATGCTTGGACATATATAGGGAGGACTTTCTTGCTCGACATGATAGTATGCTATCTTGTTGTACTTTATCTTAACATGTACTCTGATTGTCTCTATGTTACATGTTGATAAAGCCCTTAGGATATATACTCGACTACTGGGACTATGATGAGATCATACTAGTGGGGCCACGGTAGTCGACGAGTACATCCTATAACTGTTCCTAGTCGAGGGTGTATCGAGACAGGACATCAATGCACCAGAGTAGACTAGCGTATACGCATCTTGACCCATATGATGGGCGATGGATGATCCCATATCCATCGGTGTTTGACATCAAGGATGGTGTACGGGTGCTCAGTAGAGACTGGGTACACTGGACGGACTCGCCGAGAACTCCCAGATGGTATTATACCTCATGTCAGATGGCAGTTCTCCGGTGACACTGGTACAGAGTAGTCAGTTGACCCGAGATCGTCATAGAGTCTTGTGTGATTCCCACCGTGCTTTGATTTCCATCATACCACGTCCAAGAGGGCGTGCAAAAAGGTGGCTTTTGGGTACAGTCCCGAATCACATGGAGGTAATGAGCGATAGGAGGGGATTCGTCTCTCCCGGTATAGGGAGTTGATATTGTGCTGTGTTTGATTGGCTATAACCGGAAATCCCTGTCCAGGGTTGCTGAAATTTACTGGTAAGTGTTATCAGTAGTTTCTCAAACTGTTATAGACCTCATATCTACATGACTTATCAAGCTACTGGGGTCTGACGTTTACCACCCCTAGGCGAGATATGTGACATATCAGACGACGAGACCGGACTGTACGGGAGTGTTACTGATTGGATTCACAGGAGAATGTACAGGCTTGCTTGTTTATCTTCTGAGCGCTCAATACCTGGGTGGCTGTTACGTTTAGCTGACCGCTTGCAGCTTGTGGGTGTTTGATATGATCATCACCTACTGCCGGCGTATTGACGATTCTTTAGAGTCCTACAAAGAGGTTTCTTGGTTTAGGCAAAACGGAGTAGGAGCACATATATGATATGTGCGGGACCGAGGATAATGCGGTATGCGATATCGTATTGTATTCTCGCGATATGAGATATTCGTTTAACATGCTTGTTTTCGCCTAAACTCTAGTTTAAAGATCCGGCTTCGGGTTGTTCGGCACGGCTAATTTTTAAATCGGGCATGGTTGATGCCTCGTAGAACCTTGTGCGTGTGCCTAGCAACGCCACAGTTTAATACCTCCAAAAGACCTTAGGAAAACCTAACTTCCAGCCCTTGCCTTCAAAGGCACTGATTTGCCACCAAAATCCTCAAAAGAGCCATTTTTCCAAAGGTTTTTGTGAAGGAAAATGAGATTTTTGTGTAGGGTTTGTGTTTGGATCAAAAGAGAAGCAAAAGAAGAAGAAAATGATGATGATGTTGTTGTTGCTGCTGCTATCTCTGCTGGAGGAGCAGAAATGAGAGGGAGAGAGGGAAAAATGAGTGAGAAAATGGTCAAAGTCAATCCCCAATTTCACCTAACCCACCATACCTCCCATTCCTTTAAATTTTATTTTAAAATGAGGGTTTAACTTGGTTTATTTGGGGAAAATATGAACCATACCAAAAAGAAAAAGGGTTACATGCTAACACTTAAGTTAAAAAAAAGTGATAAGTGTGCATGCTTGCCACACAAATCCTAGCTTAGGAAAAGTAATTAAGGAAAATTTCTAATTAAGGTGAACACAAGCTAATTTATAATTAACAAAACCCATTTATATATAAAAACACATCTCATCATAATTAGAACTAGTTTTTTTTCGAATTTAAAAAGGAAAATAAGATTTACGGGTTTTTATGAAAAACACGCATCATTACTAACTAACACGAAATTAACCTAAACGAATTTCAAAGCGTTACAATCTACCCCCTTAAAGAAATTCGGTCCCCGAATTTAAAAATCTAGTTACGCGTACCTTCAAAGAGATGGGGATATTTCTTCCTCATCTCGCCCTTAGTCTCCCAAATGACCTCCTCGCTGTTCGGGCCATGCCAAAGGACCTTGACGGACGGTATAACCTTCGATCTCATTTTCTTCACTTGTCGATCCAAGATGACCACCGGCTACTCTGTAAAAGAAAGGTCGCGCTCCAGCTGGATTTTCGGGTGCTGAATCGCATATGAAGGATCAAGAAGATACTTTCAGAGCATCGAAATGTGAAATACGGGGTGAACATCTGAGAAACTGGACGGAAGGGCTAACCGATACGTAACCGCACCAACACGCTCGAGGATCTCGAAGGGGCCCACGTATCTGGGACTAAGCTTCCCCTTCTTCGCAAATCTCATCACACGTTTCATTGGGGAGACCCTCAAGAAAACATGATCGCCAACAGAAAACTCAAGTCTGCGCCGACGACGGTCCGCATAAGATCTCTGCCTGCTCTGGGCTGCTCTCATCCTGTCGCGAATCAACTGGATCTTCGCGGTCGTCTCCTCAACAATCCACGGGCCCAAAATACTGCTATCGCTGAGCTCTGTCCAACAGACGGGCGATTTGCACCTCCTCCCATATAGAGCCTCGAATGGTGCCATCTGAATAGTCTCCTGGAAACTGTTGTTGTAGGAGAACTCTACTAAGGGTAAATGATGATCCCAGCTATCTCCGAAGTCTAAGATGCACGCTCGGAGCATGTCCTCGAAAGTCTGAATAGTCCGCTCTGACTGGCCGTCGGTCTGCGGATGAAATGCTGTGCTGAAACTCAAGCGGGTGCCCAAAACCTCCTGAAGCTTCTGCCATAGTCGGTTGGTAAACTGGGTGCCTCAGTCGGACACGATACATGTCGGGACTCCATGCAGTCATACGATCTCGTCGATATATATCTGGGCATACTGAGCAAAACCGAAAGTCGTCTTCACCGACAGGAAGTGAGCCGCTTTCGTCGATCGGTCCACGATCACCCAAATGGAGTCATACCCTCGACTAGTCCTGGGTAGACCCACGATAAAGTCCATAGAAATCTGCTCCCATTTCCACTTCGGAATAAGTAACGGCTGTAGCTCTCCCGCGGGCCTCTGGTGCTCGGCCTTGACTTGCTGACAAGTCAGGCATCTCGACACGAAGTCTATGACGTCCCTCTTCATCCCGTCCCACCAGTAAACATCCCTCATATCATGGTACATCTTGGTGGAACCCGGATGAACACTGTACACCGATCGATGCGCCTATTTAAGAATCTCGCGCCACAGTCTCTCAGCATCTGGTAAGCACAGTCTAGTCCCAAATCGCAGTATCCCCTGATCATCGATCACGAACTCGGAAAATCTGCCCTGTCCAATCTGTGCCATGATCTTTGAACAACGGTCATTACGGTGCCATGCCTCATGTATACGGTCAAGCAACTGTGGGCGTGCACGAACATGCGCAAGTTGTCCCCCGATCGGTGTAAACTCGAACTGCACTCGGCTGTCGCATAAAATCTGCCAATCTACCGACGACTGCCTCTGCACCGCGCTCAAACAAGATAGACTATCCCCGGTCCTCCTACACAAGGTATCCGCCACTACATTTGCCTTGCCCGGGTGATACAAGATCTCGCAATTGTAGTCCCAACGGCGCTGTCTAAGATTCAGGTCCCGCTGCTGAAATATATACTTTAAGCTCTTGTGATCAGTGAATATCTGGCACGACTTGCCGTACAGGTAATGTCGCCAGATATTGAGTGTAAAGACCACCGCAGCCATCTCGAAATCGTGAGTGGGGTAGTTCTGTTCATGTTTCTTCAACTGCCGTGAAGCATACGCGATCACCCTATCATGCTGCATCAATACGCACCCTAGCCCCACTCAAGAAGCATCACAAAAGACCATAAATCCGCCCGATCCTGAAGGCAATGATAACACCGGCGTCGTAGTCAAACGAGTCTGCAACTGCTGAAAGCTATGCTCACACTCCTCCGTCCAATCGAAATGAACTCCTTTCCGGGTCAACCCAGTCAAAGGTGCAGCAATACGGGAGAATTCCTGTACAAATCGCCTGTAGTAGCCAGCCAGTCCTAGAAAGCTGCGGATCTCCGTAACTGATGTGGGTCTGGGCCAACGCTGAACGGCCTCGATCTTTTTTGGGTCCACACATATACCATCTCGTGTAATCACATGACCTAAGAAGTCTACGCTGTCAAGCCAGAATGCACACTTAGAGAATTTTGCGAAAAGCTGGTGCCCCCTCAAGGTCTGCAGTGTGATCCGCAGGTGCTGCTCGTGCTCCTCTCGGCTCCAGAAATACACCAAAATATCGTCAATGAATACGATGATGAACAGATCAAGATATGGCATGAAAATACGGTTCATCAAGTCCATGAATGCTGCGGGGGTATTGGTGAGTCCGAACGACATCACCAAAAACTCATAATGGCCGTAGCGCGTGCGGAAAGCTGTTCTCGGAATATCCTCCTGTCGAACCTGCAACTGATGGTAGCCTGATCGCAAATCGATCCTCGAAAAGTATCCTGCCCCCTGAAGCTGGTCGAACAAGTCATCGATGCGCGGCAAAGGATACCTGTTCCGCACGGTAACCCTGTTCAGCTGGCGGTAGTCGATACACAAACGCAAACTGCCGTCCTTCTTCTTGACAAATAGGACTGGAGCACCCTAAGGAGATACACTGGGTCGAATAAGTCCCTTATCCAGTAAATCTTGCAACTGACCCTTCAACTCTCTAAGCTCCGCCGGGCCATCAGATAAGGCGGTATAGAAATAGGCCCCATGCCGGGAATCAAATCAATATAGAAGGCAATATCGTGCTCAGGCGGTAGCCCAGGAAGCTCGTAAGGGAATACATCAGGGAACTCGCTAACAATAGGAACCCGATCCAACGGAACCTCTGTAGCTCTAGAATCGCAAACATAGGCTAGAAATCCCTGACATCCCTTCCTCAAAAGCTGTCCAGCGCGAAGTGAAGAAATCAAACTGTGAGGGGCGGCACCACGGTCCCCCTGCACAATAAAAGCCGACTCGCCGGGAAAACAAAACCTAACTGTCTTCTCGCGGCAGTCCACAGACGCATAGCACGTGGCTAACCAATCCATGCCCAGAAGAACGTCGAAGTCCAACATCTCAAGAAGGATCAAGTCGACAGGCAGCGCTCTCTCGCCAATACGGACTTCACAGGATTGGAACACGTGCCTAGCAACAAACGACTCACCCACAGGGGTGGTCACAACAAGCGGCTGATCAGGTAAACAGGACTCTCTATCCAAACTCGTCACGAAGTGTGTGGAAACATACGAGTGCGTGGATCCTGGATCAAACAACACGTGTGCATCAACAGAACATACGGAAAGGATACCTAAGACCACTGCATTGGACGCCTGCGCGTCCTGATGTGTCAAAGCAAAAACCCGTGCCTGTCCTCCACCTGCGACTGACTGTCCTCTGCCTCGGTCACCCCATCCTCTCTGAACGAACCCTCCGCGGCTATGACCTTTCTGTGCGTAAGTCTGACGCGGAGCAACAGTAGGTACAATAGGCAACACCCTCTGGGGTGGAGAAGGTGGTAATGTGACATGCGGTACTGCTGCCTCCTTCCGGTGTATCTCAGGACAATCTCTAACGAGGTGAAGTAGACTGCCGCACCTAAAGCACCCCTACGACGACTGCTGACCCTCCCGTGGATACGAACTAAACACCTGGCCTCGTCCCGAATCTCTGCTACTCCTCGTGCCTGAACGAAACCTGTCGCGGCGTCTAAATGTCTGTCTCCGTGCTGATATACCAGTATGAACTCTCTTCGGCTCCGGGACTACCGAAGTCTCAGTAAGACACTCCTCGACTAATAAGGCTGCATCTACAGCTGCTGCATAGGTTTCGCAATGCTGTGCGCTGATCGCAAGAAATAACGGGGTAAGCAAGCCTCGAACAAACCTCTTGACTCGCATCTCCTCAGTAGCTACTAAATATAGGGCATAGACAGATAGCTCGGTGAATAGCACATCGTACTCTGCCACTGTCATCTCCGGAGTCTGACGTAAAGACTCGAACCTGTGCGCTCTAGAATCTCTGACACTCTGTGGAAGGAAGCGGGCAAGGAACACCATCACGAACTCAGTCCAGGTCATAGGAGGAAGACCTGCTGCTCTGCCCTTCTCTACTGACTCACACCACTTCTGCGCAAGACCTTCCAGGCGAAAGCTCACGAACTCTACCCATCTCGCATTTGAGCATCTGAGTGAACGACATATCCGGACCATCCTATCAATAAAAGATTATGGGTCTTCGGCTGCATCGGTGCCTGTGAAGACCGGAGGCTTCAGCCTCATAAACTCGGATAGCGATACTGTAATAACCTCTGTAGCTGTACGGGCAACTGCCTGCACCGTAGGTACCATCACGGTCCCTGCAACGGGTGGAACTACCTCTGGTCGCTGCGCTCGAAGTGTCTCAACTAACGACCCCATCATCTTGCGCATCTCCTGCATACCGGCCCCTAGCATAGCGATCTGATCTGTTGAAGGAGGAACGGTCTGCTATGGTACAACGGGTGTACTGCCCGGGTCTGTCCTCATCTCAGACGAATCAACTCTAATCTCGGCTCTCGCGGCCGCTTTCTGCGCCCTCGTAATCTTTGGCGGCATAATGGCTGAAAAGAAAATAGGATTCGATAAGGATACGGAAATCGAATCACAAGAATGTATATAACCATGAAGGAATTTCATTCAATAAGTCCTAAGGTCACTTAGGCGGAGTACCGTGTCGTGAGTATGCCGTGGAACATACACACGCTACGCTACTCTGCTTCAGCTACTTACTCTATCATACCAGGGTCATCCTATACTTCGAAAGGTAAAACCTACGCTCTGATACCAACTTTGTCACGACCCGAAGTTCGACCCGTGACCGGCACTTAACCACGTAACGTCTACAGGCGTAACGCGACTAAGTAAGCCGAAACCCAGAAATCAAAACCATTAAAAGTAGTGAGTGTTGAAAACATTTGTTTAAAAACATTTGAAAAACCTGAAGTAGTTTAGTAACTTTCTTTAAAGTTCAAGTTATTATCTTAAAAATTTTGGCAGCATTTCCTTTGTAAAAACTAACCCCGAATTCGGGTACAAGACAAGATATGAATAAAATGATATACAATAAAAATAAAGCATCCCAAACGGAAGCAATCACGCCCAACGGTGGAAACAATCACCACAAGAGTAATATACGACGCCGTAGCGAAGAAATGAACAATAAGTGAAAAACATCAGAAATGATAAAAACTGCATAAGTAAAGTCGGCTCATATGAGCTCGACACCAGAGTACAAATAATATACATCATCGTCCTCACACTGGTCTCTAAGTCAATACATGAAATAGTAGATGGAGAGTACTAGATACAAAAGTGGGTACAAATGGAAAATAACCAGATACCACAAACCCACCTAGCAGCAAACAGCTCACGCACCAACTGCAGTGGTATCCGTAGCTAAAACGATACAAGAAAGCAGCCTGCCGCGACTACTTTGATGGGCAACCTGCAAACACTGTGGCACAACGGGGGTGAGTTTCCAACTCGTGAATAGAAGATAACATGTAAAGGTAATCACGAGTATGCATGTGCTGCGATAATCTAACATATGCCAGTAGATAACATCTATATGCGATGAGCAGGATGTGCAATAATCATGCATAAGTACTCTATCAGGTAATACGACTACAGGATGAGATGCATAATAATGAATGCTGAGCATGGGATAAAATAACATCTACATGGAATGTCAACGTGGAAAAATAACCGGTGTCCATCAATGCACCCAAATCCCAATAAAACTCAGGTGCCTCACCCTCATCGGCCCTCAAATCCTGTAAATCTCTGAGAATCGTGAGTGCCCAACATCGGCACTCGAAAATATCATGAAATAATCGTGTCCAACATCGACACGCAAATCCTCATATATCGGGCTCCGTCAGTCTGGACCGGCCCACGGGCTCCGTCTGCGGAATCGGCCCTCGGCCCCGGCAGTACGGGTCATCCCGTATCCATCTATCGACTTTGGTCAGTATCCTCCGGATAACCGCCAGGTCCAACCAATCACCGGTAAGTACTAGCCACCCTGCCAGGCTCATCGTCTGCTCCACGAAAAACATTTCTCGCCCCGGGGAACCATACCGGGTCCACCACGAACCCGCAAACGGATCATCCAACTCCTTGAATCGGGTCTCAAGCAAACGTCTCAGAACCGAGAAAACGCGTGGTGGACGCACCAAAATATCATATCAAGAGAAACCGAGCTTTTAAAACAATGCATGCTTTCTTGAAAAATACCACGGTTCTCAAATCCAGAAATCACATGATTCCAAAGCCAATACGTAAATCCATGCGATGTAGTATATGCATCATAAGTCGTACTATGAGTAAAAAGGAGAAACCGCTCTTTAAGTAGATTCAGTTTTTTAAAAGGTATCATGCGGTCCCCAGTTTTACCAAAAATCAGCTTATCTAGGTAGGTACAATTGTATATGCGTAAGTATAGATATGAAAATGAGTATGTGCACAAGTAACATTATCATGTCGAATCATATAGGAGGTGAGCTACAATATATTGTTCATGGCAATTCTATAGTGTGAGTGTCATGGCAATTACTAACGGTGTGTGTGTAACATGCAGATTAGTGCTCGTGCAACATGAACCGTTAGTAACAGTGCGGTGTATTATTAATTCTAAGTCCATATACATATAAATAGCAGGAAATACAGTATGCAACCAAGGTATATGAATGCAAATATGCAGCTACTATAGCCTATCAAGCCCTGACGCATAACGCCATACGGGCAATTTCCCCGTAGATGTTAAATCTACTCACCGTGGTCTCGTGCTAAGTGTAGCCGACGACTTGCTTCCCCTTCTTCGCGGCGTCCGTCGTACTCGCCTGCGAACCTAGAATTACACAAGGAATAAGCATAAGCTAAAACCCTATAAAACATGATATCGAAACCAAACGTGAAACTCGCACCGCAAACTAAACGCGTGTGTGTCCGATACGCTAAAACGTGTGATTACGCGCCTGAAGCTACCCCGACACGTCGCAACACACAGGAAATCCCTAAACCCACACACGTATCACACATGTCGCGAAAGTTAAAAGTAAAGGAAATAGGGTAATTGGTTCCAGATTTTTATATAAGCAGAATTTTAAAAAGTTGCATATACCACAGGCCTTAAAAATGTAGCAGACACCAACAGAATAAACCCCAACACCTAGGTCCCTTATCTGGCCGCAATTTGCGGACAGAATGATTATTCCGGCGGCCAACCTAGGGAGTTGGGCTCCCGTGCTTCGTGTGTGTTCTCTAAATCTAGTTTACATTCTCCAGTAAATGCAATTTTTTCCTGGAGCAATCGGATTACAAGCTGATCACAACAGAGCCCAAAACTTAGTTAAGAAGCTAATTTAACACTAAACTAAAACATTATGGTGTTTTAGTGCAACCTGAGAAATTTACTTGGTTAAAACAACATTATAAGCACTTAATTAGGTTAACCAAGCCATAAAAATTCTAACTTATCATAAACTTCACTAATTTCCTTTCATTAGCACTAAAATGCACCAAAAATATGATTTTTAGCTAAATAAACTATAAGTTAAGAACTAAAGTGCTAAGGGTGAGTTTAATACCTCCAAAAGACCTTAGGGAAACCTAACTTCCAGCCCTTGCCTTCAAAGGCACTGATTTGCCACCAAAATTCTCAAAAGAGCCATTTTTCCAAAGGTTTTTGTGAAGGAAAATGAGATTTTTGTGTAGGGTTTGTGTTTGGATCAAAAGAGAAGCAAAAGAAGAAGAAAATGATGATGATGTTGCTGCTGCTGCTGCTATCTCTGCTGGAGGAGCAGAAATGAGAGGGAGAGAGGGAAAAATGAGTGGGAAAATGGTCAAAGTCAATCCCCAATTTCACCTAACCCACCATACCTCCCATTACTTTAAATTTTATTTTAAAATGAGGGATTAACTTGGTTTATTTGGGGAAAATATGAACCATACCAAAAAGAAAAAGGGTTACATGCTAACACTTAACTTAAGTTACAAAAAAAAAGTGATAAGTGTGCATGCTTGCCATACAAATCCTAGCTTAGGAAAAGTAATTAAGGAAAATTTCTAATTAAGGTGAACACAAGCTAATTTATTATTAACAAAACCCATTTATATATAAAAACACATCTCATCACAATTAGAACTAGTTTTTATTCGAGTTTAAAAAGGAAAATAAGATTTACGGGTTTTTATGAAAAACACGCATCATTACTAACTAACGCGAAATTAACCTAAACGAATTTCAAAGCGTTACACTAGCTATCTGTGATTGTGATACAATATTTGGAATCCACATAATTAGTTATATGATAGCTAGTTTGAATTTTATAAATCTAGAAGTTTAGTCTCATTTGATTAGTTGCTATGGAATATTGATGCTGATCAAAAGTCCGTCGCAATTACGTTGTGTATGCGGATACTCGCCGGGTAACCTTACTAGATAGCCACACTACCAAGTGACTGTAGGAGAACCCCATCGCCGGTTCGGGTGATCGCGGCCGCGGTGTTCCGCCTTAGTGCACTTCGTCGACGGCATCGGGGATGCGGCCGTCTACTAAAGTTTCTGACGAGCATTCGATCAGGTTATCGGGAATCTAGTTGAATTACCCGACAGGTTATTAGAAAGTGTTTTTAATATCGAGACTAAAATTCGAGGTTTATAATTGTTAGGCGTGTGATGTCTAAGGAATTCATTTGGTTAGGCATGAAATCCAAAGTATGTGATACATTGGGTTTATGATGTCTAAGGTGGTTGTGGATTCCAATTGTTGTGGTTTTTCACTTTCTTTTCTGCGACCGTAAGTTTAATATGTGGTGTATCGCCGGTTTCGTTGCTATATGTCAACGACAATTGGGATACGCATATTTACTTACGTTGATGACATGTGATGTTATGTGTTGCTGTGATATGCTATATTGGATCGTCGTGTTTTGAATAGCCGGGTTTTTTTTATATGAGATGAGAGTTTTTCATTTTCATTCATGTAAAAGCTTGTATATAATATTCTTTTATTAGGGCACTTCCGGGTTGAGGATGATGTCACCATTGATGTATATTATTTACTTTTCCGCATTAGGATAGACCCAAGGCGGGGAGCATAAGTAACCGGGTTCTAGGGTCCAGTGGGAGACCATCTCGAGGATTCGAGACCGGGTCTCCTAACTCTAGAATTAGTAGGGTTGCATGCCGCTCTCGTAGGGGTCTAGGGATGTGGGTTTGGCTATTTATCGCAGCCGTGGAATCCGCATTTTTTATTGGCTTAATTAAAACACGGAATTCCTAGTATATCCAATATTTCATATGTGATTCTTCTGCTACTGATATTCTGTGATGTGATCACTTTATATGTTGAGACGAATACTTATATTATATATATGTTGATATATAATAAATATTGATGCTTTCGTTTCTTCTGTGATGCTTAGGGAGCATAATTGATGGGAATTCATTAATGATATTAATGAAATAAAAGAAACCTAAAGATATTGTTGAAACTTGTTTAAAATTGGTAGCTCTAGTTCTTGCTTTGCATAGTAGTATTCCTTATAGAATATCCAGCACCTTATTCGATAAGGAAAGAGCCGAGATCCTTTCACCGGGGGTGACCACTTTAGTGAAACTGGCAGATGCTACAACCCACTCGGTGTTGTTTTTTGATTGCTTTTTTTTCATGCTTTGCATAGTGGTATTTGTGAAATATCCTACACCTCATTCGATGAGGAAAGAGCCGAGATCCCTTCACCGGGAGTGACCACTTTAGCAAAACTAGTAAAAGCCTCAAGAACACTCCTTTTTTCAAAATCACTCGATTCTACAATGATATCAAGTTCATTACGCAAAAGGTTTTCATAAAAACCTGCCGTAGCCCTCCGTAATTTTAGATAAGTAGTATTTAGTATTCGTGCTGCGTTTGTTGGCTTTCGTCAAGGCATAGTGTGCGGTATCTGATTAGTTCTTATCTGCTTAAGCATGTGATGCGATTGGATTAGGGTAGTCGTACGACTTTGTTATCTTTCGTCAACGGTTTGGCTATAGTGCCCTCAAGTCAATTATTGGATCACAGACATGTGATTGCAATAATTGAGGGAGGACCTATACCGGTAGAACAGTCTTACTCGAGATGATAGTATGCTCTCTGGTTTGTCTTTATCACCCTGTACATGCTTCAGGTGACATTACAGATCACTATTACACGTTGATAGAGCCCATAGGATTCTTACTTGATTACCAGCAGTATGATGGCGATCATATACGTGAGAGTTGGATAGTCTATAAGCACATCCTTAAAGTGTCCCTAGTCGTGGGAGTTTCAAGACTGGGCATCGATACTCCGATAGTAGACTATTGTATACGGATCGAGACCCCGACGAGGGGCGGTGGCTGGTCTCACAAGCCATTGGTGTCAGTTGGTTCACCTAAGTTAGTATACAGGTGCTCATTGGGTTATGAGTACATCGGAAAAACTCGCAGGGGCACTGTTGATTGGTACTATACCTATCGTCAAGAGCAGTTCCCAGGTGACATGAGTACAGCTTAGTCCGTAGACTTGACACTGCTACATTGCCTCAAGTGTGTTCCCACTGTTCTTTGATTTCTACCCTACCACGGCTGAAAGGAGTCGTGCAAACAGGTAGTATTTGGGTGCAGTCCCGAAGCACTAGGAGGCAGTGGCGGTTAGACAGGATTCGTCTTTCCCGGTATTATGGGTAGATATCGCGCTGTGTCTGGAGAGCCATTAAACAAAGTCCTTGGCCAAGGCAAGTGAGATTTACTGGTAGGTATTCCAGTAGTTTCTTAAGGTGTTCTTGTTAGTGTATATGCCCTAGAGACCATTATTGTATCATACTAGTTTGTATATTACTTAATAGAAGCTTGGGATATTTACAGTTGTATTAACTATCTTGCTCAAAATGGTAGTATGCTACCTGGTTTGTTTCTACTTCAATATGTGCTTTTGTTTCTTTTAGCACATCGCTTATACATATTAGTAGAGCCCTTAGGATCTTTGCTTGATTACCAGTGTTGTGATGGCAGTCACACTAGTGGGGGCTGGGTAGTCTGTAAGCATATCCTTATACAGGTCCCTAGTCATAGGATTATCGAGACGGGGCATCGATACTCCGGAGTAGACTGGTGTATACGCTTCTCATCCCAGCAGGGGAGATGGTCTGTCCCACAGCCATTAGTATGTTGTACTTGAGATAGTATGCGGGCGCTCATTAGGTTATGAGTACACCGGACAGGACTCGTTGGGAACTGCTGGTTGGTAATATACCTATCGTTAGATAGAAGTTCCCAAGTGACATGAGTACAGCTTAGTCCGTCGACTTGACACTACTGCTTCACCTCGAGTGTGTTCCCACTGTACTTTGATTATTACCTTACCACGCTGAAAGGAGTTGTGCAAACAGGTAATAGTTGGGTGCAGTCCCGAAGCACTTGGAGGAAGAGGCGGTTAGATAGGATTCGTCTCTCCCGGTATTGGGGGTTGATATCGCGCTGTGTTTGGAGAGCCATTACACAAAGTCCCTGGCCAGGGCAAGTGAGATTTACTGGTAGGAATTCCAGTAGTTTCTCAAGGTGTTCTGGGCTACACTCCGACACGACTTATACCACTATTAGGGGTCTGACGTTTACCGCCCCCTAGGCCTGATATGCAATACTCTTAGACGAACAGACCAGACTGTACAGAAATTGTCACAGATAGGCTCAGTTGGAGTTCGGATGAGCTATTCTCTTCGTCCTTCTCATCGACATTTACCTGGGGGCCGTTACGTACAGCTAGTGCCGCTTGCGGCCTGTTGTTAAACCCACTGACAGCGTAGTGTCGAGTCTTTAGAGTCCCACACAGAGGGTTTCCCTGCATCGGGCAAAAGATGTAGAGGTCGTATAGTTTTACGATAGGGTTCGGTCACATGCGTGTACTTGTGCGCGCTGATGATTCGGACGGACAATACTAGCGGGCTTTGGTTTAAGCCGGATACTAGTATTGTATTGATGGATTGTTTTCGTATTTTGTATCTGCATTTTTTGGAATACGGATACAGGTACGTATGTACGGACGAGGGAATTTTTGTAAATTGGTCAAAGATGCTTCTAGAAGGTAAGATGTCATATTGTTATTATTCATTTTGGTTTAAAAGAAAAATGCATTATGACATGAAAAAGATAAGATGGAATATGCATGAAAATGGACTAAGCTTCTCATGACACATGGTGACATTTTGGCCCATGAGTCATTTTTTGTTACTTGAACCATATATGTGATAATTGATTATTGATTTATCAATTGAATTATCAATATGGTTCAATTGAACGAAAAGGTAGAAAGCTAACTCCATTTTTCACTCTCTGTAGGGTTGCTAGGCACGCGCACAAGGGTCTACGAGGTATCAACTATGCCCGATTAAAATTTTAGCCGTGCCGAACAATCCGAAGCCGGATCTTTAAACTAGGGTTTAGGCGAAAACTAGCATGTTAAACACTTTAACACTAAGTGAGAGGGATTACAACCTTTGTAGATCCGGTCCTTCACTTCTTAAGCTCCGTGTTGAGGTCCCTTCGCTGCGATCATCGTGTTCCGGACTCTCGAGAGGGTTCACGAAGAGAATGATGCAACCTTGCTTCCGATCTTCGATAACATAGATGATCTACCTTGAAGTTTTATTAACACAAGCTAACACTCATAAAATGAAGTGAACACCCTCATCTAAATGGCAAGGGTAGATGAGGATGATGAAGTAGGATTTTTGCTCTCATTTATAATCTTTTTCTCACTCATTTTCATCACAAAAGCAAAACTAGAAAGCTTTTCAAGAAGGAACTCAAGGAAAAAGAAGAATGAATGAAGATGATAACTTAATCCTTTTGTGATGAACAATGAATTATTGTAGTGGTTACAAATCTAACCAAGGGTTAAGCATGAAAGAGTTAACCCTTGTAGAGAGTTAACTAGAGTTAATGGTTTGGATTGGGTTAACATAATATCTCACAAAAAAATATCAAGCAACCACAAAGTCAAAGCTTCATGAAGCTTCATGGAAGCTTCATGCAAAAGCTAACCCTAATCCAAACCCTAACCAAGTTTAAACCCTAATCCATTGTTAAATTTGTAACCCTAACATGTTACAATATTATATATCACATATACAATATATTTTGTAACAATAGAAAATAATACAATTAACATATATCGCATATATATCAATGTATTATCCCGTGAGAAAATGAATCTTTTAGTGAGCTAATATTAGTTAATGTAATTTAATATATCATATATATTATTATACATTAAATTATCGAATCAACACATGATCCGATAATCCGGCTATATCGCATATAACCGACTAATACGATGACCCGGCTATATCACATCTACCCAGCCGATATCTCATATCGCGAGAATCCAATACGGTATCACATACCGCATTATCCTCGGTCCCACACATATCATATATGTGCTCCTACTCCATTTTGCCTGAGCTAAGAAACCTCTGTATAGGACTCTAAAGAATCGTCAATACGCCGGCAGTAGGTGATGATCATATCAAACACCCACAAGCTGCAAGCGGTCAGCTAAACGTAACAGCCACCCAGGTATTGAGCGCTCAGAAGATCAACAAGCAAGCCTGTACATTCTCCTGTGAATCCAAACAGTAACACTCCCGTACAGTCCAGTCTCGTTGTCTGATATGTCGCATATTTCGCCTAGGGGTGGTAAACGTCAGACCCCAGTAGCTCGATAAGTCGTGTCGATATGAGGTCTATAACAGTTCGAGAAACTACTGATAACACTTACCAGTAAATCTCAGCAACCCTGGCCAGGGATTTCCGGTTATAGCCAATCGAACACAGCGCAACATCAACTCCATATACCGGGAGAGATGAATCCCCTCCTATCGCTCATTGCCTCCATGTGATTCGAGACTGTACCCAAAAGCCACCTTTTTGCACGCCCTCTTGGACGTGGTATGATGGAAATCAAAGCACAGTGGGAATCACACAAGACTCTATGACGATCTCGGGTCAACAGACTACTCTGTACCAGTGTCACCGGAGAACTGCCATCTGACGTGTGGTATAATACCATCTGGGAGTTCTCGACGAGTCCGTCCAGTGTACCCAGTCTCCACTGAGCACCCGTACACCATCCTTGTGTTGGAGATAGTGCCCTCAGAGTCAATTATTAGGTCACAGGTACGTGATTGTAATGATTGATGGAGGACCTATCCCGGTAGGACAGTCTTACTCGAGATGATAGTATGCTATCTGGTTTACCTTTATCATCGTGTACTGTTTTAGGTGACCTGACAAGTTGCTATTACACGTTGATAGAGCCCCTAGGATTCTTTCTTGACCACCAGCAGTATGAGGGCGATCATATAAATGGGAGCTGGGGGTCTATAAGCATATCCTTAAATGGTCCCTAGTCGTGTGAGTTTCGAGACAGGGCATCGATACTCCATAGTAGACTAGTGTATACAGTCGAGACCCCGACGAGGGGCGGTGGCCGGTCTCACAAGCCACTGGTGTCAGTTGGATCACCTAATATGTATGCAGGTGCTCATTGGGTTATGAGTACACCGGACAGGACTCGCCGGGAACATGCTAGTTGGTCATATACCAGACGTCAGATGGCAGTTCCCTGGTGACATGTGTACAGGTTAGTTCATCGACCTGGGGATCGTCATTTGTCTCGTGTGAGTTCCCACTGTACTTTGATTACTACCCTACCACGGCTCAAAGGAGTCGTGCAAACAGGTTTTAGTTGGGTACAGTCCCGAGCCACATGGAGGCAGTGAGCGTATCTTCAGGGGTTCGTCTCTCCCGGTATTGGGGGTGAGGTCGTGCTGTGTCTAGGAGAGCCATTACACGAAGCCCTCGGCCGAGGCAAGGAGATTTACTGGTAGGTATTCCAGTAGTATCTCAGGGTGTTCTGGGCTACACTCCGACACGACTTGTACCGCTTTTGGGGGTCTGACTTTTACCAACCCCCTAGGCCCGCCATGCGATGCTCATAGACGAACGGACCGGACTGTACGGATATTGTCACTGACAGGCTCAGTAGGGTGTCAGGCTGAGTTCGCTCACAGACGTCCCTTTTGGTCAATGCCTGGTAGCCCGTTATGTATTGGCTTATACCTCTAACGTGCTAGTGGTTAAATCCACAACCAAGGTGTTGACGAGTCTTTAGGGTCCCCTACATTCAGTTACTCAGCTTTCGGGCGAAAGGTTGTAGAGGCCGTATGGAGATATGGCAAGGTCCGACCAGATACGTGCGGTATTGCACGGATCGGGATCGGACAGTTTGTACTATAGGCCGTATGGATATACGGAAGGGTTCGATCAGATACGTGCGGTATTGCACGGATCAGGATCGAACGGATATTACTAGCCGGTTTTGGTATAAGCCGGATCCTAGTATAGTACAGTGTAGATTTTGTCTCATTGCATTTGTATTTCGGTCGAAATACAAATGCGGGTGTGTATGCACAGTATCGGGGTTTTCCTGTAATTTATTACGGGACCAGTTTTATGGAGTTGCCAGTTTGCTTTCCGTTTCGGCCGATTTCCATTGTTCCGTTCATTGGCCGAAGTTTGGTGGAGGAGGGTTTATTTGCATTGTTGCAAATAGGCATTAGTGGAGGGGGTTCTTTGCATCTTGTTGCATCATGATGGTTTTCATGATGAGCACCATACCTTGACCTTTTTGACTTGATCACTTCATGATGGCTTGACTTTGTAAGCATCATGGTTGTTGATGATTAGTGTGTGGAGTATGGGTTTGATTTGGTGATCATTTCTTTTCATGATGAGTTTTCTTTCCTCTCTCTCTCTCTTGTTTTTGATATGAGAATGACTCTCTTATTTTTGGGAAACCATCTCATTCTTCCCCTCCTCTCTCTAGCATGGCCGGCCACTTCACAAGTGGGCTGTCCAAAATTTTGGGTGGGTTATTTTTGGTTCATATCATGCTCCAAAATACCCCAAGCTCCTTCACATTTGTTCTTGCTTCATTCCTCCACCAAATGGCAATTCCACAACCCCAAAGTGAGACTTGAGGACTGCATATTCTACAGCAAACCTTGGGCATGTCGAGTAGCCGGCTTCGTGCCCGAGTTGCCTCGGCATTGAGGTGGGAGCCCGTAAACGATGTAGGCGATGTGGTGCACTTCCGGCGACGAGGAGGAGACGGGACATTCCGCAGGAGATCGGGACGACGACGAGAAGGCCGGAGGACTCGGATCCGTCGGTATACTTCTCTTCCCTATCTTGTAGTTAGCTAGGACTAGTTAATGGTTCGATCCGGGTATTAGTGCGCGGCGGTTTGCCAGTTCAAGAAAAATTAAAGTTTATCACCGCTTCCGCATTTGGCCGTCGGATTGACGGCCGGGGCGCTGCCGTGCACTTACAGTGGTATCAGAGACTCGCCATTAACATAGTCTAGCTTGGTGTAATGTGTTTTTCTGTTTCGATCGATCGAATGTTCCAAAACTGCATTTTAGTTCGCATCAGTTTCTGTTGAAATTTTTTGGTGTCCAAAATTTTTTCAGGTTGTAAAATAGTGATGTACTGGAATATCTAAGGGTGCTGTAAAAATTCGGTACAGTGATTCGTCTACGGGAGCGCGGAACCGCGGCCAAACCCCCCTTTGGGCCGCGGTTCCGCCGCACAATGATGAGTTGACTGCACCAAATTTCTACAGTATCTTTCTGGGCTGAAAATTGGGGTTTTGGAATATTAATATTGGGCCCAGAATTTCCTGATCTGCTGCAGTAATATTTTGGGGCCCACTTGTTAAAGTTTGATCGATCGGATATTTTAAACACATTTTTCACAGTATTTACATTATATCTGCGACCGTGAATGTCACTCGATCGATAAATCCGGTCTAACTGCTATAGCCCGGTTAGACGGATTTGCGAACGTGACTTTCACGTTGATGTTCTGTTTTTGCTGTGATGTTGCGGATCGGTCGTGGGGGATAGCCTGGATGCAATGCTAGTACTGTTCTGTTGTATTATGTACATTTGATATTGCGGGGCGAGCGTCCGACATGTGGACTGCCGTCACTGCCTGATTGTATTATTATTTTGGGGCACGGCCAGGTTGCGGTCGATGTACCCGTTGTATGTATATTTTACTTTCTGTACTAGGGTTACCCCGCGGAGGGGTGCACGGATAGCCGGGTTCTAGAGGGCAACAAGCCCGCATCTCATGGCATTGGGACGGAGGGGGCTTCACTCTAGGATTGGCGGGCTATTCGCCACACTCGTAGGGGGTACAGGTTGACCCAGGAGGGGTGCCCAAGTTACCGGATTCCGTGAAGTGCTGGGTGGTCCATTCACGGCGCTGAAGGGGGCTGCCTCGCTTCAGGTTTTGGCGGGTAACTTGCCGCGCCCGTAGGGGTCTAGGATCTCATTGCACAGGCTATCCACACGACCAGGGGAACGTCGGGTTTCAGTAGTGGCTCTGTGAAACCCGGGAATCCCAGATATCTGTATTGTTTCTGTGATGCTGTTCATTCTCTGTGATGTTGCATTTTTATTCACGCCTTGAGCGAAATATAATATATTGGTATATATATTAGTAGATGTTGTATATGTTTTACATCCGCGCTAGTCCAGTCCCCGCTCTGTCGTTAGTTAGCTAACCTAACGGGTAATGACGGGACCCAGTGGCGAATGCGGATGGCATATACGTACATCAGTATATTTTCGTTCTTTTTGGTGTGATCAATTGATGGGACTGCGTTGATTCGGATCAATGCAAGTTAAAAACAAACCTAATCTGATGTTGTTGGAACACTTTTCAAAAAGCTGTTATTGCAAGGACGTTCACTTTTGTTTTGCATCGCGGTATTCATTTAGAATATCCTGCTCCTCAGTCGACGAGGCAAGGGCCGAGATCCATTCACCGGGAGTGACCCCTTGGACAAAAGTTTGCGTCAGGGCAATGACTTCACTATAGCCGATTACTTTTGCTTTGCACCGTGGTATTCAGTTGGAATATCCTGCACCTCATTCTACGGGGAAAGAGCCGAGATCCCTTCACCGAGAGTGACCTCTTTAGCAACGGTTTTCGTCACTATATTTTTAAAAGCTATCCGTTCCTTCAACGATATCAAGTTCATTACGTTAAAGGTTTTCGCCAGAAACCGTTCGTAGCCCTCCGTCATTTCAGTTAAATATTCGGTAGTATTCAAGCTATGTATTTTGACCTCACGCCAAGGCATAGTGATTGGTAGCTGCCGGGTATTTATCTGTTGCATAGATAGATGCGTTGGTTTGGGACAGTCGTACTACTATTTTGGCCTACGTCAAGGGTATGTACGGGTGGATTCAAATTAACCTGGATAATGATGGGTAGAACTTGACATGTGACTTATGATATTTTGACCTCACGCCAAGGTCATAAGAGCATGGGGCAAAAATCACATCGGGAGTTTCAAAAGAACTGAAACTTGCCAGATATGCGCATACCTTCTGGAGTGTGATACCGTGAGCGGATTCCGTCACGTTGTCATGCGATGATAGTTGGATCCCGATTCCCACTGATGAGTTGGTATACTCCTCGGGTGATCCCGACTAATTCTTCTTTCAGGTTTGGAGGAGAATTTGACGGTACAGTGGGAGGTTTCCAGATTAGATAAATTGGTAACCATTCTAATCTAGGTTAGAGTGCACGCTGAGTGTTTCTTTTCTCTCTCTCTTTGGCAGCGACCATTGACCCGACCCTAAGACTATGACTCAGTGACCAAGTTAACCGAACCTTCTTAAACACTGGCTTTTGGATTGTCAGAGTTGCAAACCTCATTGCCACTCCTACTTTTACCCTTTTCTCTAGGACACCCCGTATTACTACGAACGTCCACTTCCATTGGACAAAACCATCGTATGGTTAGATACGAACTCGAAGGAATTTATTCGAGGATGGTTTCAGGTTCTGGAGAAATCGGATAGGATTATTCAGTTGTCTTTTCCTTTTACCTTCTCTCAGCTTGTGAGTACTCCTTGGTTTAGGAGACAGTACACCTATTACGCAAATTGGATAGTCTTCTTCCAAACCATAGGCTGGTGCCGACCGGTAAGGAATGAAGAAAACCAATTAGTATAACGATGGTGTGCAGAAGGTATTAAGTTAAGACAAAGCAAGGGATTAGTAAGAGGGCAAAGTAAATTGCAACAGATATTCACGACCAAACCAAGTATTCCTTCGCCAATCCTAAAATCACCTTTGTATTTCTCCAGGACACTCCGTATCACTACGAAGATCCACAGTTTATTGGATACTCCATCGTATGGTTATATACGAACTCGAAAGGAACTTGTTCCAGTTCGGGGATGGATTCTGGTCCAGGAGAAATAGGAATAAGGTTTATTCGGTTGTCTTTTATCTTCATCCTCTCTCATTGCGAGTGTTCCTAGGATTGGGACAGTATACCCATTATGCTTATTGGATAGTCTTCTTCCAAACCATAGGCTGGTGCCGAACGGTAGGGAAGGGAGAAAACCATTTGGCCTAAAGGGGTGTACAGAAGGTAATGACTAAAGACATATGAAGGGATTTGGAGAGGTGGCAAAGAACTATACGGTTGCAGTCGTGAATCTGGAAGAGGCATTACTAGGAATACCAGGATACCCCATCGAAACATTTCAATGTTTCAGTCTCACTGTGTACTGTTAAAGGAAAACTGATTTCCCGATTAGATACTTACTCCAGGGTATGTATTTACCAGGTACGATTCTCACATCTGTATGGTTTTACAGATGATGAGTGGGAGTAAGTTATTGGGAATTAGGTGATCATCCTCATTATATCGGGATTCGTTGTAATCGGTGATATTTGAGGAAGTCACCTGGGTTGTTTGCCGGTCGGCAAATATTTGGTTTTGAAGATCCGCTGTTATGCACCAATTTCAAATTGATATATCTGTACGTCTATTTTCATAGAGTGAGATATACCTTTTTGAAATTATGTCTACGACATTTACCTATATCAGTGGATGGTTAGGTAAGGAGCATTGAACAGCGGTGTAACTCTTCTTAACCATAAGTACAGTTTTCAACCTACGACACACAGTGAATGAGTTATCAGACTCAAGGGACTTATACAGAGTGTTGTATGTTGTCCAGGGTCTATCAGGACAGAGGGGTTGGTCCTCGTACTATATTCGGTTTACTTATGACTTCTCTAGTTTTTAGACAGGTGTTTCGTGGAAACACAGGGTCCGAATTTGGAGAAGTTATAGGTATTCGAATAGAGTAGAGAACCAGGTGTAGCAAGTATCGGGATTCTTCAAAGTGATCGAAGATGTAGATACTTGTCAATGGTATTCAGTTGATAGTAATGATTAAGAGAACTTGCTTCTCTTTCAGGTTACTCATAATTGGAAGCATTCCTAAGTTGAGTAACGCTGATAGGCTTCCTTCCATTTAGTTGACATGCACTGGGGACAGCTGCATGATTTGAATCTGGTTCAATTAAATCAGTGCCTCTGTTTCTATATTGGATATAGAACAGTTCATATCTTAACGATGTTAAGGTACGAGGAGTTGTCCGGCTTATGATTAAAACCAGACACTGGACAACTCAAGGCACGTTTCTGTAATGGCTGTTTGTGGGTTGACCCAGGCTATGACGCGGGCTGACTTTCTACCATCTGGATGAACAATAGCGATATTGTTCTAGACTCGCCACAGTTTTATTAAAAAATGGATTTTTTTCAGAAAAACAGTAGTGGGAGTATGGTAGAACTGGAAGCGATTCCAGAACCACAGACGATTACTGAAGATTTGACAAGGAACCTAAAGATTCAATCTGGATTGATATTCCATTGGCCACTCCGCAGATAAGGTGGGTAACTTCAGGCACCCGAGAGGTACTACGGTAGCCTCAAGGACGGTGACAGGGAAGTTCTTGTTTACCCACAATTACCATTGCTGTTGTTCCAGGCTGCGAGACCCGGTGGGAGGATGAGTATAGCGTCATTCTAAACTTGCTTTAGAAGTGTACGTTTATATGACTCTGCCAGAGGGTTGTCGTAGTCAGTGGGAGCAGCGGAAGCATTGGTGGACAGGTGGATTATGTCTATTTATAGACTAAAGCAGATATAGCGGAGATAGATCATCAATTTCTGATATGACAGTCATAGGTTTGACTTCATCAGAATAAGGGATGGATCTGTTGAGAAGGTAGTAGGGTGTGATGTCCTGGTATTTGGATGACATACACAGAGTAGGAAAGGAAACTCCTATACTACAACCGGTTATACTTTGGTCGTCACACAGTGTTTTCTCCACACAGGACTTGGATATTATATCAGACATACTGGTTACTGGATCTATGGTATTAGATCTAGATTTGGGTGGTTTCCCAATCAGGGTACTTGACAGCATTCTAAGAGTATTTAGGATGGACGACTCCTGGCACGGTAGTGTACCTGCAGGTGATGGAGTCACCCTCTCTAAAGGTGTCTTACAGACTAAAACGGAGAGGGATGCGCATGATTGACAGATCACTTGTCTCAGGCAATTGAGTCAATCGTGAGATGTCAAGTACCACACCAGATATTGTTCTTGCACTGGATGCAATAAGTTGATATTAATCCAATCCTGGAGAAACAGTCGGAAGCAGTTTTAGAACATAAGTGGATGTTCTAGGGATATGATAACGACAGCCTCATTCGGGAAACAGTTATCATTCCAGGCTTCCAAGGTGACATGGACGACAAGGAGGTTGTCAGAGCTATAGTTTTCCTTCTGATGAGGGGCAGTATTTTGGACAGGTGGTCCAAGGCAATACTGAGGGTGGCATGGCGCAGGATACTGATTAAGTTCAGTTGACGATACAGTCTAAGAAGTTTGGATTTGGAGTTCATTTATGAGCTATGTCCCATCAGACATCCAGACACATTCTAAGACAGGTATTGCTCATTTCGGGAGATGGGTTTTCTCCATGAACATGAGATATAGAGAGACATAGAAAGATACATCAAGGCGGATCCACTCACTGAGGCTATTCCTCGAACGCAATAGTTTCGCAAACGAGCTTTGTGAGACTGACTAGTAGAGGAGTTGGGTGTTCGGTATCACACGGGCTGTGAGTATGCGACATCGCAATAATTAGCCTTGAGTGCAAGTGGGAGATTGTTGGAGATAGTGCCCTCAGAGTCAATTATTAGGTCACAGGTACGTGATTGTAATGATTGATGGAGGACCTATCCCGGTAGGACAGTCTTACTCGAGATGATAGTATGCTATCTGGTTTACCTTTATCATCGTGTACTGTTTTAGGTGACCTGACAAGTTGCTATTACACGTTGATAGAGCCCCTAGGATTCTTTCTTGACCACCAGCAGTATGAGGGCGATCATATAAGTGGGAGCTGGGGGTCTATAAGCATATCCTTAAATGGTCCCTAGTCGTGTGAGTTTCGAGACAGGGCATCGATACTCCATAGTAGACTAGTGTATACAGTCGAGACCCCGACGAGGGGCGGTGGCCGGTCTCACAAGCCACTGGTGTCAGTTGGATCACCTAAGATGTATGCAGGTGCTCATTGGGTTATGAGTACACCGGACAGGACTCGCCGGGAACATGCTAGTTGGTCATATACCAGACGTCAGATGGCAGTTCCCTGGTGACATGTGTACAGGTTAGTTCATCGACCTGGGGATCGTCATTTGTCTCGTGTGAGTTCCCACTGTACTTTGATTACTACCCTACCACGGCTCAAAGGAGTCGTGCAAACAGGTTTTAGTTGGGTACAGTCCCGAGCCACATGGAGGCAGTGAGCGTATCTTCAGGGGTTCGTCTCTCCCGGTATTGGGGGTGAGGTCGTGCTGTGTCTAGGAGAGCCATTACACGAAGCCCTCGGCCGAGGCAAGGAGATTTACTGGTAGGTATTCCAGTAGTATCTCAGGGTGTTCTGGGCTACACTCCGACACGACTTGTACCGCTTTTGGGGGTCTGACTTTTACCAACCCCCTAGGCCCGCCATGCGATGCTCATAGACGAACGGACCGGACTGTACGGATATTGTCACTGACAGGCTCAGTAGGGTGTCAGGCTGAGTTCGCTCACAGACGTCCCTTTTGGTCAATGCCTGGTAGCCCGTTATGTATTGGCTTATACCTCTAACGTGCTAGTGGTTAAATCCACAACCAAGGTGTTGACGAGTCTTTAGGGTCCCCCACATTCAGTTACTCAGCTTTCGGGCGAAAGGTTGTAGAGGCCGTATGGAGATATGGCAAGGTCCGACCAGATACGTGCGGTATTGCACGGATCGGGATCGGACAGTTTGTACTATAGGCCGTATGGATATACGGCAGGGTTCGATCAGATACGTGCGGGATTGCACAGATCAGGATCGAACGGATATTACTAGCCGGTTTTGGTATAAGCCGGATCCTAGTATAGTACAGTGTAGATTTTGTCTCATTGCATTTGTATTTCGGTCGAAATACAAATGCGGGTGTGTATGCACAGTATCGGGGTTTTCCTGTAATTTATTACGGGACCAGTTTTATGGAGTTGCCAGTTTGCTTTCCGTTTCGGCCGATTTCCATTGTTCCGTTCATTGGCCGAAGTTTGGTGGAGGAGGGTTTATTTGCATTGTTGCAAATAGGCATTAGTGGAGGGGGTTCTTTGCATCTTGTTGCATCATGATGGTTTTCATGATGAGCACCATACCTTGACCTTTTTGACTTGATCACTTCATGATGGCTTGACTTTGTAAGCATCATGGTTGTTGATGATTAGTGTGTGGAGTATGGGTTTGATTTGGTGATCATTTCTTTTCATGATGAGTTTTCTTTCCTCTCTCTCTCTCTTGTTTTTGATATGAGAATGACTCTCTTATTTTTGGGAAACCATCTCATTCTTCCCCTCCTCTCTCTAGCATGGCCGGCCACTTCACAAGTGGGCTGTCCAAAATTTTGGGTGGGTTATTTTTGGTTCATATCATGCTCCAAAATACCCCAAGCTCCTTCACATTTGTTCTTGCTTCATTCCTCCACCAAATGGCAATTCCATAACCCCAAAGTGAGACTTGAGGACTACATATTCTACAGCGAACCTTGGGCACGTCGAGTAGCCGGCTTCGTGCCCGAGTTGCCTGGGCATTGAGGTGGGAGCCCGTAAACGATGTAGGCGATGTGGTGCACTTCCGGCGACGAGGAGGAGACGGGACATTCCGCAGGAGATCGGGACGACGACGAGAAGACCGGAGGACTCGGATCCGTCGGTATACTTCTCTTCCCTATCTTGTAGTTAGCTAGGACTAGTTAATGGTTCGATCCGGGTATTAGTGCGCGGCGGTTTGCCAGTTCAAGAAAAATTAAAGTTTATCACCGCTTCCGCATTTGGCCGTCGGATTGACGGCCGGGGCGCTGCCGTGCACTTACACCTTGATGTCAAACACCGATGGATATGGGATCATCCATCGCCCATCATATGGGTCAAGATGCGTATACGCTAGTCTACTCTGGTGCATCGATGCCCTGTCTCGATACACCCACGACTAGGGACCTTAAAGGATGTACTTATGGACTACCATGTCCCCACTAGTATGATCCGCATCATAGTCCAGGTAGTCAAGTACACATCCTAAAGGCTTTACCAACATGTAACATAGAGACAATCAGTATACACGTTAAAGTAAAGAGTAACCAGATAGCATACTATCATGTCGAGCAAGAAAGTCCTCCATATATATGTCCAAGCATCCACTACAATATACATCGTATGTACAGTAATGGCCTCTAGGGCATACATATAACTAACACTCTCTTTCCTCACAAGTCTTTTTTGATTAGCCATCTTCTTCCTCAAACCCTAGTGAACTCATGAGTTGAGTGATCTAGGGTAAGCAAAGATATTACAATCCATCCACACATCTCTACATCCTTTACGACATCATGAGTAGCGACCTTGATGCCCTAGTTGCCTCAGTTGAGGTAGGAGTTCGACGTACATCTCCTCGGGTGGATCATCTTGGATTTCAGGAATCCGACAAGGGAGCGGCGATCCGAATCGATCCATAGAGTCAACAATAAGAAGAAGGACAGCGAGGGATGAAGACCAGAAGGACCGGAATCATAAGGTATAAAATTATGTACGTTTAGTTTACCTTACATCTTGTTGCTAGTTAGGGTTTAGCCCCGATCCTGGAGTCCAAGTCCGTGCCGCGAATCTTTTGAAAATCGTTTTTCACATATTCCGCCTCCCCGCTAACCCGCAGGGTGCGCAACATGGACTTATTGTAGTATCAGAGTCTACTAAACCCAAACTAGTTCGTTAGTAAGTTTTAGAACTTCGATCGTCGGAAAAACCGGGAAACATAACACCGAAAACCCTACATTCTGTCGATTTTTAAAAGTGCTGTAAAAATTATTTCAGGTGTACTAAAAATATGTGCAGGGTTTTCTAAGATGGCGGAAGAAAGATGGTCCCTGAATCGCCAAGACGACCGCGGAACCGCGACGGATCTGACCGATCCACCATGGAGTTGTGGCCGAGTCGAGGCCGATTTAGGCCATTGTTCTTCTGTTATTTCTTTCTTTGGCTGTTTTGTTCTCTGGAATATTTGGTTTCTACCCAGTATGTTTTGAATGCTAGTTTGCATTTGGGGTGGTTACGGAAAATGTATTTCGATCGAAATTCTAATTGTACTTGGCTAACTGGTTCTTTTGTAATGTTAATATTTGTTTTAAACTTCATCTAATTGCTATATGTCGGTTAGTTTGAAGTTGCACATATCTGTTGGTTTGTGTATATGAATTGTATTGGATTGTCAATGATGAATAGCCGAGGATGTGAGATGAGCGTTTGTTTTATCTTTCATTCGATGTAAATTGTAATTTGATGTAATATTATTTTGTGGAGAACATCCGGGTTGAGCTTGTAGCCACCGTTGTATTATTTCTTTTTACTGTTTTATGCTCCTAGGATAGACCTAAGGTGGGGTGCACAAACTACCGGGTTCTTTGATGTGCCAAGTGGCCTACTCACTTTGTTGAGGGAGCTTGCTTCACTTCTGGAATTTGGCGGGTAGTTTGACGCACCCGTAGGGGTCTGGGGTGGGGTTTGTCTATTCATCACGATCGTGGAATCCGTCTTTCGTTACAGGCTTAAATGAAACGCGAAATTCCTAGTATATCCAATATGTTCATCTGTGATCTAGAATGCCTATTATTGCGTCAGACGAATGCTATTAGTATATATGATATATAGTAGACGCTACTTATGTTTTGCATCCGCGCTTGTCCAGCCCCCGCTCTGGCATTAGTTAAGTAACCTAATGGTGTTAGACGGGGCCCAGTGGCGAATACGGATGGCATAAGTAGACGTTGTATTTTTGTCTTTTTCTGTGATGATAGGTGTAATTGATGGGACGCATTATATTAATGCGTAGGAACAAATTTTAAAAACCATTTGGTTATTTTAAAAACAGCAGACTTTTAAATGCGGAGCTTAAACCACTCCTTTTAAAAGCCATCAGGTTTCTTCGATTATATCAAGTTCACTACGTTCACGGTTTCGCCAAAACCATTCGTAGCCCTCCGTCATTTCATATGAATATTCTGTAGTATTCAAGCTATGTTTGTTGACCTTCGTCAAAGCATAGTGATTGGTAGCTGCTGGGTATTCATATGTAGCATAGATAGATGCATTGGTTTGGGACAGTAGTATTACCTTGTTGACCTTCGTCAAGGGTATGTACGGGTGGGTTCAAATTAACCTGGACAATGATGGGTAGAACTTGCATGTGACTTATGATTTGTTGACCTTCGTCAAGGTCATAAGAGCATGGGAAGAAATCCACATCGGGAGTTTCTAAACAAACTGAAACTTGCTAGTGTTGCATACCATTTAGAGTGTGATAATTTTGGTAGGATTCCTTCAGTTTTATCATACAATAATATTTGGATCTCGATCCTACTGTGAGTATATGCTAC
Source organism: Agapanthus africanus (assembly GCA_030015575.1). Lineage (NCBI taxonomy): Eukaryota > Viridiplantae > Streptophyta > Magnoliopsida > Asparagales > Amaryllidaceae > Agapanthus > Agapanthus africanus. The sequence goes on from CM057342.1 coordinate 319,880,115, forward strand.
TCCTCGGGAGATCTTTTTTCACTAACACAATCAATGCTATAAACCAAGTTGGTGTCAAGAACGGTGTTAGCGGGGCTATGCCTCCAGGGAAAAGAGGTTCTGTAATTAAGAAATTTCGCGAAAGCGTTGGAAAACCTCCCTCGAAGTACCAACACCAGCCTTGCTGAACGGTTAAGCATGTATTGTAGGATGAGATTAATCTTGACTAATTCTTCCTTTATGGTTTGAAGAAGGATTTGAGAAACAGTGGGAGCCATCCTGTTTAGATAAACTAAAAAGCAATCTAAACTTGTAAGAGCATCATGCTAAAGTGTTTCTTCTCTCTCTCCTAACTGCAGCGACCAGGTGACCGGACATAGGTTACAACTAGATAATAATTTGACTAAACCTGACCATATTAATTGGAAAAGGTTTGTCCAGATGTCCATTGCCTATGACAAGCTGGACCACCTCATTACTACTCACGCCCTTGCTGTCCTCGGTCCTGTTTCCACCGTCGCGGATGATATCCGTAAGACAAAGGGAAAAGACTGTGCGAATGCTAAGTGCCTTATGTTGGCCTCAGTAGACGGTGAAAACCAGAGGGAACACAAGAAGATAGACTTTGCTTCTATCTTCCTCCATAACAAAATTTTATATAGAGAGCAATCTCATATCGCAAGATATGAGACCTCGAAGGAATTACTTCAAGCGAGGTTGGCCATCGGGTCATCTGTAGGGGACCACGTTCCTACAATGATTAGCTGTATTAAACAGCTCACGGACCTGGAGACCACGTTAGAGAACAAGTCGAGTGATGACTTGATTCTACAGTCCCAACCTTCTACTTACACCCAGAGGAAGAAAGTTATACTTCCAGAAAAGGGCACCTTGAAGGAAAACAGGGAAACACCGGTTCTGCTTATTGGAGGATCTTCTTCTTCTGGATCCGAGGCTATAGCCAAGGGTGAGAAGAAGAAAAACTCCGAAAAGCTGATAGGCGGTGTTAGTAAAGTAGAAAGAAAGGGAAGGGCAAAAGTTTCAGGGCTAAAAGTAGCAAAGGAGGGTTGTTCCTATTGTCACGAGAAAGGGCATTGGCAGAAGGGATGCAGGGCTTGGAAAGCCAGAATCCATGATCCGAAGCATGTTGTGGCTTCGACTTCGGGTGTGTTTATGATTGAAAACTGCATGTCAATTAACTCTACTTCCTGGGTACTAGATACCGGATTAGGATCTCTTGTTTGTAATTCATTACAGGCTTTGAGAAACTGTAGATTTATCAGGGCAGGTGATATGACTCTCAGGGTAGCTAACGGAATGAACATGGACGCTGTATCCGTAGGGGAGTATCACCTAGGATTGACAAGTGGGCAGATATTGATTTTACGTAACTGTTTGTGTATACCTAGTATGACTTGTAATATCATATCTGTATCCTTACTTTCTAAGGAAGGATATGATTTTACATTTGTAAGCGATGTGGTCTACATCCACCTAAATCAAAGTTTAATTGGGTCAGGTACACTAGATAACGGTATATACGTATTAAATCAAGCTCAGGTTTTCAACGTCCAGCACACACTTAAAAGAAAGTCTCCAGAAGTTAATAAGGTTTTCTTATGGTATTGTAGACTGGGTCACATCAATGAAACAAGGTTGACAAAGTTACATAAAGAGGAATATTTGGATCCGTTCCAATATCAGTTTTATGCTACTTGTCAATCATATCTCATGGGAAAGATGACAAAGACTCTATTCACTGGACACGGAGTAAGAGCGAGCGAGCTCTTAGGAGTCATACACAGCGACGTGTGTGGTCCAATGTCTACTCATGCTAGAAGTGGTTATTCTTATTTTATTACTTTTACAGATGATTTCTCTAGGTATGGACATATCATCTTGATGAAGTATAAATCCGAGGCTTTTGAGACGTTCCTGGAATATAAGATTGAAGTACAAAAACAAACAGGTAAAAGCATCAAGACACTGAGATCTGATTGCAGGGTTACCTAAGACGGCAGCAAGGTTTCGGGAGGCATCATCCATACCAGATTAAAAATTTGCCGTTTTAGCTAAGCCTAACTAAGAATCGTTAACTAGAAATCGATGGAAAAACATATGTGAACACTTTACATCCTAAGTGAGCAAGGAATACAACCTTTGTAGACCGGTCCTTCACTTCAATAGCTCCGTGTAGTAGTCCCCTTCGCTGCGATTCTGAACTCCGGACTCTAGAGAGGCTCCCTTGAATAAACGAACATGCATTCTTCGAAGACTTCGAGGCCGAAAATGATCTACGTCGAGGAGACACTAACCCAAGCAATCTCTTCACTAATAATGGAATTAGTGAAGCAAACACTCTATACTAAATGGCAAGTAGTAGAGGATGTTGAAGTAGGAAGTGGGCTCACTTTTGATTTCATTTTCTCACACTTTTTCTCATATCTCCATTGAAGCTAAAAAGCTTTGAGGAAGAAGAAGAAGATGAAGAAATTATCTCATATGAATCATTATCCAAAAGATATTTTTTGCAACCATGGTGAGTTAATATCATATATTAACCTTTGTAGAGAGTTAACCATGGCTAGGTTTAATTGGTTGGGTTAACAAATATCTTAGCCAAAACAAAAGAGTGGACTTGGTCAATGAAGACTACAAGCTTTCATCCATGACAAAATACCACCTTTTATAATTAGCAAAATAAAAAAAACCCTAGCAATTAAACCAAGCATGGTGTAATTCATGCACACACCTTTGTTTCATGTATCATCAAGCATGACACAATACATGTACACAAAAATATATCACATATATTCAATGTGCACAAAATGAGAAAAAGAAATCATAAGTGGGCTTAATATTAGTTAATGTAATGTAACATATCAAATATATAATTATACATTAAATTATTAAATCAACTCTTGATTTAATAATCCGGCTATATCACATATAACCGACTAAATATCAAAAGTAACAACTTATCGAATCAACACTTGATCCGATAATACGGCTATATCGCATATAACCGACCAATGTCACATATCGCGAGAATAGAATACGGTATCTCATATTGTATCAATCTTTGTCCCGCACATATCACATATGTGCTCCTACTCCGTTTCGCTTGAGCCAGGAAACCCCTGTGTAGGACTCTAAAGACTCGTCAATACGCCGGCAATAGGTGATGATCATATCAAACGCCCACAAGCTGCTAAACATAACGGCCACCTGGGTATTGAGTGATCAGAAGATCAACAAGAAAGCCTGCTTGTACTCCTGCGAATCCAATCAGTAACACTACCGTACAGTCCGGTCTCTTCGTCTGATATGTCGCATATCTCGTCTAGGGGTGATAAACGTCAGACCCCAGTAACTCGATAAGTCGGTGTAGGGTGTTTTTCGTCACCCCATTGAGATGGGAATACGCTCGCGCTTGTCAGGCGCAGTACAGATTCCCTCCGCCTAGGATAGGCTGGGGTTTATTGATTGTGGGGATCCGAATCTTCGGCAGCCGCGAACTAAGCTGCCGTTAATTACCCCTCGCATTTGGAGCGAAGGAACCTCCGATTGACGAGTTAAACTGGTCATGCGAACTCAATGTGCAGTATCGTGTTTTGAAGGGGTTTTGGAAATATCAGAGCCCCGCAGAGTTTTTGCGGGGGTCCCACTACCCGGATAGCGGGCTGGGGGTCAAGGGGGCTAGCAGCCCCCTTGCGGGGTGCGGGGCAGCGCCCCGTTAGAATTTTTTTTCTAACGGAAGACAGTGTCGTGGAGTCTGTGTATGTTTTCCTTCCCCCCTTTCTTCTTTTTTAAAAGTGGAGTTTAATTTCAAAAGGAATTTTATTGTGGAGTTAAACTCCAAAGAATTTTAAATGGAGTTAAACTCCTAAAAGATTTTTATGCGGAGTTAAACTCCTAAAATAGAACTTTATTGTGGAGTTAAACTCCAAAGAATATATATATATATATATATATATATATATATATATATATATATTTTAAAAGGGTTTAAACTCCAGAAGGGATTTTGTTGGGGAGTGTACGTAAAACGAGGGGGAAAAGAAAACAAAATGGCGTCTAAAGGACGCTCGCACAGCAGGTGGGCGCTTTAATGCCCAGGGTCACGTGCGCGCACGTGACCAATGGGCATTTTGGCGCCCCCCCAGGGTCACGTGGGCACACGTGACCGAAGGGCACTATGACGCCCCAGGGTCACGTGCGCACACGTGACCGATGGGCGCTTTGGCGCCCCCCGGGGTCACGTGGGCACACGTGACCGATGAGCGCCTTAGCGCCCCCCGGGGTCACATAGGCACACGTGACCGATGGACGCCTTGGCGCCCCGGGGTCACGTGCGCACACGTGACCGCGGGGAAAACCCGCGGAAAGGGAAGCCTAGCCCCTAGGCTGGGGAGTTGAACTCCCAAGAGGATTTTTGGAGTTGAACTCCTAACAGAAACAAATTTATGGAGTTAAACTCCAACAGAAATTAAATTATGGAGTTAAACTCCAGCAACTTTAGAAAGGAGTTAAACTCCTGGGGATTTATTGCTCTTCTTTTGAGCCTTGGGCCTGTCCAAAGTTAGATTTTTGGAGATGGGTCTCCTTCTTCTTGCTCTTGACCGGCGGGATCGTGGAGAAAAGGGGATGAGCCTTAAAAGCCCCCCTTTTCGAGATCTGATTGGAGATCCGAGCTCCCCTTCGTAGGTTTTGTGGTGGAAATCTATTTATTTTGAGAAAAGGAAGAGTTAAACTCTTGATTTAATTCAAAAGAAAAAAGAAGGTTTTAGAACCTTGAGAAAGGAGAAAGAGGCAGATCTGGATTCTTTTTCGGGGAGAGATAAAAAGTTGTTGAGATATTTCCTTATCTTTGCCTTTATAGGCTATACACTTTACACATAGCCCCTTAGGCTTCACAAAATGGCATTTTACCTATCCCATGGCTCATGTGTCATTTCTTTTTGCACATAAGCCATGGGCTTTACAAAAATTTGGCTTTATGCCTATTTTTCTTACATTTATCCATAAAAATAAAATAAAAGAAATACAACAAAATTGTTTATTACAAAAATTTTATCTTGGCGTGGGGGGAGGCCGGCCGCTTCATGTTCGGGCTCGACCCGGGCATCGGCCCACTGGATCTGGGCTTGGGCCCACTTGGCTTGGGGTTGACTTTGATTTTGACTTGGTCAACCGGGGTTTAAATTTTTACCCCAACAAATTGCCCCCCATCAATAAATGCACACCACATATGTGGGTCGTGTGCATGAAATTGATGGATCTTATTTTACTTGGAGGCGACCTGATCTGGTTCCCGCTTTTTGGGAAGCTGGCACTGCCCTTTTTATGACATGGACGGTCGTTGCTTGACATGTCTCCGAGATGGAGTGTCCGTGATAGATGTTTCCCTGGCCCGGAGTAATCTGGTTCCCGCTTTGTAGAAATCCTGCGCTGCCCTTTTTGCGACTTGGACGGTCGATGCTGCCCTTTTTGCGACGTGGACGGTCGGTGCTGCCCTTTTTGCGACGTGGACGGTCGGTACTGCCCTTTTTGCAACTTGGACGGTCTGTTCTGCCCTTTTAGCGACGTGGACGGTCGGTTCTGCCCTTTTAGCGACGTGGACGGTCGGTTCTGCCCTTTTTGCGACTTGGACGGTCGGTTCTGCCCTTTTTGCGACATGGACGGTCGGTGCTGCCCTTTTAGCTTCATGGACGGTCGGTGCTGCCTTTTTGCGACGTGGACGGTCGATGCTGCCCTTTTTGCGACTTGGACGGTCGGTGCTGCCCTTTTAGCGACGTGGACGGTCGGTGCTGCCCATTTTGCGACGTGGACGGTCGATGCTGCCCTTTTTGCGACTTGGACGGTCGGTTCTGCCCTTTTTGCGACATGGACGGTCGGTGCTGCCCTTTTAGCGACATGGACGGTCGGTGCTGCCCTTTTTGCGACGTGGACGGTCGGTGCTGCCCTTTTAGCGACGTGGACGGTCGGTGCTGCCCTTTTAGCGACGTGGACGGTCGGTGCTGCCCTTTTTGCGACGTGGACGGTCGGTGCTGCCCTTTTTGCTACTTGGACGGTCGGTTGCTTGATTTGACTTGCTCTGCTTCTCGCAGTGTCAGGGGTAGACTTGACTTGCTCCGCTTCTTGCGGTGTCGAGATTAGATTCTGACTTGCTCCGCTTTCTGCGGTGTCGGAGTGGAAGTTGACTTGTTGATTTTGATTTGGGTTGACATCAGCATCGCTATACTGGAATATGGTACCAGGAGCGAATCATCATCTGTCATTGAGAGGATTTTCGGATTTTGGTTTTTGTTTGGCATCTGCATTGCTGCACTGGAACAATGCCAGGAGCAACTCATCATTTGCCCCGGGAGGATTTTGGAATTGGTTTTTTTTATTATTATTTTTTTATTTATGTTTTTTGGTGGGACTTTGAATGTGGTCTCACCGGTAGGACTTGGGAGAGGTTGGGATTATTTTACGCCCATGGATTGTATACGGTTTTGCAGGATGTATGATCCAGACCGTAGGGCCGGAAAAATTTCGGGACTTTGTCGGCGTCTGCATCGCTGCACTGGAATATGGTACCAGGAGCGACTCATCATTCGCCGTTGGGGTATGGGATTTGGAATTTGGTTAGCGTCTGCATCGCTGCACTGGAATATGGTACCAGGAGCGACTCATCATTTGCCATTTGGGGATTGGGGAGCGATGGCTTAGGAGACAGGTTTAGATCCCTATCACCTAAGGCTTTTCAATTTCATGGGCCATGAGGGTCCCATAAAAGCATTTTCTCCCTACGAGTCGTAAGGATCCCGCAGGTATATTTTCTTCTTAGGAGTCGTGAGGACTCCTAAGTGTGTTTTTCCTTTATGAGTCGTAAGGATCCCACAAAGGTTTGTTCTCCTCATATATCGTGAGGACACATGAGTGGGTCTTATCAATGGAGCATCATTCCCAAAGCGGAGACCAGCCGCGTAACTGGTGATTACAGTGGGGCATGGGTATGATGAGAATTATTTGAGCCCGTGGATTGTATACGATGGTCAACTTGGGGACCCACCGTAGGGCCGGGAGAATTTTGAGAAATTGGATTTTGGTTGGCGTCTGCATCGCTGCACTGGAATGTGGTACCAGGAGCGACTCATCATTCGCCGTTTGGGGACTTGGAATTTGGATCTTGTTTGGCATCAGCATTGCTGCACTGGAATAATGCTAGGAGCAACTCATCATTTGCCTTGGGAAGACTTGGGATTTGGGTTTTTGGTCGGCATCAGCACCGCTAACACTGAAGCGAAATGCCAGGAGCGACTCATCATTTGCCGTTGCCCGTTGGGGAACGATGGCTTAGGAGACAGGTTTGGGTCCCTATCACCTAAGGCTTTTCAATTTTATGGGCCGTAACGGTCCCATAAAAGCATTTTCTCCCTGCGAGTCGTAAGGATCCCGCAGGTGTATTTTCTCCTTAGGAATCGTGAGGATTCCTAAGTGTGTTGCTCCTTTGTGAGTCGTAAGGATCTCACGCAGGGTTTTCTCCTCACAAGGTCGAGAGGACTTTGCGAGTGTATTTCATCTCCTTTCACGAGTTTGCGCCCTTTCGGGTTTTCACAGACTCGCCGGTAGTCCTGCTGTTTTTACTCACGGAGCCCTTTCGGGTTTTCATCCGTGTCCGTTTTGCTTGTGGACATACCGTTTATATTATTATTTTTTATATATTTTTTTTATATATATTTTTTTTCTTTTTTTTTTGCCGCTGGTGGGACTTTAAAAGTAGTCTCACCGGCAGGATTTGGGAGAGATAGGGGCCATTTACGCTCGTGGATTGTATAAGGTTTTGCAGGATGTATGATCCAGACCGTAGGGCTGATGTGCTCAATTCGCCTACGACTTGGAGCATTCACGTGTAGTATTTCTTGAGATATCGGCCATTGATGGGTGGCATGGGCCTTTCTCCCTCGGCACTTATTAGTTGGTAGGATCCTCCGTCGAACACTTTCTCGATGACGTATGGTCCTTCCCAGTTTGGCTCGAATTTTCCCTTGGCATGTCGATTGGGGATGATCGGTCTTTTGAGGACCAACACCAATTCACCTTTCTTGAAAGCGCGGAGACGAGTTATCTTGTCATAGGCCCGTGACATTTGGGCTCGGTATAGCTCCAGACTTTGCTGCACCGCGAGCCTCTTTTCTTCGAGGGCATCGAGTTCCTCAAGTCGAAGGAACACGTTTTCCTCCTCCGTCAACTCATGCTGAACGACCATTCTTAAGCTTGGAACTTCGACTTCGAGGGGGAGGACCGCCTCCACTCCGAAGAGCAATGAGTATGAAGTGGACTGAGTTGGAGTATGGTGCGTGGTACGATATGCCCAAAGCGCCTCGTGAAGCTTGAGATTCCAGTCCCTCTTGTTGGCTGAAGCATTTTTCCTCAGGAGCTTGCATAGAGTCTTATTGAAGGCTTCGGCGAGCCCATTGGCTCTTGGATTATAGATGGAGGAATATCTCCAGTCTATCTTGTGCTGAGTAGCGAACCTTGAGACATTGAAGCTCTTAAAAGAAGGCCCGTTGTCAGAAATGATTCTTCTTGGTGTACCGAAGCGGTATAGAATATTATGATGGAAGAATGTCAGAATCTCTTTTGTCTTGACTTCTTTTAGCGGGACAGCTTCAGCCCATCTGGAGAAGTAGTCTGTCGCGGCCAGTATGAACCGGTAGCCTTTGGATGACGGAGGATCAATTAGGCCAACAATGTCGGTGCCCCAGACTTCGAAGGGCCACGACGCCACCGTAGGATGCAACGGATTGGGATGCTTGTGAATGAAATCACCATGGATTTGGCAGATCTGACATTTCTTTGCATGCTCTCCGCAATCCCGTATCATGGTGGGCTAGTAATACCCAAGCCGTTTGATTTGAAGTCACATCTTAGGGCCAGATTGGTGAGCACCGCAAACGCCCGAGTGAACATCTTTCATGACCTTTTGGGCTTCGGCCAATGACAAACACCTGAGCCAGAGTTGGTTATATGACCTGCGGTATAACATATCATTTACAAACACGTATCGGAGAGCTCTTTTCTTCAGCTGAATCCTCGCAGATTTTTCTTCGGGCAGCTTGTCGTATCGGAGGTACTCTATGAAGGGTTCTCTCCAATCGGGCTCGTCTTGGATGATCGAAGCTTCTTCGGCAGGACTGCTCTCCTGTTCCGCGCTTTCCTCTTCCCGTAGAGAGACTGGGGGTAGAATTTGTCAGCTCCTGACTGTGATCAGAATTCCGTCCATTTGAGGATCAGCCAGCTCCTTGGCTAGGCGAGCGAGTATATCGGCTTTTCCGTTCAATGCTCTAGGGACTCTTGTTAATTCAATGTGAGTGAACCGTTTCATAAGTTCCACCACCCGACTTCTGTACCGAGCTAACTCAGGTTTGTATATCTTATAGTTGCCGCTTACTTGGTTGACGACAAGCTGGGAGTCACCGTAAACCCGTAGTCGAAGGATTTCCATTTCTATGGCAAGCTCCAAACCAGCTATCAGAGCTTCATACTCGGCCTCATTGTTTGTGCGAGGCTCGGTGAGAGCAAAAGAACGCCGTAAGGTTCCCATTGATGGCGTGGTGAACACCAATCCTATCCCCGCTTTTACCTCCGGGACACTTGATTTACTAGAGGTTCTTATCGATGAGGCCCCATCGAAGTAGAGCTCCCAACATGGCTCGTCATTCTCGAGTTGCAACACTTGTTCGTCGGGTAACTCACAATTTAGCGGCGACCCTTCTGGTACGGGATGAGCAGCGAGAAAGTCTGCAAGAGCTTGCCCTTTTACTGCTTTCTGAGGAGTATAAACTATGTCAAACTCAAGCAGCATGACAGCCCATCTTGCCATTCTGCCGGCTAGGCTTGCTTTGGTCATCAAGTGTTTGAGCGGGTCGACCTTGGAGATCAGCATAACCCGATGAGCCAGCAGATAGTGCCTCAGCTTCTTCACAGCAAATATCAGATCCAGGCATTGCTTTTCGATTGGGGAATAGTTGTGTTCTGCCCCGACTAGAGTTCGACTGAGGTAGTAGAGGGCATTTTCCTTTCCCTCCTCGTTATTCTGGGCGAGAAGCGCACCGAGTGACTCATCTAGCACGGTAGTGTAGAGAATCAACGGTTTATTTGGAATGGGAGCGGCCAGCACTGGAGGGTGCAACAGGTATTGTTTGATGCTTTCGAACGCTGCTTGACATTCGGCATCCCAGATAAAAGGAGCTCCTTTCTTCATGAGCTTTGAGAAGGGCCTACATCTCCCCGACAAATTTGAGATAAACCTCCGTATATAAGCAAGCTTGCCTTGGAAAGATCTCAGCTGCGTCAGACTCTTTAGAGGGGGCATCTCCATGATGGCCTTTATCTTTGATGGGTCAATTTCGATCCCTCGATGCCGGACTATAAAGCCCAGGAATTTTCCCGATGACACGCCAAAAGCACACTTCAGAGGATTCATCTTCAGATCGTATTCCCTCAGTCTGGTGAGAACGGTCCTAAGATCTTGGATGTGGTCGGCCTTGGCTTCAGTTTTGACGACCAGATCATCAACATAGCATTCGACGACTTTATGGATTAGGTCATCAAAGATATTAGTCGTTGCCCTTTGATATGTAGCGCCCGCGTTCTTCAGCCCGAACGGCATCACTTTGTAGCAGTATATTCCGATCGGGGTTCGAAATGTTGTGTGCTTCTCATCCTCAGGCGACATCTTGATCTGATTGTATCCAGACGAGCCATCCATAAAGGTGAATAGCTCGTAATTTGAGGTGTCATCGACCATCATTTCCATGACCGGTAGCGGGAAGTCATCTTTAGGACATGCCTTGTTGAGGTCCCTGAAATCGACACAAACTCGGATCTGCCCATTTTTCTTCTTCACTGGGACTATACATGCGATCCAATCCGCATATTTCTCTTCCCTGATGAAGCCGGCATCGATGAGCTTCTTAGTTTCCTCGATGACCTTTTCTTCTAGTTCCCTTCTCATTCTTCGAGGAGCTTGTTTGACTGGCTTAGCATCAGGAGATATAGCCAACTTATGTACGGCCACTTCAGGGGAAAGGCCAGGCATTTCTTTGTATGTCCACGCGAAGCAGTCAACGAACTCATGCAGCAGGGCAATTATCTGCGCTTTCATTTCCTCTGACAAGAGTGAGCTGATGTAGGTCGGCCTTAGATTATCGGGTGTTCTTAAGTCAATCTCGGTTAGCTCGTCAAAGGTTGCTTGTCCGCCATCTTCGAGCTCTTGAGGAGCTTCTTCTGGCTCGGCTATCTCGTCATCATCATTTGATCTTTCGCTGGCCTTACCAACATGGATCATGTAGCATGCTTTGGAATCAGGTTGAATGTAGCTTATGCCCCGTCTATCTGGAATTCGTCCATCGATGAGTGCTCGGACCTGGGGCGGATACCATAACCCTTCGTAAAACTTTGCTTCAGGCTCCGTTTGATATAACCGGCATCCGCACTTTTTAAAGTATTCCCGCATCTCGGGCGCATAGTATCTAGGATTGAGGACGGCTCTTATTCCTCTCTCATAGGGAAGGCACGCGACAGAAAGATCGTCCGGGTGCATAACGGGGTTTGACCTGTAAAACAGGATGCCCTTCTGTCCATTTTTCCTCCCGGGCACGTAGAAAGTTTTCCGCTGGTCCACGGTAGAGACTGACAATGCATCGAGCTCTTTGCACATCCGTTCCGGCACCCTTGTGATGGCCAGGGACCCTTCTGCGACTTCGAAGGTCTCTTGTAGTTTCGCTTGCTGCATGGGCGTCCAATCTGCACAGCCGTTGCACGGCAGGTCCTCTTCTTCTGACTCTTCAGTGTCACTGCCGAGATGAGGGCGGACTTTGCTGCTAGATGGGCCTTCAGTAACAGATTCGTCCATATCGCTGCCGAAACGAGGGCGAGTTTTACGGAAGGACGGGCTTCCAGCGTCGGACTCATCAGTGTCGCTGCCGAAATGCGGGCGCACTTGGGCGTTTTTGCTTTTGAAAGTGACAGCCGGCGCAGATTTGCTTTTGGGTCTTGGGGCCGGTCTATCCTCAGTCAGTTGTGGCTTAGCATTTTGGTGGTTCATAAAGTACCGAGAATCTTCATAGCGGACTTCATGCACACCGAACGACTGGATGTCTCCATCAATGCGTCTTTCTTCGCCATTTTTAATATACTTCATACATTGATGGAGAGTTGACGGAATGATGCCGTAATCGTGGAGCCACGGCCGCCCCAAGAGAATCTTATAAGACGTGTCTGCGTCGATCGCGTATATCTTAGCTTCAGTTTGCAGATCCCCGAATTTGATTGGCAAAGCTATAGACCCCAGAACTTGCTGGCAATTTTGGTTGAAGCCTTGAATGACAATCCTTTCTCTTGACAGGTATGGGACGTCCATTGACAAACTCTTCAGAGTTCGCAAGTTCATGATGTTCACTGAGGACCCCGGATCAATCAATATACGATTAATTCGATCTCCGTCGCTGTACCCGGTCACGTAAAGCGGCCGATTGTGCTCAGCTGTTCCCAGTAGCAAGTCTTCATCCTTAAATGTGACTGCGGCGGCATGCAAAGCGTGCTGAGCTTCTTTCATATTAATTTCCGCGAAGTGAGCCTGATACCGCTCGGGGTTTTGAAAAGCGTGAATAAGAACATCTCTAAGCTCCTTAGATAGGACCAAGGCGTCGTAGATGCTTAGGAGAGACGGAAGCCTTCGAAGGTGAGCCAAGACATTATAGTTTACTGGGGAAGGACTCGAGTTTTCATCAGCCGGTTCCCCGCCATCTTCATCATTAGCCACCTGTTTTCCCTTTCCTTTTGGGGCATTGCCTTGATTTGGCGGTAGAGCCCTGCCGCTTCTGAGCTGGATTTGGTTGGCCTTTGTGGCGAGCTCCTCATCCTCTTCAGGAAAACAGAGCTCATCCTCAGAGTCGCTACCAAGATGGATGGCGTAGCAGGTCACTACTGGGATCTCTTCATTGGAGTCTTCTTCTAACTCCTCCAGAATTTCAGCCGCTTGTACAGGGAGGAACTCTTTTAATTGAACCAAAGTTCTTTCCTTCTGTTCATATTCTTCGAGGGAATCGATATATTTTTGAATGGCCGATCTCCCTGCAGACTCCTTTTCACGCCGAGCTGCACTTTTCTTCTTCTTGAGCTTCTTGGATGTTGAGCGTGATGGAACCGCATCGGCGGCTGGACTGGTAGGCTTCTTCTGCCCTTCCCATTCTGTCCTGGGCTCTTTCCGAAGTAGCTTTATCATCTTCTTCGTCTTGTTAGATAGGTGCATACTCCACGGAGACCGCGATGGGTCCGTTTCGTTTGTCAGGGCAGCGGGTTCAGCTGTCTGCTCCCAGAAGGCTTCAACTTCTGTCTGTATAAAGTTGGCGGTTGCAACTTGATTGTTCACCAACACGCTTTTGGACAGCTCGATCTCTCCAGCCTTGTACTGCTTCTCGACCCAGTCCTTGAAGATATAGCAATCCTCGATCGCATGGCTCACTACTCGGTGGTACGGGCAATACAGGGGATTGTCGGTCATTTTTGCTTCTTGGGGTCTTTTCGACTCCGGCAATTGTAGGCCGTTGTTCAAGGCATCTTTAAATATCTTGCGGACCTTGTCCCTTCTGAAAGAGTAAACCTTGTTCTTTTTCTCCTCTAGGAAAGGCCCATCTCCTCCCAGCAATGGCTTTCGAGACCGGTTAGTTTTGGACTCGGCCGCCCTTCGCTTTTCTTCATTGTCGGACGCATTGAAGACATTGGTACTACTGGAACTCCCGCTTCTACGGTTGTCGTCCCGCTTGCTTTTCCAAGTTTTGTCTCTCTGAGAATCCGGCGGGGACTCCTGCTTCGAGCGTTCTAGCATTTGGACTTTCTTGGTTAGCTCCTGAAATGTCTTGAGGCCTGCCGTACACAAGAATGGGACCATCCAATTGCTGAGGTTCCCAATGAGAAGGCTGACGGACTGGTCCTGCTCCAGCGGCGGTTCGCACTTGACTGTGAGATTACGCCATCGAGCGATAAAGTCGGTGTTGCTTTCATTCTTCCCCGGCTTGGTCCTCACAAGGTCGGCAATGGAGATTTTATCACTGACACTCATGAACCTTTGCCGAAACAGGGACTCCATTTGGGCAAAGGTAATGACGGACCCGTCCGGTATACTCGCATACCAGTCGAAGGCGACGCCGGTCAGGCTGTTGACAAACTGACGAAGAAGGAGCGCGTCATTGCCCCCTGTATTTCCGCACGATGCTTTGAAGTGGGCGACGTGCTGATTTGCATTCCCCGTTCCATCAAATCTTCCGAACTTAGGAATGACTTAGCCGCTTGGGAACTCAATCAGATCGTACTGTGCGGGATATGGCCGCCCACTACTGCCGATTTCTTTCTGGCCTTCAGCTTCGGCCACCAATGTTTTAACCTTGCTGGTGACCAAATCCATTATCCGATCCTGTGTTAGCGGGATAGTGCTATCTGGGGCCAAGGCGTCCCCAGAAGCGGAGTGTGGCCGGCTTTCATGTGGCTTGACCAGTCTTGGTCCCAAAGGAACAGGCATTGGCTGCCTCGGATTGTCATCACCCGGCTGATTAGTAGCGGCTTGTGCTTGATTGGGAGGTGCTCGAGCAATTTGAGCCGTAAGCTGCATCACCACGTTCGTTAAGTCGTCAATCTTCAAATAGAGCTTGGCCATCTCTTTATCTTTGCTCCTGAGCTGTCTTCGAAGCTCTTGAAGCAGCTCTTGCTCCACAGTCCTGGGGCGGAAAGTAGGCTCTTCCTCGCTGTCCGAGCTTGACTCTGCATGGACCGAGGGGTCTTTCTGCCTATCATCCTCATCGAGAGGGTTTTCTTCATCCAGTGGGGGTGGCTGTTCTTGGGCGGCGGCAACCACATTCAGGCTAGATTGGGCTTGGGATGTGGTGGCCCCATCCTTGCTTTTACTGCGAAGGTTGTCGCTGGGACGCCCGCCCGCCATATAGACCGTATGGATGATATATCCGGCCGTCTTTCGATCATTGGCGGCTGATTTCACGGATCGCTGTCTTGACCCCCTTGCTTCGGTAGCTGGTAGTCGATTGAAGGCGGCTGGTCTAAACAGCTTCTTGAATGGTGCTGGCGCTTCTTTTCTGGATTTGCCATGCTGTTTTCGTGCGGCACAGAGCGCCTGATAGACCCTTAAAGAGACAGTGTCATACTTTTTCTGTTGGGGCCGGGACACGTCTCTTTGTGGCACTGTTCGGACCGCTGTCTTCTTGATTCTGGCGGTCATGGCGTTTTTCTGAACCCACTTCAGAGGCTCGAAGGAATTGCTGATTCTTACGTCCGACTCAGCCGTCGTCGCGGGGCAACCCTGCACTTGGAACTTCACACGATTCCATTTGGCCGAAGCCCTGGCCTTCTTATTGGCTCGATACCTGAGCCGCTTCTTCCTTAACTTTTCTGTTCTAAGCGCCTGGCAGACTTCGGCTCTTTGGGAAGACGCTGCAGACCGAGCGATGGAGGGCCTTGGAGATACACTCGATTGTGCATTTGTTGGAGTCATCGCCTGAGCTCGTCCGCAACATTTGATGTTGCCCTTCGCACTGGAAGTCTTGCCCCCAGCTGGAGTGCCAGGGAGGCGTTCAGACACCCTCTTAAATTTCGGTTGTGGTGCCTTAGCAATTACAACATTCGGCCTCTTTCCCCTTGGGACCGGCTTGGCCACCTGTTCCGCCGGGATTTCCGCCAGATGAGCGCTTCCGGTAGGGTAGATGATGACGGAGCTAAACTGGCGGGGCGGTTCCTCCCACTGTCGACTAAGGCTTGCGGGGAGGACCACACGAGCGTTGATCTTGACCACGTACGGAATCGGGGTCACGTTGGAAGCTGAATTCATCTGGGGAGACATTGTCGTTGAAGGTTGATTGCTACACAGAAAAAACAACATCATTTCAGTATAGGCAATCGATATGTATATTGATTGAGTTCGCATGAACATTTAACCCGAAATATGGGAAGAGAGGTGGTCCCACCGGGCGTGCCAGAATCTGTAGGGTGTTTTTCGTCACCCCATTGATATGGGAATACGCTCGCGCTTGTCAGGCGCAGTACAGATTCCCCCTGCTTAGGGTAGGCTGAGGTTTATTGATTGTGGGGATCCGAATCTCCGGCAGCCGCGAACTAAGCTGCCGTTAATTACCCCTCGCATTTGGAGCGAAGGAACCTCCGATTGACGGGTTAAACTGGTCATGCGAACTCAATGTGCAGTATCGTGTTTTGAAGGGGTTTTGGAAATATCAGAGCCCCGCAGAGTTTTTGCGGGGGTCCCACTACCCGAATAGCGGGCTGGGGGTCAAGGGGGCTAGCAGCCCCCTTGCGGGGTGCGGAGCAGCGACCCGTTAGAAATTTTTTTCTAACGGAAGATAGTGTTGTGGAGTCTGTGTATGTTTTCCTTCCCCCCTTTCTTCTTTTTTAAAAGTGGAGTTTAATTTCAAAAGGAATTTTATTGTGGAGTTAAACTCCAAAGAATTTTAAATGGAGTTAAACTCCTAAAAGAATTTTATGCGGAGTTAAACTCCTAAAATAGAACTTTATTGTGGAGTTAAACTCCAAAGAATATATATATATATATATATATATATATATATTTTAAAAGGGTTTAAACTCCAGAAGGGATTTTGTTGGGGAGTGCACGTAAAACGAGGGGGAAAAGAAAACAAAATGGCGTCTAAAGGACGCTCGCACAGCAGGTGGGCGCTTTAATGCCCAGGGTCACGTGCGCGCACGTGACCAATGGGCATTTTGGCGCCCCCCAGGGTCACGTGGGCACACGTGACCGAAGGGCACTATGACGCCCCGGGGTCACGTGCGCACACGTGACCGATGGGCGCTTTGGCGCCCCCCGGGGTCACGTGCGCACACGTGACCGATGGGCGCTTTGGCGCCCCCCGGGGTCACGTGGGCACACGTGACCGACGGGCGCCTTAGCGCCCCGGGGTCACGTGCGCACACGTGACCGATGGGCCCCTTGGCGTCCCGGGGTCACGTGCGCACACGTGACCGATGGGCGCCTTGGCGCCCCGGGGTCACGTGTGCACACGTGACCGCGGGGAAAACCCGCGGAAAGGGAAGCCTAGCCCCTAGGCTGGGGAGTTGAACTTCCAAGGGGATTTTTGGAGTTGAACTCCTAACAGAAACAAATTTATGGAGTTAAACTCCAACAGAAATTAAATTATGGAGTTAAACTCCAGCAACTTTAGAAAGGAGTTAAACTCCTGTGGATTTATTGCTCTTCTTTTGAGCCTTGGGCCTGTCCAAAGTTAGATTTTTGGAGATGGGTCTCCTTCTTCTTGCTTTTGACCGGCGGGATCGTGGAGAAAAGGGGATGAGCCTTAAAAGCCCCCCCTTTTCGAGATCTGATTGGAGATCCGAGCTCCCCTTCGTAGGTTTTGTGGTGGAAATCTATTTATTTTGAGAAAAGGAAGAGTTAAACTCTTGATTTAATTCAAAAGAAAAAAAGAAGGTTTTAGAACCTTGAGGAAGGAGAAAGAGGCAGATCTGGATTCTTTTTCGGGGAGAGATAAAAAGTTGTTGAGATATTTCCTTATCTTTGCCTTTATAGGCTATACACTTTACACATAGCCCCTTGGGCTTCACAAAATGGCATTTTGCCTATCCCATGGCTCATGTGTCATTTCTTTTTGCACATAAGCCATGGGCTTTACAAAAATTTGGCTTTATGCCTATTTTTCTTACATTTATCCATAAAAATAAAACAAAAGAAATACAACAAAATTGTTTATTACAAAAATTTTATCTTGGCGTGGGGGGAGGCCGGCCGCTTCATGTTCGGGCTCGACCCGGGCATGGGCCCACTGGATATGGGCTTGGGCCCACTTGGCTTGGGGTTGACTTTGATTTTGACTTGGTCAACCAGGGTGTAAATTTTTACCCCAACAGTCGGGTCGATATGAGGATCATAACGGGTCGAGAAACTACTGATAGCACTTATCAGTATATCTCTGAAGCAGCCTTGGCCAAGGACTTCTTGTTATAGCCAATCGAGCACATCGCAACATCAACTCCCTATACCGAGAGAGACGAAACCCCTCCTATCGCTTATTGCCTCCATGTGACTCGGGACTGTACCCAAAAGCCACCGTTTTGTACGTTCTCTTGAACATGGTAAGGTGGAAATCAAAGCACAGTGGGAATCACACAAGACTCTATGACGATCTCGGGTCTACAGACTAACCTGTACCAGTGTCACCAGAGAACTGCCATCTGACGTTAGGTATAATACCATCTGGGAGTTCTCGGCGAGTCCGTCCAGTATACCCAGTCTCCACTGAGCACCAGTATACTATCTCTGATGTCAAACACCAATGGATATGAGATCATCCATCGCCCATCTACATGGGTCGAGAAGCTATACGCTAGTCTACTCTGGTATATCGATGCCCTGTCTCGATACACCTACGACTAGGAACATTTGAAGGATGTACTTAGCGACTACACTGTCCCCACTAGTATGATCTGCATCATAGTCCTGGTAGTCAAGTACTCATCCTAAGGGCTTTATCAACATGTAACATAGAGACAATCAGAGTACATGTTAAGATAAAGTGCAACCAGATATATACTATCATGCCGAGCAAGAAAGTCTTCCCTATATATTTCCAAGTATCCACTACAATATACATCGTATGTACAGTAATGGCCTCTAAGGCAAACATATAACTAACAATCTCCCACTTGCATTAGGGCCATCTGTTGAAGTATCTCATACCCAACAATCAGCAGTGGTTGAAGTATATCATACTCAACCATCCTATAAATGTCACTACTGGGAAATAGGCCTTTGTGAGTGGATCCACGCTGTTGTCCTCTGTGTCTACTCTCCTAACCTCGATCTCCCTGGAGATCAACCATCTCCATGATCAGGTGATACTGCCTAAGAATATGTCTGGATCACTGATGGGACGGGGTTCCTAGGCTAAAGCCACAACTCCATTGTCTCACAACGGTAGGAACGAAGTTCATCTCATGAACTAATATACATCCAGACTACCTCCTTGGTAGCATCCTTGGTAGCAATGCATCCAACCTTTATCGTCTAGTATGCCACGGTATCTAGCTTGGAACTCTTCCAACATACCGTCCCTCCACTGAGGGTAAAAACAATGCCTGTGACTGACATTCAGTCGACCTTACCACCCTGGAAGCTATCTAGTGATTCTTCCCAGGATCGATTGATACCATCTCACCACACAGTGAGAATCCTAACATCCTTTTAGATCTATCTCATAGATCCAAAACCCAGGATTTAGGAGGTATCACCTTGATCCTATATGGAGAATCCTTGTGATAAGAGGAGATTGACCGAGCGTAGCATAAGAAACTCCTTTCCTATCAAGAGTATGTCATCCACGTACAATAGGAGGATCACCACCATACTCCCTACTACCTTTTTATATATACAAGGTTCATCTACCATTTTGATGAAGTCAAACTCTTTGACTACCACATCAAAACAGATGTTCCAACTCCGCGATACTTGCTTTAACCCATAAAGCAACTTGCACACGTTTCCGCTGCTCCCACTGTCTACGAAGCCCTCTGGCTGTGTACTTATAGACGCTCTCTTCTAAATCATCATTTAGAAAAGCAGTCATGACACCCAACTTCCAGATACCGTATTCATGGTATGTAGCATATGGCAAGTAGGATCCGGCTGGACTTAAGCATAGGCAGTAGAAAAGGTTTCATCATTATCCACACCTGGTCGATGACGAGAACCTTTTACAACAAGTCTTAGGTTTAAAAGTCTCAAATTTTCCATGTACACCAAGTAATCTTCTCAAGATATACTTGCTCCTGATGGGGATTTAACCCTTCAGATATAGCAACCAAAGTCCATACTTTGTTGGTGTATATGGATTCCATCTCAGATCACATAGCATCCAGCCATTCTCACAGAGTCCCCACTCCTGATGGCCTGCTCGAAACTAGTTGGGTCATCATCTCACGATGCCATCCTCGCTCCCACTGTCATAGAGGAAACCGAAATATCTCTCAGATGGGTGAGGAACCCTACTAGATCGGCGGAGAGGCTGAGGTTCGTTGGGAACTATTGAATCCTTCGGTTCTACCAAATCTTCAGCTGTAGTTTGTATAGATGGAACTCCTTCCAGTTCCACCTCATGACCACTAATTTCTTCACAAGAAATTCCCTTTCCAAAAGGTGGCATGCTGAGAAACAAAAAACCTTTTGCTCTTCAGTGTGGTAGAAGATATTCCCTTGCGAATGCTTGGGATATCCAACAAACTTCCATAGAACTGACCTTGCCTCGAGCTTGTCCGGATTTTGCTTTTAGACATAGGCCGGACAACTCCAAATCTTAACATCCTTAAGAGATGGGCTCTTCCCATACCATATCGCATATGGAGTGGTAGGCACCTGATTTGATTGGAACCCTATTCAATAGGTATGCAGCTTCACAAGTGCATAACCCCCAAAAGAAAATAGGCAACTCAGTAGTACTCATCATAGAGCACACCATATCACATAGGGTGCGATTGTTCCGCCCCGATATACGAACATGCTGTAGTGTATACGCAGAGGAGTAATGCTGAGAGAGAATCTCATTCTCTTTTAGAATAGTCCAGGATCTCCGTGCTCAAGTATTCTCCTCCCTGATCTCATCAAAGGACATAATACTTATACCAGTTTTTGGTTCTCTACTTCTGACTTATATTCTTTGAATTTCTCAAAAGCTTCAGACTTGTGTTTCAACAGGAACACATGTGTGAATCTTGAGAGATCATCAGTGAATGTAATGAAGTACAAAAAACCAGTCTTGGCATGTGTAGACAGGGGACCTACATACATCATCATGTATCAATCCCAAGAGTTCACTAACTCTTTCTCTGTTTTCAATTAATGGAGCTATGGTCATCTTATCTTTGTGACATGACTGGCAAGTTTCACAAGATGTAAGTTCAAACTGATTTAAATATGCATCTTAATGTAACATAGCTAGTCGGGTTGCATTGATATAACCTAGTCTACAATGCCTCAAGAAGGATTCGTTCATTTGTGAACTTTTCCTCTTGTGTGTGTTCTGTACGTTAATAAGTGTGGTTTGATTTAGAACGTATATGATTTTAGATAACGTGCCTGAACCGATCAACTCTTGATATAGGAAATGTTCAAAACATTATCCAACAATACAAAATTATATCCTTCTATACTAAATAAGGAGACTGATATGATGTTGTATATCAGGTTCGGTATCTAATAACATTCGTTCAGAATCAACGTATTTTGTAATACAGGGTGATGACTGCCAACAAACTTGGCTGCAACACTTGCACCGTTTCCAACTCTTAAAAATTATCACCCATTCTTATTTCTCTACCTATCTGTAGCCCATGTAATCATATTGCATATGTGGGATCCTGATCCGGTATCTCATACCCAGGATGTAAAGGATACTGAGAAACAGTTCTCGGTAATGAACACACCCGAAGAAGATGCATCATCATGCTCTTTCTTCGTTTGGGTGGCACGGGAATCCTGGTAATCCCATATTTCCTGCTCGGTCTTATAACAATTATAAGTTGGAGCAGGACCAACGTTCCCCAACTCAGTATAACAAGCGGGTTTGTTCAATACATCCGTATTTATTATCTTGATTAAGGCGTAACATGGTCGCTACCTGGAGAGGGAGAGAAGAAAACGCTCAGTGTATGCTCTTACAAGATTAGATTGGTTATTATTTTATCTAATCAGGATGGCTCCCACTGTTTTAGTCAAATCTTCCTTCAAACCCTAAAAGGAAAGACTAGCAGGGATTAATTACACCTTACAATTTCGCCAATTTTTCAGCCAGGCCAGTGTCGGTACTTTGAGGGAGGTTTCTCGTGCTTTCGCACGGACCTAATTAAAATAAACCTCATTTTCCTAGAGGCGTAACCCCGTTAACACCTTTCTAAACACCTACTTGATCGGCTAATTGTAATGTGTAAAACTCTCCCAGGAGTAACTCTTACTCGCAGTGGGTATCGGGATCCAACTATCTCATAGGAGGTATGCAATCTTATTGCAAATTTCAATACTTGAAATTCCCAATAATGTTTTGCCCCGAGAGATCTATGACCTTGACAAGGTCAACAAACCATAGACCGCAAGTCAAGGTCAATCCGTCATTTCCTGATTGAATTAAACCCACCCGCACGACCCTTGACAAGGTCAACAAAGTTGCACGACTACCCTAATCCAATCACATCATATGCTTATGCAGATAAGCACTAATCAGCTACCGCACACTACGCCTTGATAAGGTCAACAAATGCAACACGAATACTAACTATTACTTATCTGAAATGATGGAGGGCTACGAAAGGTTTTTAAGAAAACCTTTTGCGTAATGAACTTGATATTGTTGTAGAATCAAATGATTTAAAATTGAGTGTTTTTGAGGCTTTTACTAGTTTCGCTAAAGAGATCACTCTCGGTGAAGGGATCGTCGGCTCTTTCCTCATCGAATGAGGTGCAGGATATTCATAATACCACTATGCAAAGTAAGAACTAGAAAAGTAATCAAAAGACAAACTGAGTTTGTAGCATCTGCTAGTTTCGCTAAAGAGGTCACTCCCGGTGAAGGGATCTCGGCTCTTTCCTTATCGAATAAGGTGCTGGATGTTCTACAAGGAACACCGCTATGCAAAGCAACAACTAGAGCTACCTGTTTTTGAAACAAGTTTCTACAATATCTTTAGGTTTCTTTAATTTCATTAATCTCATTAATGAAGTCCCATCATTTTAAGTTACCTAAACATCATAGATAAATACAACGTACGCTTATGCCATCCGCATTCGCCTTGATGTCCCCTCATGCACTGTTAGGTTGGGTAACTAACGACAGAGCGGGGCAGTGCTAGCGCGGGTATAAAACATAACCAACGTCTATACAATATATCACATATACTATATCCTGTATTCATCTCATAAATATATCAAATGATCACATCATAGATATCGCAGCAGAAAACAACATATGAAATATTGGATATACTAGGATTTCCGGGTTTTATTTAAAGCCTGTATAAAACACGGATTCCACGGTCATAATGAATAGCCAATCCCACACCCCTAGACCCCTATGAGAGCGGCAATCAACCCTACCAATTTTAGAGTTAGAAGACCCGGTCTCGACTCCTCGAGATAGTCTCCCACTGGACCCTAGAACCCAGTTACTTGTGCTCCCCACCTTGGGTCTATCCTAATGCGGAAAAGTAAATAATATACAATGGTGACATCATCCTCAACCCGGAAGTTCCCCAATAAAAGAATATTACATACAATGAATTTTACATGAATGAAAATAAAAGCTCTTATCTCACATAAAACCGCCCGGCTATTCAAAACACGACGATTCAATATAGCATATCACAACAACACATAATATCACATGTCATCAACGTAAGTAAATATGCGTATCCCAATTGTCGTTGACATATAGCACCGAAACCGGCGATACATCACGTATTACACTTACGGTCGCAGAAAAGAAAGTTAAAAACTACAACAGTTGGAATCCGCAACCACCTTAGACATCGCATGCCTAACAAAATGAATTCCTTAGACATCGCATGCCTAACAATTATAAACCCTGCATTTTAGTCTTGATCTCGAAAACACTTTTCAATATCTAGTTGGGCAATTCAACAAGGTTCCCGACATCTTGATCGAATGCTCGTCGGATACTTTAGTAGACGGCAGCATCCCCCGATGCCGTCGACGAAGTGCACTAAGGCGGAATACCGCTGCCGCGAGCAACCGAACGGATGCTTTTTGCGACGTGGTTCTCCTACAGTCACTTGGTCGAGGTTATGGGGAGTGGCTATCTATTAAGTTTACCCGGCGAGTATCCGCGTACGCTATGTGTTTGCGACGGATTTTTGATCACATCAAAATCCTGTGGCAACTGATCAAATGAGACTAAATTGCTAGATTTATAACATTCAAATTAGTTATCTCATAACTACTTGTGGATTCCAAATATTGTATCCCATCACATGATACCCGGACGAACGTTAAACTTTTCAATCGATTCATCAAAGTTCCACAATTTCCCGACAGCTCAACACTTAAGCACAGTTTTAGTAATACCCAGAATGTGCCACAGTACCTATGCACCAGCCGTAGAAGGGCAAACCCAAACCTCACTCATGTCGCCACGGAACTACGGCAAACCCTAGGGTTTGACCACGGTTCCGCGATCCAAAAAGTCGAGTTAGGGTTTCATTCATCTAGAAGGTTCATAGACTTACTTGCATGTTTTTCCGAATACGTTAAACTTGGAAAAATGGGTTTTTGACATTCGATCGAACATTTTAACTTCGCCTAGATAACATGCGAATAACCCGAAACAATGTTAAAAATACGAATACGAAACACTCCGAATTGTTTATAGTGTAAGATTACATCACATGCAAAATTAGCAAAACCAAACAACACATGAAACACAAAAACCCAGTCACTTGAACACAGGCAAAAAATCAGGGGGGGCTCGGATTTTGGCCGAGATAGGGTAGGTTGTGCTCGGCCAAAAAATGACCAAATTGCCTCAAATTTTGTCAGTGTTCATGTTACATCCCATATAACACTATATTTGTTTGAAATTTTTTTTTACAACATTATAAAATCGACAGCAAGCAGGTTTTGGCGATGCAAGTTTCAGAGTATTTCGGTTTCGTAATTCTAACAAAATCCGTATAAATTTCTAGCATGGCTCTGATACTACTGCAGGGTTACCTAAGATGGCAGCAAGGTTTTGGGAGGTATCGTCCATGCCAGATTAAATTTTTTCCATTTTAGCTAACCCTAACTAAGAATCGTTAACTAGAAATCAACGGAAAAACATATTTAAACACTTTACATCCTAAGTGAGCAAGGAATACAACCTTTGTAGAGCGGTCCTTCACTTCAATAGCTCCGTGTAGTAGCCCCCTTCGCTGCGATTGTGAACTCCGGACTCTAGAGAGCCTCCCTTGAAGAAACGAACATGCTTGCTTCGAAGACTTCGAGGCCGAAGATGATCTACGTCGAGGAGACACTAACCCAAGCTATCTCTTCACTAATTATGGAATTAGTGAAGCAAACACCCTATACTAAATGGCAAGTAGTAAAGGATGATGAAGTAGGAAGTGGGCTCACTTTAAATTTCATTTTCTCATACTTTTTCTCATATCTCCATTGAAGCTAGAAAGCTTTGAGGAAGAAGAAGAAGATGAAGAAATTATCTCATATGAATCATTATCTAAAAGATATTTTTTGCAACCATGGTGAGTTAATATCATATATTAACCTTTGTAGAGAGTTAATCATGGCTAGGTTTAATGGGTTGGATTAACAAATATCTTAGCCAAAACAAAAGAGTGGACTTGGTCAATGAAGACTACAAGCTTTCATCCATGACAAAATACCACCTTTTATAATTAGCAAAATAAATAAAACCCTAGCAATTAAACCAAGTATGGTGTAAGTTATACACACACCTTTGTTGCATGTATCATCAAGCATAACACAATACATGTACACAAAAATATATCACATATATTCAATGTGCACAAAATGAGAAAAAGAAATCATAAGTGAGCTTAATAATAGTTAATGTAATGTAATATATCAAATATATAAATATACATTAAATTATTAAATCAACTCTTGATTTAATAATCCGGCTATATCACATATAACCGACTAATATCAAAAGTAACAACTTATCGAATCAACACTTGATCCGATAACCCGGCTATATCGCATATAACCGACCAATGTCACATATCGCGAGAATAGAATACGGTATCTCATATCGTATCAATCTCGATCCCGCACATATCACATATGTGCTCCTACTCCATTTCGCTTGAGCCAGGAAACCCCTGTGTAGGACTCTAAAGACTCATCAATACGCCGGCAATAGGTGATGATCATATCAAACACCCACAAGCCGCAAGCGGTCTGCTAAACATAACGGCCACCTGGGTATTGAGCGATCATAAGATCAACAAGCAAGTCTGCTCGTACTCCTGCGAATCCAATCAGTAACACTACCGTACAGTCTGGTCTCTTCGTCTGATATGTCGCATATCTCGTCTAGGGGTGGTAAACGTCAGACCCCAGTAACTCGAAAAGTCATGTTGATATTAGGCTCATAACGGGTCGAGAAACTACTGATAACACTTACCAGTATATCTCTGAAGCAGCCTTGGCCAAGGACTTCATGTTATAGCCAATTGAGCACAGCGCAACATCAACTCCCTACACCGGGAGAGACAAAACCCCTCCTATTGCTCGTTGCCTCCATGTGACTCGGGACTGTACCCAAAAGCCACCGTTTTGCACGTTCTCTTGAACGTGGTAAGGTGGAAATCAAAGCACAGTGGGAATCACACAAGACTCTATGACGATCTTGGGTCTACAGACTAACCTGTACCAGTGTCACCAGAGAACTGCCATCTGACGTTAGGTATAATACAATCTGGGAGTTCTCGGCGAGTCTGTCCAGTGTACCCAGTCTCCACTGAGCACCCGTATACTATCTCTGATGTCAAACACCAATGGATATGGGATCATCCATCGCCCATCTATATGGGTCGAGAAGCTATACGCTAGTCTACTCTGGTATATCGATACCCTGTCTTGATACACCTACGACTAGGAACATTTGAAGAATGTACTTAGCGACTACCCTGTCCCCACTAGTATGATCTGCATCATAGTCCTGGTAGTCAAGTACTCATCCTAAGGGATTTATCAACATGTAACATAGAGACAATCAGAGTACTTGTTAAGATAAAGTGCAACCAAATAGCATAATATCATGTCGAGCAAGAAAGTCATCCCTATATATCTCTAAGCATCCACTACAATATACATCGTATGTACAGTAATGGCCTCTAGGGCATACATATAACTAACACTGATCGAAGTGGTGAATACTTGAGTGCCGAGTTCCTGGATTAATTAAAAAAGAATGGTATTCTCTCTCAGCTTACTCCTCCATACACACCTCAACACAAGGGTGTATCGGAAAGGCAGAACCGAACCCTATTGGATATGGCTCGTTCCATGATGAGTAAGGCTGAGTTACCGCGATCCTTTTAGGGTTATGCACTAGAATCAGCTGCATATATTTTGAATTAGGTTCCTACTAAGTCAGTGCCTACCACACCATATGAGATGTAGAGTGGGAAGAAACCCTGTCTTAAGTATCTTAAGACATGGGGATGTCCGGCTTTTGTAAAAAAGCAGCATATGGACAAGCTCGAGGCTCGCTCAGTAATGTGTAAGTTTGTGGGATACCCAAAGAATTCCAGGGGGTATCTTTTCTATTACGCAGAGAAACAAAAGGATTTTGTTTCTCAGCATCCCCACTTCTTAGAAACTGAAATTTTAGAAAATCAGATAAGTGGGAGCGCAATAGACATGGAAGAAATTCCAGAAATACAAGCTATTACTGAAAACATATTGGAACCAGAAATTTCAGAAGAACCGGACATCCCAGCGCCACTCCGCAGAAGTAGTAGGCTGTTTCATCCGCCCGAGAGATACTACGGTTTTCTCATAGATGGGGATAGAGAAGATTGCATCATTAACAATAATGACCCAACTAGCTTCCAGCAAGCCATTCAAAGCGGCGACTCGGTAAAATGGCTAGATGCAATGCGGGCCGAGATGAAGTCCATGTACACCAACAAAATATGGACTTTGGACTTTGCTCTAAAAAAGGTAAAACCCGTAGGCTGCAAATGGATCTTCAAAAAGAAGATTGGTGTAGATGGACCGGTTGAAACCTATAAGGCTAGACTTGTTGGAAAAGGTTTTCGTCAAAGACCTGGTTTGGACTATGATGAAACTTTTTCTCCAGTGGCTATGCTCAAATCCATTCGGATCTTTCTTGCCATTGCTGCCTTACACAATTATGAGATCTGGCAGATGGACATAAAAACGGCTTTCCTAAATGGATATTTGGAAGAGTGGGTCTATATAGATCAGCCAGAGGGTTTAATTCAGAGTGGTTGCAGCGGGAAAGTGTGCAAGTTGCTTAAGTCCATTTATGGACTAAAGCAGGCATCGCGGAGTTGGAATATCTGTTTTGATGAGACAGTCAAAGAATTTGACTTTATCAAAAATCTAGATCAACCATGTATATATAGTAAGATTGTAGAGAGAACTGTGGTATTCCTCGTCTTGTACGTGGATGACATTCTC
This sequence comes from Agapanthus africanus, assembly GCA_030015575.1. Lineage (NCBI taxonomy): Eukaryota > Viridiplantae > Streptophyta > Magnoliopsida > Asparagales > Amaryllidaceae > Agapanthus > Agapanthus africanus. The sequence continues at coordinate 319,908,370 of CM057342.1, forward strand.
TTGATAGGAAATGACATTCCTATGCTACAATCAGTCAAGGGATTCTTGTCACAAAAGTTCTCCATGAAAGACCTGGGTGATGCCTCCTACATTCTGGGGATCCGGATCTATCGTGATAGTTCCAAAAGGATATTGGGACTTTCATAGTCTAGGTACATCGACACCATTCTAAAACGATTCAGTATGGAAGATTCTAAGTGCGGTAATTTATCGGCTTGTAATGGAATCACCCTCTCCAAAGAGATGTCTCCCAAGACTTATTTGGAAAGGGCTCGCATGATATCTATACCCTACGCTTTTGCGGTAGGCTCTATAATGTATGCGATGTTGTGTACCAGACCAGATGTTGCTTACGCTCTAAGCATGGTAAGCTGGTATCAGTCAAACCCAGGGGAGAAGCACTGGATAGCAGTAAAGAACATTCTCAAGTACTTGAGAAGGACTAAGGAGATGTTCTTGGTGTATGGCAGAAAAGACCTCCAGATCGAGGCCTTTGCTGACTCCATCTTCCAGAGTGACAAGAATGACTCCAAGTCCATGTTAGGTTATGTCTTTACCCTCAATGGAGGGGCGGTCTGTTGGAAGAGCTCCAAGCAGGACACCGTTGCTGACTCGACAATGGAAGCGGAGTATATCGCTGGTTGTGACGCCGCAAAAGAAGTTGTCTGGGTGAAGAAGTTCCTAACAGAACTTCAGGTGGTTCCGTCCATTGTAAATCCAATACCTCTGTATTGCGACAACAACGGCGCTATAGCTTTGGCGAATGGACCCAGGTCCCATCAGAAGTCCAGACGTATTTTGAAGCGCTACCACCTGATCAGGGAGATCGTTGATGGCCAGGAGATCGAGGTGCGGAGAGTAGATACGGAGAACAACACTGCAGATCCACTTATGAAGGCCATCCCTCAGACACAGTTAGAGAGGCTAATCGAGATGATAGGTCTGTGATATGCCAATACATGGCCTTAGTGGAAGTGGGAGATTGTTAGTGTATATGCCCTAGAGGACATTATTGTATCATACTAGTTTGTATATTACTTAATGGAAGCTTGGGATATTCACAGTTGTATTAACTGTCTTGCTCAAAATGGTAGTATGCTACCTGGTTTGTTTCTACTTCAATATGTGCATGTGTTTCTTTTAGCATATCGCTTATATATATTAGTAGAGCCCTTAGGATCTTTGCTTGATTACCAGCGTTGTGATGACAGTCACACTAGTGGGGGGCTGGGTAGTCTGTAAGCACATCCTTATACAGGTCCCTAGTTGTAGGATTATCGAGACGGGGCATTGATACTCCAGAGTAGACTGGTGTATACGCTTCTCATCCCAGCAGGGGAGATGGTCTGTCTCACAACCATTAGTATGTTGTACGGGAGATAGTATGCAGGTGCTCATTAGGTTATGAGTACACCGGACAGGACTCATTGGGAACTGCTGGTTGGTAATATACCTATCGTCAGATAGCAGTTCCCAAGTGACATGAGTACAGCTTAGTCCGTCAACTTGACACTGCTGCTTCACCTCGAGTGTGTTCCCACTGTACTTTGATTATTACTCTACCACGCTCAAAAGAGTTGTGCAAACAGGTAATAGATGGGTGCAGTCCCGAAGCACTTGGAGGAAGTGGCGGTTAGATAGGATTCGTCTCTCTCGGTATTAAGGGTTGATATCGTGCTGTGTTAGGTGAGCCATTACACAAAGTCCCTGGCCAGGGCAAGTGAGATTTACTGGTAGGTATTCCAGTAGTTTCTCAAGGTGTTCTGGGCTACACTCCGACACGACTTATACCACTATTAGGGGTCTGACGTTTACCGCCCCCTAGGCCCGATATGCGATACTCTTAGACGAACAGACCGGACTGTACGAAGATTGTCACAGATAGGCTCAGTTGGAGTTCGGATGAGTTATTCTCATCGGCCTTCTCATCGACATATACCTGGGGGCCGTTACGTACAGCTAGTGCCGCTTGCGGCCTGTGGTTAAACCCACTGCCAGCGTAGTGTCAAGTCTTTAGAGTCCCACACAGAGGGTTTCCATGCATCGGAAAAAAGATGTAGAGGTCGTATGGTTTTACGACAGGGTTCGGTCACGTGCGTGTACTTGTGCGCGCATGATGATTCGGACGGAAAATACTAGCGGGTTTTTGTTTAAGCCGGATACTAGTATTGTATTGATGGATTATTTTCGTCTTTTGTATCCGCATTTTTTAGAATACGGATACAGGTACGTATGTACGGACGAGGGGAATTTTTGTAAATTGGTCAAAGATGCTTCTAGAAAGTGACATGTCATATTGTTATTATTCATTTTGGTTTAAAAGAAAAATGCATTATGACATGAAAAAGATGAGTTGGAATATGCATGAAAATGGACTTAGCTTCTAATGACACATGGTGACATTTTGGCCCATGAGTCATTTTTTGTTACTTGAACAATATATGTGATAATTGATTATTGATTTATCAATGGAATTATCAATATGGTTCAGTTGAACAAAAAGGTTGAGAGCTAACTCCATTCTTCACTCTCTTTCCTCACAAGTCTTTTTGATTAGCCATCTTCTTCCTCAAACCCTAGTGAACTCATGAGTTGAATGATCTAGGGTAAGCAAAGATATTACAATCCATCCACACATCTCTACATCCTCTACGGCATCATGAGTAGAGACCTTGATGCCCTAATTACCTCAGTTGAGGTAGGAGTTCGACGTAGATCTCCTCGGGTGGATCATCTTGGATTTGAGGAGTCCGACGAGGGAACGGCGATCCAAATCGATCCATGGAGTCAACAACAAGAAGAAGGACAGCGAGGAATGAAGACCCGAAGGACCGAAATCGTGTGGTATAAACTTCTGTACATTTAGTTTGTTAGTTCTGTATATGCCCTAGAGGCCATTATTGTACATATGATGTATATCATAATGGATGCTTGGATATATATAGAGAGGACTTTCTTGCTCGACATGATAGTATGCTATCTGGTTTCACATTGTCTTAACATGTTGACTAGTATTGATTTACTGTCTTGCTCTCACATGTTGATAAAGCCTTTAGGATATGTACTCGGCTCTATGGACTATGATGCAGATCATACTAGTGGGGACATGGTAGTCTAAGAGTACATCCTACAACTGTTCTTAGTCGAAGGTGTATCGAGACAGGTTACCGATACTCCAGTGTAGACTAGCGTATACGCATCTTGACCCATTTGATGGGCGATGGATGATCCCATATCCATTGGTGTTTGACATCAAAGATGGTGTACGGGTGCTCAGTGGAGACTAGGCACACTGAACGGACTCGCCAAGAACTCCTACATGGTATTATACCTATCGTCAGATAGAAGTTCTCTGGTGACACTGGTACAGGTTAGTCTGTAGACCCGAGATCGTCATAGAGTCTTGTGTGATTCCCATTGTGCTTTGATTTCCACCTTACCACGTTTAAGAGGACATGCAAAACGGTGGCTTTTGGGTACAGTCCCGAATCACATAGAGGCAATGAGCGATAGGAGGGGTTTCTTCTCTCCCGGTATTGCGAGTTGATGTTGCGCTGTATTCGATTGGCTATAACTGGAAGTCCCTGCCAGGGCTGATATGGAGATTTACTGGTAAGTGTTATCAGTAGTTTCTTGACCCGTTATGAGCCTCACATCGACACGACTTATCGGTTACTAGGGTCTGACGTTTACCACCCCTAGACTAGATATTCGACACATCAGACAAAGAGACCGGACTGTACGGGAGTGTTCCTGATTGGATTCACAGGAGTGTGTACAGGCTTGCTTGTTGATCTTATGATCGCTCAACACCTGGATGGCAGTTACATTTAGCTGACCGCTTACAGCTTATGGGTGTTTGATATGATCATCACCTACTGCCGGCGTATTGATGATTCTTTAAAGTCCTACACAGTGGTTTCCTGGCTCAGGCAAAACGGAGTAGGAGCACATATGTGATATGTGCGGCACCGAGAATAATACGTGTATGTGATACCGTATTCGATTCTCGCGATATGTGATATCGGCCGGGTATATGTGATATAGCTGGGTTATCGGATCAAGTGTTGATTCGATAAAAAGATGCATATTATATTAGTCGGTTATATGAAATATAGCCGTGTTATTTAATCAAGCGTTGATTTAATAATTTAATGTATAATTATATATGTGATATATTACATTACATTAACTGATATAAGCTCACTTAAATGATTCTTTTTCTCACTTGATGATACATTGATATATATGTGATATATGTTAATTGTATTATTTTCTTTTGTTACATTATATATTATATATGTGATATATAATATTGTAACATGTTAGGGTTATGTTCATACCATAATTTTGCATTATTATATTCCCCATTCGTAGTCATTTTACAAATAAACAGGTGCTTTTGACCCATGTCTGCTACATAGTTGCAGGTTACAGATTCTCAGAAAAAAACAGTGAAAAAAATGAAAAGACGATACAAAAGTGAGACTACGACCAACAAACGGAAGAATCTTGATCAAGCCTACAGTTTGGAGACTAAACGAAGATCAATGGACGATTTCACAAAGAACAAAGGCAGTGTAAGGTTCAAGACTTCGACACGAAGCAAGCGGTAAAAGTCCACGACTTTATTCACTTAGGAAATATGGAAGAAATCTAGAAAAAAAACTGAGAAATCAAGTAAAGAAAAAAGAAGCCAAAAGCAGCAGGAAGCAAACCAAAAAATTGAGCCATCAAGGACCCTATATGGCCGCGGATCCGCGGTCAAACAAGGGCTTTGGCCTCGGTTCCGCGGCCGTGCGTCTCCCGTGTCGGTGGAAAATTTTGAGGCGGCTGGCGTGCGTTGACTAGTTCTTTTCTTAGGGGGTAAACTTATAATTGCAGATATGACGCGATTGTAACCCTAGGGTTTCTATGTTCTATAAATAGAAACCCTAAAACCTGTTTTAGGTTATGCCTCTTTTTATTTCATCTATTCAGAAATTAATTCCTGTGTAAATGTTTGGAGAGAGCCATCAATAAAGTAAGTAATTTTATTTCATTGCCTTAGTTTAAATTTTATTATCTGCCCTAGTTAGATAGTTAGAAATGTTTTTCAATTCCCTAATGAGTGAGTAGTCTCCTCGCTTGTTAGGGTTAGATTTGGGGAAGGCTTGAGAGATGAAGATCTCTCACCCCTTTCTTTCCCATCACACGTTTTTATAGGACTCCATGCATACATACACACACCGTTCCCTATGGCACCCTACCCCACGAGGTAACGGTGATACCGTAGTATAAACGACCGGTTGCGTATGTTTTCTATGGAGGTTAGGGTAAGAATTAAGAAAGGAAGGACTAGAACCTAGAGGAAGAAAAATCGTTTCATCCCGATGGTACTAATCCCCTCTATTAATTGTTACCATAACACCTAAAGAGATCTAAATTAGGGCATTGAAAGCGGTGAGGAAATCTTCAATTTCCAAACTTAACCTAAACCTAACCCTAACAAGATTCTAGTCTTATTATAAATCAGTTTTTAGCGATAATCCATTCACACCATTTGGAATTAACTCGTTAGACTAAATTAGGAAATACACAACATCCCTGTGGACCGACCCGTACTCACCGGCTAGCTACCAAGCGACGCCGTTCTTGATTGCGGTTATAAATATTTTTGATTCATCTTTTGAAAGCGCATACGCGAAAAATCATACCAATCAGGTTACAAATGCAACTAGGGTTTATGAGTTAAACCATGATTAGGTTAATTATTTTGGTTAATTCTTAATGACGGATTAAGTCATGGATAAGCTTTGAAGAAGCTTCATGAAGGTTGACTTAGTCCACCCTTTTTAGATATTTATCAAGATATTTGTTAACCTTACCTTAACCCTAACCTATGGTTTATTCTTTACAAGGGTTAAGCATGACATACTTAACCCTTGGTTGCATTTTCTAATCTCAACAATAATTCATTCATCACAATTCATCTTCTTCTTCCTCTCACAAAAGCTCACTAGCTTTTTGATTTGTGATGAATTAAAGTGAGAAATAGAAAACAAAAGAGAGAAAAATTCCTACTTCATCATCCTCATCTATTCTAGCCACTTAGATCAGGGTGTTCATTTCACTAATACCTAATTAGTGAAAAGAGAGCTTGGGTTTGTGATTCCTTAAGGTAGATCATCTTGGATTGTGAAGATTACTAGCAAGGATGCATCATTCACTTCATGGAGCCTCTCAAGAGTTCGGGAGCATGATGATCGCAGCGAAGGGACCTCAACTCGGAGCTTATGAAGCGAAGGAACGGACTACAAAGGTTGTAATCCATAACTCTTAGAAGTAAAGTAGTTTACTTGTTCTATGTTAACCCTAATTCTCTAGTAAAGATCCTTGCTTAGGTTGTTTGGCACTTGAAAAATTTAATTTTGGCATGGTTGATGCCTTGTAGAACCTTATTCTAGTGCCTAAGAACCTTATAGTGGTATCAGAGCCTAGCTAGAGTATTAGGCATTGCGTAGGCGAAGCTATAAGTCCGATCGAACCCCGAAAACTCATTTTAGACCCCCTCTCTGGAAATTTTTCAAAAAGTTGGATTTTTCCATGTTAAAAATATTCAAAAAAAACATGCAGGGAATTCTATGGACACACCTGAAGAACGAAACTCTAACTCGTCTAAGTGACCATGGATCGGAGGCTAATACCTGGTTTTGGCGGCGGATCCGCGACGCCACTTAAGAGGCTTGGGTCGGGCCCTTCAGCTGTAGTTCCGTAGGTAATGGGGCATGCTTCTGGGAATTTTTAATTATGCTCAAGTGTTGAGCTTTCTGGGAATTTTGGGAATTCATTGTTTCGATCAAATTATTTAACATCGTCTTTCTTTCTGTAATGTGATACAATATGTGGAATTCATATTGTTAGGCATGAAATCCGCAATATATGATATTTCGGGTTTACGATGTCTAAAGTGATTGTGGATTCCAAATGTTGTAGTTTTACATTTTCTTTTCTGCGATCGTAAGTGTAATATGTGGTGTATCACCGGTTTCGTTGCTATACATCAACGACAATTGGGATACACATATTTACTTACGTTGATGACATGAGATGTTATGTGTTGCTGTGATATGTTATATTGGATCGTCGTGTTTTGAATAGCCGGGGTTTTATGTGAGATGAGAGTTTTTATTTTCATTCATGTAAAATTCATTGTATGTAATATTCTTTTATTGGGGCACTTCCGGATTGAGGATGATGTCACCATTGTATATTATTTACTTTTCCGCATTAGGATAGATCCGGGTGGGGAGCACAAGTAACCGGGTTCTAGGATACAGTGGGAGGCCATCTCGAGGAGTCGAGACCGGGTCTCCTAACCCTAGAATTGGTAGGGTAGCTTGCCGCTCTCGTAGGGGTCTAGGGATGTAGGTTTGGCTATTCATCGCGACCGTGGAATCCGTGTTTTATACAGGCTCAAAATAAAACATGGACCTCCCAGTATATCCAATATTTCATATGTTATTTTCTGCTGCTGATATACTGTGATGTGATCATTCTATATGCCTGAGACGAATACTTTATTATTGTATATATGATATATAATAAACGTTGTTTATGTTTTGCATCCGTGCTAGTCCCGCCCCGGTATGTCGTTAGTTAAGTAACATAACGATGCATAACGGGACATTGTGGCGAATGCGGATGGCATAGCGTACGTTGTATTTTCGTTTCTTTTGTGATGCTTAGGAAGCATAAATAATGGGATTCATTAATAAGATTAATGAAAGTAAAAGAAACCTAAAAGATGTTGTAGAATCAAATTTTCAAAAAGGGTAGCTCTAGTTTTTGCTTTGCATAACGGTATTCCTTATAGAATATCCAGCACCTTATTCGATAAGGAAAGAGCCGATATCCTTTCACCGGGAATGACCTCTTTAGCGCTACTAGCAGATGCTACAACTCATTCGGTTTTGTTTTTGACCGCTTCTATAGTTTTTGCTTTGCATAGCTGTATTTGTGAAATAGCTTGCACCTTATTCGATAAGGAAAGAGCCGAGATCCCTTCACCGGGAGTGATCTCTTTAGCGAAACTAGTAAAAGCCTAAAAAACATTCTTTTTCAAAATCACTTGTTTCTACAACGATATCAAGTTCATTACGCAAAAGGTTTTCTGGAAAAAAAAATTGTCGTAGCCCTCCGTCATTACAGATAAGTCCTACTTGGTATTCGTGCTGCGTTTGTTGACCTTATCAAGGCGTAGTGTACGGTAGCTAATTAGTGTTTATCTGCTAAAACATGAGATGTGATTGGATTAGGGTAGTCGAACGGCCTTGTTGACCTTGTCAAGGGTCATGCGGGTGGGTTTAATTCAATCGGGAAATGACGAGTTGAACTTGACTTGCGATTTATGGTTTGTTGACCTTGTCAAGGTCATAGATCACTAGGGGCAAAAAAATTATCGAGAATTTCAATTGTTGAAATTTGCAATAAGATTGTATACCTTCTATATGATAGTTGGATCCCGATACCCACTGCGAGTAAGAGTTACTCCTGGGAGAGTTTTACACATGACAATTAGCCAATCAAGTAGGTGTCGAGAAAGGTGTTAACGGGGTTATGTCTCTAGGAAAACGAGGTTTATTTTAATTAGGTCCGCACGAAAGCACGGGGAAGCTCCCTCAAAGTACCAACACTGGCCTGGTCGAATGATTGGCGAACTTGTAAAGTGTAATTAATCCCGGCTAGTCTTACCTTTTAGGATTTGAAGGAAGATTTGATGAAAACAGTGGGAGCCATCATGATTAGATAAGATAATAACCAATCTAATCTTTCAAGAGCATACACTAATGTGTTTTCTTTCTCTCTCTCTCCAGGTAGCGACCATGTCAGGTCTTAATCAAGATAATAATAAGGATGTATTGACCGAACCCGCTTATTATACTGAGCAGGGGAACGTTGGTCCCATTCTTTCTTATAAACGTTATAAGACAGAACAGGAAATAGGGTTATATCCAGATTTCACGCCGCCCAAATGAAGAATAAGCATTATGATGCATCATCTTCGGGTGTGTTAGTTATCAAGAACTGTTGCTCAGTTCACTCTACGTCCTGGGTAATATATACCGGATCGGGATCCCATATATGTAATATGTTACATGGGCTAAGGAAAGGTAGGGAACTGGGAATGGGTGATCATTCCGTAAGAGTAGGGAATGGTGCAAATGTTGCATCCAAAGCAGTTGGCGAATATCACCTTACCAAATGGTAATACATTGATTCTGAACGAATGCTATTACATTCTGACCCTGATATGCAATCTTATATCAGTTTCTTTATTGAGTGAGGAAGGATTTAATTTTTTAGTTTAGGATAATGTTATGAACATCTTCGTGAATCAAAAGTTGATTGGATCAGGCTCGTTAATTAATGGCATATACGTTCTCAATCAAACTATAGTACTTAATGTACAAAACAGACACAAGAGGAAAAGTTCAGAAATGAACGAATCATTCTTGTGGCATTGTAGACTAGATCATATCAATGCGACTAGCTAAGTTGCATAAGGATGGATATTTGAATCCGTTCGAATTTTCATCTTATGACACTTGCCAGTCATGTCTCAAAGGCAAAATGACCAAACTCCGTTTAGAGGACACGGAGAAAGAGTTTCGGAACTCTTGGGACTGATACATAGTGATGTATGTGGTCCCATGTCTAGACATGCCAGGAATTGTTCTTCGTACTTCATTACATTCATTGACGATCTCTCAAGATACGGACATGTGTTCCTGTTGAAACACAAGTCTGAAGCTTTTGAGAAATTCAAAGAATATAAGCACGAAGTAGAGAACCAAACGGGTAAAAGTATTAAGATTCTTCGATTTGATCGAGGAGGAGAATACTTGACCAAAGAGTTCCTGGACTATCTAAAAGAGAATGTGATTCTCTCTCGGCTTACTCCTCCTTATACACCACAGCACAACGGTGTATCGGAACGGAGGAATCGCACCCTATTAGATATGGTGCGCTCTATGATGAGCACTGCCGAGTTGCCTATTTCCTTTTGGGGTTATGCGCTTAAGACAGCAGCATACCTATTGAATCAAGTTCCATCTAAATCTGTACCTACCAAACCATATGAGATATGGAGTGAGAAGAGACCATGTGTTAAACGAGTTAAGATATGGGGTTGTCCGACCTATGTCAAAAGGCAAAATCTGGACAAACTCGAGGCACGGTCAGTTTTTTGTAAGTTTATGGGATATCCTAAACATTCACATGAATATATTTTCTACCACGGCGAGGAACAAAAGGTGTTTGTTTCTCGACATGCCACCTTTTAAGAAGATGAATTTCTTTCAAAGGAAATTAGTGGCAACGAGGTAGAGCTGGAAGAAGTTGCAGCAGCACAAACTGCAACTGAAGATTTAGTGGAACCAAAGGATTCAGTAGTTCCCAACGAACCCGAGCCGCTCCGCCGATCTAGTAGGGTTCTGTTAGTGTATATGCCTTAGGGGCTATTATTGTATCATAGTAGCTTGTATATTACTTAATGGAAGCTTGGGATATTCACAGTTGTATTAACAGTCTTGCTCAACATAGTAGTATGCTACTTGGTTTATATCTATCTTAATATGTGTATATGTTTCTTTTAGCATATCGCGAATACATATTGATAGAGCCCTTAGGATTTTGCTTGACTACCAGCGTTGTGATGGCAGTCACACTAGTGGGAGATGGGTAGTCTACAAGCACATCCTTTTTCAGGTCCCTAGTCGTAAGATTATCGAGACAGGGCATCGATACTCCGGAGTAGACTAGTGTGTACGCTTCTCATCCCAGCAGGGAAGATGGTCTGTCCCACAGCCATTAGTACGTTGTACTGGAGATAGTATGCAGGTGCTCGTTGGGTTACGGGTACACCGGACAGGACTCGCATGGAACTGTTGGTTGGTATTATACCCGTCGTCAGTTAACAGTTCCCAGGTGACATGAGTACAGCATAGTCCGTTGACTTGACACTGCTGCTTCGTCTCGAGTGTGTTCCCATTGTTCTTAGATTGCTACCCTACCACGGCTCAAAGGAGTCGTGCAAACAGGTAGCAGTTGGGTGCAGTCCCGAAGCACTTGGAGGCAGTATCAGTTAGAAAGGATTCGTCTCTCCCGGTATTGGGAGTTGATATCGCACTGTGTTCGGAGAGCCATTACGCAAAGTCTCTGGCCAGGGCAAACGAGATTTACTTGTAGGATTTTCAGTAGCTTCTCAAGATGTAATGGGCTTCACTCCAACACAACTTATACCTCTTTCAGAGGACTGACGCTTGCCACCCCCTAGGCCCGATATGCGATAGTCTTAGACGAACAGATCGGACTGTACGGAGATTGTCACATCAGACTCAGTAGGAGTTCGGATGAGTTTCCTCATCGTCCTTCTTATCGACATCTACCTGGGGACCGTTACGTACAGCTAGTATCGCTTGCGGCCTGTGGTTAAACCCACTGCCTGCGTCGTGTCGAGTCTTTAGAGTCCCACACAGAGGGTTTCCCTGCTTCAGGCGAAACGATATAGAGGCCGTATGGTTTTACGACAGGGTTCGGACATATACGTGTACTTGTGGACGTATGATGTTCGGACAGATTATACTAGCGGGCTTTAGTTTAAGCCAGATTCTAGTATTAGATTATTGGATTTATGCAGTCTCAGTATATCCGTGTTTTTCGTAAATACGGATGGGAGGGGCATTCTCGTAATTAGTCGAGAAGATTCTAGAAGAAAGGTGATTCATTTAGTTTTAATTCATTTATGAATTAAACTAAATGAGGTGGAGAGCTTATGTGTTATTTGCATTAAATGTTTTAATGACTCATGAGATGATTCATCCAAAGTGAGTTAATGAAGCATTAATTGTTTTAATGACTCATGAGATGATTCATCCAAAATGAGTTAATGAAGAATGGTTGTTATTATTGTATATTATTATTTAGATAATTATCATACTTCATATATTCACAAATGAGTAATAATTCATTTCAATCTCACATACACACTCTCTTTCCTCAAGCTCTCCTCTTCTTCAACCTAACCCTAATCCTCTCAAGTGTTGAGATCCCAAGGGTTAGAAAGACTAATAGATCCTTAATCCAGTTCTATATCTTCTAGGTCACTTGGATTAGCAATCCTAACCACTTAGTTACCTCAAGTTAGAGGTTAAAGCTTGGAGGAGGAACTCTCGGATGGATCTTCTATTACATTGAGGAGGCCGACGAGGAGGTGAACAACAAGAACAAGAAGGAATAGTATCTTGAGGTATAATCATCTATCATAGTAGTTTATCACTTCTAGATAGTTTGTTAGTTAGGGTTTACCAAAGATCCGTAAAGTTAGTCGATGTTACCTTGAACAAAATGATTGTTTTACCTATTCCGCCTCCCGCATCTTGTGGGGTGAGTAACGTCGACTTACAGTGGTATCAAAGCCTAGCTAAACCATAACTAACATGTTAGCAAAGTCTTTAGAAATTCGATCGCAAAATAATCATGAAAAAACGACGTTTTCACTAAGTTTCTGCCGATTTTAAATTGGGGTCTAGAATTTTTCAGGGACCCTTAAAAATACAAGCAGGGTTTTTTAAGAATTGTGAAGAAATTTGGGATCGTGACTCGTCCAAACCACCGTGGAACCGCGGCCGATCCAAGCTATCCGCCGCAGATCCGCGGCCGAGTTGACACCGAGTCAACCCAAATTTGCTCAGTTATTCTTCTGTGTTAATGTTGTGTTTTCTGGGATGATTTTTTTCTGCTCAGGTTTTATGTGCACAGAGAATTGTTTGGAGTAGATTCATATGTGTTGCTTGATCGATATTCTAAGAACTTTAGCTAACTGGATTATATCTCTGTTGTGATTAATGTGTTCGTAAACCTCCCCTAACTGCTAGTATGTCGGTGAGCAGGGGGTTGCACATTTCTGTAATGGTTTTTACTGGTTTGTGAATATGAACTTGTTGGATTGTCATGAATGAATAGCCGGGGATGTGAGACGAGTGTTTCTTTCATTCAAATGTAAATTGTAATTTGTTGTAATATTCTTTTACGGGGCACATCCGGGTTGAGGTTGTAGCCACCGTTGTATTATTTCATTTACTGTTTTCTGCTCCAAGGATAGACCCAAGGTGGGGTGCACAAACTACCGGGTACTTTGAAGTGTTTAGTGGTCTACTCACGACGTTGAGGGAGACCGCTTCACTTCGGGTACTTGACAGGTAGTTTGCCGTACCCGTAGAGGTCTAGGGTGGGGTTTTGGCTATTCATCGCGACTGTGTAATCCGTTTTTCTTTGCAGGCTCAAACGAAATGCGGATTCCTAGAAAATCCAATTTGTTCATCTGTGATCTGGAATGCCTATTATTGCGTCTGACGAATGTACTATATCTATATATGATATCTAGTAGGCGTTACTTATGTTTTGCATCCGCGCTAGCCCAGCCCCCACTCTATCGTTAGTTAAGTAACCTAACGGGTGAATGACGGGGCCCGGTGGCGAATTCGGATGGCATAAGAGGACGGTATATTTTTGTTGTTTTCTGCAATGATAGGTTAATTGATGGGACGCATTATTTTAATGCAAAGAAAATAAACCAAAGTTGAATCGTTAGAACAGTTTAAAAGAAACCACTCGGTTATTTTAAAACAGAAGATTTTTTAATTGCGGAGCTTAAACCACTCCTTTTAAAAGCTATCAGGTTCCTTCAATCATATCAAGTTCACTACGTTCACGGTTTCGCCAAAACCATTCGTAGCCTTCCGTCATTTCATTTGGGTATTTAGTAGTATTCAAGCTATATATTTTGACCAACGCCAAGGTATAGTGTTTGGTAGCTGCTGGGTATTCATCTGTTGCATAGATAGATGAGTTAGTTTGGGACAGTCGTACTGCCATTTGGCCAACGTCAGGGGTATGTACGGGTGGGTTCAAATTAACAAGCTAATGATGGGTAGAACTTGACATATGACTTATGACATTTTGATCAACGCCAAGGTCATAAGAGCATAGGGCATAAATCGATATCGGGAGTTTCTAAAGAAACTGAAACTTGCCAGTGTTTCATACCATTTGGAGTGTGATAATTTTGGTAGGATTCCTTCAGCTTTATCATACGATGATATTTGGATCCCGATCCTACTGTGAGTATATGCTACTCATCGGGAGATTCTGTTGGAGATAGTGCCCTCAGAGTCAATTATTAGGTCACAGGTACGTGATTGCAATGATTGATGGAGGACCTATCCCGGTAGGACAGTCTTACTCGAGATGATAGTATGCTATCTGGTTTACCTTTATCATCGTGTACTGTTTTAGGTGACCTGACAAGTTGCTATTACACGTTGATAGAGCCCCTAGGATTCTTGCTTGACCACCAGCAGTATGAGGGCGATCATATAAGTGGGAGCTGGGGTCTATAAGCATATCCTTAAATGGTCCCTAGTCGTGTGAGTTTCGAGACAGGGCATCGATACTCCAGAGTAGACTAGTGTATACAGTCGAGACCCCAACGAGGGGCGGTGGCCGGTCTCACAAGCCACTGGTGTCAGTTGGATCACCTAAGATGTATACAGGTGTTCATTGGGTTATGAGTACACCGGACATGACTCGCCGGGAACATGCTAGTTGGTCATATACCAGACATCAGATGGCAGTTCCCTGGTGACATGTATGCAGGTTAGTTCATCGACCTGGGGATCGTCATTTGTCTCGTGTGAGTTCCCACTGTACTTTGATTACTACCCTACCACGGCTCAAAGGAGTCGTGCAAACAGGTTTTAGTTGGGTACAGTCCCGAGCCACATGGAGGCAGTGAGCGTATCTTCAGGGGTTCGTCTCTCCCGGTATTGGGGGTGAGGTCGTGCTGTGTCTAGGAGAGCCATTACACGAAGTCCTTGGCCAAGGCAAGGAGATTTACTGGTAGGTATTCCAGTAGTATCTCAGGGTGTTCTGGGCTACACTCCGACACGACTTGCACCGCTTTTGGGGGTCTGACTTTTACCAACCCCCTAGGCCCGCCATGCGATGCTCATAGACGAACGGACCGGACTGTACGGATATTCTCACTGACAGGCTCAGTAGGGTTGTCGGGCTGAGTTCGCTCACAGACGTCCCTTTTAGTCAATACCTGGTAGCCCGTTACGTATTGGCTTATACCTCTGACGTGCTATTGGTTAAATCCACAACCAAGGTGTTGACGAGTCTTTAGAGTCCCCCACATTCAGTTACTCAGCTTTCGGGCGAAAAGTTGTAGAGGCCGTATGGAGATATGGCAAGGTCCGATCAGATACGTGCGGTATTGCACGGATCAGGATCGGACAGATTGTACTACAGGCCGTATGGGTATATGGCAGGGTTCGATCAGATACGTGCGGTATTGCACGGATCAGGATCGAACGGATATTACTAGCCGGCTTTGGTTTAAGCCGGATCCTAGTATAGTACAGTGTAGATTTTGTCTCATTGCATTTGTATTTTGGTCGGAATACAAATGCGGGTGTGTATGCACAGTATCGGGGTTTTTCTGTAATTTATTACGGGACCAATTTTCTGGAGTTGCCAGTTTGCTTTCCGTTTCGGCCAATTTTCTTTGTATCCTTCATTGGCCGAAGATTGGTGGAGGAGGGCTTATTTGCATTGTTGCAAATAAGCAATTTGTGGAGGGGTTCTTTGCTTATATTTGTATCATGATGGTTTCATGATGGAGCCCATCCCTTGACCTTTCTTAAACTCATGATTGCTTGACTTTCTTTATCATCATGGTTTTAGTCATGGTTGTTGGTTGAGTGTTGGGATTGTTGTGATGATGGATGATCATTGGTGTTTGAGTGTTGGACTTTCCTTGCTATCATTCCTTTTCACATGATAACCATTCCTCTCTCTCTCTTGGATATGGTTGGTTTTTTCTCTCTTTTTGAGAACACACTCTCATTCTCTCCATTCACAAGTATTGGCCGGCCATGATAGGGGTGGGGCTGTCCAAATTTAGAGTGGGGTTTTTTTGGCTCATTTCATGTTGCAAAATTCCCACAAGATCAATCTCAAAAGCTCCAAGTTCAATCCCTCCACAAAAGGCAATTCCTACAACCCCAAATGAGACTTCTTCTCTAGACATTCTACAGCAAACCTTGGGCACGTCGACTAGCCAGCTTCGTGCCCGAGTTACCTCGGCATTGAGGTGGGAGCCCGTAAAAGAAGTAGGCGATGTGGTGCACTTCCGGCGACGAGGAGGAGACGGGACATTCCGCAGGAGATCGGGACGACGAAGAGAAGACCGGAGGACTCGGATCTGTCGGTATATCTCTCTTCCCTTTCTTGTAGACAGCTAGGACTAATTAATGGTTCGATCCGGGTATTAGTGCGCGGCGGTTTGCCAGTTCAAGAAAATTTAAAGTTTATCACCGCTTCCGCATTTGGCCGTCGGATTGACGGCCGGGGCGCCGCCGTGCACTTACAGTGGTATCAGAGCCTCGCCATTAACTTAGTCTAGCTTGGTTTAATGTGTTTTGCATTTTCGATCGACCGAAATTCCAAAATCTACATTTTTGTTAGCGACAGTTTTCTGTTGAAATTTTTTGGTCTCTAAAATTTTTTCAGGTTGTATAAAATTGAAGTACTGGAGACCACTAGGCTACTGTAGAAATTCGACAGGGTGAATCGACAGTGGAGGCGCGGAACCGCGGCCAAAACCCCCTTTGGGCCGCGTTTCCGCCGCGCACTGTGGAGATCCCTGCACCAAATTTCTACAGTGTCTTTGTGGGCTTAAAATATGGGTTTTGGAATATTAATTTTGGGCCCAGAATTTCTTGATGTGCTACAGTAGTACTTGGGGGCCTACTTGTTAAAGTTTGATCGATCGGATATTTTAAACACATTATTTCACAGTATTTACATTATATCTGCGACCGTGAATGTCACTCGATCGGTAAATCCGGTCTAACTGCTATAGCCCGGTTAGACGGATTTGCGAACGTGACTTTCACGTTGATGTTCTGTTTTTGCTGTGATGTTGCGGATCGGTCGTGGGGGATAGCCTGGATGCAATGCTAGTACAGTTTTGTTGTATTATGTACATTTGATATTGCGGGGCGAGCGTCCGACATGTGGACTGCCGTCACTGCCTGATTGTATTATTATTTTGGGGCACGGCCAGGTTGCGGTCGATGTACCCGTTGTATGTATATTTTACTTTCTGTACTAGGATTGCCCCGCGGTGGGGTGCACGGATAGCCGGGTTCTGGAGGGCAATAAGCCCGCATCTCATGGCATTGAGACGGAGGGGGCTTTACTCTAGAATTGGCGGGCTATTCGCCGCACTCGTAGGGGGTACAGGTTGACCCAGGAGGGGTGCCTAAGTTACCGGATTCCGTGAAGTGCTGGGTGGTCCATTCACGGTGCTGAAGGGGGCTGCCTCGCTTCAGGTTTTGGCGGGTGACTTGCCGCGCCCGTAGGGGTCTAGGATTTCATTGCACAGGCTATCCACACGACCAGGGGAACGTCGGGTTTCAGCGGCTCTGTGAAACCCGGGGATCCCAGATATCTGTATTGTTCTGTGATGCTGTACATTTCTGTGATGTTGCATTTTATCACGCCTTGAGCGAATATAATATATTGGTATATATATTAATAGATGTTGTATATGTTTTGCATCCGCGCTAGTCCAGTCCCCGCTCTGTCGTTAGTTAGCTAACCTAACGGGTAATGACGGGACCCAGTGGCGAATGCGGATGGCATATACGTACATCAGTATATTTTCGTTCTTTATGGTGTGATCATTTGATGGGACTGCGTTGATTCTGATCAATGCAAGTTAAAAACAAACCTAATCTGATGTTGTTGGAACACTTTTCAAAAAGCTGTTATTGCAAGGACGTTCACTTTTGTTTTGCATCGTGGTATTCAGTTGGAATATCCTGCTCCTCAGTCGACGAGGCAAGGGCCGAGATCCCTTCACCGGGAGTGACCCCTTGGACAAAAAGTTTGCGTCAGGGCAATGACTTCACTATAGCCGATTACTTTTGCTTTGCACCGTGGTATTCAGTTGGAATGCCCTGCACCTCATTCTACGGGGAAAGAGCCGAGATCCCTTCACCGGGAGTGACCTCTTTAGCAACGGTTTTCGTCACTATATTTTCAAAAAGCTATCCAGTTCCTTCAACGATATCAAGTTCATTACGTTAAAAGTTTTCGCCAGAAACCATTCGTAGCCCTCCATCATTTCAGTTAAATATTCGGTAGTATTCAAGCTATGTATTTTGACCTCACGCCAAGGCATAGTGTTTGGTAGCTGCCGGGTATTTATCTGTTGCATAGATAGATGCGTTGGTTTGGGACAGTCGTACTACTATTTTGGCCTACGTCAAGGGTATGTACGGGTGGATTCAAATTAACCTGGATAATGATGGGTAGAACTTGACATGTGACTTATGATATTTTGACCTCACGCCAAGGTCATAAGAGCATGGGGCAGAAATCACATCGGGAGTTTCAAAAGAATTGAAACATGCCAGATATGCGCATACCTTCTGGAGTGTGATGACGTGAGCGGATTCCGTCACGTTATCATGCGGTGATAGTTGGATCCCGATTCCCACTGATGAGTTAGTTTACTCCTCGGGTGACCCCGACTAATTCTTCTTTCAGGTTTGGAGGAGAATTTGAGGTACAGTGGGAGGTTTCCTGATTAGATAAATTGGTAACCATTCTGATCTAGGTTAGAGTGCATGCTGAGTGTTTCTTTTCTCTCTCTCTTCGGCAGCGACCATTGACCCGACCCTAAGACTATGACTCAGAGACCAAAATTAACCGAACCTTCTTAACACTGGCTTTTGGATTGTCAGAGTTGCGAACCTCATTGCCACTCCTACTTTTACCCTTTTCTCCAGGACACCCCGTATTACTACGAACGTCCACTTCCATTGGACAAAACCATCGTATGGTTAGATACGAACTCGAAGGAATATATTCGAGGATGGTTTCCGGTTCTGGAGAAAACGGATAGGATTATTCAGTTGTCTTTTCCTTTTACCTTCTCTCAGGTTGCGAGTACTCCTTGGTTTAGGAGATAGTACACCTATTACGCAAATTGGATAGTCTTCTTCCAAACCATAGGCTGGAGCCGACCGGTAGGGAATGAAGAAAACCAATTAGCCTAACGATGGTGTACAGAAGGTATTAAGTTAAGACAAAGCAAGGGATTAGTAAGAGGGCAAAGTAAATTGCGACTGTTATTCACGATCAAACCAAGTATTCCTTCGCCAATCCTAAATCACCTTTGTATTTCTCCAGGACACTCCGTATCACTACGAAGATCCACAGTTTATTGGATACTCCATCGTATGGTTATATACGAACTCGAAAGGAACTTGTTCCAGTTCGGGGATGGATTCTGGTTCAGGAGAAATAGGAATAAGATTTATTCAGATGTCTTTTATCTTCACCTTCTCTCGCATTGCGAGTGTTCCTAGGATTAGGACAGTACACCCATTATGCTTATTGGATAGTCTTCTTCCAAACCATAGGCTGGTGCCGAACGGTAGGGAAGGAAGAAAACCATTTGGCCTAAGGGGTGTACAGAAGGTAAAGACTAAAGACATATGAAGGGATTTGGAGAGGTGGCAAAGGATTATACGGTTACAGTCGTGAATCTGGAAGAGGCATTACTAAGAATACCGGGATACCCCATCGAAACATTTCAATGTTTCAGTTTCACTATGTACTGTTAAAGGAAAACTGATTTCCCAGTTAGATACTTGCTCCAGGGTATGTATTTACCAGGTATGATTCTCACATCTGTATGGTTTTACAGATGATGAGTGGGAGTAGGTTATTGGGAATTGGGTGATCATCCTCATTATATCGGGATTCGTTGGAATCGGTGATATTTGAGGAAATCACCTGGGCTGTTTGCCGGTCGGCAAATATTTGGTTTTGAATATCCGCTGTTATGCACCAATTTCAAATTGATATATCTGTACGTCTATTTTCATAGAGTGAGATATACCTTTCTGAAATTATGTCTTCGACTTTTACCTATATCAGTGGATGGTTAGGTAAGGAGCATCAAACAGCGGTGTAATTCTTCTTAACCATAAGTACAGTTTTCAACCTACGACACACAGTGAATGAGTTATTGGACTCAAGGGACTTGTACAGAGTATTGTATATTGTCCAGGGTCCATCAGGACAGAGGGGTTGGTCCTCATACTATATTCGGTTTACTTATGACTTCTCTAGTTTTTAGACAAGTGTTTCTTGGAAACACAGGGTCCGAATTTTGAGAAGTTATAGGTATTTGAATAGAGTAGAGAACCAGGTGTAGCAAGTATCGGGATTCTTCAAAGTGATCGAAGATGTAGATACTTGTGTATGGTATTCAGTTGATAGTGATGATCAAGTGATCTTGCTTCTCTTTCAGGTTATTCATAATTGGAAGCGTTCCTAAGTTGAGTAACGCTGATAGGCCATCTTCCATTTAGTTGACATGCACTGGAGACAGTTGCATGATTTGAATC
Source organism: Agapanthus africanus (assembly GCA_030015575.1). NCBI lineage: Eukaryota > Viridiplantae > Streptophyta > Magnoliopsida > Asparagales > Amaryllidaceae > Agapanthus > Agapanthus africanus. The sequence goes on from CM057342.1 coordinate 319,928,904, forward strand.
TGGTTCAATTAACTCAGTGCCTCTGTTCCTATATTGGATATAGAACAGTTCATATCTTAACGATGTTAAGGTACGGGGAGTTGTCCGGCTTATGATTAAAACCAGACTCTGGATAACTCAAGGCACGTTTCTGTAATGGCTGTTTGTGGGTTGACCCAGGCTATGACGAGGGTTGACTTTCTACCATCTGGATGAACAATAGCGATATTGTTCTAGAATCGCCACAGTTTTATTAAAAATGGATTTTTTCAGAAAACAGTAGTGGGAGTATTGTAGAACTGGAAATGATTCCAGAACCACAAACGATTACTGAAGATTTGACAAGGAACCTAAAGATTCAATCTGGATTGACATTCCATTGGCCACTCCGCAGATAAGGTGGGTAACTTCAGGCACCCGAGAGGTACTACGGTAGCCTCAAGGACGGTGACAGGGAAGTTCTTGTTTACCCACAATTACCATTGCTGTTGTTCCAGGCTACGAGACCCGGCGGGAGGATGAGTATAGCGTCGTTCTGAACTCGCTTTAGAAGTGTACGTGTATATGACTCTGCCAGAGGGTTGTCGTAGTCAGTGGGAGCAACGGAAGCATTGGTGGACAGGTAGCTTATGTCTATTTATAGACTAAAGCAGATGTAGTGGAGATAGATCATCTATTTCTGACGTGACAGTCATAGGTTTGACTTCATCAGAATAGGGGATGGATCTGTTGAGAAGGTAGTAGGGTGTGATATCCTGGTATTTGGATGACATACACAGAGTAAGAAAAGAAACTCCTATACTACAATCGGTTATACTTTGGTCGTCACACAGTGGTTTCTCCATAAAGGAAATGGATTTTATATCTGACATACTGGTTACTAGATCTATGGATTTAGATCTAGATTTGGGTAGTCTCCCAATCTGGGTACTTAGACAGCATTCTAAGGGTATTTAGAATGGAAGACTCCGGGCACGGTAGTGTACCTGCAGGTAATGGAGTCACCCTCTCCAAAAGGTGTCTTACAGACTAAAGAGGAGAGGGACGTGCATGATTGGCAGTTCACTTGCTCAGGCAATTGAGTCAATCATGAGATGTCAAGTACCACACCAGATGTTGTTCTTGCACTAGATGCAATAAGTTGACAATGATCCAATCCTGGAGAAACAGTCGGAAGCAGTTTTAGAACATAAGTGGATGTTCTAGGAATATGATAACGACAGCCTCATTCGGGAGACAGTTATCATTCCAGGCTTCCAAGGTGACGTGGACGACAGGATGGTCGTCAGAGTTATAGTTTTCCTTCTGACGAGGGGCAGTATTTTGGACAGGTGGTCCAAGGCAATACTGAGGGAGGCATGGCGCAGGATACTGATTAAGTTCAGTTGACGATACAGTCTAAGAAGTTTGGATTTGGAGTTCATTTATGAGCTATGTCCCATCAGACATCTAGACACATTCTAAGACAGGTATTGCTCATTTCGGGAGATGGGTTTCTCCGCGAACTTGAGATATAGAGAGACATAGAAAGAAACTACAAAGCGGATCCACTCACTAAGGCTGTTCCTCGAACGCAATAGTTTCGCAAACGAGCTTTGTGAGACTGACTAGTAGATGAGTTGGGTGTTCGGTATCACACGGGCTGTGAGTATGCGACATCGCAATAATTAGCCTTGAGTGCAAGTGGGAGATTGTTGGAGATAGTGCCCTCAGAGTCAATTATTAGGTCACAGGTACGTGATTGCAATGATTGATGGAGGACCTATCCCGGTAGGACAGTCTTACTCGAGATGATAGTATGCTATCTGGTTTACCTTTATCATCGTGTACTGTTTTAGGTGACCTGACAAGTTGCTATTACACGTTGATAGAGCCCCTAGGATTCTTGCTTGACCACCAGCAGTATGAGGGCGATCATATAAGTGGGAGCTGGGGTCTATAAGCATATCCTTAAATGGTCCCTAGTCGTGTGAGTTTCGAGACAGGGCATCGATACTCCAGAGTAGACTAGTGTATACAGTCGAGACCCCGACGAGGGGCGGTGGCCGGTCTCATAAGCCACTGGTGTCAGTTGGATCACCTAAGATGTATACAGGTGCTCATTGGGTTATGAGTACACCGAACAGGACTCGCCGGGAACATGCTAGTTGGTCATATACCAGACGTCAGATGGCAGTTCCCTGGTGACATGTATGCAGGTTAGTTCATCGACCTGGGGATCGTCATTTGTCTCGTGTGAGTTCCCACTGTACTTTGATTACTACCCTACCACGGCTCAAAGGAGTCGTGCAAACAGGTTTTAGTTGGGTACAGTCCCGAGCCACATGGAGGCAGTGAGCGTATCTTCAGGGGTTCGTCTTTCCCGGTATTGGGGGTGAGGTCGTGCTGTGTCTAGGAGAGCCATTACACGAAGTCCTTGGCCAAGGCAAGGAGATTTACTGGTAGGTATTCCAGTAGTATCTCAGGGTGTTCTGGGCTACACTCCGACACGACTTGTACCGCTTTTGGGGGTCTGACTTTTACTAACCCCCTAGGCCCGCCATGCGATGCTCATAGACGAACGGACCGGACTGTACGGATATTGTCACTGACAGGCTCAGTAGGGTTGTCGGGCTGAGTTCGCTCACAGACGTCCCTTTTAGTCAATACCTGGTAGCCCGTTACGTATTGGCTTATACCTCTGACGTGCTAGTGGTTAAATCCACAACCAAGGTGTTGACGAGTCTTTAGAGTCCCCCACATTCAGTTACTCAGCTTTCGGGTGAAAAGTTGTAGAGGCCGTATGGAGATATGGCAAGGTCCGATCAGATACGTGCGGTATTGCACAGATCAGGATCGGACAGATTGTACTACAGGCCGTATGGGTATATGGCAGGGTTCGATCAGATACGTGCGGTATTGCACGGATCAGGATCGAACGGATATTACTAGCCGTCTTTGGTTTAAGCCGGATCCTAGTATAGTACAGTGTAGATTTTGTCTCATTGCATTTGTATTTTGGTCGGAATACAAATGCGGGTGTGTATGCACAGTATCGGGGTTTTCCTGTAATTTATTACGGGACCAGTTTTCTGGAGTTGCCAGTTTGCTTTCCGTTTCGGCCAATTTTCTTTGTATCCTTCATTGGCCGAAGATTGGTGGAGGAGGGCTTATTTGCATTGTTGCAAATAAGCAATTTGTGGAGGGGTTCTTTGCTTATATTTGTATCATGATGGTTTCATGATGGAGCCCATCCCTTGACCTTTCTTAAACTCATGATTGCTTGACTTTCTTTATCATCATGGTTTTAGTCATGGTTGTTGGTTGAGTGTTGGGATTGTTGTGATGATGGATGATCATTGGTGTTTGAGTGTTGGACTTTCCTTGCTATCATTCCTTTTCACATGATAACCATTCCTCTCTCTCTCTTGGATATGGTTGGTTTTTTCTCTCTTTTTGAGAACACACTCTCATTCTCTCCATTCACAAGTATTGGCCGGCCATGATAGGGGTGGGGCTGTCCAAATTTAGAGTGGGTTTTTTTTGGCTCATTTCATGTTGCAAAATTCCCACAAGATCAATCTCAAAAGCTCCAAGTTCAATCCCTCCACAAAAGGCAATTCCTACAACCCCAAATGAGACTTCTTCTCTAGACATTCTACAACAAACCTTGGGCACGTCGACTAGCCAGCTTCGTGCCCGAGTTGCCTCGGCATTGAGGTGGGAGCCCGTAAAATAAGTAGGCGATGTGGTGCACTTCCGGCGACGAGGAGGAGACGGGACATTCCGCAGGAGATCGGGACGACGACGAGAAGACCGGAGGACTCGGATCTGTCGGTATATCTCTCTTCCCTTTCTTGTAGACAGCTAGGACTAATTAATGGTTCGATCCGGGTATTAGTGCGCGGCGGTTTGCCAGTTCAAGAAAATTTAAAGTTTATCACCGCTTCCGCATTTGGCCGTCGGATTGACGGCCGGGGCGCCGCCGTGCACTTACAGATTCTTTCACTTAAAACGATCAATGATATAAACCAAGTAGGTGTCGAGAAAGGTGTCAGCGGGGCTCGCCCCCAGGGAAAAGAGGTTATTTAATTAATGAACTTTGCGAAAGCGTCGTAAAACGTCCCTCGAAGTACCGACACTTTCCTGGCTGAACGGTTAAGCAAGTATTGTACAGTAAGAATAGTCCTGACTAGTTCTTCTTTTTTGGTTTGAGGAGGGATTTGAGAAACAGTGGGAGCCATCCTATTTAGATAAACTAAAAACCACTCTAAACTTGCAAGAGCATCATGCTAAAGTGTTTCCTCTCTCTCTCTCTCCTAATTGCAGCGGCCCAGAACATGACAGGCCTTAAGTTATTATTAGATAAAAATATTTTGACAGGGCTATGTAGGGTTGCTAGGCACGCGCACAAGGGTCTACGAGGCATCAACCATGCCCGATTAAAAAATTAGCCGTGCTGAACAACCCGAAGCCGGATCTTTAAACTAGGGTTTAGGCGAAAACAAGATGTTAAACTTTTTAACACTAAGTGAGAGGGATTACAACCTTTGTAGATCCGGTCCTTCACTTCTTAAGCTCCGTGTTGAGGTCTCTTCGCTGCGATCATCGTGTTCCGGACTCTCAAGAGGTACCACGAAGAGAAAGATGCAGTCTTGCTTCCGATCTTCGATACAAAGATGATCTACTTTGAAGTTTCGTTAACACAAGCTAACACTCATGAAATGATGTGAACACCCTCATCTAAATGGCAAGGATAGATGAGGATGATGAAGTAGGATTTTTGCTCTCATTTATAATCTTTTTCTCAATCACTATCATCACAAAATAAAGCTTTTTCAAGAAGGAACTCAAGAAAGAAGAAGAATGAATAATGAATATCAATCCTTTTGTGATGAATAATGAAAGGATAAAAATGATCAATAATGCAACCATGGTTGACTAAACCTTTGTAGAGAATTAACCAAGGCTAGGGTTTGGGTTAGGTTAAGAATGAGTCACTTGAAAATATCTTTGCAAAAACAAAAGAAAACCTTCTAGAACTACTAGAAGTCTTAACCCTAATCCAAACCCTAATCATGTTTAAACTCTACTAAACATGTTGTTTTAGTTATCATATCATGTTACAATATTATATATCACATATATAATATTTATCGTAACAAAATAAAATAATACAATTAACATATATCGCATATATATCAATGTATTACCCGAGTGAGAAAAAGAATCTTTTAGTGAGCAAATATTAGTTAATGTAATTTAATATATCATATATATTATTATACATTAAATTATCGAATCAACACTTGATCCGACAATCTGGCTATATCGCATATAACCGACTAATATTTATCTGTACCGACTCATCGAATCAACACTTGATCCGATGACCCGGCTGATATCATATATCGCGAGAATAGAATACGGTATCTCATATCGTATTATCCTCGGTCCCGCACATATCACATATGTGCTCCTACTCCGTTTTGCCTGAGTCAAGAAACCTCTGTGTAGGACTTTAAAGAATCGTCAACACGCCGGCAGTAGGTGATGATCATATCAAACACCCACAAGCTGCAAGCGGTCAGCTAAACGTAACAGCCACCCAGGTATTGAGCGCTCAGAAGATCAACAAGCAAGCCTGTACATTCTCCTGTGAATCCAATCAGTAACACTACCGTACAGTCCGGTCTCGTCGTCTGATATGTCGCATATCTCGCCTATGGGTGGTAAACGTCAGACCCCAGTAGCTCGATAAGTCGTGTCGATACGAGGTCTATAACAGTTTGAGAAACTACTGATAACACTTACCAGTAAATATCAGCAACCCTCGCCAGGGATTTCCGGTTATAGCCAATCGAACACAGCATAACATCAACTCGCTATACCGGGAGAGACGAATCCCCTCCTATCGCTCATTGCCTCCATGTGATTCGGTACTGTACCCAAAAGCCACCTTTTTGCACGCCCTCTTAGACGTGGTATGATGGAAATCAAAGCACAGTAGGAATCACACAAGACTCTATGACGATCTCGGGTCAACAGACTACTCTGTACCAGTGTCACCGGAGAACTGCTATCTGACGTGAGGTATAATACCATCTGGGAGTTCTCGGCGAGTCCCTCCAGTGTACCCAGTCTCCACTGAGCACCCGTACACCATCCTTGATGTCAAACACCGATGGATATGGGATCATCCATCGCCCATCATATGGGTCAAGATACGTATACGCTAGTCTACTTTGGTGTATCGATGCCCTGTCTCGATACACCCTCGACTAAGAACAGTTATAGGATGTACTCGTCGACTACCGTGGCCCCACTAGTATGATCTCATCATAGTCCCAGTAGTCGAGTACATATCCTAAGGGCTTTATCAACATGTAATATAGAGACAATTAGAGTACATGTTAAGATAAAGTGCAACCAGATAGCATACTATCATGTCGAGCAAGAAAGTCCTCCCTATATATGTCCTAGCATCCACTACAATATACATCGTATGTACAGTAATGACCTCTAGGGCATACATATAACTAACAATCTCCCACGTGCACTAGGGCCATCTGTTGTGGTATCATATACCCAACAATTAGCTGCGGTTGAAGTATCTCATACTCAACCATCCCATAAAAGTCTCTACAGGGAAAAAGGCCTTTGTGAGTGGATCCGCGCTGTTGTCCTCTGTGTCTACTCTCCTAACATCGATCTCCCTGGAGATCATCCATCTCCATGATCAGGTGATACTGCCTAAGAATTATATCTGGATTTCTGATGGGACGGTAGTTCCTTGGCAAAAGCCACAACTCCATTATCACACAATGGTAGGAACGAAGTTCATCTCATGAACTTATATATATCCAGACTGCCTCTTTGGTAGTATCCTTGGTAACGGTGTATCTTGCCTTTAATCGTCTAGTATGTCACGGTATCTAGCTTGGAATTCTTCCAACATACCGTCCCTTCACTGAGGGTATAGACAATGCCTGCGACTGACATTCAGTCTTCCTTATCACCCTGGAACTTTTCCAGTGATTCTCCCCAGGATCGATTGATACCATCTCACTACAACTAGTGAGAATCCTAACATCCAATTAGATCTATCTCATAGATCCAAAACCCAGGATTTAGGAGGTATCACTATGATTCTATATGGAGAATCCTTGTGATAAGCGGAGATTGACCGAGCGTAGCATAGGAAACTCCTTCCCTATCAAGAGTATGTCATCCACGTACTTTACGAGGATCACCACCATACTCCCTACTACCTTTTTGTATATACAAGGTTCATCTACCATTTTGATGAAGTCAAACTCTTTGACTACCACATCAAAACAGATGTTCCAACTCCGCGATGCCTGTTTTATCACATAAAACATCTTGCATACGTTTCTGCTGCTCCCACTGTCTACGAAGCCCTCTGGCTGTGTACTTATAGACGGTCTCTTCTAAAACATCATTTAGAAAAGCAGTCATGACACCTAACCACCAGATATCGTAGTTATGGTATGCAGCCGTGGCAAGTAGGATCTGGATGGACTTAAGCATAGCTTTGAAAGTCTCAACTTTTCCATGTACACCAAGTTATCTTCTCAAGATATACTTGCTCCTGATGGGGATTTAACCCTTCAAATAAAGCAACCAAAGTCCATACTTTGTTGGTGTATAAGGATTCCATCTCAGATCGCTAAGCATCCAGCCATTCTTACAGAGTCCCACTCCTGATGGCCTGCTTGAAACTAGTTGGGTCATCATCTCATGATGCAATCCTTGCTCCTATTATCATAGAGAAACCGAAGTATCTCTCAGGTGGGTGAGGAACCCTACTAGATCGGCGGAGAGGCTGAGCTTCGTTGGTTACTATTGAATCCTTCGGTTCTATCAAATCATCTGCTGTAGTTTGTATAGCTGGAACTCTTTCCAGTTCTACCTCATGACCACTAATTTTTCCACAAGAAATTCCCTTTCACAAAGGTGGCATGTTGAGAAATAAAACACTTTGTTTCTCGGTTTGGTAGAAGATATTCCCTTGCGAATGCTTGGGATATCCAACAAACTTCCACAGATCTGACTTTACCTCGAGCTTGTCCGGATTTTTCTTTTCAGACATAGGCCGGACAACCCCAAATCTTAACATACTTAAGATATGGGCTCTTCCCATTTCATATCACATATGAAGTGGTAGGCAACTGATTTGATTTGAACCCTATTCAATAGGTATGCAACTTCTCAAGTGCATAACTCCCAAAAGGAAATAGAAAACTCAGTAGTACTCATCATAGAGCACACCATATCGCATAGGGTGCTATTGCTCCGCCCCGTTATACCATCGTGCTATGGTGTATACGGAGGAGTAATGCTGAGAGAGAATCTCATTCTCCTTTAGAATAGTCCAGGAATTCCGTGCTTAAGTATTCTCCTCCTTGATCTCATCAAAGGACATAATACTTATACCCGTATTTTGGTTCTCTACTTCTTACTTATAATCTGTGAATATCTAAAAAGTTTCAAACTTGTGTTTCAACAGGAACATATGTCTGAATCTTGAGAGATCATCAGAGAATGTAATGAAGTACAAAGAACTAGTCTTGGCATGTGTAGACAGGGGACCATCATACATCATCATGTATCAATCCCAAGAGTTTACTAACTCTTTCTCTGTTTCCAATAAACGGAGCTGTGGTCATCTTATCTCTGTGACATGACTGGAAAGTTTCACAAGATGTAAATTCAAACTAATTTAAATATGCATTTTTATGTAACTTCAGCTAGTCGGGTCGCATTGATATGACCTAGTCTACAATGCCTCAAGAAGGATTTATTCATTTCTGAACTCTTCCTCTTGTGTGTGTTCTGTTCGTTAAGAACTGTGGTTTGATTTAGAACGTCTATGCTTTTAGATAACGTGCCTGAACCGATCAACTCTTGATATAGGAAATGTTCAAAACATTATCCAACAATACAAAATTATATCCTTTCTTTACTAATAAAGAGACTGATATGATGTTGTATATTAGGTTCGGTATCTAATAACATTCGTTCAGAATCAATGTATTCTGGTAATACAGGGTGATAGTGACCAACAGACTTGGCTGCAACACTTGCACCATTTTCTATCTCATGAAACTTATCACCCGTTCTCAGTTCTCTACCTATCTATAGCCCATGTAACAGATTACACATGCGGGATCCTGATCCGGTATCTCATACCCAGGACGTAAAGGATACTGAGAAACAGTTCTCTGTAATGAACACACCCGAAGATGATGCATCAGCATGCACTTTCTTCGTTTGGGCGGCACGGGAAATCTGGTATTCCCCAATTTCCTGCTTTGTCTTATAACAATTATGAGTTGGAGCGGGACCAACGTTCCCCAGCTCAGTATAACAAGCGGGTTCGGTCAATATATCTGTATTATTATCTTGATTAAGGCGTGATATGGTCGCTACCTGGAGAGAGAGAGAAGAAAACACTCAGCGTATGCTCTTGCAAGATTAGATTGGTTATCTAATACATCTAATCAGGATGTCTCCCACTGTTTTAATCAAATCTTCCTTCAAACCCTAAAAGGAAAGACTAGCCGGGATTAATTACACGCTACAAGTTCGCCAATCTTTCAGCCAGACCAGTGTCGGTACTTTGAGGGTGGTCCCCCGTGCTTTCGCACGAACCTAACTAAAATAAACCTCGTTTTCCCAGGCGCGTAACCCCGTTAACACCTTTCTAGACACCTACTTGATCGGCTATTTGTAATGTGTAAAACTCTCCCAGGAGTAACTCTTACTCGCAGTGGGTATCGGGATCCAACTATCTCATAGGAGGTATGCAATCTCATTGCAAATTTCAACACTTGAAATTCCCGATAATATTTTGCCCCTAGCGATCTATGACCTTGACTAAGTCAACAAACCATAAATCGCAAGTCAAGTTCAACCCGTACATTTTCCGATTGAATTAAACCCACCCGTACGACCCTTGACTGAGTCAACAAGGCCGTGCGAATACCCTAATCCAATCATATCTCATATTTTAACAGATAAACACTATTTAGCTACCGTACACTACGCCTTGACTAAGTCAACAAACATAGCACGAATACTAAATAATATCTATCTGAAATGACGGAGGGCTACGCAGGTTTTTCAGAAAAACCATGAGCGTAATGAACTTGATATCGTCATAGAATCATGTGAAATTTTGAAATGGAGTATTTTTTAGGCTTTCATTAGTTTTGCTAAAGAGGTCACTCCCGGTGAAGGGATCTCGGCTCTTTCCTCATCGAATAAGGTGCAGGGTATATCATATATACCGCTATGCAAAGCAAAACTCTAAAAGCAATCAAAAGACAAACCGAGTTTTGCAGCATCTGCCAGTTTTGCTAAAGAGGTCACTCCCGGTGAAGGGATCTCGGCTCTTTCCTCATCGAATAAGATGCAGGGTATATCATATATACCGCTATGCAAAGTAAAACTGTAGCTACCCTTTTTATAAGGTTTTGATTCTACAACATCTTTTAGGTTTCTTTTCTTTTTATTAATCTCATTATTAAAATCCCATCAACTTATGCTTCCTAAGCATCACAGAAGAAACGAAAGCAGTAATATTTATATATCAGCATATATATATAGTATAAGCATTCGTCTCAGGCAGTAATATGATCTCATCACAGAACATTGCAGCAGAAGAACATATAAGAAATATTGGATATACTATGACGTTCGTGTTTTCAATACGAGCCTGTATAAAACACGGATTCCACGATCGCGATGAATAGCCAAATCCACATCCCTAGACCCCTATGAGAGCGGCAAGTAACACTGCCAATTATAGGGTTAGGAGACCCGGTCTCGACTCCTCGAGATGGCCTCCTACTGGACCCTAGAACCCGGTTACTTGTGCTCCCCTCCTTGGGTCTACCTAATGAGGAAAAGTAAATAATATACAATGGTGACATCAACCTTAGCCCGGAAGTGCCCCAATAAAAGAATATTACATACAAATGAATTTTACATAAACGAAAATAAAAACCCTCATCTCACATAAAACCCCTGGTTATTCAGAACACGACGATCCAATATAACATATCACAGCAACACATAATATCACATATCATCAACGTAAGTAAGTATGCATACACCGATCGTCGTTGATGTATAGCAACGAAAACCGACAATACAACTACATACTACACTTACGGTCATAGAAAAGAAATTGTAAAACTACAATATTTGGAATTCACAATCACTTTAGACATCGTAAATCCAAAATATCACATACTTCGAATTTCATGCCTAACTATATGAATTCCACATATTGTATCACATTCTAGATAAATAGACAGTATTAAACTTTCCGATCGAATAATCAAATACCCAAGATTTCCTAAATAGCTCTACACTTGAGCGGAGTTCAAAAGTTCCAGAATACGTCACAGTAGCAATGGTCCAGCCGTAGAAGGGTCAAGCCAACGCCTCATATGTGGCACGCCGTACTGCCCCAAACCCTAAGGCTCAAAAGGCAGTACAAGACGGTCACATAATCGAGTTAAGGTTTGTTGTCTTCTAGAAGGTCCATCGCGTCACATGCACGTTTTTCCGAAAGATTTAAACCCGAGAAAAATTCAACACTTGAATGTTTTTCGTGCCGGGAAAAATTGAGTTAATGATATCCGTTCGAACATTTTAACAGTTTCTAAATATCCGGAAATCATAACGAATTTAAATTTTTCGATCGAATCAACGATTAAAAAATAAACCCCAGAACACTCAACATTTGAGTCAGATTAAAAATACCCAGAAAATAAAAAATACAGATACTGATATTACTGTAGAAAAATCAAGACCCAAATCCACATTCCCACCGCGGATCCGCGTCCCAAGCGCGGTACGGCCGCGGTTCCGCAGTGGTATGTACGGATTGGTGACACGTTTTTCACAATAATATTTATATTTCCCTGCTGAATTTTTTAGGAATTTTTAATTCTGAAAAATCACAGTTTTTAGAAAAAGTCCAGAGAGGGGTTCAAATCGTCGTATCGGAGTTTGTTCGGAGTTTTAATTTCGTAAACACGTCGCCTAATGCTCTAGCTAGGCTCTGATACCACTGTAGGGTTGCTAGGCACGCGCACAAGGGTCTACGAGGCATCAACCATGCCCGATTAAAAAATTAGCCGTGCTGAACAACCCGAAGCCGGATCTTTAAACTAGGGTTTAGGCGAAAACAAGCATGTTAATGTTTTTAACACCAAGTGAGAGGGATTACAACCTTTGTAGATCTGGTCATTCACTTCTTAAGCTCCGTGTTGAGGTCCCTTCGCTGCGATCATCGTGTTCCGGACTCTTGAGAGGTTCCACGAAGAGAAAGATGCAGTCTTGCTTCCGATCTTCGATACAAAGATGATCTACCTTGAAGTTTCGTTAACACAAGCTAACACTCATGAAATGATGTGAACACCCTCATCTAAATGGTAAGGATAGATGAGGATGATGAAGTAGGATTTTTGCTCTCATTTATAATCTTTTTCTCAATCACTTTCATCACAAAATAAAGTTTTTTCAAGAAGGAACTCAAGGAAGAAGAAGAATGAATAATGAATATCAATCCTTTTGTGATGAATAATGAAAGGATAAAGATGATCAATAATGCAACCATGGTTGACTAAACCTTTGTAGAGAATTAACCAAGGCTAGGGTTTGGGTTAGGTTAAGAATGAGTCACTTGAAAATATCTTTGCAAAAACAAAAGAAAACCTTCTAGAAACTACTAGAAGTCTTAACCCTAATCCAAACCCTAATCATGTTTAAACTCTATTAAACATGTTGCATTAGTTATCATATCATGTTACAATATTATATATCACATATATAATATTTATCGTAACAAAATAAAATAATACAATTAACATATATCGCATATATATCAATGTATTACCCGAGTGAGAAAAAGAATCTTTTAGTGAGCAAATATTAGTTAATGTAATTTAATATATCATATATATTATTATACATTAAATTATCGAATCAACACTTGATCCGACAATCCGGCTATATCGCATATAACCGACTAATATTTATCCGTACCGACTCATCGAATCAACACTTGATCCGATGACCCGACTGATATCATATATCACGAGAATAGAATACGGTATCTCATATCGTATTATCCTCGGTCCCGCACAAATCACATATGTGCTCCTACTCCGTTTTGCCTGAGTCAAGAAACCTCTGTATAGGACTCTAAAGAATCGTCAATACGCCGGCAGTAGGTGATGTTCATATCAAACACCCACAAGCTGCAAGCGGTCAGCTAAACGTAACAGCCACCCAGGTATTGAGCGCTCAGAAGATCAACAAGCAAGCCTGTATATTCTCCTGTGAATCCAATCAGTAACACTCCCGTACAGTCCGGTCTCGTCGTCTGATATGTCGCATATCTCGCCTATGGGTGGTAAATGTCAGACCCCAGTAGCTCGATAAGTCGTGTCGATATGAGGTCTATAACAGTTCGAGAAACTACTGATAACACTTACCAGTAAATCTCAGCAACCCTGGCCAGGGATTTCCGGTTATAGCCAATCGAACACAGCACAATATCAACTCCCTATACCGGAAGAGACGAATCCCATCCTATCGCTCATTGCCTCCATGTGATTCGGGACTGTACCCAAAAGCCACCTTTTTGCACGCCCTCTTGTACGTGGTATGATGGAAATCAAAGCACAGTGGGAATCACACAAGACTTTATGACAATCTGGGGTCAACAGACTACTCTGTACCAGTGTCACCGGAGAACTGCTATCTGACGTGAGGTATAATACCATCTGGGAGTTCTCGGCGAGTCCGTCCAGTGTACCCAGTCTCCACTGAGCACCCGTATACCATCCTTGATGTCAAACACTGATGGATATAGGATCATCCATCGCCCATCATATGGGTCAAGATGCGTATACGCTAGTCTACTCTGGTGTATTGATGCCCTGTCTCGATACACCCTCGACTAGGAACAGTTATAGGATGTACTCGTCGACTACCGTGGCCCCACTAGTATGATCTCATCATAATCCCAGTAGTCGAGTACATATCCTAAGGGCTTTATCAACATGTAATATAGAGACAATCAGAGTACATGTTAAGATAAAGTGCAACCAGATAGCATACTATCGTGTCGAGCAAGAAAGTCCTCCCTATATATGTCCTAGCATCCACTACAATATACATCGTATGTACAGTAATGGCCTCTAGGGCATAGATATAACTAACAGGCCAAACTATAAAGATTGGTTCCGGAATGTCAAGATGGAAATTACCGATGACAAATTGGGGTATGTCCTTACTACAAAGGCCCCTACCGTCCCAGGTCCTGAATCCAGTGTCGCGGATAAGGAAATCTGCAAGACTTGGGAGTTAGACTGCGCGAAGGCCAAATGCATCGTGCTAGCCTCTATGAATAATGAACATCAGAGGAGGCACGAGAATATGGATCTAGAATCCATATTTCTCCACACCAAAGAACTGTATGGAGAGCAATCTCGTATAGTTAGATACGAGACCTCGAAGAACTTGTTTCAGTCGAGGATGGCCGTCGGATCATCTGTAGGGGAACATGTCCTTAAGATGATTGGCTATATTGAAGAGCTCGTAGACCTCGGGACAACATTAGAGAACGAGTTGTATACAGACTTGGTTCTCCAGTCCCTTCCTTCCACCTACGCCCAGTTTATCTTGAATTTCAATATTCAAGGTAAAGAAGTTGAACTTCCAGAACTTCTTAACATGTTGAGGAGTGCAGAGGGCACTTTGCAGAAGGCAAGGAAAACACCCACTATGTTTTTTCGTGGTGCTTCCTCTTCCAGGTCCAAGGCAAGGGCCAAAGGAAGGAAGAAGAAAGCCACTACCAAACCGAGAGGTGGTGTTGGTAAGGTGGGAGAGAAGGGAAAGGCAAAGGTTGTGGTGCCTGTAGTGACAAAGGACGAGTGCTTCCACTGTCGTAGGAAAGGCCATTGGAAGAAGGATTGCAAAGCTTGGATTGCCAAGAAGCAGGACCCGAGGCAAGTTGTGGCTTCGGCTTCAGGTGTGTTTGTAATTGAAAATTGTCTGTCAATCAACTCTACTTCCTAGGTATTGGATACCGGATCAGGATCTCATATATGCAATTCATTGCAGGCACTGAGAAACCATAGAGTGCTGAAGGTTGGTGATATGACCCTCCAGGTTGCTAACGGAGCTAGCATAAATGCCGTGTTCGTAGGGATTATCACCTTGGATTGATGAGTGGACATATTTTGGTTTTGCGCAACTGTTTTTGTGTACCTAGTTTAACGTGTAATATCATATCAGTATCGTTGTTATCAAAAGAAGGTTATGATTTCACGTTTGTAAGCGATGTTGTTAACATCCACCTTAATCATGGTTTGATTGGGTCAGGTACACTAGATAACGTTATATACGTGTTAAACTAATTACAAATTTTCAATGTCCAGAACACACTAAAAAGAAAGTCTCCAGATATAAATCAGGCTTTCTTATGTCATTGTATACTAGGTCACATCAATGAGACAAGGTTAACTAAGTTACATAGAGAAGGATATTTGGATTTGTTCGAATATCAATCTTATGTCACTTGTCAATCATGTCTCAAAGGAAAGATGACAAAGACTCCATTCACTGGACATGGAGTAAGAGCGAGCGAGCTTTTAGGACTCATAAACAGCGATGTATGTGGTCCAATGTCTACATATGCAAGAGGCCGTTTTTCATATTTCATTACTTTTACGGATGATTACTCTAGGTATGGATTCATTTTCTTGATGAAACATAAATCCGAGGCCTTTGAGAAATTCCGAGAATATAAGAATGAAGTAGAAAACCAAACCGGCAAAAGTATCAAGACACTGAGATCTGATCGAGGTGGTGAATACTTAAGTGCCGAGTTCCTGGGTTACCTAAAAGAGAATGGAATTCTCTCTCAGCTTACTCCTCCATACACTCCACAACATAACGGTGTATCGAAAAGATGGAACCGAACCCTATTAGATTTGGTATGTTCCATGATGAGTAATGTTGAGTTACCGCGATCTTTCTGGGGTTATGCACTAGAATCAGCTGCATATCTTTTGAACAGGGTTCCTACCAAGACTGTGCCTACCACACCATATCAGATGTGGAGTGGGAAGAAACCCTATCTTCAGTATCTAAAGATATGGGGATGTCCAGCTTTTGTTAAAAAGCAGCATACGGACAAACTCGAGGCACGCTCAGTACAGTATAAGTTTGCGGGATATCCAAAGAACACCAAGGGGTATTTTTTCTATTATGCAGAGGAACAAAAGGTTTTTGTTTCTCGTAATGCCCATTTTATAGAACAACAATTTTTAGAAAAGGAAACAAGTGGGAGCGCAATAGAACTGGAAGAAATTCCAGAACCACAAACTACTACTGAAAGTTTGGTAGAACCAGAAGTTCCAGAAAAATAGGACATTCCAGCACCCCTTCCGCAGGAGTAGTAGGCCGTCTCATCCACTTAAGAGATACTACGGTTTTCTCATAGATGGGGATAGAAAGGATTGCGTCATTGATAATGATGAACCTACTAGCTTCCAGCAGGCCATCCAGAGCGGCGACTCAGTAAGATGGTTGGATGCAATGCGGACCGAGATGGAGTCCATGTACACCAACAAAGTATGGACTTTGGACTTTGCTCCAGATGGGATAAAACCCATAGGATGCAAGTGGATCTTCAGGAAGAAGATTGGTGTAGATGGACAGGTGGAAACCTATAAGGCTAGACTTGTTGCAAAGGGTTTTCGTCAAAGACCTGGTTTGGACTATGACGAAACTTTTTCTCCAGTGGCTATGCTCAAATCCATTCGGATCCTTCTTGCCATTGTTGCCTTCCTTGATTATGAGATCTGGCAGATGGACGTAAAGACGGCTTTTCTAAATCGTAATTTAGAAGAGTGCGTCTATATGGATCAGCCAGAAGGTTTCAATCAGAGTGGGAGCAGCGAGAAAGTGTGCAAGTTGCTTAAGTCCATTTATGGACTAAAGCAGGCATCGCGGAGTTGGAACATCTATTTTGATGAAACGGTGCAAGAATATGACTTCATCAAAAATCCAGATGAACCATGTATATATAGTAAAATTATAGCACGAACTGTCGTATTCCTCGTCTTGTACGTGGATGTCATTCTCTTGATAGGAAATGACATTCTTATGCTACAATCTGTCAAAGGATTCTTGTCACACAGGTTCTCCATGAAAGACCTGGGTGATGCCTCTTATATTCTGGGGATCCAGATCTATCGTGATAGATCTAAGAGGATGTTGGGACTTTCGCAGTACAGGTATATCAACACTATACTGAAAAGATTCAGTATGGAAGATTCTAAGCGCGGTAATTTACCAGCTTGTCACAGAATCACCCTCTCCAAAGAGATGTCTCCCATGACTGATTTGTAAAGGGATCGCATGCCAGTTATACCCTACGCTTCTGCGGTAGGCTCTATAATGTATGCAATGTTGTGCACCAGACCAGATGTAGCTTACGCACTGAGTGTGGTAAGTCGGAATTAGTCAGACCCAGGGGAGAAGCACTGGATAGCAGCAAAGAACATTCTCAAGTACCTGAGAAGGACTAAGAATATGTTCTTGGTTTACGGCGGAAAAGACCTCAAGATCGAGGCTTATGCTGACTCCAGCTTCCAAAGTGACAAGGATGACTCCAAGTCCATGTCAGGTTATGTCTTTACCCTCAATGGAGAGGCGATGTGCTGGAAGAGTTCCAAGCAGGACACCGTTACTGACTCGACGATGGAAGCGAAGTATATTGCTGCTTGCGATGCTGTTCAGTTGATAAAACTGCACATTTGTATTACATTTTTCCTACCATTTTCATATTAAAAAAGGACTTTATTATAATATATTATACATATGAGGGTTTATGTGTAAAAACATTATTTTCCATGTGTTAATATATTTTAATTATCATTTGGTAGGAAAATGTATGCAAATAATATTATTGACCTAATCCTAGTAGAACAAAGTCTACTAAAATCTTATTTGAGTTGCTGTGCAGAATATTTCCAAGTTGTTATGAAGAATATATCAAACAAATCAATTTGTTGAAGAAAACTTGCCAAATTAAGAAGCAAAACTTGGAGACCAAGTCTGGAAGCAACCGAGAGAAGATTTCTGAATTCTAAAGATGCCTAGGATTGCCAAATGTCAAAATCAGAGAGCCCAAGAAAATTGGTGAAGAGATCCTCACCATTGGACGCGGAACCGCGGCCAAACCCCTCTGTTGGTCGCGGATCTGCGGCAATCTAGAGAGATTGTGTGCTAAAATTTTGTGGAGTAAATCTCTGCTGAATTTTACCAAGTTTCCAACTAAAAGATTCTGGCTTTGCACTATAAAAGGGCACCGAGGGCCTCTTGAAAAAGCTATCAAGCCGACGCGATCACGAAGTCCAAGACGGCTCACGCATCCAGGCTGGTCATCAACGGTTCATCTACCTCCTTAGAAGAGATCGAGAAGCAAACTAGTCTTTGTAATCATTTTCTAAGGAATCAAAGTGTAATGAATATTGTTGATTAATAAAGGTAGCTCTTTTTCTTATTCTATTTCTTCATAGTTTAATTATGCAATTTCTCTCCATCTCTTTTTCTCCCAACATACGCGAGTAATTCTCCGCTTGTTAGGGTTCGTAGGATTAAGGTAGGCTAATGGATGATGAAAATAACTAAACCCTTTTTAAGTCCTATAAAGTTTAAGAACTTTATTAAAAGAATCATTAACATCCTAATCGGGCGCGCTAGCAATTCTTTGCTAGTTCCGACCGCGATTAGAGAATAGATTAATAATTGTTTTGGTAAAGGCTAGATATGAACGGAGTTCCGTGTCGAGATAAGGGTTAAGAGTGGGATTCCTTTTCCCTCCAGAAACCCTAATCTACACGCATCACCGTCGTTCTAGTTTTAAATCTATTAAAGGATAAAAATGGTAAATTTTAATTAATCGTCCATAACTACTAAATCCTAACGAACCCTACAAGCCCCCTTATTATATTAATTAAATCTTTAAAATAATCTAGATCTATATTTTATATTCTTGTTTAACGTAGATCTAGAAACCACTCTATAAAATTCTTTATCCCTCCTCTCTTTCTCAACACATCTAAAGTAAAAGTAAAAGGTTCCACATTTCCCAGAGGACGACCCGTACTCATCTCGGTCTAGCAACATGCGACACCGTTACTGATTGCGGTTAAACTACAAACAAACACATTCTTTCGTAACAATCAAATGGCGCCGTTGCCGGGGATACGTGCGTAATTTTTATTTTTACTATTTGTGTTGAATTCTTAGACGAGTCATATCATTATTAACACAAAACTGCAAATTGCATATTTAACGATTTGTGCGTGAATTTTTGCAAGGAGATCTGGAGTCACAGAATCAAGGAGAACAGGGAACAGAGACATTTTTTGAGATTCAGAGGAGCACAGAAGGCTATAAAAAAAATTCATCAAGTGATCCCTCTGCCACGCGGCGGAACCGCGGCGAGAGTACCCCTTCTGCGGCGGAATCGCGGCAGTTTGGAGGAATTAGGGCTTCAATCTTCTCTAGTATCTTTCTTAACTCCTTCTCTCTCCCCTCAAATCCAATAAAATCTATTTTCTACAGGATTCTTTGCAAAATTGCGCCGCTCAAAAATCTTTTTGCAAAAGTTTTGTGATTGGTTTTGTTTTGCATATTTAATACGGATTTTAAGGGGCAAAGACCAAATCAAGATTAGGTGGGGATTTCATCACCCTTCCTAAGCCCCACAAATCACAAACTGAGCATATAGATCAACCCTTCATTAATTTAAAAAATATCTAGACCATACTCTAAGGACTGTCGCGCTCAATAAGGACAGAGGAAGGTCGTGGGTAATCTATCGTTTATCCGCATTACTTTTGTAGTGCCTAGGCAAGTATGACAAAGGCTAGTGGTTTTTAATTAGGCCCACGACGTGGTTCCTTCCCACTTACCTGGCACTTATCTGGCTACAAGGGTAGTACGGAGGCGGTAGAGGATTGATCCTGCGGCTTGTCCTTTGGAAGTCTAGGAGCGGTCTAGAGACTGACCTAGGTGACCTTAGATCTAGGGTTGCTTGTGCATCGTAGGGTGATTTGTCTTGAGTCCCACTTTTTCAAAAACAAGCCAATTTTAAATCACACACACGCTGCCACTTGCACTAAACCCGCTTAGTGCATGCTCGGCTGGACACGGGATCCTAGTGCCCGTCTTGTCCGCGTTCCTGCTATCGACGCCGAAGTCGGTACTTCTTCATCTTCTTTTCCCCCACCACACATCAACCGAGATGGACGGCACTCCATCAGAGTATAACACCACGCTGCCACCGCCCGTAGGTGCGCAGAATCTACCGCGCATCTCTCTCCAAGAGAGATGCTATCCTATTCGTGGTCCCCTTCCTACTTGTCTATCTCTTCCACCACCTAACGGGGATAATTTCGAAATTAAACCCCACTACATCAATCTGCTGCCCAAATTTCACGGGCTTGAGTCGGAAGACGCGTACGTTTTTATCACCAAATTCGAAAACGTATGCGCAATGATGGGTACTTCACAATTGACTTTAGATTCTATGCGCTTACGCCTTCTCCCATTCACACTGTGCGACTTGGCAGAAAAATGGCTTTATAATACTGACGCACACTCTATCACTAATTGGGATGAATTCGTCATAGCATTTCTTAAGAAGTTTTACCCAAACCATAAGACTGCCCACATTAGGAGCGAGATCAACCAGTTCACCCAGCTTCCAAATGAACCATTTTGGAAGTGCTTTGAACGTTTCAAGGATCTGCTTGTCCAATGCCCCCATCACGGAATACAAAGATGGGATTTATGTCGGATTATATATGAGGGCATTAATCCAGCGACAAAGCAGATGCTTGAAACAATGCGTCGATGCAATTTCATGTCTAAAGATGACGGTGAAGCATGGAAATATCTGGAAGACCTTGCTGAACACACGTTGCAGTGGGAAAGCGTAAGACCACCTACAACTAAGGGAGATATTCACCAGCTCGATGTTTCCATCGCAGTAAAAGCCGAAATGGCAGCGATGCAGAAGAAACTCGATTCTATTGAGAACAAACTTTCATCAGTCTCCCTAAATCAGGTCACGCTTCCCAAGACCGTCTGTGGTTGCTGTTCGGATCCTTCACACTTAACGGAAGAATGTCCTATGACCGCATCGTTTCAAGCTAATGCTGCTTTTCAGCAGCGACCTAGAAACGACCCTTATTCTTCCACGTACAATCAAGGATGGAGGAATCATCCTAACTTTGCTTGGAATCAAAACCAACAAAGCAATTATCAAAGACCTTCTCCACAGCAACCACAACCACAGAATCAGCCCCCCTTTCAGTCACAGAATTTCCAAAGTCCGGCCAACATTTCTACACCATAAGTGGCCGATATTGACAACTCACTTGCACAAACTTTGGATATGTTCATGAAACAATCCATGCAAAATTCGGCTGAGATGAGGTCTTCTATTGATGCCCTAACGAAAAACTCCTCCTCCCATGGTGAGAGTATCAAATCAATAGAAAACCAAATCGCACAGTTAAACGCCGCAATGAGTGCGAGAGAGAAAGGGAAACTCCCATCTCAACCCCTACCGAATCCTGGCCATTCACAAAGTCATAATGTGAATGCCATTACTACGTTGAGATCGGGGAGAGTGCTGAACAACCGAGTGGGTGAGCAATTTGATGATAGTGACACTTTTGATACCCCTTCTTCTTCTTCTTCTTCCCCTAACTTGTCTAGTCTTCCACCTTCATCCGAGCCTATTCTCCGTTTTCCCCAAGGCTCAAACATTTCACCAAATCTATCTAAATCGATGCCCACTCCAATTTTGGGATCGAATCCGTCGCCACAGTCTTCTCCTCAAACGTTGGACCCAAAACTTATTGATCGAGCTCCATTTCCAAACCGATTAAGGGCCAACCGACCTAACCCGCAAATGGAGAAGATTGTGAAAATGTTTAAGCAAGTTAGCGTGAATATTCCTCTCCTAGATGCCATTCAACAAGTCCCATCTTATGCAAGAATCCTTAAAGACTTGCGCACTAGGAAGAGAAAAACTCAAGTGCCTAAAAAGGTTTTCATGACGAGTAATGTTAGCACAGCTTTTACCCAACAAATACCAAAGAAACGTAAGGACCCCGGCTGTCCTACAATCTCTATTTCTATTGGGGGTAAAAATATAAATCGTGCTTTACTCGATCTAGGCGCTAGCGTCAACTTGCTTCCTTATTCAGTATACGAGCAGTTAGGAATTTGAGAGTTAAAACCCGCCCATTGTACTCTCCAAATGGCAGACCGATCTATCACCAAACCTCGGGGTGAACTAGAGGATGTGTTAATTAAAGTCGGGGAATTCATATTTCCCGTGGACTTTATTGTTTTAGATACACAACCTGTGGCAAACCCACGCAATCAAATCCCGGTGATACTTGGTCGACCCTTCCTAGCAACTTCTAACGCTGTGATTAATCGTCGTAACGGTTCTATGAACATATCCTTCGGGAAAATGACAATTGAGCTTAATATTTACAGGCTAGGAAGTCAGCCATCAGAACCTTCTGCTCATTTGCTGGATGTTTGTTCCATCCACGAGATAGCTATCGAAAGCTGCATGGATGAGGAGCTTTGCTTTGATGTTCTCGACAACATTAAT
The DNA here is from genome assembly GCA_030015575.1 of Agapanthus africanus. Classification (NCBI taxonomy): domain Eukaryota; kingdom Viridiplantae; phylum Streptophyta; class Magnoliopsida; order Asparagales; family Amaryllidaceae; genus Agapanthus; species Agapanthus africanus. The sequence goes on from CM057342.1 coordinate 319,951,624, forward strand.
GAGACATCGTTTGATCTTGCACCACTTTACAGTGAGGATATGTTCAATGAGTCCGACCTTGAGATTGAACCCATTGACTCGTTGCAAAAGTCAGCAGCACTTTCTGAGTCAATATCTTATGCAAGTTTTGAACCTCTTCAGGAGTCCGAATATCATTCGCTTACCCCACCTTCTATAGTCTCTCCGCCAATTCTTGATCTCAAACCGCTGCCTTCTCATCTTAAATATGCATATTTAGGAGAGAATGAGACTTTGCCAGTGATTATTTCCGCTTCTCTAGCCTTAGAGCAAGAGAATGCACTTTTGGCAGTGTTGAGATCGAATCGGGAAGCATTTGGTCGGACTATGGCTGACATCAAAGGGATTAGTCCCTTAATTGTTGAACATTACATACATCTGATGGATGAAGCCAAACCAACCCGAGACCCACAAAGACGGTTAAATCCCGTTATGAAGGAGGCGGTAAAGAAAGAAATCGTCAAGTGCCTTGATAGTGGAATAATTTACCCCATATCTGATAGCCAAAGGGTAAGTCCAATTCATGTGGTCCCTAAAAAGTCTGGCATCACGGTCATCACTAATGAGGCTAATGAGTTAATCCAAACACGTACCCAAACTGGGTGGCGCATATGTATCGATTACAGGAAACACAATGCCGCGACGAGGAAAGATCACTTCCTTCTACCTTTCATTGACCAGATGTTAGAACGACTAGCGGGACACGAATACTACTGTTTCTTGGACGGATACTCTGGTTATAACCAGGTCCCCATCGCCGAAAAGGATCAAGATAAAACCACTTTTACTTGTCCTTTCGGAACTTTTGCTTATAGACGCATGTCCTTTGGGTTATGCAACGCTCCCGCTACATTTCACCGGTGCATGATCGGGATATTTTCAGATATGGTGGAAAATTTTCTGGAAATTTTTATGGATGATTTCTCCATTTTTGGGGACTCCTTTGAGGACTGCCTTCGTAATCTTGACGCTGTTCTTACCCGCTGTAAGGATAAGAACTTGACTTTGAATTGGGAAAAATGCCATTTTATGGTCCAAGAAGGTATTGTACTTGGACATATAATTTCACATAAAGGCATTGAGGTCGACAGAGCTAAATTAGATGTCATTCAAAACCTCCCTCGTCCCAATTGCGTCAAAGATATACGATCCTTCCTTGGTCATGCAGGATTTTATAGGAGATTTATTAAGGACTTTAGCAAAATTGCTAGACCCTTAACCCTTCTATTGGCCAAGGAAACTACTTTTCACTTCGATTCGGATTGTGAGGCTGCTTTTGAATCGCTTAAAGAATCACTCACTACAGCCCCCGTTCTATCATCTCCGGATTGGAACCACCCGTTCGAGCTTATGTGTGATGCATCAGATTTTGCTATTGGTGCGGTCTTAGGACAGCACATTGATAAGATGCCACATGTAATTTACTATGCAAGTAGGACCTTGAATGATGCACAAATAAATTACACAACTACCGAGAAAGAACTTTTGGCAGTTGTATTTGCATTAGAGAAATTCAGGCCCTACTTGATTGGCTCGCCTATTGTGGTTTACACAGATCACTCCGCCCTACGACATCTTTTATCGAAGAAGGATGCGAAGGCCAGGCTAATACGTTGGATCCTATTGTTACAAGAATTTGATCTTGTCATCAAAGACAAGAGTGGATGTGAAAACGTTGTAGCCGACCATCTTTCACGCATCACTTCTTCGCCAACTGTGACCGTGCCGATAAATGACTCATTTCCCGACGAACAGCTCTTGAATGTATCCTACGAACCTTGGTTCGTGGATATCGTGAACTATCTTGCGACGGGACTTATACCTAGCGATTGGTCAAAACAGGACAAACTTCGATTTTTATCCCAAGTAAAATATTTTTACTGCGATGAACCATATCTATTCAAGTATTGTTCCGATCAAATCATTCGCAGGTGTGTCCCTAACGATGAATTCAAGAGCGTGTTATCATTTTGTCATGATCAGGCCTGCGGCGGTCACTTTGGACTTCGAAAAACGGCGGAGAAAGTTTTGCAATGTGGCTTTTATTGGCCAACATTATTTAAAGATGCATTTGAACATTGCAAAACTTGTCCGCGATGTCAGCATTTGGGTCGGATTTCACGAAGGAATGAGATGCCGCTCCAACCTATATTGGTTGTGGAAATATTTGATGTTTGGGGTATTGATTTTATGGGCCCTTTTCCCAACTCCTTTGGGAATCTATATATCTTGTTAGCGGTTGATTATGTCTCGAAGTGGGTGGAAGCTATACCGTGTCGCACTAATGACAACAAAGTTGTCATTAAGTTCCTTAAAGAAAATATCTTTTCGCGATTCGGACACCCTCGCGCTATAATTAGCGACAACGGGACACATTTCTGTAATAGGTCTTTCGAGGCCTTGATGCGGAAATATTCAATCACTCACAAGCTTTCTACGCCCTATCACCCCCAAACAAGCGGGCAGGCTGAGATCTCAAATAGGCAGATCAAACAGATATTGGAGAAGACGGTTTTGAAAAACCGTAAGGATTGGTCAACCAAATTGACGGATGCTCTTTGGGCATTCCGCACGGCTTATAAGACCGATCTTGGTATGTCTCCATACAGCCTTGCGTTTGGGAAGGCATGCCACCTTCCTGTCGAGATCGAACATAAGGCAATGTGGGCTATTAAAGAGCTTAATTTTGATCTTGATCATGCTGGCAGCTATCGGAAGCTGCAATTGAATGAGCTAAGCGAACTCCGTGATGAAGCTTACGATAATGCGGTGATAGTAAAGAACAGGACTAAAGTGTTCCACGATAAAAATCTTTCTAGAAAAACCTTCACATCGGGGCAACAAGTCCTTCTTTACGATTCCCGTCTCCATCTTCATCCGGGTAAGTCGTTGGAAAGGGCCTTTTGTGGTGCGGTATGTACACCCGCACGGGGCAGTTGAAGTCGAAAATTTGAAAAACGGTTCAATTTTTAAAGTAAATGGGCATAGATTAAAACCGTATTTTTCTGCTGACCCCGCGGAGGAGCTCCTGTTTTTACAGGAGCCGCTTTATCAAAACTAAATTTCCTCCGCCTCACCTCCATGTTTTGATAACTTTTTCACATTTTTAAGAATGGAGGTGAGTAAAAAATGATTTGATTGAATATCTGTGCGTGTCAAAAAAATAAGTTTGGGGGAATTTTTCATTTAACTATTATTTTTACCCCTTGTATCTCTCCCTTAGTATACAGGTCCTTGTTCTCAAAAGGCTACATCAGTGAGGACACTGCTGAAAACAGGTTTGGGGGGGAGGTTTGTATTCACTGAATTATCTTTGACACCGGACATTAAAATTTTTTATATAACAAAAGAGTAGAAAGTGAAAAATTACATCCAAAAGATAGGAATAGTTTAAGAAAACCAAGAAAATTAGAAGTTTTCTTAGACAAACTAGTAATAAGTAGTTATGAGCTGTTGTCCCAAGGGTTAGTAAGATGAAGGAAGTCACTAATCTGAGGATAAAATAAGTCTGAAAAATAGTTTCTATTCTGGAAGCCAAACATTTGAATGTTGATACCCTACTATATACACTTACACACGTCTTGAAACTCGGGATAGTAGAGGATACCTTGAAATGCTCTTGTCTAAAAGCCTAAGTATGAAGGAAATAAAAAAAAATGAAGAAAATATAAAAATGGTGAAAAGAAAAAAATGAACACTGGTTTTGTTATCGCCAAGGCAGCAATAAAAAAATATAGCGAGGGTGCCTCTTCACCTAGTGCCCTAAGGCCAACTGGTCTGGGAGTCACTGCTAAGCCTTAGGTGGTACAAGACGAGGAAAATATTATCACCTAATCAGCAAGCATATGAGTAATCGGTTGGTTAGTACCTCATGAAGTATTAACGGTCGCATGAAAATGTGTGAGCAAATCTTAATATTCATCAAAATAAAAAGTACTAAGGTAGATGGACAACACTAGGATAGCTTGAATTGAATTCTCCGAGTGTAGGGATGTCCATTTCACACACGTGGGGTTATATGATCAATGTTTGGATGAAAGGTAGGAATGAAGAATAAAGACGATGTTTTATTGAGGGATGATGTGATTTCTAACATTTTTTCATGACTATTAAGATAGGGCTCATGACAACTGAAAAGCTAGTATAGTTGGAAACTCTTCTTTTCAAGGCCTTTCTTTTATGGTTCTTATCTTTATATGTAAATTTCACCATCTCTCTTTTGTTATAGGATTTTGTGGGTGTAATCCACTGAAAACCCTCAGGAGACAACACTCCTCCTACTAGGGACACCTAGAGGTTTAACGGCTTGTTGCACGTGCTCAGTGCAATTGTGTTTGCCTACGAAAGTGTGCTTAGTTTTCTCCTTTCTTTTTCTCCTCTTGAATAAACTAGTTTGCTCGGGACGATCAAAGATAAGTTTGGGGGTATTTGTTCAGTTGATAAAACTGCACATTTGTATTACATTTTTCCTACCATTTTCATATTAAAAAAGGACTTTATTATAATTTATTATACATATGAGGGTTTATGTGTAAAAACATTATTTTCCATGTGTTAATATATTTTAATTATCATTTGGTAGGAAAATGTATGCAAATAATATTATTGACCGAATCCTAGTAGAACAAAGTCTACTAAAATCTTATTTGAGTTGTTGTGCAGAATATTTCCAAGTTGTTATGAAGAATATATCAAACAAATCAATTTGTTGAAGAAAACTTGCCAAATTAAGAAGCAAAACTTGGAGACCAAGTCTGGAAGCAACCGAGAGAAGATTTCTGAATTCTAAAGATGCCTAGGATTGCCAAATGTCAAAATCAGAGAGCCCAAGAAAATTGGTGAAGAGATCCTCACCATTGGCCGCGGAACCGCGGCCAAACCCCTCTGTTGGCCGCGGATCTGCGGCAATCTAGAGAGATTGTGTGCTAAAATTTTGTGGAGTAAATCTCTGCTGAATTTTACCAAGTTTCCAACTAAAAGATTCTGGCTTTACACTATAAAAGGGCACCGAGGGCCTCTTGGAAAAGCTATCAAGCCGACGCGATCACGAAGTCCAAGACGGCTCACGCATCCAGGCTGGTCATCAACGGTTCATCTACCTCCTTAGAAGAGATCGAGAAGCAAACTAGTCTTTGTAATTATTTTCTAAGGAATCAAAGTGTAATGAATATTGTTGATTAATAAAGATAGCTCTTTTTCTTATTCTATTTCTTCGTAGTTTAATTATGCAATTTCTCTCCATCTCTTTTTCTCCCAACATGCGCGAGTAATTCTCCGCTTGTTAGGGTTCGTAGGATTAAGGTAGGCTAATGGATGATGAAAATAACTAAACCCTTTTTAAGTCCTATAAAGTTTAGGAACTTTATCAAAAGAATCATTAACATCCTAATCGGGCGCGCTAGCAATTCTTTGCTAGTTCCGACCGCGATTAGAGAATAGATTAATAATTGTTTTGGAAAAGGCTAGATATGAACGGAGTTCCGTGTCGAGATAAGGGTTAAGAGTGGGATTCCTTTTCCCTCCAGAAACCCTAATCTACACGCATCACCGTCGTTCTAGTTTTAAATCTATTAAAGGATAAAAATGGTAAATTTTAATTAATCGTCCATAACTACTAAATCCTAACGAACCCTACAAGCCCCCTTATTATATTAATTAAATCTTTAAAATAATCTAGATCTATATTTTACATTCTTGTTTAACGTAGATCTAGAAACCACTCTATAAAATTATTTATCCCTCCTCTCTTTCTCAACACATCTAAAGTAAAAGTAAAAGGTTCCACGTTTCCCAGAGGACGACCCGTACTCATCTTGGTCTAGCTACATGCGACACCGTTATTGATTGCGGTTAAACTACAAACAAACACATTCTTTCGTAACAATCAGATGCCGCAAAAGAAGCAGTCTGGATGAAGAAGTTCCTAACAGAACTTCATGTGGTTCCTACCATTGTTGATCCAATACCGCTGTATTATGAAAACAACGGCGCTATAGCTTTAGCGAAGGAACCCAGGTCCCATTAGAAGTCCAGATACATCTTAAGGCGGTATCACCTGATCAGGGAGATCATAGATCGCCGGGAGATCGAGGCCAGGAGAGTTGCTACAGAGGAGAACACTGTAGATCCATTCGCAAAGACCTTACCTCAGACACAGTTCGAGAGACTATTCGAGATGATAGGTCTTCGATAAGCCAGTATATGGCCCTTGTGCAAGTGGGAGATTGTTAGTGTATATGCCCTAGGGCCATTATTGTATCATACTAGCTTGTATATTACTTAATGGAAGCTTGGGATATTCACAGCTGTATTAATAGTCTTACTCAACATAGTAGTATGCTACTTGGTTTATATCTATCTTAATATGTGTATATGTTTCTTTTAGCATATCGCGAATACATATTGATAGAGCCCTTAGGATCTTGCTTGACTACCAGCGTTGTGATGGCAGTCACACTAGTGGGAGCTGGGTAGTCTACAAGCACATCCTTTTTCAGGTCCCTATTCGTAGGATTATTGAGACAGGGCATCGATACTCCAGAGTAGACTAGTGTGTACGCTTCTCATCTCAGCAGGGGAGATGGTCTGTCCCACAGCCATTAGTACGTTGTACTGGAGATAGTATGCAGGTGCTCGTTGGGTTACGGGTACACCGGATAGGACTCGCAGGGAATTGTTGGTTGGTATTATACCCGTCGTCAGTTAACAGTTCCCAGGTGACATGAGTACAGCATAGTCCGTTGACTTGACACTGCTGCTTCATCTCGAGTGTGTTCCCACTGTTCTTAGATTGCTACCCTACCACGGCTCAAAGGAGTCTTGCAAACAGGTAGCAGTTGGGTGCAGTCCCGAAGCACTTAGAGGCAGTGGCAGTTAGAAAGGATTCGTCTCTCCCGGTATTGGGAGTTGATATCGCACTGTGTTTGGAGAGCCATTACGCAAAGTTCTTGGCCAGGGCAAACGAGATTTACTGGTAGGATTTCCAGTAGCTTCTCAAGGTGTAATGGGCTTCACTCCAACATGACTTATACCTCTTTTAGGGGCTGACGCTTGCCGCCCACCTAGGCCCGATATGCGATAGTCTTAGACGAACAGACCGGACTGTACGGAGATTGTCACATCAGACTCAGTAGGAGTTCGGATGGGTTTCCTCATTGGCCTTCTTATCGACATCTACCTGGGGACCGTTACATACAGCTAGTACCGCTTGCGGCCTGTGGTTAAACCCATTGCCTGCGTGGTGTCGAGTCTTTAGAGTCCCACACAGAGGGTTTCCCTGCTTCAGGAGAAACGATATAGAGGCCGTATGGTTTTACGGCAGGGTTCGGACATATACATGTACATGTGGACGTATGATGTTCGGACAGATTATACTAGCGGGCTTTAGTTTAAGCCAGATTCTAGTATTGGATTATTGGATTTATGCAGTCTCAGTATACCCGTGTTTTTCGTAAATACGGATGGGAGGGGCATTCTCGTAATTAGTCGAGAAGCTTCTAAAAGAAAGGCGACTCATTTAGTTTTAATTCATTTATGAATTAAACTAAATGAGGTAGAGAGCTTATGTGTTATTTGCATTAAATGTTTTAATGACTCATGAGATGATTCATCCAAAGTGAGTTAATGAAGCATTAATTGTTTTAATGACTCATGAGATGATTCATCCAAAGTGAGTTAATGAAGCATGGTTGTTATTATTGTATATTATTATTTAGATAATTATCATGCTTCATATATTCACAAATGTGTAATAATTCATTTCATTCTCATATACACACTCTCTCTCCTCAAGCTCTCCTCTTCTTTAACCTAACCCTAATCCTCTCATGTGTTGAGATCCCAAGGGTTAGAAAGACTAATAGATCCTTAATCCACTTCTATATCTTCTAGGTCACTTGGATTAGCAATCCTAGCCACTTAGTTACCTCAAGTTAGAGGTTAAAGCTTGGAGGAGGAACTCTCGGGTGGATCTTCTATTACATCGAGGAGGCCGACGAGGAGGTGAACAACAAGAACAAGAAGGACTAGTATCTTGAGGTATAATCATCTATCATAGTAGTTTAGCACTTCTAGATAGTTTGTTAGTTGGGGTTTAGCAAAGATCCGTAATTTTAGTCGATGTTACCTTGAACAAAATGATTGTTTTACCTATTCCGCCTCCCTGCATCTTGTGGGGTGAGTAACGTCGACTTACAGGTTCCTCATCCACCTGAGTGATACTACTGTTTTCTCTTAGATGGTGGGAGCGAGGATTGCATCTTGGAAGATGATGACCCGACTAGCTTCGAGCAGGCCATCACAAGTGGAGACTCTGTGAGATGGCTGGATGCAATGCGATCTGAGATGGAATCCATGTACACCAACAAAGTATGGACTTTGGAAGTTTCTCCTGAAGGGATAAAACCCATTGGGAGAAAATGGATCTTTAAGAAGAAACTTGGTGTAGATTGAAAAGTTGAGACTTTCAAACCTAGACTTGATGCAAAGGGTTTTCGTCAATGACCATGTGTGGATTATGACGAAACCTTTTCTCCAGTGGCTTTGCTTATGTCCATCTGGATCCTACTTGCCATTGCTGCATACCATGACTATGAAATCCGGCAAATGGATGTTAAGACCGCCTTTCTAAATGGCGATTTATAGGAGTGCGTGTACATGACTCATCCAGAAGGCTTCGTAGACAGTGGGAGCAGTGGAAAGGTGTATAAGTTGCTTAAATCCATCTACGGGTTAAAGCAGGTATCGCGGAGTTGGAACATCTGCTTTGATGTGGTAGTCAAAGAGTTTGACTTCATCAAGAATGTAGATGAACCTTGTATTTACAAGAAATTGGCAGAGAGTAAGGTTGTCTTCCTCGTATTGTACGTGGATGACATACTCTTAATAGGAAATGATGTTCCTATGCTGCACTCGGTCAAGCTCTTCTTATCACATAGATTCTCAATGAAAGATCTAGGTGATGCCTCCTGCATTTTGGGGATTAGGATCTATAGAGATAGATCTAAACGGATATTGGGATTGTCCCAATCCAGGTACATTGACACCATACTAAAGAGGTTTAGTATGGAAGAATCCAAGCATGGGAATTTACCCACGATCTCTGGATTCACTCTCTGCAAAGAGATGTCTCCAAAGACTGATTTGGAGAGAACTCGCATGTAAGGGATACCCTATGCTTCGGCCGTAGGCTCTATCATGTACGCGATGCTATGTACCAGACCTGATGTGGCATACTCACTAAGTGTAGTGAGTAGGTATCAAGCAGATCCAGGAGAGAGTCACTTGACAGCTGTGAAGAACATTCTCAAGTACTTGAGAAGGACTAAGGAGATGTTCTTGGTGTATGGTAACGAAGAACTCCATGTGGAGTCCTTTACCGATTCGAGATTCCAAAGTGATAAGGACGACTCTAAGTCACACTCGGGATTTGTCTTTACCCTCAATGGAGGGACGGTGAGTTGGAAGAGTTCTAAACAGGAAACCGTGGCAGACTCGACAATGGAGGCTGAATACATCACTGCCAACGATACTGCCAAAGAGGCTGTCTGGATGAAGAAGTTCATCACTGAACTTGGAGTGGTTCCGTCCATTGAGCATCCAATACCTTTGTATTGTCATAACAATGAAGCTGTGGCTTTGGCCAAGGAACCCAGGTCCCATCAGAGATCCAGGCATATTCTGAGGCGGTATCATCTGATCCGGGAGATAGTTGATTGCCGCGAGATCGAGGTCAGGAGAGTTGACACGAAGGAAAACACTGTGGATCCACTCACGAAGGCCATACCCCAGATACATTTTGAGAGACTTTTGTTAGGTATGAGATACTACAACAGCTGACCTTAGTACAAGTGGGAGATTGTTAGTTATGTATATGCCCTAGAGGCCATTGTTGTACATATGATGTATATTATAATGGATGCTTAGATATATATAGAGAGGACTTTTTTGCTCGACATGATAGTATACTATCTGGTTTCACTTTGTCTTAACATGTTGACTTGTATTGATTTACTGTCTTGCTCTCACATGTTGATAAAGCCCTTAGGATATGTACTCGACTACTTGGACTATGATGCAGATCATACTAGTGGGGCCAGGATAGTCTAAGAGTACATCCTATAATTGTTCCTAGTCGAGGGTGTATCGAGACAGAGCATCGATACTCCAGTGTAGACTAGTGTATACGCACCTTGACCCATTTTATGGGCGATGGTTGATCCCATATCCATTGGTGTTTGGCATTAAAGATGGTGTACGGGTGCTCAGTGGAGACTGGGTATACTGAACGGACTCGCCGAGAACTCCTAGATAGTATTATACCTATCGTCAGATAGCAGTTCTCTGGTGACACTGGTACATGTTAGTCTGTAGACCCGAGATAGTCATAGAGTCTTGTGTGATTCCCACTGTGTTTTGATTTATGTTCAAGAGGATGTGCAAAACCGTGGCTTTTGGGTACAGTCCCGAATCACATGGAGGCAATAAGCGATAGGAAGGGTTTCGTCTCTCCCGGTATTGGGAGTTGATGTTGCGCTGTGTTCGATTGGCTATAACCGGAAGTTCCTGGCCAGGGCTGATATGGAGATTTACTGGTAAGTGTTATCAGTAGTTTCTCGACCCGTTATGATCCTCACATCGACACAATTTATCGGTTACTGGGGTCTGATGTTTACCACACTTCAACTAGATATGCGACATATCAGCCGAAGAGACCAGACTGTATGGGAGTGTTACTGATTGGATTCACAGGAGTGTGTACAGGCTTGCTTGTTGATCTTCTGATCGCTCAATACCTGGATGGTTGTTACGTTTAGCTGACCGCTTGCAGCTTGTGGGTATTTGATATGATCACCTACTACTGTCGGCGTATTGACGATTCTTTAGAGTCATGCATAGAGGTTTCCTGGCTCAAGCAAAACGGAGTAGGTGCACATATGTGATATGTGCAGCACCGAGAATAATACGTGTATGTGATACCGTATTCGATTCTCGCGATATGTGATATCGGCCGGGTATATGTGATATAGCCGGGTTATCGGATCAAGTGTTGATTCGATAAAAAGATGGATATTATATTAGTCGGTTATATGAAATATAGCCGGGTTATTAAATCAAGTGTTGATTTAATAATTTAATGTATAATTATATATGTGATATATTACATTACATTAACTGATATAATCTCACTTAAATGATTCCTTTTCTCACTTGATGATACATTGATATATATGTGATATATGCTAATTGTATTATTTTCTTTTGTTAAATTATATATTATATATATGATATATAATATTGCAACATGTTAGGGTTACAAATGCAACTCGGGTTTATGAGTTAAACCATGATTAGGGTTGGGATTAGGTTAATTATTTTGGTTAATTCTTAATGATGGATTAAGTCATGGATAAGCTTTGAAGAAGCTTCATGAAGGTTGACTTAGTCTACCCTCTTTAGATATTTATCAAGATATTTGTTAACCTTACCCTAACCCTAACCTATGGTTTATTCTCTACAAGGGTTAAGCATAACACGCTTAACCCTTGGTTGCATTTTCTAACCTCAACAATAATTCATTCATCACAATTCATCTTCTTCTTCCTCTCACAAAAGCTCATTAGCTTTTTGATTTGTGATGAATTAAAGTGAGAAATAGAAAACAAAATAGAGCAACATTCCTACTTCATCATCCTCATCTATTTTGGCCACTTAGATTAGGGTGTTCACTTCACTAATACCTAATTAGTGAAAAGAGAGCTTGGGTTTGTGATTCCTCAAGGTAGATCATCTTGGATTGTGAAGATTACTAGCAAGGATGCATCATTCACTTCATGGAGCCTCTCAAGAGTTCGGGAGCATGATGATCGCAGTGAAGGGACCTTAACTCGGAGCTTATGAAGCGAAGGAATGGACTACAAAGGTTGTAATCCATAACTCTTAGAAGTAAAGTAGTTTACTTGTTCTATGTTAACCCTAATTCTCTAGTAAAGATCCTTGCTTAGGTTGTTTGGCACTTGAAAATTTTAATTTTCGCATGGTTGATGCCTTGTAGAACCTTGTTCTAGTGCCTACGAACCTTACATAGTTTACCTCACATCTTGTTGCTAGTTAGGGTTTAGCCCCGATCCTGGAGTCTAAGTCCGTGCCGCGAACCTTTTGAAAATCGTTTTTCACATATTTCACCTCCCCGCTAACCCGCGGGGTGCGCGAAATGGACTTACAGTTCTGGGCTACACTCCGACACGACTTATACCGCTATTGGGGGTCTGTCGTTTACCACCCCCTAGGCCCGATATGCGATACTCTTAGACGAACAGACCATACTGTACGGAGATTATCACAGATAGGCTCAGTAAGGTTCCAGGATGAGTTCGCTCATCGATCTCCCTTTTGCTCAATACCTGGGCAGCCGTTTCGTACAGCTAGTACCACTGACGTGCTTGTGGTTAAACCTACTGCCTGCGTATTGACGAGTCTTTAGAGTCCCCCACAGAAATTTTTCCAAGTTCGGGCAAAACGTTGTAGAGGCCGTATGGTTATATGGCAGGATTTGATCATATGCGTGCACTCGTGCACGGATCATGATCGGACGGATCATACTAGGGGCCTTTGGTTTAAGCCAGATCCTAGTATTAGATTGGTTGGATTACTTTCGTCTCGTTATTCGTATTCAGTCGGAATACGGATGCAGCTATATATATACAGTCGAGGGGTATTCTTGTAATCCGTTACAAGCTTATTTTGAAGATGCCATTTCTTTTTATTACATTAAACATTTAGGGTTTTATTGTAAATGTTTAATGTTGAGGTGGAAAGGTGAGCATGGGCTTGGCATGGTGCATTTATGTCTTGAGCCATACTTGATTGTTTATTGCTATTTTTGTTTCTGAGTTATTTTGTGAAGGGGGGCTGCTCACATTACTTGAGCTTAGGATTTTTCTTCACTAGCCTCACTCACAAAATACCACACACAACACAAATTGAAAATGGGCAGCCAACTTTTCATTCTCTCAAGAGTTGCCATTTTCTTGTGCCAAGTTCTTGTGCTCACAGGTTCCATCCATGGGCATCTTCTTCACCTCCACCATATCCCTTTCATGTGTTGAGAATCCTAGGGTGGTTGAGACAATTTAATCACACACTTTCTCTACTTCACCTTGGACATATCGGCTAGCAAACTTCATGTCCGAGTTGCTTCAGTTTGATGCGGGAGCCCGTATAAAGAATCTTCGACGTGGAGCCACTTCGACAAGCGAGATCTGAGAGCGGACTTGTTCGGGGCAGCTGGCGAGGAGCTAGGCACAGAGATTGAAGACCGAAGGACACAGATCGATCGGTATAATCTCTGAACTCTTTTACAGATTGCTAGTTAACGGTTAATGGTTCGATCTGGGTGAATGGTTGTAGTAGTGCCAAGTTTCAAAAGTTTTTGTTCCGCGTTTGGCCTCGGATTGACGGCCGAGGCGCTGTCGTATCACAACATGGTATCATAGCGAACCCATTAACTATTAGCTAGCTTGTTTAGACAATGTTAAACTATCGAAATTGAAACGAACCCGATTCATTGCACTGCTGATTTCATTCTGGTAGGTTTACCTAGCACCCTATGAGAGGTTTGGAAGCATCACATGTCACAAAGATCAAATTTTTATGGTGCTAAGTAAGCATACAAAGGATCTATCCTAGAAAATTAGGGTTTCATAATATAAAGGCAACAAAGACTAGGGTTTAGAAATTACAACCTTTGTAGCTCCCTACGCTAGACTCCTTGGCCTCTTGAGAGTTGGAGGAGGGTTCGCTTGAGGTCTTCTAGTGTCCACGACGATCCACCCGAAGCTCCTTGTCCAAGCTAACAACTTCACTTTTCCAAGAGAATGAAATGAAGCAAACACTCTAAACAAGTGGGTTAAACTTGTGTAGAATGATGTTATGGTTCTTATTCTCACTTCAAAATCCAATCTTGTTAAGTATTTTTCTCACTACAAAAGCCTAGAGAGCAAAAGAGGAAGGAACAAGAAGATGATGGCTTTTCTTTGAACAAGAGAAAAAGGAATAACTCTTTTTAAAAGAAAATGAACATATATCTATATATATTTATTTCTTCTCATCTCAAACCATGGTTAAATGTTTAAGATATTATTTAATTTGAGTTAAAATACAAAGAGAAGGTTAACCCATGGTTAGAAGTAGGTGAGCATGGTTAGGTTAAGGAAGAGTGTAGAAACTAACCATGAATTATCCTTTTCTTCTTTTCTTTTGTTTTAACAAAAAATTAAATAATAATCCATATATTTAAACCATGGTGTGAGTCTTATATTGCCACCATTTTCAATGTGTAATCAACCATGAAGGATGATGTATGTATGTATGTATGTATGCACATCCATATGTGCATGAAACTAAAAAGAAAGAAAGCATACATGCATGCATACATCCATCATATACAAGAAAAGATTTTAAGTGAGAAGCTAATGGTTAAATGATAAATCAACACTCGATTTATCAATCCGGTCATATCACATACGACCCCACCAAAAGCAAGCCGCCCGATCAATATACGGTATCCTATACGCGCATTTTAATCGGGTCCATGCGCATATTGCATACGCTCACCACAACGTTTCGCCTGGACTAGGTAACTCCTTTGTAGGACTCTAAGACTCGTCAATACGCCGGCAGTGGGTGATGATCATATCAAGCACCCCCAAGTCGCAAGCGGTCAGCTAAACGTAACGGCCACCTGGGTATTGAGCGATCTGAAGAAAACAAGCGAACCTGCTGCAACCCCCGTCGAGCCAACCGGCAACACTACCGTACAGTCCGGTCTCTTCGTCAGATATGCTGCATATCGAGCCTAGGGATGGTCACGTCGACCCCAATAACTCAATAAGTCGTGCCGGTGAATGGTCTATAACAGATCGAGAAACTACTGATAACACTTATCAGTAAATCTCAGCAGCCCTGGCCAGAGACTTACTGATATAACCAGTCGGGCACAACACAGCATCAACTCCCAATACCGGGAGAGACGAAACCCCTCCTATCGCTCATCGCCTTCGTGTGTCTTGGGACTGTACCCAACGACCACCTGTTTGCACGACTCAGTAAAGCCGTGGTAGGGTGGCAATCAAAGTACAGTGGGAGAACACACAAGACTCTATGACGATCTCGGGTTTACAGACTAACCTGTACCAGTGTCACCTGAGAACTGCTATCCGACGATAGATATAATTCCATATAGGAGTTCTCGGTGAGTCCGTCCAGTGTACCCAGTCACCACTGAGCACCCGTATATGATCTTGATGTCAAACATCGATGAATGTGGGAACATTCATCGTCCATCGTATGGGTCTAGTATCATATACGCTAGTCTACTCTGGTATATCAATGCCCCGTCTCGATATACCTACGACTAGGGACTTTCCAGGATATGCTTATAGACTACAGATGTCCCACTAGTATGATCTCTATCATAATCACAGTAGTCAAGCCGATATCCTCAGGGCTTTATCAGCATGTATGAATGAATAAAAGCATGATCAAATCAACATGTCAGATAAAGAAGAACCAGATAGCATACTATCATGTCGAGCAAGAATGTATACTGAATATATATACATGTACAAATACATCCACTATCATATAATAGCCTCTAGGGCATACATATATCCAACACATTCTCTGTCGATTTATAAAGTGTCTTCAAAAATTATTTAAACAACTGCAGAAGACTACTGACATGACCTATAGACTGTACCCCAAATACGAGCATATTCCATCGGATTTTGGCCGAGCATATTGCTCCCAAAACCGAGGAGGCCGGCCATTTTGAGTCCTCTTTGTTTCGTTTTTTGGGTGTGGTCTGGTATCTGGAATCTTGGTTCAGTGGTATTGTTTGTTTAGCCCAGTTTGGATATGGTCTTATCTACTTGTTGGGGGGCTATTCGGGGTTATTTCGAACTCGATATTTTCTAACATTGTGTAAATTTTAGCAGTACTTACATTACTATCTGCGACCGTGAATATTATTTAATCGGTATAACTTGTCTAATATCTATAGTCCTTTTAGACGGGTTTGAGAACGTGACATTCACGTTGATGTTCTGTGTTGTGCTGTGATGTTACGGATTGTCGTGGTGGATAGCTTGGATGCAATGGTAGTACAATTTAGTTTTATTTGTACATTTGATATCGCGGGGCGAGCGTCTAACATGTGGACTGCCGTCACTGCCGGTTTGTATATTACTCTTTTGGGGCACGACCGGGTTGAGGTCGATATACCCGTTGTACATATTATCTTTTCTGTACTAGGATTACCCTGCGATGGAATGCACGGATAGACGGGTTCTAGAGGGCGACAGACCTGCATCTCATGGCTTTGAGACGGAGGGGGCTTCAATCTAGAATTGGCGGGCTATTCACCGCACTCGTAGGGGGTACAGGTTGACTGAAGGATGGTGCCCAAGTTACCGTATTCCATGAAGTGCTGGGTGGTCCATTCACTTTGCTGAAGGGGCTGCCTCGCTTCTGGTTTTGGTGGGTAACTTGCTGCACTCGTAGGGATCTAGGTTTTCATTGCACAGGCTATCCACACGACTAGGAGAACGTCGGGTTTGAGTTACGGCTCAAAGGAAACCCGGGGCTCCTAGATTATTTGTATTATTCTGTGATGCTTATTACTTTTCTGTGATGTTGCATTTATCACGCCTGGAGCGATTATTATATATTGATATATATTCTAATAGATGTTGTATATGTTTTACACCCGCCCTAGTCTAGTCCCCACTCTGGCGTTAGTTAAGTAACCTAACGGGTGATGACGGGACCCAGTGGCGAATGCGGATAGCATATACGTACATCATATTTTCGTTCTTTTCTGGTGTGATTAATTGATGGGACTGCGTTGATTCAGATCAATGCAAGGAAAACAGACCTATTCGATATTGTTGGAACAATTTTCAAAAATCTTTTATTACAAGGACGTTTTCATTTGTTTTGCATAGAGATATTCGGTTATCCAGTACCTCGTTCGACGAGGTAAGGGCCGAGATCCCTTCATCGGGAATGACTCCTTAGACAGAGGTTTGCGTCAGGTTAATAACTTCAGTATAGTCGATTACTTTTTGCTTTGCATCGCGGTATACAGTTGGAATATCCTGCACCTCATTCTACGGGGAAAGAGCCGAGATCCTTTCACCGGGAGTGACCTCATTAGCAAAGGTTTTTGCTACTTTATATTTATAAAAGGCTATGCAGTTCCTTCAACGATATCAAGTTCATTACGTTAATGGTTTTTCGCCAAAAACCAGCCGTAGCCCTCCATCATTTCTTACAAGTATTGCTTAGTATTCGTGCTGCGTTTGTTGACTGTGTCAAGGTGTAGTGTGCGGTAGCTAAGTAGTTCTTATTTGTGGCATATTAATGCGATTAGTTAGGACAGTCGTGCGGCCTTGTTGACTGTGTCAAGGGCTCGTACGGGTGGGTTTAATGCAATCCAGGATAATGACGGGTTGAACTTGACTAAGCCTCTTTGATTTGTTGACTGTGTCAAGGTCACTTGGGTCCTAGGGGTAAAAAATCACATCGGGAGTTTCTAAAGAAATTGAAACTTGCCAGGCTTGTGCATACCTTCTGGAGTATGGTGACTTGAGTGGATTCCATCAGGTTATCATGCAATGATAGTTGGATCCCGATTTCCACTGATGAGTTGGTTTACTCCTCGGGTGATCCCGACTAATTCTTCTTTCAGGTTTGGAGGAGAATCTGAGGATACGGTGGGAGACATCCTGATTAGATAAAGTGATTAACCATTCTGATCTAGGTTAGAGTGCAAGCTGAGTGTTTCGTTTCTCTCTCTCTTTGGCAGCGACCATGGCCCGACCTTAGACTATAACTAAGAAACCAAGTTAACCGAACCTTCTTAAAACACATTGACTTTTGGATTGTCAGAGTTGCATACTTCATTGCCACTCCTTCTTTTACCCTTTGCATTTCTCCAGAACACCCCGTATCACTACGAACATCCACTTCCATTGCATAAATCCATCGTATAGTTATATACAAACTCGAAGGAATTTGTTCCAGATTCGAGGATGGATTCTGGTTCTGGAGAGATTGAATAGGATTATTCAGTTGTCTTTTCCTTTTACCTTCTCTCAGGTTATGAGGGCTCCTAGGATTAGGAGAGGGTACACCTGTTGCGCTCATTGGATAGTCATCTTCCAAACCATAGGCAGGTGCTGAAAGGTAGGGAAATGAGAAAACTAATTAGCCTAAGTTGGGTGTACAGAAGGTAATAAGTAAAGACAAAATAAAGGGATTAGAAAGAAGGCAAAGTAAAATGCGACTGCTATCATTTACGACCAAACCGCGTATATCATCGCCACTCCTATTTCACCTTTGCATTTCTCCGGTTCAGGAGAAATAGAATAACATTTATTCAGTTGTATTTTATCATCACCTTCTCTCAGGTTGCGAGTACTCCTAGGATTAGGAGGGTATACCCATTATGTTTATTGGATAGTCTTTTTCCAAACCATAGGCTGGTACCGAACGGTAGGGAAGGAAGAAAACCATTTAGCCTAAGTGTGGTGTACATAAGGTAATGAGTAAATACAAATAAAGGGATTTGGAGAGATGGCAAAGAAATATACGGTAACAGTCATGAATCTGGATAGTGGAAGAGGCATTATTTGGAATACCCGGATACCCCTTCGAAACATTTTCATGTTTCAGTTTCACTATGCATTGTTAATTGAAAACTGATTTCCCAATTAGATTCTTACTCCAGGGTATGTATTTACCAGGTATGATTCTCACATCTGTATAGTTTTACAGATGATGAGTGGAAGTAAGTTATTGGGAATAAGGTGATCATCCTCATTATATCGGAATTCGTTGTAATTGGTGATATTTGAGGAAATCGCCTAGGTATTTGCTGGACGGCAAATATTTGGTTTTGAATATCCGTTATTATGCACCAATTTCAAACTGATATATCTGTACATTTATTTTATAAAGTGAGATATAACTTTTTGAAATTATTTCCATGACATTTACCTATATCAGTTGATGGTTAGGTAAGGAGTATTCAACAGCGGTGTAATTCTTCATAACCATAGTACGGTTTTCAACCTACGACGCACATGGTTTGAGTTATTCAACTCAGGGGATTTATACAAAGTATTGTATGTTGTCCAGTGTCCATTAGGACAGAGGGGTTGGTCCTTGTACTATATTCTGTTTACTTATGACTTCTCTAGTTTTTAGACAAGTGTTTCGTAGAAATACAAGGTCTATGTTTTGAGAAGTTATAGGTATAAGAATAAATTAGAGAATCATGTATTGCAAGTATCAGGATTCTTCAAGGTGATCGAAGATGTAGATACTTATATTAGTTATTCAGCAGATAGTAATGGTTTTAAGAAACTTGTTTCTCTTTTAGATTACTCATAATTGGATGCACTCCTAAGTTGAATAATGCTGATCGGCCTCTCTCCATTTAGTTGACATGCACTGGAGACAACTGTATAATTTGAATCTGGTTCCAACTAAATCAGTGCCTCTGTTTCTATATTGTATATAGAATGGATCATATATTAACGATGTTAAGGTATATGGAGTTGTCCGGCTTATGCTTAAAACTAGACTCTGGATAACTCAAGGCATGTTTTTGTAATGGCAGTTTTTGGGTTAACCCAGACTATGACGAGGGTTAACTTTCTATCATCTAGAAGATCAATGGTGATATTGTTCTTGACTCGCCACAGTTTTAGTAAAATGGATTTTTTCAGAAAACAGTAGTGGGAGTATGGTAGAACTGGAAGTGATTCCAGAACTGCAAACGATTACTGAAAATTTAATAGGACCTAAAGATTCAATCAGGTTTGACATTCCATTAACCGCTCCGCAGATATGGTGGGTAACCTCAGGCACCCGAGAGGTATTTCGGTATTCTTAGAGACGGTGACAGGGAGGTTCTTGTTTATCCAGACTTGACACTGCTGTTGTTCCAGACAATGAGACCCGATAGGGGATGAGTATAGCGTCATTCTAAACTAGCTTTAGAAGTGCACGTGTATATGACTCTGCCAGAGGGTTGTTGTAGTCAGTGGGAGCAGCGGAAGCATAGTGGACAAGTAGCTTATATCTATTTATAGACTAAAGCAGATATAGCGGATATAGATCATCTATTTTTGATGTGACAATCATGGGCTTTGACTTCATCAGAATAGAAGATGGATCTGTTAAGGAGGTAGTAGGGTGTAATGTCCTGGTTTTTGGATGACATGCACTTTATAGGAAGTAAAATTCTTATCCTACAATCGGTTATACTGTGGTTGTCACACAGTGGTTTCTCCACATAAGATATGGATATTATATCAGGCATTCTGGTTAGTAGATCTATGGTTTTAGATCTAGATTTGGGTAGTTTCCCAATCTGGGTACTTTGACAGTATTCTAAAGGTGTTTTAGAATGAACGACTCCTGGCATGGTAGTGTACCTGCAGGTGATGGAGTCACCCTCTCTGAAGGTGTCTTACAGACTAAAGAGGAGAGGGATGTGCATGATTGGCATATCACTTGCTTAAGCAATTGAGTCAATCATGAGATGTCAAGTACCACACCAGATGTTGTTTTCGCACCAGCTGCAATAAGTTGATATTAATCCAATCCTGGAAAAACGTTCGGAAGCATTTTTAGAACATAAGTGAATGTTCTAAGGATATGATAACGACAGCTTCCTTCGAGAGACAGTTATCATTCAAGGCTTCCAAGTGACCTGGATGATAGAATGACGGTCAGAGTTATAGTTTTCCCTCTGACGAGGGGCAGTAGTTTGGACAGAATGTCCAAGCGGATACTGAGGGAGGCGTGCCGTAGGATACTGATTAAATTCAGTTGACGATACAGTCTAAGAAGTTTACTGGATTTGGAGTTCATTTATGAACTGGGTCCCATCAGATATCCAGACACATTCTAAGACAAGTATTGCTCATTTCGGGAGATGGCTTTCTCCGCGAACTTGAGATAAAGAGAGACAAAAAGAAACATCAGAGTGGATCCACTCACTGAGGCTATTTCTCGAAAGCAATAGTTTCACAAACGAGCTTTGTAAAACTGATTAGTAGAGGAGTTGGGTGTTCAGTATCACACAGGCTGTGAGTATGCGACACCACAATAATTAGCCTTAAGTGCAAGTGAGAGATTGTTGGCTATAGTGCCTTCAAGTCAATTATTGGATCACAGGCACGTGATTGCAATGATTGAGGGAGGACCTATACCAGTAGAACAGTTTTACTCGATATGATAGTATACTATCTGGTTTGTCTTTATCACCGTGTACATGCTTCAAGTGACATTACAGATCACTATTACACGTTGATAGAGCCCACAAGATTCTTGCTTGACTACCAGTGGTATGATGGCGATCATATACGTGAGAGTTGGGTAGTCTATAAGCACATCCTTAAAGTGTCCCTAGTCGAGGGAGTTTCGAGACTAGGCATCGATACTCCGATAGTAGACTAGTGTATACGGATGGAGACCCCGACGAAGGGCGGTGGCTGGTCTCACAAGCCATTGGTGTCAGTTGGTTCACCTAAGATAGTATACAGATGCTCATTGGGTTATGAGTACACCAGAAGGACTCGCAGGGGCACTGCTGATTGGTACTATACCTATCGTTAGGAGCAGTTCCCAGGTGACATGAGTATAGCTTAGTCCGTTGACTTGACACTGCTATATTGCCTCAAGTGTGTTCCCACTGTTCTTTGATTGCTACCCTACCATGGCTCAAAGGAGTCATGCAAACAGGTAGTAGTTAGGTGCAATCCCGAAGCACTTGGCGGCAGTGGCGGTTAGACAGGATTTGTCTCTCCCGGTATTGGGGGTTGATATCGCGCTGTGTCTGGAGAGCCATTATACAAAGTCCTTGGCCAAGGCAAGTGAGATTTACTGGTACGTATTCCAGTAGTTTCTCAAGGTGTTCTGGGCTACACTCCGATACGACTTATACCACTATTGGGGGTCTGACGTTTACCATCCCCCTAAGCCCGATATGCGATACTCTTAGACGAACAGACCGGACTATACGGAGATTATCACAGATAGGCTCAATAGGGTTCCATGATGAGTTCTCTCATCGGTCTCCCTTTTGCTCAATACCTGTGCAGTCGTTATGTACAGCTAGTACCACTGACGTGCTTGTGCTTAAACCCACTGCCAGCATATTGAGGAGTCTTTAGAGTCCACCACAGAAAGTTTCCCAAGTTCGGGCGAAACGTTGTAGAGGCCGTATGGTTATATAAAAGGGTTCGATCATATATGTGCACTTGTGCACGGATCATGATCGGACGGATCATACTAGTGGGCTTTGTTTTAAGCCGGATCCTAGTATTAGATTGGTTGGATTACATTCGTCTCGTTGTATTCGTATTCAGTCGGAATATGGATGCAGGTATGTATATACAGTCGAGGGGTATTCTTGTAATCCGTTACAAGATTATTTTGAAGATGCCATTTCTTTTTATTACATTAAACATTTAGGGTTTTATTGTAAATGTTTAATGTTGAGGTGGAAAGGTGAGCATGGGCTTGGCATAGTGAATTTATGGCTTGAGCCATACTTGTTTGTATATTGCTATTTTTGTTTGTGAGATATTTTGTGAAGCGGGGCTGCTCACATTACTTGAGCTTTGGATTTTTCTTCACTGGCCTCACTCACAAAATACCACACACAACACAAATTGAAAATGGGCAGCTAAGTTTTCACTCTCTCAAGAGTTGCCATTTTCTTGTTCCAAGTTCTTGTGCTCACAAGTTCCAACCATGGGCATCTTCTTCACCTCCACCCTATCCCTCTCATGTGTTGAGAATCCTAGGGTGATTGAGACAATATAATCACACACTATCTCTACTTCACCTTGGACATATTGGCTAGCAAACTTCATGTCCGAGTTGCTTCGGTTTGAAGCGAGAGCCCGTATAAAGAATACTCGACGTGGAGCCACTTCGACGAGCGAGATCTAAGAGCGGACTTGTTCGGGGCAGCCGGCGAGGATCTAGGCGCAGAGATTGAAGACCGAAGGACACGGATCGATCGATATAATCTCTGAACTCTTTTACAGATTGCTAGTTAACGGTTAATGGTTCGATCTGGGTGAATGGTTGCGGTATCGCCATGTTTCAAGAGTTTTTGTTCTGCGTTTGGCCTCGGATTAACGGCCGGGGCGCTGCCGTATCCCAACAGTGCGGGTGGGTTTAATTCAATCATGAAATGTACGGTTTGAACTTGACTAGTGGACTATGGTTTATTGGCTTTCGTCAAGGTCATAGGACGCTAGGGGCAGAATATTATCGGGAATTTCAAGTGTTGAAATTTGCAATGAGATTGCATACCTTCTATGAGATAGTTGGATCCCGATACCCACTGCGAGTAAGAGTTACTCCTGGGAGAGTTTTACACATTACAATTAGCCGATCAAGTAGGTATCTAGAATGGTGTTAACGGGGTTACGCCCCTGGGAAAACGAGGTTTATTTTAATTAGGTCTGTACGAAAGCACGAGAAACCTCCCTCAAAGTACCAACACTGGTCTGGCCGAAAGATTGGCGAACTTGTAGGGTGTAATTAATCCCGGCTAGTCTTACCTTCTGGGTTTGAAGGAAGATTTGACCAAAACAGTGGGAGCCATCCTAAATAGATAAAATAATAACCAATCTAATCTTGCAAGTGCGCACGCAAAGTGTTTTCTTCTTTCTCTCTCTCCTGGTAGCGACTATATCACGCCTTAATCAAGATAATAACATGGACGCATTGACCGAACCTGCTTATTATACTGTGCTAAGGAATGTTGGTTCCGCTCTATCTTATAACTGTTATAAGTCCGAGTAAGAAATAACGGAATATCTAGATTCCCATGCCACCCAATCGAAGAAAGTGCATGTTGATGCATCTTCTTCGGGTATGTTCGTTACCAAGAAATGTTTCTCAGTATCCTCTACGTCCTAGGTATGAGATACCGGCTCAGGATCCCGCATATGTAATATGTTACATGGGCTACCTAAAGGTAGAGAACTGAGATTGGGTGATATGTCTCTAAGTATAGAGAATGGTGCAAGTGTTGCAGCCAAACCAGTTGGCAAATATCACCTTGTATTAATACATTGATTTTGAATGAATGTTATTACATACCGAACCTGTTATACAACATTACATCAGATTCTTTATTAAGTTAAAGAAGGATATAATTATGTATTGGAGGATAATGTTGTGAACATTTTCCTGAATCAAGAGTTGATTCGATCAGGCACGTTATATAATAGCATATACGTTCTAAATCAAACCACTGTTCAAAGTATCTAGAGCACACACAAGAGGAATAGTTCATAAATGAACGAATACTTCTTGTGGCATTGTAGACTAGGTCATATCAATGCAACACGACCAGCTAAGTTACATAAGGATGAATATGAGAATCTGTTCAAATTTTCATCTTATACTATTTGCCAGTCTTGTCTCAAACGTAAAATGACCAATACTCCGTTTACTGGAAACAGAGATAGAGTTACCGAACTCTAGGAACAGATACATGATGATGTATATGGTCCTATGTCTACAATGCCAAGATTGGTTCTTTATACTTCATTACATCCATCGACGATCTCTCAAGATTCGGACATATGTTCCTGTTGAAACACGAGTCTAAAACTTTTGAGAAATTCAAGGAATATAAGCTTGAAGTTGAGAACCAGATGGGTAGAAATAATAAGTCCATCGATGTGATCAAGGAGGCGAATACTTGCGCATGGAGTTCTTGGAGTTTCTAAAAGGAGAATGTGATTCTCTCTCAGCTTACTCCTTCGAGTACACCACAGCACAACGGTGTATCGGGGCGAAGGTATCACACCTTATGAGATATGACGCGCTCTATGATGAGTATTGCTGAGTAACCTATTTTCTTTTGGGTGTTATGCACTTGAGAAGCTGCATACCTATTGATTGGGATTCCATCCAAATTAATGCAGGGTTGTCTAGCACGGCAGCAAGGTTTTGGAAGGCATCGTCCATGCCAATTTAAAAAATTTGGCCGTTCTAGCTAACCCTAACATAGAATCGTATACTAGAAAATATGACGAAATGAAATGCAAATAACTTTGCAACTAAAGTGAACAAGGAATACAACCTTTGTAGACCAGACCTTCACTTCAATAGCTCCGTGTAGTAGTCCCTTCGCTGCGATCGTGAACTCCCAGACTCTAGAGAGGCTCTCATGAATAAATGAACAAGCTTGCATCGAAGTCTTCGAGGCCGAAAATGATCTACGTCGAGGTGACACTAACCAAAGCTATCTCTTCACTAATTGTGGAATTAGTGAAGCAAACACCCTATACTAAATGGCAAGTAGTAGAGGATAATGAAGTAGGAAGTGGGCTCACTTTAGATTTATTTTTCTCACTCAAAATCATCACTTGATCACAAGCTAGAGAGCAAACTCAAGAGGAAGAAGAAGATGAAGTCAAGTGATGAATGTATAATTCATGAGGTTAGAAATGAAACCATGGTGAGTTATTATGTCATGCCTAACTCATGTAGAGAATAAACCATAGTCATGGGTTAATGTTGGGTTAACAAACAAGTGGACTTGGTCAATGTTCTACAAGCTTCATCCAAGCTTGAAACATTAATCATTTTCCATCTAATTTGTTTAACTTTAAAAATATAAAAAATCCTTCACATAAACCTTAGCATGGTATAAGTCTCATACATACATATTGCATGTGTAACCAAGCATGTCACAATGATATATATCACATATATATTAGTGTGCAAAAAGAATACAATTAACATATATCACATATATGTCAATATATCAAATGTGAGAAAAAGAATTACTTAAGTGGGCTAATATTAGTTAATATAATATAATATATCAAATATATAATTATACATTAAATTATTAAATCAACACTTGATTTAATAATCCGCCTATATCACATACAACCGACTAATATCAGATGTAACAACTTATCGAATCAACACTTGATCCGATAAATCGGCTATATCTCATATAACCAATCGATACATTTATCACGAGAATATAATGCGGTATCAGATACTCGCATTAATCTCGGTCCCGCACATATCACATATGTTCTCCTACTCCGTTTTGCTTGAGCCAGAAAACCTCTGTGTAGGACTCTAAAGACTCGTCAATACGCCGGCAGTAGGTGATGATCATAACAAACACCCACAAGCCGCAAGCGGTCTGCTAAACGTAACGGCCACCCGGGTATTGAGCGAACAAAAGATCAACAACCATGCCTGCTCATACTCCTGTGATTCCAATCAGTAACACTACCATACAGTCCGGTCACTTCGTCTGATATGTCGCATATCTCGTCTAGGGGTGGTAAACGTATGACCCCAGTAACTCGATAAGTCATGCCGATATGAGGCTCATAACTGGTCGAGAAACTACTGATAATACTTACCAGTATATCTCAGAATCAGCCCTGGCCAGGGACTTCCTGTTATAGCCAATCGAGCACAGCGCAACATCAACCCCCAATACCTTGAGAGACGAACCCCCTTCTATCGCTCATTGCCTCCATGTGATTCGGGAATGTACCCAAAAGCCACCGTTTTGCACATTCTCTTAAACGTGGTAAGATGGAAATCAAAGCACAGTGGGAATCATACAAGTCTCTATGACGATCTCGGGTCTACAGACTAACATGTACAAGTGTCATCAGAGAACTGCTATCTGACGATAGGTATAATACCATCTAGGAGTTCTCGGCGAGTCCGTTCAGTGTACCCAGTCTCCACTGAGCACCCTATACTATCTCTGATGTCAAACACCATTGGATATAGGATCATCCATCGTCCATCTACATGGGTCGAGAAGGTACACGCTAGTCTACTCTGGTATATCTATGCCCTGTCTCAATACACCTACGACTAGGAACATTTGAAGGATGTACTTACCGACTACTCTGTCTCCACTAGTATGATCTGCATCATAATCTTGGTAGTCAAGTACTCATCCTAAGGGTTTTATCAACATGTAACATAGAGACAATCAGTGTACATGTTAAGATAAAAAGCAACCAGATAGCATACTATCATATTGAGCAAGAAAATCCTCCCTATATATGTCCAAGCATCCACTACAATATACATCGTATGTGCAGTAATGGCCTCTAGGGTATACATATAACTAACAATCTCCCACTTGCACTAGGACCATCTGTTGTAGTATCCAATACCCAACAATCAGCAATGGTTGAAGTATCTCATACTTAACCATCCCATAAAAGTCTCTCTTGGGAAAAGGCTTTTGTGAGTGGATCCGCCGTGTTGTCCTCTGTGTCGACTCTCCTAACCTTGATCTCCATGGAGACCATCCATCTCCATGATCAGGTGATACTGCCTAAGAATATGTCTGGATCTCTGATGGGACGGGGGTTCCTAGGCCTAAACCACAACTCCATTGTCACACAATAGTAGGAACGAAGTTCATCTCTTGAACTAATATACATCTAGACTGCCTCTTTGGTAACATCATTGGTAGCGATGTATCCAGCCTTTATCGTCTAGTTTGCCACAGTATCTAGCTTGGAACTCTTCCAACATACCGTCCCTCCACTGAGGGTAAAGACAATGCATGTGACTGACATTCGGTCGACCTTACTACCGTGGAAGCTATCCAGTGATTCTCCCCAGGATCGATTGATACCATCTCACTACACCTAGTGAGAATCCTAACATCCACTTAGATCTATCTCATAGATCCAAAACCCAGGATTTAGGAGTTATCACCTTGATCCTATATGAAGAATCGTTGTGATAAGAGGAGATTGACCGAGTGTGGCATAGGAAACTCTTTTCCTATCAAGAGTATGTCATCCATGTACAATACAAGGAAGACCACCTTACTCCCTACGACCTTTTTGTATATACAAGGTTCATCTACCCTTTTGATGAAGTCAAACTCTTTGACTACCATATCAAAACAGATGTTCCAACTCCGCGATGCCTGCTTTAACACATAAAGCAACTTGTACACATTTCCGCTGCTCCCACTGTCTACGAAGCCCTCTGGCTGTGTACTTATAGACGCTCTCTTCTAAATCACTATTTAGGAAAGCAGTAATGACACCCAACCGCCAGATATCGTAGTCATGGTATGTAGCAATGGCAAGTAGGATCCGAATGGACTTAAGCATAGCCACTGGAGAAAAAGGTTTCATCATAAACCACACCTGGTCGATGACGAGAACCTTTTGTAACAAGTCTAGCTTTGAAAGTCTCAACTTTTCCATGTACACCAAGTAATCTTCTCAAGATATACTTGCTCCTGATGGGGATTTAACCCTTCGGATATAGAAACCAAAGTCCATACTTTGTTGGTATATATGGATTCCATCTCAGATCTCTTAGCATCCAGCCATTCTTACAGAGTCCCCATTCTTGATGGCCTGCTCGAAACTAGTTGGGTCATCATCTCATGATGCAATCCTCGCTCCCACTGTCATAGAAAAAATCGAAGTATCTCTCAAGTGGATGAGGAACCCTACTAGATCGGCGGAGAGGCTAAGCTTCGTTGGGAACTATTGAATCCTCTGGTTCTACCAAATCATCAGCTGCAGTTTGTATAGCTGGAACTCCTTCCAGTTCTACCTCATGACCACAAATTTGTTTCCAAAATAAATTCCTTTTCTAAAAAGGTGGTTATGCCGAGAAATAAAACACATTTTGTTCCTCGGTGTGGTAGAAGATATTCCCTTGCGAATGCTTGGGATATCCAACAAACTTCTACAGAACCGACCTTACCTCGAGCTTGTCGGGATTTTGCTTTTGACATAGGCCGGACAACCCCAAATCTTAACATACTTAAGACACGGGCTCTTCCCATACCATATCTCATATGGAGTGGTAGGCATCTGATTTGGTTAGAACCCTATTCAATAGGTATGCAGCTTCTCAAGTGCATAACTCCCAAAAGGAAATAGGCAACTCAGTAGTACTCATCATAGAGCGCACCATATCTAATAGGGTGCGATTGCTCCGCCTCGATACACCGTTGTGCTGTGGTATATACGGAGAAGTAATGCTGAGAGAGAATCCCATTCTCCTTTAAAATAGTCCAGGATCTCTGTGCGCAAGTATTCTCCTCCCTGATCACATCAAAGGACATAATACTTATACCCGTTTTGGTTCTTTACTTCTAACTTATATTCTTTGAATTTCTCAAAAGTTTCAGACTTATGTTTCAACAGGAACATACGTCCGAATCTTAAGAGATCATCAGTGAATATAATGAAGTACAAAGAACCAGTCTTGGCATGTGTAGACAGAGGACTTACATACATCATCATGTATCAATCCCAAGAGTTCACTAACTCTTTCTCTCTTTCTAGTAAATGGAGTTATGGTCATTTTATCTTTGTGACATGATTGGCAAGTTTCAAAAGATGTAGATTCAAACTGATTTAAATATGCATCTTTATGTAACTTAGCTAGTCGGGTCGCATTGATATGACCTAGTCTACAATGCCTCAAGAAGGATTCGTTCATTTCTGAACTCTTCCTCTTGTGTGTGTTCTGTACGTTAAGAACTGTGGTTTGATTTAGAACATATATGCTTTTAGATAACGTGCCTGATCCGATCAACTCTTGATATAGGAAATGTTCAAAACATTATCCAACAATACAAAATTATATCCTTCTTTACTAAATAAAGAGACTGATATGATGTTGTATATCAGTTTCGGTATCTAATAACATTTGTTCAGAATCAATGTATTTGGTAATACAGGGTGATAACTGCCAGTAGCTTGGCTGCAACAATTGTACCATTTCCAACTCCTAAAACTTATCACCCATTCTCAGTTCTCTACCTATCTGTAGCCCATGTAACAGATTACATATATGGGATCCTGATCCGGTATCTCATACCCAGACGTAGAGCATACTGAGAAACAGTTCTCGGTAATGAACACATCCGAAGAAGATGCATCATCATGCACATTCTTCGTTTGGGCGGCACGGGAATCCTGGTAATCCCCTATTTCCTGCTCGGTCTTAAAACAATTATAAGTTGGAGCGGGACCAACATTCCCCAGCTCAGTATAACAAGTGGGTTCGGTCAATACATCCATATTATTATCTTGATTAAGGCGTGACATGGTCGCTACCTGGAGAGAGAGAGAGAGAGAAACACTCAGCGTATGCTCTTGCAAGATTAGATTGGTTATTATTTTATCCAATCAGGATGGCTCCCACTGTTTTTATCAAATCTTCCTTCAAACACTAAAATGAAAGACTAACCGGGATAATTAAACCCTACAAGCTCGCCAATATTTCAGTCAGGCTAGTGCCAGTACTTTGAGGGAGGTTCCCTATGCTTTCGCACGGACCTAAATAAAATAAACCTCATTTTCCTAGGGGTGTAACCCCGTTGACACCTTTCTAGACACCTACTTGATCGGCTAATTGTAATGTGTAAAACTCTCTCAGGAGTAACTATTACTCGCAGTGGGTATCGGGATCCAACTATCTCATAGAAGGTATGCAATCTCATTGCAAATTTCAACACTTGAAATTCCCGATAATATTTTTCCCCTAGCATCCTATGACCTTGAAGAAAATCAACAAACCATATGTTGCTAGTCAAGTTCTACCGGTACGTTTCATGATTGAATCAAACACACCCGCATGACCCTTGATGAAAGCCAACAAAGTCGCACGACTACCCTAACTCAATCACATAATATGCTTTTGCAGATAAGCATAAATAGCTACCGCACACTACGCCTTGATGAAAGCCAACAAACGTAGCACGAATACTATGAAGTACTTATCTGAAATGACGGAGGGCTACGACAGGTTTTTAAGAAAACCTTTTGCGTAATGAACTTGATATCGTTGTAGAATCAAATGATTTGAATGGAGTGTTTTTAGGCTTTTACTAGTTTCGCTAAAGAGGTCACTCCCGGTGAAGGGATCTCAGCTCTTTCCTTATCGAATAAGGTGCAGGATATTTCACAAATACCACCATGCAAAGCAAGAACTAGAAAAGCAATCAAAGGACAAAACCGAGGGTTGTAGCATCTGCCAGTTATTTCTAAAGAGGTCACTCCCGGTTAAGGGATCTCGGCTCTTTCCTTATCGAATAAGGTGCTGGATATTCTACAAGGAATACCGCTATGCAAAGCAACAAGTAGAGCTGCCTGTTTTTGAAAATTCGATTCCACAACATCTTTAGGTTTACTTTCTTTCATTAATCTCATTAATGAAATCCCATCATTTAAGTTACCTAAACATCACAGATAAATACAGCGTACGCTTATGCCATCCGCATTCGCCTCGATATCCCGTCATGCACCATTAGGTTAGGTAACTAACGACAGAGCGGGGCAGGGCTAGCGCGGGTGGAAAACATAAGCAATGTCTATATAATATATTTCATATACTATATACAGTATCTATCTCAACATATCAAGTGATCACATCACAGAATATCGCAGCAGAAAACAACATATGAAATATTGGATATATTAGGATTTCCATGTTTTAAATTAAGCCTGTATAAAACACGGATTCCACGGTCGCAATGAATAGCCAAACCCATATCCCTAGACCCCTACAAGAGCGGCAAGCAAACCTACCAATTCTAGAGTTAGGAGACACGGTCTCGACTCCTCGAGATGGTCTCTCACTGGACCCTAGAACCCGGTTACTTGTGCTCCCCTCCTTGGGTCTATCCTAATGCGGAAAGTAAATAATATACATCAACGGTGACATCTTCCTCAACCCGGAAGTGCCCCAATAAAAGAATATTACATACAAGTTTTTACATGAATGAAAATTTAAAACTCTCACCTCACATAAAAACCCCCGGCTATTCAAACACGACAATCCAATATAATATATCACAGCAACACATAATATCACATGTCATCAATATAAGTAAATATGCGTATCCCAATTGTCGTTGACATATAGCAACGAAACCGGCGATACACCACATATTACACTTACGGTCGTAGAAAAGAAAGTGAAAAACTACAACAATTGGAATCCACAACCATCTTAGACATCATAAACCCGAAATATCACATACTTTGGATTTCATACCTAACCAAATGAATTCCTTAGACATCTCATGCCTAACAATTATAAACCCCACATTTTAGTCTCGATCTCGAAAACGCTTTTCAATATCAAGTCGGGCAATTCAACAAGATTCCCGACAACCAGATCGAATGCTCGTCGGAAACTTTAGTAGACGGCCACACCCCCCGATGCTGTCGATGAAGTGCACTAAGGCGGAACACCGCGACCGCGAGCACCCGAGCGGATGCTTTTGGCGACGGGGTTCTCTTACAGTCACTTGGTCGGGGCTATGGGCGTGGCTATCTAATAAGGTTACCCGGCGAGTATCCATGTACGCTACGTGATTGCGACGGACCTTTGATCACATCAAAATCCTGTGGTACCCGATCAAATGAGACTAAATTGCTAGATTTACAAAATTCAAATTAGTTTGGATTCCAAGTATTGTATCCCGTCACATGATATTCGGACGAAGTTAAACTTTTCGATCGATTCATCAAAGTACCACAATTCCCCGAGAGCTCAACACTTGAGCACAGTTTAATAATACCCAGAACATGCCACAGTATCTTTGAACCAGCCGTAGAAGGGCATACCCAAGCCTCACCCATGTCGCTACGGAACTGCGGCAAACCCTAGGACACGACCGCGGTTCCGCGATCCAAAAAGTCGAGTTAGGGTTTCATTCTTCTAGAGGGTTCACAGAATTACTTGCATAATTTTCCAAATACGTTAAACTTGGAAAAATAGGTTTTTGACATTCGTTCGAGCTTTTTAACTTTACCTAGACAATATGTGAATACCCGAAACAATGTTAAAACTACGAATACGAAACACTCTGAATTGCTTATAGTGTAAGATCACATCACATGCAAAATTAGCAAAAACAAACAACACCTGAAACACCAAAACCCAGAGACTGGAACACTAGCAAAATTTGAAGCCCAAAATCCAAACTACACCCGGTGAGCTCGGATTTTTGCCCATTGTGGCCGGCCAAGTTGAGGCAAAAATGCTTCAAATTTTGTCAGTGTTCATGTTATATCACATATAACATTCTGCAGTTGTTTAAAAAAATTTAGAGGACCTTTTAAAATCGACAGAAACTAGGTATTCGTGTTTCAAGTTTCGGAGTAGTTTCAGTTTCATAATCCTAACAAAATCCGTCTAATTTTCTAGCATGTCTCTGATACCACTGCAGGGTTGTCTAGCATGGCAGCAAGGTTTCGAAAGGCATCGTCCATGCCAATTTAAAAAATTTGGCCGTTCTAGCTAACCGTAACATAGAATCGTATACTAGAAAATATGACGAAATGAAATGCAAACAACTTTGCAACTAAAGTGAATAAGGAATACAATCTTTGTAGACCGGTCTTTCACTTCAATAGCTCCGTGTAGTAGTCCCTTCGCTGCGATCGTGAACTCCCGGACACTAGAGAGGCTCCCATGAAGAAATGAACAAGCTTGCATCGAAGTCTTCGAGGCCGAAGATGATCTTTGTCGAGGAGACACTAACCCAAGCTATCTCTTCACTAATTGTGGAATTAGTGAAGCAAACACCCTATACTAAATGGAAAGTAGTAGAGGATGATGAAGTAGGAAGTGGGCTCACTTTAGATTTATTTTTCTCACTCAAAATCATCACTTGATCACAAGCTAGAGAGCAAACTCAAGAGGAAGAAGAAGATGAAGTCAAGTGATGAATGAATAATTCATGATGTTAGAAATGCAACCATGGTGAGTTATTATGTCATGCCAAACTCATGTAGAGAATAAACCATGGTCATGGGTTAATGTTGGGTTAACAAATATCTTAAGGAAGACAAACAAGTGGACTTGGTCAATGTTCTACAAGCTTTATCCAAGCTTGAAACATTAATCCTTTTCCATCTAATTTGTTTAACTTTAAATAAATAAAAACCCTTCACATAAACCCTAGCATGGTATAAGTGTCATACATACATGTTGCATGTGTAACCAAGCATGTCACAATGATATATATCACATATATATTAGTGTGCAAAAAGAATACAATTAACGTATATCACATATATGTCAATGTATCAAATGTGAGAAAAAGAATTACTTAAGTGGGCTAATATTAGTTGATGTAATATAATGTATCAAATATATAATTATACATTAAATTATTAAATCAAAACTTGATTTAATAATCCGGCTATATCACATACAACCGACTAATATCAGATGTAACAACTTATCGAATCAACACTTGATCCGATAACCCGGCTATATCTCATATAACCAATCGATACATTTATCACGAGAATAGAATGCGATATCACATACTCGCATTAATCTCGGTCCCGCACATATCATATATGTTCTCCTACTCCATTTCGCTTGAGCCAGAAAACCTCTGTGCAGGACTCTAAAGAATCGTCAATACGCCGGCAGTAGGTGATGATCATATCAAACACCCACAAGCCGCAAGCAGTCTGCTAAACGTAACAGCCACCCTGGTATTGAGCGATCAGAAGATCAAAAAGAATGCATGCTCATACTCCTGCGAATCCAATTGGTAACACTACCATACAGTACGGTCTCTTCGTCTGATATGTCGCATATCTCGTCTAGGGGTGGTAAACGTCAGACCCCAGTAACTCGATAATTCATGCCGATGTAAGGCTCATAACGGGTCAAGAAACTACTGATAACACTTACCAGAATATCTCATAATCAGCCCTGGCCAGAGACTTCCTATTATAGCCAATCGAGCACAGCGCAACATCAACCCCCAATACCGGGAGAGACGAAACCCATCCTATCGCTCATTGCCTCCATGTGATTTAGGACTGTACCCAAAAGCTACCGTTTTGCACATTCTTTTGAATCTGGTAAGGTGGAAATCAAAGCATTGTAGGAATCACACAAGAATCTATGACGATCTCGGGTTTACAGACTAACCTGTACCGGTATCACCAGAGAATTGCTATCTGACGATAGGTATAATACCATCTAGGAGTTCTCAGCGAGTCCGTTCAGTATACCCAGTCTCCACTGAGCACCCATATACCATCTCTGATGTCAAACACCAATGGATATGGGATCATCCATTGCCCATCAACATGGGTCGAGAAGCTACACGCTAGTCTACTCTGGTATATCAATGCCCTGTCTCGATACACCTACGACTATGAACATTTGAAGGATGTACTTACCGACTACTCTGTCCCTACTAGTATGATCTGCATCATAATCCTGGTAGTCAAGTACTCATCCTAAGGGCTTCATCAATATGTAACATAGAGACAATCAGTGTACATGTTAAGATAAAGAGCACCAGATAGCACACTATCATGTTGAGCAAGAAAGTCCTTCCTATATATGTCCAAGTATCCACTACAATATATATCGTATGTACAGTAATGGACTCTAGGGCATACATATAACTAACAATCAATGCCTACCACTCCATATGAGATATGGTATGGGAAGAGACCATGTCTTAAACGAGTTAAGATATAGGGTTGTCCGGCCTATGTTGAAAGGCAAAATCCGGACAAACTCGATGCAAGGTCAGTTCTGTATAAATTTGTTAGGATATCCCAAACATTTGTGAGGGAATATCTTCTACCACTCTGATAAGAAAAATGTGTTTTGTTTCTCAGCATGCCACCATTTTAGAAAAGGAATTTCTTATGAAGAAATTAGTGTTCATGAGGTAGAACTGGAAGGAGTTCCAGCTTGACAAACTAACAGCTGATGATTTAGTGGAACCAAAGGATTCAATAGTCTCCAACGAACCTCAGGCTCTCCGCAAATCTGGTAGGGTTCCTCATCCACTTGAGAGATACTACGGTCTTCTCGGTGACAGTGGGAGCGAGGATTGCATTATGGTAGATGATGGCGCAATTAGGTTCACGCAGGCCATCACGAGTGGCGACTTTGTGAAATGGCTGGATGCTATGCGATCAAAGATGGAATCCATGTACACCAACAAAGTATGACTTTGAATGTTGCACCTAAAGGGGTAAAACCCATCGGGAGAAAATGGATCTTGAGAAGATTCTTGGTGTAAATGGAAAAGTTGAGACTTTCAAAGCTATGCTTAAGTCTATCAGGATTAATGAAAGCATCGCGAAGTTGGAACATCTGTTTTGATGTGGAAATCAAAGAGTTTGACTTCATCAAAAAGGTATAAGAACATTGTATATACAAGAAGGTTGTAGAGAGTAAGATTGTCTTCCACATATTGTACGTAGATGACATACTCTTGATTGGAAATGGTTTCCTATGCAACACTTGGTCAAGCTCCTCTTATCACGAGGATTCTGCATGGAAGGTCTGGATGATACCTACTACATCTTGGGGATTATGATCTATGTTGATAGATCTAAGAGGATATTGGGAGTGTCCCAAATCCAAGTACATTAACACCATTCTAAAGGGGTTTAGTATGGAATATTCTAAGCGTGGTGGTTCGCCCACTTACGCAGGAATCACTCTCTCCAAAAATATGTCTTCCAAGACTGATTTAGAGAGAGCTTGTGTGCAAGGGATACCCTATGCTTCGGCAGTAAGCTCTATCAGAGTATGCGATGTTATGTACCAGACCAGATATAGATGACTCACTAGGTGTAGTAATCAGAAATCAATCGAATCTTGGGAGAATCACTGGACAACTGTAGAGGACATTCTTAAGTACTTGAGAAGCACTAAATGAATGTTCTTGGTTCGAGCTTCCAGAGTGATAAGGTCGACTGAAAGTCAGTCACAGGCTTTGTTTTTACCCTCAGTGGAGGGACGATATGTTGGAAGAGTTACATGCTAGATACTGAGGCATACTAGACGATAAAGGCTGAATACATCGCTACCAACGATGCTGCCAAAGTGGCTGTCTGGGCATTTCTTGTTCATTAGATGAACATGGTTCCTACCATTGAGCGTCCAATAACTGTTATTGTGACTTCAATGGAGTTGTGTCTTTGGCCTAGGAACGTCGATCCCATCAGCGATCCAGACATATTCTGAGGCAAGTATCACCTGATCAGGAAGATGATTGATCTCCAAGGGATTGAGGTAAGGAGAGTAGATTTTGAGGTTAACACGGCGGATCCACTCACCAAGGCCTGCTTCCCCAAATACTATTTGAGAGATTTTGGGATGGTTGAGTATGGGATACTACAACCACTGCTAAATTGTTGGGTATTGGATAGTACAATAGATGGCCTCAGTGCAAGTGGGAGATTGTTAGTTATATGTATTCCCTATAGGCCATTATTGTACATGAGATGTATATTATAATAGATGCTTGGATATATATAGGGAGGACTTTCTTTCTCGAAATGATAGTATGCTATCTGGTTGCTCTTTATCTTAATATGTTGACTTATATAAGTGATGCTGTCTTGCTCTCACATGTTGATAAAGCACTCAGGATGTGTACTTGACTACCAGGACTATGATGGAGATCATATTAGTGGGGCTAAGGGTAGTCCACAAGTACACCCTATAATTGTTCTTAGTCAAAGGTGTATCGAGACAAGGCATCGATATTCCAGGTTAGACTAGCGTATACGCATCTTAACCCATATGATGGGCGATGGATGATCCCACATCCATTGGTGTTTGACATCAAAGTTGATATACAGGTGCTCAGTGGTGACTGGGTACACTGAACAGACTCGCCGAGAACTCCTAGATGGTATTATACCTATCGTCAGATAGCAGTTCTCTGGTGACACTGGTACAGGTTAGTCTGTCGACCCGAGATCGTCATAGAGTCTTGTGTGATTCCCACTGTGCTTTGATTTCCACCATACCATGGTCAAGAGATCGTGCAAAAAGATGGTTTTTGGGCACAATCCCGAGTCATATGGAGGCAATGAGCGATAGGAGGGGATTCGTCTCTCCCGGTATTGGGAGTTGATGTTGCGCTATGCTCGATTGGCCATAACTAGAAATCACTGGCCAGGGTTGCTGAGGTTTACTGGTAAGTGTTATCAGTAGTTTCTCGAACCGTTATGGACCTTGCATCGGCATGACTTATCAGGCTATTAGGGTCTGACGTTATACCACCCCCAGGCTGTGATATGCGACATATCTGACGAAGAGACCGGACTGTACGATAGTGTTACTGACTGTATTCACAGGAGAATTAGTAGGTTGCTTGTTGATCTTCTGATCGCTCAATACCCGGGTGGCGGTTATGTTTAGCAGACCGCTTGCGGCTTGTGGGTGTTTGATATGATCATCACCTACTGCCGGCGTATTGATGAGTCTTTAGAGTCCTACACAGAGGTTTCCTGGTTCATGCGAAACGAAGTAGGAGCACATATGTGATATGTAATGCGTGTATGTGATACCGCATTCTATTCTCTCTATATGTGATATCGGTCGGTTATATGAGACATAGCCGGGTTATCGGATCAAGGGTTGATTCGATAGGTTGTTACATTTGATATTAGTCGGTTGTATATGATATAGCCGGATTATTAAATCAAGTGTTGATTTAATGATATAATGTATATTTATATATGTGATATATTAATTTACATTAACTAATATTAGCTCACTTAAACACTTCTTTTTCTCACTTGTGTGCATATAGTATATATGTGATATGTATTAATGCACAACTTTTGTGTCATGCTTGATGCCACATGAGACATAGGTGTATGAGACTTACACCATGCTTAATAATGTGATGGTTTTATTTATTTAAAGTTAATCAAAATTAGATGGAATAAATCACACTGTTGAAGCTTGTAAAAGCTTGTGGAACCATTGACCAAGTCCACTAATTTTGTTTTACTTGTAGATATTTATTAATCTAACCATTATTAATTAGCCATGGTTTATTCTCTACATGAGTTAGTGTATGACACTAACTGACCCATGGTTGCTATTCTCACCTCATGAGTTCATTCTTTTCTTCACTTCATGATCTTCTTCCTCATGAGAAAAAGCTTGCTAACTTTTTCTAAGGCGATGAAATATTGTGAGAAAAAGAAATATAAAGAGAGCCCACTTCCTACTTCATCATCCTCTACTATTATCCATTTAGTTTAGGATGTTTGCTTCACTAATTCACATATTAGTGAAGAGTTAGCATGAGCTTGATTTTTCTCGATGTGGATCATCTTCAATCTCGAAGACTTCGAGCAAGCTTGTTCATTTCTTCATGTGAACCCTTACTAGAGTTCGGGTGTTCACTACTTGGAGCGAAGGGACTACAACACGGAGCTTTAGAAGTGAAGGACCGGTCTACAAAGGTTGTATTCCTCATTCACTTGTATGCAATGTTGTTTGCATGTTGTATTGTTTAAATCTCTAGTTAAGATTCTAGGTTAGGGTTCTTTAGAACGACAAAAATTTGAAAACGGCATGGACAATGCCTCCTGAAACCTTGCCGCCGCCCTACGGATCCCTACAGTAAACAAATATTTCAGACTCTTATGATCTGTGTATATGTTAACTCGTTCACCAAGAAGATAATGACGCCAAATCTTAAGAGCAAAGATTACGGCCGCCAACTCCAAATCTTGCGTCGGGTAATTGCGCTCATGAATCTTCAGCTGTCTTGAAGCATAAGCCACAACCTTACCGTGCTGATATAGAACACATCCTAATCCCTTACCGGATGCATCGCAATGCACTTCAAAACCTCCAGTTTGTTCCGGTATGATGAGAATAGGCGCTGATGTCAACCTTGACTTGAGTTCTATGAAAGCTTGTTCGCATGTTTTTGACCACACAAATTCTTCATCTTTACATGTGAGCTTGGTCAATGGTGTTGCTATCTTCGAAAATCCTTCAATGAACCTTCTGTAATATCCAGCTAGACCCAAGAAACTTCGAATATCCTTCACTGACTTTGGTGTCGGCCATTCGCTTACTGCTGAAACTTTCGCTGGATCTACAGAGATTCCATCGCCTGATACGATATGTCCAAGAAAACCAACTTGATCTAGCCAAAACTCGCACTTGCTGTACTTGGCATATAATTGATGTTATCGTGAAGTTTCTAGAACAATTCACAGGTGCTCGGCATGCTCTTTCCGACTCTTAGAATACACCAGGATGTCGTCGATGAAGATGACAAAAAACCTGTCTATGTACTCCCGGAAAACTTGATTCATTAGGTTCATGAATATCACCAGTGCGTTGGTCACTCCAAATGGCATCACAAGAAATTCGTAATGTCCATAACGCGTTCTGAAAGCCGTTTTGTGGATATCAGATTCCTTGACCTCCACCTAATGATAACCTGAACGAAGATCTAATTTGGAGAAAACACAAGATCCACTTAGCTGATCGAATAAATCGTCAATGGGCGGGAGTGGATACTTGTTCTTTATTGTTACTTCGTTCAAGGCTCTATAATCAATGCACATTCTGTATGAACCTTTCTTCTTCTTCATGAGCAGAACTGAAGATCCCCAACTTGAAGTGCTGGGACGAATCTATCCTTTCACCAATAATTCGTCCAACTGCATTCAAACCTCCTTCAAACCTTCCGGACTTAAGCGATATAGCACTTTAATCACCGGTTGTGCTCCTGGTACTAAATCAATGCTGAATTCAAGAGCTCGATTGGGAGGCAAACCTGATATGTCTTTAGGAAATACGTCATCGAACTCTCGAACTACTTCTGGCTTTGATCCTTCCTCCGCTTGAATTGCTGCAATCACTGCTTCTTTTGGCTTCGCCTTGTATGTACTTGGCTCCAGGGTACGATCTCCACTTTTGAAATAGAAAACTGGATGCTCTGGAATCTCGAATACTACCCTCCTTTGACGACAGTCAATGGTAGCATAGAATGTTCCGAGCCAATTGATTGGTTGATTTTAAAGTTGTGTTTGTAGTTTAACCGCAATCAATAATGGTGTCGCGTGTAGCTAGACTGAGATGAGTATGGGTCGTCCTCAGGGAAACGTTGAATCTTTTAATCTTACTTTAGGCGTGTTGAGAAAGAAAGGAGGAAGAATAAAGAATGGTGAAGAATTGTTGTAGGTTCTAGATCTACGTTAAACACGGATGTAAAATATAAATCTAGATTAGCTACGGATGTAGGTTTAGATTAAAAGGGGGCTTGTAGGGTTCATTAATATTTAGTAGTCATGGATGATTAATTAAAGATTACTCTTTTTATCCTTTAATAGATTTAAAACTAAATCGACAGTGATGCATGTAGATTAGGGTTTCTGGAGGGAAAAGGGTTCTCACTCTTAACCCCTATCTCGACATGGATCTCCGTTCATGTCTAAACTTTACCAAAGCAATTGTTAATCTAATCTCTAATTGTGGTCGTGATTATCAATGAATTGATAGCACGCCCAATTAGGATGTTAATTATTTTTTTGATAAAGTTTATAAATTTTATAGGACTTAAAAAGAGTTTAAGGATCCTCATCATCCATTAACCTACCATAATCCCATGAACCCTAACAAGCGAAGAATTACTCGCGCATGTTGGGAGAAGAAGAGATGGAGAGGGAAATCATATTAAAACTACAAAGGGATAGAATAAGAAAACAACTACCTTTATTAATCAACAAAATTCATTTACACTTTGTTCCCTTAGAAAATGATTAC
Source organism: Agapanthus africanus (assembly GCA_030015575.1). Taxonomy (NCBI): domain Eukaryota; kingdom Viridiplantae; phylum Streptophyta; class Magnoliopsida; order Asparagales; family Amaryllidaceae; genus Agapanthus; species Agapanthus africanus. The sequence goes on from CM057342.1 coordinate 319,993,327, forward strand.
AAAATGCTAGTTTGCTTCTCGATCTCTTCTAAGGAGGTAGATGAACCGTTGATGATCAGCCTGGGTGTGTGAGCCTGTCATGGACTTCGTGATCATTTCAGGTTGATAATTTTTCCAAGAGACTCTCGGTCCTTATTTATAGTCCCAGAGTCAAAACTCTAGTTTCCTAATATGGAAACTAGTTGTTAGGATCCTAACCACCAAAATCCCATATCTCAACTCCTCAAATCCGCGGCAGAACCGTGGCCAATAGGTGGGTTTGGCCACGGTTCCGCGGCCTTATGGGGGATCTTTGGTTTGTTTTTCTGGGGCTTTAACTTGATGACACGTGGTGATCTTTTCATATCTCTGGAAACTGAAAATTTTCTCTTCGTTACTGTCAGACTTGATTTCTTTAGTTTACTTTCTTAATTAGGCAGGTTTGTTTTGCCAACTTTGATTTTCTTGATTTCAGTCCTGAAAATTCTGCATAATAACTCAACAAATAATATTAGTTTGTTTTATGGAGATATTAACTTAACCATTAAGAATTGGTCAAATGCTTTTAATAAGGTAAGCATATTTAAATGGGCCAAATGTTACATGGATATTATATGCTTACTTTTTCCTTCATAATGTTAATTATAATATATAAACACATGAAAATAGTATTTTTACAGATAAACTCTCATATGTGTCATATATTATAATAAACACCTTTTTATATAGAAATAGTAGGAAAAATGTCATATTAAAAGTGCAGTTTTATCAACTGAAAAAATACCCCTAAACTTAACATTGATCGTCCCGAGAAAACTAGTTATTCAAGAGAAGGAGAAGAAGAACTAAGTAGCACACTTTCGTAGGCAACACGATTGCACTGAGCATGTGCAACAAGCCGTTAAACCCCTAGGTGTCCCTAGTAGGAGGAGTTTTGTCTCCTGAGGGTTTTCAGCGGATTACACCCACAAAATCCTATAATAAAAGAAAGATTTTACATATAAAGATAAGAACTATAAAAGAATGAACTTTAAAATAAGAGTTTTCAAGTACACCAGTTTTTCAGTTGCTATGAGCCCTATCTTAATGGTCGTGAAAAGATGTTAGCTAGAAATCACATCATCCCTCAATAAAATACCGCCTTTAGTTTTCCTCCCTATCTTTCATCCAAACATTGATTATATACCCCTACGTGTGTGTAAAATACATCTCTACACTTAGAGAATTCATTTCAAGCTATCATACTCTTGTCCATCTTCCAAAGTATTTTTTTTAGTCGGTGAATTTATTATGAAATTGCTCACACATCTTTCATGCGACCGTTAATACTTCTTGAGGTACTAACCGATCGATTACAAAATGTGATTGCGTATTAAGGTGTAATTTCTCGTCTTGCAACACCTAAGGCTTAGCAGTGGCTCCCAAACCAGTTGGTCTAAGGCACTAGGTGATAAAGCACCATCGCTATATTTTTTTAAGCTGCCTTGGTAATTACAAAACCAGTGTTCATTTTTTCTTCACCGCTTATACTTTTATTTTATATTTTATTTTATTTATTTTCCTTCATACTAAGGTTTTTAGATAAGAGCATTTCAAGGTATCCTCTACTATCCCAAGTTTCAAGATGTGTGTAAGTGCATATAGTAGGGTATCAACGTTCAAATGTTTGGCTTCTAGAATAGGGACTATTTTTCAGACTTATTTTTATTCTCAGATTGGCAATTTCCTTCATCTTACTAACCCTTGGGACAACAGCTCATAACTACTTATTACTAGTTTCATTTAAGAAAATATCTAATTTTCTTGTTTTTCTCAAACTATTCCTATCTTTCATATGTAAATTTTCACTTTCAAACTTTTATTATCAATTTTTTTTATGTTCTTATATATAGTATAATGCAAAGTAATGCGTAAATAAGCACAAACCTCCCCCCAAACCTGTTTGCAGCAGTGTCCTCACTGTTGTTTCTTTTAAATCTCAAAAACCTGTAGACTTGGGAGGAAAGGTTATTAACGGGGGCAATAAAAATTGAAAGTGAAAATCCTCACCCAAACTTATTGTTGGCTCACCATTTTGTAAAAATTTTCTTTTCAAGAGCCAAAATATTCCCCGCCACCAAACTTTAGTAAAATCGTATTAAGCATTTTAAATTATGAGGGGAGTTAAAGTTATTGGTCAAAGTAAAGCCTAAAAAGACCAAAAGTCAACACCAACCATTCAAAAATTTTATCGATGAAGAACCAAGGTTGGTGGAAGAACATGTCGCCAATTGATGTGAAGAAGTGGGGATGAGATAAGAGGTGTAATGGAAAAGGTTTACGTCTCGATTTGTAGAGACAAAACAATGATGATGGATTACTCCCATTCTTATTCTTGATATGAAGAAGATGTGGCGGTTTAATTTCTTTCGGATGGGGTTGATTCATCACAACGCCCGTGTCTTTTAAAAATGCGTGTTCATCAGCGAAAATTTCCTCAAAACTTTCATCGATACCCCGAAGAATAATCTCATCAGAAAAAACGGGGTGATCGTCAGACTCCATGAAAGGTTCATAATCAGTGTTAGATGTTGACCCGGACAACTCAATGGAAGAGTCCGTATATGTATAATAGATGGTTGGGTCAAACAACAACATATGAAAAGAGTCTAGATCAGTATCATGAAGCTGATCAAATTCGCTGCTGTCGACATCCATTAATTCGACAGAACATGCTTGAGAAGAAGGTTCGGAGGGTACACTTCCAAACTTGTAAATGTTAAGCTCTATTGACATCTTGCCGAAGTATAGGTCATAGAGCCATTATGACAGTTGATTACAGCATTAGAAGTGGCCGAAAAGAGTCGACCAAGAATCACCGGAATTTGGTTCCGTGGGTTCGCTACAGGCTGTGTATCGAGAACAATATAGTCTACAGGGAATACAAATTCCCCGACTTTTATTAACACATCCTCAAGCACACCCCTAGGTTTGGTGATTGATCGGTCGGCCATCTAGAGAGTTGTGTTCAAGGGTTTTAACTCTCCGATCCCTAACTGCTCATAAAATAAGTAAGGAAGCAGATTAACACTTGCGCCAAGGTCAAGTAGAGCACGGTTAATATTTTTACCCCCAATAGAAATAAAAATTGTAGGACAGCCGGGGTCCTTACGTTTCCTTGGTAATTGTTGGGGAAAAGCTGTGTTTACAGTACTCGACATGAACACCTTTTTTGGCACTTGAGTCTTCCTCTTCCTAGTGCACAAGTCCTTAAGAATTTTTGCATAAGCCGGGACTTGTTGTATAGTATCTAGAAGAGGGATATTGATGTTAACTTTCTTAAAGATGTCAATAATCTTCTCCATCTGCGGACTCGGTTTGTTTCCTCTTAACCGATTCAGATAAGGAGCTTTAGCAATAATAGCTGGGTCCAACAGTAGAGAAGGTGATGCTGGTAGGAAAGATCCCAGAATAGGAGTGGGGATCGTCTTTGGTGGACTAGAAGAAGTATGCTGAGGGTTCGAGCATTGGGAAAAATGGAGAATAGGCTCGGAAGAAAATGGTGGGGTAGACGAATTGGGGTCAGAAGTAGAAGTAGCAGTGGAAGGAAAAGTCTCAGCCGGGGTATCATCAATTGATTCATCATTAGTAGTATCAATCTCTTCACCGACATGGTTGTCAAGCACTCTTCCAGATCTCAATGTGGTAATACCATTCACATGATGTGAGTAGCCAGGATTCAGTACAGGTTGAGCTGGAAGTTTCCCTCTCTCTCTAGCACTTATTTCGGTTTTTAATTGTGCAATTTGTGCTTCCATCGATTTAATACTCTCTCCTTGGAAGGTAGAGTTCTTTTTTATGTCATCGACGGAAGACTTCATCTCAGCCGAAACTTACATGAATTTTGTCAGAAGCAAATTCATGGTTTGTTCGAGTGAAGAGGAGTTATCAGTACCAGTCAATTGCAAAGAATTATTATACGGTGTAGAAGTGTTGACCGGATTTTGAAAGTTTTGTGATTGATAGGGGTGCTGACTCAATTGTAGTGGTTGCTGTTGTGGTGGAGGGACCCTTTGAAAGTTATTTTGGTTTGGAACCGTGTTTTGAGTTTATTGTTGGTTCCAAGCAAAGTTAGAGTGATTCCTCCAACCCTGATTATAAGTGGAAGAATACGGATCATTTCTAGGTCTTTGTTGAAAAGCAGTATTGGTATGCTCTTGATCTTGAAACGAAGAATTCAAAGGACATTCTTCTGTAAGATGTGATGGATCAGAACAACATCCACAGACAGTTTTAGGGAGTGTCATCTGATTTAGGGAGGCTACTAAAAATTTATGTTCCATAGCTTCGAGTTTCTTTTGCATTGCTGCCATTTCAGCTCTAACTCCTATGGAAACATCAGATTGGTGAATACCACCCTTAGACGATGGTTGGTTTACATTCTCCCACTGTAAATTTTTCAGCGAAATCTTCTAAAAATCTCCAGGCTTCACCATTGTCTTTAGTCATGAAGGTACCTTGACACATGGATTCAGGTATCTGTTTTGTTGTAGGATTAATGCCCTCATATACGATTCTGCACAGATCCTATCTAGGGATTCCGTGATGAGGACATTGAACTAACAGATCCTTGAAGCGTTCAAAACACTTCGAAAATGGTTCATTGGGAAGCTGGGTAAATTGATTTATTTCGCTACGGACTCGAGCTATCTTATGATTAGAATAGAATTTCTTTAGGAAAGCTGTGACGAATTCCCCCAGTTTGAAATAGAATGCGCGGTTGTGTTATAAAGCCACTTCTCGGCTATATCGCACAAAGTGAATGGAAGAAGACGTAATCTCATAGCATCCACAGAAAGCTGTGAAGTACCCATCATAGCGCATACATTTTCAAATTTGGTAATAAAGACGTATGCGTCTTCAGACTCGAGACCGTGATATTTTGGTAAAAGTTTGATGTGGTGGGGTTTAATTTCAAAATTATCCCCGTTGGCTGGTGGAATAGATAGACAAGTAGGAAGTTGACCACATATAGGATAGCATCTTTCTTGGAGAGAGATGCGCGGTGTATTCTGCTCACCTACGGGCGGTGGCAGCATGGTGTTATAATTTGATGGAGTACCGTCCATCTCAGTCGATGTGGTGGGTAGTAGGGAAAAAGAAAATGAAGAAGCACCGACTTCGGAGTCGATAGCCGGAACGCGGACAAGATAGGCACTAGAATCTCGTGTCCAGCCAAGCATCCACTAAACGGTTTTAGCACAAGTGGCAGCGTGTGTGTTATTTAAAATTGGTTTGTTTTTGAAAAAGTGTGTCGGACTTAGACAAACCACACAAAAAATGCACAAACAAACCTGAAACTAAGGTTACCTAGGTCAAGTCTCTAGACCGCTCCTAGACTTCCAAAGGACAAGCCGTAGGATCAATCCACTACCACCGCTTTACTACTCTTGTAGCCAAGTAAGTACCAGGTAAGTGGGAGGTATCCGCTATACGAATCACCAAAAATAGCGGGCCTAATTAAGTAACCACTTGCCTTAGACACACTTGCCTAGGCACCACAAAAATAATGCGAATAAACGATAGATTACCTACGACCTTCCTCTGTCCTTATTGAGCGCGACAGTCCTTAGAGTCTTGTCTGGATATTTTTTAAATTAATATAGGGTTGATGCAGATGCTCGGTTTGTGATTTGTGGGGTCTAGGAAGGGTGATAAAATTCCTACATAATCTGAATTTTTGGTCTTGCCCCTTAAAAATCCGTATTAAAATATGAATAATCAAACCAAAAACAAAACTTTTGCAAAAAGATTTTTTGAGCGGCGATATTTTGCAAAGAATCCTGCAGGAAAGATATTTTATTGGATTTCAGAGGAGAGAGAAAGAGTTGAGAAACTTACCAGAGAAGTTTGGAACCTTAATTCCCTAATCCCGCCGCGCTTCCGCCGCGAAGTTGCTCTTTTCGCCGCGCTTCCGCCTCAAGAAAGAAGGATCAGTTGATGAATTTTGCTACGTGGCCTCCTGTACTCCTCTGGATCTTGATGAATGTCTCTGGCTCTCTGTTTCCTCACGTCTGTGACTCCAGATCTCCTTGCAAAATTCACACACAAATTGTTAAATATACAATTTGCAGTTTTGTTTAATTTATGATATAAATCGAATAAGAATTCAACACAAATAGTAAGAATAAAAAATTACGCGCGTATCCCCGGCAACGGCGCTATTTGATTGGTCTGTTTTAGAGTTTTGTTTGTAGTTTAACCGCAATCAATAACGGTGTCGCGTGTAGCTAGACCGAGATGAGTACGGGTCGTCCTCAGGAAAACGTTGAATCTTTTAATCTTACTTTAGGCGTGTTGAGAAAGAAAGGAGGAAGAATAAAGAATGGTGAAGAATGGTTGTAGGTTCTAGATCTACGTTAAACACGGATGCAAAATATAGATCTAGATTAGCTACGGATGTAAGTTTAGATTAAAAGGGGGATTGTAGGGTTCATTAAGATTTAGTAGTCATGGATGATTAATTAAAGATTACTTTTTTTATCCTTTAATAGATTTAAAACTAGATCGACAGTGATGCATGTAGATTAGGGTTTCTGGAGGGAAAAGGGTTCCCACTCTTAACCCTTATCTCGACATGGATCTCCGTTCATGTCTAGCCTTTACCAAAGCAATTGTTAGTCTAATCTCTAATTGTGGTCGTGATTATCAATGAATTGATAGCACGCCCAATTAGGATGTTAACTATTCTTTTGATAAAGTTTATTAACTTTATAGGACTTAAAAAGAGTTTAAGGATCTTCATCATCCATTAACCTACCATAATCCCATGAACCCTAACAAGCGAAGAATTACTCGTGCATGTTGGGAAAAGAAGAGATGGAGAGGGAAATCATATTAAAACTACAAAGAGATAGAATAAGTGTCACGACCCGAAGGTACGGAACGTGACCGGCACTTACATTACGAAACGTCTAAAGGCGTAACGTAATCTAAGCAAGCCGAAACCCAGAAATCTAAACCATTTAAAAGAAAAAGTGTAGGAAAACAAGTTTAAAAGAAACATCAATTTTTCTCAAAATTTTTGGCAGAGTCTCCTTTGTAAAAAGCTGGCCCCAAACGGGTACAAACAAGAATAATATATACAAGCAATAAAAAGGCATCCCCAAGCGGGAGCTAGCTCTACGCCAAATGGCAGAAACAACCACACAATGCACTGTAATATACAACACCGAAGGGCGAGACTCAAAACTCAAAAGAAAACCAAATCCACCAGAAAACCATAATAATACAAGCACGACTCTAAGGTCGAAATAAAAACAACTGGTCTTCTAAATCTACCAATAATACAAGTCTGGTTGATGGAGCTTACTGGATACAAAGGAATAATAAAAGTACAACGGCGGTCCTGATACAAGTGAACCAACCTACCAAGCAATCACCCTGAATGAAATGGTGTGCCAACAAGCCGCCAAGGAAACCTGTACATCAAAACCTGTAAGAAAATTTGGCACAACGGGGGTGAGTTGCCAACTCGTGAGTAGAAGACATCTGTGAGTGGAAATCGCATGCACGAAGATCTCCTAGGTTATACCTAATATAACACTAGTCATCTAGTAGTGGCAGGGTAATAATTTATGCATAAGTGAAATGCTCAGTGCTCGTGTCAGTGCCTCAAGTAGTAAAATGACATGTGTATGAGTATGCATGTTCCATGAATGTAAAACAATCAACCATGAAATCTGGATATATCTGTATAAGAAATCTGTAACTTTTATCATAGTAAAATTTGTATGGTAATCCGAAACATCATCAATGAAATCCATGGGAATCCGTGTCAAGCATCGACACAAAACATGTAAATCTCAAAGTCTCAACACCTCATAGTCTCAATATCCATAGTCTCAATATCTCAGGCTCCGTCAGTCCGGATCGGCCCATATCATCAAATCTCATGACAACGGTCGGTATCCTCCAGATATCCGCCGCGCCAGATATCCGCCGCGCCAGACATCACCGGTAGGTAGTCTTCCCCTTCCAGGCTCATCGTCTACAACTCGATCTTCTTGCCCCGGGATACCATACCGGGCCCACCATGTGCCCGAGACGGTTCATCCACTCCTCAAATCGGGTCTCAAAATCCAACAGAAAACATGAAATCTCATGGTGGACGACACATACATCACGAGAAAACTGCAACTTGTATTTTAAAATGAGAGGGAGAGAGAGAAAAGTTTTTATATATATTCTTGCGGTTTTCCCCAAAATCCAGAAATCTCATAGAAATCCAAAATCCCAAAATCATGAGCAAGTAAATAATGTGTATCGGCATAAGCCCCACAATACTGCATGATAACATAAAAATGTGAATGCATGAAGTGTCTAAGTAATAAATGAAATACACATGAGAGTAATCACATAATATTATAGTCTAGCATTTAGCTGATTATATCAATAAAAGATAATATGTTCTAAAGTGTACGTGACATGGCAATTACCGATGATGATGTGTGTAAGCCGGCAAATAAGTGTACGTGGAACATGCACATTATCGGTAATGGTGCTGGTGTCCTAACAGGCAGAGCTTCATATTAGCTAAAGAACATATGTATAAATATGCGATGCGATGAACACAACATGAATATAACGGTGAATATATAGTAACGCACAACTAGAAAATACATACTGATTACGAGTCATACGGTTTGTTGTTTGAAAAAGCACGATTCATCAGTTTGAAAATAAGTATGACTCGAAACTAAGATCTAACTAACCAACTAAGGAACTAACTAAAGACACTAGTCGAAAGGTAAGAAAAATCCTCCTAAAGTCTGAGTCGATATCTCTAGTAGTCGGCGATCCAGCCTCAATAGCGTCACGTACGTAGTACGACTTCCTCACGAGTGCGGATCAATCATCACATCTATGCCTCGTACAGTAAAATCCATCGTACGGCTTCCCAAAATCGTGATACGGGTCAACTATCACATATATACATCATCGTTCGTATAGTATCATCCTCAAACAATATCATGATCAAGGGTACTGTACTATAATCGCATACATCCTAATATCATCAAACATATATCATTGTCTGTGTAAATATACATCGTCAAATGATCCATTAAAATATCATGTCATACATCATATCGTGATTAAGTCACATATTACAATCCGGGTTCTATTCCAGAGTCTCGTACATTTCAATGTCATCATCACCTATTATCGTTTATGTATAAATATACATTTTCTCATTTCCCAACGATCCGCTAATATCATAACACATCTCATGTCATAACTCGATCGTATATCTAATATCTCACGGCATCATGCCCAGTCATACCGACTCAACCCCATGTATCATATAACCTCCTCATATCACGTGTATATGTTGTATATATATATATATATATATATATATATATATATATATACCTACACACATTCCTATGTATATATATACACACACACATATATACCAAGTCAAGTTTATGTGTGTGCGTGTGTGTGTGTCTACATGAAACCTACGAATTCCCTCCAAGGCAGCCATCCTCTGGTTAAGTCTTTCTAAATCAGTCTAGTCCAACCTAAAGTATTCAATAGGACCCTACTCGCCAAGAATCTAAGGTCACGTCCGACTTCCTAATAACAGTACGTAATATCCTTATTCTACGTTTGCGGGGGTGCTATACGCCATCTACCCGACTTTCCCCATAGATATACATCTACTCACCTGGTCCTTGTTTGCCAAAATCGATGCCGCCATCCTCTTCCTCATCGTCCAAAGTCCACGTGAGGGGTACCTATACGCAAACATATATAGTATCGTAAACCGAAATCGCGGACAAAACCAAAACAACGCACGAAACACATATAGGTTAAAACCTATGACCCGCTCATGCAAAAGAACCAAATAACCCTCGATATCGGCGTACAAACGCCGATTGATCGAGATAAAACACAAACGTACAAATCGTAGTTCCAAAACTCACTAATTATAATATAAATAGGGTTTAAATCATCAAAACCTTAAAATTAATCAAATCGTTTTATTTCGTAAAAACCTAGAAAACACTAAATTTTCGTTTTAATTCGAAACTTGATGTTTTAACAAAACTAATGGCCATAATATTCACTAAATATCATAACTAAGTCATATAAACCATTTCTATAATTTAATCTCATCAATTTGAATTAAGTCCAAAATTCTACTTTGCAAAAATATCAAATTTTAACACTTTTTAAAGCAAAATTCACAATTCAACAACTAAGCTAGATTTTGTATATTTTAAATTGTTAAACCACTCATCGAAACTTTAATGGTGTGCTAAAACCCTAACTAGATTTTTAATCCCACATTTTAAATTAATTTCTAAAACCTAGTTTGCAAAATAGCATATTTATCATAATTTTTAAACTAACAAATAGCAACTAGTAACCAAATTAGGTTTTGCATTCAATTAACATGTTAATCTCCTCATTAAAACCATAATCTAATGATAGCAACTCTCATCATAATTTTATCTCACCAAATTAAATTAAGTATAAAAGCCTAGTTTGCAAAATCTTCTAACTTTAACAATTTTAAAGTAACACTTTACAAATTAACAATTAGACTAGAATTTGCATGACTTAAGATATTAAACTACACATTACAACCATGAGCATGTTATAAAAACCCTAACTTTAGTTTTAAACCCCTTCTTGAATTTTAAATTTTGCAATTAGAATAAATTAAAAAAAATCTAAATAAGCTAGATTAAAGTATTTAACCAACAATTAAACATTGGGATAAAATTTATACCTCACAAATCAAGAGATCCACCCATGCAAAATGCCTCCAAAAGTTGTTTCGTGCTCCAAGATTCAAGCTAGTTTGGGCTAAAAAATATAAGGTAAGGGTTAATTGAAGAATTTGTGAGGGTTTTTGCTTGGATTTTTGATGAAAAATGAAGAATTTTTTAGAGGAAAGAGATGGGAAAAATGGGCTGCAGCAGGTTGAGTGGGGGCTCGACCAGTTTGTGAGAAGGAGAAAAAAAATGAGGTGTGAAGATGAATGTAGAAACTTTCCCCTTATAACATATATTAATTCCCTTCATTAATTTATTAATTTCCTTTCATATATGTTGCATGGAAAACAATGTTAAAGAGAGAGAAAAAGGGGGCTGCACAATTCGGCTAAGGCTAAGGAAAAAGGAGAGAGAGAAATGTGTGGAGTGGTGTAGAAACATCTATAATTAATACATATTTTAATCTCTTTTCCATAATTATTTATTTTTCTTCTCTATTTTAAACTCTTTCCTAATTTTCTAGAACCCTCTTAGCAAACTCATTTCATTTCAAACACCACATGTTACACTTTGGTTTAATGTATCATGATGCACAAAACTTGTATTAACCCATTCCAATTTGTAATTATCACTAATTAAATGTATTAGTGAAAGCTTAAAATAATATTTAAAATAATTAATTTCGGAAAATATTTAGTAAACTAGAAATTTTACAAGTGACCCATTAAACACGAAATACTAGCAATTATATAGCCAGAATAAGTATATTTAATTCTATGTTGAAAAATAATTATATCTTGGTTTTTACGGAAAACGACGGTTATTTTACCGATTATCCGAAATTTCACCTAAACGATTTTCAAAACGTCACAATAAGAAAACAACTACATTTATTAATCAACAAAATTCATTTACACTTTGTTCTCTTAGAAAATGATTACAAAATGCTAGTTTGCTTTTCGATCTCTTCTAAGGAGGTAGATGAACAATTGATGATCAGCATGGATGCATGAGCCTATCGTGGACTTCGTGATCTCTTCAGCTTGATGATTTTTCCAAGAGACTCTCGATCCTTATTTATAGTCCCAGAGTCAGAACCCTAGTTTCCTAATATGGAAACTAGTTGTTAGGATCCTAACCACCAAAATCCCATATCTCAACTCCTCAAATCCGCGGTGGAACCGCGGCCAACAGGTGGGTTTGGCCGCGGTTCCGCGGCCTTATGGTGGGATCTTTGGTTTGTTTTTCTGGGGCTTTAACTTGATGACACTTTGTGATCTTTTCATATCTCTGGAAACTGAAAATCTTCTCTTCGTCACTGCCAGAATTGATTTCTTTAGTTTACTTTCTTAATTAGGCAGGTTTGTTTTGCCAACTTTGATTTCCTTGATTTCAGTCATGAAAATTCTGCATAATAACTCAACAAATAATATTAGTTTGTTTTATGGAGATATTAACTTAACCATTAAGAATTGGCCAAAGCCTTTTAATAAGGTAAGCATATTTAAATGGGCCAAATGTTACATGGATATTATATGCTTACTATTTCCTTCATAATGTTAATTATAATATATAAACACATGAAAATAGTATTTTTACAGATAAATCCTCATATGTGTCAAATATTATAATAAACACCTTTTTTATATAGAAATAGTAGGAAAAATGTCATATTAAAAGTGCAGTTTTATCAACTGAACACCAATCCATACCTAGAACTAAATCGAAGTTCGGTATGTCCAGCACTTTGAAGTCAGCATAGAATTCTCAGCTGCAGACGACCACTGGACACAAGTTGTATCCCATTGTTGCCTTTAGAACGTCGTTCCCTGAACTGACATTCTAGCTGAAAACAAGCGGTGTGACTGGAATCACATGAGTTCGGACGAACCATTGCGACATAAAGCAATGAGATGCTCCAGTATCGAGTAGTGCGAGTGCAGGAAGTGAGGCTACTAAGATTGTACCTAAGGTATATGGGATATGTTTTAGGTATAAAGGAAAAGAAATTTAGATATGTCTATGAACTGAAAGAGAATTTGAAAGAGGTGTGTTACCAGTGATGACTTGGCCGGTGGCTTCAGCCTCTTCCACGGTCATTGTGAAAGCCTGTCGCCTCGGCATATTCCTCCTTACTGGAGGAGCATTCCTCTATTCGTTCCTTAGTCCTTGAGGTGGGTTCCTTTGAGCTTGATGGAACTGACGAGGAGGAGGTGCAGCCGGTCCACTAGGAGGTGGAGCAGGTAGTGCAAGTCTCGGAGCAGGTGTCTGGATGGCTGGGCGTTGCGGGTATGTGATTGCTGGCCTGGGTGCAGTATATGGGTTGTGTCTACGAGGACAAGACCCAAAATCATGAGTAGCTGAGCCGCAGGCTAAGCAAATGCGATTTGCTCGCCGGCAATCTTTCATCAGATGTCCATCCCTCCTGCAATAGGTGCAAAAGGCTGGGCTAGGCTAGTTGTTTGGTACTCCCGGTCTCCTTGGCACAAAAGGTGGCTTTGAAAAGGCTCCTCCTTCCATCTGGTTAGCAGGGCGCTTCATTCCGGCAGACTGAGATCGGCCCCTCATCTTTACCACTGCCTCATAACGGCGGGCAGCTTTCAGAGCCGATTCATGGGTCGGAAAATATCCTGTGGCTAATGCAGCCTGGATCTCCGGATCTAACCCTTGTCGAAATCGTCGGTCTTTGATCTCATCCATCGGTATCAGGTATGCCGCAAATCTGTTAAGGTATTGTGTTAGCTGTGTAGTATGTGATATTTTGAAATTGAAATATTGAGACGTATCTTACCGACTGAGCATGGTAAACTCAGCATCATACTCATCCACCGATTTGGTCCATATTGAACCCTGTTGTAAGTGGATGAACTGCTGTTCCATCTCGAATCTGGAAATCTCGGGGAAGTACTTTGCGTCGAACATATCGCGGAAAGTCCTCCATTCGATCGGTTGGGTGAGACGGCTTTCTTCCGCCTTCCATCAAACCCATGCATTATCAGTGAGCTACAGCTTTGCTACTCGAACCCAAGCGACCTATGGCACTTGTGCTGCTGCCAGGTCATCATCAATACTCTGAGCCCATTCCTCATCTTCTAGAGCGCTCTTTTTTCCTGAGAATTTCTTAGGGTGTAAAGCTCGGAATTGGTTTACCCGTGAGGCTTCCGCTTCTGGTCGGTTCATTAGAATAGCAGTCTGCTGTTGCCGTCCTTCCAGGAGGCCGCGGATTGCCTCAAGCAGAACCTTCTGCTCGTTGATCGAAGCAGCAATGACAGGTGTGAGTGGTAGTGGTGGGGGAGTATTGTTGACATTCGTGCTGGTGTTGTTTGGGGAATCCATAACCTTGAAAGAAAAATTTGGGTTAGAACAGATTCAAAGTATATGAAATTGTAAGATTCAAGGAATATGAATTATAAAGAATGTTTTTAGTTCCTGGTTCTTGTGTTATATTACTTAGGTTGTCCACGTAGAACTGACCTGCATGGGCCACCAACAAAACCTGTCACGCCCCGCTTCCCAGTGTACGGACAGAGGACGTGCCAAGGCCGCTACGTATTTACTCTGAAGTAAACACGCTAAGCATATCTAAGCAATATAAGTAAAATGCACAAGAGACAATGAAAATATATATAATTGAACAGCAACTTTATTTATTAACATTCTTTTTACAATACATCTGGAAAGGTAAATACATGGAATGAAAGCAATGCCTAAACAGTGACATAACAGAAATGTAAAAGAAATGCACACGTGAAACTAAAGCTCTGGATCTTCAGCAAACTGATCCAAGTCCTCACTGCTGGGCTCGATCTCCAGTGAGTCCGAATCACCTGACGACATTCCAAAGAAGAATAAAGAGAATGTCGTCAGCGAACAAATCGCTCGGTAAGTCCCGTAAATAGACAAGAATGGAATAGACAGAATATAGAGTATATCTGTATAATGTTGTTATTTAGTGTTAACGCTGTTATTTGTAGCTTGGTACAGAAAATGCCAGTGTATACGAGAGGAGTCCCACTATTCCGGAGACTAAGGTATACGGAGCACAAGGAACCGTTCAGCCACGGTACAACGGCAATGGATATTCAGGTTAGGTGTGTTATGGTTACAGTCTCGTGCCACTTCTAACACCTTCCGTACCAATCTACCCCTTATAAACCTCGTGATGTCGTGATTGTATTGTTGTATTGTTTTGTATTGTATATTGAATATAAACGGATGACTTGCCGAAACCATGATATCAGTAATGGAACGGATATAATGGATGAACATGTAAATGGTGTATATCCATGGTTCGGTTCGGTCAAGTTGTATAAATTGAATAGATTGAATATATGGATTCATGGATTCATGTTGAATATATACTTGAATCATATTCAAGTTAGTTTGATTATATCGAGACTCGGTCTGACTCAGACATTTAGAAAAGACATTGAAGTCCTGAATTAGTTTTGATGTTATCGGTAACTGCTGCACATGGACGGCAGGATTTGTGTCTTTTTCCAAGACAATTACCATGTTGATAACACCGTTTGTTATATTGTCTACCTTAAATAGGCAAGCACCCATATCTCCGGCTCCCTGAGGCTCAAGAGACTGGTTCCGCTTAAACCTATGTTTAGTAGGGTCCTTATTATAATTTAGTATAACTTGAGAGAGTTTTATATAAATTAGTTTTGTTATACTTTCAAAATATAGTTTTGTTATAATTTAGTATAACTCAAGTATTTAATTATCATGTTTAGAGTTTTCATAGATGTTTCTTTTATTCAATGTGAAATTTCTAGTGAATATGACCTAGTTTTTAAAGTATAAGGCATTTATTTGAAATATTGGAATTGTATGATATTTTCTTATAAATGGGATTTTTTTCTTGAATTTTGGAAATGTGGAATATTATAAATATTAAAAATTGATATTTTGATATTAATTACATATATATTTATTTATTAAAAATATAAGTTTTATTTATAATAGAAATCATATTTTCTAAAGAAAAATGTATTAAAAATCTTTCGAGATCGTATGCTCCGTGAGGAAGTCTGCATCTCACTCTACTAGGTCCGAGGATGTGCGATAATCCGCACCATACCGAACGGGGGTCCTCAATAGTGGGTTGTAGAGGCGCAATTGCAAAGATTTATTAAATACACTTCTTATAGAAAAAGGTTTTATAAGTTGAAGGTAGTTATATGTAAAGTCGTATTTTTCCGAATCTATGTTCCCAAATTCCATCGTGCTATGTTAGATATATGTGTTGTGAGGAGGTAGGTCATTACCTCGTTAGTTTTCTAAAGATAACACGGTTAAATGGTATAAACATGTCAATATGAAATATAAAGGTATTTTAATGTAAAATTGAAATGCAACATGCTATGGTTATCATTTTGATGTCAAACTTGTTCTATTATTTTTGTTAATAATTACTAAACAATATATCAAAAGTTGTAGGTTTGTTATTAAGAAAAAGTTGTATTTTTAAAAAGAAAAGATAATCGAAAGCCGGATAACTCCGCTTCCGACACGTTTTAAGAATGAAGAGTTTGAGAATAGCAAAAGAGAGAGAAGGGGGACTTACTGGCTTTGATGAGAGGGGGAGGTAGGAGGAGGTCTAGAATTCATCGGTGTTTCGTTTCGTTACCGAAAATTCCTCGTATCGTCGCCGGAACTTCGTCGGAGTTTCACACTTTGTTAACTCCACTTGCACACTATAGGAACTTGGAAATTTCATGAGAGTTTTGGCAGGGATTTGTGAGTGGGTAGGGGTAATATTGTAACACCTTGATATTTGTTTAGGTTAGTTTCATATTAAGTAGTGATAATGCGTGTTTTTCATAAAACTTCGTTAATAGTTATTTTCCTCATAAACCGGAGTAAACCTATTTTAATTTTGAAATGTGTAAATATATGTATAATTATGTTTTATATATTAATAATTGAATTATTGTTCACTAATTACCAATTTTCCTAAACTATTATGTTTTAAGCAAATTGTTAGCATGGACAACACAATTTTCACCCTAGGTTTAATGTAATATGTCTACCATTTTCAAATTTCCCTCATGGTTTTATTTCCTTATTATTTCAAAACAAAACAAAAAAATAAGTTAAATAAGAAAAGAAACGGGAAAAGGGAAGCATGGGGCATTTAATGAAGCATGGGACACTTTGACCTTGGGTTTTCTCTCTCTCTCATTCTCCCTTTCCTTTTCTTCCTGCTGAGCTTCAGCTCCAGCAGCCCCTCCCCCTCATTCTCCTTCTTCTCATCGTTTCAAGCTCATCTCCATATCAAAAATCCATCATTTAACACACCAATCTCTCATTTAACACACCAAATCACCTCTTTTGTTGGTTCTTAAGCCAATTCTGTGCTCTTGGAGGCAAGACCAGCAAGTTTAGACCCCCATAAGACCAACTTGAGGTATTAAAATCACCTTAATCACTTTCTTGCTAAACTTGTAGTTTTATTAGCTTAAAGTAGTATTTTAGTGAGTTTTAGTGCTAATTATGTAGTTTAAGTGGAGGTTAGGGTAAGTTAGTGTTTTTAGGGCTTGATTAGCTTAATTAAGTGCTATTAGTGTTTTTTAACCCAAGTCCTTGATTCAGTTTACACTAAAATACCATATTGTATTAAATTAGTGCTTAATTAGTGTTTTAGTTAGGATTTGTGCTAGATTAGTGATCTGCTTTCAACCCGGTTGCTTCAGGCAAAAGTTGCATTTACTGGAGCTTGGTTACTAGACCTAGATCACACACATGAAGCACGGGGCCCCCTCTCCCCTACTTGGCCGCAAAAATATGTGTTCTGGCCGCAAATTGCGGTCAGAGTGAGGAGCTGGGTGTCGGGGTTTGGGCTATGGGTGTCTGCTGCATATTTAAGACCTTTGGTATATGCAACTTTTCCTGTTTTCACTTTAATCAAAATCTGGAACCAAATACGTTGTTTCTGGCACTTTTAAACTTGCGCGACACGTGCGTTATGGGTTTGGGTTTGGTGTTTGCTGTGTATCACAGCATGTCAGGGTGGTTTCAGACGTTGCACACACGTATCGGCGTTTCGTTTTCACACGTGTTTAGCTTGCGACGCTAGTTTCTCGTATAGTCTTGATATCATGTTTTTGCAGGATTTTAGACTCACGTGTGTTTCCTTGTGTAAATTCTAGGATCTATCGCGGAGACATCGGATGCGGCGCAGAAAAGAAAGGCGGTGATCGGATCAGACTAGTGGAGGCGTTCCGGTGAGTAGATGTACACATCTACGGGGGAAATCGTTTGGATGGCGCTTGACGCCCGATAGTTAGAATGTAGTTTAGAACTGTAACTATATGCGTAGTTCCTACTTCATTATCCCGATGCATTGCATCATTTGTCATATAAATGTATACCGTGCTAGTAATAGGACACTCGTACTATTTCCATTGGCTTTTGCTGCACGGGAACTATTCATGGAACACACACACCTTGGTAATTGCTATGCCATGAACACTTAACTAGTTAAATCCAAATCTTATCACTTGCGCCATTATGTTAATAACCTACAATTGACATATTTAATTCCTTAATATGGATATGTAGGATTGCTAGACACATGCACACATTTTATTGCATCATTGTTCACGCATAGCTTTCTAGTTTCCGCACTTGCATTTCATATTATTAAAATCATAGGCATTCTTGTATCATGATTCGCTCGAGGATTTTTGTATTTATGATATTTATGGATTTGGAGGAACCGCAAAGATTTGAAAACATATTATCATTTAAAAAAATTATAAGTTTGCGGTTTTCTCATGATATGATATATGTGTCGTCCACCATGGGTTTTCTGCTGGTTTTCGAGACCCGTTTCGAGGAGTAGTATGAACCGTCTCGGGTATATGGTGGGCCCGGTAAGGTACCCCGGGGCAAGAAGATCGAGTGTAGTCGATGAGCCTGGCAGGGGCGACTGCCTACCGGTGACTGTTGGCGCGGCGGATATCCATAGGATACTGACCGTGGTCGTGAGATATTGATATTTGAGTTGGGCCAGTCCGGATCGCCGGAGCCCGAGGTTTTGAGATACCGATACTTTGGGGCACTGAGATATTCATATTGGTATAGACATTGACACAAACTTATATATTGATTTCATTGATAAAGTTACAGCAAAATTTCATAAGTTTATTTAAGATAAAGATAGAGATTTCCCATGTTATTTATATTCAGATCTCGCATTGTTATTGCATTCATACTGTATGCATTTTATTATATCGCATCATATTAGTATAGGTAGGTTGTGACATCATTGTGTACACGCTTACGATGGCCTTATTAGATGTTACTTATTACTCACGAGTTGGCAACTCACCCCCGTTGTGCCACAGTATTTTGCAGGTCTGACCCGACAGCACGGTAGTGGCGGCACACCTCTTCTTTTGTACCATTTGCACAGTTTTCGCAGCACCGGTTGTAGGTGGGTTGTGGGGTTATTTTGTTGCCATTTGTATCATTATTGTATCTAGTGTACTCCATCTACTGTAGCTACCTTATATATACCAGTTGTACTGTTATATTTATGACCTAGAGACGAGACAGTGAGATTTGTATATTATATGTTATTTCTCTGGGTCGAGCTCACTTGAGCCGACATGTTGCTTTATTCATTGTGCTTTTATTTCTTTTATGCACAGTTAATTTTATTGCGTGGGATTGTGAATCCGCATTTGGGCGAAGAGCTAGCTCCCACTTGGAGATGCCTTATTTCATGCTATGTGTATATATATATATATATATATATATATATATATATATATATATATATATTCCTGTTTTGTACCCGTTTGGGGTTAGTTTTTACAAAGGAGACTGATCAGTCGAAAATAATGTATTTTTAACACGGCAATTTCCCTATCATTTGCACTCATTTAGAAGTGTTCGGTATTCATATTTCACATATTAGCAAATCAGTCATAAAATATCAGATTGCATGTGTTAGACTTTTAAACCGGCACTTTAAGGGAAATTGACAGCATTTCATGGCATCGCATCATCTCTGTATTTGCGCAACACTTGTGTCGAGATTTGTGCAGGAAATTGCAGGAGCAAAGTCAAAAGAAGCTGATCAAAAATACACCAACTCCATGATTTCAGATCTGGTAGCAATCCAAAGGGAGAAATACAATTCAACATATCAGATAAAGGCCCATAAGACAGCCCAAGAATTACCATGGAAGTTTCAAGCCATGAAGCCCCCAAAGAGCCGCGGAACCGCGGCGGGAGCCAGCTTATGCCGCGGAACCGCGGCGCTTTTGCCACATCATCGCTCAATTTTCAGTGCAAAACTCCTATCTCAAGGCCTACACCTCATTTTGACACGTCAAATTCCAGAATTCTCCAGAGTCTTCTGCCAGATCAGCAAAGCTAATCCTAATTAAGCTCCTAACTAACCTCTTCTAGAAGCTCCCTCCTAACTAATCACATCTAGAAGCTTCTCCTCAACAAACTTTTGGAGGGAAATTCAAATTTCATCCAACAAACTTTTGGAGGGAGATTCAAATTTCATCCAACAACCTTTTGGAGGGAGATTCAAATTTCATCCAACAAACTTTTGGAGGGAGATTCAAATTTCATCCAACAACCTTTTGGAGGGAAATTCAAATTTCATCTAACAAACTTTTGGATGGGAAACTTAAAATTCAAATCCTAGATCTAGGGTTTTGATGGCTATAAATAGGAACCTAGATCTAAGGGTTGAGGGAGTTCATTAGTTCATCATTAGTTCAATAATCTTTACCTCTTTCTTCATCTTCTTCCACAAGTCTAGTGACAAGGCTTGTGCGAAACCCTAACCCTAATTCCACTCCAAATTCAAGATCTTGAGTACCAAATCAAGCAAGAAGCCTTCAACCTTTTAGGAGCCGAGCCGATCTTCAATCGGGCAAGTGATCCAAGCCGATCCGCGACTCACGGAGACGAGCGAAGCCAAATCAACGATCGAGTTCTTCCTCTTGTAGTTCTTGAGCGAATGTAATGAAATTGTTGATATAAATAAAATGTGAAATTCTTTAATCTTGATTTCTTTTAATTCTTGCATCGTGATTAGATCTCAATTTGTGATTGTGGTTCTTGTTGTGATGTTTGAGTAAAACTCCGCTCGTTAAGGAGTCGAGACGATCAATAGAATGATGATGTAACAAATCTTAATACGATTCTTGAGTCCTACGAGCTTTGTAAACCCCAGCAAGTTCAAGAATCGATGACCTAGTTTCGTTACGATGCTTTCTTGATTGTGATCGCTCGAAATTAGGGATCTACGATCGTTTCTTGAATTTACTAGAGGCTAGAATGTGAATGATATCGACGAAAGAATAAGGGATAAGATGAAACCCTAGTTTCATAAGAAATCCCTAATTCTCGATCGATCATCATCGATCTAGTATCAATCCATCGAAGGATAAGAATACGTAATTGTAAGATTACATCACATCTATAGATCCGATCGATTCCTACGAGCCTCATTTCGATTCTTGATATTTGGTTGGAAAAATCAACAAATTACCACGTCTTGATTTTTAATGCTTTCTTAGATCTAGATTTTTCTCTTTCTTGAAATGCAAGTACAAATCTTGAATTGTTTGTTTTCTTTTCATTAAAGTTTCAACTCATCTAATTCAAAAGACAAACTATTACACTGTCCCTGTGGACGATCCGCACTCACTTACAATCTACATCCGACACCGTAGTTGATTGCGGTCAAATAATTTTTGGTTGTGATTTCTATATACAAATTTCTCAAACGACACATCTGAAATCTTTACAATCAAATGGCGCCGTTGCCGGGGATAGTGCGCTAATTGTTCGTATTTTGAAATTTGAGTTGAAAAATTTATTCCATTATAATTTTTAGATCTAAACTCGCGCAAACACTAATACGAGTTGTTGTGATTTGTTGCGAGGAAATCTGGGATCATTGGAGCTGGAGAAATTTTTTTCTAAAATTTCCAGAGTGCTGAGGAGTTCAAGTGGAACATTGTCAAGAAATTTTGTGCAGAGATTCCACAATTCAACCGCGATTCCGCGGCATTAGGGTTCATTTGCGGCGGATCCGCCGCGTGATGATGTCATCATTCCACCAAAATTTCTCAGGTATCTTCTAATTTTCTTATCTCCTCCTTTCTCTGCTCCAACTAACATTTTGTGCAGGTTTCTTTGAAAATAATCGCAGCGCCGCAAAAGCAAAAAATAAATTGTGCGTGTTTTTTATTTTTGGTTGTTTGCATATTAATACGGAAAATTAAGGGGCACGACCAAATCCAGATTAGGTGGGGATTTCATTACCCTTCCTAAGCCCCGAAAATCACAAACTTGCATCCGCATTTACCCTCATTAATTAAAAGAAATCTAGAGATGACTCTAAGGACCGTCGCGCTCAATTAGGACAAGAGAAGGCCGTGGGTAATTCATTGCTTATCCGCGTTTTCTTGTGGTGTCTAAGGCGAGTGTGTCTAAGGCTAGTGGTTTTTAATTAGGCCCACTACTTACGTAGTGGAGTACCTTCCCACTTTCCTGGCACTTATCCGGCCACAGGGGGACAAAGAGGCAGTGGAGGATTCTACCCCGCGACTTGTCTTTTGGCAGTTAGGAGCGGTCTAGAGCCGGACCTAGGTGACCACTAGATTCTAGGGTTTTGTGTGTTGCATTTGTTGTGTTGCATCATATTTTTCAAAATCCGTATCAATTTTCAAAACAAACACCGCATACTTTCTTTCCCCTAATTATAAATTCACGCTGCCACTTGTACTAACCCTTTTTAGTGCAAGATAGGCTGGACAATGGGATTCTAGTGCCTGTTAGTCCGCGTCCTTCCGATCGACCTAAAAGTCGGGATTTCTACACTTACCTTTTCTTTTACCAACCACCACACCCACATCGATGGATCATTCTCCATCGAACTTCTTTTCCACTACTCTGCCACCGTCCGTTGGTGCGCAGAATCCACCTCGCATCTCTCTCCAAGAGAGGTGCTATCCTACACGAGGCCCACTTTCCACCTGTCTTTCCATACCACCAGCCAACGGGGAAAATTTTCAGATTAAACCCCAATACATCAACCTTCTACCAAAATTTCACGGTCTCGAGTCTGAAGACGCATACGTGTTTATCAAGAAATTTGAAAATGTATGCGCAATGATGGGTACCTCACAGTTGTCTGTGGATGCTTTGCGTCTTCGTCTTCTTCCATTTACCTTGTGCGATTTAGCCGAGAAGTGGCTATATAACACTACCGCACATTCCATTTCAAATTGGGACGAATTCGTCAAAGCATTCCTTAAGAAATTCTACCTACATCAAAAGACAGCTCGAGTCCGTAGCGAAATCTATCAATTCACCCAGCTTCCAAACGAAACATTTTCAAAATGTCTTGAACGTTTCAAGGATCTGTTAGTCCAATGTCCACATCACGGCATCCCGAAATGGGAATTATGCAGAATCATTTATGAGGGCATTACTCCTTACACAAGACAGACCCTTGAATCCATGTGTCAAGACAACTTTATGACCAAAGATGATGGGGAAGCCTGGGAATTCCTAGAAAATTTCGCTGAAAAATCTTTACAGTGGGAAGGTATGAGTCAATCATCTAGGGATGGCAATGATATTTCCATATTAGTTAGAGCTGACATTGCAGCTATACACAAGAAACTTGAGACTATGGAAAACAAATTTTTAGCCGCTACCCTAAGTCAAATGTCACTCTCCAAAACTGTATGTGGCTGTTGTTCTGATTCGTCTCACTTGACGGAAGAGTGTCCGTTTCAAGGTCATGAGCATACCAATGCCGCATTTCAAAGACCTAGAAACGATCCATCTTCCTCCACATATGATCAGGGTTGGAGTAATCACCCTAACTTTGCTCGGAACCAATCACAATTTCAAAATACGGTTCCAACCCAACACAATTTCCAAAGGGTCCCTCCACCACAACAGCAGCCACCACTTCAATTGAGTCAGCACCCCTTCCAATCACAGAACTTCCAAAATCCGGCCAACACTTTTGCACCGTCCAGTCCTTTGCAATTGACTGGTACAGATAATACCTCTGCACTAGCACAAACCTTGGATACTTTCATGAAACAATCCATCCAAGGGACGGCAAGTTTGCAATCTTCCGTCGAGAATGTGATGAAGATCATTATCTCTCAAAATGAGAACATCAAATCGATGGAAGAACAAATTGCACAACTAAAAGCCGAAATGAGTGCAAAAGAGAAAGGGAAACTTCCAGCTCAACCCTTACCCAATCCTGGCTATTCACCTCCTGTGGATGCAATCACGTTGAGATCTGGAAGAGTGCTTGACAATCATGTTGGGGAGGAGTTTGATGATACTTAAAAATCAATCGATGATACCCCGGCTGAGACCTTTCCTTCCACACACACTTCTAATTCTGAGCCCAGTTCTTCTACCCCACCACCTTCTCACGAGCCTATTCTTCGTTTTCCAAAAGGCTCGCCACTTCAGCCCACCTCTTTTACCCCTCCACGGACGATCCCCACTTCTATTTTGGGATCGATTCCACAAACACTTCCTTCTCCTATGATGGACCCAGCGCTTATTGCTAAAGCACTTTATCCTAATCGGTTAAGGGCTAACACACCGAGTCTACATATGGAGAAGATTATGAACATTTTTAAGCAAGTTAACATCAACATCCCTCTCCTAGATGCTATCCAACAAGTTCCGTCCTATGCGAAAACTCTTAAGAACTTGTGCACTAGGAAGAGGAAGACTCAAGTGCCGAAAAAGATATTCATGGCAAAGACTGTAGACACGGCTTTCCCCCAACAATTACCGAGGAAACGTAAGGATCCTGGATATCCTACGATTTCCATCTCTATTGGGGAAAAACACATTAACCGTGCTCTACTAGACCTTGGCGCTAGTGTTAACTTGCTTCCTTACTCAGTCTATGAGCAGTTAGGGATCGGAGAGTTGAAGCCAACCCATTGCACTCTCCAGATGGCTGACCGATCAATCACCAAACCTAGGGGTGAACTGGAGGATGTGTTAATAAAAATCGGAGAATTTATATTCCCTGTGGACTTTATTGTAATTGATACACAGCCTGTAGCGAACCCACGGAATCAAATTCCGGTGATTTTAGGTCGCCCCTTTTTGGCCACTTCCAATGCTATTATCAACTGTCGTAACGGTTCTATGACCCTATCTTTCGGGAATAGGTCAATAGAACTAAACATTTACAAGTTGGGAAGTGTACCCTCCGAACCTACTGCTCAGGTATGTTCTGTCGACTTAATGGATGTCGACAGCAGCGAATTTGATGATCCTCTTTATACTGATCTTGACTTTTTTCATACGTTGTTTTTTGACCCAACTATGTATCATACACATACGGACTCTTCCACCGAGATGTCCGGGTCAACAACTAACACTGATTATGAACTGCTTTTAGAGTCTGAAGATCACCCCGCACTGTGTGATGATATTATTCATCGGGGTATTGATGGAACTTTTGAGGAAATCTTCGCTGATGAGCTCGCATTTTTGAATGACACGGGTGTTGAGATGAATCATGTCCCACTCACTGAAATTGAACCTCCACCCCTTCTTCTGAACTATAAAAAGAATGCGAGTAATCCATCACATTCACTGCATCGTCTCTCCAAAATGAGACGCACACACATTCTATTCCACCCCTTACTCTTTCCCTACTTCTTCTTCCACCAACCAGAGCACTGCATTGACAAAATTTTTGAATGGTTGGTGTTAACTTTCGGTCTTTGCAAATTTTGGTATCGACCAATGATTTTTAACCCCCTCATATGATTTTCAAAGATTAACATTGCATAACTCAAGTTTGGGGGGGGGGTATAATCTGGCTCTTGAAAAGATAATTTTTACAAAATTTGTGAGCCAAAAATAAGTTTGGGGGAGGTTCTTCACTTAAATATTTTGCCCCCACTAATAAATTCCTCCCAAGCTTACAGGTTTTTCAGATTTAGCAGAAGGCAACAGTGAGGACACTGTTGAAAACAAGTTTGGGGGAGGTTTGTGCTTATTTTCGCATCATTTGCATCATACTTTGCATTAGCACAAAACATTTTTGAAAACCTATAAAAATTTAAAAATTTTCAAAAAGATAAAAATATTTTTGTATATAAATAAGATAATGAAAGTTTAGATAGTGAAAAATTACATCCATGAGATTAGAAAAATTTAAGAAAACCAAGAAAATTAGAAGTTTTCTTATACGAACTAGTAATAAGTAGTTATGAGCCGTTGTCCCAAGGGTTAGTAAGATGAAGGAAGTCACTAATCTGAGGATAAAAATAAGTTTGAAAAATAGTTTCTATTCTGGAAAGCCAAACATTTTGAACGTTGATACCCTGCTATTCGCACTTACACATGTCTTGAAGCCTGGGATAGTAGAGGATACCTTGAAATGCTCTTGTCTTAAAGCCAAAAGTATGAAGGAAATAAAAAGAAAAAGTGAATAAAAAATTATAAAGTGGTGAGAAAAATGGACACTGGTTTTGTTATCGCCAAGGGCAATAAAAAAAATATAGCGAGGGTGCCTCTTCACCTAGTGCCCTAAGGCCAACTGGTCTGGGAGTCACTGCTATGCCTGAGGTGGTGCAAGACGAGGAAAATACACCAAGTAAGCAAGCACAGGAGTAATCGGTCGGTTAGTACCTCAAGAAGTATTAACGGTCGCATGAAAGTGTGTGAGCAATCTCATCTAAATATTCATTAATTAAAAAGTACTGAGGCTGATGGGCAAGAGTATGATAGCTTGAATTGAATTCTCCGGGTGTAGGGATGTCTTTACACACACGCAGGGTTATATGATCGATGTTTGGAAGAAAGATAGGAATGAAGAATAAGACGATGTTTTATTGAGGGAGGACGTGATTTCCAATATCTTTTCATGACCATTAAGATAGGGCTCATGACAACCGAAAAGCTAGCTTAGTTGGAAACCCTAATTTTCAAAGTTTTTCTTTTACAATTCTTGTCTTTAAATGTAATATTCATGATCTTCCTTTTATTATTGGATTTTGTGGGTGCAATCCGCTGAAAACCCTCAGGAGACAACACTCCTCCTACTAGGGACACCTAGAAGTTTAAAGGCTTGTTGCACGTGCTCAGTGCAATCGTGTTGCCTACGAAAGTGTGCTAGTTAGTTTTTCTCTTTCTTTATTTTCTCCTTCTCTTTTTAATAAAACATTCGCTCGAGACGATCGAAATTAAGTTTGGGGGTATTTGATCAGTCGAAAATAATGTATTTTTAACACGGCAATTTCCCTATCATTTGCACTCATTTAGAAGTGTTCGGTATTCATATTTCATATATTAGCAAATCAGTCATAAAATATCAGATTGCATGTGTTAGACTTTTAAACCGGCACTTTAAGGGAAATTGACAGCATTTCATGGCATCGCATCATCTCTGTATTTGCGCAATACTTGTGTCGAGATTTGTGCAGGAAATTGCAGGTGCAAAGTCAAAAGAAGCTGATCAAAAATACACCAACTCCATGATTTCAGATCTGGTAGCAATCCAAAGGGAGAAATACAATTCAACATATCAGATAAAGGCCCATAAGACAGCCCAAGAATTACCATGGAAGTTTCAAGCCATGAAGCCCCCAAAGAGCCGCGGAACCGCGGCGGGAGCCAGCTTATGCCGCGGAACCGCGGCGCTTTTGCCACATCATCGCTCAATTTTCAGTGCAAAACTCCTATCTCAAGGCCTACACCTCATTTTGACACGTCAAATTCCAGAATTCTCCAGAGTCTTCTGCCAGATCAGCAAAGCTAATCCTAATTAAGCTCCTAACTAACCTCTTCTAGAAGCTCCCTCCTAACTAATCACATCTAGAAGCTTCTCCTCAACAAACTTTTGGAGGGAAATTCAAATTTCATCCAACAAACTTTTGGAGGGAGATTCAAATTTCATCCAACAACCTTTTGGAGGGAGATTCAAATTTCATCCAACAAACTTTTGGAGGGAGATTCAAATTTCATCCAACAACCTTTTGGAGGGAAATTCAAATTTCATCTAACAAACTTTTGGATGGGAAACTTAAAATTCAAATCCTAGATCTAGGGTTTTGATGGCTATAAATAGGAACCTAGATCTAAGGGTTGAGGGAGTTCATTAGTTCATCATTAGTTCAATAATCTTTACCTCTTTCTTCATCTTCTTCCACAAGTCTAGTGACAAGGCTTGTGCGAAACCCTAACCCTAATTCCACTCCAAATTCAAGATCTTGAGTACCAAATCAAGCAAGAAGCCTTCAACCTTTTAGGAGCCGAGCCGATCTTCAATCGGGCAAGTGATCCAAGCCGATCCGCGACTCACGGAGACGAGCGAAGCTAAATCAACGATCGAGTTCTTCCTCTTGTAGTTCTTGAGCGAATGTAATGAAATTGTTGATATAAATAAAAGGTGAAATTCTTTAATCTTGCTTTCTTTTAATTCTTGCATCATGATTAGATCTCAATTTGTGATTGTGGTTCTTGTTGTGATGTTTGAGTAAAACTCCACTCGTTAAGGAGTCGAGACGATCAATAGAATGATGATGTAACAAATCTTAATACGATTCTTGAGTCCTACGAGCTTTGTAAACCCTAGCAAGTTCAAGAATCGATGACCTAGTTTCGTTGCGATGCTTTCTTGATTGTGATCGCTCGAAATTAGGGATCTACGATCGTTTCTTGAATTTATTAGAGGCTAGAATATGAATGATATCGACGAAAGAATAAGGGATAAGATGAAACCCTAGTTTCATAAGAAATCCCTAATTCTCGATCGATCATCATCGATCTAGTATCAATCCATCGAAGGATAAGAATACGTAATACGTTGCGATGCTTTCTTGATTATGATCGCTCGAAATTAGGGATCTACGATCGTTTCTTGAATTTATTAGAGGCTAGAATATGAATGATATCGACGAAAGAATAAGGGATAAGATGAAACCCTAGTTTCATAAGAAATCCCTAATTCTCGATCGATCATCATCGATCTAGTATCAATCCATCGAAGGATAAGAATACGTAATTGTAAGATTACATCACATCTATAGATCCAATCGATTCCTACGAGCCTCATTTCGATTCTTGATATTTGGTTGGAAAAATCAACAAATTACCACGTCTTGATTTTTAATGCTTTCTTAGATCTAGATTTTTCTCTTTCTTGAAATGCAAGTACAAATCTTGAATTGTTTCTTTTCTTTTCTTTAAAATTTCAATTCATCTAATTCGAAAGACGAACTATTACACTGTCCCTGTGGACGATCCGCACTCACTTACAATCTACATCCGACACCGTAGTTGATTGCGGTCAAATAATTTTTGGTTGTGATTTCTTTACAATTTCCCAATTACACAAACAAGAATTACAATTCAATCAAATGGCGCCGTTGCCGGGGACTATTTGATTTGATACGCACAATCGAATTCTATTTCAATCAGAGACTCTGCCGAATTTTTCGGAAAAAATGGATGTTGCTTTTAAAAAGCATGAAGTGACTTAATTGATTTAAAATCACTTTCAATATTTGGTTTTCCTTCACTCTACTGCTCTTTCGGTTTTGATTTCTGGGTTTTGTCTTACTTAGGTTACGTACGCCTCGAGACGTTTCGTAATTTAAGAGCCAGTCATGTTCCGTACTTTTCGAGCCGTGACAAAGTTGGTATCAGAGCGTTAGGTTTTACCTTTCTGAGTGTAGGATGACCCTCGGTAGACGGAGTAGGTGGCTTGAGTAGAGTAACGTACCGTACGGATGTTCCGCGGTATATTTACGATACGATACTCCACTTGAGAAACCTTAGGATATACATACATTGAGATATTTGATTCTATTTGTTTTCATGATCATACCTTCCGTTCCTCCTTATGATCATGTATCCATTTTTGGGATCTGTTGATTCCATTCATTCCATTGTTATGGTTTCATCGATACATGCTTGAGTTTCATGTCACCATGGTTAAGCGCAGATCGAGCTGCTGCTAGTGTTATGGTCTGGGCAAGCTCGTAATGGACGAGGATTGACCATCATGTTTTATGGTGACACGAGAACGTCTCGATTTTGTATTGATGTTGTGACGTCTCGTTTGAGGCGAGTGTTCAGCGTTGCACCGTATGATCGGGACGATGATAGAGACTCGGTGTGTGAGGACTGTTGATGTACAGCATACCTCAGAGATTTTGATGTCGTCTACCGTGTGGACAGATGACCCAGCTGTTGCGGAGATTGATGTGATGTCGCTTCCAGAGCTTACGAACTGAGATCGCTGAAGCCTTCCGGCAGAGATACGACAGATGATAGATAGCCTATCTTGAGTTAAAAGACGAAGGGTATTCACATGTTGTCTAGGAGAAGTAAAAGTTCGATCGAATGTCAGAAACCCATCCTTCCAAGTTTAAAGTATTCGGAAAGACATGCAAGTAATTCTACGGACCCTCTAGAAGAATGAAACCCTAACTCGATATAATGACCATGTGAAAGCCTTTGAACCTTAGGGTTTGTGGCAGTTCCGCGGTGCCATAATGAGGCTTGAGTTTGCCCTTCTACGGTTGGTCCATAGGTACTGTGGCGTATACTTGGTATTATTAAACTGTGCTCAGAGTTGAGCTTTCAGGGAATCATGGGATTTTGACGAATCGATCGAAAAGTTTAACATCGTCCGGATATCATGTGATAGGAGACCAGTACGTGGACCAGCCTCAGATAAGGATCTCTCTCAGATGCGTTGTGAGTTGATCGAGAACGGACGAGTATTGAATATTCCTCCGATGGTATGGACGAGTTCCCGAGGATGTGTTCGGCTAGAGATCTTCTACAGAGTGATGAAGATACCGAGTTCATGATTTCGAGTCCGTGTGAGAGACTCCGGATTGACTATAGCCGAGACAATTGCAGTACGCAGATAGCTTGGCGGGGCGTTGAGGTATTTGAATCGGAAGGCCAGTCCGAACTTGCGAGTGGAACAAGAGGTTCGTGCGAGATGTCAAACGAGTTGTTGCTACTCCCCGTTGAGATTAGAGGTCTGATTTGTATATAGAAGCTTGATATATGACCAGTTTCCGAGGAAAAGCTATGCTGAGAACGCAGATGTACAGAAAGCGAGAAGAAGATTAGGTAAGAGTACTGATTGATGACTGTTTTGCGTACGTGCGTTTTAAAATCAAAGTTAAGAATATACCACAATCAATAACGGTGTCGCTTGGTAGCTAGCCGGTTGAGTACGGGTCGGTCCACAGGGAAAACGTGTTCTTTTCTTATTGTTCTAACGAGTTAAGTCCTATTTTTGGTAGGTTTTGATTTTTGAAAAACTAAGATTGAATTTAATTTGATTTGAAACCTTGCTAGGGTTAGGATTAGGTTAGTTTGGAAAGAGAATTCTACTCTCTGCTTCCTTTGCCCTAATTAAGAACATAGGTGTTAGGGTAATAGTCAACAAAGGGGATTAGCATGACTAGGAAGAAACGTACTTTCTTCCTTTTGGTCCTTGCTCGTCCTTTCTTAACTCTTAGCCCTAACCTCTATATAAATCAACCACAACCGGTCTAACTAGGGAATCACCGCTATCTCGCAGGATAGGGTGCCGTAGTGAGCGGTGTGTGTTTGATTCACATAAAGTCTTAATTTAAAAATATTATACAGGAAAGAAAGGAGTGAGAGATGTTCATTTCTCAAACCTACCCAATCCTAACTCTAACAAGTGAGGAATTACTCACTCATTAGGGAAGTTATGATGTAGTTCATTTATATAATTTTCTTTTTAATTAATTAATTAACTTGAAGATAATAAAACACAAATACTAAATTGCAGAAATAAAAGATGAAATGAAAATTGCAAGATAAAAACTTACTTTATTGACACCTCTTGACGATTACAATGGAATTGAAAATTTAATCTAGAAAATAAAAAGTGGCATGCCCCAAAAGAGGCTGTAGATTTTCCTATTTATAGATAGGAGAAACCCTAAGGTTTACATCTGATCCATATTTAAAATTACAAGATTACCCTAAGAAAGCTGGGTCAAAGCACCGACACCCACCGACACATGCACCGACACGTGTACTGCACGGCCGCAGAACCGCGGCAGAATGCCATGTTTGGCCGCGGATCAGCGGCCATATGGTAGGGTCTTGAGTTCATTTTCTCAGGGCTGCTTTATGTTGCTTTTTCCTTCTGTTTTCTTTACTTGGTTCTTCAGAATCTTTTCTACTTTCTTCCAGATTTCCAACAGTGCAGAATTTGTGGACTTTTACCGTAAGCTTCGCGTTGAAGTCTTGAATCTTGTACTGCCCTCGTACTTTGTGCATTGAACTGTTCATTGCTCGTTGTTTGTTCCTTAAACTGGTAGACGGTTTCATACAGATTCATTTATTTGTTGGTCGTAGTCTCACATTTGTAGCGTATTTTCCTGAATTTCACTGTATTGTTCTGAGAACCTGTAACCTGCAACTATTTAGCAGACATGGATCAAAAGCACCTATTTATTCGTAATATAATTAAGAATGGGGAATATAATAATGCAAAATTCTGATATGAACAAATACCTCCAAACTTATCTTT
Source organism: Agapanthus africanus (assembly GCA_030015575.1). Classification (NCBI taxonomy): domain Eukaryota; kingdom Viridiplantae; phylum Streptophyta; class Magnoliopsida; order Asparagales; family Amaryllidaceae; genus Agapanthus; species Agapanthus africanus. The sequence continues at coordinate 320,025,670 of CM057342.1, forward strand.
TGCTCGTCCCGAGCAAGCTATTTTTATTCTCGGAAAAAACCTAACCTCACTTTCGCAGGGAATCGCGATTGCACTGAGCTCATGCAACAAGCCGTTAAACCTCTAGGTGTCCCTAGTAGGAGGAGTGTTGTCTCCTGAGGGTTTTCAGCGGATACTACTCACAAAATCCGATGAATTTGGCCTATTGACTTTCATTCTTCAATTCGGTGTTCTAGCAATAAATTCTATTATCTTTAACTTAGAAATCATCAACCCGTATTTTTCACACTCACTTATCATTTAACTTAAAATTGTATATTTTCTGTAAATTTATTTAGCTTTTAGCATCTTTTGAATTTTCCTTCTAAGGTTCCATCTTAACTTAGGAATTTTTATGATCTCTAGTGAAGATATAAGCCCTATCTTTCATTCCTATCTCTCATCAAAACTCCAATCATATACCCCTACGTGTGTGTATGTATCACCCCTACACTTGAAAATTCAATTCAAACTATCATACTCTTGTCCATCGTCCAAAGTACTGTTAGTTGGTGAATGTTAGATGAATTTGCTCACGCATCCTTCATGCGATCGTTAATACTTCTTGAGGTACTAACGACCTATTACAACATGTGTTCGTGCTTTTAGGAGTAATTCCTTATCTTGTAGAACCTAAGGCTTTAGCAGTGACTCCCAAACCAGTTGGTTTAAGGCACTAGGTGATAAAGCACCCTCGCTATATATTTTTTTATTTTACGTAGCCTTAAGTAATTACAAAACCAGTGTTTATTTTTTTATATCTCTTTATTTACACTTATACTTTTATTTAATTTTTTTTCTCATACTAAGGATTTTAGAAAAGAGCAATTCAAGCTATCCTCTACTATCCCAAGTTTCAAAGTGCGTGTATGTGTGAGTTGTAGGGTATATATTTTCAGAATTTAGACTAAAGGTTCGGAATTATTTTTCAGATTTATAGTTCAATAAAAATTTCAATACTCTTCTCCTATTTTGACTTAGCCCAAGAACTGAACTTAAAATTTTCCTATTTCTAAATAAATTACAAGGACATATATTTTTTACCGTTAAAATTTAAGAAATGTTATTTTTAGGGTTTTTAATTTACTAAGTTTAGGATCTAGTTTTTCCTAGCTAGTTAACCGACTTGTCAAACTTAAGTCAAATATGGCCAAGTTGAAAAGAAAATTAGTTTTTCAATTTTTATTTGATTTTTCTTTTATATATATTTTTTATTTTCATTTTTTTTTAAATTTTTATAAAAATAAATTTTTATAAAGATGCAATGCAGAATTAAACATGCAAAGAATGAAAAGAAAAAATTTGTACAAAACTTAAAATATGCAATGCAATGATAACTATTTACAAACCACCTCCTCCCCCAAACTTACCAAAAGCAGTGCCCTCACTGCTCATGTCCTCACCGTCCTCTCAAACGTGATACGCCACGTTCAATCTCTGTCGTTCCTTTCTCGCTAGTAGCGTAGATACGCCACGTTCAATCTCTGTCACCTGGTGATCCAAGTTGGTCACCATCCCCACCAACCTATCAATCCCCCTAGTGGCTCTTCTAAGCAGACGTGCATGTTCTGCTGGGGTAAGATCTTCCTCGCTCGCGGTCGAGCTGGAGCTGGGTGTTCTGGCAGGTACATGTTCAGCCGGTTCTATTCGCAACCATACATCAGTTAAGCGGGTATAGGACGTGGGTACACCCTCAATAAAAGGCCTAATGGGTATACCTCCATGCATGTAAAACTCAAATTCCTCCACAGGGAGGAAATAGCGACACAGTTGTGTCCCTAACATAGGGCATGGGTAATTTGCAGCCCTTTTGCCACCACCAATTGAATTAAGTAAAACCGTGCGCATGTCAAATGTAGGGTTCCTAGTTATTAAGGTGTGCATGATATGAAGAGATGGGGTGAAAAATTTTGTATTATGTGAACTACCAAAAATGTTGTTTTGTGCCCAACGGCACATGGTTAATACATTGGCGAAGAGGGTTCTAGCCTGTATGCCCTTCCTAGGTTCTCTCGAACAGTCATTACCCATTAAGGGTCAGTAGTCTTCAAATTGAAGGGGTTGGTCGTGAACAGGGAATCTAGGAATTAAGGTGACTTCATGGAAGAAGTCCCTATCAATAATTATTTCCCTATCGTACCAAAGTAATTTAATAAAACCATAATGTGATAGGCAACCTTCCTCCATGCACTCGTAAAAACGAGTGACTAGATCTGGAAGAGCGTAGGCATTGGGATGATTGTAAATTAAAAAGTTCCACCCTTGCCGTGTGATCTCCCCACCAAAATAACTTCCGTAAATTGTGTGTGCAAAGATTTGTGAAAAATCTCGTTCTAATTGCATGGTTGGTGCCATTCAGAAAGTTCACAGATTTATAAAAAATTTAACAAAGAGGGAGAGATGATGCAAACCTCCTCTGAAAAAATTCAGAGGGAGAAGACACAGAGGAGCGGCGGTTGCGCGGCCAAAGGGGGGTTCTGGCGGCGGTTGCGCGGCGGCTTTGGGAGATCTCGCTGATCTTTCAGCTGCGGCGGCTAGAGTTTCCAGAGAGGAAAATTTTAGGGTTTGTAAAATGCTGTGAGGGGTCGGGTTGTATTTATAGGGGATGGTGGTTTGGTTATTTGCAAAAAGCCCCTCTTAAAAAGAGGAAATTGTTTGTAAAAAAAATTTATTATTTTTTTATTAAAACTGGAAATTTACAAAAATACCCAAAAAATTTATTTATTTATTTTTCAAAATTTTTCATTTTTATTTTGTTTTTATATAATTACAAGTGATACATACCCCCAAACTTATTTGAAACAGTGTTTTGGCTAGATAATCGAAATTTAGGGGTAGATGGAGGAAGATCAGTCAATGTAAATCGGCTTCTGCAAAAACAGGAGCTTCTCCGAAGGGTCCGCAGTGAGGAACGGTTTAAGTCTATGTCCGTTCACTTTAAATAGTGAACCGTCCTCCAGATTTTCTAAATCGACCGCACGGTGTGGATATACGGTGCGTATCAAAAATGGCCCTTTCCATCGAGATCTGAGTTTGCCGGGATGGAAATGTAACCGAGTGTCGTAAAGTAAAACCTGTTGACCAGGTTTGAAAGTTTTGCGTATAAGGTGTTTATCGTGGAACACCTTCGTTCGGTTTTTAACAACTACTGCGTTCTCGTAGGCTTCATCCCGAAACTCGTTCAATTCGTTCAACTGCAGCTTTCTATTGCTGCTCGCATCTCCCAAAGATAGGTTCAACTCTTTTATTGCCCAAAATGCTTTATGCTCAATTTCAACTAGAAGGTGGCAAGCCTTTCCATAAACAAGCCTATATGGAGACATGCCAAGATTGGTCTTAGATGCAGTTCGGAATGCCCAAAGGGCATCAATAAGTTTTGACGACCAATCTTTACGGTTTTTGGAAACCGTTTTCTCCAATATCTGTTTAATCTGCCGATTCGAAATCTCGGCTTGCCCATAAGTTTGGGGATGATAGGGCGTTGACAGCTTGTGAGTAATGGGGTATTTCTGCATTAAGGACTCGAAAGTCCTATTACAAAAATGAGATCTATTATCGCTGATAATTGTGCGAGGATGCCCAAACCGAGAAAAAATGTTTTCTTTGAGAAATCTAACGACAACCTTGTTGTCATTAGTTCGGCTGGGCACAACCTCGACCCATTTTGAAACATAGTCAATAGCGAGGAGAATATACACGTTCCCAAAAGAATTGGGAAACGGTCCCATAAAATCTATCCCCAGAACATCAAAATTTTCAACAACCAAAATTGGTTGGAGCGGTATTTCATTTCTCCTAGATATCCGGCCCAAGTGTTGGCACCGGGAGCATGTTTTGCAGTACTCATGTGCGTCTTGAAAAAGTTGTAGCCAGTAGAAGCCACACTGCAAGATTTTTTCTGCTGTCTTTTTAGGGCCAAAATGCCCGCCACATGCTTGATCGTGGCAGAATGACAGCACGCTCTTAAACTCATTATCGGGGACACACCGACGAATAATTTGGTCGGGACAGTATTTGAATAGATACGGTTCATCCCAGTAAAAATGTTTTACCTGAGATAGAAATCTGAGTCTGTCCTGATTCGACCATTCGTTTGGTATAAGTCTGGTGGCCAAATAATTTACGATATCTGCGAACCAAGATTCGCATGACACAGTCAAGAGCTGCTCATCAGGAAAAACGTCTTTAATACGAATTTGAAGTGTAGGCGAAGAAGGAAGGCGTGAAAGATAGTCGGCGACTACGTTTTCGCATCCTCTCTTGTCTTTGATGACAAGGTCAAACTCTTGTAGTAAGAGGATCCAACGTATCAGCCGAGATTTAGCATCCTTCTTCGCGAAAAGAGGGCGAAGAGCTGAGTGGTCCGTGTAAACGATGACTGGAGAGCCGATTAAATAGGGCCTGAACTTTTCTAATGCAAACACAACAGCTAAGAATTCTTTTTCAGTTGTTGTGTAATTTAATTGGGCCTCGTTCAAAGTTCGGCTAGCATAATAAATTACATGCGGCATCTTATTTATGTGCTATCCAAGGACAACACCAATGGCGAAATCAGATGCATCGCACATAATTTCAAATGGATGCGCCCAGTCAGGAGATGAAAGAATGGGAGCGGAAGTAAGTGAGTTTTTCAATGACTCGAACGCCTTCATACAGCTTGAGTCGAAATCGAATGTGGTGTCCTTGGCCAACAATAGAGTCAAGGGTCTACTTATCTTGCTAAAATCCTTGATGAACCGTCTATAGAAACCGGAATGGCCAAGGAAGGCTCGAATGTCTCGGACGCACTTGGGAGGAGGAAGATTGGAAATGACTTCAATCTTAGCTTTATCTACCTCAATGCCATTTTGCGAGATGATATGTCCTAAGACAATACCTTCGCGTACCATAAAGTGGCATTTCTCCCAATTTAAAGTAAGGTTCTTATCCCTACACCGGGTAAGAACTGCGTCTAAATGTAGCAAACACTCATTAAAGGAGTCGTCGAAAATGGAGAAATCATCCATAAAAATCTCTAAGGATTTTTCCACCATGTCTGAAAAAATGCCCATCATACACCGCTGGAAAGTAGCGGGTGCATTGCATAACCCAAAAGGCATGCGACGGTAAGCAAACGTACCGAAAGGACAAGTGAATGTGGTCTTGTCTTGGTCCTTTTCGGCGATGGGAACTTGATTATAGCCGGAGTAGCCATCCAAAAAGCATTAAAATTCATGCCCAACCAATCGTTCTAGCATTTGGTCAATAAAAGGTAATGGAAAGTGGACTTTCCGTGTCGCGGCGTTGAGTTTTCTATAATCGATGCAAACTCGCCACCCAGTTTGGGTGCGAATTGGTATTAACTCATTCGCCTCATTAGTTATGACCGTTATGCCCGATTTCTTTGGGACAACGTGAATGGGTCTAACCCACTGGCTATCAGAGATAGGGTAAATGATACCATTATCAAGACATTTTACAATCTCCTTTTTAACAGCCTCCTTCATGATAGGGTTTAGTCGTCTCTGTGGATCCCTTACTGGCTTGGCATCATCCATCATATGAATATGATGTTCAACTATTAGGGGACTGATCCCCTTGATGTCCGCCATAGTCCAGCCAAAAGCTTGCCGATTGTTTTGTAAGACCATTAAAAGGGCTTTCTCTTACTCGGGGGCTAGAGAGGCCGAGATGATAACAGAAAGGGTCTCATTGTCACCTAAGTAAGCGTATTTAAGGTAAGACGGCAATAGCTTGAGTTCGAGTTTTGGAGGCGAAACAATTGAAGGTAAAATTGGTGAAACTGTCTCGAACTCGAAAGATTCCAATAAAGGTTCAAAGCGAGTGTAAGCAACCGAGTTGGATGGCTCAGCTGACTCATCCGAAAATTCAAAGGATTCGAACTTGGGTGGTGATTCTTCAAAATCGTTCGAAAAAGTGAAACACTCGTAATCTTTATCGGGTGTGAAAGCAGTGTCAAATTCAAGGAGGAACGCACTAGTGGCGTCAAAATTGCTGTGATCGAACAGAAATTTTTCGAGCTCACAGTCCTCCTGAGTGATCTCTTGGATCGAGCAAACATCAAGTATATTGGCATTAGGTTCAGAGGGCTGATTCCCCAACTTAAAAATGTTGAGCTCAATTGTTATGTTTCCAAAAGATAGGTTCATCGAACTATTTTGACAATTGATCACTGCATTAGAAGTTGCAAGGAATGGTCGACCGAGTATCACCGGAATTTGACTCCGGGGGTTAGCTATAGGTTGTGTATCCATAACAATGAAATCAATGGGGAAAATGAAGTCCCCTGCATTAATCAACACATCCTCTAACTCACCCCTAGGATGGGTGATGGATCGGTCGGCCATTTGGAGAGTACAATTTGTGGGTTTCAGCTCTCCAACGCCTAATTGTTCATATACTGAATAAGAAAGCAAATTAACACTGGCACCAAGATCTAAAAGTGCGCGGTTGATGTTCTTATCCCCAATAATTATTGAAATTGTAGGACAGCCAGGGTCCTTTCGTTTTTGAGGTAAAGGTTGGGTAAGAGCATCACTTACTGCACTAGCCAAGAAAACTTTCTTAGATACCTGTGATTTCCTCTTCTTGGTGCATAAGTACTTCAAGATTTTAGCGTAAGAAGGGACTTGTTGGATTGTTTCCAAGAGAGGTATGTTAATGCTAATCTGTTTAAATAACACTACAATCTTCTCCATTTGTGGAGTTTGTTCATTGGATCTCAACTTGTTTGGAAATGGAATATTTTGAAAATTTGTTGAGTCCAATGTTTGTGGAGTAGAATGCGGAGTTGGAACGGGTCCCAGTGTTGGTGTTTTCGTGGAGTGAGATGTGGGTCCGTTCGGATTAGTAGAAGAAGTAGAGCCTTGTGAAGAATGCAGAATAGGCTCTGAAGAAGATGAAGATGAAGAAGCGGCGGCCGGGGTGTCATTATTAGTGCCAACGTTGTTGTGCAATACCTTTCCAGATCTCAATGTAGTCACGGCACTCACATTATGATTTTGTTGTTCATGAGCAACATATGCATTTTGTGTGTGACCAGGATTTGGCATTGGTTGAGATGGAAGTTTCCCCTTCTCTCGCTCGCTTAGAGCAGCATTCAGTTGTGCAATTTGAGCTTCAATGGTTTTGATGCTTTGCTCATGTGATGCAGTGTGTTGCACCAAAGACTGAATGGAAGACTGGTTGGCTGAGGATTGCGTAGATTGTTTTAAAAACGCATCCAGACTTCGTTCAAGCGAGGAAACCTTATCGTTATTTGGTTGAACAAAATTATTTTGAGAAAAGGAGTTGTTTGGTGCAAAATTGTTCATTTGATTTTGGTAAGGTTGGGGTTGGAAAGGTTGCTGATATTGAGTTTGTTGAGGGACTTGTTGTTGTGGAGGAGGCCTTTGGAAATTGTTATTGCCTTGGAATTGTTGTTGATTTTGATTCCAAGCAAAATTGGGGCGGTTCCTCCAACCAGAATTATAAGTTGAAGAGTATGGATCATTTCTTTGTCTCTGCTGAAAGGCAACATTGACTTGATCTTGTCCTTGAGCAAGTGGGTTGTAAGGACACTCTTCAGTCAAATGGGACGGATCCGAACAACAAGCGCATATAGTGCGAGGGGGTAAAGCGGGGGCAGGAGAAGGCGATGAGAATTTGCTCTCAATTGCTTCTAGTTTACGTGTAATTGCGGCCATTTCGGCTTTCATTGCAATTGACATGTCAAGTTGATGAACACCTGTCGTAGACGAACCGGATGAAGTAGATGAAGTGGATGAAGCGGTCTGTCTAGGGCTTTCCCACTGAAGCGTTTGTTCAGCAAGATCGTCGAGAAATTGCTAAGCTTACTCGTCAGATTTGGTAAGAAAGTGACATTGACAAATGGTTTCCAGCAATTGCTTAGTTGCTGGGTTCAGTCCTTCGTATAAAGTTTGGCAAAGTTGTCATCTCTCGATACCGTGGTGAGGGCACTGAACAAGAAGGTCCTTAAATCGTTCGAAACACTTCCAAAAAGGTTCGGAAGGAAGCTGGGAAAATTGATTAATTTCATTTCTAATTCTCACGGTCTTATGGTGTGGGTAAATTTTTTTAAGAAAAGCCTTAACAAACTCTTCCCAACTTTTTATGGAATGCGAAACTGTACTATATAGCCATTTTTCAGCTAGGTCACATAAAGTGAAGGGAATGACACGTAGCCTTATAGCATCATCGGAAAGTTGGGTAGTCTTCATCATTGCACAAACATTCTGGGATTTGTTAATGAAAATATAGGCATCTTCGGATTCCAGCCCGTGAAATTTGGGCAACATATTGATGAAGTGGGGGTTAATTTCGAAATTATCCCCATTAGCCGGCGGAAGTGAAAGACAAGTAGGAAGTGTGGTGCGGGTTGGATAGAAAAGATTCTGGAGTGCGATTCGTTGGGCGCTTCAACAGGAGGGTGTTGTGGGTTATTCGCACCCAGTTGAGGTGGAATCAGTCCCGAAGTAGGTAAGGGGTTTTTAGGATTGAATCCCGACATCTCCTTAAAAGATGATGAATTTGAAGATGAAGGTAAAGAAGTGGAGGGAATTTCGACCTCGGAGTCGAATGCGTCATCAGTAGGCACTAATGAGACACGGACTAAACGGGCGCTAGTGTCCCTAGTCCAACTGGACATACACTAAATGAGGTGTAGTGTAGTCAAACGTAGAATGTGGGGGTAAGAAAACGTCAATGGTGAAAATGTGGGTGAAAGTTGGGTGCAATGGATTTCTATCGACAAAATGGCAAGTTTTTGTAAAAATTTTGTTTTGTGGTTTTTTTTATATAAAGATTTTTGCAAAAGATTTTATACGGAACTACGACACACTTTCAAGCAATCATAATTTGAACATGCACAATCAAGCCTAGAAATAGGGTCTCCTAAATCAACTAGACTGCTCCTAACTGGTCCAAAGGGCAAGTTGTGAGATATCCCTCAAATCGCCTCTTCACCGCCAATTGTGTCCAGGTAAGCACAAGTAAAGAAAGGAGGGATCCGCTCACGAATCACCGTGATACGGGCCTTTTAAAATTACCTTTCCCACTTGTCTAACCTAGGAACCACAAAGTCAGGTTTAGATAAACGACCGATTGCCCACAATCTTCCTCTATCGTAATGAGCACGACAGTCCTTAATTGGCCGAGTCTAAATATTTTTTAATTAACTCGAGAGTTGATGCATATGCTTTTTGTGATTTTTGGGGTCCTAGGAAGGGTAATGAAATCCCCATCCAGTCTAGATTGGTGTTATATCCCCTTAAAAGTTCGCTTTAAAAATGCAAAGCAGTAAACACACAAAAATCTAAAACACTTGCCAAATTTTTTTTTATTTACGGCGCAAAGAATCCTGCACAAAATTGATTTATTGGAAAGGGAGAAGAAGTTTTGCGCAAAGAACCCTGCAGGAAAATTTTTCAGTGGAGTTCAGGGGGTTATAGAGGAGACAAGAAATACTCACAGAGAGTTTTGAAGTGCTGACGTCAGCAAGCGGCCGCGGATCCGCGGTCAAAAGCTCAAGACTGCGGCAGTTCCGCGGTAGATAAGTTGGTTCAATCCTCCAAAAATTTTCTGTTGTCTGTTGTGGTTCTCCTCTGTATGTTCAGATCATCTGTTTACTGTTTTGTTCACTGGGTTTGCTCCAGATCTGAATCTGTCCGTCTTCCTTTCCTGGGCAATTCACACAAAACCTTTCAAAAAATAACAAGATGATAAATTTTTATATTTTTCAGTTTTATAATTTTTCAATTTCAATTAACCCGAAATTACAAAAAGAAAATAACTACTGTTATCCTCGGCAATGGCGCCATTTGATTGATGACTGTTTTGCGTACGTGCGTTTTAAAATCAAAGTTAAGAATATACCACAATCAGTAACGGTTTCGCTTGGTAGCTAGCCGGTTGAGTACGGGTCGGTCCACAGGGAAAATGTGTTCTTTTCTTATTGTTCTAACGAGTTAAGTCATGTTTTTGGTAGGTTTTGATTTTTGAAAAACTAAGATTGAATTTAATTTGATTTGAAATCTTGCTAGGGTTAGGATTAGGTTAGTTTGGAAAGAGAATTCTACTTACTTCTTCCTTTGCCCTAATAAAGAACATAAGTGTTAGGGTAATAGTCAATAAAGGGGATTAGCACGACTAGGAAGAAACGTACTTTCTTCCTTTTGGTCCTTATCCGTCCTTTCTTAACTCTTATCCCTAATCTCTATGTAAATCAACCACAACCGGTCTAACTAGGGAATCACCGCTATCTCGCAGGATAGAGTGCCGTAGTGAGCGGTGTGTGTTTGATTCACATAAAGTCCTAATTTAAAAATATTATACAGGAAAGAAAGGAGTGAGAGATGTTCATTTCTCAAACCTATCCAATCCTAACCCTAACAAGTGAGGAATTACTCACTCATTAGGGAAGTTACGATGTAGTTCATTTTTATAATTTTCTTTTTAGTTAACTAATTAACTTGCAGATAATAAAAGACAGATACTAAATTGCAGAAATAAAAGACGAAATAAAAATTGCAAGATAAAAAGTTACTTTATTGACACCTCTTGACGATTACAATGGAATTGAAAATTTAATCTAGAAAATAAAAGGAGGCATGCCCCAAAAGAGGCTGTAGGCTTTCCTATTTATAGATAGGAGAAACCCTAGGGTTTACATCTGATCCATATTTGAAATTACAAGACTGCCCTAAGAAAGCTGGGTCAAAGCACCGACACCCACCGACTCGTGCACCGACACGTGTACAGCACGGCCGCGGAACCGCGGCAGAATGCCATGTTTGGCCGCGGATCCGCGGCCATATGGTAGGGTCTTGAGTTCATTTTCTCAGGGCTGCTTCATGTTGCTTTTTCCTTCTGTTTTCTTCACTTCGTTCTTCAGAATCTTTTCTACTTTCTTCCAGATTTCCAACAGTACAGAATTTGTGGACTTTTACCGTAAGCTTTGCGTTGAAGTCTTGAATCTTGTGCTGCCCTCGTACTTTGTGCATTGAACTGTTCATTGCTCGTTGTTTGTTCCTTAAACTGGTAGGTGGCATCATACAGATTCATCTATTTGTTGGTCGTAGTCTCACATTTGTAACGTCTTTTCCTGAATTTCACTGTATTGTTCTAAGAACCTGTAACCTGCAACTATTTAGCAGACATGGATCAACAGCACCTATTTATTCGTAATATGATTAAGAATGGGGAATATAATAATGCAAAATTCTGATATGAATAAGTACCATCCTCCGTATTGTTCGACACAGGCAAGATCAGAAGAGACCCTGAACAGGTTCCTTCCAGGACACTGCTGCAATAAGATTTGCACCTAGGATCAGATGTGTGATGTGTATTTAGAGGACCAGAGGCCGACTCCAGTGACGTGATGCTTTACGAGTGGTCATTCTAATTGGCCAAGAGACGACCAGAGAAGTACCAGAGCGGAATCGTTTTCGTTAGCACACCTTACTAAACAAATGAGCCGATGGATTGCGAGATTAGTAATCCACAGAGAAATGAGGACCCGGAGAAAGTGGACGCCAGACCGTGAGCAGGAGGCAAGCGGATGTTCTTGCTCTGCCAGTTTCGGGCGCACCGATAGTTTTGACATTATAGGAGGTGTACCTCAATGTCATTTGCTGTGATTTGCGTTGTGATATGAGTATCACGCTTATATCGCTTGGATTTGAGTTTTGATGATGAGTTTTATGATATCGATTTCGTGTACCATTGCTGCACCTACTGGGTATTTACATTTTCGTGCATAATTATTGCACTTGATATATGTTTTATACACCGTTGTGTTGATTTATGTTTGTGCATAGTTATTTCACTTGATATTGATTTTGGTGCCTTGGTTGCACATGTTTATGATTACACGGATTTCATACAGTCGATTTGATTTTTGTGCGTGTGGTACACACTCGATTTAATCATGCACTCGGTACAGCTTATTTGTGCTTGCAGTGCATTGATACGTGTTTTGTGCACGCAGTTGCACACGTTTATGATTTTATACACCTTGGTACACTCGGTGTTGCTTTTTATGCACTTGAGTTATTGATTGGTATTTTGTGCACTTAATGCACCAGACTTGTAATTTTGTGCATTTGTTACACCAGACTTATATTTTTCGTACATGCTATTACACTAGATGTTTTTTACGGATCTAACGCATTTGATTCGGATTTTCGTGCATGATATGAGATGTGATGTTGTGCACACCAGATGCACTCAATTGAGATTTTCGTGCACAATAGTTGCACCAGATATTGTTGTCGTGTACACCCGTTGCACTGGACAGATACTTTCGTGCACACCCGTTGCACTTAGTTTTGCTTGTGCATATTATGGCACCTGTGTTTAGATTTGTTTTCCGTGCGCACCGGACGCACGTGGTTGTTGGATACGCCTTTTGAGGCTGATTTTGCTGTTGAGCACTTTGTTTTCGTTTTGGACACCGTTTTGGGCAATAGCCAAACAGGACTGATCTGAGAATAGTACCTGAGTATTTTGCATGCATTAAAAGTCTAACTAGATGTTTTCAAAAAGGAGCTATAGTCTCGCTATTTCTTATGTGTCCGCGAGCGACACGAACAATAAAAAAAACCTTTAGGATATTTTTAAAAAACGGCGGAACGTATAAATTGAGCAAAAACATATATAAGTATATTTACTACTTTACAGATGAGCGTCCGCCATTTATGCCGTGAGTTACGCATCACACGGCAATTCAGGAAAGATTTTTGCATGTGTTTTATTCGGTTTTAGGACTTTTCTCCAAGGATGCGTAGTATATATATGTCTCTCTCTATATATATATATAAATATATATATATATATATTAATTACAGTATTTGACTGTGCATATTGGGTTTCAGTACTGGATTTTGAGATCTGTATCTCCTTTGTAACTCCGATGATATGCGTGCAAATCCGATGATTTGCGTGACGCTTGACATAGTTCGATTTTGAGTTATATTCGTTTTCAGGCGCACCCGATGCGCTATGAATTGTTTATATATTCCTTGATTTCGGAGTTCTTGATTTTTTACCAAGGTGTGCTACGTTTTGGGACTCGTTTATGTATACCTGATACCGATGGGTAATGACGCGAGATCCTAGAGTGGGCATATCAGACAGCTTTTTGCGTTCACCCAAGTTCCACCAAGATGTAACGTGACTTGAGAGATAGCTACGCGTGGGCAGGGATGAAGTGTGATATTTCAGATTTCGTTTTGAGGTTCCTGACTTGTCAGCGAGCTAAAGCTGGGCATTTGAAACCGGCAGGAGAGTTGCAACCTTTTACCATTCCGGAGTGGGAATAGGAGCAGATCTCCATGGATTTTGTTGTGGGTCTACCCAGGTCTAGTCAAGGGTATGACTCCATTTGGGTGATTGTGGTCCGGTTATACTCAGTATTCTCAGTTTGCTCTTTTGTATGTCGACAGTTTGTACATTGCACGGAGTTTCTTCATGCGTTGTATCCAATAGAGGCACCTGTAGGGTGTTTTTCGTCACCCCATTGAGATGGGAATACGCGCGCGCTTGTCAGGCGTACTACAGATTTCCCCGGCCTAGGGTAGGCCGGGGTTTAATGATGGTGGGGATCCGAATCTCCGGCAGCTGCGGACTAAGCTGCCGTTAATTACCCATCGCCTTTGGGGCGAGGGAACCTCCGATTAACGGGTTAAACTGGTCATGCGAACTCAATGTGCAGTATACGTGTGTCCAATTCTGAAAGGGGGGTTTGGATATATCGGGAGCCACGCAGAGTTTTTACGGGGGTCCCGCTACCCGGATAGCGGGCTGGGGGTCAAGGGGGCTAGCAGCCCCCTTGCGGGGTGCGGGGCAGCGCTCCGTTAGAAATTTTTTTCTAACAGGGACAGTGTCGTGGAGTACGTGTATGTATAAATTTGTATACATATGTATATGTGTATATATGTACACAAAAGAGGGGGAAAAGACATCCAAGGGATGCGCAGGTGCGCAAGCGCGCGCGCCACGTGTCGGCACGCGGGCGACTTGCGCACTTGCGCTGTTGCGCAAGCGCGCGCGCCACGTGTCGGCACGCGGGCGACTTGCGCACTTGCGCAGTTGCGCAAGCGCGCGCGCCACGTGTCGGCACGCGGGCGCCTTGCGCACTTGCGCAGTTGCGCAAGCGCGCGCGCCACGTGTCGGCACGCGGGCGCCTTGTGCACACAACAGGCTTTTAGCCTAAAAAGATTTCTCTGAAGAGAAATCAAAGAGGAGTTAGACTCCTGAGTGTGTTTTTTTTTTTGTTGGGTTAATGGAAGGGTTCTTCTTCTTCCTCCTGTTGCTTGCTGGATCTTGAAGATCAAGAGATGTAAAATCTCAAAATCTCTCCTTTTTAAGATCTGATGGCAGATCCAAGTTCCCCTTTGTGGGTTTTGTGGTGGAAAACTATTTAGTTTTGAAAAAGGAAGAGTAAAACTCTTGATTTAATTCAAGAGAAAGAAGAAGGTTTTGGAACCTTGAAGAAGGAAGAAAGAGCTCAGCTCTAATTTTTTTTTTTGGAGAGAGAAAAAGTTATGCAGATATTTTCATTATCTTTTGCCTTTATAGGCTATACACTTTGCACATAGCCCCTTGGGCTTCACAAAAATTTGGCTTTATGCCTATTTTTCTTACATTTATCCATAAAACAAAACAAAAGAAATACAACAAAATTATTTATTACAAAATTTTTATCTTGGCATGGGGGGAGGCCGGCCGCTTCATGTTCGGGCTCGACCCGGGCATGGGCCTACTGGATCTGGGCTTGGGCCCACTTGGCTTGGGGTTGACTTTGATTTTGACTTGGTCAACCGGGGTGTAAATTTTTACCCCAACAAATTGCCCCCCATCAATAAATGCACACCACATATGTAGGTCGTGTGCATGAAATTGATGGATCTTTTTTCACGTGGAGGCAGCTTGATTTGGTTCCCACCTTTTGGGAAGCTGGCACTGCCCTTTTTACGACATGGACGGTCGGTGCTGCCCTTTTAGCGACGTGGACGGTCGGTTCTGCCCTTTTTGCGACATGGACGGTCGGTGCTGCCCTTTTAGCGACGTGGACGGTCGGTTCTGCCCTTTTTGCGACTTGGACGGTCGGTGCTGCCCTTTTAGCGACGTGGACGGTCGGTGCTGCCATTTTAGCGACGTGGACGGTCGATGCTGCCCTTTTAGCGACGTGGATGGTCGGTTCTGCCCTTTTTGCGACATGGACGGTCGGTGCTGCCCTTTTAGCGACGTGGACGGTCGTTGCTGCCCTTTTAGCGACTTGGACGGTCGATGCTTGATTTGACTTGCTCTGCTTCTTGCAGTGTCAGGGGTAGACTTGACTTGCTCCGCTTCTTGCGGTGTCGGGTGGAAGTTGACTTGTTGATTTTGATTGGGTTGACATCAGCATCGCTATACTGGAATATGGTACCAGGAGCGAACCATCATCTGTCATGGAGAGGATTTTGGGATTTTAGTTTTTGTTTGGCATCTGCATTGCTGCACTGGAATAATGCCAGGAGCAACTCATCATTTGCCCCGAGAGAATTTGAGAATTGATGGCTTAGGAGGCAGGTTTAGATCCCTATCACCTAAGACTTTTCAATTTTATGGGCCGTGAGGGTCCCATAAAAGCATTTTCTCCCTACGAGTCGAAAGGATCTCGTAGGCATATTTTCTCCATAGGAGTCGTGGGGACTCCTAAGTGTGTTGCTCCTTTGTGAGTCGTAAGGATCTCACGCGGGAATTTCCTCCTCTCAAAGTCGAGAGGACTTTGAGAGTGCATTTCATCTTCTTTTCACGAGTTTGCGCCCTTTCAGGTTTTCACGAACTCGTCGGCAGTCCTGCTGTTTTTACTCACGGAGCCCTTTCGGGTTTTCCTCCGTGCCCATTTTGCTTGTGGACATACCCCCTTTTTTTTTTTTTAGTGGGACTTTGAATGTGGTCTCACCGGTAGGACTTCGGAGAGATTGGGATTGTTTTACGCCCGTGGATTGTATACGGTTTTGCAGGATGTATGATCCAGACCGTAGGGCCAGAAAGATTTCAGGGATTTGTTGGCGTCTGCATCGCTGCACTGGAATGTGGTACCAGGAGCGACTCATCATTCGCCGTTGGGGTATGGGATTTGGAATTTGGTTGGCGTCTGCATCGCTGCACTGGAATATGGTACCAGGAGCGACTCATCATTCGCCATTTAGGGACTTGGAATTTGGATCTTGTTTGGCATCAGCATTGCTGCACTGGAATAATGCCAGGAGCAACTCATCATTTGCCTTGGGAGGACTTGGGATTTGGGTTTTTGGTCGGCATCAGCACCGCTAACACTGAAGCGAAATGCCAGGAGCGACTCATCATTTGCCGTTGCCCGTTGGGAAACGATGGCTTAGGAGATAGGTTTGGGTCCCTACCACCCAAGGCTTTTCAATTTTATGGGCCGTGAGGGTCCCATAAAAGCATTTTCTCCCTACGAGTCGTAAGGATCCCGCAGGTGTATTTTCTCCTTAGGAATCGTGAGGATTCCTAAGTGTGTTGCTCCTTTGTGAGTCGTAAGGATCTCACGCAGGGGTTTTCTCCTCGCAAGGTCGAGAGGGCTTTGCGAGTGTATTTCATCTCTTTTCACGAGTTTGCGCCCTTTCGGGTTTTCACAGACTCGCCGGTAGTCCTGCTGTTTTTACTCACGGAGCCCTTTCGGGTTTTCATCCGTGCCCGTTTCGCTTGTGGACATACCGTTTTTTTTTTGTTTTTTTTTTGTTCTTTTTTTTTTGTTTTGTTTTTTTTTTTTTTGCCGCTGGTGGGACTTTAAAAGTAGTCCCACCGGAAGGATTTGGGAGAAATAGGGGTCATTTACGCCCGTGGATTGTATACGGTTTTGCAGGATGTCTGATCCAGACCGTAGGGCCGATGTGCTTTATTCGCCTGCGACTTGGAGCATTCATGTGTAGTATTTCTTGAGATATCGGCCATTGATGGGTGGCATGGGCCTTTCTCCCTCGGCACTTATTAGTTGGTAGGATCCTCCGTCGAACACTTTCTCGATGACGTATGGTCCTTCCCAGTTCGGCTCGAATTTTCCCTTGGCATGTCGATTGGGGATGATCGGTCTTTTGAGGACCAACACCAATTCACCTTTATTGAAAGCGCGGAGACGGGTTATCTTGTCATAGGCCCGTGACATTTGGGCTCGGTATAGCTCCAGATTTTGCTGCACCGCGAGCCTCTTTTCTTCGAGGGCATCGAGTTCTTCAAGTCGAAGGAGCACGTTTTCTTCCTCCGTCAACTCATGTTGGACGGCCATTCTTAAGCTTGGAACTTCAACTTCGAGGGGGAGGACTGCCTCCACTCCGAAGAGCAATGAGTATGGAGTGGACTGAGTTGGAGTACGGTGTGTGGTACGATATGCCCACAACGCCTCGTGAAGTTTGAGATTCCAGTCTCTCTTGTTGGCTGAAGCATTTTTCCTCAGGAGCTTGCATAGAGTCTTATTGAAGGCTTCGGCTAGCCCGTTGGCTCTTGGATTATAGATGGAGGAATATCTCCAGTCTATCTTGTGCTGAGTAGCGAACCTTGAGACATTGAAGCTCTTGAAAGAAGGCCCGTTGTCAGAAATGATTCTTCTTGGTGTACCGAAGCGGTATAGAATATTATGCTGGAAGAATGTCAGAATATCCTTTGTCTTAACTTCTTTTAGCGGGACAGCTTCAGCCCATCTGGAGAAGTAGTCTGTCGCGGCCAGTATAAACCGATGGCCTTTGGATGACGGAGGATCAATTGGGCCAACAATGTCGGTGCCCCAGACTTCGAAGGGCCACGACGCCACTGTAGGATGCAATGGATTGGGATGCTTGTGAATAAAATCACCGTGAATTTGGCAGATATAACATTTCTTTGCATGCTCTCCGCAATCCCGTATCATGGTGGGCCAGTAATACCCAAGCCGTTTGATTTGAAGTCGCATCTTGGGGCCAGATTGGTGAGCACCGCAAACGCCCGAGTGGACATCTTTCATGACCTTTTGGGCTTCGGCCAATGACAGACACCTGAGCCATAGTTGGTCGTATGACCTGCGGTATAACGTGTCATTTACAAACACGTATCGGAGAGCTCTTTTCTTCAGCTGAATCTTCGCAGATTTTTCTTCGGGCAGCTTGTCGTATCGGAGGTACTCTATAAAGGGTTCTCTCCAATCGGGCTCGTCTTGGATGATCGAAGCTTCTTCCGCAGGACTGCTCTTCTGTTCCGCGCTTTCCTCTTCTCGTAGAGAGACTGGGGGTAGAATTTGTCGGCTCCTGACTGTGATCAGAATTTCGTCCATGTCAGGATCAGCCAGCTCCTTGGCTAGGCGAGCGAGTATATCGGCTTTTCCGTTCAATGCTCTAGGGACTCTTGTTAGTTCGATATGAGTGAACCGTTTCATGAGTTCCACCACCCGGCTTCTGTATCGAGCCAACTCGGGTTTGTATATCTTATAGTCGCCGCTTACTTGGTTGACGACAAGCTGGGAATCACCGTAAACCCGTAGCCGAAGGATTTCCATTTCTATGGCGAGCTCCAAACCAGCTATCAGAGCTTCATACTCGGCCTCATTGTTTGTGCGAGGCTCGGTGAGAGCAAAAGAACGTCGTAGGGTTCCCATTGATGGTGTGATAAACACCAATCCTATCCCTGCTTTTATCTCCGGGACGCTTGATTTACTGGAGGTTCTTATCGATGAGGCCCCATCGAAGTAGAGCTCCCAACATGGCTCGTCATTCTCGAGATGCAGCACTTGTTCGTCGGGTAACTCACAATTTAGTGGCGACCCTTCTGGTATGGGATGAGCAGCGAGAAAGTCTGCAAGAGCTTGCCCTTTTACTGCTTTCTGAGGAGTGTAAACTATGTCAAACTCAAGTAGCATGACAGCCCATCTTGCCATTCTGCCGGCTAGGCTTGCTTTGGTCATCAAGTGTTTGAGCGGGTCGACCTTGGAGATCAGCATAACCCGATGAGCGAGCAGATAGTGCCTCAGCTTCTTCACAGCAAATATCAGAGCCAGGCATTGCTTTTCGATTGGGGAGTAGTTGTGTTCCGCCCCGACTAGAGTTCGACTGAGGTAGTAGAGGGCATTTTCTTTTCCTTCCTCATTATTCTGGGCGAGGAGCGCACCGAGTGACTCATCTAGCGCGGCAGTGTAGAGAATCAACGGTTTGTTTGGAATGGGAGCAGCCAGCACTGGAGGGTGCAACAAGTATTGTTTGATGCTTTCGAACGCTGCTTGACATTCGGCATCCCAGATAAAAGGAGCTCCTTTCTTCATGAGCTTTGAGAGGGGCCTACATCTCCCCGATAAATTTGAGATAAACCTCCGTATATAAGCAAGCTTGCCTTGAAAAGCTGCGTCAGACTCTTCGGAGGGGGCATCTCTATGATGGCCTTTATCTTCGACGGGTCAACTTCGATCCCTCGATGTCGGACTATGAAGCCCAAGAATTTTCCCGATGACACGCCAAAAGCGCACTTCAGAGGATTCATCTTCAGATCGTATTCCCTCAGTCTGGTGAGAACGGTCCTAAGATCTTGGATATGATCGGCCCTGGTTTTAGTCTTGACGACCAGATCATCGACATAACATTCGACGACTTTATGGATCAGGTCATCAAAGATATTGGTCATTGCCCTTTGATATGTAGCACCTGCGTTCTTCAGTCCGAATGGCATTACCTTGTAGCAATATATTCCGATCGGGGTTCGAAATGCTGTGTGCTTCTCATCCTCAGGCGACATCTTGATCTGATTATATCCAGACGAGCCGTCCATAAAGGTGAACAGTTCGTAATTTGAGGTGTCATCGACCATCATTTCCATGACCGGTAGCGGGAAGTCATCTTTAGGACATGCCTTATTGAGGTCCCTGAAATCGACACAAACTCGGATCTGCCCATTTTTCTTCTTCACTGGGACTATGCATGCGATCCAGTCCGCGTATTTCTCTTCCCTGATGAAGCCGGCATCGATGAGCTTCTTAGTTTCCTCGATGACCTTTTCTTCTAGTTCCCTTCTCATTCTTCGAGGAGCTTGTTTGACTGGCTTAACATCAGGAGATATAGCCAACTTATGTACGGCCACTTCAGGGGAAAGGCCAGGCATTTCTTTGTATGTCCACGCGAAGCAGTCAACGAACTCACGCAACAGGGCAATTATCTGCTCTTTCATTTCCTCCAACAAGAGTGAGCTGATGTAGGTCGGCCTTGGATTATCGGGCGTTCCTAAGTCAATCTCGGTTAGCTCATCAAAGGTTGCTTGTCCGCCATCTTCGAGCTCTTGAGGAGCTTCTTCTGGCTCGGCTATCTCGTCATCATTATTCGATCCTTCGCTGGCCTCACCAACATGGATCATGTAGCACGCTTTGGAATCAGGTTGAATGTAGCCTATGCCCCGTCTATCTGGAATTCGTCCATCGATGAGTGCTCGGACCTGGGGCGGATACCATAGCCCTTCGTAAAACTTTGCTTCGGACTCCGTTTGATATAACCGGCATCCGCACTTCTTAAAGTATTCCCGCATCTCGGGCGCATAGTATCTGGGATTGAGGACGGCTCTTATGCCTCTCTCATAGGGAAGGCACGCGACAGAAAGATCGTCCGGATGCACAACGGGGTTTGACTTGTAAAACAGGATGCCCTTCTGTCCATTTTTCCTCCCGGGCACGTAGAAAGTTTTCAGCTGGTCCACGGTAGAGACTGACAATGCGTCGAGCTCTTTGCACATCCGTTCCGGCACCCTTGTGATAGCCAGGGACCCTTCGGCGACTTCGAAGGTCTCTCGTAGTTTCGCTTGCTGCATGGGGGGTCGATCTGCACAGCTGTCGCACGGCAGGTCCTCTTCTTCTGACTCTTCAGTGTCACTGCCAAGATGAGGGCGGAGTTTGCTGCTAGATGGGCCTTCAGTAACAGATTCGTCCGTATCGCTGCCGAAATGAGGGCGAGTTTGGCGGAAGGACGGGCTTCCAGCGTCGGACTCATCAGTGTCGCTGCCGAAATGTGGGCGTACTTGGGTATTTTTGCTTTTGAAAGTGATAGCCGGCGCAGATTTGCTTTTGAGTCTTGGGGCCGTTCTATCCTCAGTCAGTTGTGGCTTAGCATTTTGGTGGTTCGTAAAGTACCGAGAATCTTCGTATCGGACTTCATGCACACCGAACGGCTGGATGTCTCCGTCAATACGTCTTTCTTCGCCATTTTTAGTATACTTCATGCATTGATGGAGAGTCGACGGAATGATGCCGTAATCATGGATCCACGGCCGCCCCAAGAGAATCTTATAAGATGTGTCGGCGTCGATCACGTATATCTTAGCTTCAGTTTGCAGATCCCCAAATTTGATTGGCAAAGCTATAGACCCTAGAACTTGCTGGCAATTTTGGTTGAACCCTTGAATGACAATCCTTTCCCTCGACAGGTGTCGGACGTCCATTGACAAACTCTTCAGAGTTCGCAAGTTCATGATGTTCACTGAGGACCCCGGATCAATCAATATACGATTAATTCGATCTCCGTCGCTGTACCCGGTCACGTAAAGCGGCCGATTATGCTCAGCCGTTCCCAGTAGCAAGTCTTCATCCTTAAATGTGACTGCGGCGGCATGCAAAGCGTGCTGGGTTTCTTTCATATTAATTTCCGCAAAGTGAGCCTGATACCGCTCGGGGTTTTGTAGAGCGTGAATGAGAACGTCTCTAAGCTCCTTAGATAGGACCAAGGCGTCGTAGATGCTCAGGAGAGATGGAAGCTTCCGGAGATGTGCCAAGACATTATAGTCCACCGAGGAAGGATTTATGTTTTCGTCGGCCGGTTCTCTGCCATTTTCTTCATTAGCGACTTGTTTTTCCTTCCCTTTTGGGGCGTTGCCCTGATTTTGCGGTAGAGCCCTGCCGCTTCTGAGCTGGATTTGATTGGCCTTTGTGGTGAGCTCCTCGTCCTCTTCGGGAAAACAGAGCTCATCCTCGGAGTCGCTGCCAAGATGGATGGCATAGCAGGTCATTACTGGGACCTCTTCATTGGAGTCTTCTTCTAACTCCTCCGGAATTTCAGCCGCTTGTACAGGGAAGAACTCATTCAATTGAATCAATGTTCTTTCCCTTTGTTCATATTCTTCGAGGGAATCGATATATTTTTGAATGGTCGATCTCCCTGCAGGCTCCTTTTCGCGCCGAGCTACACTTTTCTTCTTCTTGAGCTTCTTGGATTTTGAGCCTGATGGAGCTGCATTGGCAGCTGGACTGGTAGGCTTCTTTTGCCCTTCCCATTCCGTCCTGGGTTCTTTCTGAAGTAGCTTTAGCATCTTCTTCGTCTTATTAGATATGTGCGTACTCCACGGAGGCTGCGATGAGTCGGTTTCGTTTGTCGGGGCCGCGGGTTCGGCTGTCTGCTCCCAGGAAGGCTTCGGCTTCCGTCTGTATAAAGTTGGCGGTTGCAACTTGATTGTTCACCAACACGCTTTTGGATAGCTCGATCTCTCCAGCCTTGTACTGCTTCTCGACCCAGTCTTTGAAGATATAGCAATCCTCGATCGCATGGCTCACTACTCGGTGGTACGGACAATACAGAGGATTGTCGGTCATTTTTGCTTCTTGGGGTCTTTTCGACTCCGGCAATTGTAGGCCGTTGTTCAAGGCATCTTTAAATATCTTACGGACCTTGTCCCTTCTGAAAGAGTAAACCTTGTTCTTCTTCTCCTCTAGGGAAGGCCCATCTCCTCCCAGCAATGGCTTTCGAGACCGGTTGGTTTTGGATTCGCCCGCCCTTCGCTTTTCTTCATTGTCGGAGGCATTGAAGACATTGGTACTGCTGGAACTCCCGCTTCTACGGTTGTCGTCCCTCTTGCTTTTCCAGGTTTTGTCTCTCTGAGAGTCCGGCGGGGACTCTTGCTTTGAGTGTTCCAGCATTTGGACTTTCTTGGTTAGCTCCTGAAATGTCTTGAGGCCCGCTGTACACAAGAATGGGACCATCCAATTGCTGAGGTTCCCAATGAGAAGGCTGACGGACTGGTCCTGCTCCAGCGGCGGTTCGCACTTGACCGTGAGATTACGCCATCGGGCGATAAAGTCAGTGTTGCTTTCATTCTTCCCCGGCTTAGTCCTCACAAGGTCGGCAATGGAGATTTTATCACTGACACTCATGAACCTTTGCCGAAACAGGGACTCCATTTGGGCAAAGGTAATGACGGACCCGTCTGGTATGCTCGCGTACCAGTCGAAAGCGACACCGGTCAGGCTGTTGACAAACTGACGAAGAAGGAGCGCGTCATTGCCCCCTGTATTTCCGCACGATGCTTTGAAGTGGGCGACGTGCTGATTTGCATTCCCTGTTCCATCAAATCTTCCGAACTTAGGAATAACGTAGCCGCTTGGGAACTCAATCAGATCGTACTGCGCGGGATATGGCCGCCCGCTACTGCCGATTTCTTTCTGAGCTTCAGCTTCGGCCACCAATGTTTTAACCTTGCTGGTGACCAAATCCATTATCCGATCCTGTGTTAGAGGGATAGTATTATCTGGGGCCAAGGCGTCCCCAGAAGCGGAGTGTGGCCGGCTTTCATGTGGCTCGACCAGTCTTGGACCCGAAGGAACAGGCATTGGCTGCCTCGGATTGTCATCACCCGGCTGATTAGTAGCGGCTTGTGCTTGATTGGGAGGCGCTCGAGCAATTTGAGCCGTAAGCTGCATCACCACGTTCGTTAAGTCGTCAATCTTCGAATAGAGCTTGGCCATCTCTTTATCTTTGCTCCTGAGCTGTTTTCGAAGCTCTTGAAGCAGCTCTTGTTCCGCAGTCCTGGGGCGGAAAGTCGGCTCTTCCTCGCTGTCCGAGCTTGACTCTGTGTGGACCGAGGGGTCTTTCTGTCTATCATCCTCATCGAGAGGGTTTTCTTCATCCAGCGGGGGCGGCTGTTCTTGAGCGGCGGCAACCACATTCAGGCTAGATTGGGCTTGGGACGTGGTGGTCCCGTCCTTGCTTTTGCTGCGAAGGTTGTCGCTGGGGCGCCCGCCCGCCATATAGACCGTATGGATGATATATCCGGCCGTCTTTCGATCATTGGTGGCTGATTTCACGGATCGTTGTCTTGACCCCCTTGCTTCGGTAACTGGTAGTCGATTGAAGGTGGCTGGCCTAACCAGGTTCTTGAATGGTGCTGGCGCTTCTTTTCTGGGTTTGCCCCGCTGCTTTCGTGCGGTACAGAGTGCTTGATAGACTCTTGAAGAGACAGTGTCATACTTTTTCTGTTGGGGCCGGGACACGTCTCTTTGTGGCACTGTTCGGACCGCTGTCTTCTTGATTCTGGCGGTCATGGCATTTTTCTGAACCCACTTCAGAGGCTCGAAGGAATTGCTGATTCCTACGTCCGACTCAGCCGTCGTCGCTGGGCAACCCTGCACTTGGAACTTCACAAGATTCCATTTGGCCGAAGCCTTGGCCCTCTTGTTGGCTCGATACCTGAGCCGCTTCTGCCTTAACTTTTCTGTTCTAAGCACCTTGCAGACTTCGGCTTTTTGGGAAGACGCCGCATACCGGTTGATGGAGGGCCTTGGAGATACGCCCGATTGTGCATTTGTTGGAGTCATCGCCTGAGCTCGTCCGCAACTTTTAATGTTGCCCTTCTCATCGGAAGTCTTGCCCCAAGCTAGAGCGCCAGGGACTCGTTCAGACACCATCTTAAGTTTTGGTTGTGGTGCCTTGGCGATCACGACATTCGGCCTCTTACCCCTTGAGACCGGCTTGGCCACCTGTTCCGCTGGGATCTCTGCCAGATGAGCGCTTCCGGCAGGGTAGATGATGACAGAGCCAAACTGGCGGGGCGGTTCCTCCCATTGTCGACTGAGGCTTGCGGGGAGAACCACACGAGCGTTGATCTTGACTACGTACGGAATCGGGGTCGCTTTGGAAGTTGAATTCGTCTGGGAAGACATTGTCGTTGAAGGTTGATTGCTGCACGGAAAAAAAACATCATTTCAGTATAGGCAATCGATATGTATATTGATTGAGTTCGTATGAACATTTAACCCGAAATATGGGAGGAGAGATTGGTCCCACCGGGCGTGCCAGAGTCTGTAGGGTGTTTTTCGTCACCCCATTGAGATGGGAATACGCGCGCGCTTGTCAGGCGTACTACAGATTCCCCCGGCCTAGGGTAGGCCGGGGTTTAATGATGGTGGGGATCCGAATCTCCGGCAGCCGCGGACTAAGCTGCCGTTAATTACCCATCGCCTTTGGGGCGAGGGAACCTCCGATTAACGGGTTAAACTGGTCATGCGAACTCAATGTGCAGTATACGTGTGTCCAATTCTGAAAGGGGGGTTTGGATATATCGGGAGCCACGCAGAGTTTTTACGGGGGTCCCGCTACCCGGATAGCGGGCTGTGGGTCAAGGGGGCTAGCAGCCCCCTTGCGGGGTGCGGGGCAGCGCCCCGTTAGAAATTTTTTTCTAACAGGGACAGTGTCGTGGAGTACGTGTATGTATAAATTTGTATACATATGTATATGTGTATATATGTACACAAAAGAGGGGGAAAAGACATCCAAGGGATGCGCAGGTGCGCAAGCGCGCGCGCCACGTGTCGGCACGCGGGCGACTTGCGTACTTGCGCAGTTGCGCAAGCGCGCGCGCCACGTGTCGGCACGCGGGCGACTTGCGCACTTGCGCAGTTGCGCAAGCGCGCGCGCCACGTGTCGGCACGCGGGCGACTTGCGCACACAACAGGCTTTTAGCCTAAAAAGATTTCTCTGAAGAGAAATCAAAGAGGAGTTAGACTCCTGAGTGTGTTTTTTTTTTGTTGGGTTAATGGAAGGGTTCTTCTTCTTCCTCCTGTTGCTTGCTGGATCTTGAAGATCAAGAGATGTAAAATCTCAAAATCTCTCCTTTTTAAGATCTGATGGCAGATCCAAGTTCCCCTTTGTGGGTTTTGTGGTGGAAAACTATTTAGTTTTGAAAAAGGAAGAGTAAAACTCTTGATTTAATTCAAGAGAAAGAAGAAGGTTTTGGAACCTTGAAGAAGGAAGAAAGAGCTCAGCTCTAATTTTTTTTTTTGGAGAGAGAAAAAGTTATGCAGATATTTTCATTATCTTTTGCCTTTATAGGCTATACACTTTGCACATAGCCCCTTGGGCTTCACAAAAATTTGGCTTTATGCCTATTTTTCTTACATTTATCCATAAAACAAAACAAAAGAAATACAACAAAATTATTTATTACAAAATTTTTATCTTGGCATGGGGGGAGGCCGGCCGCTTCATGTTCGGGCTCGACCCGGGCATGGGCCTACTGGATCTGGGCTTGGGCCCACTTGGCTTGGGGTTGACTTTGATTTTGACTTGGTCAACCGGGGTGTAAATTTTTACCCCAACAGCACCCAGTTCGCAAGTCGTAGTTGGCAGGAGCTTCAGGAGGCCTTGAGTACCTGGTTGAGTTTTAGCTCCGCTTTCCATCCGTAGGCTGATGGTCAGACAGAGCGGACTATTCAGACTCTGGAGGATATGCTTCGAGTGTGCGTAATTAAGTTTGTTTACAGTTAGGATCGTCACTTGCCATGAATGGAGTTCTCCTACGATAATAGTTATCAGGAGACGTTTCATATGGCAACTTTTAGGCTTTGTATGGTAGATTGTGTCGATCGCCGGTCTTTTTTACTGACTGTGCGAGGGCAGGATTTTGGACCCCAGCTAGTCATGAGACTACGGAGAAGATCCAGTTGGTTCAGGTCAGGATGAGAGCGGCCCAGTGCAGACAGAAGTCTTATGCCGACCGTCGTTGTCACAAACTTGAGTTCACAGTGGGAGATCATGTATTCCTATAGATTTTCCGATGAATGGCATGTTGAGTTTTAGGAAGATTAGGCCCAGAATTGTAGGTCCTTTTGAGATCCTTGAAGTGAGTTAGTACCGTTGCCTTTCGTGTGGCTCTTCCGCCCAGATTTCCGGATATTCACTCCGTATTCCTTATGTCGATATTTCGCAAATACCTTCATGGCCTTCTCACATGATTCAGCATCAGACCATTCAACCAGGATGTGATCTTTCGCTCACCAAACAGCCGATAGTTGTATTATATCGGCAGGTGGAGAAACTTCGGTCAAAGGTCATGCCATCTGTGAAGGCTCCTTGGCGTAGCCCGTCTAGTGAAGAGATCACTTAGGAGGCTGCGAGTGAGATGCGGAGGAATATTTCCTCATCTCTTCGAAGGCATGAGTAGCTAGTTTTTGTAAACTCGGGGACCGAATTTCGTTAAGTGGGGAAGATTGTAACACCTTGATATTCGCTTAGGTTAATTTCGTGTTAAGTAGTGATAATACGTGTTTTTCATAAAACTTCGTTAATAGTTATTTTCCTCATAAACCGGAGTAAACCTATTTTAATTTTGAAATGTGTAAATATATGTATAATTATGTTTTATTAATTAATAATTGAATTATTGTTCACTAATTACCAAATTTTCCTAAACTATTATGTTTTAAGCAAAATTTTATTAGCATGCACAACACAATTTTCACCCTTGGTTTAATGTAACATGTCTACCATTTTCAAATTTCCCTCATGGTTTTATTTCCTTATTATGTCAAAACAAAACAAACAAATAAGTTAAATAAGAAAAGAAATGGAAAAAGGGAAGAATGGGGCATTTAATGAGGCATGGGACACTTTGACCTTGGGTTTTCTCTCTCTCTCATTCTCCCTCTCCTTTTCTTCCTACTGAGCTTCAGCTCCAGCAGCCCCTTCCCCTCATTCTCCTTCTTCTCATCATTTCAAGCTCATCTCCATATCAAAAATCCATCATTTATCACATCAACCTCTCATTTAACACACCAAAACACCTCCTTTGTTGGTTCTTAAGCCAATTCTGTGCTCTTGGAGGGAAGACCAGCAAGTTTAGACCCCCATAAGACCAACTTGAGGTATTAAACTCACCTTAATCACTTTCTTACTAAACTTGTAGTTTTATTAGTTTAAAGTAGTGTTTTAGTGAGTTTTAGTGCTAATTATGTGGTTTAAGTGGAGGTTAGGGTAAGTTAGGGTTTTTTGGGCTTGATTAACTTAATTAAGTGCTATTAGTGTTGTTTAACCCAAGTCCTTTCTTCAGTTTACACTAAAATACCATATTGTATTAAATTAGTGCTTAATTAGTGTTTTAGTTAGGATTTGTGCAAGATTAGTGATCTTCTTTCAACCCGGTTGCTTCAGGAAAAAGTTGCATTTACTGGAGCTTAGTTACTAGACCTAGATCACACACACGAAGAACGGGGCCCCTTCTCCCCAACTTGGCCGCAAAAATATATGTTCTGGCAGCAAATTGCGGCCAGAGTGAGGAGCTGGGTGTCGGGATTTGGGCTATGGGTGTCTGCTGCATATTTAAGACCTTTGGTATATGCAACTTTTCATGTTTTCACTTTAATCAAAATCTGGAACCAAATACATTGTTTTTGGCACTTTTAAACTTGCGTGACATGTGCGTTATGGGTTTGGGTTTGGTATTTGCTGTGTATCACAGCGTGTCAGGGTGGTTTCAGACGTTGCACACACGTATCGGCATTTCGTTTTCACACGCGTTTAGCTTGCGACGCTAGTTTCTCGTATGGTCTTGATATCGTGTTTTTGCAGGATTTTAGCCTCACGTGTGTTGTCTTGTGTAAATTCTAGGATTTATCGTGGAGACATCGGATGCGGCGCAGAAAAGAAAGGCGGTGATCGGATCAGACTAGTGGAGGTGTTCCGGTGAGTAGATGTACATATCTACGGGGGAAATCGTTTGGATGGTGCTTGACGCCCGACAGTTAGAATGTAGTTTAGAACTGTAACTATATGCGTAGTTCCTATTTTATTATCCCGATGCATTGCTTCATTTGTCATATAAATGTATACCGTGCTAGTAACTCATAGGACCCTCACACTATTACCATTGGTTTATGCTGCACGGGCACTATTCATGGGAACACACATGCCTTGGTAATTGCTATGCCACAAACACTTAACTAGTTAAATCCAAATCTTATCACTTACGCCATTATGTTAAAAACCTGCAATTGACATATTTAATTCCTTAATATGGATATATAGGATTGCTAGACACATGCACACATCTTATTGCATCATTGTTCACGCATAGCTTTCTAGTTTCCGCACTTGCATTTCATATTATTAAAATCATAGGCATTTATGTATCATGATTCGCTCGAGGATTTCCGTATTTATGATATTTATGGATTTGGAGGAACCGCAAAGATTTGAAAACATATTATCATTTTAAAAAATTATAAGTTTACGGTTTTCTCATGATATGATATATATGTCGTCCACCATGGGTTTTCTGCTGGTTTTCGAGACCCGTTACGAGGAGTGGTATGAACCGTCTCGGGTACATAGTGGGCCCGGTAAGGTACCTCGGGGCAAGAAGATCGAGTGTAGTCGATGAGCCTGGCAAGGGCAGACTGCCTACCGGTGACTGTTGGCGCGGCGGATATCCATAGGATACTGACCGTGGTCAAGAGATATTGATATTTGAGTTGGGCCAGTCCGGATTTGTTAGTGTTTATGCCCTAGAAGGCCATTACTGTATCATACTAGTTTGTATATTACTTAATAGAAGCTTGGGATATTCACATGTATATAACAGTCTTGCTAAACATGGTAGTATGCTACTTGGTTTTTCTATCTTAATATGTGAGTGTACGTATTGATAGAGCTCTTAGGATCTTGCTTGTCTACCAGCGTTGTGATGGCAGTCACACTAGTGGGGGCTGGGTAGTCTACAAGCACATCCTTATTCAGGTCCCTGGTCGTTGGATTATCGAGACAGAGCATCGATACTCCGGAGTAGACTGGTGTGTACGCTTCTCATCCCAGTTGGGGAGATGGTCTGTCCCACAGCCGTCAGTACGTCGTACTGGAGATAGTATGCAGGTGCTCGTTAGGTTACGGGTACACCGGACAGGACTCACAGGGAACTGTTGGTTGGTTTGATACCAGTCGTCAGTGAGCAGTTCCCAGGTGACATGAGTACAGCATAGTCCGCAGACTTGACACTGCTACTTCGCCTCGAGTGTGTCCCACTGTTCTTAGATTGCTACCCTACCACGGCTCAAAGGAGTCATGCAAACAGGTAGCAGTTGGGTGCAGTCCCGAGCACTTGGAGGCAGTAGCGGTTAGACAGGATTCGTCCCTCCCGGTATTGGGAGTAGATATCGTGCTGTGTCAGAGAGCCATTACGCAAAGTCCCTGGCCAGGGCAAGCAAGATTTGCTGGTAGGTTCCAGTACTTTCTCAGGGTGTAATGGGCTTCCCTCCGACACGACTTATACCGCTATTAGGGGACTGACGCTTGCCGCCCCCCTAGGCCCGATATGCGATAGTCTTGGACGAACGGACCGGACTGTATGGAGATTGTCACATCAGACTGAGTAGGAGTTCGGATGGGTTTCCTCATCGGCCTTCTTATCGACAACTACCTGGGGACCGTTATGTACAGCTAGTGCCGCTTGCGGTCTGTGGTTAAACCCACTGCCAGCGTAGTAGTCGAGTCTCTAGAGTCCCACACAGAGAGTTTCCTACTCCAGGCGAAACGATATAGAGGTCGCATGGTTTTGCGACAAAGGGTTCGGACGCATACGTGTGTTTACGCGCGTACGACTTTCGGACAGTTTTTACCAGTCGGCTTTGGTTTAAGCCAGTTACTGGTATCCAGTTATTGGATTTATACAGTCTAAAGTTTTTCCGTATTTTTACGGATCGGAGGGGCGTTCTCGTAATTACTCGAGAAGCTTCTAGAAGATGGTGACTAAGGAGGGTTATGTGTCATATACATTGAATGAGTTATATGAGTCATGGTGGTGATTCATTCATCTCATTAATGCACATTTATTGCTTAATGACTCATGCTAATGAATCACCACTAGATATTTTATGAAGCATGCTTATTCATCACATTTATTCATTTATTCTTTAATGAGAATGCTTCATAATATATTATGATACTCATAACTTATTCATTCATAATCATCTACACATTCTCTCTCCTCAAGCTCTCTCTCTTCAAAAGACTAATCCTCACCCTCATGTGTTGAGATCTAGGATTAGTTAGACTAAACAATCCATAACCATCACTCTATCTCAATCTATCTTCTTTGATTAGCAATCCAAGAAGGTTAGTTGCCTCAAGTTTAGAGGCTAAGCTTGGAGTTTTGCTCTCGGGTGGATCGTCTACTACCTAGAGAAGGCCGAGGAGAACAAGGAGATCGTAAAGACGAAGGACTAGTTTCGATAGGTATAATCCCTAAGCATAGTAGTTTAGAACAACTATATGTTTGGTTAGTTATCGTTTAGCTTCGATTCAAGCGGTTAGTCGATGTTCGTTCACTAAACAAGATCGTTTTTGAAAATTCCGCCTCCCCATAGTATTAGGGTGTAGTACATCGACTTACAGTGGTATCAGAGCCTCGATAAACAATAAATAACTTTATTGCAAATTTGTACGAATTTCGAACGGAAAAACGAAGCCGGAAAACCCTAAAATTGTCAAGTTTCTGTCGAAATTTAAATGAAGTCCAAAAATTTTTCAGGTGAGTTCAGAAAGCTTGAAATGAACACAGAAGAACACCCAAGAAATTTGGGTTCCTGATTCGTCTACAGTGCCGCGGAACCGCGGCGGATCCCACCGATCCGCCGCGCTTCCGCCGCCGAGTTGACGAGTCAGGAACTCGTTTTTCTTGTGGGGTCCCCTGTGGTGTTTGGGGTTTTCTGGAATATTTTAATTTTGCTCAGGTTTCAGTTTTACAGAGCATTTTTTGGAGCAATATTAATGTTGTTTAATCGATCGAAATTGTACAGTATTTGCATGTTGGATTATATCTGTGATTGATAAATGTGTTCGTAAACCTCCCCTAACTGCTAGTATGTCGGTTGGCAGGGGGTTGCACATTTCTGTAATGGTTATATCTGTTTGTGCATATGAACTGTATTGGACTGTTGTGGTGTATAGCCGGGGTTTAGCAATGGGTTATTGTTTAATTCATTTGTTGTAAATGTAATTTGTTGTAATATTATTTTTGCGGGGCACATCCAGGTTGCGGTTGTAGCCACCGTTGTATTATTTCATTTTACTGTTTTTCCTCCTAGGACTGACCCAAGGTGGGGTACACAAACTGCCGGGCGGGTAGTTTGCCGTACCCGTAGGGGTCGAGGGTGGGGTAACGGCTATTCATCACAACTGTGTAATCTGTCTTTTCTTGCAGGCTCAAAATAAATACAGATTGCTTGCAAATCCAATATTGTTTATCTGTGTTCTGGAATGTATATCATTGCGTCAGACGAATGTAAAATATCTATATATATGATAGCTATTTAGACGTCACTTATGTTTTACACCCGCGCTAGCCCAGCCCCCGCTCTGTCGTTAGTTAAGTAACCTAACGGGTGATGACGGGACCCCGTGGCAAATGCGGATGGCATAAGAGGACGTTGTATTTTCGTTGTTTTCTGCAATGATAGGTTAATGATGGGACGCATTATCTATAATGCAAAGAAAACAAACCAAAGTTTAAATCGTTGGAACAATTTAAAAGAAACCACTCGGTTAATTTTAAAAACAGATATTTTTAAATGCGGAGTTTTAACCACTCCTTTTAAAAGCTATCAGGTTCCTTCGGTTATATCAAGTTCACTACGTTCACGGTTTCGCCAAAACCAGTCGTAGCCCTCCTTCATTTCTTATGGATAGTCAGTAGTATTCAAGCTATGCTTGTTGGCATACGTCAAGGCATAGTGTTTGGTAGCTGCTGGGGTATTCATTTGTTGCATAGATAGATGTGTTGGTTTGGGACAGTCGCATTACCTTGTAGGCATACGTCAAGGGTATATACGGGTGGGTTCAAATTAATAAGATAATGATGGGCAGAACTTGACATGTGACTTATGATTTGTTGGCATACGTCAAGGTTATAAGAGCATGGGGCAAAAATTTATATCGGGAATTTCTAAAATTTGCAAAGAGATGCATACCATTTGGAGTTTGATGAATGTTGGTAGGATTCCTTCAACATTATCATACGATGATATTTGGATCCCGATCCTACTGTGAGTATATGCTACTTATCAGGATATTCGTCACTTAACGATCAATGCTATAAACCAAGTAGGTGTCCAGAAAAGTGTCAGCGGGGTTACGCCCCCAGAGAAAAGAGGTTATTTAATTAAGGAACTTCGCGAAAGCGTCGGAAAACCTCCCTCGAAGTATCGACACTAGCCTGGCTGAACGGTTAAGCAAGTATTGTACGGTGAGAATAGTCCTGGCTAATTCTTCTTTTATGGTTTGAGGAAGGATTCGAGAAACAGTGGGAGCCATCCAGTTTAGATAAACTAAAAACCACTCTAAACTTGCAAGTGCATCATGCTAAAGAGTTTTCTTCTCTCTCTCCTAATTGCAGCGACCCTGAAAATGACTGGACTTAAGTTACTTTTAGAGAAAAATATACTGACAGGGCCAAACTATAAAGATTGGCTGCGGAATGTCAAAATGGCTTTGACCTATGACAAACTGGGGTACGTCCTCACCGCTACGGCACCTGCTGTCCCTGGTCCCAAATCCAGCAATGCGGATAAGGAAATCCGCAAAACCTGGGATTTAGATTGCGCGAGAGCCAAGTGCATCGTGCTTGCCTCAATGAACAATGAACATCAGAGGAGGCACGAGGATATGTCCCTAGATGGCATATTTCTCCATACAAAGGAACTTTATGGAGAGCAATCTCGTATAGCAAGATACGATACCTCTAAGAACTTGTTTCGAGCGAGGTTGGCTGTCGGGTCATCGGTAGGTGAACATGTCCTACAGATGATCGGCTATATTGAAGAGCTCGCAGACCTTGGGACGACTTTGGATAATGAGCTCTATACAGACCTTATTCTTCAGTCCCTTCCTCCCACCTACGCCCAGTTTATCCTCAACTTCAATCTTCAAGGAAAAGAAGTTGAACTTGCGGAACTCCTGAACATGTTAAGGAGTGCAGAGGGCACCTTGCAGAAGGCAAGGGAAACACCCGCTATGTTTGTTGGCGGTGCATCTTCTTCCGGGTCCAAGGCTAGGGCCAAAGGAAGGAAAAAGAAGGCCGCACCCAAACCTAGAGGAGGTGTTAGTAAGGTGGGAAAGAAGGGAAAGAAAAAGCTTGCAGCACCGGTAGTTGGCCAGGATGAGTGCTTCCATTGTCACAGGAAAGGGCACTGGAAGAAGGATTGCAAGGCGTGGATCGCCAAGAACCAGGGACCGAAGCAAGCTGTGGCTTCGACTTCAGGTGTGTTTGTAATTGAGAATTGTCTGTCAATCAACTCTACTTCCTGGGTATTGGATACCGGATCAGGATCTCATATTTGCAATTCATTGCAGGCACTGAGAAACCATAGAGTGCTGAAGGAAGGTGATATGATCCTCAGGGTTGCTAACGGAGCTAGCGTGGGAGCTGCGTCCGTCGGGGATTATCACCTAGGATTGACGAGTGGACATATTTTGGTTTTACATAACTGTTATTTTGTACCAAGCTTAACGTGTAATATCATATCAGTTTCCTTGTTATCAAATAAAGGTTATGATTTCACGTTTGTAAGAGATGTCGTTAACATCCACCTTAATCATGGTTTGATTGGGTCCGGTACTCTAAATAACGGCATATATGTGTTAAACCAACTCCAAATTTTCAATGTCCAGAACACACTAAAAAGAAAGTCTCCAGATTTAAATAAAGCTTTCTTATGGCATTGTAGACTGGGTCACATCAATGAGAGAAGGTTGACTAAGTTGCATAGAGAAGGATATTTGGACTCGTTCGAATATCAAACTTATGACACTTGTCAATCCTGTCTCAAAGGAAAGATGACAAAGACTCCATTTACTGGACAAGGAGTAAGAGCGAGCGAGCTCTTAGGACTCATACACAGTGATGTATGCGGTCCAATGTCTATACACGCGAGAGGTGGTTATTCCTACTTCATTACTTTTACAGATGATTTCTCTAGGTTTGGACATGTCTTCTTGATGAAGCATAAATCCGAGGCCTTTGAGAAATTCAAGGAGTACAAGAGTGAAGCGGAAAACCAAACAGGCAAAAGTATTAAGACACTGAGATCTGATCGAGGTGGAGAATACTTAAGTGCCGAGTTCCTAGGTTACCTAAAAGAGAAAGGAATTCTCTCTCAGCTTACTCCTCCATACACTCCACAGCATAACGGTGTATCGGAGAGACGGAATCGAACCCTATTGGATATGGTACGATCCATGATGAGTAATGCTGAGTTACCGCGATCTTTCTGGGGTTATGCGCTAGAATCAGCGATACATCTTTTGAACAGAGTTCCAACCAAAACTGTGCCTACCACACCATATCAGATGTGGAGTGGGAAGAAACCCTATCTTCAGTACCTGAAGACATGGGGATGTCCAGCTTTTGTAAAAAAGCAGCATCCGGACAAGCTCAAGGCACGCTCAGTAGAGTGTAAGTTTGTGGGATATCCAAAGAACTCTACAGGATATTGTTTCTATTACGCAGAGGAACAAAAGGTTTTTGTTTCTCGACATGCCCGCTTCTTAGAAACTGAATTTTTGGAAAATCAGAAGAGTGGGAGCGTAGTAGAACTGGAAGAAATTCCAGAACCACAAACTGCTACTGAAAGTTTGGTAGAACCAGCAGTTCAAGAAGAACAGGACATTCCCGCACCCCTCCGCAGGAGTAGTAGGCCGTCTCATCCGCCTGAGAGATACTACGGTTTTCTCATAGATGGGGATAGAGAGGATTGCATCATAGATGATGATGAACCTACTGACTTCCGGCAGGCCATCCAGAGCGGCGACTCGGTACGATGGCTAGATGCAATGCGGACCGAGATGGAGTCCATGTACACCAACAAAGTATGGACTTTGGACTTTGCTCCAGATGGGGTAAAACCCATAGGATGCAAATGGATCTTCAAGAAAAAGATTGGTGTAGATGGACAGGTGGAAACCTATAAGGCTAGACTTGTTGCAAAGGGTTTTCGTCAAAGACCTGGTTTGGACTATGACGAAACCTTTTCTCCAGTGGCTATGCTCAAATCCATTCGGGTCCTTCTTGCTATTGCTGCCTTCCATGATTATGAAATCTAGCAGATGGACGTAAAGACGGCTTTTCTGAATGGAAATTTAGAAGATTGCGTCTATATGGATCAGCCAGAGGGTTTCAATCAGAGTGGGAGCAGCGGGAAAGTATGCAAGCTGCTTAAGTCCATTTATGGACTAAAGCAGGCATCGCGGAGTTGGAACATCTGTTTTGATGAGACAGTCAAAGAATATGACTTTATCAAAAATCCAGATGAACCGTGCATATATAGTAAAGTTGTAGCCAGAAGTGTCGTATTCCTCGTCTTGTACGTGGATGACATTCTATTGATAGGAAATGACATTCCTATGCTACAATCTGTCAAAGGATTCTTGTCACACAGGTTCTCCATGAAAGACCTGGGTGATGCCTCGTACATTCTGGGGATCCGGATCTATCGTGATAGATCCAAGAGGATGTTGGGACTTTCGCAGTCCAGGTATATCGACACTGTACTGAAAAGATTCAGTATGGAAGATTCTAAGCGCGGTAACCTACCGGCTTGTCACGGAATCACCCTCTCCAAAGAGATGTCTCCCAAGACTGATTTGGAAAGGGAACGCATGTCTATTATACCCTACGCTTCTGCGGTAGGCTCTATAATGTATGCGATGTTATGTACCAGACCAGATGTTGCTTACGCACTGAGCGTGGTAAGCCGGTATCAGTCAGACCCAGGGGAGAAACACTGGATAGCAATAAAGAACATTCTCAAGTACCTGAGGAGGACTAAGGAGATGCTCTTGGTTTACGGCGGAAAAGACCTCAGGTTGGAGGCCTTTACTGATTCCGGCTTCCAGAGTGATAAGGACGATTCCAAGTCCATGTCGGGTTATGTCTTTACCCTCAATGGAGGGGCGGTGTGCTGGAAGAGCTCCAAGCAGGACACCGTTGCTGACTCGACGATGGAAGCGGAGTATATAGCTGCTTGCGATGCCGCAAAAGAAGCAGTCTGGATGAAGAAGTTCCAAACAGAACTTCAGGTGGTTCCTACCATAGTTGATCCAATACCTCTGTATTGCGACAACAACGGAGCTATAGCTTTAGCGAAGGAACCAAGGTCCCATCAGAAGTCCAGACACATCTTGAGGCGGTATCACCTGATCAGGGAGATCATTGATCGTCAGGAGATCGAGGTTCGGAGAGTTGCTTCTGAAGAGAACATTGCTGATCCATTCACGAAGGCCCTACCTCAGATTCAGTTCGAGAGGCTGCTCGAGATCATCGGTCTACGATATGCCAGTACATGGCCCTAGTGCAAGTGGGAGATTGTTAGTGTTTATGCCCTAGAAGGCCATTACTGTATCATACTAGTTTGTATATTACTTAATGGAAGCTTGGGATATTCACATGTATATAACAGTCTTGCTAAACATGGTAGTATGCTACTTGGTTTTTCTATCTTAATATGTGAGTGTACGTATTGATAGAGCTCTTAGGATCTTGCTTGTCTACCAGCGTTGTGATGGCAGTCACACTAGTGGGGGCTGGGTAGTCTACAAGCACATCCTTATTCAGGTCCCTGGTCGTTGGATTATCGAGACAGAGCATCGATACTCCGGAGTAGACTGGTGTGTACACTTCTCATCCCAGTTGGGGAGATGGTCTGTCCCACAGCCGTCAGTACGTCGTACTGGAAATAGTATGCAGGTGCTCGTTAGGTTACGGGTATACCGGACAGGACTCACAGGGAACTGTTGGTTGGTTTGATACCAGTCGTCAGTGAGCAGTTCCCAGGTGACATGAGTACAGCATAGTCCGCAGACTTGACACTGCTACTTCGCCTCGAGTGTGTCCCACTGTTCTTAGATTGCTACCCTACCACGGCTCAAAGGAGTCGTGCAAACAGGTAGCAGTTGGGTGCAGTCCCGAGCACTTGGAGGCAGTAGCGGTTAGACAGGATTCGTCCCTCCCGGTATTGGGAGTAGATATCGTGCTGTGTCAGAGAGCCATTACGCAAAGTCCCTGGCCAGGGCAAGCGAGATTTGCTGGTAGGTTCCAGTAGTTTCTCAGGGTGTAATGGGCTTCCCTCCGACACGACTTATACCGCTATTAGGGGACTGACGCTTGCCGCCCCCCTAGGCCCGATATGCGATAGTCTTGGACGAACGGACCGGACTGTATGGAGATTGTCACATCAGACTCAGTAGGAGTTCGGATGGGTTTCCTCATCGGCCTTCTTATCGACAACTACCTGGGGACCATTACGTACAGCTAGTGCCGCTTGCGGTCTGTGGTTAAACCCACTGCCAGCGTAGTAGTCGAGTCTCTAGAGTCCCACACAGAGAGTTTCCTACTCCAGGCGAAACGATATAGAGGTCGCATGGTTTTGCGACAAAGGGTTCGGACGCATACGTGCGTTTACGCGCGTACGACTTTCGGACAGTTTTTACCAGTCGGCTTTGGTTTAAGCCAGTTACTGGTATCCGGTTATTGGATTTATACAGTCTAAAGTTTTTCCGTATTTTTACGGATCGGAGGGGCGTTCTCGTAATTACTCGAGAAGCTTCTAGAAGATGGTGACTAAGGAGGGTTATGTGTCATATACATTGAATGAGTTATATGAGTCATGGTGGTGATGCATTCATCTCATTAATGCACATTTATTGCTTAATGACTCATGCTAATGAATCACCACTAGATATTTTATGAAGCATGCTTATTCATCACATTTATTCATTTATTCTTTAATGAGAATGCTTCATAATATATTATGATACTCATAACTTATTCATTCATAATCATCTACACATTCTCTCTTCTCAAGCTCTCTCTCTTCAAAAGACTAATCCTCACCCTCATGTGTTGAGATCTAGGATTAGTTAGACTAAACAATCCATAACCATCACTCTATCTCAATCTATCTTCTTTGATTAGCAATCCAAGAAGGTTAGTTGCCTCAAGTTTAGAGGCTAAGCTTGGAGTTTTGCTCTCGGGTGGATCGTCTACTACCTAGAGAAGGCCGAGGAGAACAAGGAGATCGTAAAGACGAAGGACTAGTTTCGATAGGTATAATCCCTAAGCATAGTAGTTTAGAATAACTATATGTTTGGTTAGTTATCGTTTAGCTTCGATTCAAGCGGTTAGTCGATGTTCGTTCACTAAACAAGATCGTTTTTGAAAATTCCGCCTCCCCATAGCTATTGGGGTGTAGTACATCGACTTACAGGATTGCCAGAGCCCGAGGTTTTGAGATACCGATACTTTGGGGCACTGAGATATTCATATTGGTGTCGACATTGACACAGACTTATATATTGATTTCATTGATAAAACTATAGGAAAATTTCAGAGGTTTATTTAAGATAAAGACACAGATTTCCCATGTTATTTATATTCAGATCTCGCATTGTTTTTGCATTCATACTGTATGCATTTTATTATATCGCATCATATTAGTATAGGTAGGTTGTGACATCATTGTGTACATGCTTACGATAGCCATATTAGATGTTACTTATTACTCACGAGTTGGCAACTCACCCCCGTTGTGCCACAGTATTTTGCAGGTCTGACACGACAGCGCGGTAGCGGCGCCACACCTCTTCTTTTGTACCTTTTGCACAGTTTTCGCAGCACCGGTTGT
The DNA here is from genome assembly GCA_030015575.1 of Agapanthus africanus. Classification (NCBI taxonomy): domain Eukaryota; kingdom Viridiplantae; phylum Streptophyta; class Magnoliopsida; order Asparagales; family Amaryllidaceae; genus Agapanthus; species Agapanthus africanus. The sequence goes on from CM057342.1 coordinate 320,065,403, forward strand.
AGGTGGGTTGCGGGGTTATTTTGTTGCCATTTGTATCATTATTGTATCTAGTGTACTCCATCTACTGTAGCTATCTTATATATACCAGTTGTGCTGTTATATTTGTGACCTAGAGACGAGACAGTGAGATTTGTGTATTATATGTTATTTCTCTGGCTCGAGCTCACTTGAGCCGACATGTTGGTTTATTCATTGTGCTTTTTTTTTTCTACACAGTTGATTTTACTGCGTGGGATTGTGAATCCGCATTTGGGCGAAGAGCTAGCATCCGCTTGGGGATGCCTTATTTCATGTTGTGTGTGTGTGTGTGTGTGTGTGTGTGTTCCTGTTTTGTACCCATTTGGGGTCAGTTTTTACAAAGGAGACTCTGCCGAATTTTTCGGAAAAAATGGATGTTGCTTTTAAAAAGCTTGAAGTGACTTAATTGATTTAATATCGCTTTCAATACTTGGTTTTCCTTCACTCTACTGCTTTTTCGGTTTTGATTTATGGGTTTTGGCTTACTTAGATTACGTACGTCTCGAGACATTTCGTAATTTAAGAGCCAGTCAAGTTCCATGCTTTTCGGGTCGTGACAGATATGAGGGTGGTATTTATAGGGAAAAATTAGAGTTTAGGGTGTTTAAAGAATGCATTAAAATTGGGATTAAATGGCATTTTATTGCTCTCTGAAAATATTCAGAGTAAAAAAAACAATGTGGGGTTAGTGGGGTAGCTGAAGAGGTGCAGGGGGTGATGTTTGGAAGCATTTAGGACGGTCTGACCCGGCGGCGCCGGATTTTTTTGAACTAGTCGCCGGGTTATTTCCGACGGTTGGGGCTAAGGTTTGGGCCACGTGTCCTTGTCGCTTTGGCTTCTTCAGTGTATATGTTTATTTTATTTGTGAATTTTGGTTTTACGTGTTGTGCACGTGTAGACTCTTGGGCTTCTAAAATGATTAAAAGAAATTTAATTAAAAAGAATATGTGGCTGATGGGATTTGAACTCTAGTGCTATGGATCAGCAGTGCAAGGTCTTACCAGTGAGCTACAAGCTCTTTCTTGCTGTTCAACAGCAAAACAAATTCTTATAGTACTCACAGGAAATGTAAATACCCCAATTGTACATTGACTTTTAATCAATTTATGTACACAAGAATTGGAGTTGTTACAAACAGTCAGTTGGGTCTCTCAGTTGCAAAAAAGTTATGGCATTATCAACGACGATGGCTGAATATGTGGCCATCATAAAAGCTAGCGAGGAGATGATATGGTTATAAGGGTTACTCGAGGAATTGGATAAGAAACAAGATTTCAATACCTTGTGGAGCGACAGCCAAAGTGCGATACACTTAGCTAAGAACGCGGCATATCCCTCTCGGACGCAGTATATCAAGATGCGGTATTATTTCATACGCATAGTATTGGAAGATGGCTGTAGGGTTCCTAGGCACACTAGTGAGGTCTCACAAGCCATCGACCGTGGCAATTTCAAAAATTCTAGGTGCCAAGAGACCCGACTACGGATCGTTTGCTAGAAAACTAGGCGAAAACATAAACTAGTTAACACTTAACTAAGGGAATACGGAAATACAACCTTTGTAGATCCGGTGCTCCACCTCCATAGCTCCGCAACGAAGCCCTCTCCACTGTCCAAATCAAATCCGGGCTCTAGCGTCGGCTTCGTCGGAGAATGGACGGGCTAGGTCGTTGACGACGTGCCGAAGATGATCTACGTCGAAGCATCACTAGATCAAGCTCCAAACTTCACCAAGTCATGAAAACTTGTGAAGGAAACACACTCTACTACTTGGCAAGAGGTAGAGGATGAAGAAATAGGAAGTGGGTAGACTTTAGAATTGGATTTCTCACTTGTTTCATCAATCCACCATTGATGAAGAAAGCTTTTCTTCTTTGAAGAAGATGAAGAAGATGAAGAAAGAATTATGATAAGTTTTTTAAAAATGAAAAGAATATCCAAACTTATCATAATCCTAACTATGGTTATGTGTAGAGAATTGACCATGGTTAAATCATTGGTTAGGGTTAAGGATGAGATAAGAATGGTGGTCAAGGTCAAAGCTTCATGAAGCTTCAACTAAACAACAAATTAAGCCACCATTCTTTTCTCTTTTCCATTTATTTTCCAAAATATATAAACAAATAAATAAATGAATAAATAAGTAATGGAAAATAAAACCCTAATTATATGTTTAACCATAGTTTAATTCTTTATACTTAACCAAGTAAACATGCATCATCAAACATGATACAATCATGTGTACAAAAGTATATCACATATACAATGTGCACAAACCGAGTGAGAAAATCCATTTAAAGTGAACCAATACTAGTTAATGCAAAGTAATATATCAAATATATAATTATGCATTAAATCATTAAATCAACGCTTGATTTAACGATCCGGTCATGACGCACATAACCGACTGGTACCATTAGTAACATCTTATCGAATCAACACTTGATCCGATAACCCGGCTATATCGCATATAACCGATCAATGTCACATCGCGAGAATCGAATACAGTATCACATACTCGTATTATTCTCGGTCCCGCACATATCTCATATGTGCTCCTATTTCGTTTCGCTTGAGCCAGGAAACCTCTGTGTAGGACTCTAAAGACTCGTCAATACGCCGGCAGCAGATGATGATCATATCAAGCATCCACAAGCCGCAAGCGGTCTGCTAAACGTAACGGCCACCCGGGTATTGAGCGATCTGAAGATCGACGAGCAAGCCCGCTCACACTCCAGTGAATCCGACCAGTAACACTACCGTACAGTCCGGTCTGATCGTCTGATATGTCGCATATCTCGCCTAGGGGTGGTAAACGTCAGACCCCAATAGCTCAATAAGTCGTGTCGATATGAGGTCTATAACAATTCGAGAAACTACTGGTAACACTTACCAGTAAATCTCGGCAACCCTGGCCAGGGATTTCCTGTTATAGCCAATCGAACACAGCGCAACATCAACTCCCTATACCGGGAGAGACGAATCCCCTCCTATCGCTCATTGCCTCCATGTGACTCGGGACTGTACCCAAAAACCACCGTTTTGCACGCCCTCTTGGACGTGGTAAGATGGAAATCAAAGCACAGTGGGAACCACACAAGACTCTATGACGATCTCGGGTCAACAGACTACTCTGTACCAGTGTCACCAGAGAACTGCCATCTGACGTGAGGTATAATACCATCTGGGAGTTCTCGGCGAGTCCGTCCAGTGTACCCAGTCTCTACTGAGCACCCGTATATCATCTCTGATGTCAAACACCAATGGATATGGGATCATCCATCGCCCATCTGTATGGGTCGAGAAGGTATACGCTAGTCTACTCTGGTATATCGATGCCCCGTCTCGATACACCCACGACTAGGGACTTTAAAGGATGTACTTATGGACTACCATGTCCCCACTAGTATGATCCGCATCATAGTCCAGATAGTCAAGTACAGATCCTAAGGGCTTTACCAACATGTAACAGAGAGACAATCAGTATACACGTTAAGGTAAAGTTCAATCAGATAGCATACTATCATGTCGAGCAAGAAAGTCCTCCCTATATACGTCCCAGCATCCACTACAATATACATCATATGTACAGTAATGGCCTCTAGGGCATACATATAACTAACAATGGCGAGTTGACACTACAAAAGATCGCTGGAGAAAAGAATTCTACGGACATATTCACCAAGGTCGTAGACAGAGATAAGTTGGATCTTCTATTGTAGGTTGTTGAAACTCTCCATAAAAATTTGATGAGGAGAGAGCAGATAGCGGGATCGTATGAAGTCTACTAGTTTGGGAGTCAAGACGGAAGAATCTCCAAGTGGAAGAATATTAATATGTGAAGATTACTTCCTCAGACGTCTGATGAAGGGAGTTCAGACATTTGGACGTGCACCAGAATCATGTCAGAAGAACAGAACAACGGCAGATGTCTGAAGGCAAGGATGTAGACGTCCGGAGAGTCATAGCCAAAGAACATAGCATAGACAGACGTCTGTGGTAAACGTTTGGAGAAGTATGAAGCCCAATCCAGAGCGCAGGCAGACGCCTGATCAAGAAGGTGCAGCCGTCTTCCCTAAGGAGACGAAGCCTAACAGAGAGGAGGCGGACGTCTGACCAATCCTTATTCAGACGTCTGTCGACGGGTTTTCTGTGCGAACCGAATATTTGTAATTTGGTTTTATCTCTTATTTTAAATAGGATTAGGATTTGCCTATATATAAGGATCTCACCTATGTTATATATACTGCCAATTTGAGTGACTATTAAATAGAGAAAGGATGACTGCTAAGATCTAGAGAGATTTGAGAGAAATCTTCTAAGGTTGCTTGGTGTAAACTTGATTCAAGATCTAGTAGAAGTTTGCAGATTCTGTTATGCCGGAGACTAGCCATACGGTGGGTGAATCTCGTTAATAAATCCGTTTGTCTCTGGTTTGTGATTGTTTTGTTCTCGCTTTTATTGTTTGTTTTATCTTTCGTTGGCATTGTGTGAATTGTGTGATTGGTCGTAACTAGAGTTCTGTGTATCATCTATCTTCGTCGTTATTATCCACAACAATTATGAATTTGATAGGACCCATATGAGTTAGCATTATAATTGTAGAGATGTTATGATATGTTCATATTTTTTTACAAGATATATCTTATATTATAACATGCATTTAATCGTGCAAAAACTTATCTATAGCATATTAATATTCAAACTTAATGCCCAAGTATGCAAGTAGAGCTCATGGAAGGGCATACAAGAAATGAGATATGAACACAATTTTAAAGAAATGAATCTTTGAGCACAAGAAAAACCTATCATCTCTTGGCTGGCGTTAGTATCCCAAGTTGCTGGAGGTTTCTTCATTTGTTCACCAAACTGTCAATTTCCCAAGCATTGTTATTATCTTTTCTATTTAGTTTTATAATGAAGGCGGCGCTTAGATATCCTTATCACATCAATATTATTGGATCACATAATTTATGGTTTCTTCTTGGATTTGTACAAATATTTTTTAATCAAGGGGCTAATTTGTAATTGGAATAAAACTTGCATGTTTTATTCTATGCTTTGAAAACATTGCACAGTATGATTTGGGGAATAAATGAAGAATATAGTACGATTAAATTAAAACCTTTTTCGTTTATGTCATTTTTTGTGGTAGTACCCTTCTTAATTTGTCTGCAAAAGAAAAAATGACTATTTAATACTACGAATATGGCTTGCCCATACGGTTGGAACCGTAAAGGCAAACCGCCGTCCTTACTGTTGCATGCAACCGTAAACGCAAAAAAATGATCCGTATGTGCAAAAGCCGTAGGGGCAGATAAATACTCCTACGGATACAAATTTGCCTCTACGGAGAAACAGATAGGGGTCGCTGCCCCTACGATTGCCACCGCATGGTTAATTATTATTTTTTTAAAAATAATTATATCTTGTACCTACGGTTTCCACCATAGAGGCAAATTTAGCCCCTACTGTTTCCACCGTAGGCCTGTATCAGTTTTTTTCCTGATAGTTTGTCCCTACGGTGGAACATGTAGGGGCTAAGTGGTGGTACCGTAGATACAAATTTTAAATTTAAAAAAAAATACAGTCTACTGTTTTTTGTCCGTCTTTTACACAATAATATATCACACTATATTATATACCCAAATACAAAAATGTATATCAATAAAATCCACAGCATAATATATAACGAAATATAGAAATGTAAAAATACAAAATAAACTAACACAATACAAAATCATGATTATAATCATAATCATCATATACAACAACCGTTATCCAAAATATACAACATGTCGCAAATATTATACAGACATCCTACAAAAATCTCAAAAATATATATATAAAAAAAATCACTGCTGGCTCGATCCAGTTGCTCCATCTCCAAGTATCTGACGTATTTGATGTAGCCGGTCGCACTGTAGCACATGCACCTCATATACTGCAGAGGTGATGCTAGAGTACTACCTGGAGTTGAAGCAGCTGGAGCTAGAGCAGAAAAACCTGGAGGAGTGGCCTGCGAAGGCATAGCCGATGCAGTGGCCTGCGAAGCCGTCAACGGTATACCGGAAACTGGATCAGGACAAATGGAAGAATGAAGCTATAAAGTTTTTAAGTTTGTGTAATAAAAAAATAAGGAACGATGTACTAGATTTAGTCTATATGTCTTGTTGTGAAATTCTAAGTTTAGAAATCAAGTCTTGCAAATTGAAATGATGTGTTATTGATCGATAGAATTCGTGTTAGATTCGTATTAATATCAGATTCTTCTTACTAATATATCTTTTCAATTTGCAAGTCTAGAAACACATACACATCTCAACAGGAAAATTTCAGTCAGACATTTCTCACTTCTATATCTTTTCAAGTCATGCTTGGTGTTGATCATCAAACTAAAATGTGTAAAGTTGTCTTTTTAAGTCGTCAGAAAAAATTCTCTTCTATGGAACCTGATACAACATTCTCTCTCTCTCTCTCAGACACACACACATATCTGAACAGGAAAAATTGTCAGTCAGACACTTCCCACTTTTTATATCTTTTCAAGTGATAAATGAAGTAAACCTGTTCTTTTCTTTGGCTCTTGCTCATAAGGTCCATTGCCCTGTTCGAATATCTTGCAAGTCAAAATTCACCTTTCCTTATTAGTGTCCATCATTATTATCTAATAGGCAGGTTACATTAAAATACACTTAACTTTGAATGTTTTTCACTAAAGCATCTTAAAGTTTTACTACAATAGCCCCTCTGTGCTACAATTAAGGGTATTTTAGTGGAAAAAACCAAAAGGTAATTTACTGTATGGTCTTCTACGATATAAACTTATAATGGGTTTATGTTCTGTCTGGTGAATCTATTAAGGAATGTTGTAATATCGACTAGTTAATATGTGAGTTTATTCCCGCATCCAAAATTGGAATTATGAATTCTTGATACGCTAATCCAAGGTTGCGGCGCAGGCTACTAAAGTTTGCAACATTCCCTACAAATCGATTAAAATCGAAGAATTGAAAACTAGGGCAAAATTAGAGAAAGTACCTAAATCGATGAAATTCGATGACTACGGGATTGAAGTAGGCGGCTCAAGGGGCGAAGGTGGTGGCGCTGGCGTCGGCTGGCGCAGACGAAGACGGCCATGATGATGATGCAGGCGTAAGTGGAGGTGATGGAGGTGACTGAGGTATAGGCGACCACGATGATGATGCAGGAGGAGGCGTAGGAGACCACGATGCAGGCGTATGCGGAGGTGGCCCAGGAGGCGGCCCCGACAACGATCGATGATGCTGCGACGATCACGAGATGCGGGGGCGACCACGAGACGTTGAGGCGGCGGCGACCACGATGAGGCCATGACTTAGGCTTTTGTTTTTGGTTTTTTTCAGGGCGATCATGAGATCCCGTGGCTGTTGGGGAGAAGATGACGAGACCGCTATTTCTTTTTAATTTAATTTTAAAAAAAAATCATGATATCGTCTTTGTTGTTCCCACATTAGGAGTTTCTCTTGCAGTATCGTAGGAGCAACTTAAGTTTGCAATTTTTTCTGTAGACTTGCCCCAACGGTTGGAACCGTAGAGGTAACCAATGCCCCTACGGTTTTTCTGAACCGCAGGAGACAAGCTATCTTGTACTAGTGATTTCAAAGAAATGGAGGAAGTACTTCACATGCATCAGCAAAAATTCAGTCACATATATATATTAGCCATATATATGTTCCGGATCCTATCTGTTTCAAAACCATCATTAGTTTCATTCTGTTTCATAATTCATGATTACCGTAAGTCATTTTAATATTACTGACTTTTGTCGGTCAGACGTAAAAACTATTTCACATCTTTCATGAATTCTGAGCTCTATCTAATTTATCCATTTCGAGAGGAAAATGATTAGACAGTGAGAATGATGTTGAAAGCCTTGATGAAATGATCAAGTTGACATCCATTAATTTTTGTAAAGTGAAAGAGTTGTGCTCTCAATGCATCAAATATCCTATAATAATATTGTTTTCTGAAGACTTTGTTATCAGAAGGAAAAGAAGAATTTTTTTTGATAATAATAGCTAAGAATGGTGGCCGAATGGAGCTCACAAAAGAAATAAAATAAATGTGGGAAATAGTCACAAGCAACATTCCAATATAGAAAGCTAAGAAACAAAATGAGCATCCAATGTAAATTTACCTTTTTCCTTAGCACAAAACTCCATTAGAAGGTTCTATGAGAAATTTTTGAAATATATGTCGATCGACAAAAACTTTCATGAGAAATTTTCCTTAGCATAAATCTCCAATAGAAATAATTAATCTGCAAGCTTCCCATTATTTAGAACACAGTTATAAACAAAAAGGAAAGAATACTCACTCCTCTAACAAACATCAAACAAATACACAACTTATAATTAATCCTCAACCAAAAAAGATAAGAAAAAAATATGTATACTTTTCTTTAGATGACTTGTTCCTCACCAATCATAAGATCCATATGCGAAGAAGAACTCAAGGGAAGCATTGGATAATCACTAAACACTTGGAAGAAGCCATCTACATCACCCAATCCACCCAAGTTATAAGTCCTAGCTTCTTGATTTTCATGGAAAATCAATGAACACTTGGAGAAATCCTTCTCCTCTTCCAACTTCTCTCTTGAAACTTGCCTCGTCTTCTTGTTGCCAACTCTCTTCGCGGGCTTCCCTGTTAGCCTTTGTACAAGCTCTCTGAAATTCGAGGCGTCGGTTTTGATGATCTCCGGCTCGAATATGTGAACTATCCTTATTTTTTGCTTCGGCAGCTTCGATATTGAGTGAGACTCTTCTCTCATTGTCAGGGTTGAAGGCCTTCGGTGCCTTATGATCTCCTCCATTAGCTATATAGTTAATTTGTGTGTGTGTGTGTGAGAGAGAGAGAGAGAGAGAGAGAGAGAGAGGAGAGAGGGTTTAAATAGGGCAAGGGGGAAAAGTGGTGATTTGTTTAATGAAGAAAGAGTTGTAGGGAAAATGTGAGGAAGTAAACAATGTTTATTGGAGGCATGGATGAAGTGTAGGGTTTTCACGGAATATTTTCATAATTGAACCAGATTTTTGTGATTATAATTTTTCATAACTTTTATTATTTTATTTGTTAAAAATGATTTTATTTTATCTTTTGATCATTTAAAGCATTTTTGAGATTCAATACAAATCAATTAAATTCAAACCCTAAACTGCATCTTCTTAATAAACGGGATGTGAAGAAATTGGAAAGCAGTAATGGTGAATATAAAAAGGTTGTTTCCTTGTATGCTAAATATGTACATCTAAGGTCTAGTGGGCTTTGATTTAGCGAGTGCCTTCTAATTTTTCCATAGTTCATGAATATGGTAGGTTTCGATATACATGTCCTTGCTTACATCCTTTCCATCAGGTAAGCTTTTAGTGGAAGTTGCTAAAAATACCTACACTACTAAAAATATAGCTTGTCCCTGCGATTTCTACCGTAAGGCAAAAATATCATCCGTAGAGACAAATTCCGTAGGGGAAGATATCTACCCCTACGTGTTAGGATTCCTAGCGTCCTGTCCGCCAACCGCAGCTGTTGCGGAACGAAAAACTTTGACTTTTAAAAAACCTGGCGTTAGAAACCGCTATCTAGAATCTAACCAAATATTAAACTAGCAAACTAAAAGAGTTTAGCTACTGTGATAAGAGGGTTATACCGAAAAATTCATGTCCTTCGGTCTTCTACCATTTTCCTTAGCTCCATGGGGTCTCCGCGATCGAGCTTGATCTCCGGTCTTTCTCTATCGAAGATGATCCACATGAGAGATGTGGTTCATGGCTCTAACTCCACACAAAAAATTAGTGGAGCAAGTAAAGGCTCCAGGTTGCCAATTTAAAGTATCTAGTGATATAATGTGTTGTTCTAGTATTTTTTCTACCTCTCTTCACCCTTGATTCTCAACACATGAGAGTGTAGGATGAAGAGGAAGAATGAGCTCAAGAATTGGGGAGGGGGGGGGGGGGGGAGGGAGAGAGAATGGTGTAATGAAAAACTCTCCCCAAAATAATAATGCAAGCACGTTATATCAAAATGATATCAAAAGCAACCATACTTGAATAGTGTAGACAAATGAATTATAAATTCATTTGTCTACCCTATTCAACCATGTTACACACCACTCACTTTACCACCTCACCCCTCCATCTCATTTCAATTTTCTAGAAAAGAAAAACCATGGAAATGAGGTGTTCTCCTTCTAGAATGTTTTCTGTATAAATACGGAATACATTCTACCATATATATACCCGTATTCGTATCAAAATACGAATACCCAAAAAGATAAAATAATACAAAAAAACATAATATTAGAATATACATATTAAAATATGTATACGTGAATTATTAAATTAATACCTGATTTAATAATCCGGCTTAATTCTAAGCTGGCTAATATTATCAACCGTCCGATCGAAAGTCCGGGTATCTACTACAATCATTCGATCGGAACTTTGTCTGTATCAAAATACGGCTACTAAATCATTTCTTCTGAACCAGAGAAACCCTCTGTATGGGACTCTAAACACTCCTCAATACGCTGGCAGTGGGTTTAACCACAAACACGTCGGCAGTACTAGCTGTATGTAACGGTTACACAGGTATTGAGCGAAAGATGGCCGATGAGAAAACTCATCCGCACCTCTAATGAGCCTCTCTGTAACAATCTCCGTACAGTCCAGTCTCTTCGTTTGAGATAATCGCATACCGGGTCTAGGGGGTGGATAACGTAAGACCCCTACTAACCCGATAAGTCATACCTGTCTGAAACTCATCACCCACCGAGAAACTACTGATATCACATCATTAAATCTCATCCACCTTGGCCAAAGATTTCTGGTGATGGTTGACCCAACACAGCGCGATATCGACTTCCAATACCGGGAGAGATGAATCCCTACGATTGTTCACTTCCTCCATGTGGCTCGGGACTATACCCAATTAAAATCTGTTTGCACGACTCCTTTAAGACATGATAGGGTAGTAGTCTAAGTACAGTGGGAACTCACACCAGACAAATGAAAATCTCAGTTCAAAAAATTAACATGTACTCATGCCATAAGAGAACTTCCATCTTACGATAGGTATAATACAATCTAGAAGTTCTTGGTGAGTCCGTCCGGTGTACTTACCTCTAGTAAGCACCTGTATACTATCTTAGGTGACTCAACACCAATGGCTTGTGAGACCGGCCACCACCCCTCGTTGGGGTCATGAAAAGTATACACTAGTCTACTCCAGATTATTGATGCCCGATCACGATACTCTCTCAACTTGGGACATTTAAGAATATGCTTATGGACCACTCAGTTCTCATGTATATGATCGCCATCATAATTCTGGTAGTCAAGCAATAATCCTTCGGGTTTTATCAAAATGTATACATATAATGATAAAGACAAACTAGATAGCATATTATCGTCTCGAGTAAGATTGTTCTACCTGTATAGGTCATTGTTCAATTATCATAATCGTCTAATTGCAATTAAAATAATTGCCTTGAGAGCACTATATCTAACAATCTCCTATCTGCACTTAAGGCTAATTATTACGGTATCGCATACTCACAGCTCGTTTGCTACCGAATACTCAACTTCTCTACTAGTCAGTTTCTTAAAACTCGTTTTGAGAAATTTACGTGTTTGAGAAATAGCCTCAGTGAGTAGATCCGCATCAATGTTTCTATCTTTATCTCTCTGTATCTTAACTTCGCGGAGAATGACTATCTCTCGAAATAAGCGATACCTTTCTTAGAACTTGTTTAGATATCTGATGGAACCATGTTCATAACATGAACATCAAATCCAATATGCTTCTTAGACTGTATCGATTGCTGATGTAATCAGCATCCAGTGCTATGACCACCTCAGTATCCAGCTTGTAATTACTGCACCTTAGAAGAGGATAAATTTATAACTCTGACAGCTACTCTGTCATCCGGGTCATCTTGGAACCCTAAACCGGTAACCGTCTCCTTCAGGAGTCTGCCATTACCTTATACCAAGAATATCCACTTATATTCATTACTGCTTCCTAATGTTTCTCCGGGATTGGATAATATATACTTATTGCAGCTAGTGCAAAAGAAATATCTGATGTGGTTCTTGACATCTCATAATTGACTCAATTGCTTAAGCAAGTGATATATCAATCAAGTAAATCCCTCTCCTCATCAGTTTAGAAGACATCTCTTTAGAGAGGGTGACTCTCTCACCTATGGGTATACCACCACGCCAAGAGTCGTCCATTCTAAAACAGTTTAGAATAGTGTCAAGGTACCCGAATTAGGACACTTCCTAAATCTATATCTAAAACCATAGATCTAGTCACCAGAATCCCAGATATTTTATCCAAATCCTATATAGAGAAATACCTTGTGATAACCACAGTATAACCGATCATAGTATAAGAACATCGCTTCCTATCAAGAGCACGTCATCCAAAAACCAGGATATCACTCCCTACTACCTTCTTATCAGGTTCATCTGTTGTTCTGATGAAGTCAAACTCTGTGACTGTCACATAAAACTAGATGACCAATTCCGCTCTCCTTACTTTAGTCTATAAATAGACATAAGCAACTTGCTCACCACGTTTCCGCTGCTCCCACTGACTAAAACAACCCTTTGACAGAGTCATATACACGTGCACTTCTAAATTCAATTTAGAATGACGTTATAGTCATCCACCTGCTAGATCTCATAGCCAAGGACATCAATAGTGAAAAGCTTGGGTCATCAAAATCCCCTGTCACTGTCTTTGAGGAAACCGTAGTATTTCTGAGGTGGCTGAGATTACCCACTAAATCTGCGGAGCGGCTAATGGATTGTCGAATCCAATTGAATCTCTAGGTTTCTCTAAATTTTCAGTAATCGTTTGTGGTTCTGGAATCACTTCCAGTTCTACCATACTCTCACTTGTTTCTTTTGAAAAAATATTCCTTTTATAAAAAGGTGGCGAGTCAAGAACAAAATAACCCTTGATCTTGCAAATGGTAGAATGTTAAACCCTTGCTAAAAAGTCTAGAATAACCCATAAACTATCATTACAGAAACGTTCCTTGAGTTTGTGCAGACTCAGATTTTAAACAGAAACCAGATAACTCAATATCTCAACATTCTCAAGATATATAACCATTCTATGTTCACATAGAAACAAAGGCATTAATTTAAATAGAACTATATTCAATTGTTATGCGACTGTCTCCATTCCATATCCTATATGGAAAAATGCCATACAGGATTACACATCAAGAAGCGCACCCACGGATGAGTAACCTTTGAAAGAATCATGTTCTCCAATATTACTATGATGGAATACCTAGCATAAGTATCTACATCTTCGATCACCTTGAAGAATCCTGATACTTCCAACGCATGGTTCTCTACTTTATTTTTATACCTATAACTTCTCAAAACCTTTAGACCTTGCATTACAATGATTGCGTATCTAAAATCAGAGAACTCATAAATTAACTGAATGAAGTAAGATAACCAACCTCTCGTCCCAAAGGACACTGGACAACATACATTACCATGTATAAGTCCTTAGAGTATACTAACTCAAATTCCATATACTGTAAGTTGAAAACTGTATTTTGGTTAAAAATGTCTATACCATTATTCAATGCACCTTACTTTATTCTCAACTGATAAAGGTAAATATTTAGAACACAATTTTCAAAGTTTATATCCCATGTTAGGAAATAAAGATAAAGATATTCAATTTTAAAAATTAGTGCATAACAATGGTTATTTAAAACCAAATATTTGCCGTGAGGCAAAACCCAGGAGATTTCTTAAAATATCATCAATTACAAAGAACTCTGATATTGAGAATCTAAACACCTATTTTCCAATATTCTACTCCTTCTCAGCATCTGTAATGCCCTACAGATGTGAGAATCAAGTCTGATAAATACATATTCTGGAGTCAGAATTAAATTGAGAAAGCAGTTTTCAATTAACACCGCACAAGAAAACTGAAACATAAAAATGTTTCGAGGGGGTGGCTGGGTATTCGTAGTAGTGCCTCTTCCACTACCCAGATTCATAACAGTATTTGAAAATTTCCTTGCCCACACTCCAATCCCTTTATATGTCTTTAATTCTTACCTTCTATACACCACACTTAGGCTAATTGGTTTTCTTCTTTTCCTACCACTCGGCACCAGCCTAAGGTTTGGAAGAAAACTATCCAATAAGCATAATAGGTGTACTCTCCTAATACTAGGAGCCCTCATAACCTAAAAGAAGATAAAGATAAAACACAACCGAATAATCCTATTAAATTTCTCCAGAACCCGTGGCCATCTTCGAACTGAAAAAAGTTTTTTCAAGTTCGCATGTAACTATACGAGATGGCCTTTCCAAACATTATGGTTCTACATAGTGATACGCACTACTAGAATAGGGGGTTTCCCTTACGGATATTGAAATCCGTAGGGGCATATTTATTTTGGCCCTACGGACTAATCCGTAGGGCCATAAGGTTGTCCCTACGGTCCAAGACGCACCAACGTAAAAATATTAAATCTTAATTTGTTATTTTCCCCTACGGTGCCGCAAACCAAGGACCTACGGACAAATCCGTAGGGGCATCTAAATATGGATTTAATAGAAAAGAAACAAAATTTCCTTACGCACTGATTATCTGGCCTCCACCTCGATCGAACGTGCGAAATCGCTTTTTCTCGTCGCCGCGTCACCGACCTCGCCGATCTCGTCGCCGACCTCGCCGATCTCACCGATCTCGTCGCCGTTCTCTTTCTGTCGTTCCCGATCTCGACGCCGTTCTTCCTCGTCGCCGATCCACCGAACAGGTAAGTAATTGTTAGTGTATATGCCCTAGAGGCCATTACTGTATCATACTAGTTTGTATATTACTTAATGGATGCTTGGGATATTCACCTTGTATATACAATCTTGCTCAAAATAGTAGTATGCTACTTGGTTTGTTTCTACTTCAATGTGTACATGTGTTTATTTTAGTATATCGCCTATACACATTAGTAGAGCCCTTAGGATCTTTGCTTAATTACCAGCGATGTGATGGCCGTCACATTAGTGGGGCTGGGTAATCTATAAGCACATCCTTATGCAGGTCCCTGGTCGCAGGACTATCGAGACAGGGCATCGATACTCCGGAGTAGACCAGCGCATGCGCTTCTCATCCCAGTGTGGGAGACGGTCTGTCCCACAGCCGTCAGTACGTCGTACTTGAGATAGTATGCGGGTGCTCGTTAGGTTACGGGTACACTGGACAGGACTCGTCGGGAACTGACTAGTTGGTATTATACCTATCGTCAGTTATCAGTTCCCAGGTGACATGAGTACAGCTTAGTCCGCTGACTTGACACTGTCACTTCGCCTCGGGTGTGTTCCCACTGTACTTTGATCACTACCCTACCACGGCTCAAAGGAGTCGTGCAAACAGGTAGTGGTTGGGTGCAGTCCCGAAGCACTTGGAGGCAGTGACGGTTAGACAGGATTCGTCTCTCCCGGTATTGGGGGTTGACATCGCGCTGTGTCTAGGAGAGCCATTACACGAGTAGTCCCTGGCCAGGGCAAACGAGATATACTGGTAGGTTTCCAGCGTTATCTCAGGGTGTTTTGGGCTTCGCTCCGGCACGACTTGTACCGCTATTGGGGGACTGACGTTTACCGCCCCCTAGGCCCGCCATGCGATGTATCAGACGAACAGACCGGACTGTACGGAGAATGTCACACTCAGGCTCAGTAGGAGTTCAGATGGGTTTCGCCTCGTCGGTCTTCTTGTCGGCATTACCTGGGGACCGTTACGCACAGCTAGTGCCGCTTGCGGTCTGTGGTTAAACCCACTGCCAGCGTAGTGTCGAGTCTTTAGAGTCCCACACAGAAAGCTTTTCGCCTTTAGGCAAAAGAGTAGAGGTCGCATGGTATTGCGACAGGTCGCATGGTTTTGCGACAGGGTTCGGTCACATCCGTGCACTTGTGCACGTACAGTGTCCGGACAGTTTACACTAGCGGGCTTTGGTTTAAGCCAGATCCTAGTGTACCTTATGGGATTGGATTTATCCAGTTTGCATTCGTGTTCCTCGGAACGCGGATGCGGGTGTGTATGCACAGTTGACAGGGAGGCAGAGGCAGCGGATTCTCATTAGGGTTGTTGACAGTTGACCGTTGACTTTTTGACTTTTTGCTCAACCCTAATGAGAATATGATATGCGATTAACTATTATATTAATTAAGTATTATGGTGACTTGGTTGTTGACTTTTGTTGACCTTGTTGACTTGTTGACTTTTGTTGACTTGTTGACTTTGTTGACCGGTTGACTAGGCTTGACTAGTTGACCATCATGATAACCATGGTTATCATTTCATGCCAAAGACTTTTACTTGCTTGTTCATTTGAGTAAAATGAGTGCATGACATGATAAGGTTATGGTTGCTTCAACCATCACATAAGACTTTTGTTGATATGATGAGTTATCATTGCTTTGGATTATGAGAGGGTGAGAGACAAAATACTTGCTCATTCTTTCTTGCTCATTCTCTCTCTTGTTCTTGAGCTCTCCTCTTGCTCTCACCCTCAACCTCTTGCTCCCTCTCTTGATCTATGGTTCTCTTGTCTCATGAGTTGAGAATCAAGAACCATAGATAAAATCCCATTCTATTTCCTCTCTACTCATTCTAGTTCACTAGGTTTAGCAAACCAAGTGAACTAGTTTCTTCAAAGAACGAAGAAGGAGCTAAAGGTTGGAGCTTTCAAGTGGATCTATCTTCGGCGTACGGAGACAACGAGAAGGAGCCATCGAACCACCATCGGAGCTTGAAGAGAAGGAGTTCAAGTTTAGGTATAACCATCTTCATCCGAGTAGCTAAATATCTTTAGCTTAGTTTGCTAGTTTTAGTTTAGGTAAAGATCCCGACCTAGCTTAGTCCATGTTGCCTCTTGCGTTAAAATTTTGGATTTTATACCGTTTCCGCCTCCCCGTAAGAACCGGGGGTCGCAACGTGGACTTACAGTGGTATCAGAGCCTAACTAAACTTAAACTAGCTTGGTAGTGAAGTGTAACAAAGTTCGGAACCGGAAAAATCCAAAAACCAAACTTTTACAAAAACTGAGTTTCTGTTGAAATTTTTTTGGCTCAAAATGAAAAACTTTACACTTGTAAATTCGGCTCAGGGTTTTGTGTGAACACCCAAGAAAAACGATACAGTAATTCATCCAAACCGCCGCCCTTCCGCCGCGCGAGCTAGGCATCCGCCGCGGAAGCGCCGCGCTTTGTCGTCTTCTGTGCATCGTTTTTCGTGCAGTGTGTGTCTGTGTTGGTTTTGGGATTTTTGAAATATATTATATGTGCCCAGATTTTCCAGAAAAGAAATTTCCTTTTGGGGTCCTATAATTCCGTATTTTTTTCCGAACTTCACTGCATTTTGACTATGATGGTTATATCTGTGATGTTTGCATGTATTGAACGTCGGCTAATCGCTATAAGTCGATTGGTCGGGGTTATACATGATCTGTGTTTGATGCTGGAATGTGTATATAAATATGTTGGATTGTCGCGGGTGAATAGCCGGGGGTTGTGAGACGAGAGTTTTCTTTTCTTGCCATTCATGTAAATTTGTAAATTGATGTAATAATTATTTGTATGGCCGCACAACCGGGTCGGGGTTGTAGCCGTCATTGTATAATTTCTTTTTACTGTTTTTGCTCCTAGGATAGACCCATGGAGGGGTGCACAAACTACCGGGTATGCCGAAGTGTCGAGTGGCCTACTCATGGAGATGAGGGAGGTTGCTACGCTTCGGGTACTTGGCGGGCAGTTTGCCGCACCCGTAGGGGTCTTGGGTGGGGTTTTGGCTATTCACCGCGACCGTGTAATCTGTTTTTGTTACAGGCTCGTACAAATTACAGATTCCTAGTATATCCAATGTATTTATCTGTGATCTGAAATGTTTATCATTGCAGTATATCTATATATGATATTATTTAGGCGTTGCTTATGTTTTTCAGACGCGCTAGCCCAGCCCCCGCTCTGTCGTTAGTTAAGTAACCTAACGGGTAATGACGGGGCCCAGTGGCGAATGCGAATGGCATAAGCGTACGTCATATTTTGGTTGTTTTCTGCAATGGTAGGTTTAAATGATGGGACGCATTAAAAGAACTAATGCAAGAATATCACGCATTAAAAGAACTAATGCAAGATAATAAACCAAGTTAAAGTCGTTGGAACACTTTCGAAAAACCACTCGGTTCTTTTCAAAACAACTTTTAAAATACGGAGTTTGAGCCACTCCATTTAAAAGCTATCTCGTTCCATCGACTAAATCAAGTTCACTACGTTCACGGTTTTGCCAAAACCATTCGTAGCCCTCCGTCGTTTCACATGAATAGTCAATAGTATTCAAGCTGTGTTTGTTGGCCAAAGTCAAGGCATAGTGATTGGTAGCTATTGGGTATTCATGTGCAGCATAGATAGATGCGTTGGTTTGGAACAGTCGTACTGCCTTGTTGGCCAAAGTCAAGGGTATGTGCGGGTGGATTCAAATTAACCTGGACAACGACGGGTAGAACTTGACATGTGACTTATGATTTATTGGCCAAAGTCAAGGTCATAAGAGCATGGGGCAAAAATCCACATCGGGAGTTTCATAAGCACTGAAACTTGCTAGATTTGCATACCATTTGGAGTGTGATGATTCTGGTAGGATTCCTTCAGTTTCGTCACGCGATGATATTTGGATCCCGATCCTACTGTGAGTATATGCTACTCCTCGGGAAATTTCTCACTAATCGATCAATGCTATAAACCTAGTAGGTGCCTAGAAAGGTGTTAGCGGGGCTACGCCCCCAGGGAAAAGAGGTTCTATAATTAAGGAACTTCGCGAAAGCGTTGGAAAACCTCCCTCGAAGTACCGATACCGGCCTGGCTGAACGGTTAAGCAAGTATTGTACGGTGGGATTGATCCTGACTAATTCTTCCTTTATGGTTTGAGGAGGGATTCGAGAAACAGTGGGAGCCATCCTGTTTAGACAAACTAAAAACCACTCTAAACTTGCAAGAGCATCATGCTGAGTGTTTCTTCTTCTCTCTCCTAATTGCAGCGACCAATCAACATGACTGGACTTAAGTTACTCCTAGATAAAAACAAACTGACAGGGCCAAACTACAAAGATTGGCTCAGGAATGTCAAGATAGCAATCACTTATGACAAGCTGGGGTATCTTCTTACCACCAAAGCTCCCCCTGTCCCTGGTCCAACTTCCAGTGTCGCGGATAAGGAAATCCGCAAGACTTGGGAGATTGATAGCGCGAAGGCCAAGTGCCTCCTGCTTGCCTTGATGGACAACGAACATCAGAGGAGGCATGAGAATATGGACATGGAGTCCATATTGCTCCATACAAAAGAACTGTATGGAGAGCAATCACGTATCATACAAAGCGTCGAAAAAGTTATTTTCGACAAGAATGGCCGTCGGATCATCAGTAGCCGAGCACGTGCTAAAGATGATCGGCTTCATTGAGGAGCTCGCTGACCTAGGGATCACATTGGAGAGTGAGCTATATACGGATATAGTTCTCCAGTCCCTTCCTTCCACTTACGCCCAGTTTATACTGAACTTCAACTTACAAGAAAAGGAGGTTGAACTTTCAGAGCTCCTCAACATGCTGAGGAGCGCAGAGGGCACCCTACAGAAAGGTAGGGATACATCCACTTTGTTTGTAGGAGGATCATCTTCTTCTAGGTCCAAGGCGAAAGCCAAGGGAAAGAAGAGGAAAGCCCCCGCCAAACCAAGGGGCGGTGTTAGTAAAGTGGATACGAAGGGAAAAGGCAAAGCAACAAAGATAGCGGGGAAGCTTGTGGATAAGGAAGAATGCTTCTATTGTCATAAGAAAGGACACTGGAAGAATGATTGCAGGGCCTGGAAGGCCAGAACACAGGAATTGAAGCAGGTTGCAGCTTCAGCTTCAGGTGTGTATGTTATTGAAAACTGTCTTTCAATAAACTCTACTTCCTGGGTATTGGATACCGGATCAGGATCTCATATCTGTAATTCTTTGCAGGCGTTGAGAAACCGTAGTGTTTTGAAAGCAGGTGACATGACCCTCAGAGTTGCAAACGGAGCTAGCATGGATGCTAAAGCCGTGGGGGACTATCACCTGGGAATGTCAGATGGACATGTTTTGGTTTTGCGTAATTGCTTTTTTGTACCCAACGCAACTTGTAATATCATTTCTGTATCTTTAGTTTCTAAAGAAGGTTATGAATTTGCGTTTGTAAGTAATGTTGTAAACATTCACCTTAATCAAGTATTGATTGGGTCAGGTACTCTGAGTAATGGTATATACGTGTTAAACCAACCACAGATTTTTAATGTC
This sequence comes from Agapanthus africanus, assembly GCA_030015575.1. Classification (NCBI taxonomy): domain Eukaryota; kingdom Viridiplantae; phylum Streptophyta; class Magnoliopsida; order Asparagales; family Amaryllidaceae; genus Agapanthus; species Agapanthus africanus. The sequence goes on from CM057342.1 coordinate 320,085,817, forward strand.
CAGAATACACACAAAAGAAAGTCTCCAGAAATAAATCAGACTTTCTTATGGCATTGTAGATTGGGTCACATCAATGAGAGAAGGTTGACGAAGTTACATACAGAAGGGTATTTGAATGCGTTCGAATATCAGTCGTATGCCACTTGTCAATCCTGTCTCAAGGGAAAGATGACAAAGACTCCGTTTACTGGACATGGAGTAAGAGCGAGCGAGCTCTTGGGACTCGTACACAGTGACGTGTGCGGTCCAATGTCTACACATGCCCGAAGCGGACATTCTTACTTCATTACTTTTACGGATGACTTCTCAAGGTACGGTTATGTCTTCTTAATGAAACATAAGTCCGAGGCCTTTGGAAAATTCCAGGAGTATAAGAATGAAGTAGAGAAACAGACCGGCAAAAGTATTAAGATTCTAAGATCGGATCGAGGTGGAGAATACTTAAGTGCCGAGTTCCTGGACTATTTAAAAGAGAACGGAATTCTCTCTCAGCTTACTCCTCCATACACCCCGCAACATAACGGTGTATCGGAGAGACGGAACCGCACCCTATTGGATATGGTGCGGTCCATGATGGGTAATGCTGAGTTACCGCGATCATTCTGGGGGTATGCGCTAGAATCAGCAGCGTACCTTTTGAACCGAGTTCCGACTAAGACTGTGCCTTCCACACCATATGAAATGTGGTGTGGGAAGAGACCCTATCTTAAGCACATTAAGACATGGGGATGTCCGGCTTTTGTCAAAAAGCAGCATGCAGACAAGCTCGAGGCACGCTCAGTACAGTGCAAGTTTGTGGGGTATCCAAAGAACTCAAAAGGATATTTCTTCTACTGTGAAGAGGAACAAAAAGTTCTTGTTTCTCGTCATGCCTACTTCTTGGAAACTGAATTTTTGGAAAACCAGATAAGTGGGAGCACAGTAGAACTGGAAGAAATTCCAGAACCACGGACTGTTACTGAAAGTTTAGTGGAACCAGAAGGTTCGGAAGAACAGGACATTCCTACGCCGCTCCGCAGAAGTAGTAGGCAGTCTCATCCGCCCGAGAGATACTACGGTTTTCTCATAGACGGGGATAGAGAGGATTGCATCATAGATTATGATGAGCCTACTAGCTTCCAGCAGGCCGTTCAGAGCGTTGACTCAGTGAAATGGCTGGATGCAGTGCGGACCGAAATGGAGTCCATGTACACCAACAAGGTATGGACGTTGGACATTGCTCCAGACGGGGTAAAACCCGTAGGATGCAAGTGGATCTTCAAAAGGAAGATTGGTGTAGATGGACAGGTTGAGACCTATAAAGCTAGGCTGGTAGCAAAGGGTTTTCGTCAACGACCTGGCTTGGACTACGACGAAACCTTTTCTCCAGTAGCCATGCTAAAATCCATTCGGATCCTTCTTGCCATTGCTGCCTTCCACGATTATGAGATCTGGCAAATGGACGTAAAGACAGCTTTTCTAAATGGAAATTTAGAGGAGTGTGTCTATATGGACCAGCCAGAAGGTTTCATTCAGAGTGGGAGCAGCGGAAATGTGTGCAAGTTGCTTAAGTCCATCTATGGACTAAAGCAGGCATCGCGGAGTTGGAACATCTGCTTTGATGAGACGGTCAAAGAATTTGGCTTTATCAAAAATCCAGATGAACCATGCATCTATAGTAGATTTGTAGCGAGAACTGTAGTATTCCTCGTTTTGTACGTGGATGACATTCTCTTAATAGGAAATGACATTCCTATGCTACAATCTGTCAAGGGGTTCTTGTCACACAGGTTCTCCATGAAAGACCTGGGTGATGCCTCATACATTCTGGGTATCCGGATCTACCGTGACAGATCCAAGAGGATATTAGGACTTTCACAGTCCAGGTACATCGACACCATACTGAAGAGGTTCAGTATGGAAGATTCCAAGCGCGGTAACCTACCGGCTTGTCACGGGATCACCCTCTCTAAAGAGATGTCTCCCAAGACTGATTTGGAGAGGGATCGCATGTCTATTATACCCTACGCTTCTGCGGTAGGCTCTATAATGTATGCGATGTTGTGTACCAGACCGGATGTAGCTTATGCACTGAGTGTGGTAAGCCGGTATCAGTCTAACCCAGGGGAGAAACACTGGATAGCGGTAAAGAACATTCTCAAGTACCTGAGAAGGACTAAGGAGATGTTCTTGGTGTATGGCGGAAAAGACCTCCAGATCGAGGCCTTTGCTGACTCCAGCTTCCAGAGTGACAAGGATGATTCCAAGTCCATGTCGGGTTTTGTCTTTACCCTCAATGGAGGGGCGGTGTGTTGGAAGAGTTCCAAACAGGAAACCGTTGCAGACTCAACGATGGAAGCGGAATACATCGCTGCATCTGATGCCGCAAAAGAAGCTGTCTGGATGAGAAAGTTCTTGAAAGAACTTCAGGTGGTTCCGTCCATTGTTGATCCAATACCTCTGTATTGCGACAACAACGGGGCTATAGCTTTAGCGAAGGAACCCAGGTCCCATCAGAGATCCAGGCACATCTTGAGGCGGTATCACCTGATCAGGGAGATCGTAGATCGCCAGGAGATCGAGGTTCGGAGAGTCGCTTCAGAAGATAACACTGCAGATCCATTCACCAAGGCCCTGCCCCAGACTCAGTTCGAGCGGCTGATCGAGATGATAGGTCTTCGATACGCCAGTACATGGCCTTAGTGCAAGTGGGAGATTGTTAGTGTATATGCCCTAGAGGCCATTACTGTATCATACTAGTTTGTATATTACTTAATGGATGCTTGGGATATTCACCTTGTATATACAATCTTGCTCAAAATAGTAGTATGCTACTTGGTTTGTTTCTACTTCAATGTGTACATGTGTTTATTTTAGTATATCGCCTATACACATTAGTAGAGCCCTTAGGATCTTTGCTTGATTACCAGCGATGTGATGGCCGTCACACTAGTGGGGCTGGGTAATCTATAAGCACATCCTTATGCAGGTCCCTGGTCGCAGGACTATCGAGACAGGGCATCGATACTCCGGAGTAGACCAGCGCATGCGCTTCTCATCCCAGTGTGGGAGACGGTCTGTCCCACAGCCGTCAGTACGTCGTACTTGAGATAGTATGCGGGTGCTCGTTAGGTTACGGGTACACTGGACAGGACTCGTCGGGAACTGACTAGTTGGTATTATACCTATCGTCAGTTATCAGTTCCCAGGTGACATGAGTACAGCTTAGTCCGCTGACTTGACACTGTCACTTCGCCTCGGGTGTGTTCCCACTGTACTTTGATCACTACCCTACCACGGCTCAAAGGAGTCGTGCAAACAGGTAGTGGTTGGGTGCAGTCCCGAAGCACTTGGAGGCAGTGACGGTTAGACAGGATTCGTCTCTCCCGGTATTGGGGGTTGACATCGCGCTGTGTCTAGGAGAGCCATTACACGAGTAGTCCCTGGCCAGGGCAAACGAGATATACTGGTAGGTTTCCAGCGTTATCTCAGGGTGTTTTGGGCTTCGCTCCGGCACGACTTGTACCGCTATTGGGGGACTGACGTTTACCGCCCCCTAGGCCCGCCATGCGATGTATCAGACGAACAGACCGGACTGTACGGAGAATGTCACACTCAGGCTCAGTAGGAGTTCAGATGGGTTTCGCCTCGTCGGTCTTCTTGTCGGCATTACCTGGGGACCGTTACGCACAGCTAGTGCCGCTTGCGGTCTGTGGTTAAACCCACTGCCAGCGTAGTGTCGAGTCTTTAGAGTCCCACACAGAAAGCTTTTCGCCTTTAGGCAAAAGAGTAGAGGTCGCATGGTATTGCGACAGGTCGCATGGTTTTGCGACAGGGTTCGGTCACATCCGTGCACTTGTGCACGTACAGTGTCCGGACAGTTTACACTAGCGGGCTTTGGTTTAAGCCAGATCCTAGTGTACCTTATGGGATTGGATTTATCCAGTTTGCATTCGTGTTCCTCGGAACGCGGATACGGGTGTGTATGCACAGTTGACAGGGAGGCAGAGGCAGCGGATTCTCATTAGGGTTGTTGACAGTTGACCGTTGACTTTTTGACTTTTTGCTCAACCCTAATGAGAATATGATATGCGATTAACTATTATATTAATTAAGTATTATGGTGACTTGGTTGTTGACTTTTGTTGACCTTGTTGACTTGTTGACTTTTGTTGACTTGTTGACTTTGTTGACCGGTTGACTAGGCTTGACTAGTTGACCATCATGATAACCATGGTTATCATTTCATGCCAAAGACTTTTACTTGCTTGTTCATTTGAGTAAAATGAGTGCATGACATGATAAGGTTATGGTTGCTTCAACCATCACATAAGACTTTTGTTGATATGATGAGTTATCATTGCTTTGGATTATGAGAGGGTGAGAGACAAAATACTTGCTCATTCTTTCTTGCTCATTCTCTCTCTTGTTCTTGAGCTCTCCTCTTGCTCTCACCCTCAACCTCTTGCTCCCTCTCTTGATCTATGGTTCTCTTGTCTCATGAGTTGAGAATCAAGAACCATAGATAAAATCCCATTCTATTTCCTCTCTACTCATTCTAGTTCACTAGGTTTAGCAAACCAAGTGAACTAGTTTCTTCAAAGAACGAAGAAGGAGCTAAAGGTTGGAGCTTTCAAGTGGATCTATCTTCAGCGTACGGAGACAACGAGAAGGAGCCATCGAACCACCATCGGAGCTTGAAGAGAAGGAGTTCAAGTTTAGGTATAACCATCTTCATCCGAGTAGCTAAATATCTTTAGCTTAGTTTGCTAGTTTTAGTTTAGGTAAAGATCCCGACCTAGCTTAGTCCATGTTGCCTCTTGCGTTAAAATTTTGGATTTTATACCGTTTCCGCCTCCCCGTAAGAACCGGGGGTCGCAACGTGGACTTACAGTAATTAAATCTTCAATTAAAGAGATTTTTGATTATTTTAGGGGTTGGGGTTGGGGTTGCGGTTGGGGTTCGGCTAGGGTTGCAGCTGGGGTTGGGTTCGACTAGGGTTGCGGTCGGGGTCAGGGTTAGGGCTAGGGCTGGTGCTGGTGCTGGGGTTGCAGTTGGGTTAGGGTTGGGGTTAGGGTTAGGGTTGGGGTTCGACTGGGGGGCGCATAACAGTTGGGGTTGTGGTTTGGGTGGGGTTGGGTTGGGGTTGGAGTTAGGGTTAGGGTTAGGGTTAGGGTTGGGGCTTGTAAGTGCACGACGGCGCCCCGGCCGTCGATCCGACGCCGGAAACGCGGAAACGAAAAACTTTGCAAACTAGCAAACCGGCACCGCCGCGCACTTTTAACCCGGATCGGGCCATTAACCTAACTACTAGCAAACTAAAAGATGGGTAGAGAGATATACCAAGCGATCCGTGTCCTTCGGTCTTCGTCTCCACTCCGATCTCCCGCGGAATCTCCGTCCGTCACCTCCTCGTCGGAAAGGGCACCACGTAGCCGATTTCTTTTACGGGCTCCCACCTCTGGACCGAGACAACTCGGGCGCAAAGTTGGCTAGCCGACGCGTCCAAGGGTACTGTAGGTGTAGTGTAGAATGGTTGTCTCTTTAGGGTGAAGTTGCCATGGATGTGGAGGAATGAAGATAAGGAAAAATGGTGCTTTCATTTTTCCTAGCAAGAAATGAGATGAAGAAAGAATGCCACCCATCCAAAATGAACTTCTCTCATTTCTCCCCTCAAAAGTGGCTGGCCCCTCAAAAATGAAAATGGTGGAGAGAATAAGACTAAAACATGAAGGGAGGTGAGTGTAGGAAATGAAAAGAGGTGACCACATCAAAAGGTTATGATAACAATATCATATCAAGTTCAAATCCCTTCTAATCTCATTAATGCAAGAAAAGCAAAGATGCTTTGAAACATCATGGTAAACCATTTCACAAATAACCCCTCCACATAAGTAATTTGCACAACTGCAAATAACCCCCTCTATCGCAAAAGTCCGGTCGTGAAGGAACAAAGGAAAACCGGACGGAACGGAATGCAAACTGGCAACTTCAGAAAACTGATCCCGTAATAAATTACAGGAAAACCCCGCTACTGCATATACATGCCCGCATTTGTATTCCACTGAATACAAATGCAAAAAGACAAAATCTACACTGTCTAATACTAGGATCCGGCTTAAACCAAAGCCCGCTAGTAAAAACCGTCCGATCACGATCCGTGCAATACCGCAAGTATCTGATCGAACCCTGCCATATCTCCATACGGCCTCTATAGCGTTTCGCCCGAAACCTCAGTAACTGTGTGTGGTGGACTCTAAAGACTCGACAAACTATGGCTGTGGATTTAACCACTAGCACGTCAGAGGTATTAGCCATACATGACGGGCTACCAGCTATTGACTAAAAGGGACGTCGATGAGCAAACTCATCCTGACACCCTACTGAGCCTGTCAGTGACAATATCCGTACATTCCGGTCTGTTCGTCTATGAGCATCGCATGGCGGGCCTAGGGGGTTGGTAAAAGTCAGACCCCTAAAAGCGGGTACCAGTCGTGTCGGAGTGTACCTCAGAACACCCTGAGATACTACTGGAATACCTACCAGTAAATCTCTTGCCTTGGCCAAGGACTTTTTATGTACTGGCTCTCCTAGACACAGCGCGACCTCACCCCCAATACCGGGAGAGACGAACCCCTGCAGATCCGCTCACTGCCTCCATGTGGCTCGGGACTATACCCAACTAAAACCTGTTTGCACGTCTCCTTTGAGTGTGGTAGGGTAGTAATCAAAGTACAGTGGGAACTCACACGAGACAAATGACGATCTCAGGTCGATGAACTAACCTGTACACATGTCACCAGGGAACTGCTATCTGACGTCAGGTATAATACCAACTAGCAGGTTCCCGGCGAGTCCTGTCCGGTGTACTCATAACCCAATGAGCACCTGTATACATCTTAGGTGAACCAACTGACACCAGTGGCTTGTGAGACCGGCCACCGCCCCTCGTCGGGGTCTCGACTGTATACACTAGTCTACTCTGGAGTATCGATGCCCTGTCTCGAAACTCCCACGACTAGGGACCTTTTAAGGATGTGCTTATAGACCCCAGCTCCCACGTATATGATCGCCCTCATACTGCTGGTAGTCAAGCAAGAATCTTAGGGGCTCTATCAACATGTAATAGCGACTCGTAAGGTCACCTAAAGCAGTACACGATGATAAAGATAAACCAGATAGCATACTATCATCTTGAGTAAGACTGTCCTACCGGGATAGGTCCTCTCTCAATCATTGCAATCACGTGCCTGTGATCCAATAATTGACTCTGAGGGCACTATCTCCAACAATCTCCCACTTGTACTCAAGGCTCATTATTGTGATGTCGCATACTCACAGCTCGAGTGATACCGAACTCCCAACTCCTCTACTAGTCAGTCTCACAAAGCTCGTTTGCGAAACTATTGCATTCGAAGAATAGCCTCAGTGAGTGGATCCGCTGTGATGTTTCTTTCTATGTCTTTCTATATCTCAAGTTCGCGGAGAAAGCCATCTCCCGAAATGAGCAATACCTGTCTTAGAATATGTTTGGATGTCTGATGGGACCTACCTCATAAATGAACTCCAAATCCAAACTTCTTAGACTGTATCGTCAACTGAACTTAATCAGTATCCTGCGCCATCCTTCCCTCGGTATCCACCTGGACCATCTGTCCAAAATACTGCCCCTCGTCAGAGGGAAAACTATAACTCTGACAACCTCTCTGTCATCCAGGTTGCCTTGGAAGTCTGGAATGATAACTGTCTCCCGAATGGGGCTGTCGTTATCATATCCCTAGAACATCCACTTATGTTCTAAAACTGCTTCCGACTGTTTCTCTAGGATTGGATCAATATCATCTTATTGCATCTATTGTAAAAACAACATCTGGTGTGGTACTTGACATCTCATGATTGACTCAATTGCCTAAGCAAGTGATCTGCCAATCATGCATATCCCTCTCCCCTTTAGTCTGTAAGACACCTTTAGAGAGGGTGGCTCCATCACCTGCAGGTATACTACCGTGCCAGGAGTCGTCCATTCTAAATACTCATAGAATGCTGTCAAGGTATCCAGATTAGGAAACCACCTAAAACTAGATCTAAAACCATAGATTTAGTAACCAAAATGTCTGATATAATATCCAAGTCCTATGTGGAGAAACCACTGTGTGACGACCAAAGTATAACTGATCGTAGTATAGGAATATCACTTCCTACTCTGTGTATGTCATCAAATACCAGGACATCACACCCAACTACCTTTAACAGATCCATCCCCTATTCTGATGAAGTCAAACCTATGACTGTCATATCAGAAATAGATGATCTATCTCCGCTATATTTGCTTTAGTCTATAAATAGACATAAGCCACTTGTCCACCATGCTTCCGCTGCTCCCACTGACCACGACAACCTTCTGGCAGAGTAGACGTACACTCCTAAAGCCAGTTTAGAACGACGCTATACTCATCCTCCTGCCGGGTCTCACAGTCTGGTACAACAGCAATGGCAAGTCTGGGTAAACAAGAACCTCCCTGCCACCGTCCTTGAGCGTACCAAAGTACCTCTCGAGCGCCTGAGGTTACCCACCATATCTGCGGAGTGGCCAATGGAATGTCAAATCAGATTGAATCTTTAGGTTTTTATCAAATCTTCAGTAATCGTTTGTGGTTCTGGAATCACTTCTAGTTCTACCATACTCCCACTACTGTTTTCTGAAAAAAAATCCATTTTTTGTTAAAACTGTGGCGAGTCTAGAACAATATCACTATTGATCTTCCAGATGGTAGAAAGTCAACCCTCGTCATAGCCCGGGTCAACCCACAAATAGCCATTACAGAAACGTGTCTTGAGTTATCCAGAGTCTGGTTTTAAGCATAAGCCGGAAAACTCCCCGTACCTTAACAATGTCAAGATATGAACTGTTCTATATCCCATACAGAAACAGAGGCACTGATTTAATTGAACCAGATTCAAATCATGCAGCTGTCTCCAGTGCATGTCAACTAAATGAAAGGAGGCCGATCAGCATTACTCAACTTAGGAATGCTTCCAATTATGAGTAACCTGAAAGAGAAGCTAGTTCTCTTAATCATTACTATCAACTGAATACCATTCACAAGTATCTACATCTTCAATCACCTTGAAGAATCCCGATACTTGCAATACCTGGTTCTCTACTTTACTCATATACCTATAACTTCTCAAAACTCAGACCCTGTGTTTCTACGAAACACCTGTCTAAGAACTAGAGAAGTCACAAGTAAACAGAATATAGTACGAGGACCAACCCCTCTGTCCTAATGGACACTGGACAATATACAATACTCTGTATAAGTCCCCTGAGTCTAATAACTCATTCACTGTGTGTCGTAGGTTGAAAACTGTACTTATGGTTAAGAAGAATTACACCGCTGTTCAATGCTCCTTACCTAACCATCCACTGGTATAGGTAAATGTCATAGACATAATTTCAAAAAGGTATATCTCACTCTATAAAAATAGACGTACAGATATATCAATTTGAAATTGGTGCATAACAACGGATATTCAAAACCAAGCATTTGCCGTCCGGCAAACAGCCCAGGCGATTTCCTCAAATATCACCAATTACAACGAATCCCGATATAATGAGGATAATCACCTAATTCCCAATAACTTACTCCCACTCATCATCTGTAAAACCATACAGATGTGAGAATCATACCTGGTAAATACATACCCTGGAGCAAGTGTCTAATTGGGAAATCAGTTTTCTTTTAACAGTACACAGTGAAACTGAAACATTGAAATGTTTCGATGGGGTATCCCGGTATTCCTAGTAATGCCTCTTCTATTATCCAGATTCACAACTGTAACCGTATAATTCTTTGCCATCTCTCCAAATCCCTTTATATGTCTTTAGTTATTACCTTCTGTACACCCTCTTAGGCTAAATGGTTTTCTTCCTTCCCTACCGTTCGGCACCAGCCTATGGTTTGGAAGAAGACTATCCAATAAGCATAATGGGTGTACTGTCCTAATCCTAGGAGCACTCGCAATGCGAGAGAAGGTGAAGATAAAAGACAACCGAATAAACCTTATTCCTATTTCTCCTGCACCAAGATCGATCCCCGAACTGGAACAAGTTCCTTTCGAGTTCGTATATAACCATATGATGGATTATCCAATAAACTGTGGATCTTCGTAGTGATACGGAGTGTCCTGGAGAAATACAAAGGTGATTTAGGATTGGCTAAGAAATATTTGGTTTGGTCGTGAATAGTAGTCGCAATTTACTTTGCCCTCTTACTAATCCCTTTCTTTGTCTTAACTTAATACCTTCTATACACCGTTTAGGGTAATTGGTTTTCTTCATTCCCTACCGGTCGGCACCTGCCTATGGTTTGGAAGAAGGCTATCCAATTTGCGTAATAGGTGTACTATCTCCTAAACCAAGGAGTACTCGCAACCTGAGAGAAGGTAAAAGGAAAAGACAACTGAATAGTCCTATTCGTTTTCTCCAGAACCAGAAACCATCCTCGAATAAATTCCTTCGAGTTCGTATATAACCATACGATGGTTTTGTCCAATGGAAGTGGACGTTCGTAGTAATACAGGGTGTCCTGGAGAAAAGGGTAAAAGTAGGAGTGGCAATGAGGTTTGCAACTCGGACAATCCAAAAGCCAATGTTTAAGAAGGTTCGGTTAATTTTGGTCACTGAGTCATAGTCTAGGGTCGGGTCAATGGTCGCTGCCAAAGAGAGAGAGAAAAGAAACACTCAGCGTGCACTCTAACCTAGATCAGAATGGTCATTACTTTATCTAATCTGGAAACCTCCCACTGTATCGTCAAATTCTTCCCCAAACCTGAAAGAAGAATTAGTCGGGATCACCCGAGGAGTAAACCAACTCATCAGTGGGAATCAGGATCCAACTATCATTGCATGATAACGTGATGGAATCCGCTCACGCTATCACACTCCAGAAGGTATGCGCATATCTGGCAAGTTTCAGTTTCTTTAGAAACTCCCGATATGGATTTTTACCCTATGCTCTTATGACCTTGACTTTGGCCAACATATCATAAGTCACATGTCAAGTTCTACCCGTCATTGTCCAGGTTAATTTGAACCCACCCGTACATACCCTTGACTTTGGCCAAAATAGTAGTACGACTGTCCCAAACCAACGCATCTATCTATGCAGCATATGAATACCCAATAGCTACCAATCACTGTGCCTTGACTTTGGCCAACATACACAGCTCGATTACTTATTGACTATTCATATGAAACGACGGAGGGCTACGAATGGTTTCTGGAGAAAACCTTTAACGTAATGAACTTGATATCGTTGAAGGAACCGGATAGCTTTTAAAAATATAGTGACGAAAACCTTTGCTAAAGAGGTCACTCCCGGTGAAGGGATCTCGGCACTTTCCCCGTAAATGAGGTGCGGGATATTCCAACTGAATACCACAATGCAAAGCAAAAGTAATCGGCTATAGTGAAGTTATTGCCCTGACGCAAACTTTTGTCCAAGGGGTCACTCCCGGTGAAGGGATCTCGGCCCTTGTCTCGTCGACTGAGGAGCTGGATATTTACAACCGAATACCACTGTGCAAAACAAAAGAGAACGCCCTTGCAATAACAGCTTTTTGAAAAATGTTCCAACAACATCAGAATAGGTTTGTTTAGCTTGCATTGATCCGAATCAAAGCAGTCCCATCAATTGATCACACCACAAAAGAACGAAAATAATGATGTACATATATGCCATCCGCATTCGCCACTGGGTCCCGTCATCACCCGTTAGGTTACTTAACTAACGACAGAGCGGGGACTGGACTAGCGCGGATGCAAAACATATACAACATCTACTAGTATATATATCAATATATAATATTTCGCTCAAGGCGTGATAAAATGCAACATCACAGAAATGTACAGCATCACAGAACAATACAGATATCTGGGATCCCCGGGTTTCATAGAGCCGCTACTGAAACCCGACGTTCCCCTGGTCGTGTGGATAGCCTGTGCAATGAAATCCTAGACCCCTATGGGCGCGGCAAGTTACCCGCCAAAACCTGAAGCGAGGCAGCCCCCTTCAGCAACGTGAATGGACCACCCAGCACTTCACGGAATCCGGTAACTTGGGCACCCCTCCTGGGTCAACCTATACCCCCTACGAGTGCGGCGAACAGCCTGCCAATTCTAGAGTAAAGCCCCCTCCGTCTCAATGCCATGAGATGCGGGCTCGTTGCCCTCTAGAACCCGGCTATCCGTGCACCCCTCCGCGGGGTAATCCTAGTATAGAAAGTAAAATATACATACAACGGGTACATCGACCTCGACCCGGTCGTGCCCCAAGAGAATAATACAAACAGGCAGTGACGGCAGTCCACATGTCGGACGCTCGCCCCGCAATATCAAATGTATATATGAAACAAAACTGTACTACCATTGCATCCAGGCTATCCCCACGACTGATCCGCAACATCACAGCACAACACAGAATATCAACGTGAATGTCACGTTCGCAAATCCATCTAAAAGGGCTATAGCAGATAGACTGGATTTACCGATCGAATGACATTCACGGTCGCAGATATAATGTAAATACTATGAACTAACATGTTTTAAAATATCCGATCGAACAAATTTATCGAAGTGGGCCCCAAGCACTACTGTAGCACTCACAGAAAATCTGGGCCCAAAAAGAATATCCCAAAACCCCTATTTCTAACCTATAAGCCTACTGGAAAATTTTGGTACAATGAGGACACTTTACCACCGCGGAACCACGGCCAAACCAGGGGTTTGGCCGCGTTTTTGCGGTCGTACTAAAGGATCACTGTATCGAAATTTCCCAGAATTCTTAGAATTTCCTGCATGTGTTTCTACAATGACCTGAAAAATTTTTAGAGCCCAAAAAATTTCAACAGAAACCTGATGCACATGAAATACGATTTTTGGGATTTTTTTGTTCGATCGAGTCTTTAAACATACTAGAGCAAGCTAGGCAAGGTTAACGGCGTGGCTCTGATACCATTGTAAGTGCACGGCGGCGCCCCGGCTGTCGATCTGACGCCGGAAACGCGGAAACGAAAAACTTTGCAAACTAGCAAACCAGCACCACCGTGCACTTTTAACCCGGATCAGGCCATTAACCTAGCTACTAGCAAACTAAAAGATGGGTAGAGAGATATACCAAGCGATCCATGTCCTTCGGTCTTCGTCTTCACTCCGATCTCCTGCGGAATCTCCGTCCGTCACCTCCTCATCGGAAAGGGCACCACGTAGCCGAATTCTTTTACGGGCTCCCACCTCTGGACCGAGGCAACTCGAGCGTGAAGTTGGCTAGCCGACGCGTCCAAGGGTACTGTAGGTGTAGTGTAGAATGGTTGTCTCTTTGGGGTGAAGTTGCCATGGATGTGGAGGTATGAAGATAAGGAAAAATGGTGCTTTCATTTTTCTTAGCAAGAAATGAGATGAAGAAAGAATGCCACCCATCCAAAATGAACTTCTCTCATTTCTCCCCTCAAAAGTGGACGGCCCCTCAAAAATGAAAATGGTGGAGAGAATAAGACTAAAACATGAAGGGAGGTGAGTGTAGGAAATGAAAAGAGGTGACCACATCAAAAGGTTATGATAACAATATCATATCAAGTTCAAATCCTTTCTAATCTCATTAATGCAAGAAAAGCAAAGATGCTTTGAAACATCATGATAAACCATTTCACAAATAACCCCTCCACATAAGTAATTTGCACAACTGCAAATAACCCCCTCCATCGCAAAAGTCCGGTCATAAAGGAACAAAGGAAAACCGGCCGGAACGGAATGCAAACTGGCAACTTCAGAAAACTGATCCCGTAATAAATTACAGGAAAACCCCGCTACTGCATATACATGCCCGCATTTGTATTCCCACTGAATACAAATGCAAAGAGACAAAATCTACACTGTCTAATACTAGGATCCGGCTTAAACCAAAGCCCGCTAGTAAAAACCGTCCGATCACAATCCGTGCAATACCGCACGTATCTGATCGAACCCTGCCATATCTCCATACAGCCTCTACAGCGTTTCTCCCGAAACCTGAGTAACTGTGTGTGGTGGACTCTAAAGACTCGTCAATACTATGGCTGTGGATTTAACCACTAGCACGTCAGAGGTATTAGCCATACATGACGGGCTACCAGCTATTGACTAAAAGGGACGTCGATGAGCGAACTCATTCTGACACCCTACTGAGCCTGTCAGTGACAATATCCGTACAGTCCGGTCCGTTCGTCTATGAGCATCCCATGGCGGGCTTAGGAGGTTGGTAAAAGTCAGACCCCCAAAAGCGGTACAAGTCATGTCGGAGTGTAGCTCAGAACACCTTGAGATACTACTGGAATACCTACCAGTAAATCTCCTGCCTTGGCCAAGGAATTTTCATATACTGGCTCTCCTAGACACAGCGCGACCTCACCCCCAATACCGGGAGAGACGAACCCCTGCAGATCCGCTCACTGCCTCCATGTGGCTCGGGACTGTACCCAACTAAAACCTGTTTGCACGTCTCCTTTGAGCGTGGTAGGGTAGTAATCAAAGTACAGTGGGAACTCACACGAGACAAATGACGATCTCAGGTCGATGAACTAACCTGTACACATGTCACCAGGGAACTGCTATCTGATATCAGGTATAATACCAACTAGCAGGTTCCCGGCGAGTCCTGTCCGGTGTACTCATAACCCAATGAGCACCTGTATACATCTTAGGTGAACCAACTGACACCAGTGGCTTGTGAGACCGGCCACCGCCCCTCGTCGGGGTCTCGACTGTATACACTAGTCTACTCTGGAGTATCGATGCCCTGTCTCGAAACTCCCACGACTAGGGACCTTTTAAGGATGTGCTTATAGACCCCAGCTCCCACGTATATAATCGCCCTCATACTGCTGGCAGTCAAGCAAGAATCTTAGGGGCTCTATCAACGTGTAATAGCGACTCGTAAGGTCACCTAAAGCAGTACACGATGATAAAGATAAACCAGATAGCATACTATCATCTTGAGTAAGACTGTCGTACCGGGATAGGTCCTCCCTCAATCATTGCAATCACATGCCTGTGATCCAATAATTGACTCTGAGGGCACTATCTCCAATAGGGCTGGGTCTGGGGCTGGGGCTGGGGCTGGTGCTGCGGTTGCGGTTGGGTTGGGTTGGGGTTTGGGTTAGGGTTTGGGTTCGGCTGGGGAGGCGCATAACTGTTGTCTTGCATGGTAAACTATAAAGGGGGTTTGTGCAATAAACCCTGATTATTGCGCTGCGCTTGCAATGAGTACTTATCCATGCTATGCATGTTGATTCCCACTTTTGTTCGCTTGCTTGCATATATTGTAGATATGAGCTTATTTGTTTGTTGGGTTTGTTTGTTTCTTATTCCATTGATGGGCACATCCAAGCAGTATGAAATTGCATCTTCCTTTTCTTACCAACGATTAGCTAAGTTAGATTACGCAGTTGTGCCTTTCTTTCTAGATTTTGGATAGATTTTCCACTTTACATTTCTATCCATAATTGATTGGATAATTTATCGACCAAAGCTCTCTACTTGAGAAACCGAGCGGCATTAGTGTGACAATGTCATCATGTGAAACTTCCGTTGACCGCCTAAATTCACAAATTTCTTTTTCTATCTGTTAGTTTAGGGGCATGCATAATTTGTTTTTAGCCGTAAATGGCTATAGTTATATATTTCTCCGTCATGTTTGAATTGGGTATCACAAAATTTGCCTAAATGGTTCATTATATGTTCCCTCATTCATGCATGTATAACACACACACATATTAGCTTTTATGCCAGATACTTTTGGAAATCAAACTTTCAACACTAATTTTGATCTGAGACCCGTGTCATGTAGCATTAATTATGAATTTATATTATATTCATCTTGTTTATTGATTTCTTTTCTATGTTAAAGGTATGCATCTCAATCCCAAGTCTAATGCATCTTAGTTCTTTAATACTCAATTCTTCATATATCTTATTCTCAAGTTGCAATTTGCAAGTAACTAAGCAAGTATTATTTCATAAGTTTAAAATCATGTTAGACATACAATACGAATGCACAACAAACGCATCATTAGAGAGTGATTCAAGATGTTCAAGTTAAAACCAATATATGATACTCGATGATAATATGAAATCTTCATATTCTCATCGATACTCATATATGAAACTAAAAGCGCCACTTAGTCCCCATCTATCGGTTAACATACGTGCGATGTTCGTCGTGATATAGAACTATATGAAGGTTGTTAAATATCGGACGGTATAGCTCGATACTAACAACCATCGTATAGTCCGCGACGAGAAAATTCAATCGTATGGTAACCGATAGATTTGTCCCGTGTGAACAAGTTAAGAATGTATAAAGCAAACACCTTCATTCACTTGTGTTTTCATCATTTTCGAGATATTTCGTCGGTACCTTTCCGCTGGTTCTCCATGTACAAAGATAGATTAGATGTTCATTTCAACGTTGTTTCACAGCTTTGAAATGATTATCTATTCTATTACAGTGTACTCGGAGAACAGCAGGGAGGTGCTGCCGAAATTTACTCGAAACGGTTGAATGCATAAGTGATGGGTGTTCGCTCTATACATTCTTAATGGGATAGAAGCCTACCCCCGACAGCCGGAACACACACATACAAAAAGAATACACAACAAACGCATAATTAGAGAGTGATTCGAGATGTTCAAGTTAAAACCAATATATGATACTCGATGATAATACGAAACCTTCATATTCTCATCGATACTCATATATGAAACTAAAAGCGCCACTTAGTCCCCGTCTATCGGTTAACATACGTGCGATGTTCGTCGTGGCATAGAACTATACGAAGGTTGTTAAATATCGGACGGTATAGCTCGATACTAACAACCGTCGTATAGTCTACGCGACGAGAAAATTCAATCGTATGGTAACCCATAGATTTGTCCCGTGTGGACAAGTTAAGAATGTATAAAGCAAACGCCTTCATTCACTTGTGTTTTCACCCATTTCGAGATATTTCGTCGGTACCTTTCCGCTGGTTCTCCGTGTACAAAGATAGGTTAGATGTTCATTTCAACGTTGTTTCACAGCTTTGAAATGATTATCTATTCTATTACAGTGTACTCGGAGAACAGCGGGGAGGTGCTGCCGAAATTTACTCGAAACGGTTGAAAGCACAAGTGATGGGTGTTCGCTCTATACATTCTTAATGGGATAGAAGCCTACCCCCGACAGCCGGAACATACACATACAACAAGAATACACAATAAACGCATAATTAGAGAGTGATTTGAGATGTTCAAGTTAAAACCAATATATGATACTCGATGATAATATAAAACCTTCATATTCTCATCGATACTCATATATGAAACTAAAAGCGCCACTTAGTCCCCGTCTATTGGTTAACATACGTGTGATAATTTATTATTTTCAACGACAAACGCACACACAAAGCATATACACGGATTTTCGCCTTTGTCAGTAACTATCCCATTCTTATATTTTTCAATATAGTCAGCATAACCTACAATTTATATGTTATACAGTCTAACATGGCCCATGGGTACGTCAGAGTTAAGGACTGGATGTATGTGGATTGGCAACAACGTATGCAACCTAAGTTTGTCGCAGGAGTTGCTGCTTTCCTTGAATTTGCACGCGCACATAATAAGATCATAATAGAGAAGATTCTCTGTCCATCCGATAGATGTGGCAATAAGTACTGGCAGAAGGTAGAATTGGCAGAGCTTCATATTGTAAAATATGGGTTTACTAGACTTTATACAACTTGGAAATATCACGGGGAAGGAGAAGAATGCAGTACTGCGGTAGAAGAAGAAGGAGAACACGATAATGCGGCAAGAGAAGAAGAAGAATTCGGTAATGCGGTAGCAGGAGAAGACGGTAATTTATTTCCATCAGAAGAAATGGAGGATATGGTAGAGGCTGCCCTAGGTGAATCTATTCGTACCGAAGATGACATTCCTTCCAGTCAAGGACCGCGTGCGGATAAATATGAAAATTTCATGAATGATGCTAGGAAACCAATTTATGAGAATGCGAAGTATTCCACCCTCTCATGGTTCGTCCAACTTTTCCAGATTAAGTGCCTAAATGGATGGAGCAACAAGTCATTCACAATGCTTCTTTCGTTCTTGAAAGATTCTATGCCTCCGGGAAATAACGTGCCCGACAGCTGGTACGGAGCCCAGAAAATGATGTCTGATTTGGGTCTAAAGTGCGAGAAGATTCAAGCATGTCCTAAAAATTGCGTATTGTACCGGAAAGAGAATTCAGATTTGAAAGAGTGTCCAACATGCAGAGAGGCCAGGTATAAGCCGAAAGATTCTGATAAGAAGCCCGATATACCTGTCAAGATAGCACGATACTTTCCCATAACACAGAGGCTACAGAGGCTATTCAGGTGAAAGAAAACAGCCGAGGCAATGATTTGGCATCACCGTGCTCCTCCAAGTGAAGATGGAAAAATGAGCCATCCAAAAGATTCACCGGCATGGAAGGATTTCGATAGGAGGCACGCAATATTCAGTAGCGATCCTCGCAATGTCCGGCTCGGACTGGCTACTGATGGCTTCTGCCCATTCAACTATATGGCTGGAAGTCACAGCACATGGCCCGTTGTAATGATAATTTATAATCTGTCGTCTTGGTTGGCTATGGACCAATCATACTTTATGATGCCTCTTCTTATCGACGGACCAAACTCACAGGGGAACAATATTGACGTCTATCTCCGACCTCTGATCGAGGAGTTGAAATCTTTGTTCATTGATGGTGTAGAGACATATGATGCAAACACAAATACAACCTTCATACTGCGTGCGGCTCTAATGTGGACAATTAATGACTTTCCTGCGTATGGAATGCTATCAGGTTGGTCCGTACATGGTCACAAAACATGTCCTCATTGCCATGAACACACAACATCGAAATTCTTGAATTTTAGCAGGAAGGTTTGTTATTACGGCCATCGACGTTTCCTGCCTCCAGACCACCCCTATAGGTTAGACACGGTTCACTTTGATATTCATCAAGAGCTTCTTGGACCTCCATCCCCATTGTCCGGAGAGGACGTGACTGCTAAATGGGATGGTTACAATAATGTGACCTTCGGGATGGATCTGACGAAATATGTCAAACCACCATTTTGGAACAAGTTAACCATTTTCTTCGAGCTTCCGTACTGGTCTACAAATTCAGTGCATCATTATCTGGACGTCATGCATATAGAGAAGGGAGTATCAGAGCACATACTTAATTTGCTTCTTTGTAAAGACGGGAAATCGAAAGACAACCTGAATGCTCGGATGGATCTACAAGAGTGGGGAATAAGAAGTGAATTGCACCCTAGACCGGTAGTGGGTAAACCGGGCAAGTTTGTACTTCCTAATGCCGCTTATCATATGTCACGACCGGAGAAGAAAAGATTCCTGCAGGTGTTGCATGATTTGAAATTTCCCACAGGTTTCTCAGGATCATTCAGCAAGAAAATAAAAATTGTGAAGAGCAAGATCGATGGGCTGAAAAGTCATGATCACCATGTTATCGTGGAGCACCTTCTTCCATTAGCCCTCAGGACTTCTCTTCCCGAATCGGTTGGTCTAGTAATCAACGACCTATGTTGTTTTTTTAGGGAGTTGTGTGCTAAAACACTGGAGGTTGTAACGCTAGATAAACTAGAAAATTCTATTGCGTTGATACTTTGCAAGTTTGAGCGTATTTTTCCACCGTCATTCTTCGATATCATAATACACTTGACTGTTCATCTTGCAACTAAGGCGAAGTTAGCCGGACCGGTACAATATCGATGGATGTATCCCGTCGAGAGGTACGTGTAATTTTTCGTTTCACGCAATTTATAAATTTATTGTTGTCCTGTATGCCTGTATTTATTTATTCAACATATTTTCATTAGGTACCTCTACACTCTTAAGAAGTATATACGCAATAAAAATCGACCAGAGGGTTCTATCATGCAAGGTTATCTTCTTGATGAAGCAACCACATTTTGTTCCCGCTATCTGGACGAGAACACTAAGACACGGCTTAACCGGCCACGAAGAATTCAAGACGGGCCATATGGTAAAGCCGAGTATAAGAGGGTAGACATTATGTTTATCAACAATATATACCGGTTTATCTTGCTTAATTGCGCATGTATTGAACAAATTAGAGAGTAAGTTTTTTGGATTAATTGTTATATCTGTGTTTGTGTGTGTATGAAATGATATAATATTAATGTCACCATTATTCGTCGAAAACAGAATTCATTTTAACGAGGTACGTGAGGGGCATCCTGATTGGAACGAAGAACGTTTGGAAAAATATCATCAGGATAATTTTTGTGATTGGGTCACAGATCATGTAAGTTATTCGAATAACATTTTATTGCTATCAGTTTTAATATAAACTTGTATCGTTATGTATTTGTTGTAAAATTTGTTTTGTTAGATCCGCGATCCGAACTTGTCTGCATCATTTGAGAGTGATTCAAGATGTTTAGCTCAATTTCCTAGTATGGAGGTTGCATATTACAAAGGATTTGGTGTCCTTGGATACAAATTCGAAGTTAAGGACATAGAAATATCTAGAACCACTCAGAATAGTGGGATTGCGACGGTAGGATCGGACGGTGTGATTTATTATGGGTACTTAAATTGTATACTCGGCATCCACTATCCCGGACGATCAGAACCCTTTTATATATTCCAGTGTACTTGGTACGATACGCGAACCGATACGGACAGGTGGAGAAGCAATCTTGGGACTTGGAAAGATGAATATGGATTGACCAGTGTGAACACACTTCGATTTTACGGTCAGGAAGATCCGTTTATCTTTCCGAACCAAGCGTTCCAAGTATACTACTCACAGTGTTTGAAGCATCTGGGATGGAGTGTTATATGCCGATGGAAACCTAGAGATGTCTACGATGTCCCAGAATTCGAGGACAGCGATGAGGACGAAGAAGAGAGAAGGCTTAAAGTGCTCCGACCGTCTGTTTCGAAGGACGGGTTGTCTTCGACCGATCATGAAGTTACGTGGGTTAGAAATGACATCGACGATGAAATCCAAGTAGATATGTATAATGCGCCCACGAAACGAAAAAGGTTATCAGTAATGTTATATTATTACTTCACATTTTACGCTCTATACATATATAGACAATACTTTTAATGATTGTCTAATGCGTCCACGAACCATTTATCTAGATTTGATGACGATGTCGGGAGCAGCGAGGGACGGCAGGAGCTCCAGCCGCGGCAGAGGCAGAGCGGTTCTGCCGCCCGGAGAGCTCCGTAGGGAGCTTCAGAGGGCCGGTCTTGCACCCAGATCGGAGACCCCTTCGGATGCCTCCTTCCATGTGGATTTTGCCACACCTGCAGGTATACTGCATGCATATCCATTTTGAATGTAATATTACAGATATTCATGTCTGTTTATGTTAAAATTACTTATATTGTCAATGTTTGATTGTCTAGTTGTTGGTGATGCGTCCACATCTGGGACAGGGGCCACTCCCGCTCCTCCAGGTATGTTTATATATCATATAGTGCATGTATATTGATTTAGAATGCTATATCATAAATATACACACATTCCTTTTGCTCTTACTTAGCAATTTTTATTATTGTCTAGCTGTAGGTGGTGACACCACCGCACCTGCGGGTATGTTTATATATCCTATAGTGCATGCATATTGATTTAGAACGTTATATAATTGATCTACACATTCTTTTTGAAATTACTTATATAATATATTTTTAATTGTCTAATTATCGGTGGTGCGTCCACATCTTCCGCAGAGGCCACTCCTGCCGCTTCCATACCCTCCGCATCGTCTGCAGGTTAGTATGAATAAATATAAAATATTTATTCATTTTACATATGCTCTATAGAATAAATATGAACTTCATGGAAATTTAGCGTCAATGTTTATTTTCTAGTTGGAAGGGATGCGTCCGCATCCGGGACCCCGGTTGTTCCTCACCGGAGGAACTATCGTCCCGCTCGTGCTGCTGCCCGGGCCCAGGCTCGTGCGATAGTCGCCGGAGGTATAGATCACACTTCAATTTTCGTTTAAGCTTGATTTCTTAATACAACTTTGTCTTAATATTGATTGTCTTGATATTTCGTGCAGACGCAGGGCCTCCCCATCCCCAAAGGGGGACTCGAGGCCCGAATCAGTCCCATAGGTTGAGGCTTGACAGAGCTAGGGGGGAGGCAGCATTCCCCCTCTTTTTTACCCTTGACTATCGCTATACCGGTCCTTATGCCGAGAGGTTCGGCCGGTATATGGGGGACGAGAGCCGGCTCGTGAAGAACTATCCACTTCACGTTGAGTGGGGCGAGCAGTACCAGCGCTCATTCGCCCTCTTCTTTGATCAGGCTCGGGTACGTATTAATATATATATTTTCATTTGATTTATCCAATATATTTATTATTAACACTTGCAATCTAATAACAATGTTTTTTTTTGTATTTTCAGTCGGATTACGATTTTCAGCCTGTACCCGACCCTGATCACCCTGGGAGGGTGCTCGACCTTCATGCTCTGTACAATGGCCTAATGAAGAACATGCAGACCAAGGTCCGATACAACAGGAATGAGCTGAAGGTCGACTGCTACTCCCTATGGATGGCGACCCCCGAGGCAGAGAGAGCGGCCCTCCTATCTACTCCGGCGTTTGCGAGAGTCGACGTAGAGACATGGCCTCTATTATGCGAATATTTCGACTCCCAACGCAAACAGGTATGTAATTTAAATGTAATTCATTGTTTAGGATATAATTTATTTTTTTGTGTTCCTTAATTAGAAAACTAAATGTTAATGCGTTGTGCAGAAACAGGCCGCTCAGAATACAGAGAACAGGAAGTCAGCGAAGAGGGGTCGCCCTACTTACACAGGTGGCTCGAGGAATATTACTCGAGCCATGGAGTTATCGGTAAATTACAATAGACCGACCTTTGTGATATTCTGCAATATTAAGAGTTATTTTCTAATATTTCTAATATTAAGAGTTATTTTCTAATATTGCAGACAGCTCAGACCGTGGCGCAAGGTGGTACACCGAGCGTGCTGTCTGCATATCTTGCCGTCCACGGCACCTCGACAGATCCCGCCACGGGCGAGCTTCGATATCTCGACGTCGCTACCCAGGAGTATTACGTAAGTGTTAATATTTATTCTACCCATATTTGAAATTTTAGTTTTGGAAGGTTCAAGTTTAAATTTTATACTTATACTTTACTGCTTAATGTGGGTGTAGGAGCGGGTGGTTGAGCAGGCCGAGGCCTCGGGGATCGATTTTACCGGACAGAGCGATCCAAGGCTGCTGACCCCAGTTCTGGACGCCGCACACGGAGGGCACCACGGAGGTTGGGAGAGAGGCCGGGGTCTGGGCCCTAGCAGGGCCCATATGAGGTTGGACTCCACCCTGGCGGTTACTTCCTCCGTCTCCAGTGAGCGACGTGTCCAGCAGGAACTGGAGAACTTGAAGGCCACCGTTCAGGAGTTGAAGGAGATGCTGGTATGTATACTACTTTATAGTAAAATATTATGTCATATTATAGATATCAACATATCCATAATTAGTACGTAGCTTGAGCTTATTTGGTTTTAGACTTAGGTTTGATTAATCATACATACATATGTAATTAAAATAAACAACGGTTTTCCAAATTAGATATCCAAATGGGGTTTCGAAATAACTTGATAATAATACAAATTCGAATAATACACAGTTCTTACACGCTTCTTACACACGTTAGGTCCAGACGCGACAGGGAACATCGGCCGAGCCTCCACATGCATCTCCTTCGGCTGCGGCTCCGCAAGCCACTACATTGGCTGCGGTTCCGCAGACAGCTCCTATAGCTCCACCGCCCGCTCAGACTCCCGCAGCCGCTGCTCTGCAAGCGACTATCTCAACGGCGGCTGCGCAGACCACATCGCCAACTCTACAGGCCGCTCAGACTCCCGCACGCGCCGAATTGCATGGTTTATTGACCGAGGAGCAGGCGCGCTTGATTCTATCGTTTATCAGAGGTGGAGCTGGACCGAGCTAGGGTAGCTTTTTGATTCTTATTTTTTGAAACATGTATTTATTTATATCATACATATTGTACTACATTTTGAAATGATATTGATATTGATATTGGTTTATATTTATATCATATTCAGTTTTTGGGTTTCTTTTGTATATTATATGCGTGAGATGTGATTATGAATACTGCGATATATGTTGTGTGATGATTAATTTTATATTTTATTGATATATATATATTATTGTGCACAGGGCGGGAAAAAATCAGGCAGACCTTTTTAAAAAAAACAGATAATGTGTACCTACGGATTAATCCGTAGCTACACATGTTGCCCTTACGGATTCAACCGTAGGGGCAAAATATCAGCATTAACTGATATTTCCCCCTTGATCTCAGTACCAGGGGGTTGGGAGTGCCCCTACGGATATATCCGTAGGGTCAAACAAAGGCCCCTACGGAGTTATCCGTAGGGGCAAAATATCAGGATTCCTGATATTTTGCCCCTACGGATAAGTACCTACGCATGTATCCTTAGGGGATAGTACTTGGCCCTATGGATATCTCCGTAGGTACAGTTAATATATTTAAAAAAAACCGTAAATAAAATAACTTTTTTTACCCTACGGCCTACTCCTTAGGTGAAACTGGCCCTACACAAAACTCCGTAGGGGCAAGATTTTGCCCGTAGGGGCAAGTTCAGGGCTTCAACATGCACCTACGGCGTTTGCACCTACAGATTATTTTTTCGCCCCTACGGAAGTATCCATAGGGGCAGTGGTTTGCCCCTACGGATAAATCCGTAGGGGCAACCCTTATTTGTAGTAGTGACGGAGTGTTCTGGAGAAAAGCTAGGGGAATATAGGAATAGCAGGGATAAATGCGATTTTGTCGTTAATCATAGCAATCCAATGCTAAAGTATGTAAGATGATTCGGTTAACTTGGTTATTGAGTTTTAGTTTAAGGTCAGGTCATGGTCGCAAACCAAAAAGAGAAAAGAAACACTTAGAGTGCACTCTAACCTATATTAGATTGGTTAATCATTTTATCTAATCAGGATGGCTCCCACTGTTTTCTCGAATTCTTCTTCAAACCCTAAAAGGAGAATTAGTCGGGATAAGCTGAGGAGTAAACTACTTATCAGTGGGAATCGGGACCCAACTATCATTATATGATAATCTTGATGGAACTCGACCAAAAATCACCACACATGAGATGGTATGCGCAAACTTGGCAAGTTTCCCTCATATTTGAAACTCCCGATGTGATTTTTGCCCTTAACGACTTCATGGCCTTGATAGAGACCAACGTGCCATAAGTCGCTAGTCAAGTTCAACTGGTCATTATCCAAGACTGATCTAGACCCACCCACACAAGCCCTTAAGAGAGACCAACATGACTATGCGTCTGTCCTCGCATCACAATACAACAGAAAAGTATTACATAGCTACCAAACACTACGCCTTAACAAGGTCAAAACACATAACATGAATACTAAGCAATACTAATCTGAAATGATGGAGGGCTATGACTGGTTTTTGGCGAAAAACCTTTAACGTAATGAACTTGATATCGTTGAAGGAACAGAGTAGTTTTGAAAAGGAGTGGTTTAGGCTCTGCTTTTGAAAACTAGTGGTTTTGAAGAAAACCGAGTATTCTATACTAACATAAATTTTTGCTCAAGAAGTCACTCCCCGTGAAGGGATCTAGGCTCTTGTCTCCTCGAATGAGGTGCTGGATATTCCTAACTGAATACCACTATGCAAAGCGAAAGAATACGACTATAGTTTTTCAAAAATTTGTTCCAACAATATCTTTTAGGTTTATTTTTCCTTACATTAATCATAATTAATGCGGTCCCATCAATTAAATCTTATCACACCAGAAAAGAACGAAAATAAAATGTACGTATATACCATCCGCATTCACCACGGGGCCCCGTCATACACCGTTAGGTTACTTAAGTAACGGCAGAGCGGGGGCTGGACTAGCACGGATGCAAAACATATATAACATCTACTAGTGTGTGTGTGTGTGTGTGTGTGTGTGTGTATAACCATTCTTCCCAGACATGATATAAGAAACATCACAGAACAATGATAAGTAACATGGAATAGCGGATAATCTAGAAGCCCTAGGTTTCATTTGAGCCGCAAATGAAATTCAACATTCCCCGATCGTGTGGATAGCCTGTGCAATGTAAAACCAAGACTCTTACAAATGTGGCAAGTTACCCGCCAGTCCCGGAAGTGAAGCAACCCCAATCAACGAAGTGAATGGGCCATCCAGCACTTCACGGAATCCAGTAACTTGAGAACCCTTCCGTAGGTCATCCTATACCCCCTACGAGTGCGACGATTAGCGTGCCAATTTTAGAGTAAGGCCACCTCGGTCTCAACAACATGAGATGAGGGCCTGTTGCCCTCTTGAACCCGGCTGTTCGAGCACTCCTCCGCGTGTTAATCCTAGTACACAAAAGAAAATATATACAATGGTGACATCGACCTCAACCCGGCCATACTCCAATAAAAGAATATACAAACTAACAAAAATGACATTCCACATGTCGGACACTCGCCCCGCAATAATGAATATACAAATAAATGTAAACTGTACAACTACCATTGCACTAGGGGCTATCCAACACGACAATCAGAATAAATCATCACAGATATAAACATTATAGAAGCATAAGCAAGTATGTGTAACCATGTCTAAATGACATATAGCAAATAGATGACGTTTGAAAACATATACACCACATCACAGAGATTAACGATGCAAAAGTTTCAAATTCTAAACTTTCCAAGTTGCCAACATGCAAAGATAACACTAAGTGAAATTTGGGGCAAATCAAACAATACCGAAAATCCTAATACTCAAAACCCAAGACACTGAATGAAAACGAGGACCAGAAGAGACAAATAAACCGCCAGTTGCAGGTATTATGGGGATTTGGGCGGTTTTAGTACTGCCAAATATCCTTGTTTTCATTATGTGTCACTTTAATATCAAGAGTAAGCCTCTGCACTTATTTAAAAAAATTTCATAGACCAAAATTTTTTTGGACAGAGAGTGGGTTTTGAAAATCGGAATTTTTCGGTTTTGAAACTAAACTATCGTCTACTACTAGTTTCTAATCTTTGGGTGGCTATGATACCATGTTGGGGTTCCTAGTGCTCCAGTTGCCAACCGGGGCCGTTGCGGAACAAAAACTTTGACTTTTAAAAAACGTGGCGCTAGAAACCACTACCTAGAATCTAACCAAATATTAAACTAGCAAACTAAAGAAGTTTAACTACTGTGATAAGAGATTTTTACCGAAAGATTCGTGTCCTTCGGTCTTCTACCCTTTTCCTTAACTTCATGAGGTCTCCATGATCGAGCTTGATCTACGGTCGTCCTCCGTCGAAAATGATCCACCCGAGAGATGTGGTTTATGGCTCTAGCTCCACACAAAAATCTATTGGAGCAACTAAAGGCTCTAGGTTGCTAATCTAAAGTGTCTAGTGATACAGTATGTTGTTCTGGTATTTTTTTCTACCTCTCTTCACCCTTGATTCTCAACTCATGAGAGTGTAGGGTGAAGAGGAAGAAGGAGCTCAAGAATGAAGAGAGAAAGAGAATGGGCTAATGAAAACTCTCCTCAAAATAATAATGCACGCATGGTTATATCAAAATGATATCAAAAGCACTCGTATTCGTATCAAAATATGAATACCCAAAGAGAGAGAATAATACAAAGAACATAATATTAGAATATACATATCGAAATATATATACGTGAATTATTAAATCAACACCTGATTAATAATCCGGCTTAATCCTAAGCCGGCTAGTATTATCAACCGTCCGATCGAAAGTCCGAGTATCTACTACAATCATTCGATCGGAACCTTGCACGTATCAAAATACGGTCACTACATCATTTCGCCTGAACCAGGGAAACCTCTGTGTGAGACTCTAAAGACTCGTCAATACGCTGGCAGTGGGTGTAACAACAAGCACGTCAGCAACACTAGCTGTACGTAACGGCTACCCAGGTATTGAGTGAAAGGAAGGCCGATAAGCAAACTCATTCGCACCCCTACCGAGCCTATCTGTGATAATCTCCATACAGTCCGGTCTCTTCGTCTGAGATAATCGCATAATGGGTCTATGGGGTGGATAACGTCAGACCCCTACTAACCTGATAAGTCGTGCCGGTCTGAAACTCATCACCCCTTGAGAAACTACTGATATCACATCAGTAAATCTTATCCACCTTGGCCAAGGATTTCTGGTGATGGCTGACCCAACACAGCGCGATATCGACTCCCAATACCGGGAAAGACGAATCCCTGACGATTGTTCACCCCCTCCATGTGGCTCGGGACTGTACCCAACTAAAACCTGTATGCACAACTACTTTGAGCCGTGGTAGGGTAGTAATCTAAGTACAGTGGAATTCACACGAGACAAATGAAAACCTCATGTCAAAGGATTAACCTGTACTCATGCTACAAGAGAACTTCTATCTGACGATAGGTATAATACCATTTAGAAGTTCTTGGCTAGTCCGTCCGGTGTACTCACCTCTAGTGAGCACCTGTATACCATCTCAGGTGACTCAACACCAATGGCTTATGAGACCGGCCACCACCCCTCGTCAGTGTCTCGGAAAGTATACATTAGTCTACTCCGGAGTATTAATTCCCAATCTCGATAAAGGATGTGCTTATGGACCACCCAACTCACACATATATAATCGCCATCATAATACTGATAGTCAAGCAACAATCCTGCGGGCTTTATCAAAACGTATACACATAATGATAAAGACAAACCAGATAGTATATTACCATCTCGAGTAAGACTGTTCTACCTGTATAGGTTCTCGTTCAATTATCATAATTGCCTACTTGCTGTTGGGGTCAAAAATTACACTCTGGTTGATCAGGTCAAAATCGAAGTCAACCCCAAGCCAAGTGGGTCTAACCTCGAACCCAAGTCCAAGCAAGTGGACCCATGCCCAGAACGAACCCAAGCATAAGAGGCCGGCCCCCCATGCCAAAGGAATAATTGTTGAAACATAAATAGGCTTAATGTAATTTTTTTATGAATAAATGTAGTAAAATAGGAAACAAACCAAAATTATGTAAAAGCCCATGGCTTATGTGCAAAAAGAAAAAAAAAGCACATGGCATGGGAAAGGCACATGTGCCATTTTGAAAAGCCCAAGAGGATATATGTAAAATGTAAAGCCTATATATGGCATCATGATGAATGATAACAAACAAGATTCTTCCCATATCAACCTAGGGTTTTGTATCTCTTTCTTCAAGGTTCACAGCCTTCTTCTTTTCTTTTTTTGAATTAAATCAAGAGTATAACTCTTGTTTTCTAAAAAAAAGAGAAATAGTTTTTCACTATAAAACCTTTGGAGAGGGGTTCAAATCTCCTGTCAAATCTCTAAAAGGGGAGATTTTAAATCTCATCTCCCCCCCCCCTCCGAAGATCCAAAAAAAGGAAGAGAGAAGAGAGAGAAGGAGATCCATCCTTAAAAAAGACCTCACTTTGAGAGAATTTAAGGCTCAAAAAAAGAGAAAGGGTCCCCTTTCATCATCCAAAATATAGATCTTGGAGCTTCAAGAGTCTCTTTTGGGTTTTCTAAAATAAAAATATTTTGGGAGTTTAACTTCAAATAAAATTGTTTTGAGAGTTCAACTCCATATAGAATCTTTCGGAGTTCAACTCCATATTTTAAAAAGCTTTTGTAGTTTAACTCCATAATAATTATAACAAAAAAAAGAGAATCTTTTTTAGTTTAACTTCAAGTCAGTGGACACCCTCCACATCCCCTCCCCTCCACACATGAGGGGAAGGGAAGCTTCTACAAAGGAGAAGCTCCTTGCTCCCTCTCATGTGAGGGGATGGCTCCCACTTTGGGAGCTCCATACCCCATCTCACGTAAGAGAAAGAAGCTCCGACTCTGTAGGAGCTTCCTCTTAAAAAAAATCAATATCAAAATCAAAATAAAAAAAAGTTTTATCTTTACGAGTTTAACTCCATAAAAATTTCTTTTGGGGAGTTTAACTCCACGTATAATCTTTTGGAGTTTAACTCCATACAAAATCTTTCGGGGAGTTTAACTCCACGATTTTTTTTTTTGAGTTTTACTCCATACAAATGCCTTTGGGAGTTTAGCTCCATAAAAAAAAGTCTTTTGGAGTTTAACTCCATATTTAAAAAATCTTTGGGAGTTCAACTACATATTTTAAAAATATGTTGGAGTTTAACTCCATACAAATACTTTTGGGAGTTTAAATCCATATTTTAAAATTTTTTGGGTGTTCAACTACATATTTTAAAAATCTCTTGGAATTTAACTCCACACAAATGCTTTTGAGAGTTTAACTCCATAAAAAAAGTATCTGTCACGCCCTGCTTTCCGGAGTACGGTAAGGAGACATGACGGGTCACACGACGTATTTACTCAGAAGTAAACACGCTAAGCGTATATAAGCAATGTAATGTAAATGTACACAAGAAAGACATGAGATGTAAATGAACAGTAACTTTTTATTTATTAAACATTCTTTATAATACATGTTGGAAAGTAAATACATGACTGGAAAGCAATGCCGAAACAATGACATGAAACTAAAAATAAAAGTATATATAAGTGTCTAGAGCTCTGGGTCGTCGACGAACTGCTCCAAGTCTACTGAGCTGGGCTCGATCTTCAGAGAGTCGGGTCCTCCTAACAACATTCCTAAGAAAGAATAGAAAAGGAATGTCGTCAGCGAACAATCGCTCGGTAAGTTCCAAAGAGAGATGGAAAGCACCTACATTCTCTGGCTCCCTGAGGCTCAAGAGAATTGGTCCTGCTTAAACCTATATTTACTAAAGTCCTTATTGTAAATTAATATAACTTGAGGGGGTTTTATGAAAAATAGTTTTGATATATTTTCAAAATAAATCTCAAGTATTTAATTATCGTCTTTAGGGTTTTCATAAATGTAATTTTAAAAAGTGATGAGATAGTCTAGTGGATATAAATCTAACTTTAATAGTATAGGGTATTTTCATGTAATTTTACTTGTATTGATTTGTGATGGTATTTTCATGAACTTTTGTGATTCTTTTCTTTTGATTTAGAAAACATGGAATTATTAAACATATTTAAAATAGATATTTTGATAATATATATATATTAAAAATAGAATTTATTTATTAAATAGAAATCACGTTTTCTTAAAAATTGTTATAAAATTTCCATCGAGATCGTATGCTCTGTGAGGAGATCTGCATCTCGCCCTACTAGTCCGATGGATGTGTGATAACCCACACCAACCAAATCGGATTCCTCAAAATGGGTTGTAAGGACATAATTGTATGGAATTTAATTAAAACAATTTTAAAGAAAACGGTTTTTAATAGTTTAGGGTATTTTATTGTAAAATTGTATTAGTCCAAAAAATATTATAAAGAGGCAATCGTGCTATGTCATGATGAATGTTGTGATGAGGTAGGTCATTACCCCGTGAGTTTTCTAAAGGTAATATGAGTAATATGATGATATAATGCTGAATAGAAAGTTTGTGATATTTAACAGTAAAAGTGCAATGAAAGTGTTTTCATATGGAGTTTTGAATTGAAATTTGTTTCTAATTATAGTTTAATGTTTAACAAACTAAGTACAATAATTTATATAAATAGTTCTTAAGAAAAATTGTTAGTTTAAGAAGTTTTAGAGATGGATGTCGGTATAGCTCCACTTACCGACATCATTGAAAAGAAGAAGTTTTGAGAGGTGAAAAGAAGATAGTAGAGGGGACTTTCTGGATTAGGGTAAAGAGAAGAGATGGAGGAAGATTTTGAAAGCATCGTGGAGTTGCGGTGTCGCCGGATTTGTCCTGAAGCGTCGCCAGAACTTGACCTTGGGCTAACTCCACTTGTACAACGTTTTGGACTTAGAAAATTTTGAGAGTTTTGATAACAAATTTCAGAATAGAGAGGGATAAGGTGTTGAGTGGTATTTATATGGTAGAATTAGAGTTTAGAGTATTGAACATGAGAATTAAAATGCATTAAAATTTGATTTTAAAGCTCATTTTAATTCTCTATTAATGTGCAGGAAAATCAAAGAGAAGAGAAGTAGTGAGGGGTAGGCCAAGAGGTATTGGGCAAAAATTGTGGGCATCTCCGACAGTTTGGACCGGCGGCGCCGGCCTAAAGAGAAATCTCGCCGGCCAATTGGGGTAGGTCTGGGCTTGGATGCATGACACGTGTCGGGGTCTGTATGTACAACATTTTCCACATGTTTGATTTCTGAGGCTTTTCATTTTTATGTGTTTTCACGTGTAAACTTTTGGGTTTTCAAAAAATTTAAAAGAAAAATCAGCAAAAATAATATGTGGCTAGTGGGATTTGAACACAGAGGCTACGTCCCAATAGTGCAAAGCTTTACCAATGAGCTACAAGTGCTTTCTTGCTGTTTCTAAACAAATCAAATTTATAACTTGTGCTCAGGATTTACAATACTCCATTTGTACATTAACTTTAAAGATTTTCTGTACATTAAAACAGAGTCGTTACATTCTACCCTCCTTACAAAAATTTCGTCCTCGAAATTTACAATTATTTAAGGACTAATTTACAAACAAGTGAGGGTATCTTGCACGCATGTCATCTTCTCTTTCCTACGTTGATTCTCCTGGTATTTTTTTCTCCACATCACTCAAACCAAGTTTATTTCCTTGTTCCGATGCGACTTTACCTTTCTTTCAAGGATTTCAACGGGTTGTTGCTCACAAGATAGGTTCGTCTGTACCGTGAGCTCGGAGTGATTAAAAATATGACTGTGATCACTCACATACTTTCTGAGTTGGGATTTGTGGAACACATTGTGCACTTCTTCCAATGAGGGTGGAAGTGTCAAGTGGTATGCTACTTCTCCGACTAGTTCGAGTATGTTGAACGACCCAATATATCTCAGACTTAACTTACTCCGCTTTCCAAAGCGAATCACTCCACGGTTTGGAGAAATCCTTAGAAAGACATGATCTCCCGGTTGGAACTCTAAGTGTCTGCGCTTTGCATCGGCCCAGTGCTTCTGTCAATTTTGGGCTATGCACATTCATTCCCTGATAGTGCGAACTACATCTACAGTCGCCACTATCATCTCAGGTCTAAGGAGTTCTCTATCTCCGATGTTGTCCCAACTTAATGGTGAACGACACTTCTTTCCATAGAGCGCTACAAAGGGTGCCATTCCAATACTCGCTTGGTAGCTTTTGTTGTATGAAAACTCCATAAGATGTACGTGGTCTTCCTACGATCTTCCGAAATCT
Organism: Agapanthus africanus; assembly: GCA_030015575.1. NCBI lineage: Eukaryota > Viridiplantae > Streptophyta > Magnoliopsida > Asparagales > Amaryllidaceae > Agapanthus > Agapanthus africanus. Next base: position 320,119,228 of record CM057342.1, read on the forward strand.
AACATACACGCTCTTACCATATCTTCAAGGATTTGAATCGTTTGCTCAGACTGACCATTTGTTTGTGGATGATAAGCTGTGATAAAGTTCAGACTTGTTCCGAGCTAACTTGCAGACTCTGCCAAAATTGCGATCCGAATCTGGTGTCACGATCGGAGACAATGCAAACTGGTACTCCATGTAATCTCACGATCTCCTGCTTGAGTTCATGGGTATCGGAGTTAATACACTATGATGAGTTTAAATCTTACTTAGATTCATACCTCCATGTATTTCTTTGCTAGTGTCTCGGTATATTGGCCAACTCGAAAGGGAATAAAGTGAGCCGACTTTGAGAGTCGATCCACAATAACCCATACAGCATCGTTACCTTTCGTGCTGCGAGGAAGTGCAGTCATGAAGTCCATGGTAATGTTTTACCACTTTCATTCTGGGATATGTAACGGTTGAAGTAAACCAGCAGTCCTGTGTTGTTCAGTTTTCACTTGCTCTCACACCAAACATTTAGCGATGCTTCTGACTATTTCATGCTTCATTCCATGCCTCCAGTAATGTTGACGTAGATCTTTATACATCTTTGTACCACCAGCGTGTACTGAGTATGGGGAGTTGTGAGCTTCTTTCATTAACTCTTGCCGAACAGAACCTTATGGTACACACAATCTACTGTCGTATCTCAAAGATCCGTCTTCATAGATGATGAAGTCTGTTCTAAGTCCACTTTCTACTTGTTCTCTGATCTTTTGCAACTTGGCATCACTTGCTTGAGCTGCTTTGATCTGATTGACAATTGTAGACTAAACTTGTAAGTTCATCAAACTTGTGTTGGTTATTGTGCCCTCAAGGCAATTATCATAGTCGCGGACTTGTGATTATGATGATTGAGTGAGGACCTATACCGATAAAATAGTCTAACTCAAGATGATAGTATGCTATCTGGTTTGTCTTTATCATCATGTGCATGTTGATACAGCCCATAGGATTCTTGCTTGACTGCCAGCATTATGATGGCGATCATATATGTGTGAGCTGGGGTTCATAAGCACATCCTTAAATGTCCCTAGTCGTAGGAGTATCGAGACCGGGCATCGATACTCCAGTGTAGACTAGTGTATACTGATCGAGACCCCGATGAGGGGCGGTGGCCAGGTCTCACAAGCCATTGGTGTTAGTTTGTTCACCTAAGATAGTATACAGGTGCTCATTAGGATATGAGTACACTGGACGGACTCGCCGGGAATCTGCTAGTTGGTATTATACCTATTGTCAGATAGCAGTTCCCAGGTGACATGTGTACAGGTTAGTCTGTCGATCTGAGATCGTCATTTGTCTCGTGTGAGTTCCCACTGTGCATTGATTACTACCCTACCACGGCTCAAAGGAGTCGTGCAAACAGGTTTTAATTGGGTACAGTCCCGAGACACATGGAGGCAGTGATCGGATCGTCGGGGATTCGTCTTTCCCGGTATTAGGGGTTGATGTCGCGTTGTGTACGGATGGCCATCACCATAAATTCGTGGCCACGGTGGACGAGAATTATCGATCCAGGATCGATAGTTTATCAGGTGGTGATGGGGTTTCATACCGACACTAAATATCGCGTTGTTAGGGGTCTGACTTTATCCACCCCCTTAGACTCGATATGCGATACTCTTAGACGAACAGACCGGACTGTACGGATATTGTCACTGACAGGCTCAGTAGGGGTTCAGGATGAGTTTGCTCGTCGGCCTCCCTTTCGGTCAATACCTGGGTAGCCGTTACGTACAGCTAGTGCCGCTGACGTGCTTGTGGTTAAACCCACTGCAAGCGTATTGAAGAGTCTTTAGAGTCCCACACAGAGGGGTTTTCACGGTTCAGGCGATATGGTGTACATGACGTATGTTGATACATACAGGTGTCCGATTAACTATGTGCACGAGCTGCGCAGACTTTAATCGGACGGTTGATAATACTAGCGGTTTAGGATTAAGCCGGATTATTAAATCAGGTTTTGATTCAATAATTTATATATGTATTTGTATATACGTATTCTAGTATTATTGTTCACTATTCGTTTTCTCTCTCGGCTATTCGTATTTTTGTACGAATACACGTATATGTATTTCGGTACATGTACCGGGAAGTATTCCGTATTTTCTACGGAATAGCTTCTAGAAGGTGCCACATCATTTGTATGAATTTCCATTTTTGGAAATTCATTTGACTCACAAATGAGGTGGTGGTGTGAGGTGGCATTTGCATAGTGTTGGGCATGGTTCAAAGTATGGTTTCATTTGTTTATTGCTTCTTGACTTTGGATAAGATTTCTTTTTTGTAAATGAGAGAGAGAGAGAGTGGGCTGGCCAATATTTTTTTAGGAAGGGGCTCATTCATTTTGGTGATTGATTTTTACATTATCCCTCTCTCTCACTCTCTCATGCTTCAAAAGACTTAGCCATTTTTGTTGCCTAATGCCAAAGCTTCATCACCTCCATTCATCTTCTATGGTTGCTCTCATGAGCACAAGAGTTGAGAGAAAATTGTAGTGACACTTTCATACACCCCCATTCTTCATCGCTAGCGACTTTGAAGTGTCGGTTACCTCATTCGACGAGGTTGGAGCTTGCGCCGTTTCTCTCGGGTGGATCATCGGAGATGGAGGAAGACCGGCAACCAAACATCATCAAGGTACCGCTAGGAGCTTGGAATGAAGACCGAAGGACACGGATCAACTTGGTATAACAATTCTAACTCTTAGATTAGCTCTCTAGATTAGAGTTTAAGGTCGATCCGTAAATTGGGTAGCGGCCGCGCCAGTTCTAGAAATTTTTGTTCCGCATTTTGGCCGCGTTTCGATGGCCGGGGCGCTGCCGCAACCCTTCATGGTATCAGAGCCACCCTTTAAACCCCTTACTAGCTTGTTTAAATGTGCTTGAAAGATCGATCGACGGAAATTTCCAAAATCACGGTTTCATTTTTCTGTTCTCTGCTGATTTTCAAAAGTGTTCAAAAAATATTTTCCAGTGGCTTAAAAATCCGTGCAGGCGATTTTAGGGGTACATAAAAAATTTGGGCTTCTGATTCCTCTAAAGCGCCGTGGAACCGCCGCACTTACCCCCTATTAGCGGCAGATCCGCGGCCATTCAGTGGCGACGGGCTTCAAAATTTTTCCAGTAGCCCCCTGACTTGGAATTGTGATTTTTGTAATATCCTGTTTTGGCCCAGGTTTCTGTAAAGAGTTGGTTTTGCTATTGGGGCCAATTTGGAACTTAGTCGATCGATATTTTAAGTGCACGTTTAACAGTACATACATTTCTATCTGCGATCGTGATTGTCATTTGATCGGTAAACTCGTCTAATTGCTATATGTCTTTTAAATAGGTTTGCGAACGTGACATTCATGTTGATATTCTGTGATGTGTTGTGATGTTGGTTGGATTGTCGTGGTGGATAGCTGTCGTGCAATGTTAGTACAGTTATTTTCATTTGTACATTTGATATTACGGGGCGACCGTCCGACATGTGGACTTCCGTCACTGCCAGTTTGTATATTATTCATTTGGGGCACGACCGGGTTGAGGTCGATGTCACCCTTGTATATTATTTTCTTTTCTGTACTAGGATTACCCCGCGGTGGAGTGCACGAATAGCCGAGTTCTAGAGGGCAACTGGTCCGCATCTCATGGCATTGGGACAGAGGGGACCTTACTCTAGAATTGGCGGGCTATTCGCCGCACTCGTAGGGGGTACAGGTGACCCAGGAGGGGTGCTCAAGTTACCGGATTTCGTGAAGTGCTGGGTGGTCCATTCACGTTGCTGAAGGGGGATGTCTCACTTTTGCTTTTGGCGGGTAACTTGCTGCGCTCGTAGGGGTCTACGTTTCATTGCACATGCTATCCACACGACATGGAACGTCGAGTCTGACTTGTGGCTCAAGTGAAACCCGGGGCTCCAGATTATTCACCATTCTGTATTGCTTCTGTGATTTTTCTGTGATGTTGCTTTATATTATGCCTGAGACGATTGTTATATATATTTATATATACTAGTAGATGTTGTATATGTTTTGCACCCACGCTAGCCCAGTCCCCGCTCTGTCGTTAGTTAAGTAACCTAACGGGTGATGACGGGACCCAGTGGCGAATGCAGATGGCATATACTTACATTTTATTTTCTTTCTTTTCTGGTGTGATTAATTGATGGGACTGCATTGATTCTTATCAATGCAAAGATAAAACAAACCTATATATGATGTTGTTGGAACCAAGTTTTTAAAAACTGACATTACAGACGTTCTCTTTTGTTTTGCACGGTGGTATTCAGTTTGGAATATCCCGCACCTCATTCGACGAGGCAAGGGCCGAGATCCCTTCATCGGGAGTGACCCCTTGAGTAAAAGTTTGCGTCAACGTAATAACTTCACTATAGTTGATTCTTTTTCTTTGCATCGTGGTATTCAGTTTGGGATATCCTGCACCCCATTCGACGGGGAAAGAGCCGAGATCCCTTCACCGGGAGTGACCTCTTTAGCACAATTTTTTGCCACTATATATTTATAAAACCACTTGGATTGCTTCAACGAGATCAAGTTCATTACGTTAAAGGTTTTTCGCCAAAAACCAGCCGTAGCCCTCTATCATTTTAGATAGGTATCTCGTAGTATTCGTGCTATGTACGTTGGTCTCTATCAAGGCATAGTGTACGGTAGCTGCGTGATACGTGTCTGTGGCATGGATATGCGATTATCTAGGACAGCTGCATAGTCACGTTGGTCTCTATCAAGGGCTTGTGCGGGTGGGTTTAGATCAATCTTGGATAATGACGGGTTGAACTTGACTAGTGACTTATGGCACGTTGGTCTCTATCAAGGCTATGAAGTCGTTAGGGGTAAAAATCACATCGGGAGTTTCAAACATACAGGAATCTTGCCAGGCTTGCGCATACCTTCTGGAGTGTGGTAACTTGAGTGGCTTCCATCAAGTTATCATGCGATGATAGTTGGATCCCGATTCCCACTGATGAGTAGGATTACTCCTCGGGTGATTCCGACTAATTCTCCTTTTGGGTTTGGAGGAGAATTCAAGGAAACAGTGGGAGCCATCCAGATTAGATAATATGATTAACCATTCTGATCTAGGCTAGAGTGCACGCTGAGTGTCTCATTTCTCTCTCTCTCTGGCTACGACTATGACCCGACCCTAAACTAAAACTCATGAACCAAATTAACCGAACCTTCTTAAAACACTTTGGCTTTTGGAATGTCACGGTGTCGCATACATCATTGCCACTTCTATATCACCTTTGCTTTTCTCCAGAATGCCTCATGTCACTACGAACATCCACTTCCATTAGATAAATCCATCGTATAGTTACATACGAACTCGAAGGAACTTTTTCGAGGATGGATTCTGGTTTTGGAGATATTGAATAGGATTATTCGGTTGTCTTTTCTTTTTACCTTCTCTCAGGTTGTGAGGGCTCCTAGGATTAGGAGAGGGTACACATATTGAGCTTATTGGATAGTCTTCTTCCAAACCATAGGCAAGTGCCGAACGGTAGGGAAGGAAGAAAACCAACAACCTTAACTGTAGTGTACAGAAGGTAATAAGTAAAGACATATAAAGGGATTAGAATAATGGCAAAGGAAATTGCGATCACCGACATTCACGATAAAGACCGTGTATACCCCTGCCACTCCTACATCCACTTTGCTTTTCTCTAGAACACTCCGTATCACTACGGATATCCACTTCCATTGGATATGCCATCGTATAGTTACATACGAACTCGAAGGAATTCGTTCCAGATTCGGGGATGGTTTCCGGTTCAAGAGAAATTGGATAGGATTATTCATATGTCTTTTCTCTTTACCTTCTCTCAGGTTGTGAGGGCCCCTAGGATTAGGAGAGTACACCTATTACGCTTATTGGATAGTCTTCTTCCAAAACTTAGGCTGGTGCCGAAGGGTAGGGAATGAAGAAAACCAATTAGCGTAAAGGAGGTGTACAGAAGGTAATAAGTAAAGACATAATAAAGAGATTGCAGTGAGAGCAGGTAAGTATATGGTTACTGTCATGATTCAGGATAATGGAAGAGGCGTTACTAGGAATACCGGTTAACCCTTTTGAAACATTTTCATGTTTCAGTTTCACTGCGCGATGTTAATTGAAAACTGTTTTCCCAATTGGAATCTAACTCCAGGGTATGTATTTACCAGATCAGTTTCTCACATCTGCATGTTATTACGGATGGTGAGTGGGAGTAAGGTATTCAAAATTGGGTGATTAGATCCTCATTATATCGGAATTCGTTGTAATTAGTGATATTTGAGGAAATCATTTGGATTTTGCCGAATGGCAAATATTTGGTTTTAAATATCTGTTGTTATGCCAATTTCAAACTGTGATATCTGTACATTTATTTTATAAAGTGAGATATAACTTTTTGGTATTATGTCTGTGACATTTACCTATATCAGCTGGTGATTAGGTAAGGTGCATTCAACAGCGGTGTAATTCTTCTTAACCATAGTACAGTTTTTCAACCTACGACGCACAGGGTTTGAGTTATTGAACTCAGGGGACTTGTACAAAGTATTGTATGTTTTTTCTAGTGTCCATTAGGATAAAGGGGTTGGTACTCGTACTATATTCTGTTTACTTATGACTTCTCCTGTTCTGGACATGTATTTCGTTGAAATGCAAGGTCCAGATATTCAGAAGTTATAGTTATAAGAATAAAGTAGAGGACCATTTGTTGTAAGTATCAGGATTCTTCGAGGAAGTCGAAGATGTAGATACTTGTGTTTGGTATTCAGTTAATAGTAATGGTTTTGAGAACTTACTTCTTTTTCAGGTTACTTATATATGGATGCACTCCTAGATGAGTAATACTGATTGTCCTTTTTCCATTTGGTTGATATGCACTGGAGAATGCTGCATGATTTTGAATCTGGTTCTGATTAAATTAGTGCTTTTGTTTCTATATCAGATATATATAGAATCAATTTATATTTTGACGATGTTAAGGTATAGGGAGTTGTCCGGCTGATGCTTAAAACCAGAATCCGGATAAACTCAAGGCACGTTTCAGCAATGGCTGTTTGTGAGTTATCCTGGGCTTTGACGAGGGTTAACTTTATACCATCAGGAAGATCAATATTTATATTGTTCTTGACTCGCCACAGTTTTAATAAAATGGTTTTTTTTAGAAAACAGAAGTGGGAGTATGGTAGAACTGGAAGTTATTCCAGAACCACAAACGATTACTGCAAATTTAATAAAACCTAAGAATTCAATTGGATTTGATGTTCCATTAGCCACTCCGCAGATTTGGTGGGTAACCTCAGGCACCCGAGAGGTACTTCGGTCTTCTTAGAGACGGTGACAAGGAGGTTCTTGTTTACCCAGACTTGCTATTGCTGCTTTTCTAGACTATAAGACCCGGCAGGAGGATAAGTATAGCGTCGTTCTAAACTATCTTTAGAAGTACGCGTGTATATGACTCTGCCAGAAGGTTGTTGTAGTCAGTGGGAGCAGCGGAAGCATAGTAGGCAAGTAGCTTATGTCTATTTATAGACTAAAGCAGGTATAGCGGAAATAGATCATCTATTTTTGATGTGACAGTCATAGGTCTTGACCTCATCAGAATAGGAGATGGATCTGGTAAGAAGGTAGTAGAGAGTGATGTCCAGGTATTGGGATGACATGCACTTGATAGGAAAGGATATTCCTATACTACGATCGGTTATACTGTGGTTGTCACAAAGTTGTTTCTCCACATAGGATATGGACATAATATCAGGATTTCTGCTTACTAGATCTATGGTTTTAGATCTAGATTTAGGAAGTATCCTAATCTGGGTACTTTGACATTAAATGTGTAAGTGCACGGCGGCGCCCCGACCGTCAGAACGAGGCCAAAATGCGGAAACGATACTTTTACAAAACTTGTAAACTGGCACCACCGCGCACTAAAATCCCGGATCGGGCCATTAACCTACTCCTAGCTAACTAGAGAAGGGATAAAGAGATATACCGAGCGATCCGTGTCCTTCGGTCTTCTCGTCGTCGTCCCGATCTCCCCGCGGAATCTCCGGTCTTCATCTCCTCGTCGGAAGGGCACCACATCGCCGGGTTCTTTTACGGGCTCCCACCTCTGGACCGAGGAAACTCGGGCACAAAGTTGGCGAGTCGACGTGTCCAAGAATTGCTATAGAATAGTGTGGAACTCTATGTCTCATGGGGTTGTAAGAAGTTGCCTTTTTGGTGGAGGAAATGAACTATAAACTTTTGGATGAACTTGGGAATTTTGCAAGCATCAAGAGAACAAAAATCACTCTCCAAAATTTTGGCAGCCCTCTTTCATGTGTGGCCGACCATGATAAGGAATGAGATGGGGGGAGTGAGAAATAATCAAGAAAGAGAAAAATGGATGAGTGATGATGAGGAATCCAATGATCACAACCTACTCCCATCATATCACCAAAGGTCAAACAATCATGAACCATGGAGTCAATGGAAGCTACACCCATCATGAAAACCATCATGAAGCAACAATATACAAAGACAACCCTCCACAATGCTAATTTGCATATTTGCAAATAAGCCCTCCTCCACCAATTTTCAGCCAAAGAAAGATACAAAGGAAAATGGCCGAAACGGAATGCAAACTGGCAACTTCAAAAAACTGATCCCGTAATAAATTACAGGAAAACCCCGCGACTGTATATACATACCCGCATTTGTATTCCGACCGAATACAAATGCAATGAGACAAAATATACACTATACAATACTAGGATCCGGCTTAAACCAAAGCCCGCTAGTATTATCCGTCCGATCATGATCCGTGCAATACTGCACGTACATGATCGAACCCTGCCATATCTCCATACGGCCTCTACAGCGTTTCGCCCGAAACTTGAGAAAACGGTCTGTGGGGGACTCTAAAGACTCGTTAATACTTTGGTTGTGGATTTAACCACTAGCACGTCAGAGGTATTAGCCATACGTAACGGGTTACCAGGTATTAACCAAAAGGGACGTCGATGAGCGAACTCATCCTGACACCCTGCTGAGCTTGTCAGTGACAATATCCGTACAGTCCGGTCCGTTCGTTTATGAGCATCGCATGGCGGGCCTAGGGGGTTGGTAAAAGTCAGACCCCCAAAAGTGGTACAAGTCGTGTCGGAGTGTAGCCCAGAACACCCTGAGATATTACTGGAATACCTACCAGTAAATCTCCTGCCTTGGCTAAGGAATTCGTGTAATGGCTTTCCTAGACACAGCGCGACCTCACCCTCAATACTTGGAGAGACGAACCCCTGCAGATCCGCTCACTGCCTCCATGTGGCTCGGGACTGTACCCAACTAAAACCTATTTGCACGTCTCCTTTGAGCATGGTAGGGTTGTAATCAAAGTACAGTGGGAACTCACACGAGACAAATGACGATCTCAGGTCGATGAAATAAGCTGTACACATGTCACCAGGGAACTGCTATCTGACATCAGGTATAAGACCAACTAATATGTTCCCGGCGAGTCCTGTCCGGTGTACTCATAACCCAATGAGCACCTGTATACATCTTAGGTGAACCAACTGACACCAGTGGCTTGTGAGACCGGCTACCGCCCCTCGTCGGGGTCTCGACTGTATACACTAGTCTACTATGGAGTATCGATGCCCTGTCTCGAAACTCCCATGACTAGGGACCTTTTAAGGATGTGCTTATAGACCCCAGCTCCTACGTATATGATCGCCATTATACTGCTGGCCGTCAAGCAAGAATCCTAAGGGCTCTATCAACGCGCAATAGTGACCTGTAAGGTCACCTAAAGCAGTACACGATGATAAAGATAAACCAGATAGCATACTATCATCTTGAGTAAGACTGTCCTACCGGCATAGGTCCTCCATCAATCATTGCAATCACGTGCCTGTGATCCAATAATTGACTCTGAGGGCACTATCTCCAACAATCTCTCACTTGCACTTAAGGCTAATTATTGCGATGTCGCATACTTACAGCCCGTGTGATACCGAACACCCAACTCCTCTACTAATCAGTCTCACAAAACCAGTTTGCGAAACTAATGTGTTCGAGGAATAGCCTCAGTGAGTGGATCCGCCTTGATGTTTCTTTCTATGTCTCTCTTTATCTCAAGTTCGCGGAGAAAGCCATCTCCCGAAATGAGCAATACCTGTCTTAGAATGTGTCTGGATATCTGATGGGACCTCGTTCATAAATGAACTCCAAATCCAAACTTCTTAGATTGTATCGTCCACTTAACTTAATCAGTATCCTGCGCCATGCCTCCCTCAATATCCTCCTGGACAACCTATGCATAGTACTGCCCCTCGTCAGAGGGAAAACTATAACTCTGACAACCAATCTGTCATCCAGGTCACCTTGGAAGCCTGGAATGATAACTGTCTCCCGAATGAGGCTGTCGTTATCATATCCCTAAAACATCCACTTATGTTCTAAAACTGCTTCCGATCGTTTCTCCAGGATTGGATCAATATCAACATATTGCATCTCGTGCAAAAACAATATCTGGTGTGGTACTTGACATCTCATGATTGACTCAATTGCCTAAGCAAGTGATCTGCCAATCATGCACATCCCTCTCCACTTTAGTCTGTAAGACACCTTTAGAGAGGGTGACTCCATCACCTGCAGGTACACTACCATGCCTGGAGTCGTCCATTCTAAAACACCTTCAGAATGCTGTCTAAGTACCCTGATTGGGAAACTACCCAAATCTAGATCTAAAACCATAGATCCAGTAACCAGAATGTCTTGATATTATATCCAAGTCCCATGTGGAGAAACCACTGTATGACAACAACCAATGTATAACCGATCGTAGTATAGGAACATCACTTCCTACTCTGTGTATGTCATCCAAATACCAGGACATCACACCCTACTACCATCTTAACAGATCCATCCCCTATTCTGATGAAGTCAAACCTATGACTGTCATATCAGAAATAGATGATCTATCTCCGCTACATCTGCTTTAGTCTATAAATAGACATAAACCACTTGTCCACCAATGCTTCCGCTGCTCCCACTGACTACGACAACCCTCTGGCAGAGTCATATACTCGTACGCTTCTAAAGCCAGTTCAGAATGACGCTATACTCATCCTCCTGCCGGGTCTCATAGTCTGGAACAACAGCAATGGCAAGTCTGGGTAAACAAGAACCTCCCTGCCACCGTCCTTGAGGCTACCAAAGTACCTCTCAGGTGCCTGAGGTTACCCACCAAATCTGCGGAGTGGCCAATGGAATGTCAATCAGATCGAATATTTAGGTTCTTATCAAATTTTCAGTAATCGTCTGCGGTTCTGGAATCACTTCCAGTTCTACCATACTCCCACTTCTGTTTTCTGAAAAAATCCATTTTACTTAAAACTGTAGCGAGTCAAGAACAATATCACTATTGATCCTCCAGATGGTAGAAAGTCAACTCTCGTCATAGCCTGGGTCAACCCACAAATAGCCATTACAGAAACGTGCCTTGAGTTATCCAGAGTATGGTTTTAAGCATAAGCCGGACAACTCCCCGTACCTTAACAATGTCAAGATATGAACTGTTCTATATCCAATACAGAAAAAGAGGCACTGATTTAATTGAACCAGATTCAAATCATGCAGCTGTCTCCATTGCATGTCAACTAAATGGAAGGAGGCCGATCAGCGTTACTCAACTTAGGAGTGCTTCCAATTATGAGTAACCTGAAAGAGAAGCAAGTTCTCTTAATCATTACTATCAACTGAATACCCTACATAAGTATCTGCATCTTCGATTACCTTGAAGAATCCTAATACTTGCAACACCTGGTTCTCTACTTTATTCATATACCTATAACTTCTCAAAACTTGGACCCTGTGTTTCTACGAAACACCTGTCTAAAAACTAGAGAAGTCATAAGTAAACCGAATATAGTACGAGAACCAACCCCTCTGTCCTCATGGACGCTGGACAACATACAATACTCTGTATAAGTCCCTTGAGTCTAATAACTCATTCCATGTGTGTCGTAGGTTGAAAACTGTACTTATGGTTAAGAAGAATTACACTGCTGTTTAATACTCCTTACCTCACCATCCACTGATATAGGTAAATGTCATGGACATAATTTCAAAAGGTTATATCTCACTCTATAAAAATAGACGTACAGATATATCAATTTGAAATTGGTGCATAACAGCGGATATTCAAAACCAAATATTTGCCGTTCGGCAAAACTACCCAGGTGATTTCCTTAAATATCACCAATTACAACGAATTCCGATATAATGAGGATGATCACCTAATTCCTAATAACTTACTCCCACTCATCATCTGTAAAACAACATAGATGTGAGAATCATACCTGGTAAATACATACCCTGGAGCAAGTGTCTAATTGGGAAATCAGTTTTCTTTTAACAGTACACAGTTTAACTAAAACATTGAAATGTTTCGATGGGGTATCCTGGTATTCCTAGTAATGCCTCTTCCATTATCAGATTCACAACTGTAACCATATATTTCTATGCCATCTCTCCACATCCCTTCATATGTCTTTAGTCATTACCTTCTGTACACTCTCTTCAGCTAAATGGTTTTCTTCCTTCCCTACCTTTCGGCACCGGCCTATGGTTTGGAAGAAGACTATCCAATAAGCATATTGGGTGTACTATCCTAATCCTAGGAGCACTCGCAATGCGAGAGAAGGTGAAGATAAAAGACAACCGAATAAACCTTATTCCTATTTCTCCCGAATCAGAATCCATCCCCGAACTGGAACAAGTTCCTTTCGAGTTCGTATATAACCATACGATGGAGTATCCAATAAACTGTAGATCTTCATAGTGATACGGAGTGTTCTGGAGAAATACAAAGGTGATGTGGGAGTGGCGATGAAATACTTGGTTTTGGTCGTGAATATCAGTCGCAATCTACTTTGCCCTCCTTCTAATCCCTTTATTTGTCTTAACTTAATACCTTCTGTACACCACACTTAGGCTAATCGGCTTTCTTCATTCCCTACCGTTCGGCACCAGCCTAAGGTTTGAAAGAAGACTATCTAATAGGCGTAACGGGTGTACTATCCCCTAATCCAAGGAGCACTCGCAACCTGAGAGAAGGTAAAAGGAAAAGACAACTGAATAGTCCTATTCGTTTTCTCCAGAACCGGAAACCATTCTCGAATAAATTCCTTCGAGTTCTTATATAACCATACGATGGTTTTATCCAATGGAAGTGGACGTTCGTGTAAGTCCATGCTACCTCTCCCGGTACTTTCGGGCATGCGGAATTTGGTGAAAAACAATTTTCTTAGAGGTGGTAACATTGACTCAAAACCGGATCTTTGTTAAACATCTAACTAACAACCTAACTACGAGTTGCTAACTACTCGGTTAGGGGGTTATTCCTTTCTTTTTCTCGAACTCCTTCGTCTTCAAGCTTCGATGGTCGTCCGAATCGGCTTCTCCCCGTCGTCTCCTTGCGCCGAAGATAGATCCACCTGAAAGCTTCAACCTTTGGCTCCTTCTTCGAACTTTGAAGAAACTAGTTCACTTGGTTTGCTAAACCTTGTGAACTAGAGTGAGTAGAGAAGAGTTTGTATGGGATTTTATCTATGGTTCTTGGTTCTCAACTCATGAGACAAGTGAACCATAGAATCAAGAGAGGGAGAGCAAGAGGAGGAAGATGAGAGCTCAAGAACAAGAGAGAGAATGAGCATGAAAGAATGAGAGAAGACTTTTCTCATTTTGGCTCTCATAATCCAAAACCATCATCACAAAAATAATAATCAAGTATTGTGTAAAATGGTTCAAGTCAAAATGGCTAAATCATTTCATGTACTCATTTCTCACAAAAGAAATAAGCAAGTAAAAAGTCTTTGCCATGAAATGATAGCCATTGTCATCATGATGGTCAACTAGTCCAACCTAGTCAACCGGTCAACAAAGTCAACAAGTCAACAAAGTCAACCCCTCAACAACCATGTCACCATAATACTTAATTAATATAATTGTTAATCACATATCATATTCTCATTAGGGTTGAGCAAAAAGTCAATAGTCAACTGTCAACGGTCAACAACCCTAATGAGAATCCTCTGCCTCTGTCTCTCCGTCAACTGTGCATACACACCCGCATCCGCGTTCCGAGGAACACGAATGCATACTGGATAAATCCAATCCCAAAAGGTACACTAGGATCTGGCTTAAACCAAAGCCCGCTAGTGTAAACTGTCCGGACACTGTACGTGCACAAGTGCACGGATGTGACCGAACCCTGTCGCAAAACCATGCGACCTGTCGCAAAACCATGCGACCTCTACTCTTTTGCCTAAAGGCGAATAGCTTTCTGTGTGGGACTCTAAAGACTCGACACTACGCTGGCAGTGGGTTTAACCACAGACCGTAAGCGGCACTAGCTGTGCATAACGGTCCCCAGGTAGATGCCGACAAGAAGACTGATGAGGCGAAACCCATCTGAACTCCTACTGAGCCTGAATGTGACATTCTCCGTACAGTCTGGTCTATTCGTCTGATACATCGCATGGCGGGCCTAGGGGGCGGTAAATGTCAGTCCCCCAATAGCGGTACAAGTCGTGTCGGAGTGAAGCCCAAAACACCCTGAGATAACACTGGAAGCCTACCAGTATATCTCGTTTGCCCTGGCCAGGGACTACTCGTGTAATGGTTCTCCTAGACACAGCGCGATGTCAACCCCCAATACCGGGAGAGACGAATCCTGTCTAACCGTCACTGCCTCCAAGTGCTTCGGGACTGCACCCAACTACCACCTGTTTGCACGACTCCTTTGAGCCGTGGTAGGGTAGTAATCAAAGTACAGTGGGAACACACTCGAGGCGAAGTGACAGTGTCAAGTCAGCGGACTAAGCTGTACTCATGTCACCTGGGAACTGATAACTGACGATAGGCATAATACTAACTAGTCAGTTCCCGACGAGTCCTGTCCAGTGTACTCGTAACCCAACGAGCACCCGCATACTCTCTCAAGTACGACGTACCGACGGCTGTGGGACAGACCGTCTCCCACACTTGGATGAGAAGCGCATGCGCTAGTCTACTCCGGAGTATCGATGCCCTGTCTCGATAGTCCTGCGACCAGGGACCTGCATAAGGATGTGCTTATAGATTACCCAGCCCTACTAGTGTGACTGCCATCACAACGCTGGTAATCAAGCAAAGATCCTAAGGGCTCCACTAATGTGTATAGGCGATATACTAAAATAAACACATGTACACATTGAAGTAGAAACAAACCAAGTAGCATACTACTATTTTGAGCAAGATTGTATATACAAGGTGAATATCCCAAGCTTCCATTAAGTAATATACAAACTAGTATGATACAGTAATGGCCTCTAGGGCATATACACTAACAATCTCCCACTTGCACTAAGGCCATGTACTGGCGTATCGAAGACCTATCATCTCGATCAGCCGCTCGAAGTGAGTCTGGGGCAAGGCCTTGGTGAATGGATCTGCAGTGTTATCTTTTGAAGCGACTCTCCGAATCTCGATCTCCTGGCGATCCACGATCTCCCTGATCAGGTGATACCGCCTCAAGATGTGTCTGGATCTCTGATGGGACCTGGGTTCCTTCTCTAAAGCTATAGCCCCGTTGTTGTCACAATACAGAGGTATTGGATCAACAATGGACGGAACCACCTGAAGCTCTTTCAAGAACTTCCTCATCCAGACAGCTTCTTTTGCGGCATCAGATGCAGCGATGTATTCCGCTTCCATCGTCGAGTCTGCAACGGTTTCCTGTTTGGAACTCTTCCAACACACCTCCCCTCCATTGAGGGTAAAGACAAAACCCGACATGGACTTGGAATCATCCTTGTCACTCTGGAAGCTGGAGTCAGCAAAGGCCTCGATCTGGAGGTCTTTTCCGCCATACACCAAGAACATCTCCTTAGTCCTTCTCAGGTACTTGAGAATGTTCTTTACTGCTATCCAGTGTTTCTCCCCAGGGTTTGACTGATACCGGCTTACCACACTCAGTGCATAAGCTACATCCGGTCTGGTACACAACATCGCATACATTATAGAGCCTACCGCAGAAGCGTAGGGTATAATAGACATGCGATCCCTCTCCAAATCAGTCTTGGAAGACATCTCTTTAGAGAGGGTGATCCTGTGACAAGACGGTAGGTTACCGCGCTTGGAATCTTCCATACTGAATCTCTTCAGTATGGTGTCGATGTACCTCGACCGTGAAAGTCCTAATATCCTCTTGGATCTATCACGATGGATCCGGATCCCCAGGATGTATGAGGCATCACCCAGGTCTTTCATGGAGAACCTGTGTGACAAGAACCCCTTGACAGATTGTAGCATAGGAATGTCATTTCCTATTAAGAGAATGTCATCCACGTACAAAACGAGGAATACTACAGTTCTCGCTACAAATCTACAATAGATGCATGGTTTATCTGGATTTTTGATAAAGCCAAATTCCTTGACCGTCTCATCAAAACAGATGTTCCAACTCCGCGATGCCTGCTTTAGTCCATAGATGG
This sequence comes from Agapanthus africanus, assembly GCA_030015575.1. Lineage (NCBI taxonomy): Eukaryota > Viridiplantae > Streptophyta > Magnoliopsida > Asparagales > Amaryllidaceae > Agapanthus > Agapanthus africanus. The sequence goes on from CM057342.1 coordinate 320,135,777, forward strand.
ACTTAAGCAACTTGCACACCTTTCCGCTGCTCCCACTCTAAATGAAACCCTCTGGTTGGTCCATATAGACACACTCCTCTAAATTTCCATTTAGAAAAGCGGTCTTTACGTCCATTTTCCAGATCTCATAATCGTGGAAGGCAGCAATGGCAAGAAGGATCCGAATGGATTTCAGCATAGCCACTGGAGAAAAGGTTTCGTCATAGTCCAAGCCAGGTCTTTGACGGAAACCCTTTGCAACAAGTCTAGCTTTATAGGTCTCAACCTGTCCATCTACACCAATCTTCCTTTTGAAGATCCACTTGCATCCTACGGGTTTTACCCTGTCTGGAGCAATGTCCAACGTCCATACTTTGTTGGTGTACATGGACTCCATTTCGGTCCGCATTGCATCCAGCCATTTTACTGAGTCCACGCTCTGAACGGCCTGCTGGAAGCTAGTAGGCTCATCATAATCTATGATGCAATCCTCTCTATCCCCGTCTATGAGAAAACCGTAGTATCTCTTGGGCGGATGAGACTTCCTACTACTCCTGCGGAGCGGCGTAGGAATGTCCTCTTCTTTTGAACCCTCTCGTTCCACTAAGCTTTCAGTAATAGCTCGTGGTTCTGGAATTTCTTCCAGTTCTACTGCACTCCCACTAATTTCCTTTTCTAAGAACTGATGTTCTAGAAAGTGGGCATTACGAGAAACAAGGACTTTTTGTTCCTCTGCGTGGTAGAAAAGATACCCCCTGGTGTTCTTTGGGTATCCCACAAACTTGCACAGTACTGAGCGTGCCTCGAGTTTGTCCGCATGCTGCTTTTTGACAAAAGCTGAACATCCCCAGATCTTCAGATATTGAAGATAGGGTTTCTTCCCACTCCATAACTCATAAGGTGTGGTAGGCACAGTCTTAGTGGGAACTCGGTTCAAATGGTATGCAGCTGATTCTAGCGCATACCCCCAGAATGATCGCGGTAACTCAGCGTTACTCATCATGGACCGTACCATATCCAATAGGGTGCGGTTCCATCTCTCCGATACACCGTTATGTTGCGGAGTGTATGGAGGAGTAAGCTGAGAGAGAATTCCATTCTCTGTTAAATAGTTCAGGAACTCGGCACTCAAGTATTCACCACCTCGATCCGATCTTAGAATCTTGATACTTTTGCCGGTCTGTTTTTCTACTTCATTCTTATATTCCTGGAACTTTCCAAAGGCTTCGGACTTATGTTTCATTAAGAAGACATAACCGTACCTTGAAAAGTCATCCGTAAAAGTAATGAAGTAAGAAAAACCGCTTCGCGCATGTGTAGACATTGGACCGCACACGTCGCTGTGTACGAGTCCCAAGAGCTCGCTCGCTCTAACTCCGTGTCCAGTGAACGGAGACTTTGTCCTCTTTCCTTTGAGACAGGATTGACAAGTGGCATACGATTGATATTCGAACGCATTCAAATATCCTTCTGTATGTAACTTCGTCAACCTTCTCTCATTGATGTGACCTAGTCTACAATGCCATAAGAAAGTTTGATTTATTTCCGGAGACTTTCTTTTGTGTGTATTCTGGACATTGAAAATCTGTGGTTGGTTTAATACGTATATACCATTACTCAATGTACCTGACCCAATCAGAACTTGATTAAGGTGAATGTTTACAACATTGCTTACAAACGCAAATTCATAACCTTCTTTAGAAACTAAAGATACAGAAATGATATTACAAGTTGCGTTGGGTACAAAAAAGCAATTACGCAAAACCAAAACATGTCCATCTGACATTCCCAGGTGATAGTCCCCTACGGCTTTAGCATCCATGCTACCTCCGTTCGCAACTCTGAGGGTCATGTCACCTGCTTTCAAAACCCTACGGTTTCTCAACGCCTGCAAAGAATTACAGATATGAGATCCTGATCCGGTATCCAATACCCAGGAAGTAAAGTTTATTGAAAGGCAATTTTCAATAACATACACACTTGAAGCTGAAGCTGCAACCTGCTTCAATTCCTGTGTTCTGGCCTTCCAGGCCCTGCAATCATTCTTCCAGTGTCCTTTCTTATGACAATAGAAGCATTCTTCCTTATCCACAAGCTTCCCCGCCTTCTTTGTTGCTTTAGCTTTTCCCTTCGTATCCACTTTACTAACACCGCCCCTTGGTTTGGCGGGGGCTTTCTTCTTCTTTCCCTTGGCTTTCGCCTTGGACCTAGAAGAAGATGATCCTCCTACAAACAAAGTGGATGTTTCCCTACTTTTCTGTAGGGTGCCCTTTGCGCTCCTCAGCATGTTGAGGAGCTCTGAAAGTTCAACTTCTTTTTCTTGTAAGTTGAAGTTCAGTATAAACTGGGCGTAAGTGGAAGGAAGGGACTGGAGAACTAAGTCCGTATAGAGCTCACTCTCCAATGTGGTCCCTAGGTCCGCGAGCTCCTCAATGTAGCCGATCATCTTAAGCACGTGTTCTGCTACTGATGATCCGACGGCCATCCTTGCCGAAAATAACTTTTTCGACGCTTCGTATCTTGCGATACGAGATTGCTCTCCATACAGTTCTTTTGTATGAAGAAATATGGATTCCAAGTCCATATTCTCGTGCCTCCTCTGATGTTCATTGTCCATAGAGGCAAGTACGAGGCACTTGGCCTTCGCGCTATCAATCTCCCAAGTCTTACGGATTTCCTTATCCGCGACGCTGGAAGTGGGACCAGGGGCAGGGGGAGCTTTGGTGGTAAGAAGATACCCCAGCTTTTCGTAAGTGATTGCCATCTTGACATTCCTAAGCCAATCTTTGTAGTTTGGCCATGTCAGTATGTTTTTATCTAGGAGTAACTTAAGTCCAGTCATGTCGATTGGTCGCTGCAATTAGGAGAGAGAAGAAACACTCAGCTTGATGCTCTTGCAAGTTTAGAATGGTTTTTAGTTTGTCTAAACAGGATGGCTCCCACTGTTTCTCGAATCCCTCCTCAAACCAAAAAGGAAGAATTAGTCGGGATCAATCCCACCGCACAATACTTGCTTAACCGTTCAGCCAGGCCAGTGTCGGTACTTCGAGGGAGGTTTTCCAACGCTTTCGCGAAGTTCCTTAATTAAATAACCTCTTTTCCCTGAGGGCGTAGCCCCGCTAACACCTTTCTAGACACCTACTTGGTTTATAGCATTGATCGTTAAGTGAGAAATTTCCCGAGGAGTAGCATATACTCACAGTAGGATCGGGATCCAAATATCATTGCGTGACGAAACTGAAGGAATCCTACCAGAATCATCACACTCCAATTGGTATGCAACACTAGCAAGTTTCAGTTCTTTTGAAACTCCCGATGTGGATTTTTGCCCCATGCTCTTATGACCTTGGCGTGAGGTCAAAATGTCATAAGTCACATGTCAAGTTCTTCCCATCATTATCCAGGTTAATTTGAATCCACCCGTACCTACCCTTGACGTAGGCCAAAATGGTAGTACGGCTGTCCCAAACTAACGCATTCTATCTATGCAACAGATAAATATCCGGCAGCTACCAATCACTATGCCTTGGCGTGAGGTCAAAATACATAGCTTGAATACTACCGAATATTTAACTGAAATGATGGAGGGCTACGAATGGTTTTGGCAAAACCGTGAACGTAGTGAACTTGATATAATCGATGGAACGAGATAGCTTTTAAAAGGAGTGGCTCAAGCTCCGCATTTAAAAGTTAGTTTTGAAAAGAACCGAGTGGTTTTCCGAAAGTGTTCCAACGATTTTAACTTGGTTTATTTTCTTGCATTAGTTCTTTTAATGCGTGATATTCTTGCATTAGTTCTTTTAATGCGTCCCATCATTTAATCCTACCATTGCAGAAAACAACCAAAATATGACGTACGCTTATGCCATTCGCATTCGCCACGGGGCCCGTCATTACCCGTCAGGTTACTTAACTAACAACAGAGTGGGGGCTGGGCTAGCGCGGCTGTAAAACATAAGCAACGCCTAAATAATATCATATATAGATATATTGCAATGGTAGCCATTTCAGATCACAGATGAACACATTGGATATACTAGGAATCCGCAATTCGTACGAGCCTGTAACGAAAAGCAGATTACACGGTCGCGGTGAATAGCCAAAACCCCACCCAAGACCCCTACGGGTGCGGCAAACTACCCGCCAAGTACCCGAAGCGAAGCAACCTCCCTCAACTCCGTGAGTAGGCCACTCGGCACTTCGGCATACCCGGTAGTTTGTGCACCCCCTCCATGGGTCTATCCTAGGAGCAAAAACAGTAAAAAGAAATTATACAATGACGGCTACAACCCCGACCCGGTTGTGCGGCCATACAAATAATTATTACATCAATTTACAAATTTACATGAATTGAAAGAAAAGAAAACTCTCGTCTCACAACCCCCGGCTATTCACCCGCGACAATCCAACATATTCATATACACATTCCAATAACATTACAGATCACAGATTTGTATAACCCCCACTAATCGACATATAGCGATTAGCAGACGTTCAATACAAATATCACATCTCAGAAAAACCCGTCAGCTTAAGTCTTTTAGAAGTTCGATAAAAAATACGGATTTTCAGGACCCCAAAAATAAAATTTTCGTTCTGGAAAATCTGGGCAGAAAATATATATTCCAAAAATCCCAAAACAACCCCAGAAAAACACTGCACCAAACTTGAACCTCGGCCGAGTCAACTCGGCCGCGGATCCGCGGCGGGAGCGTGCTCCCGCCGCGTTTCCGCGGCGGGAGCGTGCTCCCGCCGCGTTTCCGCGGCGCTTTGACTCGATCGTTGGACCAAATTTGGTGGGTGATCACACAAAAGCCTGAGCCGATTTTTAAGATAAAATTTATCAACTTTTGAACAGAATAAAAATCGGCAGAAACTTGAAAATCTCGTGTTCGTTTCGTGACTTTTCTTTGATCGATCTTCTAGCTACTTTGCTAACATATTAGATAGAGTTTAACTAGGCTCTGATACCACTGTAAGTCCATGCTACCTCTCCCGGTACTTTCGGGCATACGGAATTTGGTGAAAAACAATTTTCTTAGAGGTGGTAACATGGACTCAAAACCGGATCTTTGTTAAATATCTAACTAACAACCTAACTACGAGTTGCTAACTACTTGGTTAGGGGGTTATACCTTTCTTTTTCTCGAACTCCTTCGTCTTCAAGCTTCGATGGTCGTCCGAATCGGCTTCTCCCCGTCGTCTCCTTACGCCGAAGATAGATCCACTTGAAAGCTTCAACCTTTGGCTCCTTCTTTGAACTTTGAAGAAACTAGTTCACTTGGTTTGCTAAACCTTATGAACTAGAGTGAGTAGAGAAGAGTTTATATGGGATTTTATCTATGGTTCTTGGTTCTCAACTCATGAGACAAGTGAACCATAGAATCAAGAGAGGGAGAGCAAGAGGAGGAAGATGAGAGCTCAAGAACAAGAGAGAGAATGAGCATGAAAGAATGAGAGAAGACTTTTCTCATTTTGGCTCTCATAATCCAAAACCATCATCACAAAAATAATTATCAAGTATTGTGAAAAATGGTTCAAGTCAAAATGGCTAAATCATTTCATGCACTCATTTCTCACAAAAGAAACAAGCAAGTAAAAAGTCTTTGCCATGAAATGATAGCCATTGTCATCATGATGGTCAACTAGTCCAACCTAGTCAACCGGTCAACAAAGTCAACAAGTCAACAAAGTCAACCCCTCAACAACCATGTCACCATAATACTTAATTAATATAATTGTTAATCACATATCATATTCTCATTAGGGTTGAACAAAAAGTCAATAGTCAACTGTCAACGGTCAACAACCCTAATGAGAATCCTCTGCCTCTGTCTCTCCGTCAACTGTGCATACACACCCGCATCCGCGTTCCGAGGAACACGAATGTATACTGGATAAATCCAATCCCAAAATGTACACTAGGATCTGGCTTAAACTAAAGCCCGCTAGTGTAAACTGTCCGGACACTGTACGTGCACAAGTGCACGGATGTGACCGAACCCTGTCGCAAAACCATGCGACCTGTCGCAAAACCATGCGACCTCTACTTTTTGCCTAAAGGCGAATAGCTTTCTGTGTGGGACTCTAAAGACTCGACACTACGCTGGCAGTGGGTTTAACCACAGACCGCAAGCGGCACTAGCTGTGCGTAACGGTCCCCAGGTAGATGCCGACAAGAAGACTGACGAGGCGAAACCCATCTGAACTCCTACTGAGCCTGAATGTGACATTCTCCGTACAGTCCGGTCTGTTCGTCTGATACATCGCATGGAGGGCCTAGGGGGCGGTAAACGTCAGTCCCCCAATAGCGGTACAAGTCGTGTCGGAGTGAAGCCCAAAACACCCTGAGATAACACTGGAAGCCTACCAGTATATCTCGTTTGCCCTGGCCAGGGACTACTCGTGTAATGGCTCTCCTAGACACAGCGCGATGTCAACCCCCAATACCGGAAGAGACGAATCCTGTCTAACCGTCACTGCCTCCAAGTGCTTCGGGACTGCACCCAACTACCACCTGTTTGCACGACTCCTTTGAGCCGTGGTAGGGTAGTAATCAAAGTACAGTGGGAACACACTCGAGGCGAAGTGACAATGTCAAGTCAGCGGACTAAGCTGTACTCATGTCACCTGGGAACTGATAACTGACGATAGGCATAATACCAACTAGTCAGTTCCCGACGAGTCCTGTCCAGTGTACTCGTAACCCAACGAGCACCCGCATACTCTCTCAAGTACAACGTACCGACGGCTGTGGGACAGACCGTCTCCCACACTGGGATGAGAAGCGCATGCGCTAGTCTACTCCGGAGTATCGATGCCCTGTCTCGATAGTCCTGTGACCAGGGACCTGCATAAGGATGTGCTTATAGATTACCCAGCCCCACTAGTGTGACTGCCATCACAACGCTGGTAATCAAGCAAAGATCCTAAGGGCTCCACTAATGTGTATAGGCGATATACTAAAATAAACACATGTACACATTGAAGTAGAAACAAACCAAGTAGCATACTACTATTTTGAGCAAGATTGTATATACAAGGTGAATATCCCAAGCTTCCATTAAGTAATATACAAACTAGTATGATACAGTAATGGCCTCTAGGGCATATACACTAACAGTTCGTAGTAATACGGGGTGTCCTGGAGAAAAGAGTAAAAGTAGGAGTGGCAATGAGGTTTGCAACTCTGACAATCCAAAAGCCAGTGTTTAAGAAGGTTCGGTTAATTTTGGTCACTGAGTCATATTCTTAGGGTCGGGTCATGGTCGCTGCCAAAGAGAGAGAGAAAAGAAATACTCAGCGTGCACTCTAACCTAGAACAGAATGGTTATCAATTTATCTAATCTGGAAACCTCCCACTGTAACGTCAAATTCTTCTCCAAACCTGAAAGAAGAATTAGTCGGGATCATCCGAGGAGTAAACCAACTCATCAGTGGGAATCGAGATCCAACTATCATCGCTTGATAACGTGACGGAATCGGCTCACGTTATCACACTCCAGAAGGTATGCGCATATCTGGCAAGTTTCAGTTTCTTTAGAAACTCCCGATGTGATTTTTACCCCATGCTCTTATGACCTTGACGAAGGTCAACAAATCATAAGTCACATGTCAAGTTCTACCCGTCATTGTCCAGGTTAATTTGAACCCACCCGTACATACCATTGACGTATGCCAAAATAGTAGTACGGCTGTCCCAAACTAATGCATCTATCTATGCAACAGAAAGGTAACAAGCAGCTACCATTCACTATGCCTTGACGAAGGTCAACAAACATAGCATGAATACTACGTGCTACCCATCTGAAATGACGGAGGGCTACGAATGGTTTTTGGCGAAAAACCTTTAACGTAATGAACTTGATATCGTTGAAGGAACCGGATAGCTTTTATAAAAATATAGTGGGCTAAAGAGGTCACTCCCGGTGAAGGGATCTCGGCTCTTTCCCCGTAGAATGAGGTGCAGGATATTCCAACTGAATACTACGATGCAAAGCAAAAGTAATCGACTATAGTGAAGTTATTGCCCTGATGCAAACTTCTGTCCAAGGGGTCACTTTCGGTGAAGGGATCTCGGCCCTTGCCTCGTCGACCGAGGTGCTGGATATTCATAACCGAATACCACTGTGCAAAACAAAAGTGAACGTCCTTGCAATAACAGCTTTTTTAAAAATGTTCCAACAACATCAGAATAGGTTTGTTTAGCTTGCATTGATCCGAATCAACGTAGTCCCATTGATTGATCACACCAATAAAAAACGAAAATAATGACATACGTATATGCCATCCGCATTCGCCACTGGGTCCCGTCATTATCCGTTAGGTTACTTAACTAACGACAGAGCGGGGATTGGACTAGCGCGGATGCAAAACATATACAACATCTACTTGTATATATATCAATATATAATATTCGATCAAGTCGTGATAAAATGCAACATCACAGAAATGTAATAAGTATCAAAGAACAATACAGATATCTGGGATTCCCGGGTTTCATAGAGCCGCTACTGAAACCCGACGTTTCCATGGTCGTGTGGATAGCCTGTGCAATGAAATCCTAGACCCCTATGAGCGCGGCAAGTCACCCGCCAAAACCTGAAGCGAGGCAGCCCCCTTCAGCAACGTGAATGAACCACCCAGCACTTCATGGAATCCGGTAACTTGGGCACCCCACCTGGGTCAACTTGTACCCCCTACGAGTGCGGCGAATAGCCCGCCAATTCTAGAGTAAAGCCCCCTCCATCTCAATGCCATGAGATGCGGGCCCGTTGCCCTCTAGAACCCGGCTATCCGTGCACCCCTCCGCGGGGTAATCCTAGTACAGAAAATAAAATATACATACAACGGGTACATCGACCTCAGCCCGGTCGTGCCCCAAAAGAATAATATACAAACAGGCAGTGACGGCAGTTCACATGTCGGACGCTCGCCCCGCAATATCAAATGTACATATAAAACCAAACTGTACTACCATTGCATCCAGGCTATCCACCACGACAAATCTGCAACATCACAGCACAACACAGAACATCAACGTGAATGTCACGTTCGCAAATCCGTCTAAAAGGGCTATAGCAGTTAGACAGGATTTACCGATCAAATGACATTCACGGTCGCAGATATAATGTAAATACTGTGAACTAACATGTTTAAAATTTTCGATTGACTGAATTTTCCGAAGTGGGCCCCAAGCACAACTGTAGCACTCAAAAACATCTGGGCCCAAAAAGAATATACCAGAAACTCTATTTCCATGTCAGAAGCTCACTGTAAAAATTCGGTGCAGTTTGGACACAAAACGGCGGCGGATCCGCGGCCCAAACATGGTTTTGGTCGCTGATCCGCCGCGCTACAGTAATATCAGCCGACCAAATTTTCACAGAATTCTCAAAAAACCCTGCACGTAATTTTCCAATGTACCAAATAATTTTTTGACGACTGCAAAAATTTGACAGAAACTGATGCTTGAAAATACGGTTTTTGGAAAATCCGATCGATCGAACTTGTAAACACGTTAGAGCAAGCTAGACTAGGTTAATGGTATGGCTCTGATACCAGTTTAAGTGCACGGCGGCACCCCGGCCGTCAGAACGAGGCCAAAATGCGGAAACGATACTTTTACAAAACTTGTAAACCGGCACCACCGCGCACTAAAATCCCGGATCGGGCCATTAACCTACTCCTAGCTAACTAGAGAAGGGGTAGAGAGATATACCGAGCGATCCGTGTCCTTCGGTCTTCTCGTCGTCGTCCCGATCTCCCCGCGGAATCTCCGGTCTTCATCTCCTCGTCGGAAGGGCACCACATCGCCGGGTTCTTTTACGGGCTCCCACCTCTGGACCGAGGCAACTCGGGCACGAAGTTAGCTAGTCGACGTGTCCAAGAATTGCTGTAGAATAGTGTGGAACTCTATGTCTTATAGGGTTGTAAGAAGTTGCCTTTTTGGTGGAGGAAATGAACTATAAACTTTTTGGATGAACTTGGGAATTTTGCAAGCATCAAGAGAACAAAAATCACTCTCCAAAATTTTGGCAGCCCTCTCTCATGTGTGGCCGGCCATGATAAGGAATGAGATGGGGGGAGTGAGCAATAATCAAGAAAGAGAAAAATGGATGAGTGATGATGAGGAATCCAATGATCACAACCTACTCCCATCATATTACCAAAGGTCAAACAATCATGAACCATGGAGTCAATGGAAGCTACACCCATCATGAAAACTATCATGAAGCAACAATATACAAAGACCACCCTCCATAATGCTAATTTGCACATTTGCAAATAAGCCCTCCTCCACCAATTTTCAGCCAAAGAAAGATACAAAGGAAAATGGCCGAAACGGAATGCAAACCGGCAACTTCAAAAAACTGATCCCATAATAAATTATAGGAAAACCCCGCGACTGTATATACATACCCGTATTTGTATTCCGACCGAATACAAATGCAATGAGACAAAATCTACACTGTACAATACTAGGATCCGGCTTAAACTAAAGCCCGCTAGTATTATCCGTCTGATCATGATCCGTGCAATACCGCACGTACATGATCGAACCCTGCCATATCTCCATACGGCCTCTATAGCGTTTCGCCCGAAACTTGAGAAAACGGTCTGTGGGGGACTCTAAAGGCTCGTCAATTCTTTGGTTGTGGATTTAACCACTAGCACGTCAGAGGTATTAGCCATATGTAACGGGCTACCAGGTATTGACCAAAAGGGACGTCGATGAGCAAACTCATCCTAACACCCTACTCAGCCTGTCAGTGACAATATCCATACAGTCCGGTCCGTTCATCTATGAGCATTTCATGGCGGGCCAAGGGGGTTGGTAAAAGTCAGACCCCCAAAAGCGGTACAAGTCGTGTCGGAGTGTAGCCCAGAACACCCTGAGATATTACTGGAATACCTACCAGTAAATCTCCTGCCTTGGCTAAGGACTTCGTGTAATGGCTCTCCTAGACACAGCGCGACCTCACCCCCAATACCTGGAGAGACGAACCCCTGCAGATCCGCTCACTGCCTCCATGTGGATCGGGACTGTACCCAACTAAAACCTGTTTGCACGTCTCCTTTGAGCGTGGTAGGGTAGTAATCAAAGTACAGTGGGAACTCACACGAGATAAATGACGATCTCAGGTTGATGAACTAACCTGTACACATGTCACTAGGGAACTGCTATCTGACGTCAGGTATAAGACCAACTAGCATGTTCCCGGCGAGTCCTGTCCGGTGTACTCATAACCCAATGAGCACCTGTATACATCTTAGGTGAACCAACTAACACCAGTGGCTTGTGAGACCGACCACCGCCCCTCGTCGGGGTCTCGACTGTATACACTAGTCTACTCTGGAGTATCGATGCCCTGCCTCGAAACTCCCACGACTAGGGACCTTTTAAGGATGTGCTTATAGACCCCAGCTCCCACGTATATGATCACCATCATACTGCTGGCCGTCAAGCAAGAATCCTAAGGGCTCTATCAATGCGCAATAGTGACCTGTAAGGTCACCTAAAGTAGTACACGATGATAAAGATAAACCAGATAGCATACTATCATCTTGAGTAAGACTGTCCTACCGGCATAGGTCCTCCATCAATCATTGCAATCACGTGCCTGTGATCCAATAATTGACTCTGAGGGCACTATCTCCAACGAAATGGACGACTCCTGGCATGGTAGTGTACCTGCGGGTGATGGAGTCACCCTCTTTAAAGGTGTCTTACAGACTAAAGGAGAGAGGGGTCTGCATGATTAGCACATCACTTGCTTATGCAATTGAGTTAATCTTGAAATGTCAAGTACCACACCAGATATTGCTTCTGCACTAGATGCAATGAGCAGATATATTAATCCAATCCTGGAGAAACATTGGGAAGTAGTTTATGAACATAAGTGAAAGTTCTTGGGATATGATAACGGCGGCCTCCTTCAGGAGACGGATATCATTTCAGGCTTTCAAGGTGACCTGGATGACAGAGTGACTGTCAGAGTTATAGTTTTCCCTCTTTTGAGGGACAGTATGTTGGACGGGTGGTCCAAGCGAATACTGAGGAAAGGCATGCCGCAGGATACTGATTAAATTCAGTGGACGATACAATCTAAGTGGTTTGCTGGATTTAGAGTTCGTTTGTGAGCTGGGTCCCATCAGATATCCAGATAAATTCTAAGACAAGTATTGCTCATTTCGGGAGATAGTTTTCTCCGCGAAGTTGAGATATAGAGAGATACAGAAATAAACATTGGAGCGGATCCACTCACTGAGGCTATTTCTCGAACGCAATCATTTTCGCATACGTGGTTTGCGAAGCTGATTAGTAGAGAAGTTGGGTGTTCGGTATCACATGGGCTGTGAGTATGCGACATCGCAATAATTGGCCTTAAGTGCAAGTGGGAGATTGTTGGCTATAGTGACCTCAAGGCAATTATCATAGTCGCGGACTTATGATTATGATGATTGAGTGAGGACCTATACCGATAAAACAGTCTTACTCAAGATGATAGTATGCTATCTGGTTTGTCTTTATCATCATGTACATGTTGATACAGCCCATAGGATTCTTGCTTGACTGCCAGCATTATGATGGCGATCATATATGTGGGAGCTTGGGTCTATAAGCACATCCTTAAATGTCCTTAGTCGTAGGAGTATCGAGACTGTGCATCGATACTCCAGTGTAGACTAGTGTATACTGATCGAGACCCCGACGAGGGGTGAGTCTCACAAGCCATTGGTGTTAGTTTGTTCACCTAAGATAGTATACAGGTGCTCATTGGGATATGAGTACACTGGACGGACTAGCCGGGAACCTGCTAGTTGGTATTATACCTATTGTCAGATAGCAGTTCCCAGGTGACATGTGTACAGGTTAGTCTGTCGACCTAAGATCGTCATTTGTCTCGTGTGAGTTCCCACTGTGCTTTGATTACTACCCTACCACGGCTCAAAGGAGTCGTGCAAACAGGTTTTAGTTGGGTACAGTCCCGAGCCACATAGAGGCAGTGATCGGATCGTCGGGGATTCGTCTCTCCCGGTATTGGGGGTTGATGTCGCGTTGTGTACGGATGGCCATCACCATAAATCCGTGGCCACGGTGGACGAGAATTATCGATCCAGGATCGATAGTTTCTCAGGTAGTGATGGGGTTTCATACCGACACTAAATATCGCGTTGTTAAGGGTCTGACTTTATCCACTCCCTTAGACTCGATATGCGATGCTCTTAGACGAACAGACCGGACTGTACGGATATTGTCACTGACAGGCTCAGTAGGGGTTTAGGATGAGTTTACTCATCGGCCTCCCTTTCGTTCAATACCTGGGTAGCCGTTACGTACAGCTAGTGCCGCTGACGTGTTTGTGGTTAAACCCACTGCCAGCGTATTGAAGAGTCTTTAGAGTCCCACACAGAGGGGTTTTCACTGTTTAGGCGATATGGTGTACATGACGTATGTTGATACATACAGGTGTCCGATTAACTATGTGCACGAGCTGCGCAGACTTTAATCGGACGGTTGATAATACTAGCGGTTTAGGATTAAGCCGGATTATTAAATCAGGTTTTGATTCAATAATTTATATATGTATTTGTATATACGTATTCTAGTATTATTGTTCACTATTCGTTTTCTCTCTCGGCTATTCGTATTTTTGTACGAATACACGTATATGTATTTCGGTACATGTACCGGGAAGTATTCCGTATTTTCTACGGAATAGCTTTTAGAAGGTGCCACATCATTTGTATGAATTTCCATTTTTTGAAATTCATTTGACTCCCAAATGAGGTGGAGGTGTGAGGTGGCATTTGCATAGTGTTGGGCATGGTTCAAAATATGGTTTCATTTGTTTATTGCTTCTAGACTTTGGATAAGATTTCTTTTTCGAAAATGAGAGAGAGAGAGAGAGTGTGGGCCGTCCAATATTTTTTGAGGAAGGGGCTCATTCATTTTGGTGATTGATTTTTACATTAGCCCTCTCTCTCACTCTCTCATTCTTCAAAAGACTATGCCATTTTTGTTGCCTCATGCCAAATCTTCATCACCTCCATTCATCTTCTATGGTTGCTCTCATGAGCACAAGAGTTGAGAGAAAATTGTAGTGACATTTTCATACACCCCCACTCTCCATCGCTAGCGACTTTGGAGTATCGGTTACCTCGTTCGACGAGGTTGGAGCTTGCGCCGTTTCCCTCGGGTGGATCATCGGAGATGGAGGAAGACCGGCAACCAAACTTCATCAAGGTACCGCTAGGAGCTTAGAATGAAGACTGAAGGACACGGATCAACTCGGTATAACAATTCTAACTCTTAGATTAGCTCACTAGATTAGGGTTTAAGGTCAATCCGTAAATCGGGTAGCGGCTGCGCCGGTTCTAGAAATTTTTGTTTCGCATTTTGGCCGCATTTCGATGGCCGGGGCACTGCCGCAACCCTTCAACTTGAAGCGTTACCTGGCATGACCACTTCTATCTCTATCTGATGCAAATCTTACTGTAGTTTCCACTGTGCGGTGAGATTCATTGATAGTGGTTGACAACTAAGTGCATCAGGTACTACATTCACCTTCTCTAGATGAAATTGTAGATTGATATCAAAGTCCGCCATGAGTTCTAACCATCTTCTCTGCCGCATATTCAACTCTTTCCGAGTAAACACATACATCAGACTTTTATGGTCTGTGTAGATATCTACCCGTTCTCCAAGAAGATAATGATGCCGGATCTTGAGTGCAAAGATAACTGCCGCCAACTCTAGATCATGTGTCGGATAGTTGCGCTCATTAACTTTCAGCTGTCTTAATGCATAATCTACAACTTTACCGTGCTGATATAGAACACATCCTAATCCCTTACCGGACGCATCGCAATGTACTACGAAACCTCCAGATTGTTCTGGTATGACGAGAATAGGTGCTGATGCTGAAGGGTTACACTAGCGCCCCGGCCAACCCCCGTGGCCAAATGCGGAACAAAAATTTTATAGCGATACAAAGCTTGGCGCTAGAATAACAATAAACCGGATCATTACCATAAACCTAGTTAGCTTGTTAGGGTTCTATCTACTATGATAGAAAATATACCTAATGGAAACAAGCCCTTCGGGCCTTCGATCCTCTCCTCAAGCTCCTAGATGGAAGTATGGATCGTGCTTGAACTCCGGCCTCCTTGTGTCAACGATGATCCACCCGAGAGTTCCAACCTTGAGCTAAACCTCTAACTTGAGGTAACTAGATCACTTAGCTTGCTAATCTAAGTGGACTAGAGTGAGTAGAGTGTGATTTCGAGTAGTTTAGTCTCATTAACCATTGATTATCAACACATGATACACTAGGGTTTGAGAGAGGGAGGATGAGAGAACCATGAAAGAGAATGAGAATAGAAAAATGAAGAGAGTTCTCTTATGAGGAAAAAGAATAATAAGTTTTATTAGGATAATTGTGACGGGTCATTTGATTTGACCATTATCATGTCACAATTAATGCTAAGCAAAATATCTTGTGCTCAACAAAAATATCTAAGTCAACAATGGTCAACAAGTTAAATGGTCAAACCAATTAACCATGACACAATTATCTCTAATAAAGATTAGTAAACAATTTCCTCCATCTCATTATGGTTTTAATCAAGTCAATGGTCAAAACCCTAATGAGGTGTCTCCTTCTCTGTTCCTCTCAACCGTATATAAATACCCGCATCCGTGTTCCGAGAAACACGAATACAAGGAGACTAAACCAACCCAAAATCTAATACTAGGATCCGGCTTAAACCAAAGCCCACTAGTATCAACCGCTCGAACACCATACGCACACAAGTACGCGTATGTGAATGAACCCTGTCGCAAAACCATACGACCTCTACATCGTTTCACCCGAAGCTCGGAAACCCTCTGTATGGGACTCTAAAGACTCGACAGTACTCCGGCAGTGGGTTTAACCACAAGCACGTTAGCGGCAATAGCTGTACGTAACGGCTACCCAGGTACCTGTCGAAAAGGAAAGCCGACGAGCAAACTCGTCCGAACTCCTACTGAGCCTATCCGTGACAATATCCGTACAGTCCGGTCTCTTCGTCAAAGACTATCGCATACCGGGTCTAGGAGGTGGTGAACGTCAGACTCTAATAACCTGATAAGTCGTGCCGATGTGGCTCAGGACCAATCCTGGAAACTACCGACCAACCTATCAGTAAATCCCAACTACCTTGTCCAAGGTCTTATGGTCCTGACCAATCGATCACTGCGCGATATCAACTCCCAATACCGGAAGAGACGAATCCCCAACAATCGCTCACCGCCTCCATGTGACTCGGGACTGTACCCAACCAAAACCTTTTTGCAGGACTCAGTAGAGCCGTGGTAGGGTAGTGATCAAAGCTCAGTGGGAACTCATATGAGAAAAATGCCGATTTTGGGTCCAAAGACTAACCCGTACACATGTCACTTGAGAACTTCCATCCGACGATAGGTATATTACCATCTGGATGTTCTCGGCGAGTCCGTCCAGTGTACTCACCCCTAGTGAGCACCTGTATACGATCTTAGGTGCATCAGACCAATGGCTGCGGGACCAACCATCCCCCGACCAGGTTAGAAACGTATACACTAGTCTACTCTGGAGTATCAATGCCCAGTCTCGATACTCCCGTGACTAGGGACCATTTAAGGATATGCTTATGGACTACCCTGCTCCCACAAGTATGATCGCCATCACAACGCAGATAGTCAAGCAAGATCCTACAGGCTTTATCAACATGTAGCCGCGATATGTAATAACGAGTATGACATATGCCATGTTAAGATAAAGACAAACCATAATAGTATACTACCGTATCGAGTCTTAATCAATATGTGCAAGCTAGATATAACAACAATAGAAATAAATACACATATCCTGACAAAGAAAAGTCAAATAATATACTATAAAACTGAGCTAGATTGTCCTGTACATACATATCCATAGCATCCATATGTATACATATACAATACTGGCCTCTAGGGCATATATATCCAACAATCTCCCACTTGCACTAAAGGCCAGTAATTGGCGTACCGAATACCTAACGTCTGTACTAAGGCCAGCTGCTGGCATACCGCATACCCAACATCTCAAAAAATCGCTCGAACTGTGCTTGAGGGAGGGCCTTTGTAAATGGATCCGCCGTATTCTCTTTCGTATCAACTCTCCGGACCTCGATCTCCTGGCGATCTACGATCTCCCTGATCAGGTGATACCGTCTTAAGATGTGCCTGGATTTCTGATGGGACCGTGGTTCCTTCGCTAAAACTATAGCTCCATTGTTATCACAATACACAGGTATCAGATCAACAATGGACGGAACTACCTGAAGTTCAGCTATGAACTTCATCATCTAGACCGCCACTTTTGCTGCATCGCTTGCAGTAATGTATTCAGCCTCCATCGTCGAGTCTACGACGGTATCCTGTTTGGAACTCCTCCAACACACCGACCCTCCGTTGAGGGTAAACACAAAACCCAAGACAGACTTGCTGTCATCCTTGTCACTCTGGAAGCTTGAATCGGTAAAGGACTCGACCTTGAGGTCTCCATTACCGTAAACTAGGAATATCTCCTTAGTCCTTCTTAGGTACTTGAGAATGTTCTTCACTGCTGTCCAGTGGTTCTCACCTGGGTCTGACTGATACCGGCTCACCACGCTTAGTCCGTAAGCTACATCTGGTCTTGTACATAGCATCACATACATTATAGATCCTACCGCCGAAGCATAGGGTATAGTGCTCATGGGAACCCTCTCCTTGTCAGTCTTGGGAGACATCTTCTTGGAGAGGGTGATTCCGTACAATGCGTGTATATTATCGTACTTGGAATCTTCCATACTAAATCTCTTTAGTACGGTCTCTATGTACCTGAATTGCGAAAGTCCCAATAATCTCTTAGATCTATCTCTGTAGATTTTGATCCCCAGAATGTACGAGGTATCACCTAGGTCTTTCATAGAGAAACTTTGTGATAAGAATATCTTGACCGATTGTAGCATAGGAATGTCATTTCCTATCAAAAGAATATCTTCCACGTACAAGACTAGCAATATAACAGTTCGTCCTACAATCTTCTTATAAATACAAGGCTCATCCTCGTTCTTGATGAAGTCAAATTCCTTGACTGTTTTATCAAAACAGATGTTCCAGCTCCGCGATTCCTGCTTTAATCCATAAATGGATTTAAGCAACTTACACACCTTCTCTCTGCTCCCACTGTCTACAAAACCTTCTGGCTAATCCATATAAACGCACTCATCCAAACTGCCGTTTAGAAAAGCCATTTTTACGTCCATCTGCCAGATTTCATAGTCATGGAAGGCAGCAATGGCAAGTAGGATCCGAATGGATTTGAGCATAGCCACTGGAGAAAAAGTTTCGTCATAGTCCACACCAGGTCTTTGACCAAAACCTTTTGCAATGAGTCTATTCTTATAGGTTTCCACCTGCCCATCTACACCAAGTTTCCTTTTGTAGATCCATTTGTATCCAACGGGTTTTACCCCAGGCGGAGCAATATCCAAGGTCCACACTTTATTGGTGTAAATGGACTCTATTTCGGATCACATAGCATCCAGCTACTTATTAGAGTCCCTACTGATAATGGACTGTCTGAAACTGGTAGGATCATCTTCTTCCAAGATGCAATCCTCTCGATCCTCGTTTATGAGAAAACCGTAGTATCTCTCGGGCGGATAAGAAATCCTACCAGATCTACGGAGTGGTTAAGGTTCATCTGGGATTACTTGTTGGCCATAGTGCCCTCAAGGCAATTATCATAGTCGCGGACTTATGATTATGATGATTGAGTGAGGACCTATACCGATAGAACAGTCTTACTTGAGATGATCGTATGCTATCTGGTTTGTCTTTATCATCATGTACATGTTGATAGAGCCCGTAGGATTCTTGCTTGACTGTAAGCATTATGATGGCGATCATATATGCGGGAGCTGGGGTCTATAAGCACATCCTTAAATGTCCCTAGTCATAGGAGTATCGAGACCGGGCATCGATACTCCAGTGTAGACTAGTGTATACTGATCGAGACCCCGACGAGGGGCGGTGGCCAGGTCTCATAAGCCGTTGGTGTTAGTTTGTTCACTTAAGATAGTATACAGATGCTCATTGGGTTATGAGTACACTGGACGGACTCGCCGGGAACCTGCTAGTTGGTATTATACCTATTGTCAGATAGCAGTTCCCAGGTGACATGTGTACAGGTTAGTCTGTCGACCTGAGATCTTCATTTGTCTCGTGTGAGTTCCCACTGTGCTTTGATTACTACCTTACCACGGCTCAAAGGAGTCGTGCAAACAGGTTTTAGTTGGGTACAGTCCCGAGCCACATGTAGGCAGTGATCGGATCGTCGGGGATTTGTCTCTCCCGGTATTGGGGGTTGATGTTGCGTTGTGTACGGATGGCCATCACCATAAATCCGTGGCCACGGTGGACAAGAATTATCGATCCAGGATCAATAGTTTCTCTGGTGGTGATGCGGTTTCATACCGACACAAAATGTCGCGTTGTTAGGGGTCTGACTTTAACCACCCCCCTAGACTCGATATGCGATACTCTTAGACGAACAGACCGGACTG
The DNA here is from genome assembly GCA_030015575.1 of Agapanthus africanus. Classification (NCBI taxonomy): domain Eukaryota; kingdom Viridiplantae; phylum Streptophyta; class Magnoliopsida; order Asparagales; family Amaryllidaceae; genus Agapanthus; species Agapanthus africanus. Next base: position 320,155,379 of record CM057342.1, read on the forward strand.
TACGGATATTTTCACTGTCAGGCTCAGTAGGGGTTCTGCATGAATTTGCTCGTCGGCCTCCCTTTCGCTCAATACCTGGGTAGCCGTTACGTACAGCTAGTGTCGCTGACGTGCTTATGGTTAAACCCACTGGCAGTGTATTGATGAGTCTTTAGAGTCCCACACAGAAGGTTTTCCTGGTTCTGGAGAAATGATGCAGTAGCCATATTGGATACGTGCAGGGTTCCGATCGATTGATGTACATTGTACTCAGACTTTCGATTGGACAGTTGATAATACTAGCCGGCTCGGGTTTGAGCCGGATTATTAAATCAGGTGTTGATTTAATAATTTACTTATATGTATTTCGGTACGTATATTCTAGTATTATATTCTTTGTGTTATTCTATCTCTTTGGGTATTCGTATTTCGGTACGAATGGAGATATATTTACAGTAGAATGTAATCCGTATTTTTTACCGGATAGCATTCTAGAAGGTGCCACCTCATTTCTTTATTTGACCATTTTATTAAATGGATAAATGAGGTGGATATTAGCTTAAGGAGGTATGGTGACAACCATGCTTGCAATAGTGCACACAAATGAATTGATAATTCATTTGTGTTCACTGTTCAAGTATGGTGGGATTTAAAAATTGGAAAAATGATTTTAACAAAACCTAGCATGCAATTTTTCTCTTTGATGGATGAGTTCATTTTTGCAAGCATGGTTGGTTTCTCTTGAGCTCCTTCCTTGTTCTTGAGCTTCTCCCTCACCAGGAGCTTCACTTCCTCTAGCTTTCATGAATTACTTACACCTTCAAGTTTTGAGATAGATAACACTTAGAGATCATACACACTACATCCTAGGCTCTCTAGGGTAGCATCCTAGAGACCCTAGTTGTTCCATTTGCATTATATTGTGGAGCTAGAGTCGGAGTTACATCCCTCGGGTGGATCATCGGAGATGGAGGAAGATCGGCAACCAAACATCATCAAGGAACCACCAGAAGCTTGGAATGAAGACCGAAGGACACGGATCAACTCGGTATAAAGCTTCTAACTTCCTTTTTAGCTTACTGGATTAGGGTTTAAGGTCGATCCGGAAATACGGTAATGGTAGCGCCAGTTTAATAAATTTTTGTTACGCATTTGGCCATGGTTTGATGGCCGGGGCGCTGCCGTAACCCTTCATGGTATCAGAGCCACCCTTTAAACCCTTAGCTAGCTAGTTTTAACAATGTTAATGCATCAAAATCGAAGCAGTCCCAATACTTTGCACTGCAGTTTCTGTTCTCTGTCATTTTTTAAAAGTCTTCAAAAAAAATTTCAAACAAGTGTAGAAGACTTCTTGAGTGACCAGTAGACCATACCCAAAAAACGAACCCACTTCACCTGTTTTGGGCCGAGCACATTGCCAAGAAAACCGGGGAGGCCAGCCCTATTAGGAAATTTGGAGTTTATTTTTTGGGTGTGGTTTGGTCTCTGGAAACTTGGTGCAGTGGTATTGTTTATTTTGCCCATTTTTGATATTTTGTTATCAGTTGTTCGGGGGCTATTCGAAGTGTTTCGGAGTCGATGTTTTAATACCGTTTAAATGTTTATATCAGTACATACATTATAATCTGCGACCGTGAATGTCATTTGATCGGTAAACCCGTCTAACTGCTATATGTTCCTCTAGACGGGTTTGCGAACGTGACATTCACGTTGATGTTCTGTGTTGTGCTGTGATGTTGGTTGGATCGTCGTGGTGGATAGCTATGGTGCAATGTTAGTACATTTTAATTTCATTTGTACATTTGATATTGCGGAGCGAGCATCCGACATGTGGACTGTCATCACCGCTAGTTTGTATATTATTCTTTTGGGGCACGACCGGGTTGAGGTCGATGTCACCCTTGTATATTATTTTCTTTTCTGTACTAGGATTACCCTGTAAGGTTAGTATAGCACCCTATGAAGAGTTTTGAAGCATCACATGACCCAAAGATTTAATTTTTAAGGTGCTAAACTAACATGCAAGTGGATCGATCCTAGAAATTAGGGTTATCAAACTATAAGTAAGTAAAGATTAGGGTTTGAAGGCTACAACCTTTGTAGCTCCCGTTTTTGCTTCACTCCTTAGGCTCTTTGGGTGTTGGATGAAGGTCCGCTTGTACTCGTCCCACGTCCACGACGATCCACCCGGAGTTTTCCCGTCCAAGCTTGCAACTTTGAAAAACAAAGAGAACACTCTAATCAAGTTGGCTAAACTTGATTAGAATGATGTTGTGGCTATGGATCTCACTTCAAAATCCTATTTTTATGAGTATTTTACTCTCTTATAAGAACTAGAGAGCAATGCATGGAGGTTGATGAAGATGGTGGAAGAAGAGAATGAATTATCTTATAAAAGAGAAAAGAAAAATAGCTATATATATTTTCCTCTCTCTTAACCAACCATGGTTAGATATATAGATATCATTTTATTTTAAATTAAAAGCATGATAAGAAAATAAACTATGGGTTAAATGTTAGGTGAGCATGGTTGAGTTAGAAGAGTGTAGAAACTCTTAAGTGATTTAACCCATTTTTCATTTTCTTTTGCTTTAATTTAAATCCAACAATTATCCAAATATAACCATGGTGTAATTCTTATACATCCACCATTCTCATTGTATAAACAACCATGATAAAAATTGATGTATGTATGCATGTGTGCTTGCACATCAATATGTGCATGAACAAGAATGAATGCATACATGCATGCATACATCCAAAATAAGCAACATAGGATTTGTAGTGAGAAACTAATAATGAATCAACACTTGATTCACCAATCCGGTCATATCACATATGACCCGACCATTAGCAAGCCGCCCAATTAATATACGGTATCCCATACACGCATTTTAATCGGGTCCAAGCGCATATCGCATATGCGCACCACAACTTTTCGCCTGGACTAGGTAACTCCTATGTGGGACTCTAAGACTCGTCAATACGCCGGCAGTGGGTGATGATCATATCAAGCACCCCCAAGCCGCAAGCGGTCAGCTAAACGTAACGGCCACCCGGGTATTGAGCGATTAGAAGAAAACAAGCGAACCTGTTACAACTCCCGTCGAGCCATCCGGCAACACTACCGTACAGTCCGGTCTCTTCGTCAGATATGCTGCATATCGAGCCTAGGGATGGTCACGTCGACCCCAATAACTCAATAAGTCGTGTCGGTGAATGGTCTATAACAGATCGAGAAACTACTGATAACACTTACCAGCAAATCTCAGCAGCCCTGGCCAGGGACTTGCTGTTATAACCAGTCGAGCACAGCACAGCATCAACTCCCAATACCGGGAGAGACGAAACCCCTCCTATCGCTCATCGCCTTCGTGTGTCTCGGGACTGTACCCAACGGCCACCTATTTGCACGACTCAGTAGAGCCGTGGTAGGGTGGTAATCAAAGTACAGTGGGAGAACACACAAGGCTCTATGACGATCTCGGGTCTACAGACTAACCTGTACCAGTGTCACCTGAGAACTGCTATCCGACGATAGATATAATTCCATATAGGAGTTCTCGGCGAGTCCGTCCAGTGTACCCAGTCACCACTGAGCACCCGTATATGATCTTGATGTCAAACATCGATGGATGTGGGAACATTCATCGCCCATCACATGGGTCTAGTATCATATACGCTAGTCTACTCTGGTATATCGATGCCCCGTCTCGATACACCTCCGACTAGGGACATTTCAGGATATGCTTATAGACTACAAATGTCCCACTAGTATGATCTCCATCATAATCAGAGTAGTCAAGCAGATATCCTTGGGGCTTTATCAGCTGTATGAATGAATAAAAGCATGATCAAATCAACATGTCAGATAAAGAATAACCAGATAGCATACTATCATGTCGAGCAAGAATGCAAACTGAATATATATACATGTATAGATACATCCACTATCACATAATGGCCTCTAGGGCATACATATATCCAACAATCTCCCACTTGCACTAAGGCCTGTTATTGGCGTATCTCATACCCAACATCTCAAAAAGTCGCTCATGCTGTGGCTGAGGGAGGGCCTTGGTGAGTGGATCCGCGGCGTTGTTCTTTGTGTCTACTCTCTTAATCTCGATCTCGCGGCGATCTACAATCTCCCGGATCAAATGAAAGCGCCTCAGGATATGTCTGGACCGCTGATGGGATCTGGGCTCCTTGGCTAACGCCATCGCCCCATTATTGTCACAATACAAAGGTATTGGATCAATAATGGTTGGAACTACTCCTAGCTCCGAGACGAACTTCTTCATCCGGACGGCTTCCTTGGCGGCATCATTTGCAGCAATGTACTCAGCTTCCATCGTAGAGTCTGCAACGGTATCTTGTTTGGAACTCTTCCAACTCACCGCCCCTCCATTGAGGGTAAATACAAACCCTGAGATAGATTTGCTGTCATCCTTATCGCTCTGGAAGCTCGAATCGGTAAAGGCCTCCATTTGGAGATCTGTATTACCATACACCAAGAACAATTCTTTAGTCCTTCGCAAGTACTTAAGAATGTTCTTCACAGCTGTCCAGTGGTTCTCCCCTGGGTTGGATTGATACCTGCTTACAACACTAAGTGCATAAGCTACATCTGGGCGTGTACATAACATCGCATACATTATAGATCCTACTGCCGAAGCATAAGGTATAATGCTCATGCGAGCTCTCTCTTCATCGGTCTTTGGACAAGAATCCTTGGAGAGAGTGACTTCATGGCAAGCGGGTAAGGCACCCCGCTTGGAGTCTTCCATACTAAACCTTTTTAGGATGGTGTTGATGTACCTGGTTTGGGATAATCCCAATAACTTTTTGGATCTATCCCTATAGATCCTTATGCCCAGGATGTATGTGGCATCACCCAGGTCCTTCATGGAGAACCTTAGTGATAAGAATGATTTGACCGACTGTAGCATAGGAATATCATTTCCTATCAGAAGAATATCATCCACGTACAATACGAGGAATGTGACAGCTCTTCCTACAGCCTTCTTATAAACACAAGGTTCATCTGGATTTTTGATGAAATCAAACTCTTTGATAACATCATCGAAACAGATGTTCCAACTCCGAGATGCCTGCTTTAACCCATATATGGATTTAAGCAATCTACATGCTTTCTCGCTGCTCCCACTGTCAATGAAGCCCTCTGGCTGATCCATATAAACGCATTCTTCTAAATCTCCATTTAGAAATGCTGTTTTAACGTCCATCTGCCAGATTTCATAGTCGTAGTGAGCAGCAATAGCAAGTAGGATCCGAATGGATTTAAGCATGGCTACGGGCGAAAAAGTTTCGTCATAGTCCAAACCTGGTCTTTGACGAAAACCTTTCGCCACAAGTCTTGCCTTATAGGTCTCTACCTGCCCATCCACACCAATCTTTCTTTTAAAGATCCATTTGCACCCCACAGGTTTTACCCCAGGGGGTACAACGTCCAAAGTCCATACTTTGTTGGTGTATATAGACTCCATTTCGGATCTCATGGCATCCAGCCACTTCACAGAGTCACCACTCGTGATAGCTTGCTGAAAACTGGTAGGATCATCATCATCCATGATGCAATCTTCTCTGTCACCATCAATGAGGAAACCGTAGTACCTCTCCGGTGGGCGAGAAGTCCTACCAGACCTACGGAGTGGCCGAGGTTCTTCAGTTTCTGTTGCAACAGCAGGTTCAACCAAATCGTCATTTGTAGTTTGTGTCTCCAGAACCTCTTCTAGATCTACTACCTTGCCATCATCTTTATCCGTGAAAAACTCTTTTTCCAGGAATGTGGCATACTGAGAAACAAACACCTTTTGTTCCTCTTTGTGGTAGAACAGATATCCATAAGAATTCTTTGGATATCCCACAAAGTTACACATGACTGACCGTGTCTCGAGTTTGTCCGGATTCTGCTTTTTAACATAGGCCGGGAAACCCCAAATCTTAATTCTCTTAAGAGATGGTCTCTTCCCATTCCATATCTCATATGGCGTGGTAGACACGGCTTTGGTTGGAACCCTGTTTAGCAGAAACGCTGCAGTCTCCAATGCATGTCCCCAAAATGAGACTGGTAACTCAGCGTCACTCATCATAGACCGGACCATATCCAATAGGGTCCTGTTCCGTCGTTCTGACACACCGTTGTGCTATGGTGTGTAAGGAGGAGTGAGCTGAGAGAGAATCCCATTCTCTTTTAGGAAGTTTGCAAATTCTGTACTGAGATACTCACCATCTCGATCTGATCGAAGCATCTTAATACTCAAGCCGGTTTGTTTTTGTACTTCTTGTTTATATTCAATGAATTTCTCGAAAGCGTCGGACTTGTGCTTTAATAAAAATACATGACCGAATCTTGAGAAATCGTCGGTGAATGTAATGAAGTATGAAAACCGCCTCTAGCCTGTGTAGACATAGGCCCACATACATCACTATGTATGAGGCCCAGGAGCTGAGTAGCTCTTTCTCCGTGTCCGGTAAACGGAGTTTTGGTCATTTTACCCTTGATACAAGACTGGCAAGTCGCATAAGATTTATATTCAAAAGAATTTAAATATCCATCTTTGTGTAACTTGTTTAGTCTTGTTTCGTTAATATGACCAAGTCTACAGTGCCAAAGAAAAGCTTCATTTAATTCTGAAAGTTTTCTTTTATTAGTGTGTTGTATACTGAAAACTGTGTGTTGATTTAGGACATATATTCCGTTATTAAGTGTACCATACCCAACCAACATTTGATTTAGGTGAATGTTCATAACATTGTTCTGCAACACAAAATTATACCCTTCATTGTCCAACAAAGAAACGGATATTATATTACATAGCATAGTTGGTACAAAATAACATGGATTCAAAATCAAAATACATCCAGATGGCAACCCCAAGTGATACTCTCCCACTGCGACTGTATGTACATTGGAACCATTTCCAACGCGGAGAGTATGGTCACCTGTCCTCAAAACCTTGCTATTTCTCAGCCCCTGCATAGAATTGCAAATGTGAGAACCTGAACTGGTATCCAATACCCAGGAAGCAGAGTTTATAGAAAAACAGTTTTCAGTCACAAACGCACCTGAAGCAGAAGCATCACCATGCTTCTTCTTGAGACTTAAGTACTCTGTGCAATTGCGCTTCCAATGTCCTGTCTTGTGGCAATGAAAACACTCGCCTTTCCCCGGGTCTCCAGCCGTGGACTTTCCCTTTCCCTTCACCTTTTTGACTCCGCCCTTAGGATTAGTGGGTTTCTTCTTTTTCTTTCCCTTGGCCTTAGCTTTTGGGCGAGAAGAAGAAGACTGTCCAATGGTCATAACGGGAGTCTTTGCTGACTTCATAGTGCTCTCTGCACTCCTTAACATATTAAGGAGTTCAGGGAGGTCCTTCTCCATGCCATGCATGTTGAAGTTCACTATGAACTGAGCAAAAGTGGAGGGGAGGGACTGCAGAATAATATCTATATATTGTTCATTGTCCATTGTCCATCCAAGGTCCTCAAGCTCTTCTATAAGAGCTATCATCTTCAACACATGATCTCCTACTGGTGTGCCAGGGGCCATTCGCATCTGAAACAGTTTCTTTGATGCTTCGTATCGTAATACGCGGGATTGCTCCCCATACAACTCCTTTGTTTGGAGCAATATACCGTGAATGTCCATGTCCTCGTGCTGCTTTTGATGTGTGTTATCCATCGATGCAAGCGCGAGGCATGTGGCTGTGGCACAGTCAGCGTCCCATGTCTTGCGGACTTCAATGTCCGCAACTGAGGATTTTGGGCCTGGGACGGGCGGGGCTGAAGCCGTGAGGACATATGATACTTTATCATAAGTCAAGGCGATCTTCAGATTCCTTAGCTAGTCTTTATAGTTGGTCCCATTCATATCTAGTAGAAGCTTAAGTCCAGTCATTGGTATCTGCCATTAAGAGAGAGAAAAGAATACACTCAGCGAAAGCTCTTGCATAGATTAGATTGGTTTATTATCTTGTCTAATCGATGTTTCCCACTGCTTTTTATCAAGTTTTTCTTTCAAACCTTAAAAAGAAAAACTAGCCAGGATTAATTACAGTCTACAACTTCGCTAACCGTTCAGCCAGGCCAGTGTCGGTACTTTGAGGGAGGTTCCCCGTGCTTTCGCACGGACCTAATTAGAGTAAACCTCGTTTTCCCAGAGGCGGAGCCCCGTTAACACCTTTCTAGACACCTAATGAGTTAGCTAATTGTAAACTGTAAAACTCTCCTAGGAGCAACTATTGCCCACAGTGGGATCGGGATCCAACCATCATATGGAAGGTATGCAATCTCATTGCAAATTTCAACACTTGAAATTCCCATGTAATTTTTACCCCTAGTACTTATGACCTTAACTATGGTCAACAAATCATAAGTACCAGTCAAGTTCTACCCGTCATTTCTTGATCAATTAGACCCACCCATATGACCCTTAACTATGGTCAACAAAGTCGCATGAATGTCCTAATTAATCTGCATCATATGCAGTGTAGGAAGACATCACTTAGCTACCGTACACTACGCCTTAACTAAAGTCAACAAACGTAGCACGAATACTAAGTACTCTACTTCCTAAAATGACGGAGGGTTGCGAATGATTTTTAAGAAAATCTTTAACGCTTTGAACTTGATATCGTTGTAGAATCAAACAGTTTTTCAAAAGGAGTGGCTTAAGCTCCGCAGTTTTGAAATGTAGCTTTTTCATAAATAGCCGAGTAGTTTTTAAATCCGATTCTACAACATCTTTTATGTTTATTTTCTTTACATTAATCACATTAATGTAATCCCATCATTTAAGTCCTAAAGCCAATCACAGAAAAGAAACGAAAATAACACGTACGCTTATGCCATCCGCATTCGCCGCAATGTTCCGTTATGCACCGTTAGGTTACTTAACTAACGGCATACCGGGACGGGACTAGCACGGGTGTAAAACATAAGCAACGTCTACTATATATCATATATATAATATGTCATTCGTCTCAGATATCACAGAACACAGGCAGCAGAAACATAGATATAATGTGGGATATCCTAGGACGTCCGTATTTAGTACTTAGCCAGAATAGAAAATACGGATTCCACAGTCGCGATGAATAGCCAAGCCCACACCCTGGACCCCTACGAGAGCGGCAATTGACCCTACCAATTCTGGAGTTTAGGAGACCCGGTCTCGACTCCTCGAGATGGCCTCCCACTGAACCCCAAAACCCGGTCACCTGTGCTCCCCTCCTTGGGTCCATCCTAATGCGGAAAAGTAAATAATATACAACACTGGTGACACAACCGCAACCTGGAAGTGCCCCAAATAAAAGAATATTACATTACATTTGAATTTACATGAATGAAAATATAAAACTCTCATCTCACAAAAAACCCCCGGCTATTCGATCGCGACAATCCTGCACATCATATCTCAGCAATACATAATATCACATATCATCAACGTAAGTAAGTATGCGTACCCCGATTGTCGTTGATGTATAGCAACGAAACCGGCGATATCGTACATACTACACTTACGGTCACAGAAAAGAAAGTGTAAAACTACAATATTTGGAATCCAGATTCTCTTTAGACATCATAAATGCGAAATATCACATATTTCGTATTTCATGCCTTAACTATATGAATTCCACATATTGTATCACATTCCAGACAAACAGACAGTATTAAAGTTTTCGAACGAACATTCAAGCACCCAAGATTCACTAAAGCTCAACACTTGAGCAGGGTTCAAAAGGTCCGGAGTGTGGCACAGTAGCGGCGGTCCAGCCGTAGAAGGGTCAAGCCAACGCCTCACATGTGGCACGCCGTACTGCCCCAAACCCTAGGGTTCAAAGGGCAGTTCGAGACGGTCACATAATCGAGTTAAGGTTTGTTGTCTTCTAGAGGGACCACCGCAAAAAGGCTTGCACGCATCTCCAAACTATTTAAACCCCGTGAATAGTGAGTAAATGATATTCGTTCAAACACTTCAATACTTTCTAGTTTACCCGGAAAAGAAATTGAAATGAAAATTCCGATCGAAACGACAAGTTCAAAACCATCTCCAGAATTTTTCAACAGCAGATTCAGATTAAACATACTCAAAATACACTATAGCAGGTAAGGAAAAATACTGTGCAAAATGGAGTAAACGACCCCCTCTTATGGCCGCGGAACCGCGGCCTAAGCCTGCTTAGGCCGCGTTTCCGCGGTCAAAAGTACTGTTCATGGCCACGAATTTTCCAGATTGTCTAATATTTACCTGCTCTATTTTTTGAGAATTTTTAATTCTGAAAAAAGTCAGTTTTTAAAAAATTTCCAGAGAGCACCTTTAAAAGTCGTATTTTGTTTCGATCGGACTTTTTACTTCGCAAAAAGGTCGCCTAACATTCTAGGTCGGCTCTGATACCAATGTAAGGTTAGTATAGCACCCTATGAAGAGTTTTGAAGTATCACATGACCCAAAGATTTAATTTTTAAGGTGCTAAACTAACATGCAAGTGGATCGATCCTAGAAATTAGGGTTATCAAACTATAAGTAAGTAAAGATTAGGGTTTGAAGGCTACAACCTTTGTAGCTCCCGTTTTTGCTTCACTCCTTAGGCTCTTTGGGTGTTGGATGAAGGTCCGCTTGTACTCGTCCCACGTCCACGACGATCCACCCGGAGTTTTCCCGTCCAAGCTTGCAACTTTGAAAAACAAAGAGAACACTCTAATCAAGTTGGCTAAACTTGATTAGAATGATGTTGTGGCTATGGATCTCACTTCAAAATCCTATTTTTATGAGTATTTTACTCTCTTATAAGAACTAGAGAGCAAAGCATGGAGGTTGATGAAGATGGTGGAAGAAGAGAATGAATTATCTTATGAAAGAGAAAAGAAAAATAGCTATATATATTTTCCTCTCTCTTAACCAACCATGGTTAGATATATAGATATCATTTTATTTTAAATTAAAAGCATGATAAGAAAATAAACTATGGGTTAAATGTTAGGTGAGCATGGTTGAGTTAGAAGAGTGTAGAAACTCTTAAGTGATTTAACCCATTTTTCATTTTCTTTTGCTTTAATTTAAATCCAACAATTATCCAAATATAACCATGGTGTAATTCTTATACATCCACCATTCTCATTGTATAAACAACCATGATAAAAATTGATGTATGTATGCATGTGTGCTTGCACATCAATATGTGCATGAACAAGAATGAATGCATACATGCATGCATACATCCAAAATAAGCAACATAGGATTTGTAGTGAGAAACTAATAATGAATCAACACTTGATTCACCAATCCGGTCATATCACATATGACCCGACCATTAGCAAGCCGCCCAATTAATATACGGTATCCCATACACGCATTTTAATCGGGTCCAAGCGCATATCGCATATGCGCACCACAACTTTTCGCCTGGACTAGGTAACTCCTATGTGGGACTCTAAGACTCGTCAATACGCCGGCAGTGGGTGATGATCATATCAAGCACCCCCAAGCCGCAAGCGGTCAGCTAAACGTAACGGCCACCCGGGTATTGAGCGATTAGAAGAAAACAAGCGAACCTGTTACAACTCCCGTCGAGCCATCCGGCAACACTACCGTACAGTCCGGTCTCTTCGTCAGATATGCTGCATATCGAGCCTAGGGATGGTCACGTCGACCCCAATAACTCAATAAGTCGTGTCGGTGAATGGTCTATAACAGATCGAGAAACTACTGATAACACTTACCAGCAAATCTCAGCAGCCCTGGCCAGGGACTTGCTGTTATAACCAGTCGAGCACAGCACATCATCAACTCCCAATACCGGGAGAGACGAAACCCCTCCTATCGCTCATCGCCTTCGTGTGTCTCGGGACTGTACCCAACGGCCACCTGTTTGCACGACTCAGTAGAGCCGTGGTAGGGTGGTAATCAAAGTACAGTGGGAGAACACACAAGGCTCTATGACGATCTCGGGTCTACAGACTAACCTGTACCAGTGTCACCTGAGAACTGCTATCCGACGATAGATATAATTCCATATAGGAGTTCTCGGCGAGTCCGTCCAGTGTACCCAGTCACCACTGAGCACCCGTATATGATCTTGATGTCAAACATCGATGGATGTGGGAACATTCATCGCCCATCACATGGGTCTAGTATCATATACGCTAGTCTACTCTGGTATATCGATGCCCCGTCTCGATACACCTCCGACTAGGGACATTTCAGGATATGCTTATAGACTACAAATGTCCCACTAGTATGATCTCTATCATAATCAGAGTAGTCAAGCAGATATCCTTGGGGCTTTATCAGCATGTATGAATGAATAAAGCATGATCAAATCAACATGTCAGATAAAGAATAACCAGATAGCATACTATCATGTCGAGCAAGAATGCAAACTGAATATATATACATGTATAGATACATCCACTATCACATAATGGCCTCTAGGGGCATACATATATCCAACATACCCCGCGGTGGGGTGCATGAATAGCCGGATTCTAGAGGGCAACGGGTCCGCATCTCATAGCGTTGGAATGGAGGGGACCTTACTCTAGAATTGGCGGGCTATTCGCCGCACTCATAGGGGGTATATGTTGACCCAGGAGGAGTGCTCAAGTTACCGGATTCCGTGAAGTGCCGGGTAGCCCATTCACTTTGCTATGGGGGCTGCCCCGCTTCTGGTTTGACGGGTAACTTGCCGTGCTCGTAGGGGTCTAGGTTTTCATTGCATAGGCTATCCACACGACAGGGAACGTCGGGTCTCACTTGCGGCTCAAGTGAAACCCGGGGCTCCAGATTATCCGCCATTATGTGTTACTTCTGTGATGTTTTCGGTGATGATGCTTATATCATGCCTGGGACGATTGTTATATATTTATATTTATACTAGTAGATATTGTATATGTTTTGCACCCGCGCTAGTCTAGTCCCCGCTCTGTCGTTAGTTAAGTAACCTAACGGGTGATGACGGGACCCAGTGGCGAATGCGGATGGCTTATACGTACATATTATTTTAGTTCATTTCTGGTGTGATTAATTGATGGGACTGCATTGATTCTTATCAATGCAAGGATAAAACAAACCTATATATCATGTTGTTGAAACCAAGTTTTTAAAACTGACATTATAGACGTTCTCTTTTGCTTTGCATAGTGGTATTCGGTCATGAATATCCAGCACCTCATTAGACAAGGCAAGGGCCGAGATCCCTTCATCGGGAGTGACCCCTTGGGTAAAAGTTTGCGTCAACGTAATAACTTTACTATAGTCAATTCTTTTGCTTTGCATCGTGATATTCAATTTGGAATATCCTGCACCTCATTCTACGAGGAAAGAGCCGAGATCCCTTCACGGGAGTGACCTCTTTAGCAAAAGTTTTCGCCACTATATATTTGTAAAACCACTTGGATTCCTTCAACGAGATCAAGTTCATTACGTTAAAGGTTTTTTTTTTCCAAAAACCAGCCGTAGCCCTCTGTCATTTCAGACAAGTATTGCTTAGTATTCGTGCTACGTATGTCGTGCATTAGCCGAGGTGTAGTGTTCGTAGCTATGTAGTGCTTTTCTGTTGCAGAGATAATGCGATTGGTTAGGACAGTCGTATGATCATTTTGATCTTTAGTCAAGGCTCGTACGAGTGGATATAATGCAGTCAAGATAATGACAGGTAGAACTTGACTAGGACTTTTTGACATTTTGATCTTTAGTCAAGGTCACTTGGGTCTTAGGGGTAAAAATCACATCGGGAGTTTCAAACATACAGGAAACTTACTAGGCATGCGCATACCTTTTGGAGTATGATAACTTGAGTGGCTTCCATCAAGTTATCATGCGATGAGAGTTGGATCCCGATTCCACTAATGAGTAGGATTACTCCTCGGGTAATTCCGACTAATTCTTCTTTTGGGTTTGGAGGAGAATTCGAGAAAACAGTGGGAGCCATCCAAGATTAGATAAAGTGATTGACCATTCTGATCTAGGTTAGAGTGCACGCTGAGTGTTTCCTTTTCTCTCTCTCTCTGGCTGCGACTATGACTTACCCTTGACTAGAACTCATGAACCAAGTTAACCGAACCTTCTTAAAACACTTTGGCTTTTGGAATGTCACGTGTCATATACATCATTGCCACTTCTATATCACCATTGAATTTCTCCAGAACACCCCGTATCACTACGAATATACACTTCCATTGGATAAATCCATCGTATAGTTACATACGAACTCAAATGAACTTTTTCGAGGATGGATTCTGGTTCTGGAGAGATTGGATAGGATTATTCAGATGTCTTTTCTCTTTACCTTCTCTTAGCTTACGAGGGCTCCTAAGATTAGGAGAGTACACCTATTGAGCTTATTGGATAGTCTTCTTCCAAACGATAGGCAGGTGCCGAACGGTAGGGAAGGAAGAAAATCAATTAAGCTTAAGTGTGGTGTAAAGAAGGTAATAAGTAAAGATATATAAAGGGATTAGAATAATGGCAAAGGAAATTGCGACCACCATCATTCACGACAAAAACCGTGTATACCCCTGCACTCCTGCATCACCTTTTCTTTTCTCCAGAACACCTCGTATCACTACGAACATCCACTTCCATTGGATAAATACATTGTATAGTTACATACGAACTCGCAGGAACTTTTTCGAGGATGGATTCTGATTCTGGAGAGATTGGATAGGATTATTTAGATGTCTTTTCTCTTTAACTTCTCTCAGGTTGCGAGAGCTCCTAAGATTAGGAGAGTACACCTATTACGCTTATTGGATAGTCTTCTTCCAAGCCTATGCTAGTGCCGAAAGGTAGGGAATGAAGAAAGCCAATTAGCCTAAAAGAGGTTTACAGAAGGTTACAAGTAAAGACATAATAAAAGGACTGGAGTGAGGGCAGGTAAGTATATGGTTACTGTCATGAATAAGGATTGTGGAAGAGGCATTACTAGGAATACCAGTAACTCCTTTTTTTGAAACATTTTCATGTTTCAGTTTCACTGTGCAATGTTAATTGAAAACTGTTTTTCCAATTGGAATCTAACTCTAGGGTATTTATTTACCAGATCAGTTTCTCACATCTGCATGTTATTATGGATGGTGAGTGGGAGTAAGATATTGGGATTTGGGTGATTAGATCCTCATTATATCGGAATTCGTTGTAATTGGTGATATTTGAGGAAATCATCTCGATTTTGCCGGATGACAACTATTTGGTTTTGAATATCTATTGTTATGCACGAATTTCAAACTGATATATCTGTACATTTATTTTATAAAGTGAGATATAACTTTTTGATATTATGTATGTGACATTTACCTATATCGGCTGGTGATTAGGTAAGGTGCATTAACAACGGTTGTAATTCTTCTTAACCATAGTACAGTCTTTCAACCTACGACACACAGGGTTTGAGTTATTAAAATCAGTGGACTTATACAAAGTATTGTATGTTGTCCAGTGTCCATTAGGACAATGGGGTTGGTACTCGTAACTTATTCTGTTTACTCATGGCTTCTCTAATTTTAGATAGGTATTTCGTTGAAATGCAAGTCCAGATATTGAGAAGTTATAACTATAAGAATAAAGTAGAGAACCATTTGTTGGAAGTATCAGGATTCTTCGATGAAGTAGAAGATGTAGATACTTGTTTTTGGTATTCCGTTGATAGTAATGGTTTTGAGAACTTGCTTCTCTTTCGGGTTACTCATATATGGATGCACTCCTAGTTGAGTAATGTTGAATGGCCTCTTTCCATTTGGTTATATGCACTGAAGACAGCTGCATGATTTTTGAATCTGGTTCCAATTAAATTAGTGCTTTTGTTTCTATATTAGATTTATATAGAATCAATTTATATCTTAACGATGTTAAGGTATAGGGAGTTGTCTGGTTGATGCTTAAAACCAGAATCCGGATAAACTCGAGGAACGTCTCAGTAATGGCAGTTTGTGGGTTATCCCGGGCTTTGATGAGGGTTAACATTCTGCCATCAGGAAGATCAATATTTATATTATTCTTGACTCGCCACAGTTTTAGTAAAATGGATTTTTTCAGAAAAACAGAAGTAGGAGTATGGTAGAACTGGAAGTGATTCCAGAACCATAAACGATCACTGAAGATTTAATAGAACCTAAAAATTCAATTTGTTTCGATGTTCCATTAGCCACTCCGCAGATTTGGTGGGTAACCTCGAGCACCCAAGAGGTACTTCGGTCTTCTCAGAGACGGTGATAGGGAGGTTCTAGTTAACCCAGACTTGCCATTGCTGCTGTTCTAGACTATAAGACCCAGCAGGAGGATGAGTATAGCATCGTTCTAAACTAGTTTTGGAAGTGTACGTGTATATGACTCTGCCAGAGGGTTGTTGTAGTCAGTGGGAGCAGCGGAAGCATATAGGACAAGTAACTTATGTCTATTTATAGACTAAAGCAAGTATAGCAGAAATAGATCATCTATTTTTGATGTGACAGTCATAGGTCTTGACCTCATCAGAATAGGAGATGGATCTGGTAAGAAGGTAGTAGGGTGTGATGTCCTGGTATTTGGAATGACATGCACTTTATAGGAAGAGATATTTCTGTACTACGATTGGTTATACTGTGGTTCTCACAAAGTTGTTTCTCCACATAAGATATAGATATAATATCAAGGTTTCTGGTTACTAGATCTGTGGTTTTAGATCTAGATTTGGGAAGTATACCAATTTGGGTACTTTGACATTATTCTAAAGGTATTTTAGAATGGACGACTCCTGGCAAGGTGATCCACCTGCAGGTGATGTAGTCACCCTCTCTAAAGGTGTCTTACAGACTAAAGAAGAGAGGGATCTGCATGATTAGCATATCACTTACTTAGGCAATTGAGTTAATTATGAAATGTCAAGTACCACACCAGATATTGTTATTGCACTAGCTGCAATAAAGATATATTAATCCAATCCCAGAGAAACATTAGGAAGTTGATTGTTTCGAAAGAGTGTGTTTGTAGTAGTTAACCGCAATCAGAACGGTGTCGCGTGTAGCTAGACCGAGATGAGTACGGGTCGTCCTCAGGGAAACGTTGAACCTTTTAATCTTACTTTAGATGTGTTGAAAAAGAGAGGAGGGATAAAGAATTTTGAAGAATGGTTTCTAGATCTACGTTAAGCAAGAATGCAAAAATATAGATCTAGATTATTTAAGAATGTAGTTAATATAATAAGAGGGCATGTAGGGTTCGTTAGGATTTAGTAGTTATGGACGATTAATTAAAAGTTACCCTTTTTATCCTTTAATAGATTTAAAACTAGAACGACGGTGATGCGTGTAGATTAGGGTTTCTGGAGGGAAAAGGAATCCCACTCTTAACCCTCATCTCGACATGGAACTCCGTTCATATCTAGCCTTTACCAAAACAATCATTAATCTAATTGCTAATCGCGGTCGGAACTAGCAAAGAATTGCTAGCGCGCCCGATTAGGATGTTAATGATTCTTTTGATAAAATTCATAAACTTTATAGGACTTAAAAAGGGTTTAGGGATGTTCATCATCCATTAGCCTACCCTAATCCTACGAACCCTAACAAGCGGAGAATTACTCGCGCATGGTGGAAGAAGAAGATGAAAAGACAGAGAGGGAAAACATAATGCAAAAGAATTCAATAAAATAACTACCTTTATTAATCACTTGAACGATCTACACTTTATTCCGTAGAAAATGATTACAAATAAACTTGATTTGGTTCTCGATCTTTCCTAAGGAAGTAGACGAACAGTTGATGATCAGCCTGGATGCGTGAGCGTCTGGGGCTTCATGATCGCGTCGGCTTTGATGATTTTTCCAAGAGGGTCTCAGTGCCTTTTTATAGTGCAAAGCCAGAATCTTTTGCTTCAAAAGTTGGTAAAATATAGCAGAGAATCATGCCCCAAAATTTTGGCAAATGATCCTTCTAGATTGCCGCGGATCCGCGGCCAAAGGGGGGGTATGGCCGCGGATCCGCGGCCATTTGATCACAACTCTTCATCAAATTTTGGGGTTTCTGTCTTTGTGACATTGGCAATCCTAGGCACCTTCATATTTCAGAAATCTTCTCTCGGTTGCTTCCAGACTTGATCTCCAAGTTTTGCTTCTTAATTTGGCAAGTTTTTTTCAACAAATTGATTTGTTTGATAAATTCTGCATAACAACTTGGAAATTCTGCACAATAATCTCAAATAATATTTAGTAGACTTAGTTCTACTAGGATTTGGTCAATGAATTTATTTGCATATATTTTCCTACCAAATGATAATTAAAATATATTAACACATGGAAAATAATGTTTTTACACATAAACCCTCATATGTATAATATATTATAATAAAGTCTTTTTTTAATATGAAAATGGTAGGAAAAATGTAATAGAAATGTGCAGTTTTATCAACTGAACAAATACCCCCAAACTTATCTTTGATCGTCCCGAGCAAACTAGTTTATTTAAGAGGAGAAAAAGAAAGGAGAAAACTAAGCACACTTTCGTAGGCAGACACGATTGCACTGAGCACGTGCAACAAGCCGTTAAACCTCTAGGTGTCCCTAGTAGGAGGAGTGTTGTCTCCTGAGGGTTTTCAGCGGATTACACCCACAAAATCCAATAACAAAAGAGAGATGGTGAAATTTACATATAAAGATAAGAACCATAAAAGAAAGACTTTGAAAATAAGAGTTTCCAACTATACTAGCTTTTCAGTTGTCATGAGCCCTATCTTAATAGTCATGAAAAAATGTTAGAAATCACATCATCCCTCAATAAAACATCGTCGTTATTCTGCATTCCTATCTTTCATCCAAACATTGATCATATAACCCCACGTGTGTGTAAAGAACATCCCTACACTCGGAGAATTCAATTCAAGCTATCATACTCTTGTCCATCTACCTTAGTACTTTTTAATTTGATGAATATTAAGATTTGCTCACACATTTTCATGCGACCGTTAATACTTCTTGAGGTACTAACAGACCGATTACTCGTATGCTTGCTGATTAGGTGACAGTATTTTCCTCGTCTTACACCACCTAAGGCTTAGCAATGACTCCCAGACCAGTTGGCCTTAGGGCACTAGGTGAAGAGGCACCCTCGCTATATTTTTTTATTGCTGCCTTGGCGATAACAAAACCGGTGTTCATTTTTTTCTTTTCACCATTTTTATATTTTCTTCATTTTTTTTTTCACTTTGGCTTTTAGACAAGAGCATTTCAAGGTATCCTCTACTATCCCGAGTTTCAAGACGTGTGTAAGTGCATATAGTAGGGTATCAACATTCAAATGTTTGGCTTCCAGAATAGAAACTATTTTTCAGACTTATTTTTATCCTCAGATTAGTGACTTCCTTCATCTTACTAACCCTTGGGACAATAGCTCATAACTACTTATTACTAGTTCGTTTAAGAAAACTTCTAATTTTCTTGGTTTTCTTAAACTATTCCTATCTTTTGGATGTAATTTTCACTTTCTACTCTTTTGTTATCAAATTTTTTTTGGTGCTTTAATATAGTATAATGCAAAGTATAAGCACAAACCTCCCCCAAACCTGTTTACAGCAGTGTCCTCACTGATGTCATCCGTTAAGCTCAAAAACCTGTAGACTTGGGAGGAAATTATTAATGGGGGCAAGAATATATGAAAGTGAAAATCCTCCCCAAACTTATTTTAGGCTCACAATTTTGTAAAAATCATTTTCTTTCAAGAGCCAAAATATACCAACCCCCCAAACTTGAGTTAAATAATGTTAACCAATTAAAATCATTGGGGGGTAAAGTTATTGGTCAAAGTAAAGCCTTACAAAGACCAAAAGTCAACACCAACCATTCAAAAATTTTATCGATGAAGCACCTAGGTTGGTGGAAGAACATGTCACCTTTCGACGTGAAGAAGTGGGGAGGTGATAAGAGGTGTGATGGAAAAGGATTGCGTCTCAATTTGGAGAGACGACACAGTGATAGTAATGATGGATTACTCGCATTATCATGATTGTCCAAAAGAAGGGGTGGAGGTCCAATTTCTTTGTCTTGAGTTGATTCATCTCAACACCCGTGTCTTGTAAAAATGCGAGTTCGTCAGTGAAAATTTCCTCAAAACTTTCATCGATACCCCGAAAAATAATGTCATCAGAAAAAATGGGGTTATCGTCAGACTCTATAAAATGTCATCAGAATTATGAGGTTGATCAAATTCGCTGCTGTCGACATCCATTAATTCGACAGAACACACATGAGAATAGGGTTCGGAGGTTCACTTCCAACTTGTAAATGTTAAGCTCAATTGACTTCTTTCCAAAAGATAGGGTCATAGAGCCGTTTCTACAATTGATTACTGTGTTGGAAGTGGCCAAAAAGGGTCGACCGAGTATCACCAGGATTTGATTGCATGGGTTTGCCACAGGTTGTGTATCAATAACGATAAAGTCCACAGGAAATATGAATTCCCCGACTTTGATTAACACATCCTCTAGCTCACCCTAGGTTGGGTGATAGATCGATCGGCCATCTGAAGAGTGCAATGCGCAGGTTTTAACTCTCCGATCCCTAATTGCTCATAAACAGAATATGGAAGCAAGTTAACACTAGCACCTAAATCGAGTAGAGCACGATTGATATTTTTACCCCAATAGAAATTGAAATTGTAGGACTTCCGGGGTCCTTTCGTTTCTTGGGTAGTTGTTGTGTAAAAGCTGTGCTCACATTACTCGTAAGGAAAACTTTTTTAGGTACTTGAACTTTTCTCTTCCTAGTGCACAAGTCCTTTAGGATTTTCGCATATGACGGAACTTGTTGAATAGCATCTAGGAGAGGAATGTTTATGTTAACTTGCTTAAAAATTTCTACAATATTCTCCATTTGTGGACTTGGTCTGTTTCCCCTTAACCTATTTGGATAAGGTGCTTTATCAATAAGGGTTTGGTCCAACATTGGAGAGGATTGTGGGGATGGATTCGATCCCAAAACTGGAGTGGGAATCGATTTAGATAGATTTGGCGAAATGGGCGAAGGGTTCGAGCCTTGGGGAAAACGGAGAATAGGCTCGGGTGAAGGTGGGAGACTAGACGAATTAGGGGAAGAAGAAGAAGCTGGGGTATCATTGGTGTCACTATCATCACATTGCTCACCCACTCGGTTATTCAGCACTTTTCCCGATCTCAATGTGGTAACAGCACTCACATTATTACTTTGTGAGTGGCCAGGATTAGGTATGGGTTGAGATGGGAGTTTCCCTTTCTCTCTTGCACTCATTGCGGCGTTAACTGTGCGATTTGGTTTTCTATTGATTTAATACTCTCACCATGGGAGGCGGAGTTTTTCGTTAGGGCATCAATAGAAGACCTCATCTCAGCCGAAATTTACATGGATTGTTTCATGAACATATCCAAAGTTTGTGCAAGTGAGTTGTCAGTACCGGCCACCTGTGGTGTAGAAATGTTGGCCGGATTTTGGAAATTCTGTGACTGAAAGGGGGGCTGATTCTGTGGTTATGGTTGCTGTGGAGGAGGTCTTTAATAATAGCTTTGATGGTTTTGATTCCAAGAAAAGTTAGGATGATTCCTCCATCCTTGATTGTATGTGGAAGAATAAGGGTCGTTTCTAGGTCGCTGCTGAAAAGCAGCATTAACTTGAAACGATGCATTCATAGGGCATTCTTCCATTAAGTGTGAAGGATCCGAACAGCAACCACAGACGGTCTTAGGAAGCGTGACCTGATTTAGGGAGAATGATGAGAACTTGTTTTCAATAGCGTCGAGTTTCTTCTGTATCGCTGCCATTTCGGCTTTTACAGCGATAGAAATATCGAGCTGGTGAATACCTCCCTTAGTTGAAGGTGGTCTTACGCTTTCCCACTGCAACGTGTGTTCTGCTAGATCTTCCAGATATTTCCACGCTTCACCGTCATCTTTAGACATGAAATTGCATTGACACATTGTTTCAAGCATCTGCTTTTTCGCTGGATTAATGCCCTCATATATAATCCGACATAAATCCCATCTTTGTATTCCGTGATGGGGGCATTGGACAAGCAGATCTTTGAAACGTTCAAAGCACTTCCAAAATGGTTCATTGGGAAGCTGGGTGAACTGGTTGATCTCGCTCCTAATATGAGCAGTCTTATGGTTTGGGTAAAACTTCTTAAGAAATGCTATGACAAATTCATCCCAATTAGTGATAGAGTGTGCGACAGTATTATAAAGCCATTTTTCTGCCAAGTCGCACAATCTGAATGGGAGAAGACGTAAGCGCATAGCATCTAAAGTTAATTGTGAAGTACCCATCATTGCGCATACGTTTTCGAATTTGGTGATGAAAACGTACGCGTCTTCCGACTTAAGCCCGTGAAATTTGGGCAACAGATTGATGTAGTGGGGTTTAATTTCAAAATTATCCCCGTTAGGTGGTGGAAGAGATAGACAAGTGAGAAGAGGACCACGAATAGGATAGCATCTCTCTTGGAGAAAGATGCGCGGTGGATTCTGCTCACCTGCGGGCGGTGGCAGCGTGGTGTTATAATTAGATGGAGTGCCGTCCATCACGGTCGATGTGGTGTGTGGTGGGGGAAAAGAAGATGAAGAAGTACCGACTTCGGCGTCGATAGCAGGAACGCGGACAAGACGGGCACTAGGATCCCGTGTCCAGCCGAGCATGCACTAAGCGGGTTTAGTGCAAGTGGCAGCGTGTGTGTGATTTTAAAATTGGCTTGTTTTTGAAAAAGTGGGACTCAAGACAAATCACCCCATAAAATGCACAAGCAACCCTAGAACTAAGGTCACCTAGGTCCAGTCTCTAGACCGCTCCTAGACTTCCAAAGGACAAGCCGCAGGATAAATCCTCTACCGCCTCCGTACTACCCTTGTAGCCAGGTAAGTGCCAGGTAAGTGGGAAGGAACCACGGTAGTGGGCCTAATTAAAAACCACTAGGCTTCGACACACTTGCCTAGGCACTACAAAAGTAATGCGGATAAACGATAAATTACCTATGACCTTCCTCTGTCCTTATTGAGCGCGACAGTCCTTGGAGTCTGGTCTAGATATTTTTTAAATTAATGAAGGGTTGATCTATATGGTCAGTTTGTGATTTGTGGGGCTTAGGAAGGGTGAAGAAATCCCCACCCAATCTTGATTTGGTCTTTGTCCCTTAAAGTCCGTATTAAATATACAAAACAAAACCAACCACAAAACTTTTGAAAAAAGATTTTTGAGCGGCGCTATTTGGCAAAGAATCCTGCAGAAGATAGATTTTATTGGATTTGAGAGGAGAGAGAAGGAGTTAAGAAAGATACCAGAGAGTTTTGTAGCCCTAACCCTTCTAACCTGCCGCGATTCCGCCGCAAAAGGCATCTTTCTGCCGCGGTTCCGCCGCAAGGTGGAGAGAACAGTTGATGAAAATTTTCCTGTGGCCTCCTTTGCTCCTCTGGATCTCTAAGAATGTCTCTGTCTTCTGTTTTCCTCAATTCTGTGACTCCAGATCTCCTTGCAAAATTCACACACAAATCGTTAAATATGCAATTTGCAGTTTTGTTTTAATAATGATATGAATCGTCTAAGAATTCAACACAAATAATAAGAATAAAAAATTACACACGTATCCCCGGCAACGGCGCCATTTGATTGTTTCGAAAGAGTGTGTTTGTAGTAGTTAACCGCAATCAGAACGGTGTCGCGTGTAGCTAAACCGAGATGAGTACGGGTCGTCCTCAGGGAAACGTTGAACCTTTTAATCTTACTTTAGATGTGTTGAAAAAGAGAGGAGGGATAAAGAATTTTGAAGAATGGTTTCTAGATCTACGTTAAGCAAGAATGCAAAAATATAGATCTAGATTATTTAAGGATGTAGTTAATATAATAAGAGGGCTTGTAGGGTTCGTTAGGATTTAGTAATTATGGACGATTAATTAAAAGTTACCCTTTTTATCCTTTAATAGATTTAAAACTAGAACGACGGTGATACGTGTAGATTAGGGTTTCTGGAGGGAAAAGGAATCCCACTCTTAACCCTCATCTCGACATGGAACTCCGTTCATATCTTGCCTTTACCAAAACAATCATTAATCTAATTGCTAATCGCGGTCGGAACTAGCAAAGAATTGCTAGCGCGCCCGATTAGGATGTTAATGATTCTTTTGATAAAATTCATAAACTTTATAGGACTTAAAAAGGGTTTAGGGATGTTCATCATCCATTAGCCTACCCTAATCCTACGAACCCTAACAAGCGGAGAATTACTCGCGCATGGTGAAAGAAGAAGATGAAAAGACAGAGAGGGAAAACATAATGCAAAAGAATTAAATAAAATAACTACCTTTATTAATCACTTGAACGATCTACACTTTATTCCGTAGAAAATGATTACAAATAAACTTGATTTGCTTCTCGATCTTTCCTAAGGAGGTAGACGAACAGTTGATGATCAGCCTGGATGCGTGAGCGTCTGGGGCTTCATGATCGCGTCGGCTTTGATGATTTTTCCAAGAGGGTCTCGGTGCCTTTTTATAATGCAAAGCCAGAATCTTTTGCTTCAAAAGTTGGTAAAATATAGCAGAGAATCATGCCCCAAAATTTTGGCAAATGATCCTTCTAGATTGCCGCGGATCCGCGGCCAAAGGAGGGGTATGGCCGCGGATCCGCGGCCATTTGATCACAACTCTTCATCAAATTTTGGGGTTTCTGTCTTTGTGACATTTGGCAATCCTAGGCACCTTCATATTTCAGAAATCTTCTCTCGGTTGCTTCCAGACTTGGTCTCCAAGTTTTGCTTTTTAATTTGGCAAGTTTTCTTCAACAAATTGATTTGTTTGATAAATTCTGCATAACAACTTGGAAAATTCTGCACAATAATCTCAAATAATATTTGGTAGATTTAGTTCTACTAGGATTTGGTCAATGAATTTATTTGCATACATTTTCCTACCAAATGATAATTAAAATATATTAACACATGGAAAATAATGTTTTTACACATAAACCCTCATATGTATAATATATTATAATAAAGTCCTTTTTTAATATGAAAATGGTAGGAAAAATGTAATACAAATGTGCAGTTTTATCAACTGAACAGAAGTATTTTATTGAACATAAATGGATGTTCTTGCGATATGGTAACGGCAGCCTCCTTCAGGAGATGTTTATCATTTCAGGCTTCCAAGGTGACCTGGATGACAGAGTGACTGTCGAAATTATAGTTTTCCTTCTTTTGAGGGACATTATGTTGGACAGATGGTCCAAGCGAATACTGAGGAAAGGCATGGTGCAGAATACTTATTAAATTCAGTGGACGATACAGTCTAGGAAGTTTTCTGGAATTGGAGTTCTTTTGTGAACTGGGTCCCATCAGATATCCAGACATATTCTAAGACAAGTATTGCACATTTATGGAGGCAGTTTTCTCCGTGAAGTTGAGATATAGAAAGATACAGAAAGAAACATTGGAGCGGATCTACTCACTGAGGCTATTTCTCGAACGGAATTATTTTTGCAAACGGGCTTTGCGAAACTGATTAGTAGAGAAGTTGGGTGTTCGGTAACACATGGGCTGTGAGTATGTGACATCACAATAATTGGCCTTAAGTGCAAGTGGGAGATTGTTGGCTATAGTGCCCTCAAGGCAATTATCATAGTCGTGGACTTGTGATTATGACGATTGAGTGAGGACCTATACCGATAGAACAGTCTTACTTGAGATGATAGTATGCTATCTGGTTTGTCTTTATCATCATGTACATGTTGATAGAGCCCATAGGATTCTTTCTTGACTGCCAGCATTATGATGGCGATCATATATGTGGGAGTTGGGGTCTATAAGTACATCCTTAAATGTCCCTAGTCGTAGGAGTATCGAGACCGGGCATCGATACTCCAGTGTAGACTAGTGTATACTGATCGAGACCCCGGCGAGGGGCGATGGTCAGGTCTTACAAGCCATTGGTGTTAGTTTGTTCACCTAAGATAGTATGCAGGTGCTCATTGAGTTATGAGTACACTGGACGGACTCGCCAGGAACCTGCTAGTTGGTGTTATACCTATTGTCAGTTAGTAGATCCTAGATGACATGTGTACAGCTTAGTCTGTCGACCTGAGATCGTCATTTTTCTCGTGTGAGTTCCCACTGTGCTTTGATTACTACCTTACCACGGCTCAAAGGAGTCGTGTAAACAGGTTTTAGTTGGGTACAGTCCCGAGCCACATAGAGGCAGTGATCGGATCGTCGGGGATTTGTCTCTCCCGGTATTGGGGGTTGATGTCGCGTTGTGTACGGATGGACATCACCATAAATCCATGGCCACGGTGGACGAGAATTATCGATCCAGGATCGATAGTTTCTCAGGTGGTGATGGAGTTTCATACTGACACTAAATGTCGCGTTGTTAGAGGTCTAACATTAACCACCCCGTTAGACTCGATATGTGATACTCTTAAACGAACATACCGGACTGTACGGATATTGTCACAGTCAGGCTCAGTAGGGGTTCTGCATGAGTTTGCTCGTTGGCTTACCTTTCGCTCAATACCTGGGTAGCCGTTACGTACAGCTAGTGACGCTGACGTGCTTGTGGTTAAACCCACTGCCAGCGTATTGACGAGTCTTTAGAGTCCCACACAGAGAGTTTCCCTGGTTATGGCGAAATGATATAGTAGCCGTATTGGATACGTGCAGGGTTCCGATCGATTGATGTACATTGTGTTCAGACTTTCGTTTGGACAGCTGATAACACTAGCCGGCTCGGGTTTGAGCCGGATTATTAAATCAGGTGTTGATTTAATAATTTACGTATATGTATTTTGGTACGTATATTCTAGTATTATATTCTTTGTGTTATTCTATCTCTTTGGGTATTCGTATTTCGGTACGAATGGAGATATATTTACAGTAGAATGTAATCCATATTTTTTACCGGATAACATTCTAGAAGGTGCCACCTCATTTCTTGATTTGACCATTTTATTAAATGGATAAATGAGGTAGATATTAGCTTAAGGAGGTATGGTGACAACCATGCTTGCAATAGTGCACACAAATGAATTGATAATTCATTTGTGTTCACTATTCAAGCATGGTGGGATTTAAAAATTGTAAAAATTATTTTAACAAAACCTGGCATGCTATTTTTCTCTTTGATGGATGAGTTCATTTTTGCAAGCTTGGTTGGTTTTTCTTGAGCTCCTTCCTTGTTCTTGAGCTTCTCCCTCACCATGAGCTTCACCTCCTCTAACTTTCATGAATTGCTTACACCTTCAAGTTTTAAGATAGATAACACTTAGAGATCATACACACTACATCCTAGGCTCTCTAAGGTAGCATCCTAGAGACCCTAGTTGTTCCATTTGCATCATGTTGTGGAGCTAGAGCCGGAGCTACATCCCTCGGGTGGATCATCGGAGATGGAGGAAGACCGGCAACCAAACATCATCAAGGAACCACTAGAAGCTTGGAATGAAGACCGAAGGACATGGATCAACTCGGTATAAAGATTCTAACTTCCTTTTTAGCTTTCTAGATTAGGGTTTAAGGTCAATCCGGAAATAGGGTAATGGTAGCACCAGTTTAATAAATTTTTGTTCCGCATTTGGCCACGGTTTGATGGCTGGGGCGCTGCCGTAACCCTTCATTACTGAATCTAATGGTTCCTCCAAATCTACAGTTACATTTTTGTCATGACTCGAAAGAGCACGTGACTGGCCCTTGAACCATATGAAGTCTATAGGATTCCATCTGATCCAAGTAAGCCAAAAGCCCAGAAATCTAAAACCATTTTAAGAGTAAATAAGGAAAACTGGTTTAAAGAAGTGAAGAAAAACATGTTTGAAGTCAAGGTTTTTAAATAACTAAGCCGAATATGCATTTTAAAAATGTAAAGTCTTTTCTAAAAATTTCGGCAGAGTTTCTTTTGTAAATACTGGCCCCGAACGGGGTACAACAGGAACAATATATATGCAATGATAAAAGGCATCCCCAAGCGGGAGCTAGCTCTTCGTCAATCGACGGTCACAACCACACAAACAATATAATATACAACGCCGAAGGGCGAGGATCAAAACTCAAAAGAAAACTCATAATAACATGAAAACCGTAATACTGCTACACGCGACTCTAAGGTCGAAATAATACATCACTAGTGTCTAAGTCTGAAACAATATACAAGTTTTGGTTGATGGAATTCTGATACAAAGGAATAATACAAGTACAATGGTGGTTCTTGATGCAAAAGAACCCACCTACCCAATGCAATTCACCCGCAAGGAAGCAGTGTGCCAGAAATGCCGCTATGGAACCTGTACGGCAAAACCTGCAAGAACTGTGGCACAACGGGGGTGAGTTGCCAACTCGTGAATAGAAAATATCTACAAGCAGAAACCGAATGCATGACATAATCCTAGGTCAATACAATCAGATAAATAAACCTCAAAGAATAAGCCTGAAGCATGATAAGGTGGCAATATAACATCTAATCGTGTATGTAGTGCCAAGTACCCGTGCCAGTGCCTCAGGTAATAACATGTCATAAACATAAGGTATGTCTGCATGAAGTAACTATGATGAAATATCAAAAATGGATATCAATACACATATATTAGCGTCCCATTCCACTAATATTGGTGTAAGGGTATATATAACAGCGCCCTCATACCCTGTTATATATACAAATTAAGTATGATCAATGTAATAAAAGTCTGTATATATGTGGATCCCGTCCACCTGTCACCCCAATGACAATAAGCATCATGCATGTAAATGTGAGGATATAATCAAAATCATGGAAACATCATGAAACCTGTGCCTAGCATCGGCATGTAAATCCTCGTCCATATGAAGCTCCGTCTGCGGTGTCGGCCCTCGGCCCCGGCAGCACGGGTCAACCCATGTCCATCTCTCAACTCCGGTCGGTATCCCCCGGATATCCGTCGAGCTCAGATACAATCACCGGTAGGTACTCGCCCACCTCCAGGCTCAATCGGCATAATCCTTCAATCATCTTGCCGAGGGGAACCATACCGGGCCCCACCATGTACCCTCATACGGCACACACTCCTCGTATGGGGTATATAATCAGAACCGATAAATCTCATGGTGGCTGCGCAAATATCATATCAAGGAAACCGGGTTTCTTAAATAAGTACATACACTCCTTTGAAATTATCCACGGTTTCCAAATCTAGAAATATCATGAAAACGAATATCTCAATGCGTATAATCAGAAAGCATGATGTATATGACCTAGAATAATAGTATGCACATATAAGGTCATATCCTGATGCAATAATACTACTGTGTAGTGACATGGCAATTATCGATGATGAAGTGTGCGAACCGGCAAGCAAGTGTACGTGGAACATATGCATCATCGATAATGGTGCTGGTGTCCTAACAACATGATTGCAACATAGAGATAAACACATGCAATGCGATGCGGAATCGAATAATCAATGCAACAGTGAAGAATCTACACCAATATGTACATGTCCTGCAGTGGTACCATTTGAAATAAGACGGATCGGGGTTTTGGTAAAATAAGGGTTACGGTGTTTTTAAGAATAGATACGTCTTTTGAAAATACCCGTAGAATCTTTTTACTTGTCCTTAAAATATTCCCGATTCGTAGTTTTTAAATAGGTATGACTCGGGTCTAGTCTAACATCTACTAAGCAAAGTCCATCAGGAGGGGTATGGAAACCACCAAAATCTGAGTCGATATATATAAATAATATAATAGTCGGTGATCCCGCCTCAATAGTATCGTGTACGATACAGTATATCATCTGACATCCTCGAGTTATGAGTGCGGATCTATCATCAATATAAAGCTCGTATGGTAAATCGTCGTACGGCATCCCAATAGCTGGGTATGGGTCAATATCACAATCAGCTCATCAATTATTTGGTATCCTCATCATCATATCACATAATCTGGGGTACTGATCTAAGTCTAGTACAACTGATACCATCAATATGACTGCGTGTGTAAACATAAGTCCAAAGGCCCGCTAGAGATCACATGTCGTATCCCAAATACGAATCATATCAAATCACCAATCTCGCGGCACAATGCCCAATATCATCGACTCATCTCCAATGTCGTCCAATATCATCAAACACAGTACACGTATAATGAATATGCAAGGGTGTGCGTGTAGATGTAAATCTATTCTAGGGTTCACGACTATGAACTACACTCGTTGCTTCTAACCCTAAACTATCCATAATACACCTAACACAATATCCACGACACACTATAACTATCATATATAATATATCAACTACGGACTGCGGGGGTGCTATACGCCGTCCACCCGACTTCCCCCGTAGATATAATCTACTAACCTTGCGTCTTCATTTGTGGACGTCGCCACGCGCTTGCTTGTCGTCCCAAAGTTTTCATGGGGTATCTACACGTCAAAGTATCGTAAATGCGTATTAAAACCAAATCAAAGCTAAAACGGCACACGAAACCCAAAACGATACACTATGGGGCCTATAGGTTAGAACCTATGGTTACGCCTCCAAAACCAACAATCAATCCTCGATATCGTCATATAAACGTCAAATAGTCGAGGTAAAACACAATACGTAAATTCAAAAATAAAAATACGGAATACGGAAACACGAATCCAAAACAGCAACTAAGGAAATAGGCTCCAGATTTCACCCTAGGTCAAATTAGACAAATCTATACATGCCAGGGGTCTAATCTATACATGTAGGAGCAGCAGAACCAAAACAACACAAAATGGGGCAGGTCTGGACGCAAATTGCGGCCAAACAGAATAAATCTGCGACCGGGAAAATGAGTTAGGGTCTGGGGTCTTGTGTGGTGGTTCTAGGGTTCCTGCACATTTCACTGTCCAATCAATTTTATTTTCAGAGTCTCGGGTTGATAGCAGATTCAATATACCCTTCGCAGATTTCATAACTTTTCCGATATCGGTTTCTAAATCCGTATTTCGGGTTTCAACTCTCAGGCTTTGGGTCTCCATTCATGCACTAGGGTGTTTATATAACCTCAACTGAGCTCAATTTCACATTACAACACAAAATTCCCTCAAACCCTAACTAGGTTTTCCTTAAATCCACAAAACACACAATATCGGTTCTAAACTAAACAATGGGGTATAAGTAATACTAAAACTAAGCTAAGGGTTCAGTCAATACCTCATTTGGCAACTCAAGAAAATTCTTGAGTTGCCCCTAGTGGCCACAATCCTCGCTTTCTTGGTCCAATGTGTAGATCTTGAGCTCGTGCACACTTTTAATGAAAGGAGAGTGGTGTTTTGGGGATGTTTTTGAGATGTTTTGAGGCTCTTGAAGAGGGGGAGAATGAGGAGTAGCAGCAGCAGCTGAGGGAAGAGGGGGAGAGAGATGAGGGAAGTGAGAGGGAGAGAAAAAGAGGTCCAAGGTCAACTCCCCCCATACCTAATACATGCCCATGCCTCCTTTTCTTTATTCCTTTACCATTTCTTTTCTTTTCTTTCTCTTTTCTAAAACCCTTCTCACTTGAATAGTGAACCCAAAAGAAACATGGTGGAAAAATGCACAAGTGTAAGAAAAATGATATGTGCATATTTTACACAAAAATGCTAAAAAACCGATAAGCGATTTTTAATCGCGATTAGCACAAAATTAGCATATAAATAATCGTAAAAACTTAAAATGGCATAATTCCATAAAATACCCTATTTTAGAATTTTCCATAATTTTTTCCAAATTTTTCTGTATTTAATTATACCAAAATATTAAAATATTCAATAAAATAATATTAAATTATAAAAATTCCCAAAAAATAATATTTTATTTTTTTGAAACGTTACAATCTTCCCCTCTTAAATAAATTTGGTCCCCGAATTTAAATTTAAACCCCCAAATACTAAAACATTTTAGTAAAAATCCAAATTGTCGGGGGCTCCGAAAACATCAATACATAAAACACATCATAGCGCAATGCATGCGCATAAGTAATGAGCAGATGACTTAAAATCAAAACTCCGTCAAGCATCTTGCAATCATCGGAGTCATGGTAAAGACACAAATGTCAAATCCAAAACAGAACCAGTATGATGTACATCAAAATTATACATGTATATATGAAAGCTGTATGTGTAAATAACTAAGTAAATACATGCAAAAGTATGCGGGTACTGTCCTCTGACTAGTCCCGCTCAGTATGAAAACACATAGCAAATATCATAAAACGTAATGCTCTATAAGGAATAAATCTCACAATGTATATATGAATATCTGGTGCGTCTGGTGCGCACGGAAATCAAAATCCATACATGTGCCATACATGTGCACAAAACAATATCTAGGTGCAACTGGTGTGCACGAAACATCTGTCATAGGCAACGTGTGTGCCTGACAGCAAAATCAGGTGCACCTGACATGCACAAAGAATCCCGATTTAGTGCATCTGGTGTGCACCAAAATCGTATCTCAAAACCTGCGCCTAACATGCGCGAAAATCCAAAATCATATGCACAGAGTGCAAGAAATCAATATCAAAATCGAAATCAATGGTATACAATACAGTTCAATCAAAGTCATGTATACCGCGGTCGATAATCTCACAACTGTGTCCATCAGCGTGCACAAATCAAATCAAAACAACTAAAAGTACATGAAAACTATGCTAAAAGCATAAATCAAATCTCTGGCATAAAATAGGCATGAAATCACAATCAATACCTCAAGCGTAATAACTATACGCAAAATATAAATACCCAGTAAGTGCAATCATGGTGCATAAAAACAAATATCATGAAACTCAGCCATCAAGACTAAATCATGCAAACAGAACGCCCAAAATACCGAAATCCAAGGTGACGGATACATGATAATCAAATCACAAAATCACAAATCATTAATACCGTCGCCGGTAGTCCCTCCTTCAAAGTCGAGAAGGTGTCGGTGCATTCAATGCTAGCAGCGCAAGATATCTACTTGCCTCTTGCTCATGGTCTGGCGTCCTCTGTGTCTGGGTCCTTATCTTCTCTGTGGATTACCAATCTCACAATCAATCGGCTCATCGGTCCTGTCAGGTGTGCTAACGGGGACGATTCCGTTCTGGCACTTCTCTGGTCATCTCTCGGTCAATCCTCACGACCACTCGTAAAGCAGCATGTCACTGGCGTCGGCCTCTGTCTCTTTGAATGCATGTCACATCTGATCCTGGATGCAAATGTCAATGCAGCAGTGTCCTAGAAGGAATCCCGCTCAAGGTCTCTTCCGATCTTGCCTATGTCGGTCTGTACGGTGGTTGGTACTCTTGCATAATCTCTTCTCGCTCGATGGACATCTGCGCCCTCTGCGCAGCATTTCCTCGGAAATTGGCCGCATCCCAACGCCTCTGTAAGCATATCAGGTCTCCGGTCTCGACGGAAAGTAATGACAGCTCGTCAGCGTCTCGCACAAACCTCTTGTCCGCTTGTCTGTATTACCGTCCACTTCGACGTCACGTCTCTATCGGCGCACTGCAATGTTCTCGGCTACGGTCCATCCGAAGTCTCTCACCTATCTCTTTTCTGCCGAATTGCCCGGAAGTCATCGTCCATTGCCGAAGCTAATTCTTGTTCCGGAATGGCTGCATACTCATCGCTCCTTTTTCTGGAAGATATATCCATAACAATGCCTCTGCGTGCGTATCGCATCTCTGATGTCAGCGGAGGGGAACGTCATCTCGTCGAAATCTCTAGCGAACTCTTTACTTCACTCTGCTTCAATGTCGACTGATTCAGACTCGTCTCATCGTGGCTGCATGGACTGTGCTCCAATGGCTATACTCGTATCTGGAGTCTCCCAAGCAAAGCATCCCATCACGTGATATCTGAATGATGTCGAATCATTCGATCGACTCGTCAGAACCTCATAATCCCCCAAGAGATCAACATATTGAGTACAGTTTAATAGTATCGAGTACATGCCACAGCGTCGGTGGTCCAGCCGTAGAAGGGCAAACCCAAGCCTCACTAATGGCGCCGCGGAACTGCCGCAAACCCTAAGGTTCAAAGGCTTTCACAAGGTCATTAAGTCGAGTTAGGGTTTCATTCTTCTAGAGGGTCCATGGAATCTCCTGCATGTCTTTCCGTATACTTTAAACTTGGAAAATGGGCTCCTGACATTCGATCGTCTCTATCGACTCTCAACGTCTCCGCGTGAAGTCGTCTCTAGCTGGAAGCAATCTATCTGATGACCTCGCATCGGGGTAAGCGAACGAACCATATGTCCTAGTCATTCATCCTCAGGTGACTAGCGACCGTCCATCATATCTCTAAGTATATACTCATGCTGCAGTAGCTCCAATCATCTGGGCGATATCTCGTCATTTGTAGCAATAGCTGGCTCATTCGTCTGTACGCTGAACAACGTCTCAATCATCCTGAATAAGCGACATATCAATGGTCATCACACCCTGGCCGGCCTTTAGCAGTAGCCTGATCCTCTGGTACCAATCGGCACGTCCGAGAAATCCTGTAAAGGTGATCCACCAAACGCTCATGGCGCGAAAACACAATAAGACGACGCCTCTCAATGCAATCGTAAATCTCTGGAATCACGCCCTGGTCAGTCCTCGTCCACGACGAGCTCATGCTGACGCAACTCGAGCCGTAGCTCACTCTGCCCGTGCAATCGTGGCAGCAAAACACAACCAGTATCGATGAGGATAGATCATAGGAATGAATATAATACTGTGCAAGGAAATGTACATCCTAAGGCTCCTTAAGCGGAGTAACGTGTCATAAGTATGCCGCGGAACATACACACGGTACGTCACTCTACTGCAGTCACTTACTCCATCAACCAAGGGTCATCCTACACGACGAAAGTTTGGGTCTAATACCCCCTCGACTAAGTCTAAGTTCCGTAAGGTCAAGCCTAAGTTCCGTATATATATATATAGACGCCCTAGGCTCTACATAGTCAACTTAGACTCGAACCAAGGTTAACCAAGCGCTCTGATACCAACTTTATCACGACCCGAAAGAGCACGTGACTAGCCCTTGAACCATATGAAGTCTATAGGACTCCATCTGATCCAAGTAAGCCAAAAGCCCAGAAATCTAAAACCATTTTAAGAGTAAATAAGGAAAACTGGTTTAAAGAAGTGAAGAAAAACATGTTTGAAGTCAAGGTTTGTAAATAACTAAGCCGAATATGCATTTTAAAAATGTAAAGTCTTTTCTAAAAATTTCGGCAGAGTTTCTTTTGTAAATACTGGCCCAGAACGGGGTACAACAGGAACAATATATATGCAATGATAAAAGGCATCCCCAAGCGGGAGCTAGCTCTTCGTCAATCGACGGTCACAACCACACAAACAATATAATATACAACGCCGAAGGGCGAGGATCAAAACTCAAAAGAAAACTCATAATAACATGAAAACCGTAATACTGCTACACGCGACTCTAAGGTCGAAATAATACATCACTAGTGTCTAAGTGTGAAACAATATACAAGTTTTGGTTGATGGAATTCTAGATACAAAGGAATAATACAAGTACAATGGTGGTTCTTAATGCAAAAGAACCCACCTACCCAATGCAATTCACCCGCAAGGAAGCATTGTGCCAGAAATGCCGCTATGGAACCTGTATGGCAAAACCTGCAAGAACTGTGGCACAACGGGGGTGAGTTGCCAACTCGTGAATAGAAAATATCTACAAGCAAAAACCGAATGCATGACATAATCCTAGGTCAGTACAATCAGATAAATAAACCTCAAAGAATAAGCCTGAAGCATGATAAGGTGGCAATGTAACATCTAATCGTGTATGTAGTGCCAAGTACCCATGCCAGTGCCTCAGGTAATAACATGTCGTAAACATAAGGTATGTCTGCATGAAGTAAATATGATGAAATATCAAAAATAGATATCAATACACATATATTAGCATCCCATTCCACTAATATTGGTGTAAGGGTATATATAACAGCGCCCTCATACCCTGTTATATATACAAATTAAGTATGATCAATGTAATAAAAGTCTGTATATATGTGGATCCCGTCCACCTGTCACCCCAATGACAATAAGCATCAAGCATGTAAATGTGAGGATATAATCAAAATCATGGAAACATCATAAAACCTGTGCCTAGCATCGGCACGTAAATTCTCGTCCATATGGGGCTCCGTCTGCGGTATCGGCCCTCGGCCCCGGCAGCACGGGTCAACCCATGTCCATCTCTCAACTCCGGTCGGTATCTCCTGGATATCCGCCGAGCTCAGATACAATCACCGGTAGGTACTCGCCCACCTCCAGGCTCAATCGGCATAATCCTTCGATCATCTTGCCGAGGGGAACCATACCGGGCCCCACCATGTACCCTCATACGGCACACACTCCTCGTATAGGGTATATAATCAGAACCGATAAATCTCATGGTGGCTACGCAAATATCATATCAAGGAAACCGGGTTTCTCAAATAAGTACATACTCTCCTTTGAAATTATCCACGGTTCCCAAATCCAGAAATATGATGAAAACGAATATCTCAATGCGTATAATCAGAAAGCATGATGTATATGACCTAGAATAATAGTATCCACATACAAGGTCATATCCTGATGCAATAATACTACCGTGTAGTGACATGGCAATTATCGATGATGAAGTGTGCAAACCGGCAAGCAAGTGTACGTGGAACATATGCATCATCGATATTGGTGCTGGTGTCCTAACAGCATGATTGCACATAGAGATAAACACATGCAATGCGATGCGGAATTGAATAATCAATGCAACAGTGAAGAATCTACACTAATATGTACATGTCCTGCAATGGTGCCATTTGAAATAAGACGAATCGGGGTTTTGGTAAAATAAGGGTTACGGTGTTTTTAAGAATAGATACGTCTTTTGAAAATACCCGTAGAATCCCTTTACTTGTCCTTAAAATATTCCCGATTCGTTGTTTTTAAATAGGTATGACTCGGGTCTAGTCTAACATCTACTAAGCCAAGTCCATCAGGAGGGGTATGGAAACCACCTAAATCTGAGTCGATATATATATAAATAATATAATAGTCGGTGATCCCGCCTCAATAGTATCGTGTACGATACAGTATATCATCTGACATCCTCGAGTCATGAGTGCGGATCTATCATCGATATAAAGCTCGTACGGTAAATCGTCGTACGGCATCCCAATAGCTGGGTATGGGTCAATATCACAATCAGCTCATCAATTATTTGGTATCCTCATCATCATATCACATAATCTGGGGTACTGATCTAAGTCTAGTACAACTGATACCATCAATATGACTGCGTGTGTAAACACACGTCCAAAGGCCCGTTAGAGATCACATGTCGTATCCCAAATACGAATCATATCAAATCACCGATCTCGCGGCACAATGCCCAATATCATCGACTCATCTCCAATGTCGTCAAATATCATCAAACACAGTACACGTATAATGAATATGCAAGGGTGTGCGTGTAGGTGTAAATCTATTCTAGGGTTCGCGACTATAAACTACACTAGTTGCTTCTAACCCTAAACTATCCATAATACACCTAACACAATATCCACGACACACTATAACTATCATATATAATATATCAACTACGGACTACGGGGGTGCTATACGCCATCCACTTGACTTCCCCCGTAGATATATTCTACTCACCTTGCGTCTTCATTTGTGGACGTCGTCACGCGCTTGCTTGTCGTCCCGAAGTCTTCATGGGGTACCTACACGTCAAAATATCGTAAAGGCGTATTAAAACCAAATCAAAGCTAAAACGGCACACGAAACCCAAAACGATACCCTATGAGGCCTATAGGTTAGAACCTATGGTTACACCTCCAAAACCAACAATCAATCCTCGATATCGTCGTATAAACGTCAAATAGTCGAGGCAAAACACAATACGTAAATTCATAAATAAAAATACGGAATACGGAAACACGAATCCAAAACAGCAACTAAGGAAATAGGCTCCAGATTTCACCCTAGATCAAATTAGACAAATCTATACATGCCTGGGGTCTAATCTATACATGTAGGAGCAGCAGAACCAAAACGACACAAAATGGGACAGGTCTGGCCGTAAATTGAGGCCAAACAGAAAAAATCTGCGGTCGGGAAAATGAGTTAGGGTCTGGGGTCTTGTTTGGTGGTTCTAGGGTTCCTGCACATCTCACTGTCCAATCAATTTTATTTTCAGAGTCTCGGGTTGATAGCAGATTCAATATACCCTTCACAGATTTCAAAACTTTTCCGATATCGGTTTCTAAATCCATATTTTGGGTTTCAACTCTCAGGTTTTGGGTCTCCATTCATGCACTAGGGTGTTTATATAACCTCAACTGAGCTCAATTTCACATTACAACACAAAATTCCCTCAAACCCTAACTAGATTTTCCTCAAATCTACAAAACACACAATATCGGTTCTAAACTAAATATGGGGTATAAGTAATACTAAAACTAAGCTAAGGGTTCAGTCAATACCTCATTTGGTAACTTAAGAAAATTCTTGAGTTGCCCCTAGTGGCCACAATCCTCGCTTTCTTGATCCAATGTGTAGATCTTGAGCTCGTGCACACTTTTAATGAAAGGAGAGTGGTGTTTTGGGGATGTTTTTGAGATGTTTTGAGGCTCTTGAAGAGGGGGAGAATGAGGAGCAGCAGCAGCTGGGAAGAGGGGGAGAGAGATGAGGGAAGTGAGAGGGAGAGAAAAAGAGGTCCAAGGTCAACTCCCCCCATACATAATACATGCCCATGCCTCCTTTTCTTTATTCCTTTACCATTTCTTTTCTTTTATCTCTTTTCTAAGACCATTCTCACTTGAATAATGAACCCAAAAGAAACATGGTGGAAAAATGCACAAGTGTAAGAAAAATGATATGTGCATATTTTACACAAAAATGCTAAAAAACCGATTAGCGATTTGTAATCGCGATTAGCACTAAATTAGCATATAACTAATCGTAAAAACTTAAAATGGCATAATTGCATAAAATACCCTATTTTAGAATTTTCCATAATTTTTTCCAAATTTTTCGGTAATTAATTATTCCAAAATATTAAAATATTCAATAAAATAATATTAAATTATAAAAATTCTCAAAAAATAATATTTTATTTTTTTGAAACGTTACAATTTTATGGTTCATGGATTTCTCCTTGTTCTACCGTACTCCTATTAGTTTCTTTTGCAAGAAACTCCCTTTCTAAAAAGGTAGCATGGCGAGATACAAACACCTTCTGTTCCTCAGTGTGGTAGAACAAATATCCTAGTGAATCTTTAGGATATCCCATAAATTTACATAGAACTTATCGTGTCTCTAGCTTGTCCGGTTTCTGTGTTTTCACATAGGTCGGACAACCCCATATCTTAAATCGCTTAAGATATGGATTTCGTCCACTCCATACTTTATATGGAGTCTTAGGCATATATTTGGATGGAACGTAGTTCGGTAGGTATGCCGCTGTCTGAATTGCATGTCCCCAGAATGAAAGAGGCAACTCAGCACTACTCGTCATGGAGTGAACCATATCCAATAGGGTATGATTCCTCCGCTCCGATACACCGTTATGCTGTGGTGTATAAGTAGGAGTAAGCTGAGAGAGAATTCCATTCTCTTTTAAGCAATCTAGGAATTCCATGCTTAAGTACTCCCCTCCCCTATCAGATCGGAGGATCTTGATACTTTTACCAGTCTGGTTCTCTACTTCGTTTCTGAATTCTTTGAATTTCACAATAGCTTCAGATTTGTGTTTCATAAGATACACATATCCGAATCTAGAGAGATCGTCAGTGAATGTGATAAAGTATGAGAACCCTCCCCTTGCATGTATAGACATCGGACCACACACATCACTGTGTATGAGTCCCAAGAGCTCTGCTACTCTTTCTCCATGTCCGGTGAATGGAGATTTGGTCATCTTTCCTTTGAGACAAGACTGACAAGTTTCATAAGATGAAAATTCGAACGTATTCAAGAGTCTATCTTTATGTAACTTACTTAGTCTTTTCTCTCCGATATGACCAAGTCTACAATGCCACAACCAGGATTCGTTCGTATCTAAACTCTTCCTCTTGCATGTGTTTTGTACATTGAGAACTGTATTCTGATTTAGAACATAGATACCATTACACAGTGTACCTTCTGTAACCAGTACCTTATCAAGGTAAATGTTCATGATATTTCTATCAAGAACAAAGTTATATTCATCTTTATCAAGTAAAGAAACTGATATTATGTTGCAAACCATGGAAGGTACATAGTAGCAATTGTTCAAAATCATAGTATTGCTATTTGGCAACACTAGGTGATATTCACCGACGGCTGCAGCATTAACTTGTGCTCCGTTTCCTACACTGAGGGACATATCACCAGGTGCAACTTTCTTACTTTTTCTCAGTCCCTGCAATAAATTACAGATATGAGATCCTGATCCGGTATCTAGTACCCAGGAGGTAGGACTGACCGAAAAATAGTTCTCAATTACGAGAACACCTGAAGTAGATGCATTAGTATGCTTCTTCTTCAATGGGGTCTCCTTGGAATTCAAACAATCCTCTTTCCCTTGTTCATACTTACGATTGCCATCATAAGTTAGAGCCAAACCGACGTTCCCCAGCCCCGAATAAGAATTTGGATCGGTCAAGATATACATTTTATTATCTTGATTAGGGCGTGAAATGGTTGCTACCTGGAGAGAGATAAAAGAAACACTCAGCGTGCGCTCTTGCAAGATTAGATTGATTATTAATTTATCTAACCAGGATGGCTCCCACTGTTTCCTCAAATTCTTCTTCAAACCCTAAAAGAAGAACTAGTCAGGACTTAATCACACGTCACAATACTTGCTTAACCTTTCAGCCAAGCTAGTGTTGGTACTTCGAGGGAGGTTTTCTAATGCTTTCGCGAAGTTCCTTAATTATATAACCTTTTTTCCCTGGAGGCGTAGCCCCGCTAACACCTTTCTAGACACCTACTTGGTTTATAGCATTGATTGTTTAGTGAAATAATGTCCTGAGAGTAATCCTACTCATCAGTAGGATCGGGATCCAACTATCATTGTGTGATGACCTAGATAGAATCCACTCTAGTCACCATACTTCAGAAGGTATGCTAAATCTGCAAGTTTCCTGTATGTTTGAAACTCCAGATGTGGTTTTTACCCCTAAGACCCTAGTGACCTTGACGGAGTCAACAAATCAAAGAGTCCTAATCAAGTTCAACCCGTCATTATCTGGATTGCATAAAACCCACCCGCATAACCCTTGACGGAGTCAACAAGGTTATACGACTGTCCTAACCAATCCCATTTAGTGCTACAAACAAGCATCACTCAGCTACCGTACACTACGCCTTGACGGAGTCAACAAACGCAGCACGAATACTAAGTGTTACTTATAGGAAATGATGGAGGGCTACGACTGGATTTTTAGCGAAAAACCCGTTAACGTAATGAACTTGATATCGTTGAAGGAACCTGAGTGGTTTTACAAATATATAGTGGAGAAAACTTTTGCTAAAGAGGTCACTCTCTGTGAAGGGATCTCGGCTCTTTCCTCATCGAATGAGGTAGAGGATATTTCAAACTGAATACCATGATGCAAAGCAAAAATAATCGACTATAGTGAAGTTATTACATTGACGCAAAGTTTTACTCAAGGGGTCACTCCCGATGAAGGGATCTCGGCCCTTGACTCGTCGAATGAGGTGCTGGATATTCATAACCGAATACCACTGTGCAAAGCAAAGAGAACGTCTGTAATATCATTTTTTAAAACTTGGTTCCAACAACATCTTTTACGTTTATTTTCTTGCATTAATCAAAATTAATGCGGTCCCATCAATTTAACCTATCTCACCAGAAAAGAACGA
The DNA here is from genome assembly GCA_030015575.1 of Agapanthus africanus. Taxonomy (NCBI): domain Eukaryota; kingdom Viridiplantae; phylum Streptophyta; class Magnoliopsida; order Asparagales; family Amaryllidaceae; genus Agapanthus; species Agapanthus africanus. The sequence continues at coordinate 320,197,209 of CM057342.1, forward strand.
AAATATGATGTACGTATATACCATCCGCATTCGCCACTGGGCCCCGTCATCACCCGTTAGGTTACTTAACTAACGACAGAGCGGGGGATAGACTAGCGCGGGTGCAAAATATATACAATATCTACTAGTATATATATAAGTATATACAACATTCGTCCCAGGCATGATAATAATCAAAATCACAGAATCTCAGCCAATAATAAATAAAAGGCGGATAATCTTGGAGCCCCAGGTTTCATTTAAGCCGCTAATAAAACCCGACGTTCCCGGTCGTGTGGATAGCCTGTGCAATGAAAACCTGTACCCCCTATGAGTGCGGCGAATTACCCACCAATTCTAGAATGAAGCCCCCTCCGTCTCAACGCCATGAAATGCGTGCTTGTTGCCTTCTAGAGCTCGGCTATTCGTGCCCTCCATCGCGGGGCAATCCTAGTACAGAAAAAGAAAATAATATGTACAAATGGTGACACCGACCTCAACCCGATCGTGCCCCAAAATAATATACAACCTGGCAAAGATGCCAGTCCACATGTCGGACGCTCGTCCCGCAATAACAAATATACAAATGAATATAAAATGTACTTCTAACATTGCACCACATGCTATCCATCATGACAACCCAACCACAATCTCAGCACAATCACAGAAACATCAACGTGAATGTCACGTTCGCAAATCCGTCTAAAAGAACATATAGCAGATAGACGGGTTTACCGATCAAATGGCATTCACGGTCGCAGATGCTAAACTAAGTACTGATAACAAAATATGTATTTTAAAATTTCGATCGACTAAACCTTTCCAAGTGGGCCCCAAGTTCTAATCCAGTACTAAAACAAATCTTAGCTCATAAAATAAACATTCCAGAAACCATAACTCCAAACAAAAGAACCCCAGAAGAAATATTGAGCACAGAATCCCCAATACCGCCGCGGAACCGTGGCAATTATGTGATTTGCGCGGCGGTTCCACGGTGTTTTAGAGGGATCATGGGCCCAAATTTCATGAGGGTTCTTAAAAAGGCCTGCACGATTTTCTGAAACCAAAAAATTGATTTTTTGACCACTTTTAAAATTCGACAGAAACTATAAAAATGGAATTTTGGTTTTGAAAAATTTGGTCGATCGATATTCTAAACACGTTGAAACTCGCTAGTATAGGTTTGATGGCTTGGCTCTGATACCATGAAGGGTTACACTAGCGCCCCGGCCAACCCCCGTGGCTAAATGCGGAACAAAATTTTTATAGCAATACAAAACTTGGCGCTAGAATAACACTAAACCGGATCTTTACCATAAACCTAGTTAGCTAGTTAGGGTTCTATCTACTATAATAGAAAATATACCTAACGGAAACAAGTCCTTCGGGTCTTCGATCCTCTCCTCAAGCTCCTCGATGGAAGTATGGACCGTGCTTAAACTCCGGCCCCCTTGTGTCAACGATGATCCACCCGAGAGTTCCAACCTTGAGCTAAACCTCTAACTTGAGATAACTAGAACACTTAGCTTGCTAATCTAAGTGGACTAGAGTGAGTAGAGTGTGATTGGGAGTAGCTTAGTCTCATTAACCCTTGATTATCAACACATGATATACTAGGGTTTGAGAGAGGGAGGAGGAGAGAACCATGAAAGAGAATGAGAATGGAAAAATTAAGAGAGTTCTCTTATGAAGAAAAAGAATAATAAGTTTTATTAGGATAATTGTGATGGCCCATTTGATTTGACCATTATCATGTCATAATTAATGCTAAGCAAAATATCTTGTGCTCAACAAAAATATCTAAGTCAACAATGGTCAACAAGTCAAATGGTCAAACCAATTAACCATAACACAATTATCTCTAATAAAGATTAGTAAACAATTTCCTCCATCTCATGATTGTTTTAATCAAGTCAATGGTCAAAACCCTAATGAGGTGTCTCCTTCTCTGTCCCTCTCAACCGTATATACATACCCGCATCCGTGTTCCGAGAAACACGAATACAAGGAGACTAAACAAACCCAAAATCTAATACTAGGATCTGGCTTAAACCAAAGCCCACTAGTATCAACCGCTCGAACACCATACGTGCACAAGTACGCGTATATGAACGAACCTTGTCACAAAACCATACGACCTCTACATCGTTTCGCCCGAAGCTGGGAAACCCTCTGTGTGGGACTCTAAAGACTCGACAATACTCTGGCAGTGGGTTTAACCACAAGCACGTCAGCGGCACTAGCTGTACATAACGGCTATCCAGGTACCTGTCGAAAAGGAAAGCCGACGAGCAAACTTATCCGAACTCCTACTGAGCCTATCCATGACAATATACGTACAGTCCGGTCTCTTCGTCAAATACTATCGCATACCGGGTCTAGGGGGTGGTGAACTTCAGACCCTAATAACTTGATAAGTCATGCTAATGTGGCTCAGGACCAATCCGGGAAACTACCGATCAACCTATCAGTAAATCCCAACTTCCTAGGCCAAGGTCTTATGGTCCTAACCAATCGATCATTGCGCGATATCAACTCCCAATACCGGGAGAGATGAATCCCCAACAATCGCTCACTGCCTCCATGTGGCTCGGGACTGTACCCAACCAAAACCTATTTGCACGACTCAGTAGAGCCGTGGTAGGGTAGCGATCAAAGCTCAACGGGAACTTACACGAGACAAATGCCGATCTCGGGTCCAAAGACTAACCTGTACACATGTCACTTGAGAACTTTCATTTGACGATACGTATAGTACCATCTGGAAGTTCTCGGCAAGTCCATCCATTGTACTCACCCCCAGTGAGCACCTGTATATGATCTTAGTTGCATCAGACCAATGGCTGCGGGACTAACCATCCCCCGACGGGGTTAGAAACGTATACACTAGTCTACTTTGGAGTATCAATGCCCAGTCTTGATACTACCGCGACTAGGGACCATTTAAGGATGTGTTTATAGACTACCCTGCTCCCACAAGTATGATCGCCATCACAACGTAGTTAGTCAAGCAAGATCCTACGGGATTTATCAACATGTAACCGCAATATGTAATAACGAGTATAACATATGCCATGTTAAGATAAAGATAATTCATAATAGTATACTACCGTATCGAGTCTTTATCAATATGTGCAAGCTAGATATAACAATAATAGAAATAAATACACATATCCTGACAAAGACAAGTCAAATAATATACTATAAAACTGAGCAAGATTGTCCTGTACATACATATCCATAGCATCCATATGTATACATATACAATACTTGTCTCTAGGGCATATATATCCAACAGATGTCAATCTTGACTTGAGTTCTACGAAACCTTGTTCGCATGCTTCTGACCACATGAATTCTTCATCTTTGCGTGTAAGCTTGGTCAAGGGTGTTGCAATCTTCGAAAATCCTTCAATAAATCATCGGTAGTATCCCGCTAATTCGAAGAAACTTTAAATGTCCTTTACTATCTTTGGTTTCGGCCATTCTCTTACTGCTGCTACTTTAGCTGGATCTACAGAGATTTCTTCACCTGAAACGATATGTCCAATAAATCCGACTTGTTCTAGCCAAAACTCACACTTGCTATACTTGGCATAGAGTTGATGCTGTCACAAGGTCTCCAGGACAATTCGTAGATGTTCAACGTGCTCTTTCCGATTCTTTGAATATACCAGGATGTCGTCGATGAATATGAAAACGAACCTGTATAGGTACTCTCGGAAAACTTGATTCATTGGGTTCATGAATATGGCTGGTGCATTGGTCACTCCAAATGGCATCACGAGAAACTCATAATGTTTATAGCGAGTCCTGAATGCTGTCTTCGGAATATCAGACTCTTTTACCTTTACTTGATAATAATCCAAACGAAGATCTAACTTTGAGAAAATGCAAGACCCACTTAGCTGATCGAACAGATCATTGATTCAAGGCAGTGGATGCTTATTCTTTATCGCGACTTCGTTCAAAACTCTATAATCAATGCACATTCTGTATGAACCTTCCTTCTTATTCACAAGCAAAACTGGAGATCCCCAACTTGAAGTACTGGGATGAATCCATCCTTTCTGCAAAAGTTCATCTAGCTGAGTACGGACCTCCTTCAAACCTTCAGGGCTTAACCGATACGGTGCTTTGATCACCGATTGTGCACCAGGTACTAAATCAATGCCGAATTCAAGATCTCAATTGGGAGGCAAACCTGATATGTCTTCAGGAAATACATCGTCGAACTTTCAAACTACCTCTGTCTTGTCTTCTCCGGCCTATAGAGTTGCAATCACCGCCTTCTTCGATTTTTCTTTTTATGTGCTAGGCTCCAGGGTACGGTCTCCACTTTTGAAATAAAAAACCGGATGCTCTGGAATTTCGAACGCTACCCTCCTTTGACGACAGTCGATGGTAGTATAGAAAGTTCCTAGCCAATCCATACCCAAAAGTATATCAAAGTTCGGTATGTCCAGCATCTTGAAGTTAGCATAGAATTCCCTGCTACAGACTACTATTGGACACAGGTCGTATCCCATTATTTCCTTTAGAACATCGTTCCCAGAACTGACATTCCAGCTGGATACAAGAGGTGTGATTAGAATCGCATGAGTTCGGATGAACCGTTGCGACATAAAGCAATGAGATGCTCCAGTATCGAAGAGTGCTAGTGCAGGAAGTGAGGCTACTAAGATTGTACCTAAGTTATGTGGGATATGTTTTAGGTTTAGGAAAAGATATATGGATGTAAATAAGTATTAAACAGATTTGAAAGATGGGAAGTTACCAGTGATGACTTGGCCAGTGGCTTCAGGTTCTCCATAGTCATTGTGAAAGTCTGCCACCTAGATACATTCCTCATTGCGGGAGGATCATTTCTCTATATGTTCCTCTGTCCCTGAGGTAGGTTCCTTTGCGCTTGATGGAACTGAAGAGGAGGTGGTGCAGTAGGTCCATGAGGAGGTGGAGCAGTGAGAGTAAGACGTGGTGCAGGTGCCTGAATAGCTGGCCCCTGCGGATAGGTGATTGCTGATTTGGGTGCCTGATACTAATTGAGTCTTTGAGGACAATGTTGGATATAGTGCCCTCTAAGTCAATTATTGGATCGCAGGTACGTGATTGCAATGATTGAGGGAGGACCTATGCCGATATGACAGTCTTGCTCGAGACGATAGTATTCTATCTTGTTTGTCTTTATCATCCTATAAATGCTTTAGTTCACTATTGCATGTTGATAGAGCCCATAGGATTCCTGCTTGACTGCCAGCAGTATGATGGAGATCATATACGTGGGAGCCGGGGTCTATAAGCACATCCTTAAAGTGTCCTTAGTCGTAGGAGTTTCGAGACAGGGCATCGATACTCCAGAGTAGACTAGTGTATACAGTCGAGACCCCGACGAGGGGCGGTGGCCGGTCTCACAAGCCATTGGTGTTAGTTGGTTCACCTAAGATGTATACAGGTGCTCATTGGATTATGAGTACACCGGACAGGACTCGCCGGGAACATGCTAGTTGGTATTATACATATCGTCAGATAGCAGTTCCCTGGTGACATGTGTACAGGTTACTTTGTCGACCTAAGATCGTCATTTGTCTTGTGTGAGTTCCCACTGTGCTTTGATTACTACCCTACCACGCTCAAAGGAGACGTGCAAACAGGTTTTAGTTGGGTACAGTCCCGAGCCACATGGAGGCAGTGAGCGGATCGTCGGGGATTTGTCTCTCCTGGTATTGGGGGTTGATGTCGCACAGTGCACGGGTGGCCATCACTAGAAATCCTCGGCCGGGGTAGTGGAGAATTACTGATTTGGATCAGTAGTTTCTTAGGTGGTGATGGGCTTCATACCGACATGAATTATCGCGTTATTAGGGGTCTGATTTTATCCACCCCCCTAGACTCGATATGCGATACTCTTAGACGAACGGACCGGACTGTACGGATATTGTCACTGTCAGGCTCAGTTGGGTTTCTGGATGAGTTCGCTCGTCATCTTTCCTTCCAATCAATACATAGGCAACCGTTACGTACAGCTTGTACCTCTGACGTGTTAGTGGTTATACCCAGTGCCAGTGTGTTGATGAGTCATTAGAGTCCCCCACAGGAAGTTTCCCAAGTTCGGACGAAACGTTGTAGAGGCCGTATGGTTTTATGGCGGGGTTCGGAAAATGCACGTGCGTTTACGCACGTGTCATATTTCGGGCAGATAATACTGGTGGGCTTTGGTTTAAGCCGGATCCGAGTATTATACTTTGTAGATATAATATCTTTGTCTCAGTTGCATTTGTATTCGGTAGTAATGTTAGTTGTATGTATGCCCTAGAGGCCAGTATTGTACAGATGATGTATATTATATTGGATGCTTGGATATATATAGAGATGACTTTCTTGCTCGATATGATAGTATGCTATCTGGTTGCTCTTTATCTTAACATGTATACTTGTCTCTTTAAACTGTCTTATAGTTACATGTTGGTAAAGCCCTTAGGATGTATACTTGACTACCTGGACTATGATGCGGATCATACTAGTGGGGACATGGTAGTCCATAAGTACATTCTTCAAGGTCCCTAGTCGTAGGTGTATCAAGGCGGGGCATCGATATACCAGTGTAGACTAGCGTATACGCTTCTCGACCCATGAGATGGGCGATGGATGATCCCATATCCATTGGTGTTTGACATCAGAGATGGTATACGGGTGCTCAGTGGAGACTGGGTACACTGGACGGACTCGCCGAGAACTCCCAGATGGTATTATACCTCACGTCAGATGGCAGTTCTCAGGTGACACTTGTGCAGGTTAGTCTGTAGACCCGAGATCGTCATAGAGTCTTATGTGATTCCCACCGTGCTTTGATCTCCACCTTACCACGTCCATGAGGGCATGCAAAACGGTGGTTTTTGGGTACAGTTCCGAGTCACATGGAGGAAATGAGCAATAGGAGGGGTTTCGTCTCTCCCGGTATTGGGGGTTGATGATGCGCTGTGCTCGATTGGCCGTAACAGGGAAGCCCCTGGCCAGGGATGATCAGAGAATTGCTGGTAAGTGTTACCAGTAGTTTCTCGACCTGTTATGAGCCTCACATCGGCACGACTTATCGGTTATTGGGGTCTGACGTTTACCACCCCTAGACTTGATATGCGACATATCAGACGAGGAGACCGGACTGTACGGGAAGTGTTGCCGGTTGGCTCGACGGGAGTTGTAGCAGGTTCCCTTGTTCTCTTCTGATCGCTCAATATCCGGGTGGCCGTTACGTTTAGCTTACAGCTTGCGGCTTGGGGGTGCTTGATATGATCATCACCCACTGCCGGCGTATTGACGAGTCTTAGAGTCCCACAATGGAGTTACCTAGTCCAGGCGAATCGTTGTGGTGCGCGTATGCGATATGCGCATGGACCCGATTAAAATGCGTGTATAGGATACCGTATATTGATCGGGCGGCTTGCTTTTGGTTAGGGTCGTATGTGATATGGCCGGATTGATAAATCAAGTGTTGATTTATCATTTAACCATTAGTTTCTCACTAGAAATCTTTTCTTGTGTTGGATGGATGTATGCATGCATGTATGTTTTTCTTTCTTTCTAGTTTCATGCACATATGGATGTGTATACATACATACATACATACATACATCATCTATCATGGTTGCTTATACAAAGAAAATGGTGGCAATATAAGACTCACACCATGGTTTTATTTATATATATTATTATTGAATTTGATTTAAAACAAAAGAAAAGGAAAGGATAATTCATGGAAGCTTTCTACACTCTTCTTGACCTAACCATGCTCACCCACCATTTAACCATGGATTACTTTTCCTTTTGGGTTTTAAGTCAAGTTCAATAATGTTTAAAACATGGTCTGAGATGAGAACAAGAAAATATATATTGATATATTTTCATTTTCCTTTGACAAGAGAGTCATTCTTTTTACTCCAGAAAAAAAATATAGCCATCATCTTCTTCTTCCTCTCTCATTTTGCTCTCTAGATTTTTGTAGTGAGCAATATACTCATCAAGTTAGGATTTTGAAGTGAGAAAGAGAACCACAATACCATTCTACACAAGTCTAGCCCACTTGTTTGGAGTGTTAGCTTCATTTCGTTCTCTTGACCGGGTGAAGTTGCAAGCTTGGACAAAGCGGACTCCGGGTGGATCATCGGTGACATAGAGGAGTTCAAGTGGAGCTTTTTCAAACCCCAAGTAGCCGAGAAGTCTAGCGTAGGGAGCTACAAAGGTTGTACTCTCTAAACCCTAGCTTTTCTTTCATATGATGATGTGAAAAATTTGAAACCCTAATTTTTTCTACGAATGATTCTATGTTCGTTAACTTAGCACCCTAAAGATTCGGTTTTTGGTTCATGTGATACTTCCAAACCCTTCATGAGGTGCTAGGCTAACCCAACATTGGTATCAGAGCCGACCTAGAACATTAGGTGACATTTTAACGAAGTTAAAACTCCGATCGAACCGAAAATACGGATTTTTGAGTGCTCTCTGGACATTTTTTAAAAACTGTTGTTTTTCAGAATTAAAAATATGTAAAAATTCAGCAGGAAAATATAAGAATTACGATATAAAAATTATTCGATGAACAGTAATTATTGCCGGGGAAACGCGGCCTAAGCTTGCTTGGGCCGCGGTTCCGCGGCCATATACCTTAATCACTGTATCATTTTTATACTGTAATGCTTACTTCTGCTTGTATAATTTTTAGGATATTTTTAATCTGAATTTAGTGCTGAAAAATTCTAGAGATGGGTTTGGACTCGCCGGTTCGATCGGAATTTTGATTTCGTGGCTTTTCCGGATAAATTAGAATGTATTGAAGTGTTTGAACGAGTATCATTTGCTCACTTTTCACGGGGTTTAAAATCTTTCGGAAATACGTGCAAGTATGTTTGTGGTGGACCCTCTAGAAGACAACAAACCTTAACTCGATTATGTGACCATCTTGAACTGCCCTTTGAACCTTAGGGTTTGGGGCAGTACCGCGTGCCACATGTGAGGCGTTGGCTTGACCCTTCTACGGCTGGACCGCTACCACTGTGTCACACTCCGGGTTTTTTGAACTGCGCTCAAGTGTTGAGCTTTAGCGAATCTTGGGTATTTGATCGTTCGTTCGAAAACTTTAATACCTTCTATTTATCTGGAATGTGATGCAATATCTGGAATTCATATAGTTGGACATGAAATACGAAGTATGTGATATTTCGCATTTACGATGTCTAAAGAGGATGTGGATTCCAAATATTGCAGTTTTACACTTTCTTTTCTGTGACCGTAAGTGTAGTATGTCGATATCGCCGGTTTCGTTGCTATACATCAACGATAATTGGGGTATGCATACTTACTTACGTTGATGATATGAGATATTATGTGTTGCTGAGATATGATGTGCAGGATTGTCGCGATTGAATAGCCGGGGTTTTTTTTATGTGAGATGAGAGTTTTATATTTTCATTCATGTAAATTCAAATGTAATGTAATATTCTTTTATTTGGGGCACTTCCGGGTTGAGGTCGATGCCACCTGTGTTGTATATTATTTACTTTTCCGCATTAGGATGGACCCAAGGAGGGAAGCACGGGTGACCGGGTTCTGGGGTTCAGTGGGAGGCCATCTCGAGGAGTCAAGACCGGGTCTCCTAAACTCCAGAATTGGTAGGGTCGCTTGCCGCTCTCGTAGGGGTCCAGGGTGTGGGCTTGGCTATTCATCGCGACTGTGGAATCCGTATTTTCTATTTTGGCTAAATACTAAATACGGACGTCCTAGTATATCCCACATTATATCTATGTTTCTGCTGCGATATCTGTGATATGATCATTTGATATGTTGTGATGAATACAGTATATAGTATATATGATATATTATATAGGCGTTACTTATGTTTTACACCCGCACTAGCCCTGCCCTGCTCTGTCGTTAGTTACCTAACCTAACGGTGCACGAGGGGATATCGAGGCAAATGGGGATGGCATAAGTGTACGTCGTATTTATCTGTGATGTTTAGGTGACTTAAATGATGGGACTTCATTAATGTGATTAATGAAAGAAAAGAAAACTAATAGATGTTGTAGAATCAAATTTTTAAATAAAAAGGGTAGCTACAGTTTTGCTTTGCATAGCGGTATATATGATATACCCTGCACCTTATTCGATGAGGAAAGGGCCGAGATCCCTTTACCGGGAGTGACCCCTTTAGCAATAACTGGCAGATGCTACACACTCGGTTTGTCTCTTGATCGCTTCTATAGTTTCTGCTTTGCACAGTGATATATATGATATATCCCGCACCTCATTCAACGAGGAAAGGGCCGACGATCCCTTCACCGGGAGTGACCCCTTTAGCAAAACTAGAAAAGCCTCAAGAACACTCCATTTCAAAATTCATTCGATTCTACAACGATATCAAGTTCATTACGCAATAAGTTTTCAGAAAAACCTGTCGTAGCCCTCCGTCATTTCAGATAAGTTGTATATAGTATTCGTGCTACATTTGTTGGCTTTCGTCAAGGTGTAGTGTGCGGTAGCTATATGCTGTTTATCTGCTGCATATGATGCGACTGGATTATGGTAGTCGTACGGCTTTGTTGGCATTCGTTAAGGGTCGTGCGGGTGGGTTTAATTCAGTCAAGAAATGTACGGGTTGAACTTGACTAGCGGGCTGTGGTTTGTTGGCTTTCGTCAAGGTTATAGCACGTTAGGGGCAAAATATTATCGGGAATTTCAAGTGTTGAAATTTGCAATAAGATTGCATACCTTCTATAAGATAGTTGGATCCCGATACCCACTGCGAGTAATTGTTACTCCTGGGAGAGTTTTACACAGGACAATTAGCCGATCAAGTAGGTGTCTAGAAAGGTGTCGACGGGGTTACGCCTCTGGGAAAACGAGGTTTACTTTAATTAGGTCCGTGCGAAAGCACGGGGAACCTCCCTCAAAGTACCGACACTGGCCTGGCTGAAAGATCGACGAAGTTGTAAGGTGTAATTAATCCCGACTAGTCTTTCCTTTTAGGGTTTGAAGGAAGATTTGATAAAAACCAGTGGGAGCCATCCTGATTAGATAAGATAATAACCAATCTGATCTTGCAAGAGCATACGCTAAAGTGTTTTCTTCTCTCTCTCTCCAGGTAGCGACCATGTCCTGCCCTAATCAAGATAATAATATGGATGTATTGACCGAACCCGCATATTATACTGTGCTAGGGAACGTTGGTTCCGTTTTTTCTTATAAGAGTTATAAGACTGAACAGGAAATAGGGGAATACCAGGATTCCCATGCCACCCGATTGAAGAAAGTACATGTTGATGCATTTTCTTCGGGTGTGTTCGTTACAGAGAACTGTTTCTCCATTTGCCTTACGTCCTAGGTATTAGATACCGGGTTAGGATCCCATATATGTAATCAGTTACATGGGCTTAGGAAAGGTAGAGAACTTGGAGAAGGTGATAAAGACATTAGAGTTGGAAATGGTGCAATTGTTGCAGCTAAGACTGTCGGGGAATATCACCTTGCATTATCAACTGGTAATACATTGGTTCTGAACGAATGCTATTACATGCCGAACCTGATATGCAACATTATATCGGTTTCTTTGTTGAGTAAAGAGGGATATAATTTTGTATTACAGGATAATGTTATGAACATTTTCCGTAACCAAAAGTTGGTTGGATCAGGCACGTTGTGCAATGGCATTTATGTACTAAATCAATCAACAGTTCTGAGCATAACAAACACACACAAGAGGAAGAGTTCAGAACTGAACGAATCCTTCTTGTGGCATTGTAGACTGGGTCACATCAATGCGACACGACTGGCTAAGTTGCATAAGGATGGATATTTGAAACAGTTCGAATTTTCATCTTATGACACTTGCCAGTCATGTCTCAAAGGCAAGATGACCAAAACTCCGTTTACGGGACACGGAGAAAGAGTTACCGAACTCTTGGGACTGATACATAGTGATGTATGCGGTCCCATGTCTACACATGCCAGGGATGGTTCTTCGTACTTCATTACATTCACTGACGATCTCTCAAGATACGGACATATGTTCTTGATAAGACATAAGTCTGAAGCTTTTGAGAAATTTAGAGAATATAAACAAGAAGTCGAGAACCATACCGGAAAAAGTATTAAAATCCTTCGATCTGATCGAGGAGGTGAATACTTGAGCAGTGAATTCCTGGACTTCCTAAAAGAGAATGGGATTCTCTCTCAGTTGACTCCTCCATATACACCACAGCACAACGGTGTATCAGAACGGAGGAACCGCACCCTATTAGATATGGTGCGCTCTATGATGAGCACAGCTGAGTTACCTATTTCCTTCTGGGGGTATGCGCTTGAAACAGCCATACATCTATTGAATATGGTCCCCACCAAATCTGTGCCTACCACTCCATATGAGATATGGAAAGGGAAGAGACCATGTCTTAACTATGTTAAGATATGGGGTTGTCCAGCCTATGTCAAACGACAAAATCCGGACAAACTCGAGATACGGTCTGTTCTATGCAAATTTATAGGATATCCCAAGAATTCACAAGGGTATATCTTCTACCACCCTGAGGAACAAAGAGTGTTTGTTTCTCGGCATGCCACATTTTTAGAAAAGGAATTTCTTGAAAAAGTGATTAGTGGTCATGAGGTAGAACTGGAAGAGGTTCCAGCTACAAAAGCTGCAACAGAAGATCTGGTGGAACCAGAATATTCCGTAGTTCCCAATGAACCCCAGCCACTCCGCCGATCTAGTAGGGTTCCTCGCCAACCTGAGAGATACTACGGTTTTCTCATGGATGGTGGGAGCGAGGATTGCATCATTGAGGATGATGACCCAACTAGCTTCGAGCAGGCCATCACGAGTAGGGACTCAGTGAAATGGCTAGATGCTATGCGGTCCGAGATGGAATCCATGTACACCAACAAAGTATGAACTTTGGAAGTTGCTCCTGAAGGGGTAAAACCCATTGATAGTAAGTGGATCTTCAAGAAAAAACTTGGTGTAGATGGGAAAGTGGAGACTTTCAAAGCTAGACTTGTTGCAAAAGGTTTTCGTCAAAGACCAGGTGTGGACTATGACGAAACCTTTTCTCCAGTGGCTATGCTTAAATCCATCCGGATCATGCTTGCCATCGCTGCATATCATGACTATGAAATCTGGCAAATGGATGTTAAGACCGCCTTTCTGAGCGGCGATTTAGAAGAGTGCGTGTACATGACTCAGCCAGAAGGCTTCGTAGACAGTGGGAGCAGCGGGAAGGTGTGCAAACTGCTTAAATCCATTTACGGATTAAAGCAAGCATCGCGGAGTTGGAACATCTGCTTTGACGTCGTTATCAAAGAGTTTGATTTCGTCAAAAACCCAGATGAACCTTGTATCTACAAGAAGATGGCAGAGAGTAAGGTTGTCTTCCTCGTATTGTACGTGGACGACATACTCTTGATAGGAAATGATATTCCTATGCTGCAATCGGTCAAGCTCTTCTTATCACAAAGATTCTCAATGAAAGATCTTGGAGATGCCTCCTGCATATTGGGAATTAGGATCTATAGAGATAGATCCAAACGGATATTGGGATTGTCCCAATCCAGGTACATTGACACCATACTAAAGAGGTTTAGTATGGAAGAATCCAAGCGTGGGAACTTGCCCACGATCTCTGGAGTCACTCTCTCCAAAGAGATGTCTCCCAAGACTGATTTGGAGAGAGCTCGCATGCAAGGGATACCCTATGCTTCGGCTGTAGGCTCTATCATGTATGCGATGCTATGTACCAGACCCGATGTAGCATACTCACTAAGTGTAGTGAGTAGGTATCAAGCTGATCCTGGAGAGAGTCACTGGACAGCTGTGAAGAGCATTCTCAAGTACTTACGAAGGACTAAAGAGATGCTCTTGGTGTATGGTAACGGAGAACTCCAAGTGGAGTCCTTTACCGATTCGAGCTTCCAGAGTGATAAGGACGACTCTAAGTCGCAGTCGGGATTTGTCTTTACCCTTTACGGAGGGGCGGTTAGCTGGAAGAGTTCCAAGCAAGAAACCGTGGCAGACTCGACGATGGAGGCTGAATACATCGCTGCCAATGATGCTGCCAAAGAGGCTGTCTGGATCAAGAAGTTCATTACTGAACTTGGAGTGGTTCCATCCATTGAGCATCCAATACCTTTGTATTGCGATAACAATGGAGCGGTGGCTTTGGCCAAGGAACCTAGGTCCCATCAGCGATCCAGGCATATTCTGAGGCGGTATCACCTGATCCGGGAGATAGTTGATCACCGGGAGATCGAGGTCAGGAGGGTTGACACGAAGAACAACACAGCGGATCCACTCACGAAGGCCATTCCCCAGATAAAGTTTGAGAGACTCTTCGGGATGCTCGGTATGCGATACTACAGCAGCTGGCCCTAGTGCAAGTGGGAGATTGTTAGTTGTATGTATGCCCTAGAGGCCAGTATTGTACAGATGATGTATATTATATTGGATGCTTGGACATATATAGAGATGAATTTCTTGCTCGATATGATAGTATGCTATCTGGTTGCTCTTTATCTTAACATGTATACTTGTCTCTTTAAACTGTCTTATAGTTACATGTTGGTAAAGCCCTTAGGATGTGTACTTGACTACCTGGACTATGATGCAGATCATACTAGTGGGGACATGGTAGTCCATAAGTACATTTTTCAAGGTCCCTAGTCGTAGGTGTATCGAGACGGGGCATCGATAAACCAGTGTAGACTAGCGTATATGCTTCTCGACCCATGAGATGGGCGATGGATGATCCCATATCCATTGGTGTTTGAGATCAGAGATGGTATACGGGTGCTCAGTGGAGACTGGGTACACTGGACGGACTCGCCGAGAACTCCCAAATGGTATTATACCTCACGTCAGATGGCAGTTCTCAGGTGACACTTGTGCAGGTTAGTTTGTAGACCCGAGATCGTCATAGAGTCTTGTGTGATTCCTACCGTGCTTTGATCTCCACCTTACCACGTCCATGTGGGCGTGCAAAACGGTGGTTTTTGGGTACAGTCCCGAGTCACATGGAGGCAATGAGCGATAAGAGGGGTTTCGTCTCTCCCGGTATTGGGGGTTGATGTTGCGCTGTGCTCGATTGGCCGTAACAGGGAAGTCCCTGGCCAGGGCTGATCAGAGATTTGCTGGTAAGTGTTACCGGTAGTTTCTCGATCCGTTATGAGCCTCACATCGGCATGACTTATCGGTTATTGGGGTCTGACGTTTACCACCCCTAGACTTGATATGCGACATATCAGACGAGGAGTCCGGACTGTACGGGAAGTGTTGCCGGTTGGCTCGACGGGAGTTGTAGCAGGTTCGCTTGTTCTCTTCTGATCGCTCAATACCCGGGTGGCCGTTACGTTTAGCTGACAGCTTGCAGCTTGGGGGTGCTTGATATGATCATCACCCACTGCCGGTGTATTGACGAGTCTTAGAGTCCCACAATGGAGTTACCTAGTCCAGGCGAAACGTTGTGGTGCGCGTATGCGATATGCGCATGGACCCGATTAAAATGCGTGTATAGGATACCGTATATTGATCGGGCGGCTTGCTTTTGGTTAGGGTCGTATGTGATATGGCCGGATTGATAAATCAAGTGTTGATTTATCATTTAACCATTAGTTTCTCACTAGAAATCCTTTCTTGTGTTGGATGGATGTATGCATGCATGTATGTTTTTCTTTCTTTCTAGTTTCATGCACATATGGATGTGTATACATACATACATACATACATCATCTATCATGGTTGCTTATACAAAGAAAATAGTGGCAATATAAGACTCACACCATGGTTTTATTTATATATATTATTATTGAATTTGATTTAAAACAAAAGAAAAGGAAAGGATAATTCATGGAAGCTTTCTACACTCTTCTTGACCTAACCATGCTCACCCACCATTTAACCATGGATTACTTTTCCTTTTGGGTTTTAACTCAAGTTCAATAATGTTTAAACCATGGTTTGAGATGAGAACAAGAAAATATATATTGATATATTTTCTTTTTCCTTTGACAAGAGAGTCATTCTTTTTACTCGTGAAAAAAAATATAGCCATCATCTTCTTCTTCCTCTCTCATTTTGCTCTCTAGATTTTTGTAGTGAGCAATATACTCATCAAGTTAGGATTTTGAAGTGAGAAAGAGAACCACAACACCATTCTACACAAGTCTAGCCCACTTGTTTGGAGTGTTAGCTTCATTTTGTTCTCTTGACCGGGTGAAGTTGCAAGCTTGGACAAAGCGGACTCCGGGTGGATCATCGGTAACCTAGAGAAGTTCAAGAGGAGCTTTTTCAAACCCCAAGTAGCCGAGGAGTCTAGCGTAGGGAGATACAAAGGTTGTACTCTCTAAACCCTAGCTTTTCTTTCATATGATGATGTGAAAAATTTGAAACCCTAATTTTTTCTAGGAACAATTCTATGTTCGTTAACTTAGCACCTTAAAGATTCAGTTTTTGGTTCATGTGATGCTTCCAAACCCTTCATGAGGTGCTAGGCTAACCCAACAAGTAATACAAATGCGAGTATATTTATATTGATACGGGGTTATCCTGAAATTCGTTTCAGGATCGCTTTTGGAAGTTGCCAGTTTCCTGTTTTCTATCACCCGTCTTTAACATTCGGTTAAATGCGGATTTATCTTTTCTTCTTTTGGGTGATTCATGAGGGTGAGTCATGAGTGTGGAAGCTTCTAGAAGGTGACTAGGATTAGTGACTCATTATTGCATTAATGGTTTTTGATGACTAGGTTAGATGACTCTTCATATGCATTAATGTTTATGTAAGGTGTTATATGACTCATTCCTTCTCATTTATTGCTAATGGTCACCACTTCTACTCCTGCACTCACCTCCCCCCCTCATAAGAAGTGACCGGCCCCTCATTGCAAGGAGATGATTGTTGATTTGGGAAAAGAAAGATTATGGTTTTGGTTTATGGAAATTAATATACTCATTTCTCATTTACCTGATTCAAATGGCGACTTCATTAACCGTTCTTCCATGGCTTTGGACGAAGTGAGACAAAGTGTTCTACTCATTCTCTACATCAATCTTGGTCATCTCTTTTAGCAAACTTGATGATCGAGTTGCCTCGGTTCAGAGGCGGGAGCCCGTTTAAAGATCCGTCGACGTGGTGCCACCTGGACGAGAAGACTGGAGATTCAGAAGATCGGAGCAGCCGCAACAAAGCGTGGGATGATGGTTGAAGACCGAAGGACTCGGATCGTTCGGTATAACATTTCTACCCACTTTGTAGTTTGTTAGTTTAGCTTTAATGGCAGATCCGGGTTATAGTATACGATAGCGCCAGTCAAAAAGTTTTTGTTCCGCATTTGCCGTCTGTTAGACGGCCGGGGCGCTACCGTGTACTTACAGCGGTATCAGAGCCTCGCCATTAAGCTTTACTAACTTTTGCTAACGCGTTTAAAATATCGATCGAACGTATTTTTGCAAAACTACAATTTTCTGTTCAAAGTTTCTGTCGATTTTAAATCAGGCCTAAAAATTATTTTGATCATCCCAGAAAATTGAGCAGGGTTTTTAAGCAAACTGTAAAAATTTGGTCACGTGATCCTACAGTACCGCCGCGGATCCGCGGTCAAACCTATGGTTTGACCGTGCATCCGCGGCCAGTTTGTGGGACCAGTGGTCCAAATTTGTACAGTGGCTTCTTCAGTGGAAATTGTGGTTTTTGGTATAGTTCTTTTGGGCCCAGATTTTATTACTGTACACCAGATGTACGTGGGGCCCACTTCGAGAAGTTTTGTCGATTGAAATTTTAAACTTGTTAGTATGCAGTATTTATATTATATCTCCGACCGTGAATGTCATTCGAGCGATAAATTGCGTCTAATTGCTATAGTCCTTTTAGACGGGTTTGCGAACGTGACATTCGCGTTGATGTTCTGTGTTGTGCTGTGATGTTGCGGATTTGTCGTGGTGGATAGCAATGTGCAATGGTAGAGCAGTTTGAATTTATTTGTACATTTGATATTGCGAGGAGAGCGTCCAGCATGTGGACTGCCGTCACTACCTGTTTGTATAATATTCTTTTGGGGCATGACCGGGCTGAGGTCGATGTACCCGTTGTATATATATTTTATTTTCTGTACTAGGTTTGCCCCGCGATGGAGTGCACGGATAGCCGGTTTCTGGAGGGCAACGGATCTGTATCTCATGGCTTTGAGAGGTAGAGGGGCCTTACTCTAGAATTGGCGGGCTATTCGCCGCACTCGTAGGGGGTACAGGTTGACCCAAGGAGAGGTGCTCAATTTACCGGATTCCGTGAAGTGCCGTGTGGTCCATTCACTATGCTGTAGGGGGCTGCCTCGCTTCAGGTTTTGGCGGGTAACTTGCCGCACCCGTAGGGGTCTAGGTTTCATTGCACAGGCTATCCACACGACCAGGGGAACGTCGGGTTTCAGTAGCGGCTCTGTGAAACCCAGGGATCCCAGATTATCTGTATTGTTCTGTGATGCTTATTACTTTTTCTGTAATGTTGCATATTATCATGCCTGGAGCGATTATTGTATATTAGTATATATACTATTAGATGTTGTATATGTTTTACACCTGTGCTAGTCCAGTCCCCGCTCTGTCGTTAGTTAAGTAACCTAACGGGTGATGACGGGACCCAGTGGCAAATGCGGATGGCATATACGTACATTATATTTTCGTTCTTTTCTGGTGTGATTAATTGATGGGACTGCATTGATTCTTATCAATGCAAGGATAAAACAAACCTATATTTGATGTTGTTGGAACAGTTTTAAAAGGTGTTATTACAAAGATATTTCCTTTTGTTTTGCATAGCGGTATTCAGTTGGAATATCCTGCACCTCATTCGACGAGGCAAGGGCTGATATCCCTTCACCGAGAATGACCCCTTGGGCAGAAGTTTGTGTCAGGGTAATAACTTTACTATAGTCGATTACAAGTTGCTTTGCATCGCGGTATTCAGTTGGAATATCCTGCACCTCATTCCACGGGGAAAGAGCCGAGATCCCTTCACCGGGAGTGACCTCTTTAGCAAAGGTTTTCGCCACTATATTTTTATGAAAAGCCATCAGGTTCCTTCAGCGATATCAAGTTCGTTACGTTAAAGGTTTTTCGCCAAAAACCAGCCGTAGCCCTCCGTCATTTCTTTTGGGCATTCAGTAGTATTCAAGCTATGTATTTTGACCTAACGCCAAGGAATAGTGTTTGGTAGCTGTTGGGTATTCATTTAGATGAGTTGGTTTGGGACAGTCGTTCTGCCATTTTGACCTAACGCCAAGGGCATGTGCGGGTGGGTTCAAATTAACCTGGATAATGACGGCTAGAACTTGACATGTGTGACTTATGATATTTTGACCTAATGCCAAGGTCATAAGAGCATGGCGCAAAATTCATATCGGGAGTTTCTAAAGAAACTGAAACTTGCCAAGTATGCGCATACCTTTTGGAGTGTGATAACACGAGTGGATTCCGTCACGTTATCATGCGATGAGAGTTGGATCCCGATTCTCACTGATGAGTTGGTTTACTCTTCGGGTGATCCCGATTGATTCTTCTTTTAGGTTTGGAGGAGAATTTGATGGTACAGTGGGAGGTTTCCTGATTAGATAAATTAATAACCATTCTGATCTAGGTTAGAGTGCATGCAGAGTGTTTCTTTTCTCTCTCTCTTTGGCAGCGACCATTGACCGACCCTAGACTATGACTCAGTGACCAAGTTGACCGAACTTTCTTAAAATACTAGCTTTTGGATTGTCTAAAGTTGCATAAGTCATTGCCGATCCTTCTTTTACCCTTTGTATTTCTCAGAACACCCCGTATTACTACGGACATTCACTTCCATTGGATAGATCCATCGTATGGTTATATACGAACTCGAAGGGATTTCTTCGAGGATGGATCTAGGTTCAGGAGAAATTGAATTGGTTAATTCAGTTTTCTTTTATTATCACCTTCTCTCAGGTTGCGAGGGCTCCTTAGTTTAGGAGGGTACACCTATTACGCTTATTGGATAGTCTTATTCCAAACCATAGGCAGGTGCCGAAAGGTAGGGAATGAGAAAACCAATTAGCCTAAGTAGGGTGTACAGAAGGTAATAACTAAAGACAAAATAAAGGGATTAGAAAGAGGGCAAAGTAAATTGCGACTGCTATCATTCACGACCAAACTGCGTACTTCATCGCCACTCCTATTTCACCTTTGCTTTTTTCCCCAGTTCGGGAGAAATAGAATAAGGTATTATTCAGTTTTCCTTTATCATCACCTTCTCTCAAGTTGCGAGTACTTCTTGGTTTAGGAGGGTACACCTATTATGCTTACTGGATAGTCTTCTTCCAAACCATAGGCTGGTGCCGAACGGTAGGGAAGGAAGAAAACCATTTAGCCTAACGATGGTGTACAGAAGGTAATGAATAAAGACAAATAAAGGGATTTGGAGAGATGGAAAAGAAATATACGGTTAAAGTCATGAATTGAATTATGGAAGAGGCATTACTAAGAATACCAGGATACCCCTACGAAACATTTTCATATTTCAGTGCATTGTTAAAAGAAAAACTGATTTCCCGATTAGATACTTACTCCAGGGTATGTATTTACAAGGTATGATTCTCACATCTGTATGGTTTTATAGATGATGAGTGGGAGTAGGTTATTGGGAATTAGGTGATCATCCTCATTATATCGGAATTCGTTAGAATTGGAGATATTTGAGGAAATCACCTGGGTACAGTTTTCAACCTACGACGCACAGGTTTTGAGTTATTCAACTCAGCGGACTTATACAGTATATTGTATGTTATCCAGTATCCGTTAGGACAAAGGGATAGGTCCTCGTACTCTGTTCTGTTTACTTGTAACTTCTCTAGTTTTTAGACAGGTGTTTCGTAGAAATACAATGTCTAAGTTTTGAGAAGTTGTGGGTATAGGAATAAAGTAGAGAACCAGATGTCGCAAGTATCGGGATTCTTCAAAGAGATCGAAGATGTAGATTCTTATGATTGGTATTCAGTTGATAGTAATAGTTTTGAGAAATTTATTTCTCTTTCAGGTTACTCATAATTGGATATATGTTCCTAAGTTGAGTAATGTTGATTAGCCTCTCTCCATTAAGATGATATGCACTGAAGACAGTTGCATGATTAGAATCTCGTTCCAATTAAATAAGTGTCAAAGTTTCTATATTGGATATAGAATGGTTCATATCTTAACGATGTTAAGGTATGGTGAGTTGTCCAGCTTATGCTTAAAACCAGACACTGGATAACTTATGGCACGTTTCTGTAATGGCAGTTTATGGGTTGACCCTGGCTTTGACGAGGGTTGATTTTCTACCATCTGGAAGATCAATAGTGATATTGTTCTTGACTCGCTACAGTTTTAGTAAAATGGATTTTTTTCAGAAAACAGTAGTGGGAGTATGGTAGAACTGGAAGTGATTCCAGAACCGTAAACGATTACGGAAAATTTAATAGGACCTATATATTCAATCAGGTTTGACATTCCAATAGCCACTCGGTAGATATGGTGGGTAACCTCAGACACCCGAGAGGTACTAAGGTAGCCTCAAGGACGGTGACAGGGAGGTTCTTGTTTACCCAGACTTGACACTACTGTTGTTCCCAACTATGAGACCCGGCAGGAGGATAAGTATAGCATCATTCTAAACTTGCTTTAGAAGTGGACGTATATTATTCTGCCAGAGGGTTGTCGTAGTCAGTGGGAGCAGCGGAAGTATAGTGGGCAAGTAGCTTATGTCTTTTTATAGGCTTGAGCATAGATAGCGGAGATAAGATCATATATTTTTGATGTGACAGTCATAGGTTTGACTTCATCAGAATAGGGGATGGATCTGTTAAGAAGATAGTAGGGTGTGATGTCCTGGTATATGGATGACATACACAGAGTAGGATGTAAAATTCCTATAATACGATCGGTTATACTGTGGTCATCACACAGTTGTTTCTTCATAAAGGATATGGATATAATATCTGACATTCTGGTTACTAGATCTATGGTTTTAGGTCTGGATTTGGGTAGCATCCCAATATGGGTACTTTGACAGTATTCTAATAGTATTTTAGAATAGATGACTCCCGGCATGGTGATGTACCTGCAGGTGATGGAGTCACCCTCTCTAAAGGTGTCTTACAGACTAAAGGGGAGAGGGATGCGCATGATTGGCAGATCACTTGCTTAGGCAATTGAGTCAATCGTGAGAAGTCAAGTACCACACCAGATGTTGTTTTGCACTAGATGCGATAAGTTTATATTAATCCAATCCTGGAGAAACATAAGGAAGCAGTTTTAGAACATAAGTGAATGTTCTATGGATTTGATGACGGCAGCCTCCTTCGGGAGACGGTTATCATTCCAGGCTTCAAAGGTGACATGGATGACAGAGTGATTGTCAGAGTTATAGTTTTCCCTATGTTGAGGGACAGTATTATGGACAGATGGTCCAAGAGGATACTGTAGGAGGCATGGTGCTGGATACTGATTAGGTTCAGTGATCACTACAGTCTAAGAAGTTTGGATTTAAAGTTCATTTATGAACTAGGTCCCATCAGATATCCAGACATATTCTAAGACAGGTATTACTCGATTCGGGAGATGGCTTTCTCTGCGAACTTGAGATTAAGAGAGATATAGAAAGAAATATCCGGACGGATCCACTCACTGAAGCTATGAGTATGCGACATCGCAATAATAGCCTTAAGTTCAAGTAGGAGATTGTTGGATATAGTGCCCTCTAAGTCAATTATTGGATCGCAGGTACGTGATTGCAATGATTGAGGGATGACCTATACCGATATGACAGTCTTGCTCGAGACGATAGTATGTTATCTGGTTTGTCTTTATCATCATATACATGCTTTAGTTCACTATTGCATATTGATAGAGCCCATAGGATTCTTGCTTGACTGCCAGCAGTGTGATGGCGATCATATACGTGGGAGCTGGGGTCTATAAGCACATCCTTAAAGTGTCCCTAGTCGTAGGAGTTTCGAGACAGGGTATCGATACTCCAGAGTAGACTAGTGTATACAGTCGAGACCCCGACGAGGGGCGGTGGCCGGTCTCACAAGCCATTGGTGTTAGTTAGTTCACCTAAGATGTATACAGGTGCTCATTGGGTTATGAGTACACCGGACAGGACTCGCCGGGAACATGCTAGTTGGTATTATACATATCGTCAGATAGCAGTTCCCTGGTGACATGTGTACAGGTTAGTTTGTCGACCTGAGATCGTCATTTGTCTCGTGTGAGTTCCCACTGTGCTTTGATTACTACCCTACCACGCTCAAAGGAGACGTGCAAACAGGTTTTAGTTGGGTACAGTCCCGAGCCACATGGAGGCAGTGAGCGGATCGTCGGGGATTCGTCTCTCCCGGTATTAGGGGTTGATGTCGCACAGTGCACGGGTGGCCATCACTAGAAATCCTCGGCCGGGGTAGTGGAGAATTACTGATTTGGATCAGTAGTTTCTCAGGTGGTGATGGGCTTCATATCGACATGAATTATCGCATTATTAGGGGTCTGACTTTATCCACCTCCCTAGACTCGATATGCGATACTCTTAGACGAACGGACCGGACTGTACGGATATTGTCACTGTCAGGTTCAGTAGGGTTTCTGGATGAGTTCACTCGTCAGCTTCCCTTCCAATCAATACATAGGCAACCGTTACGTACAGCTTTTACCTCTGACGTGCTAGTGGTTATACCTAGTGCCAGTGTGTTGATGAGTCATTAGAGTCCCCCACAGGAAGTTTCCCAAGTTCGGGCGAAACGTTGTAGAGGCCGTATGGTTTTATGGTAGGGTTCGGAAAATGCACGTGCGTTTACGCACGTGTCATATTTCGGGCAGATAATACTGGTGGGTTTTGGTTTAAGCCGGATCCGAGTATTATACTTTGTAGATATAATATCTTTGTCTCAGTTGCATTTGTATTCGGTAGTAATACAAATGTGCGTATATTTATACTGATACGGGGTTATCCTGAAATTCGTTTCAGGATCGCTTTTGGAAGTTGCCAGTTTCCTGTTTTCTATCACCCGTCTTTAACATTCGGTTAAATGCGAATTTATCTTTTCTTCTTTTGGGTGATTCATGAGGGTGAGTCATGAGTGTGGAAGCTTCTAGAAGGTGACTAGGATTAGTGACTCATTTTTGCATTAATGGTTTTTGATGACTAGGTTAGATGACTCTTCATATGCATTAATGTTTATGCAAGGTGTTATATGACTCATTCCTTCTCATTTATTGCTAATGGTCACCACTTCTACTCCTACACTCACCTCCCCCCTCATAAGAAGTGGCCGGCCCTCATTGCAAGGAGATGATTGTTGATTTGGGAAAAAAAAGATTATGGTTATGGTTCATGGAAATTAATATACTCATTTCTCATTTACCCGATTCAAATGACAACTTCATTAACCGTTCGTCCATGGATTTGGACGAAGTGAGACAAAGTGTTCTACTCATTCTCTACATCAATCTTGGTCATCTCTTTTAGCAAACTTGATGATCGAGTTGCCTCGGTTCAGAGGCGGGAGCCCGTTTAAAGATCCGTCGACGTGGTGCCACCTGGACGAGAAGACTGGAGATTCAGGAGATCGGAGCAGCCGCAACAAAGCGTGGGATGATGGTTGAAGACCGAAGGACTCGGATCGTTCGGTATAACATTTCTACCCACTTTGTAGTTTGTTAGTTTAGCTTTAATGGCAGCTACGGGTTATAGTATACGATAGCGCCAGTCAAAAAGTTTTTGTTCCGCATTTGCCAGCTGTTAGACGGCCGGGGCGCTACCGTGTACTTACAGACAAGACCCAATATCATGTGTGGATGAACCACAGACTAAGCAAAGGCGATCAGCTCGCCTACAATCCTTCGCTAGGTGTCCATTCCTTTTGCAATAAAGGCAGAAATCTAGACTAGGCCGGTTGAAAAGTACTCCCGGTCTCCTGGGTGAGAAAGGTGGCCTGAAAGAGCATCCTCCTGCTATCTGAGTAGCAGGGTGCTTCACACCGGCAGATTAAGGTCTGCCCTTCTTCCTCACTACTGCCTCATATCGACGGGCAGTTTTCAGAGCTAGGTCGTGGGTTGGGAAATCCCCTGCAGCTAGAGCAGCATGGATTTCCTGGTCCAACACCTGCTGAAATCGTCTGGCCCTGGTCTCAGCAGTCGGTATTGGTGTGCCGCGAACCTGTTACGGTCTTGTGTTAGCTGTGGAGTATGTGATAGAAAATCGAATATTAAGACATATCTTACCTGCTCAACATAGTGAACTCTGCCTCATACCCATCCACTGATTTGCTCCACATAGAGTCTTGTTATAAGTGGATGAATTGCTGCTCCATGTCGAATCGGGCAGTTTCTGGAAAATACTTCGCTTCGAACATGTCACGAAAAGTCTTCCATTCGATCGGCTGGGCAAGACGGGTTTATTCCGCCTTCCACTATACTCGGGCATTATCTATAAGTTGCAGTTTCGGAACCCTT
This sequence comes from Agapanthus africanus, assembly GCA_030015575.1. Taxonomy (NCBI): domain Eukaryota; kingdom Viridiplantae; phylum Streptophyta; class Magnoliopsida; order Asparagales; family Amaryllidaceae; genus Agapanthus; species Agapanthus africanus. Next base: position 320,222,722 of record CM057342.1, read on the forward strand.
ACCCAAGCAATGTCCGGCACTTGTGTTGCTTCCAGATCATCCTCAATCGATTGAGCCTATTCTTCGGCTTCCAAAGGGCTCTCTTTTCCAGAAAATTGCTTCGGATGCAGTGCCCGGAACTGCTTCACTCCGGGTGCTTCCGCTTCTGGACGGTTCATTAGTATGACAGTCTGTTGCTGCTGTCCTTCCAGAAGGCTCTTAATTGCCTCAAGCAGTACCGTCTGCTCGTTGATCGGAGCTACAACGGTAGGTGTAAGTGGAAGAGATGGTGGTGTGGTGTTGTCGATCACGTTGGTTCTAGTATTGTTCGGGAAATCCATAACCTTGAAAGAAAAATAGGTTTAGGATAGATTCAAGGAATATGAAATATAAAAAATGTTTAGTTGCCGAGTCTTATAATTTTTGTGTTATATTGCTTAGGTTTCTATGCAGAACTGACCCTGCATGGTAGGGTTCCATGTAGAACTGACATGCAAGGGCCACCAACAAAACCTGTCACACCCTGCTTCCCGGAGTAAGGTAAGGAGACGTGACGGGTCACGCGACGTATTTACTCAGAAGTAAACAAACTAAGCATATATAAGCAATATAATGTAAATGTACATAAGAAAGACATGGGATGTAAATGAACAACAACTTTTTATTTATTAAACATTCTTTACAATACAATACCGGAAAGTAAATACAAGACTGGAAAGTAATGCCTAAACAATGGCATTAAACTGAAAATAAAAGTGATACAAGTGTCTAGAGCTCTGGGTCGTCGACGAACTGCTCCAAGTCTACTGAGCTGGGCTCGATCTCCAGAGAGTCGGGTCCTCCTGACAACATTCCAAAGAAAGAATAAAAAAGGAATGTCGTAAACGAACTATCGCTCGGTAAGTCCCAACGAGAGAAGGAAATAAACTGAACAGGTAATGAGAATATAACTGGTATAATGTTGATAGTTATGTTAACGCAGTTGTTTGTAGCTTGGTACAGAATATGCCAGTGTATACGAGAGGAGTCCAGCTTACCTCGTGGACTATGGTATAAGGAGTGCAAGGCCCCATCAAATCCCATGGGACAATGGCAATGGATATTCAGGTTAGGTGTATTAAAATGACCGTCTCATGCCACTTTAAACACATTCCGTACCAATCTACCCCTTTAAACCCCGTAATGTATTATTGTATTTTTTAGTAGTGATTTTTAAATATAAGACTTTCCGAAACTATGATATCAATTGTTCATGTAAATGTATAAGGATAAAAACGGATAGTCATGTAAACAAGTCAAATGTATATCCATGGATCGGTCAAATCAAGTCATGTTGATATAGATTGTATTTTGGATAAAAGGATTCATGTTGCATTGGAGTTATATTGAATTGTATACATGGATGGATTGATTTTATATTAGACTGAGACTCCGACCGAGTCAGACACTTAAACAGAATTGAAGTCCTGAATTAGTTTTGGAGTTATCGGTAACTGATGCACATGGACAGCAGGATTTGTGACTTTTTCCAAGCCAATTACCATTGATAACCCCGTTTTAGTTGTCTACCTTAAATAGGCAAGCACCCACATTCTCCGGCTCCCTGAGGCTCAAGAGAATTGGTCTCACTTAAACCTATATTTACTAGGGTTCTTATTGTAAATTAATATAACTTGAGGGGGTTTTATGAAAAATAGTTTTGATATACTTTCAAAATAAACCTCAAGTATTTAATTATCGTCTTTAGGGTTTTCATAGATGTAATTTAAAAGTGATGAGATAGTCTAGTGGATATAAACCTAAGTTTAATATTATAGGGTATTTTCATGTAATTTAACTTGTATTGATTTGTGATGGTATTTTCTTGAACTTTTGTGATTCTTTTCTTTTGATTTAGAAAACATGGAATTATTGAACATATCTAAAATATTTATTTTGATAATATTTACATATATATATGTATGTATATATATTAAAATAGAATTTATTTATTAAATAGAAATCATGTTTTCTTAAAATTTGTAATAAAAATTCCATCGAGATCGTACTCCGTGAGGGGATATGCATCTCGCCCTACTAGTCCGATGGATGTGCGATAACCTACACAAACCAAATCGGATTCCCCAAAATGGGTTGTAAGGACATATTCGTATGGAATTTAATTAAAACAATCTTAAAGAATACAGTTTTTAATAGAAGGGTATTTTATCGTAAAATTGTATTAGTCCAAAACATATTGTAAAGAGGCAATCGTGCTATGTCATGATAAGTTTTGTGATGAGGTAGATCATTACTTCGTGAGTTTTCTAAAGGTAATATGAGTAATATGATGAAGTAATGTCGAATAAAAAGTTTGTGGTATTTAACCGTAAAAATGCAATAAAAGTATTTTTATATGGAGTTTTGAATTGAAATTTGTTTCTAATTATAGTTTAATGTTTAACAAACTAAGTACAATGATTTAGATAACTAGTTCTTGAGAAAAATTGTTAGCGTAAGAAGTTTTAGAGATGGATGTCGGTATAACTCCACTTACCGACATCATTGAAAAGAAAAAGTTTTGAGAGATGAAAAGAAGACAATAGAAGGGACTTACTGGATTAGGGTAAAGAGAAGAGATGAAGGAAGATTTTGAAAGCGTCGTGGAGTTGCAGTGTCGCCGGATTTGTCCTGAAACGTTGCCGGAACTTGACCTTGGGGTAACTCCACTTATACAACTTTTTGGAGTTAGAAAATTTTGAGAGTTTTGATAACAAAGTTCAGAATAGAGAGGGATAGGGTGTAGGGTGGTATTTATAGGGTAGAATTAGGGTTTAGGGTATTAAACATGAGAATTAAAGTGTATTAAAATTTGATTTTAAAGCTCATTTTAATTCTCTGTTAATGTGCAGGAAAATCAAAAAGAAGAGGAGTAGTGAGGCTATGCCAAGAGGTGTTAGGCAAAAATTGAGGGCATCACCGACGGTTTGGATCGGCGGTGCCGGCCCAAAGTGAAATCTCGCCAGCCAATTGGGGTCGGTCTGGGCTTGGATGCATGCCACGTGTCGAGGTCAGTGTGTACAATATTTTCCACATATTTGGTTTCTAAGACTTTTCAGTTTTATATGTTTTGCAAGTGTAAAATTTTGGGCTTCCAAAAAGTTTAAAAGAAAAATCAGCAAAAATAATATATGGCTGGAGGGATTTGAACACAGGGGCTACGTCACAGCAGTGCAAGACTTTACCAATGAGCTACAAGTACTTTCTTGATGTTTTAAAACAAATCAAATTTATAACTTGTGCTCAGGATTTACAAATACTCCACTTGTACATTAACTTTAAAAAATTTCCTGTACATTAAAACAGAGTCGTTACAATATCTTTTGGAGTTTAACTCCATACAAATGCTTTTGGGAGTTTAACTCCATAAAAAAAATTTAAAAAATAATCTTTTAGAGTTTAACTCCATACAAATATTTCTGGGAGTTTAGCTCCATACAAATATTTCTGGGAATTTAGCTCCATAAAAAAATCTTTTGGAGTTTAACTCCGTACAAATGCTTTTGAGAGTTTAACTCCATATAAAAAAAAAATTTGGAGTTTAACATCGTACAAATGCTTTTGGCAGTTTAACTCCATAAAAAAAATCTTTTGGAATTTAACATCGTACAAATGCTTTTGGGAGTTTAACTCCATAAAAAAAGATCTTTTGAAGTTTAACTCCATTAAAGAAATAGAGTGAAAAAAAGACTTTTGGAGCCCCTGCTTCCTCTCACGTGAGGAAGAGAGAGCTCCCATCCCTCTCTTACGTGAGAGGGAGGCTCCCACTTTGTGAGAGCTTTCCCACCTCTCACGTGAGGGGAAGGCTCCTACTAAGTGGGAGCTTCCCAGTCTCCTTCACATGAGGGGGAGTGGAGAGGCCTTCCCCCCTCCTTTTTTCTCTTTTTTTAATATTTTTTTGAGTTTAACTCCATACATAAACTTTTGGGAGTTTAACTCTAAATAAAATTGGTTTTTTGGAGTTTAAATCCAAATAAAATTGTTTTGTTTGGAGTTTAACTCCAAATGAAATCTTTTGGAGTTTAACTCCATACAGAAACTTTTGGGAGTTTAACTCCAAATAAAATTGTTTTTTTAGAGTTTAACTCCAAATAAAAATTTTTGGAGTTTAATTCCATATAAAAATGTTTTTTTGAATCAAAGGGAGTTTAACTCCATACAAAAACTTTTGGGAGTTTAACTCCAAATAAAATTGTTTTTGAAGTTTAACTCCAAATAAAATCTTTTGGAGTTTAACTTCATAAAAAAATACTTCTTTGAATAAATAATAATAATAATAATAATAAATAATTTGTCACAAATAGAATAAATAAACTGAAATAAACATGCCCTTCTACATTGCTTTCAACACCAACACTTCACATTGAGTTTGCATGACTATTTTAACCCGTCAATCGAAGATTTCTTTGCTCTAAGAGCGAGGGGTAATTAACGGCAGTTTAGTCCGCGGCTGCCGGAAATTTAGATCCCCACAATTAATAAACCCCAGCCTACCCTGAGTAAGGGGAATCTGTACACGCCTGACAAGCGACGCGCATTCCCATCTCAATAAGGTGACGAAAAACACCCTACACTTGCAATTACAATAATTGTCTTGAGAGTACTATATCCAACACTACAATGGGAACCGTAGGGGTTACTTTCCCTACGGTAGGAATCATAGGAGCATCAATTTAAATATTTAAAAATAAAATAAAATGAACCCCCAAATTTCACGGTGAAAATTTTCCTCCATTTGCCTCCCCCTCCTTCGTCTGCCTCCCCCTCCCACTTCGTCTTCCTCCATCATTTTCATATATACCCAAACAAACAACAATGAATCCCTAAATTTCAAACTCAAATCTAAAATAAAAACCTCAAACAACTCAAAAATAAAACATCACAAAATTTCCTAAATTCGAACTGCTCATAAATCGTAGCTAAATGTAAACGAGATGATGATAATGCACTTTAGCTAGGCCTGAACGAAGCTTTAGCGGCCACGGCGGCGGTGAACGTGAGAAGCTTCAGCCGATAAACTCTTCCTAATGTCGACGACGAGGAACATGCATCCAAGACACACGAAGACGAAGATGAAGCCTCTTCGCTACAGATCGACTCCTCCTTCAGCTTCCTATCTCCTTCGATCTGCTTCCCATCACTGCTGATCACTTGATAAACATCAATTTTTTTAATAAAAAACTTCACATTTCTGAGAGAAGGGGGATGGGCGGGCTAACCATGAGAGAAGTGCAGAGAAAAGCCGATGGTGGCGTCGACAACGGCAGCGGCGATGGCTACTAGGATTTTAGGGTGTCACGCGATGGTGGAGGCAGCGTTCGATAGCGATGGTGAAATCGACGGTGGAGGCGATTGGTGGAGTCGGCAGTGAAGAAGGTGCCGGCGATGGTGGTGGAGGCGGTGGCGGCAAGGGTCGTGACGATGGTGGTGGCGATGGTCAGGGTTAGGAAATTAAGAGGGGAAATTGGAGGTGGGGATTTGGCGTGGGGGGAAACGGGGAGGGAGAATGTTTTGAGTTTTATTTTTTTTATTTTAAATCCCTATATTGTCCCTACGGTGCCCACGGCATTAGTTGTATATATGCCCGAGAGGCCATTATTGTACATGATTGTATATTATAGTGGATGCTTGGACATATATAGGGAGGACTTTCTTTCTCGACATGATAGTATGCTATCTGGTTACTCTTTATCTTAACATGTATACTTATACTGTCTCTCTGTTACATGTTGATAAAGCCCTTAGGATGTGGACTTTACTACCAGGACTATGATGGAGATCATACTAGTGGGGCCAGGGTAGTCCATAAGTCCATCCTTTAATTATTCCTAGTCGAGAGTGTATCGAGACGGGGCATCAACATTCCGGAGTAGACTAACGTATACGCTTCTTGACTCATTTGATGGGTGATGGTTGATCCCATATCCATTAGTGTTTGACATCAAAGATGGTATACGGGTGCTCAGTGGAGACTGGTTACACTGAACATGACTCGCCGAGAACTCCTAGATGGTATTATACCTAACGTCAGATAGAAGTTCTCTGGTGACACTGGAACAGGTTTAGTCAGTAGACCCGAGATCATCATAGAGTCTTGCATGATTCCCACTGTGCTTTGATTTTCACCTTACCACGTTCAAGAGAGTGTGCAAAATGGTGGTTTTTGGGTACAGTCCCGAATCACATGGAGCCAATGAGCGATAGGAGGGGTTTCATCTCTCCCGGTATTGGGGGTTGATGTTGCGGTGTGCTCAATTGGATATAACAGGAAGTCCCCGGCCAGGGCTGATACTGAGATTTACGGGTAACTGTTATTAGTAGTTTCTCGACCCATTATGAGCCTCACATCGGCATGAATTATCAAGTTATTGGGTTCTGACGTTTACCACCCCCGGACTAGATATGCGACATATCAGACGAAGAGACCGGACTGTACGGTAGTGTTACTTATTGGATTCACGGGAGAATGGACAAGCTTGCTTGTTGATCTTCTGACCGCTCAATACCCGGGTGGTCGTTACACCCAGCTAGTACTGCTGACAATTGTGGGTGACTGATATGATCATCACCTACTGCCGGCGTATTGACGAGTCTTTAGAGTCCTAAACAGAGGTTTTCTAGTTCATGCGAAACGAAGTAGGGCGCATATGTAATATGTCCGGGACTGAGATTAATATGTGTATGTGATACCTGTAAGTCCATGTCACGCACCCCATGAACTTGCGGGGAGGCGTAATATATGAAAAACGATTATCAAAGCTTCGTAACACGGACTTGAGCGCATGAATCGTTATCTAAACCATTGCTAACTATCTACTAGAGGTTTAACTACTCGGATACGAAGTTATACCTCATGTTACTTGTCCTTCGGGTCTTCATCGCGGTCCTCCACTCCTCGTAGGCTCCTTGGAACATCGGCACCTCAACGGCCTCCTCGAGTCAAAGACGATCCACCCGAGAGCTCCTACGCCAAGCTTTATCTCTAACTTGAGATAACTAGGTTGCTCAAAGTGCTAATCTAAGCTACCTAGGGGATATAGAGTGAGGTTATGGATGTATTAGTCTAGCTAACCCTTGATCTCAACACATGAGAGATTAGGGTTAGGGTTTGAAGAGAGAGTGAGCTTGAGGAAAGAGATGGTGAGAATGATAATGATAATGAAAAAGCTTCTCACTTGAATATATGAAACATAATGAATTATCAAATAAATGATTATTCACCATGCTTCATTAATTCAATATGAGTGATTCACTATGTGAGTCATTAAGCAATAAATGATGCATTAATGATATAGTGAATCACACAAATGAGTCACAAATTTCATTAATGTAATCCCACCTTACCCTCCAAGTCACCACTCTTTTAGAAGCTTCCCGAAAAATTACGAGAACGCCTCTCCAATCCGTGAAAACACGGAAAAACTTTAGACTGTATAAATCCAATAACCCGATACTAGAAACTATCTTAAACCAAAGCCGGCTAGTAAAAACTGTCCGAAAAGTCGTACGTGCGTAAACACACGTATGCGTCCGAACCCTTGTCGTAAAACTATACGACCTCTATATCGTTTCGCCTGGAGCAGGGAAACTCTCTGTATGGGACTCTAAAGACTCGACACTACGCTGGCAGTGGGTTTAACCACAGACCGCAAGCGGCACTAGCTGTACGTAACGGTCCCCAGGTAGATGTCGATAAGAAGGCCGATGAGGAAAACCATCCGAAGCCCTACTGAGCCTGATGTGACAATCTCCGTACAGTCCGGTCTGTTCGTCTAAGACTATCGCATATCAAGCCTAGGGGGCGGCAAGCGTCAGTCCCCTAATAGCTGTATAAGTCATGTCGGAGCGAAGCCCATTACACCCTGAGAAGCTACTGGTACCTACCAGTATATCTCGCTTGCCCTTGCCAGGGACTTTGCGTAATGGCTCTCTGACACAGCGCGATATCAACTCCCAATACCGGGAGAGACGAATCCTATCTAACCGCCACTGCCTCCAAGTGCTCGGGACTGCACCCAACTGCTACCTGTTTGCATGACTCCTTTGAGCCGTGGTAGGGTAGCAATCTAAGAACAATGGGGCACACTCGAGGCGAAGTAGCAGTGTCAAGTCTGCGGACTATGCTGTACTCATATCACCTGGGAACTGTTAACTGACGATGGGTATAATACCAACCAATCAGTTCCCTGCGAGTCCTGTCCGGTGTACCCGTAACCTAACGAGCACCTGTATACTATCTCCAGTACGACGTACTGATCGCTGTGGGACAGACCATCTCCCCAACTGGGATGAGAAGCGTATACACTTAGTCTACTCCGGAATATCGATGCCCTATCTCGATAATCCAATGACCAGGGACCTGCATAGGATGTTGCTTACAGACTACCCAGCCCCCACTAGTGTGACTGCCATCACGACGCTGGAAATCAAGCAAAGATCCTATGGGCTCTACTAATATGTATAAGTGATACGCTACAAGAAACATATGCACATATTAAAGTAGACACAAACCAAGTAGCATACTACCATTTTTAGCAAGACTGTTATATGCAACTGTGAATATCCTAAGCTTCCATTAAGTAATATACAATCTAGTATGATACAATAATGGCCCCTAGGGCATATACACTAACAATCTCCCACTTGCACTAGGGCCATGAGCTGGCATATCGTAGACCTATCATCTCGAATAGCCTCTCGAACTGCGTCTGAGGAAGGGCCTTTGTGAATGGATCAGCAATGTTATTCTCTGTCTCTACTCTCTTCACCTCGATCTCCCGGCGATCTACGATCTCCCTGATCAGGTGATACCGCCTTAAGATGTGTCTGGACTTCTGATAGGACCTGGGTTCCTTCGCTAAAGCTATAACGCCGTTGTTATCACAATACAGAGGTATTGGACTAACACTGGTAGGAACCACCTGAAGTTCTGTGAGGAACTTCTTCATCCAGACTGCTTCTTTTGCGGCATCACAAGCAGCTATGTACTCCGCTTCCATCGTTGAGTCAGCAACGGTCTCCTGTTTGGAACTCTTCCAATAGACTGCCTCTCCATTGAGGGTAAAGACATAACCCGACATGGATTTGGAGTCATCTTTGTCACTCTGGAAGCCGGAGTCGGCAAAGGCCTCCAACTGGAGGTCTTTTCCGCCATATACTAAGAACATCTCCTTAGTCCTCCTCAGGTACTTGAGAATGTTCTTTACTGCTATCTAGTGCTTCTCCCCTCGGTTTGCTTGATACCGGCTTACTACGCTCAATGCGTATGCTACATCTGGTCTGGTACATAACATTGCATACATTATAGAGCCTACGCAGAAGCGTAGGGTATAATCGACAGCGATCTCTTTCCAAATCAGTCTTGGGAGACATCTCTTTGGATAGTGTGATTCCGTGACAAGCCGGTAGGTTACCGCGCTTAGAATCATCCATACTGAATCTCTTCACTATGGTGTCTATGTACCTGGACTGCGAAAGTCCTAACATCCTTTTTGATCTATCACGATAGATCCGGATCCCCAGAATGTAAATGGCATCACCCAGGTCTTTCATGGAGAATTTATGTGACAAGAATCTTTTGACTGACTCTAACATAGGAATATCATTTCCAATTAGGAAAATGTCATCCACATATAAGACGAGGAATACTACAGCTCTCCCTACAATCTTACTGTATATGCAAGGTTCATCTGGATTTTTGATGAAGTCGAATTCTTTGACAGTATCATCAAAACAGATGTTCCAACTCCGCGATGCCTGCTTTAGTCCATAAATGGACTTAAGCAGCTTGCATACATTACTGCTGCTCCCACTCTGAATGAATCCCTCTGGCTGATCCATATAGACGCTCTCTTCCAGATTACCATTTAGAAAGGCCGTCTTTACGTCCATCTTCCAGATTTCATAATCGTGGAAGGCAGCAATAGCAAGAAGGACCCGAATGGATTTAAGCATAGCTACTAGAGAAAAGGTTTCGTCATAATCCAAACCAGGTCTTTGACGGAAACCCTTTGCAACAAGTCTAGCCTTATAGGTTTCAACCTGTCTATCTACACCAATCTTCTTTTTGAAGATCCATTTGCATCCTACGGGTTTTACCCCATCTGGAGCAACGTCGAAAGTCCATACTTTGTTAGTGTACATGGACTCCATTTCGGTCCGCATTGCTTCCAGCCATTTTACTGAGTCACCGCTCTGAATGGCTTGCTGGAAGCTAGTAAGGTCATCTTCATCAATGACACAATACTCTCTATCCCCATCTATGAGAAAACCGTAGTATCTCTCAGGCGGATGAGACGGCCTACTACTCCTGCGGAGTGGCGTCGGGATGTCCTGTTCTCCTGAACCTTCTGGTTCTTCCAAGCTTTCAGTAATAGCTTGTGGTTCTGGAATTTCTTCCAGTTCTATTTCGCTCCCACTTGTATCCTTTTCTAAAACTTGCTGTTCTAAAAATTGGGCATTACGAGAAACAAAAACCTTTTGTTCCTCTGCGTAATAGAATAGATATCCCTTGGAGTTCTTTGGATATCCCACAAACTTACACTGTACTGATCGTGCCTCGAGCTTGTCCGCATGCTGTTTTTTAACAAAAACCGGACATCCCCAAATCTTCATATACTGAAGATAGGGTTTTTTCCCACTCCACATCTGATATGGGGTGGTAGGCACTATCTTAGTAGGAACCCTGTTCAGAAGATATGCCGTTGATTCTAGCGCATATCCCCAGAATGATCGCGGTAACTCAGCGTTACTCATCATGGAACGAACCATATCCAATAGGGTTTGATTCCTCCTTTCCGATACACCGTTATGTTGTGGTGTGTATGGAGGAGTAAGCTGAGAGAGAATTCCATTCTCTTTTAAGTAACCCAGGAACTCGGCACTTAAGTATTCACCACCTCGATCAGATCTCAGTGTCTTTATACTCTTGCTTGTTTGTTTTTCCACTTCATTCTTATATTCTTGGAATTTCTCAAAAGCTTCAGATTTATGCTTCATTAAGAAGACATATCCATACCTAGAGAAATCATCCGTAAAAGTAATGAAGTAGGAATAACCACCTCGCGCATGTGTAGACATTGGACCGCATACGTCACTGTGTACGAGTCCCAAGAGCTCGCTTGCTCTTACTCCGTGTCCAGTGAACGGAGTCTTTGTCGTCTTTCCTTTGAGACAAGATTCACAAGTAGCATAAGATTGATATTCGAACGGATTAAAATATCCTTCTCTATGTAACTTAGTCAACCTTCTCTCATTGATATGACCTAGTCTACAATGCCATAAGAAAGCCTGATTTATTTCTGGAGACTTTCTTTTAAGTTTGTTCTGGATATTGAAAACCTGAGCTTGACTTAATACGTATATACAGTTATCTAATGTACCGGACCAAATCATAACCTGATTTAGGTGGATGTTAACTACATCGCTTACAAATGTAAAATCATATCCTCTCTTGAAAGTGAGGATACTGATATGATATTATATGTCATACTAGGTACATACAAACAGTTACGTAGAATCAATATATGCCCACTGGTCAAACCTAGGCGATATTCTCCCACGGATTCAGCGTCTACGCTCATTCCATTTGCAACTCTGAGAGACCAATCACCTACCTTTATAACTCTACGGTTTCTCAAAGCATGTATTGAATTACAGATATGAGATCCTGCTCCGGTATCTAGTACCCAGGAAGTAGAGTTAATTGACAACCAGTTCTCAATAACAAATACACTTGAGGCTGAAGCCACAACATGCTTCGAATCCTGGCTACTGGCTTTGCTAGCCTTGCAATCATTCTGCCAATGTTCATTCCTGTAACAATAGGAACGTCCCTCTTTTACTATATCCAGTCCCGAAACTTTTGCCGTTCTCTTTCCTTCTGCTTCCCTGGTTTCCTTCAGGGTAGGAGGCAGAGACTGTAGAATCAAGTCAGTATCTGACTCGTTTCCTAACGCGGTCTCCAGGTCCTGGAGCTCATCAATACAGCTAGTCATTGTAAGGACGTTGTCCCCTACAGATGACCCGTTAGCCAACCTCGCTTGAATTAATTCGTTCGAGGTCTCATATCTTGTGATATAAGATTGCTCTCCATATAAATCTTTTTTATGGAGAAAGATGGAAACTAAGTCCATCTTCTCGTGCTGCTTCTGGTATACACCATCAACTGAAGCTAACACGGGGCACTTAGCTTTCGCTTTATCCTTTTCCTTTATCTGACGGATATCCATATCCGCGTCAGTGGAAACTGGACCTGGAACGGCGGGATCTTGAGTAGTAATAGGGTGGTCCAGCTTGTCATAGGCAATGGACATCTGGACAGACTTTTGCCACTCATATAAGTAAGATTCAGTCAAATTATTATCTAGATGTAACCTATGTGTGGTCACAAGGTCGCTGCAATTTTAAGAGAGAGAAGAAAATACTATTAGCATGATGCTCTTGCAAGTTTAGAGTGGTTTAATTTATCTAAACAGGATGGCTCCCACTGTTTCTCGAATCCCTCCTCAAACCATAAAAGAAGAATTAGCCAGGACTATTCTCACCGTATAATTCTTGCTTAACCGTTCAGCCAGGTCAGCGTCGATACTTCGAGGGAGGTTTTCCAACGCTTTCGCGAAGTTCCTTAATTAAATAACCTCTTTTCTCTGGGGGTGTAACCCCGCTGACACCTTTCTAGGCACCTACTTGGTTTATAGCATTGATCGTTAAGTGACGAATCTCCTGATAAGTAGTATATACTCACAGTAGGATCGGGATCCAAAATATCATCGTATGATAATGTTGAAGGAATCCTACCAACATTCATCAAACTCCAAAATGGTATGCTTTCTCTGCAAATTTCAGTTTCTTTAGAAATTCCCGATATATATTTCTGCCCCATGCTCTTATAATCTTGGCGTTGGTCAAAATGTCATAAGTCACATGTCAAGTTCTACCCATCATTGTCCTAGTTAATTTGAACCCATCCGTACATATCCCTGACGTTGGCCAAATGATAATACGACTGTCCCAAACTAACACATCTATCTATGCAAACAAATGAAATACTCCAGCAACTACCAAACACTATGCCCTGGCGTTGGTCAAATGCATAGCTTGAATACTACTGAATATCCAAATGAAATGACGGAGGGCTACGAATGGTTTTGGCAAAACCGTGAACGTAGTGAACTTGATATAATCGAAGGAACCTGATACTTTTTAAAAGGAGTGGTTAAAGCTCCGTAATTAAAAAATTCTGATCATTTTTAAAATAACTGAGTGGTTTCTTTTAAATTCGTTCCAACGACTTAACTTTGGTTTATTTTCTTTGCATTTTAATAATACGTCCCATCATTTATCCTATCATTGCAGAAAACAATGAAAATACCATGTCCTCTTATGCCATCCGCATTCGCCACGGGGTCCCGTCATCACCCGTTAGGTTACTTAACTAACGACAGAGCGGGGGCTGGGCTAGCGCGGGTGTAAAACATAAGTGACGTCTAATAGCTATCATATATAGATATTGTACATTCATCAGACACAATAATAAGCATTCCAGATCACAGATGAACTTTATTGGATATACTAGCAATCCGCATTTGCTTTGAGCCTGCAATAAAAGACGGATTACACAGTTTTGATGAATAGCCATTACCCCACCCTAGACCCCTACGGGTACGGCAAACTACCTGCCAAGTACCCGAAGTGAAGCGGTCTCCCTCAACAAAGTGAGTAGGCCACTAAACACTTCAAAGTACCCGGTAGTTTGTGTACCCCGCCTTGGGTCTATCCTAGGAGCAAAAACAGTAAAAAGAAATAATACAACGGTGGCTACAACCGCAACCTGGATGTGCCCCGCAAAAGAATATTACATAATTTTACATTTACATTGAATGAATATTAAACACATCTCAAACCTCGGCTAATCATCACAACAGTCCAATACAGTTCATATACACAAACAGTAAACATTTCAGAAATGTGCAACCCCCTGCCAACCGACATACTAGCAATTAGGGGAGGTTTACGAACACATTAAACATTACAGATAAAAACCCAATTAGCAAATATCTTAGAACATCGATCGAATACCAAATTCCGTGTCTACCCCAAAAGCAAACCTGTACTGAAGTAACCTGAGTAGAAATAGAACATACAGGAAGACAAAAACCTAAAAATTATGAATTACTATGAAACTCCGAGTCAACTCGGCGTTGACTCGGCGGCGGATCCATGGCCGAAGCACTCTATTGCCGCGGATCCACGGCCGTTTTGCCGAGTCACTGGCTCGTATTTTCCCAGTATTCATTAATTTCCCTGCTGTGAATTTTAAGGTATGTCAAAAAAAATTCCAGACACTTTTAAAATTAACAGAAACTTAGGGTTTCGAATTTTTGTTTTCGTGTTTTTCTATCGATCGAACGTATAATCAATTACTAACAAGCTAGTAATGGTTTAGTTGGCTCTGATACCACTGTAAGTCCATGTCACGCACCCCACGAACTTGCGGGGAGGCGGAATATATGAAAAACGATTATCAAAGCTACGTAACACGGACTTGAGCGCATGAATCGTTATCTATACCATTGCTAACTATCTACTAGAGGTTTAACTACTCGGATACGAAGTTATACCACACGTTACTTATCCTTCGGGTCTTCATCGCGGTCCTCCACTCCTCGTAGGCTCCTTGGAACATCGGCACCTCAACGGCCTCCTCGAGTTAAAGACGATCCACCCGAGAGCTCCTACGCCAAGCTTTATCTCTAACTTGAGATAACTAGGTTGCTCAAAGTGCTAATCTAAGCTACCTAGGGGATATAGAGTGAGGTTATGGATGTATTAGTCTAGCTAACCCTTGATCTCAACACATGAGAGGTTAGGGTTAGGGTTTGAAGAGAGAGTGAGCTTGAGGAGAAAGAAGGTAAGAATGATAATGATAATGAAAAAGCTTCTCACTTGAATATATGAAACATAATGAATTATCAAATAAATGATTATTCACCATGCTTCATTAATTCAATATGAGTGATTCACTATGTGAGTCATTAAGCAATAAATGATGCATTAATGACATAGTGAATCACACAAATGAGTCACAAATTTCATTAATGTAATGCCACCTTACCCCCCAAGTCACCACTCTTCTAGAAGCTTCCGGACAAATTACGAGAACGCCTCTCCAATCCGTGAAAACACGGAAAAACTTTATACTGTATAAATCCAATAACCCGATACTAGAAACTGTCTTAAACCAAAGCCGGCTAGTAAAAACTGTCCGAAAAGTCGTACGTGCGTAAACACACGTATGCGTCCCAACCCTTGTCGTAAAACTATACGACCTCTATATCGTTTCGCCTGGAGCAGGGAAACTCTCTGTGTGGGACTCTAAAGACTCGACACTACGCTGGCAGTGGGTTTAACCACAGACCGCAAGCGGCACTAGCTGTACGTAACGGTCCCCAGGTAGATGTCGATAAGAAGGCCGATGAGGAAAACCATCCGAACCCCTACTGATCCTGATGTGACAATCTCCGTACAGTCCGGTATATTCGTCTAAGACTATCGCATATCAAGCCTAGGGGGCGGCAAGCGTCAGTCCCCTAATAGCTGTATAAGTCGTGTCGGAGCGAAGCCCATTACACCCTGAGAAGCTACTGGAACCTACCAGTATATCTCGCTTGCCCTGGCCAGGGACTTTGCGTAATGGCTCTCTGACACAGCGCGATATCAACTCCCAATACCGGGAGAGACGAATCCTATCTAACCGCCACTGCCTCCAAGTGCTCGGGACTACACCCAACTGCTACCTGTTTGCACGACTCCTTTGAGCCGTGGTAGGGTAGCAATCTAAGAACAGTGGGACACACTCGAGGCGAAGTAGCAGTGTCAAGTCTGCGGACTATGCTGTACTCATGTCACCTGGGAACTGTTAACTGACGATGGGTATAATGTGTTGGATATATGTATGCCCTAAAGGCCATTATGTGATAGTCGATGTATCTATACATGTATATATATTCAGTTTGCATTCTTGCTCGACATGATAGTATGCTATCTGGTTCTTCTTTATCTGACATGTTGATTTGATCATGCTTTTATTCATTCATACATGCTAATAAAGCCCTGAGGATATCGGCTTGACTACTCTGATTATGATGGAGATCATACTAGTGGGACATCTGTAGTCTATAAGCATATCCTGGAACGTCCCTAGTCGTAGGTATATCGAGACGGGGCATCGATATACCAGAGTAGACTAGCGTATATGATACTAAACCCATATGATGGGCGATGGATGTTCCCACATTCATCGATGTTTGACATCAAGATCATATACGGGTGCTCAGTGTTGACTGGGTACACTGGACGGACTCACCGAGAGCTCCTATATGGAATTATATCTATCGTCGGATAGCAGTTCTCAGGTGACACTGGTACAGGTTAGTCTGTAGACCCAAGATCGTCATGGAGTCTTGTGTGTTCTCCCACTGTACTTTGATTGCCACCCTACCACGGCTCTACTGAGTCGTGCAAACAGGTGGCCGTTGGGTACAGTCCCGAGACATACGAAGACGATGAGCGATAGGAGGGGTTTCGTCTCTCCCGGTATTGGGAGTTGATGCTGTGCTGTGCCTGACTGGTTATAACAGCAAGTCCCTGGCCAGGGCTGCTGAGATTTGCTGATAAGTGTTATCAGTAGTTTCTCGATCTGTTATAGACCATTCACCTGCACGACTTATTGAGTTATTGGGGTCGACGTGACCATCCCTAGGCTCGATATGCAGCATATCTGACGAAGAGACCGGACTGTACGGTAGTGTTGCCGGATGGCTTGACGGGAGTTGTAGCAGGTTCGCTTGTTGTCTTCTGATCGCTCAATACCCGGATGGCCGTTACGTTTAGCTGACTGCTTGCGGCTTGAGGGTACTTGATATGATCATTACCCTCTGCCGGCGTATTGACGAGTCTTAGAGTCCCACAAAGGAGTTACCCAGTCCAGGAGAAACGTTGTGGTGCGCGTATGCGATATGCGCTTGCACCCGATTGAAATGTGCGTATATGATACCGAACATTGATCGGGTGGACTGCTTTTGGTGGGGTCATATGAGATATGACCGGATTGATAAATTAAGTGTTGATTTATCATCTAACCATTAGTTTTCTCACTTGAAACCTTTCTAGGGTTTGATGGATGTATGCATGCATGCATGTGTTTCTTTCTTCCTTTCTAGTTTCATGCACATGTAGATGTGCATACATGTATACATGCATACACCCATCCATCATGGTTGATTGCATATGGAAATGGTGGCAATATAAGCCTCACACCATAGATTAAACAATGGATAATTATTTAATTTTGGTTTTAAAGTAAAATGAAAAAGAAAAGAATAATCATTCTTGATTCTACACTCTTCTTCTAACCTAACCTATCTCAACTACCACTAACCTATGGTTATCCTTCTCTTTATCATTTAAAACCCAAGTTAAACTAACTATCCATCATTTTTAATCATGGTTGAAGTCAAGAAGGAAATAAATATATATAGTGATATATATTTCATTTTCTTCTTAACTCAAGGTTATCTTTTTACACCTCTTGCAAAAATTAGTCACCATCTTCATCCTCCTTCATCTTTTCCTCTCTAGTTTCTTCTAGTGAGTTAAATACAACTAAAGAAAGGTTTTCGAAGTGAGATTCCAAACCACAACATCATTCTACTCAAGTCTAGCCAACTTGATTAGAGTGTTTCCTTCGGTTTTCCAAAGTAGCGAGCTTGGACGGAGTATTCCGTGGTGGATCGTCGTGGACGCAAGGGAACTTCAAGAGGACCTTGATTCAACACCCAAGACACCAAGGAGTCTTGCAAAGGGGAGCTACAAAGGTTGTAGCCTTCAAACCCTTATCTTTACTAGCTTAATGTTTTATAACCCTAATTTTCTAGGATCGATCCCTTTGCATGTTAGTTTAGCACCATAAAAATTAAAACTTTGGGTCATGTGATGCTTCAAAACTCTTCATAGGGTGCTAGACTAACCTTACATTGGTATCAGAGCCGACCTAGAACATTAGGCGACGTTTTTACGAAGTGAAAACCCCGATCGGACAAAAATACGGTATTTTTGGGTGCTCTCTGGAAATTTTCTAAAATTTGATAATTTGCAGAATTAAAAATATGTAAAAAATACAGCAGGAAAAAATTAGGATTACGGTACAAAAATTTTCCAGTGAACAGTGATTCTCGCCGCGGAAACGCGGCCTAAGCTTGCTTAGGCCGCGGTTCCGCGGCCGTATATATGATTTGATGGATACGTTTTGTACAGTAATTCATGAATCTGCTTGTATAAAATTTTGGATATTTTTAATCTGTATTTGGTTTTGATAAATTCTGGAGATGGTGTTGGACTCGTCAATTCGATCGGGACTTTCATTTCGTAGCTTTTCCGGGTAAATTAGAAAGTATTGAAGTGTTTGAACGAGTATCATTTACTCACTATTCACGGGGTTTAAATACTTTGGAGATACGTGCAAGTCTTTTTGCGGTGGTCCCTCTAGAAGAAAACAAACCTTAACTCGATTATGTGACCGTCTCGAACTGCCCTTTGAACCTTAGGGTTTGGGGCAGTACGGCGTGCCACATGTGAGGCGTTGGCTTGACCCTTCTACGGCTGGACCGCTACTACTGTGTCACACTCCGGATTTTTGAACCCTGCTCAAGTGTTGAGCTTTAGTGAATCTTGGGTGCTTGATCGTTCGTTCGAAAACTTTAATACTGTCTGTTTGTCTGGAATGTGATACAATATGTGGAATTCATATAGTTTAGGCATGAAATACGAAATATGTGATATTTCGCATTTATGATGTCTAAAGAGAATGTAGATTCCAAATATTGTAGTTTTACACTTTCTTTTCTGTGACCGTAAGTGTAGTATGTTAGATATCGCCGGTTTCGTTGCTATACATCAACGACAATTGGGGTATGCATACTAACTTACGTTGATGATATGAGATATTATGTGTTGCTGAGATATGATGTGTAGGATTGTCGCGATCGAATAGCCGGGGGGTTTTGTGAGATGAGAGTTTTATATTTTCATTCATGTAAATTCAAATGTAATGTAATATTCTTTTATTTGGGGCACTTCCAGGTTGCGGTTGTGTCACCAGTGTTGTATATTATTTACTTTTCCGCATTAGGATGGACCCAAGGAGGGGAGCACAGGTGACCGGGTTCTGGGGTTTAGTGGGAGGCCATCTCGAGGAGTCGAGACCGGGTCTCCTAAACTCCAGGATTGGTAGGGTCACTTGCCGCTCTCGTAGGGGTCCAGGGTGTGGGCTTGGCTATTCATCGCGACTGTGGAATCCGTATTTTCTATTTTGGCTAAATACTAAATACGGACGTCCTAGGATATCCCACGTTATATCTATGTTTCTGCTGCCTGTGTTCTGTGATATCTGAGACGAATGACATATTATATATATGATATATAGTAGACGTTGCTTATGTTTTACACCAGCGCTAGTCCCGTCCCGGTATGCCGTTAGTTAAGTAACCTAACGGTGCATAACGGAACATTGCGGCGAATGCGGATGGCATAAGCGTACGTGTTATTTTCGTTTCTTTTCTGTGATTGGCTTTAGGACTTAAATGATGGGATTACATTAATGTGATTAATGTAAAGAAAATAAACCTAAAAAAGATGTTGTAGAATCGGATTTGAAAACCACTCGGCTATTTATGAAAAAGCTATATTTCAAAACTGCGGAGCTTAAGCCACTCCTTTTGAAAACCATTTGATTCTACAACGATATCAAGTTCAAAGCGTTAAAGATTTTCTTAAAAATCATTCGCAACCCTCCGTCATTTTAGGAAGTAGAGTACTTAGTATTCGTGCTACGTTTGTTGACCTTAGCCAAGGCGTAGTGTACGGTAGCTAAGTGATGTCTTCCTACAAACGCATATGATGCAGATTAATTAGGACGGGCATATGACTTTGTTGACCTTAGCCAAGGGTCATGTGAACGGGTCTAAATTAATCAAGAAATGATGGGTTGAGCTTGACTAGTGCTCGTGATTTGTTGACCTTAGCCAAGGTCACGGGTATTAGGGGTAAAAACCACATCGGGATTTTCAATAGTTGAAATTTGCAATGAGATTGCATACCTTCCATATGATGGTTGGATCCCGATCCCACTGTGGGCAATAGTTGCTCCTAGGAGAGTTTTACAGTTTACAATTAGCTAACTCATTAGGTGTCTAGAAAGGTGTTAACGGGGCTCCGCCTCTGGGAAAACGAGGTTTACTCTAATTAGGTCCGTGCGAAAGCACGGGGAACCTCCCTCAAGTACCGACACTGGCCTGGCTGAACGGTTAGCGAAGTTGTAGACTGTAATTAATCCTGGCTAGTTTTTCTTTTTAAGGTTTGAAAGAAAAACTCGATAAAAGCAGTGGGAAACATCGATTAGACAAGATAATAAACCAATCTAATCTATGCAAGAGCTTTCGCTGAGTGTATTCTTTTCTCTCTCTTAATGGCAGATACCAATGACTGGACTTAAGCTTCTACTAGATAAAAACAAACTGAATGGGACCAACTATAAAGACTGGCTGAGGAATCTGAAGATCGTCTTGACTTATGATAAAGTATCATATGTCCTCACGGCTTCAGCCCCGCCCGTCCCTGGTCCAAAATCCTCAGTTGCGGACATTGAAGTCCGCAAGACATGGGACGCTGACTGTGCCACGGCCACATGCCTCTCGCTTGCATCGATGGATAACACACATCAAAAGCAGCATGAGGACATGGACATTCACGGTATATTGCTCCATACAAAGGAGTTGTATGGGGAGCAATCCCGCGTATTACGATACGAAGCATCAAAGAAATTGTTTCAGATGCGAATGGCCCCTGGCACACCAGTAGGAGACCATGTTCTGAAGATGATAGCTCTTATAGAAGAGCTTGAGGACCTTGGATGGACGATGGACAATGAACAATATATAGATATTATTCTGCAGTCCCTCCCCTCCACCTTTGCTCAGTTCATAGTGAACTTCAACATGCATGGCATGGAGAAGGACCTCCCTGAACTCCTTAATATGTTAAGGAGTGCAGAGAGCACTATGAAGTCAGCAAAGACTCCCGTTATGACCATTGGACAGTCTTCTTCTTCTCGCCCGAAAGCTAAGGCCAAGGGAAAGAAAAAGAAGAAATCCATTAATCCTAAGGGCGGAGTTAAAAAGATGAAGGGAAAGGGAAAGTCCAAGGCTGGAGACTCAGGGAAGGGCGAATGTTTCCATTGCCACAAGACAGGACACTGGAAGCGCAATTGCACGGAGTACTTAAGTCTCAAGAAGAAGCATGGTGATGCTTCTGCTTCAGGTGCGTTTGTGACTGAAAACTGTTTTTCTATAAACTCTGCTTCCTGGGTATTGGATACCGGTTCAGGTTCTCACATTTGTAATTCTATGCAGGGGCTGAGAAATAGCAAGGTTTTGAAGACAGGTGACCATACTCTCCGCGTTGGAAATGGTTCCAATGTACATACAGTCGCAGTGGGAGAGTATCACTTGGGGTTGCCATCTGGATGTATTTTGATTTTGAATCCATGTTATTTTGTACCAAGTATGCTATGTAATATAATATCCGTTTCTTTGTTGGACAATCAAGGATATAATTTTGTGTTGCAGAACAATGTTATGAACATTCACCTAAATCAAATGTTGGTTGGGTATGGTACGCTTAATAACGGAATATATGTCCTAAATCAACACACAGTTTTCAGTATACAACACACTAATAAAAGAAAACTTTCAGAATTAAATGAAGCTTTTCTTTGGCACTGTAGACTTGGTCATATTAACGAAACAAGACTAAACAAGTTACACAAAGATGGATATTTAAATTCTTTTGAATATAAATCTTATGCGACTTGCCAGTCTTGTATCAAGGGTAAAATGACCAAAACTCCGTTTACCGGACACGGAGAAAGAGCTACTCAGCTCCTTGGCCTCATACATAGTGATGTATGTGGGCCAATGTCTACACAGGCTAGAGGCGGTTTTTCATACTTCATTACATTCACTGACGACTTCTCAAGATTCGGTCATGTATTTTTATTAAAGCACAAGTCCGACGCTTTCGAGAAATTCATTGAATATAAACAAGAAGTAGAAAAACAAACCGGCTTGAGTATCAAGATGCTTCAATCAGATCAAGGTAGTGAGTATCTCAGTGCAGAATTTGCAAACTTCTTGAAAGAGAATGGGATCCTCTCTCAGCTCACTCCTCCTTACACACCACAGCACAACGGTGTGTCATAACGAAGGAATAGGACCCTATTAGATATGGTCCGGTCCATGATGAGTGACGCTGAGTTACCCGTCTCGTTTTGGGGGCATGCATTAGAGACTGCAGCGTTTCTACTAAACAGGGTTCCAACCAAAACCTTGTCCACCACACCATATGAGATATGGCATGGGAAGAGACCATCTCTTAAGAGAATTAAGATTTGGGGTTGCCCGACCTATGTTAAAAAGCATAATCTGGACAAACTCGATACACGGTCGGTCATGTGTAACTTTGTGGGATATCCAAAGAATTCTTATGGATATCTATTCTACCACAAAGAGGAACAAAAAGTGTTCGTTTCTCAACATGCCACATTCTTAGAAAAAGAGTTTTTCACAGACAAAGATGATGGCAAGGTGGTAGATCTAGAAGAGGTTCTGGAGACACAAACTATAAATGACGATTTGGTTGAACCGGCTGTTGCAGCAGAAACTGAAGAACCTCGGCCACTCCGTAAGTCTGGTAGGACTTCTCGCCCACCGGAGAGGTACTACGGTTTCCTCATTGATGGTGACAGAGAAGATTGCATCATGGATGATGATGATCCTACCAGTTTTCAGCAAGCTATCACGAGTGGTGACTCTGTGAAGTGGCTGGATGCCATGAGATCCGAAATGGAGTCTATGTACACCAACAAAGTATGGACTTTGGACGTTGTACCCCCTGGGGTAAAACCTGTAGGGTGCAAATGGATCTTTAAAAGAAAGATTGGTGTAGATGGGCAGGTAGAGACCTATAAGGCAAGACTTGTAGCGAAAGGTTATCGTCAAAGACCAGGTTTGGACTATGACGAAACTTTTTCGCCCGTAGCCATGCTTAAATCCATTCGGATCCTACTTGCTATTGCTGCTCACTACGACTATGAAATCTGGCAGATGGACGTTAAAACAACATTTCTAAATGGAGATTTAGAAGAATGCGTTTATATGGATCAGCCAGAGGGCTTCATTGACAGTGGGAGCAGCGAGAAAGCATGTAGATTGCTTAAATCCATATATGGGTTAAAGCAGGCATCTCGGAGTTGGAACATCTGTTTCGATGATGTTATCAAAGAGTTTGATTTCATCAAAAATCCAGATGAACCTTGTGTTTATAAGAAGGCTGTAGGAAGAGCTGTCACATTCCTCGTATTGTACGTGGATGATATTCTTCTGATAGGAAATGATATTCCTATGCTACAGTCGGTCAAATCATTCTTATCACTAAGGTTCTCCATGAAGGACCTGGGTGATGCCACATACATCCTGGGCATAAGGATCTATAGGGATAGATCCAAAAAGTTATTGGGATTGTCCCAAACCAGGTACATCAACACCATCCTAAAGAGGTTTAGTATGGAAGACACCAAGCGGGGTGCCTTACCCGCTTGCCATGGAGTCACTCTCTCCAAGGATTCTTGTCCAAAGACCGATGAAGAGAGAGCTCGCATGAGCATTATACCTTATGCTTCGGCAGTAGGATCTATAATGTATGCGATGTTATGTACACGCCCAGATGTAGCTTATGCACTTAGTGTTGTAAGCAGGTATCAATCCAACCCAGGGGAGAACCACTGGACAGCTGTGAAGAACATTCTTAAGTACTTACGAAGGACTAAAGAATTGTTCTTGGTGTATGGTAATACAGATCTCCAAATGGAGGCCTTTACCGATTCGAGCTTCCAGAGCGATAAGGATGACAGCAAATCTATCTCAGGGTTTGTATTTACCCTCAATGGAGGGGCGGTAAGTTGGAAGAGTTCCAAACAAGATACTGTTGCAGACTCTACGATGGAAGCTGAGTACATTGCTGCAAATGATGCCGCCAAGGAAGCCGTCTGGATGAAGAAGTTCGTCTCGGAGCTAGGAGTAGTTCCAACCATTATTGATCCAATACCTTTGTATTGTGACAATAATGGGGCGATGGCGTTAGCCAAGGAGCCCAGATCCCATCAGCGGTCCAGACATATCCTGAGGCGCTTTCATTTGATCCGGGAGATTGTAGATCGCCGCGAGATCGAGATTAAGAGAGTAGACACAAAGAACAACGCCGCGGATCCATTCACCAAGGCCCTCCCTCAGCCGCAACATGAGAGACTTTTTGAGATGTTGGGTATGAGATACGCCAATAACTGGCCTTAGTGCAAGTGGGAGATTGTTGGATATATGTATGCCCTAAAGGCCATTATGTGATAGTCGATGTATTTATACATGTATATATATTCAGTTTGCATTCTTGCTCGACATGATAGTATGCTATCTGGTTCTTCTTTATCTGACATGTTGATTTGATCATGCTTTTATTCATTCATACATGCTGATAAAGCCCTGAGAATATCGGCTTGACTACTCTGATTATGATGGAGATCATACTAGTGGGACATCTGTAGTCTATAAGCATATCCTGGAACGTCCCTAGTCATAGGTATATCGAGACGGGGCATCGATATACCAGAGTAGACTAGCGTATATGATACTAGACCCATACGATGGGCGATGGATGTTCCCACATTCATCGATGTTTGACATCAAGATCATATACGGGTGCTCAGTGTTGATTGGGTACACTGGACGGACTCACCGAGAGCTCCTATATGGAATTATATCTATCGTCGGATAGCAGTTCTCAGGTGACACTGGTACAGGTTAGTCTGTAGACCCGAGATCGTCATGGAGTCTTGTGTGTTCTCCCACTGTACTTTGATTGCCACCCTACCACGGCTCTACTGAGTCGTGCAAACAGGTGGCCGTTGGGTACAGTCCCGAGACATACGAAGACGATGAGCGATAGGAGGGGTTTCGTCTCTCCCGGTATTGGGAGTTGATGCTGTGCTGTGCCTGACTGGTTATAACAGCAAGTCCCTGGCCAGGGCTGCTGAGATTTGCTGATAAGTGTTATCAGTAGTTTCTCGATCTGTTATAGACCATTCACCGGCATGACTTATTGAGTTATTGGGGTCGACGTGACCATCCCTAGGCTCGATATGCAGCATATCTGACGAAGAGACCGGACTGTACGGTAGTGTTGCCGGATGGCTCGACGGGAGTTGTAGCAGGTTCGCTTGTTGTCTTCTGATCGCTCAATACCCGGGTGGCCGTTACGTTTAGCTGACCGCTTGCGGCTTGAGGGTACTTGATATGATCATTACCCTCTGCCGGCGTATTGACGAATCTTAGAGTCCCACAAAGGAGTTACCCAGTCCAGGAGAAACGTTGTGGTGCGCGTATGCGATATGCGCTTGCACCCGATTGAAATGTGCGTATATGATACCGAACATTGATCGGGTGGCCTGCTTTTGGTGGGGTCATATGAGATATGACCGGATTGATAAATTAAGTGTTGATTTATCATCTAACCATTAGTTTTCTCACTTGAAACCTTTCTAGGGTTTGATGGATGTATGCATGCATGCATGTGTTTCTTTCTTCCTTTCTAGTTTCATGCACATGTAGATGTGCATACATGTATACATACATACACCCATCCATCATGGTTGATTGCATATGGAAATGGTGGCAATATAAGCCTCACACCATAGATTAAACAATGGATAATTATTTAATTTTGGTTTTAAAGTAAAATGAAAAAGAAAAGGATAATCATTCTTGATTCTACACTCTTCTTCTAACCTAACCTATCTCAACTACCACTAACCTATGGTTATCCTTCTCTTTATCATTTAAAACCCAAGTTAAACTAACTATCCATCATTTTTAATCATGGTTGAAGTCAAGAAGGAAATAAATATATATAGTGATATATATTTCATTTTCTTCTTAACTCAAGGTTATCTTTTTACACCTCTTGCAAAAATTAGCCACCATCTTCATCCTCCTTCATCTTTTCCTCTCTAGTTTCTTCTAGTGAGTTAAATACAACTAAAGAAAGGTTTTTGAAGTGAGATTCCAAACCACAACATCATTCTACTCAAGTCTAGCCAACTTGATTAGAGTGTTTCCTTCGGTTTTCCAAAGTAGCGAGCTTGGACGGAGTATTCCGTGGTGGATCGTCGTGGACGCAAGGGAACTTCAAGAGCACCTCGATTCAACACCCAAGACACCAAGGAGTCTAGCAAAGGGGAGCTACAAAGGTTGTAGCCTTCAAACCCTTATCTTTACTAGCTTAATGTTTTATAACCCTAATTTTCTAGGATCGATCCCTTTGCATGTTAGTTTAGCACCATAAAAATTAAAACTTTGGGTCATGTGATGCTTCAAAACTCTTCATAAGGTGCTAGACTAACCTTACATAATGCCAACCAATCAGTTCCCTGCGAGTCCTGTCCGGTGTACCCGTAACCTAACGAGCACCTGTATACTATCTCCAGTACGACGAACTGATGGTTGTGGGACAGACCTGTTAGTGTATATGCCCTATAGGCCATTACTGTATCATACTAGTTTGTATATACAATCTTGCTCAAAATAGTAGTATGCTACTTGGTTTGTTTCTACTTCAATGTGTACATGTGTTTATTTTATTATATCACCTATACGCATTAATGGAGCCCTTAGGATCTTTGCTTGATTACCAGTGTTGTGATGGCAGTCACACTAGTGGGGGCTGGGTAATCTATAAGCACATCCTTATGCAGGTCCCTAGTCGCAGGACTATCAAAACATGGCATCGATACTCCGGAGTAGACTAGCGCATGCGCTTCTCATCCCAGTGTAGGAGATGGTCTGTCCCACAGCCATCAGTATGTCGTATTGGAGATAGTATGCGGGTGCTCGTTGGGTTACGAGTACACTGGACAGGACTCGTCGGGAACTGACCGGTTGGTATTATACCTATAGTCAGTTATCAGTTCCCAGGTGACATGAGTACAGCTTAGTCCGCTGACTTGACACTGTCACTTCGCCTCGAGTGTGTTCCCACTGTACTTTGATTACTACCCTACCACGGCTCAAAGGAGTCGTGCAAAAAGGTAGTAGTTGGGTGCAGTCCCGAAGCACTTGGAGGCAGTGACGGTTAGATAGGATTCGTCTCTCCCGGTATTGGGGGTTGACATCGCGCTGTGTCTAGGAGAGCCATTACACGAGTAGTCCCTGGCCAGGGCAAGCGAGATATACTGGTTGGCTTCCAGTGTTATCTCAGGGTGTATTGGGCTTCACTCCGACACGACTTGTACCGCTATTAGGGGACTGACGTTTACCACCCCCTAGGCCCGCCATGCGATGTATCAGACGAACAGACCGGACTGTACGGAGATTGTCACATTCAGGCTCAGTAGGAGTTCAGATGGGTTTCACCTCGTCAGTCTTCTTGTCGGCATCTACCTGGGGACCGTTACGCACAGCTAGTGCCGCTTGCGGTCTATGGTTAAACCCACTGCCAGCGTAGTGTCGAGTCTTTAGAGTCCCACACAGAAAGCTATTCGCCTTTAGGCAAAAGAGGAGAGGTCGCATGGTTTTGTGACAGGGTTCGGTCACATCCGTGCACCTGTGCACGTACAGTGTCCGGACAGTTAACACTAGCGGGCTTTGGTTTAAGCCAGATCCTAGTGTACGTTTTGGGATGATTTTATCTTGTTTGTATTTGTGTTCCTCGGAACGCGGATGCGGGTGTGTATGCACAATTGACAAAGAGACAGAGGCAGAGGATTCTCATTAGGGTTGTTGACCATTGACTATTGACTATTGACGTTTTGCTCAACCCTAATGAGAATAAGATATATGATTAACATTAATATTAATTAAGTATTATAGTGACATGGTTGTTGAGGGGTTGACTTTGTTGACTTGTTGACTTTGTTGACCGGTTGACTAGGTTGGACTAGTTGACCATCATCATGACAATGGCTATCATTTCATGGCAAAGACTTTTGCTTGCTTGATCTCTTATGCAAAATGAGTGCATGAAATGATATAGCCATTTTGACTTAAACCATTTACACAATAATTGACTACTATTTTTGGTATGATGGCTTTTGGATTATGAGAGGTGAGAATGAGATGAGTATGGTTCATTCTATCATTTGCTTTCTCTCTCTTGAGCTCTCTCATTCTCAAGCTCTCCCTCTTCCTCTTGCTCTCTCTACCTCAAGGCAAACCATTCTCATGTGTTGAGACTCATTGCCTTAGAGATAAAAAGACACCAAAACATTCCTCTACTCATTCTAGTTCACAAGGCCTAGCAAGCCAAGTGATCTAGATTCTTCAAAGTTCGAAGAAGAAGCCAAAGGTAGAAGCTTTCGGGTGGATCCATCTTCGGCGCAAGGAGACGATGAGGTGAGGCCGATCCGTACACCGGAAGGAGTCGAAGACGAAGGAGTTCAAGAAAGGTATAGCCCCCTAACCGAGTAGGTAAACTCTTGTTAGGTTGTTAGTTAGTAGTTTAACAAAGATCCGGTTTTGAGTCCATGTTACCGCCTCTAGAAAATTGTTTTTCATCAAATTCCGCATGCCCGAAAGTACCGGGAGAGGTAGCATGGACTTACAGTGGTATCAGAGCCTAGTTAAACTCTATTTAACATGTTAGCAAAGTAACTAGAAGATTGATCAAAGAAAAAGTCACGAAACGAACCCGATACGTCAAGTTTCTGCCGATTTTTATTCTGTTCAAAAATTGATAAATTTCATCTTAAAAATCGGCTCAGGCTTTTTATTGAATAACCACAAAATTTGGACCCACGAACCGATCAAAGCTCCGCGGAAACGCGGCGGGAGCACGCTCCCGCCGCGGTTCCGCGGCCGAGTTGATTCGGCCGAGGTCCAAACTTTGTGCAGTTTATTTCTGGGGTTGTTTTGGGATTTTTGGAATATGTCTTTTGTGCCCAGATTTTCCAGAACGAAAATTTTGTGTTTTGGGCCTAAAAATCCATATTTTTGATCGAACTTCTAAAGACTTAAGCTGACGGGTGTTTTATCTGTGATGTGATATTTGTATTGAACGTCTGCTAATCGCTATATGTCGATTAGTGGGGGTTATACAAATCTGTGATCTGTAATGTCATTGGAATGTGTATATGAATTCATTGGATTGTCGCGGGTGAATAGCCGGGGGGTTGTGAGACGAGAGTTTTCTTTTCTTTCAATTCATGTAAATTTGTAAATTGATGTAATAATTATTTATATGGCCGCACAACCGGGTCGGGATTGTAGCCGTCATTGTATAATTTCTTTTTACTGTTTTTGCTCCTAGGATAGACCCATGGAGGGGGTGCACAAACTACCGGGTATGCCGAAGTGCCGAGTGGCCTACTCACGGAGTTGAGGGAGGTTGCTTCTCTTCGGGTACTTGGCGGGTAGTTTGCCGCACCCATAGGGGTCTTGGGTGGGGTATTGGCTATTCACCGCGACCGTGTAATCTGCTTTTCGTTACAGGCTCGTACGAATTGCGGGTTCCTAATATATCCAATGTGTTCATCTGTGATCTGAAATGGCTATCATTGCAATATATCTATATATGATATTATTTAGGCGTTGCTTATGTTTTACAGCCGCGCTAGCCCAGCCCCCGCTCTGTCGTTAGTTAAGTAACCTAACGGGTAATGACGGGGCCCCGTAGCGAATGCGAATGGCATAAGCGTACGTCATATTTTGGTTGTTTTCTGCAATGGTAGGATTAAATGATGGGATGCATTAAAAGAACTAATGCAAGAATATCACGCATTAAAAGAACTAATGCAAGAAAATAAACCAAGTAAAAGTCGTTGGAACACTTTCGAAAAACCACTCGGTTCTTTTCAAAACCAACTTTTAAATGCGGAGGTTGAGCCACTCCTTTTAAAAGCTATCTCGTTCCATCGATTATATCAAGTTCACTACGTTCACGGTTTCGCCAAAACCATTCGTAGCCCTCCGTCGTTTCACATGAATAGTCAATAGTATTCAAGCTATGTTTGTTGGCCAAAGTCAAGGCATAGTGATTGGTAACTATTGGGTATTCATGTGCAGCATAGACAGATGCGTTGGTTTGGAACAGTCGTACTGCCTTGTTGGCCAAAGTCAAGGGTAGGTGCGGGTGGATTCAAATTAACCTGGAGATAGACGGGTAGAACTTGACATGTGACTTATGATTTGTTGGCCAAAGTCAAGGTCATAAGAGCATGGGGCAAAAATCCACATCGGGAGTTTCAAAAGAACTGAAACTTGCTAGTGTTGCATACCATTTGGAGTGTGATGATTCTGGTAGGATTCCTTCAGTTTCGTCACGCAATGATATTTGGATCCCGATCCTACTGTGAGTATATGCTACTCCTCGGGAAATTTCTCACTAAACGATCAATGCTATAAACGAAGTAGGTGTCTAGAAAGGTGTTAGCGGGGCAACGCCCCCAGGGAAAAGAGGTTATTTAATTAAGGAACTTCGCGAAAGCGTTGGAAAATCTCCCTCGAAGTACCGACACTGGCCTGGCTGAACGGTTAAGCAAGAATTGTACGGTGAGATTGATCCTGACTAATTCTTCCTTTTTGGTTTGAGGAGGGATTCGAGAAACAGTGGGAGCCATCCTGTTTAGACAAACTAAAAACCATTCTAAACTTGCAAGAGCATCATGCTGAGTGTTTCTTCTCTCTCCTAATTGCAGCGACCAATCGACATGACTGGACTTAAGTTACTCCTAGATTAAAACATACTGACAGGGCCAAACTACAAAGATTGGCTCAGGAATGTCAAGATGGCAATCACTTACGACAAGCTGGGGTATCTTCTTACCACCAAAGCTCCCCCTGTCCCAGGTCCCAAAACCAGCGTCGCGGATAAGGAAATCCGTAAGACCTGGGAACTAGACTGCGCGAAGGCCAAGTGCCTCGTGCTTGCCTCTATGGACAACGAACATCAGAGGAGGCACGAGAATATGGACCTCGAATCCATATTTCTTCATACAAAAGAACTGTATGGAGAGCAATCTCGTATCACAAGATACGAAGTGTCGAAGAAGTTATTTTCGGCAA
Organism: Agapanthus africanus; assembly: GCA_030015575.1. Classification (NCBI taxonomy): domain Eukaryota; kingdom Viridiplantae; phylum Streptophyta; class Magnoliopsida; order Asparagales; family Amaryllidaceae; genus Agapanthus; species Agapanthus africanus. The sequence continues at coordinate 320,253,960 of CM057342.1, forward strand.
GATTGGCCGTCGGATCATCGGTAGCGGAACACATGCTTAAGATGATTGGCTACATTGAGAAGCTCGCGGACCTTGGGACCACGTTGGAGAATGAGCTCTATACGGACTTGATTCTCCAGTCCCTTCCTTCCACTTACGCCCAGTTTATACTGAACTTCAACTTACAAGAAAAGGAAGTTGAGCTTTCAGAACTCCTCAACATGCTGAGGAGCGCAGAGGGCACCCTACAGAAAGGTAGGGAAACATCCACTTTGTTTGTAGGAGGATCTTCTTCTTCTAGGTCCAAGGCGAAAGCCAAGGGAAAGAAGAAGAAAGCCCCCACCAAACCAAGGGGCGGTGTTAGTAAAGTGGATACGAAGGGAAAGGCAAAAGCAACTAAGCAAGTGGGGAAGCTTGTGGATAAGGAAGAATGCTTCTATTGTCATAAGAAGGGACACTGGAAGAATGATTGCAGGGCTTGGAAGGCCAGAACACAGGAACTGAAGCAGGTTGCGGCTTCAGCTTCAGGTGTGTATGTTATTGAAAATTGTCTTTCAATAAACTCTACTTCCTGGGTATTGGATACCGGATCAGGATCTCATATCTGTAATTCTTTGCAGGCGTTGAGAAACCGTAGGGTTTTGAAGGCAGGTGACATGACCCTCAAAGTTGCAAACGGAGCTAGCATGGATGCTAAGCCCGTAGGGGACTATCACCTGGGAATGTCAGATGGACATGTTTTGGTTTTACGTAATTGCTTTTTTGTACCCAACGCAACTTGTAATATCATTTCTGTATCTTTGGTTTCTAAAGAAGGTTATGAATTTGTGTTTGTAAGTAATGTTGTAAACAATCACCTTAATCAAGTCTTGATTGGGTCAGGTACATTGAGCAATGGTATATACGTATTAAACCAACCACAGATTTTCAATGTCCAGAATACACACAAAAGAAAGTCTCCAGAAATCAATCAGACTTTCTTATGGCATTGTAGACTGGGTCACATCAATGAGAGAAGATTGACTAGGTTACATACAGAAGGATATTTGAATCCGTTCGAATATCAATCGTATGCCACTTGTCAATCCTGTCTCAAAGGAAAGATGACAAAGACTCCATTCACTGGACATGGAGTAAGAGCGAGCGAGCTCTTGGGACTCGTACATAGTGACGTGTGCGGTCCAATATCTACACATGCGCGAAGCGGTTTTTCATACTTCATTACTTTTACGGATGACTTTTCAAGGTACGGTTATGTCTTCTTAATGAAACATAAGTCCGAAGCCTTTGGAAAGTTCCAGGAATATAAGAATGAAGTAGAAAAACAAACCGGCAAAAGTATTAAGATTCTAAGATCGGATCGAGGTGGTGAATACTTGAGTGCCGAGTTCCTAGACTATTTAAAAGAGAACGGAATTCTCTCTCAGCTTACTCCTCCATACACTCCGCAACATAACGGTGTATCGGAGAGACGGAACCGAACCCTATTGGATATGGTACGGTCCATGATGAGTAACGCTGAGTTACCACGATCATTCTGGGGGTATGCGCTAGAATCAGCTGCATACCTTTTGAACCGAGTTCCCACTAAGACTGTGCCTACCAACACCATATGAGATGTGGTGTGGGAAGAAACCCTATCTTAAGCACATTAAGACATGGGGATGTCCAGCTTTTGTCAAAAAGCAGCATGCGGACAAACTTGAGGCACGCTCAGTACAGTGCAAGTTCGTGGGATATCCAAAGAACTCTAAGGGATATTTCTTCTGCTGCGAAGAGGAACAAAAGGTTTTTGTTTCTCGTCATGCCTACTTCTTGGAAACTGAGTTTTTGGAAAATTAGATAAGTGGGAGCACAGTAGAACTGGAAGAAATTCCAGAACCACGAGCTATTACTGAAAGCTTAGTGGAACCAGAGGGTTCAAAAGAACAGGACATTCCTACGCCGCTCCGCAGGAGTAGTAGGCAGTCTCATCCGCCCGAGAGATACTACGGTTTTCTCATAGACGGGGATAGAGAGGATTGCATCATAGATTATGATGAGCCTACTAGCTTCCAGCAGGCCGTTCAGAGCGTTGACTCGGTAAAATGGCTGGATGCAATGCGGACCGAAATAGAGTCCATGTACTCCAACAAAGTATGGACGTTGGACATTGCTCCAGACGGGGTAAAACCTGTAGGATGCAAGTGGATCTTCAAAAGGAAGATTGGTGTAGATGGACAGGTTGAGACCTATAAAGCTAGACTTGTTGCAAAGGGTTTCCGTCAAAGACCTGGCTCAGACTATGACGAAACCTTTTCTCCAGTGGCTATGCTGAAATCCATTCGGATCCATCTTGCCATTGCTGCCTTCCACGATTATGAGATCTGGCAAATGGACGTAAAGACCGCTTTTCTAAATGGAAATTTAGAGGAGTGTGTCTATATGGACCAGCCAGAAGGTTTCATTCAAAGTGGGAGCAGCGGAAAAGTGTGCAAGTTGCTTAAGTCCATCTACGGACTAAAGCAGACATCGCGGAGTTGGAACATCTGTTTTGATGAGACGGTCAAGGAATTTGGCTTTATCAAAAATCCAGATGAACCATGCATCTATAGTAGATTTGTAGCGAGAACTGTAGTATTCCTCGTTTTATACGTGGATGACATTCTCTTAATAGGAAATGACATTCCTATGCTACAATCTGTCAAGGGGTTCTTGTCACACAGGTTCTCCATGAAAGACCTGGGTGATGCCTCTTACATCCTGGGGATCCGGATCCATCGTGATAGATCCAAGAGGATATTAGGACTTTCACAGTCCAGGTACATCGACACCATACTGAAAAGATTCAGTATGGAAGATTCCAAGCGCGGTAACCTACCGGCTTGTCACGGGATCACCCTCTCTAAAGAGATGTCTCCCAAGACTGATTTGGAGAGGGATCGCATGTCTATTATACCCTACGCTTCTGCGGTAGGCTCTATAATGTATACGATGTTGTGTACCAGACCAGATGTAGCTTATGCACTGAGTGTGGTAAGCCGGTATCAGTCAAACCCTGGGGAGAAACACTGGATAGCGGTAAAGAACATTCTCAAGTACCTAAGAAGGACTAAGGAGATGTTCTTGGTGTATGGCGGAAAAGACCTCCAGATCGAGGCCTTTGCTGACTCCAGCTTCCAGAGTGACAAGGATGATTCCAAGTCCATGTCGGGTTTTGTCTTTACCCTCAATGGAGGGGCGGTGTGTTGGAAGAGTTCCAAACAGGAAACCGTTGCTGACTCGACTATGGAAGCGGAATACATCGCTGCATCTGATGCCGCAAAAGAAGCTGTCTAGATGAGGAAGTTCTTGAAAGAACTTCAGGTGGTTCCATCTATTGTTGATCCAATACCTCTGTATTGCGACAACAACGGGGCTATAGCTTTAGCGAAGGAACCTAGGTCCTATCAGAGATCCAGACACATCTTGAGGCGGTATCACCTGATCAGGGAGATCGTGGATCACCAGGAGATCGAGGTTCGAAGGGTTGCTTCAGAAGATAACACTGCAGATCCATTCACCAAGGCCTTGCCCCAGACTCAGTTCGAGCGGCTGATCGAGATGATAGGTCTTCGATACGCCAGTACATGACCTTAGTGCAAGTGGGAGATTGTTAGTGTATATGCCCTAGAGGCCATTACTGTATCATACTATTTTGTATATTACTTAATGGAAGCTTGGGATATTCACCTTGTATATACAATCTTGCTCAAAATAGTAGTATGCTACTTGGTTTGTTTCTACTTCAATGTGTACATGTGTTTATTTTATTATATCACCTATACGCATTAGTGGAGCCCTTAGGATCTTTGCTTGATTACCAGCATTGTGATGGCAGTCACACTAGTAGGGGCTGGGTAATCTATAAGCACATCCTTATGCAGGTCCCTAGTCGCAGGACTATCGAGACAGGGCATCGATACTCCGGAGTAGACTAGCGCATGCGCTTCTCATCCCAGTGTGGGAGATGGTATGTCCCACAGCCATCAGTACGTCGTACTGGAGATAGTATGCGGGTGCTCGTTGGGTTACGAGTACACTGGACAGGACTCGTCGGGAACTGACAGGTTGGTATTATACCTATCGTCAGTTATCAGTTCCCAGGTGACATGAGTACAGCTTAGTCCGCTGACTTGATACTGGCACTTCGCCTCGAGTACGTTCCCACTGCACTTTGATCACTACCCTACCACGGCTCAAAGGAGTCGTGCAAACAGGTAGTGGTTGGGTGCAGTCCCGAAGCACTTGGAGGCAGTGATGGTTAGACAGGATTCGTCTCTCCCGGTATTGGGGGTTGACATCGCGCTGTGTCTAGGAGAGCCATTACACGAGTAGTCCCTGGCCAGGGCAAGCGAGATATACTGGTAGGCTTCCAGTGTTATCTCAGGGTGTATTAGGCTTCACTCCGACATGACTTGTACCGCTATTAGGGGACTGACGTTTACCGCCCCCTAGGCCCGCCATGCGATGTATCAGACGAACAGACCGGACTGTACGAAGATTGTCACATTCAGGCTTAGTAAGAGTTCAGATGGGTTTCACCTCGTCAGTCTTCTTGTCGGCATCTACCTGGGGACCGTCACGCACAGCTAGTGCCGCTTGCGGTCTGTGGTTAAACCCACTGCCAGCGTAGTGTCGAGTCTTTAGAGTCCCACACAGAAAGCTATTCGCCTTTAGGCAAAAGAGTAGAGGTCGCATGGTTTTGCGACAGGGTTCGGTCACATCCGTGCACTTGTGCACGTACAGTGTCCGGACAGTTAACACTAGCGGGCTTTGGTTTAAGCCAGATCCTAGTGTACGTTTTGGGATGATTTTATCTCGTTTGTATTCGTGTTCCTCGGAACGCGGATGCGGGTGTTTATGCACAATTGAAAGAGAGACAGAGGCAGAGGATTCTCATTAGGGTTGTTGACCGTTGACTGTTGACTATTGACTTTTTGCTCAACCCTAATGAGAATAAGATATATGATTAATATTAATATTAATTAAGTATTATAGTGACATGGTTGTTGAGGGGTTGACTTTGTTGACTTGATGACTTTGTTGACCGGTTGACTAGGTTGGACTAGTTGACCATCATCATGACAATGGCTATCATTTCATGGCAAAGACTTTTGCTTGGTTGATCTCTTATGCAAAATGAGTGCATGAAATGATATAGCCATTTTGACTTAAACCATTTACACAATACTTGATTACTATTTTTGTTATGATGGCTTTTAGATTATGAGAGGTGAGAATGAGATGAGTATGGTTCATTCTATCATTTGCTTTCTCTCTCTTGAGCTCTCTCATTCTCAAGCTCTCCCTCTTCCTCTTGCTCTCTCTACCTCAAGGCAAACCATTCTCATGTGTTGAGACTCATTGCCTTAGAGATAAAAAGACACCAAAACATTCCTCTACTCATTCTAGTTCACAAGGCCTAGCAAGCCAAGTGATCTATTTTCTTCAAAGTTCGAATAAGAAGCCAAAGGTAGAAGCTTTCGGATGGATCCATCTTCGGCGCAAGGAGACGACGAGGTGAGGCCGATCCGTACACCAGAAGGAGTCGAAGACGAAGGAGTTCAAGAAAGGTATAGCCCCCTAACCGAGTAGGTAAACTCTTGTTAGGTTGTTAGTTAGTAGTTTAACAAAGATCCGGTTTTGAGTCCATGTTACCGCCTCTAGAAAATTGTTTTTCATCAAATTCTGCATGCCCGAAAGTACCGGGAAAGGTAGCATGGACTTACAAGACCATCTCCCCAACTGGGATGAGAAGCGTATACACTTAGTCTGCTCCGGAATATCGATGCCCTATCTCGATAATCCAACGACCAGGGACCTGTATAGGATGTTGCTTACAGACTACCCAGCCCCCACTAGTGTGACTGCCATCACGATGCTGGTAATCAAACAAAGATCCTATGGGCTCTACTAATATGTATAAGTGATACGCTACAAGAAACATATGCACATATTAAAGTAGACACAAACCAAGTAGCATACTACCATTTTTAGCAAGACTGTTATATACAACTGTGAATATCCCAAGCTTCCATTAAGTAATATACAATCTAGTATGATACAATAATGGCTCCTAGGGCATATACACTAACAATACCGTATTCCAATCTCGCGATATAGGTTATATGTGATGTAACCAGATTGTTGAATCAAGTGTTGATTTAATGATATGTTATATGTATATGTGATATGCATATAAATGATATTATTCGGTTGTATGCGATACAGCCGAGTTATTAAATCAAGTGTTGATTTAATAATTTAATGTATAATTATATATATTTGATATATTAATATACATTAACTAATATTAGCTCACTTAAGAAATTGTTTTACTCAAAATACATACAAATATATATGTGATATATATTAATGTAATTATGTGTCATGCTAGATGATACATTGGGCTTTGGTGTATGAGACTCATACCTAACTTAAGATAATTTTGGTGTTAAAATATTAAGGGAAGAATCAAAATTAGGTGGAAATTAGCATGGCAAAGATGCTTATGGAAGCATAGAGAAGTTTTGATTTAAGTCCACTAATTTTGTTTTACTCTAGATATTTATTAACCTTACCATTATCTTTAGCCATGGTTTAGTCTCTACATGAGTATATATGAGATATTTTCTCACCCATGGTTCATGAGCTGATCACTAGAGATCATTTTCTTCATCACCTTCCTTGCTCTCTAGTTATGAGTGAGTGAAGAAAAGAAAGAGAGAGAAATTATTCTAAATTGAGCAAAATTCCTATTTCGCCAATCTATACCAAACTAGCTATTTAGTATAGGTTGTTTCTTCACTAGTTCATCAATTAGTGAAGAGGTAGCTTGAGTTAGAAATTCTTCGACGTAGATCATCTTCGGCCTCGAAGATCCTTGAGCAAGCTAGTTCCTTTCGCTTAGTGGAGCCTAACGAGAGTCCGGGAGACCACTAATTGGAGCTAAAGAACTACTACACGGAGATTTAGAAGTGAAGGACCGGTTTACAAAGGTTGTATTCCTATATCACTTAGTGTAAAGATGTTTACATGTTTTAAAAACCCTAATTCTCTAGTTAAATCATTGGTTTGGGTTGCTTTGCTCTCTAAAAATTTTTAAATTGCATACCTGATGCCTTATAAAACCCAGTGATAGTGTTAAGGAACCCAGCAGTGGTATCAGAGACAAGCTAGAGAATTAGACGATGTTAGTTGAATTACGTAAACGAAATAACTCCGAAACTTGGAATCTGAAACCTTAGTTTCTGTCGAATTTTTTAAGTCCTCTAAAATTTTTTTAATCAAGTGCAGAAAGCTAGTTATGATGTATCTAGAACACCAGAAAAATTTGAGGCAAAACACTATATTTTTGGTCGGCCATATTGTCAAAAAAACCGGCCTCACCTTTTTTCCTGTAGCAAAAAACCTTGAAATTTTTGTGGTGTTCTGATCTCATGGTTTTAGGGTTTCAGGTTATGTTTGTTTTTGCCAAGATTGCATGTGATGTTATCTTTCTGTAGTGGCAATACAGAGTGTATCGTTGTCGTATTTTAACATCGTTTCGGGTTTGATATTGAAATATGATACAATATTTAGAATCCTTGATAATTGGTTTTTCGAAAACTAGTTAGTGTTCTGTAAATCTAGCAATTTAGTCTCTTTAGATAGATTGCCACGGAGTTTCGATTCGGATCAAAACTCCGTCACAATCTCGTATAGTACGCGAACATTCGCCGGGTAACACTACTAGATAGCCATACTCCATAGCCCCGACAAAGTGACTGTAAGATAACCCCGTTGCCAAAAGCATCCCCTCGGGTGCTCGCGGCCACGGTGTTCATCCTAAGTGCACTTCATCGACGGCATCGGGGGTACGGCCATCTAAAATGTTTCCGATGAGTATTCGATCAAGTAGTCGGGAATCTTATTGAGTTACCCGACTAGGTTATTGAAAAGGTGTTTTCAATATGAGACTAAAATGCAAGTTTTATAGATTAGGCATGAAATTCGGGGTATGAGATATTCCGGGTTTATGATGTCTAAGGATGTTGCGGATTATAATTGTTGTAGTTTTCACTTTCTTTTCTGCAATCGTAAGTGTAATATGTGGTGTATCGCCAGTTTCGTTACTATACGTCAACGACAATTGGAATACGCATATTTACTTACGTTGATGAGATGTGATGTTATGTGTTACTGTGATATGTTACATTGGATCGTCGTGTTTGAATAGCCGGGGGTTTTTGCGTGAGATGAGAGTTTTTCATTTTCATTCATGTAAAAACTTGTATGTAATATTCTTTTATTGGGACACTTCCGGGTTGAGGATGATGTATATTATTTACTTTTCCGCATTAGGACAGACCCAAGGTGGGGAGCACAAGTAACCGGGTTCTACGGTCCAGTGGGAGACCATCTCGAAGAGTCGAGACCGGGTCTCCTAACTCTAGATTTGGGAGGGTTGCTTGCCGCTCTTATAGGGGTCTAGGGATGTGGGTTTGGCTATTCATCACGACCGTGAAATCCGTGTTTTTTACTGGTTTAATTTAAAACACAGACTTCCTAGTATATCCAATGTTTCATATGTTGACTTCTGTTGCAATGTTCTGTGATGAGATCGTATAACTGCGTGAGACGAATACTTTATATTATATATATGATATATAATAAACGTTGCTTATGTTTTTCATCCGCGCTAGTCCTGCCCACGCTTTGCCATTAGTTATCTAATGTAACGGTACATGACAGGACCCCATGGCGAATGCGGATGGCATAAGCGTACATTGTATTTTCGTTTCTTTATCTATGTTGCTTAGGAAGCATAAATGATAGGACTTCATTAATGAGATTAATGAAAAGGGAAATAAACCTAAAGATATTGTAGAATCGAATTTGAAACCCACTCGGCCTTTTTATGAAAAAGCAAGTTTCAAAATGCGGAGCTTAAGCAACTCCTTTTGAAATTATTTGATTCTACAACAAGATCAAGTTCAAAGCGTTAAAGGTTTTCTTAAAAACCATCCGCAACCCTCCGTCATTTTAGAAAGTAGAGTACTTAGTATTCGTGCTGCGTATGTTGATCATAGTCAAGGCGTAGTGTACGGTAGCTAAGTAATGTCTTTCTACACAGCATATGATGTGATTAGTTAGGACATTCATGTGATTTTGTTGATCATAGTCAAGAGTCATATGAGTGGGTCTAATTAATCACGAAATGGCGGGTAGAACTTGACTAGTACTTATGATATGTTGACCATAGCCAAGGTCATAAGTGCTAGGGGTAAAAACCAGATCGGGAATTTCAAGAGTTGAAATTTGCAATGAGATTGCATACCTTCTATGTGATAGTTAGATCCCGATACCCACTGCGAGTAAGAGTTACTCCTAGAAGAGTTTTGCACTTTACAATTAGCCGATCAAGTAGGTGACTAAAAATGTGTCAATGGGGTTATGCCTATGGGAAAACGAGGTTAATTTTAATTAGGTCCGTGCGAAAGCACGGGGAACCTACCTCAAAATATCGACACTGGCCTGGCTGAAAGATTGGTGAACTTGTAGGGTGTAATTAATCCCGGCTAATCTTACCTTTTAGGGTTTGAAGGAAGATTTGATAAAAACAGTGGGAGCCATCATGATTAGATAAGATAATAAACAATCTAATTTTGCAAGAGCATACGCTAAAGTGTTTTCTTCTCTCTCTCTCTCCAGGTAGAGATCATGTCACGCCTTAATCAAAATAATAATATTGATGTATTGACCGAACCCGTTTTTTATACTGAACTGGGGAACGTTGGTTCCGCTTTATCTTATAATTGTTATAAGTCTGAGAAGGAAATATGAGAATATCCGGATTCCCATGCAACCTAAACGAGGAATGGGCATGTTGATGCATCTTCTTCGGATGTGTTTGTTACCGAGAACTGTTTCTCAGTACACTCTACGTCCTGGGTATTAGATACCGGATTGGGACCCCATATATATAATATGTTACATGGGCTAAAGAAAGGTAAAAAACTGGGAAAAAGTGATCATTCTCTAGAGTAGGGAATGGTGCAAATGTTGCAGCCAAAGCAGTTGGTGAATATCATCTTGTATTACCAACCAGTAATACATTGATTCTGAACGAATGTTATTACATACCAAACCTGATATGCAATATTATATCATTTTCTTTATTATATAAAGAAGGATATAATCTTGTATTACAGGATAATGTTATTGTAAGTCGATGTACAACACCCCACGACTTGCGGGGAGGCGGAAAATTGAAAAACGATCTTGTTCTTTGCATAAACATCGACTAACCGAGAATCTTTGCTAAACTATAACTAACAAGAATCATAGAAGTTATCAACTACTATGAAAAGTGATTATACCTAATGAACCGTGTCCTTAGTCTTTTCGTTCTCCACCTCCTCTCCGGCCTTCTCTATGTAGTAGATGATCCACCCAAGAGCTTTACTTCAAGCTTTACCTCTAACTTGAGGTAACTAGGTTTCTTAAAGTGCTAATCTAAGTAACCTAGATGATATAGAGAAGGGTTATAGATTAAGTAGTCTATTATAATCCTTGGTCTCAACACATGAGAGGGGAGGATTAGGGTTTGAAGAGAGAGAGCTTGAGGAGAGAGAAGGTGAGCAAGAGAAAATGAGAAGAGATAATGAACTCATTTGAATATATGAAGCATAATGTTTAATGAAATAAATAAATTAAATCATTTAACAACCATGCTTCACTCATTCATATAAGTGATTCATCTCATGAGTCATTAGATCAATAAATGATGCATTAACTCCATGGATGAATCACAAAAATTAGTCATTAACACAATAAATGCAAATGCCACCTTAACCCTCAAGTCACCATCCTTCTAGAAGCTTCTCGTGAAATTACGAGAACGCCCCACCTATCCGTGAAAACACGGAAAAACTTTAGACTGTATAAATCCAATAACCTGATACTAGAAACTGGCTTAAACCAAAGCCGGCTAGTAAAAACTGTCCGAATGTCGTACGTGCGTAAACACACGTATGCGTCCGAACCCTTGTCGTAAAACCATACGACCTCTATATCGTTTCGTCCGGAGCAGAGAAACTCTCTGTGTGGGACAATAAAGACTCGACTACTACACTGGCAGTGGGTTTAACCACAGACCGTAAGCGGCACTAGCTGTACGTAACGGTCCCCAGGTAGATGTCGATAAGAAGGACGATGAGGAAATCCATCTGAACTCCTACTGAGTCTGATGTGACAATCTCCGTACAGTCCGGTCTGTTCGTCTAAGACTATCGCATATCGGGCCTAGGGGGCGGCAAGCGTCAGTCCCCTAATAGCGGTATAAGTCGTGTCGGAGCATAGCCCATTACACCCTGAGAAACAACTGGAACCTACCAGTAAATCTCGCTTGCCCTGGCCAGGGACTTTGCATAATGGCTCTCTGACACAGCGCGATATCAACTCCTAATACTGGGAGAGACAAATCCTGTCTAACCGCCACTGCCTCCAAGTGCTCGGGACTGCACCCAACTGCTACCTGTTTGCATGACTCTTTTGAGCCGTGGTAGGGTAGCAATCTAAGAACAGTAGGACACACTCGAGGCGAAGTAGCAGTGTCAAGTCTGCGGACTATGCCATACTCATGTCACCTGGGAACTGTTAACTGACGATGGGTATAATACCAACTGACAGTTCCCCGTGAGTCATGTCCGGTGTACCCGTAACCTAACGAGCACCTGCATACTATCTCCAGTATGACGTACTGACGGCTGTGGGACAGACCATCTCCCCAACTGGGATGAGAAGCGTACACACTAGTCTACTCCGGAGTATCGATGCCCTGTCTCGATAATCCTACGACTAGGGACCTAAAAAAGGATGTGCTTGTAGACTACCCAGCCCCCACTAGTGTGACTGCCATCACAACGCTGGTAGTCAAGCAAGATCCTAAGAGCTCTATCAATACGTATACTCACATATTAAGATAGATAAAACCATGTAGCATACTACCATGTTTAGCAAGACTGTTATATAACTGTGAATATCCCAAGCTTCTATTAAGTAATATACAAACTAGTATGATACAATATTGGCCCCTAGGGCATATACACTAACAATCTCCCACTTGCACTAGGGCCATGTACTGGCATATCGAAGACCGATGATCTCGAGTAGCCTCTCGAACTGAATCTGAGGTAGGGCCTTCGTGAATGGATCAACAATGTTCTCTTCAGTAGCAACTCTCCGGACCTCGATCTCCCGACGATCAATGATCTCCCTGATCAGGTGATACCGCCTTAAGATGTGTCTGGACTTCTAATGGGACCTTGGTTCCTTCGCTAAAGCTATAGCTCCGTTGTTGTCGCAATACAGAGGTATTGGATCAACAATGGTAGGAACCACCTGAAGTTCTGTTAGGAACTTCTTCATCCAGACCGCTTCTTTTGCGGCATCGCAAGCAGCAATATACTCCGCTTCCATCATCGAGTTAGCAACGGTGTCCTGCTTGGAACTCTTCCAGCACACCGCCCCTCCATTGAGGGTAAAGTCATAACCTGGCATGGACTTAGAATCGTTCTTATCACTCTGGAAGCCGGAATCAGCAAAGGCCTCCATCTTGAGGTCTTTTCCGCCGTAAACCAAGAACATCTCCTTAGTCCTCCTCAGATACTTGAGAATGTTTTTTACTGCTATCCAGTGCTTCTCCCCTGGCTCTGACTGATAACGGCTTACCACGCTCAGTGCGTAAGCTACATCTGGTCTGGTGCACAACATCGCAAACATTATAGAGCCTACCGCAGAAGCGTAGGGTATAACAGACATGCGTTCCCTTTCCAAATAAGTCTTGGGAGACATCTCTTTGGATAAGGTTATTCCGTGACAAGCCGGTAGATTACCACGCTTAGAATCTTCCATACTGAATCTTTTCAGTACAGTGTCGATATACCTGGACTGCGAAAGTCCCAACATCCTCTTGGATCTATCACGATAGATCCGGATCCCCAGAATGTAAGAGGCATCACCCAGGTCTTTCATGGAGAACCTGTGTGACAAGAATCCTTTGACAGATTGTAGCATTACGATGTTCTAGAAAATGGGCATTACGAGAAACAAATACCTTTTGTTCCTCTGCGTAATAGAATAGATATCCCCTGGAGTTCTTTGGATATCCCACAAACTTACACTTTACTGATCGTGCCTCGATCTTGTCCACATGCTGCATTTTAACAAAAGCTGGACATCCCCAAATATTCAGATACTGAAGATAGGGCTTCTTCCCACTCCACATCTGATATGGTATTGTAGGCACAGTCTTGGTAGGAACTATGTTCAAAAGATATGCCGCTGATTCTAGTGCATAACCCCAGAAAGATCGCGGTAACTCAGCATTACTCATCATGAAACGTACCATATCCAATAGGGTTCGATTCCGTCTCTCTGATACACCGTTATGCTGTGGAGTGTATGGAGGAGTAAGCTGAGAGAGAATTCCTTTCTCTTTCAGGTAACCTAGGAACTCGGCACTCAAGTATTCACCACCTCGATCAGATCTTAGTGTCTTGATACTTTTGCCGGTTTGGTTTTCTACTTCACTCTTATACTCTTGGAATTTCTCAAAAGCCTCGGATTTATATTTCATCAGATAAATGAATCTGCACCTTGAGTAATCATCCGTAAAAGTAATGAAATAGGAAAAACCACCTCTTGCATATGTAGACATTGGACCACAAACATTGCTGTGTATGAGTCCTAAAAGCTCGCTCGCTCTTACTCCATGTCCAGTAAATGGAGTCTTTATCATCTTTCCTTTGAGACAAGATTGACAAGTGGCATAAGTTTGATATTCGAATGATTCCAAATATCCTTCTCTATGTAACTTAGTCAACCTTCTCTCATTGATGTGACCCAGTCTACAATGCTATAAGAAACCTTTATTTTAATCTGGAGACTTTCTTTTTAGTGTGTTCTGGACATTGAAAATTTGGAGTTGGTTTAAGACATATATACCGTTATCCAGTGTACCAGACCCAATCAAACTATGATTAAGGTGGATGTTAACAACATCACTTACAAACGTGAAATCATAACCTTTATTTGATAACAAGGAAACTGATATGATATTACACGTTAAGCTAGGTACACAAAAACAGTTATGTAAAACCAAAATGTGTCCACTCGTCAATCCCAGGTGATAATCCCCTACGGACACAGCTCCCACGCTAGCTCCGTTAGCAACCATCAGGGTCATATCACTATCTTTCAGCACTCTATGGTTTTTCAGTGCCTGCAATGAATTGCATATATGAGATCCTGATCCGGTATCCAATACCCAGGATATAGAGTTGATTGACAGACAATTCTCAATTACAAACACATCTGATGTCGAAGCCACAGCTTGCTTCAGTTCCTGGTTCTTGACGTTCCACGCCTTGCAATCTTTCTTCCAGTACCCTTTACTATGAAAATGGAAACACGCATCCTGGGCCACTACTGGTACCGCAAACTTTTTCTTTCCCTTTGCTCCCACCTTACTTACACCTCCTCTAGGTTTGGTGGCGGCCTTCTTCTTCCTTCCTTTGGCCCTAGCCTTGGACCCGGAAGAAGAAGCACCGCTAACAAACATAGCGGGTGTTTCCCTTGCCTTCTGCAAGGTGCCCTCTGCACTCCTCAACATGTTAAGGAGTTCCGGAAGTTCAACTTCTTTTCTTTGAATGTTGAAGTTCAGAATAAACTAGGCGTAGGTGGAAGGAAGGGACTAGAGAATATGGTCTGTATAGAGCTCATTATCCAAAGTCGTCCCAAGGTCTGCGAGCTCTTCTATATAGCCAATCATCTTTAGGACATGTTCTCCTACCGATGATCCGACGGCCAACCTTACTCGAAACAAGTTCTTGGAGGTCTCGTATCTTGCTATACGAGATTGCTCTCCATAAAGTTCTTTTGTATGGAGAAATATGGCATCAAGATCCATATCCCCGTGCCTCCTCTGATGTTCATTGTTCATCGAGGCAAGCACGATGCACTTGGCCTTCGCGCAATCATACTCCCAGGTTTTGCGGATTACCTTATCTGCATTATTGGATTTGGGACCTGGGACTGTAGGTGCCTTAGCGGTGAGGACGTACCCCAATTTTTTATAGGTCAAAGCCATTTTGACATTCCGCAGCCAATCTTTATAGTTTGGCCCTGTCAGTATATTTTTCTCTAAAAGTAACTTAAGTCCAGTCATTTTCAGGGTCGCTGCAAGTAGGAGAGAGAGAAGAAACACTTTAGCCTGATGCTCTTGCAAGTTTAGAGTGGTTTTTAATTTATCTAAACTGGATGGCTCCCACTGTTTCTCGAATCCTTCCTCAAACCATAAAAGAAGAATTAGCCAGGACTATTCTCACTGTACAATACTTGCTTAACCATTCAGCCAAGCTGGTGTCGGTACTTCGAGGGAGGTTTTCCAACGCTTTCGTGAAGTTCCTTAATTAAATAACCTCTTTCTCTGGGGGCGTAACCCCGCTGACACCTTTCTTGACACCTACTTGGTTTATAGCATTGATCGTTAAGTGACGAATCTCCTGATGAGTAGCATATACTCACAGTAGGATCGGGATCCAAATATCATCGTATGATAATGTTGAAGGAATCCTACCAACATTCATCAAACTCCAAATAGTATGCATCTCTTTGCAAATTTCAGTTTTTTTAGAAATTCCCGATATTTATTTTTGCCCCATGCTCTTATGACCTTGGCGTTAGGTCAAAATGTCATAAGTCACATGTCAAGTTCTACCCATCATTATCTTGTTAATTTGAACCCATCCGTACATATCCTTGACGTTCGGCCAAAATGATAATACGACTGTCCCAAACTAACCCATCTATCTATGCAACAAATGAATACCCAGCAGCTACCAAACACTATGCCTTGGCGTTAGGTCAAAATACATAACTTAAATACTACTGAATACCCAAATGAAATGACGGAGGGCTACGAATGGTTTTGGAGAAACCGTGAACGTAGTGAACTTGATATGACCGAAGGAACCTGATAGCTTTCAAAAAGAGTGGTTAAAGCTCCGTAATTTGAAAATATCATCTGTTTTAAAATAACCGAGTGGTTTCTTTTAAATTGTTCCAACGATTCAACTTTTGGTTTATTTTCTTTGCATTTATAATAATGCGTCCCATCATTAACCTATCATTGCAGAAAACAACGAAAATACAACGTCCTCTTATGCCATCCGCATTCGCCACTGGGTCCCATCATCACCCGTTAGGTTACTTAACTAACGGCAGAGCGGGGGCTGGGCTAGCGCGGGTGTAAAACATAAGTGACTTCTAAATAGCTATCATATATAGATATTGTACATTCGTCAGACGCAATAATAGGCATTCCAGATCTCATATGAACATTATTGGATTTGCAAGCAATCCGCGTTTGTTTAGAGCCTGCAACAAAAGACGGATTACACAGTTGTGATGAATAGCCATTACCCCACCCTAGACCCCTACGGGTACGGCAAACTACCCGCCAAATACCCGAAGTGAAGCAGTCTCCCTCAACAATGTGAGTAGGCTACTAAACACTTCAAAGTACCCGGTAGTTTGTGCACCCCATCTTGAGTCTATCCTAGGAGCAAAAACAGTAAAATGAAATAATACAACGGTGGCTACAACCGAAACCTGGATGTGCCCCGCAAAATAATATTACAACATATTACAATTTCTTTGAATGAATGAATATAACAACCCATCACAAACCCCGGCTAATCATCACAACAGTCCAATACAGTTCACAACCACAAACAGTAAAAACCATTACAGAAATGTGCAACCCCCTGCCAACCGACATACTAGCAGTTAGAGGAGATTTACGAACACATTATACAATCACAGATATAATCAAATTAGCAAATATCGTAAGATTTCGATCGTGCAAACACTTTAGATTCTACTCCAAAACTTCTCTGTGCACCGGAGACTTGAGCAGAAAAATAAACATTCCAGAAAAGACAAAAACATCACAGAAGAGCCACTGGAAAAACTTGGGCTGAATCGGCTCCAACTCGGCCGCGGATCCGCGGCGGATCGGTGGAATCGGCCGCGGTTCCGTGGCTGTATGGCCGATTCGGGAACCCGATCTTTTTCAGTGTTCTTATATTTCTCTGTAGGTTATCCTGCAG
The DNA here is from genome assembly GCA_030015575.1 of Agapanthus africanus. Classification (NCBI taxonomy): domain Eukaryota; kingdom Viridiplantae; phylum Streptophyta; class Magnoliopsida; order Asparagales; family Amaryllidaceae; genus Agapanthus; species Agapanthus africanus. Next base: position 320,271,116 of record CM057342.1, read on the forward strand.
GTCCCTGAAAATTTTTAGAGCCTATTTTAAAATCGACAGAAACTTAGTGATATCGATGTATTTTCCGGTTCGTTTTGCGTTCAAAATTCATACGACTTTGCTAATGAGTTAATTATTGTTTAGCGAGGCTCTGAAACTACTGTAAGTCGATGTACAACACCCCACGACTTGCGGGGAGGCGGAAAATTGAAAAACGATCTTGTTCTTTGCATAAACATCGACTAACCGAGAATCTTTGCTAAACTATAACTAACAAGAATCATAGAAGTTATCAACTACTATGAAAAGTGATTATACCTAATGAACCGTGTCCTTAGTCTTTTCGTTCTCCACCTCCTCTCCGGCCTTCTCTATGTAGTAGATGATCCACCCGAGAGCTTTTCTTCAAGCTTCACCTCTAACTTGAGATAACTAGGTTTCTTAAAGTGCTAATCTAAGTAACCTAGGTGATATAGAGAAGGGTTATGGATTAAGTAGTCTATTATAATCCTTGGTCTCAACACATGAGAGGGAAGGATTAGGGTTTGAAGAGAGAGATCTTGAGGAAAGAGAATCTGAGCAAGAGAAAATGAGAAGAGATAATGAACTCATTTGAATATATGAAGCATAATGTTTAATGAAATAAATAAATTAAATCATTTAACAACCATGCTTCACTCATTCATATGAGTGATTCATCTCATGAGTCATTAGATCAATAAATGATGCATTAACTCCATGGATGAATCACACAAATGAGTCATTAACACAATAAATGCAAATGCCACCTTAATCCTCAAGTCACCATCCTTCTAGAAGCTTCTCGCGAAATTACGAGAACGCCCCTCCTATCCCTGAAAACACGGAAAAACTTTAGACTGTATAAATCCAATAACCTGATATTAGAAACTGGCTTAAACCAAAGCCGGCTAGTAAAAACTATCCGGATGTCGTACGTGCGTAAACACACGTATGCGTCCGAACCCTTGTCGTAAAACCATACGACCTCTATATCGTTTCGCCCGGAGCAGGGAAACTCTCTGTGTGGGACTCTAAAGACTCGACTACTACGCTGGCAGTGGGTTTAACCACAGACCGCAAGCGGCACTAGCTGTACGTAACGGTCCCCAGGTAGATGTCGATAAGATGGCTGATGAGGAAACCCATCCGAACTCCTACTGAGTCTGATGTGACAATCTCCGTACAGTCCTGTCTGTTCGTCTAAGACTATCGCATATCGGGCCTAGGGGGCGGCAAGCGTCAGTCCCCTAATAGCGGTATAAGTCGTGTCGAAGCATAGCCCATTACACCCTGAGAAACAACTGGAACCTACCAGTAAATCTCGCTTTCCCTGGCCAGGGACTTTGCGTAATGGCTCTCTGACACAGCGCGATATCAACTCCCAATACCGGGAGAGACGAATCCTGTCTAACCGCCACAGCCTCCAAGTGCTCAGGACTGCACCCAACTGCTACCTGTTTGCACGACTCCTTTGAGCCGTGGTAGGGTAGCAATCTAAGAATAGTGGGACACACTCAAGGCGAAGTAGCAGTGTCAAGTCTGCGGACTATGCTGTACTCATGTCACCTGGGAACTGTTAACTGATGATGGGTATAATACCAACCGACAGTTCCCCATGAGTCCTGTCCGGTGTACCCGTAACCTAACGAGCACCTGCATACTATCTCCAGTACGACGTACTGACGGCTGTGGGACAGACCATCTCCCCAACTGGGATGAGAAGCGTACACACTAGTCTACTCCGGAGTATCGATGCCCTATCTTGATAATCCTACGACTAGGGACCTGAAAAAGGATGTGCTTGTAGACTACCCAGCCCCCACTAGTGTGACTGCCATCACAACGCTGGTAGTCAAGCAAGATCCTAAGAGCTCTATCAATACGTATACTCACATATTAAGATAGATAAAACCAAGTAGCATACTACCATGTTTAGCAAGACTGTTATATAACTGTGAATATCCCAAGCTTCCATTAAGTAATATACAAACTAGTATGATACAATAATGGCCCCTAGGGCATATACACTAACAGTTATGAATATTTTCCTGAATCAAAATTTGATTGGATCAGGCACTATATAATGGCATATACGTTCTAAATCAAACTACAGTTCTCAACGTACAAAACACACACAAGTGAAAAAGTTCAGAAATGAACGAATCCTTCTTATGGCATTGTAGACTAGGTCATATCAATGCGACACGACTAGCTAAGTTGCATGAAGATGCATATTTGAATCAGTTTGAATTTACATCATATGAAACTTTTCAGTCATGTCATAAAGGTAAAATGACCAAAACTCCGTTTACTGGACACGGAGAAAGAGCTACTGAACTCTTGGGAATGATACATAGTGATGTATGCGGCTCTATGTCTACATATGCTAGGGTTTGTTCTTCGTACTTCATTACATTCATCGATGATCTATCAAGATTCGAACATGTGTTCCTGTTGAAATACAAGTCTAAAGCTTTTTGAGATATTCAAGGAATACAAGTACGAAGTGGAGAACCAAACAGGTAAAAGTATTAAAATCCTTCGATCTGATCGGGAAAGAGAATACTTAAGCACAGAGTTTCTGGATTATTTAAAAGAGAATGGGTTTATCTCTCAGCTTACTCCTCCATATAAACCACAATACAACAGTGTGTCGGAGCGGAGGAATCGCATCCTATTAGATATGGTGCGCTCTATGATGAGTAACGCTGAGTTACCTGTTTCCTTTTGGGGTTATGCACTTAAGAAGCTGCATACCTATTGAATAGAGTTCCATCCAAATCAGCGCCTACCATTCCATATGAGATATGGAATGAGAAGAGACCTTCTCCTAAACGAGTTAAGATATGGGGTTGTCCGACCTATGTTGAAAAGAAAAATCCGGACAAGCTCGAGGCTAGGTCAGTACTGTATAAGTTTGTTGGATATCCCGAACATTCGCGAGGGTATATCTTCTACCACACTGAGGAGAAAAAGGTATTTTGTTTCTCAGCATGCCACCTTTTTAGAAAAGGAATTTCTTATGGAAGAAATTAGTGGTCATGAGGTAGAACTGGAAGATGTTCCAGCTAGACAAACTAACGGCTGATGATTTGGTAGAACCGGAGGATTCAATAATTCCCGATGAACCTCAGCCTCTCCGCAGATCTAGTAGGGTTCCTCATCCGCCGGAGAGATACTACGGTTTTCTCAATGACAGTGGGAGTGAGGATTGCATCTTGGAAGATGATGACCCAACTAGTTTCGAGCAGGCCATCACAAGTGGGGACTCTTTGAAATGGCTGGATGCTATGCGATCCGAGATGGAATCTATATACACCAACAAAGTATGGAATTTGGTAGTTGCACCTGAAGGGGTAAAACCCATCAGGAGCAAGTGGATCTTGAGAAGATTCTTGGTGTAGATGAAAAAGTTGAGACTTTCAAAACTAGACTTGTTATAAAAGGTTGTCGTCAATAACCAGGTGTGGATTTTGATGAAACCTTTTCTCAAGTGTCCATGCTTAAGTCCATCCGGATCCTACTTGCCATTGCTGCATACTATGACTACTAAATCTGGCAAATCGACGTCAAGACCGCTTTTCTAAATGGTGATTTAGAAGAGAGTGTGTACATGACACTGCCAGAGGGCTTTGTAGATAGTGGGAGCAGCGAAAAAGTGTGCAAGTTGCTTAAATTAAAATACGGATTAAAGCAGGCATCGCGGAGTTGGAACATCTGTTTTGATGTGGCAGTCAAAGAGTTTGACATCATCAAAATAGTAGATGAACCTTGTATATACAAGAAGGTTGTAGAGAGTAAGGTTGTCTTCCTCATATTCTATGTGGATGGCATACTCTTGATAGGAAATGGTGGTCCTATGCTACATTCGGTCAAGCTCTACTTATCACTATGTTTACCCATAAAGGATTTGGATGATGCCTTTTACATCCTGGAGAGAAACACTGGACAATAGTGAAGAACATTTAAGTACTTGAGAAGGACTAAAGAAACATTCTTGGTGTATGGTAACGGTGAACTCCAAGTGGTGTCTTTTACCGATTCGAGCTTCCAAAGTGATAAGGTCGAATGTAAGACAGTCTCGGATTTTGTCTTTACCCTCAGTGGAGGGACTATATGTTGAAAGAGTTCCAAGCTAGATACCATGGCAGACTCAACGATAAAGGGTAAATACATCGCTGCCAACGATGCTACCAAAGAGGTTGTCTGGGTATAGATGTTCATGAGATGAACTTGGTTCCTACCATTGTGGTGACAATGGAGTTGTGGCTTTGGCCTAGGAACCCAGGTCCCATCAGTGATCCAGACATATTCTTAGGCAGTATCACCTGATCAGGGAGATGGTGGATCTCCGGGAGATCGAGGTCAGAAGAGTTGACAAGAAGAATAACACGGTGGATCCACTCATGAAGGCCTTTCTCTAGAGAGACTTTAAGGGATGTTGGGTATGGGATACTACAAGAACTGGCCTTAGTGTAAGTGGGAGACTGTTAGTTGTATGTATTCCCTAGAGGCCATTATTGTATATGATTGTATATTATAGTGGATGCTTGGACATATATATAGAGAGAACTTTCTTGATCGCCATGATAGTATGCTATCTGGTTACTCTTTATTTTAACATGTATACTTATACTGTCTCTCTTTTACATGTTGATAAAGCCCATAGGATGTGGACTTGACTACCAGGACTATGATGGATATCATACTAGTGGGGCCAGGGTAGTTCATAAGTCCATCCTTTAATTGTTCCTAGTCGAGAGTGTATCGAGGCGGGGCATCGATATTCCAGAGTAAATAAGCGTATACGCTTCTTGACCCATTTGATGGGCGATGGATAATCCCATATCCATTGATATTTGACATCAAAGATGGCATCAGTAAGTGCTGATTCGCGTCCAGCTCAAAATGAGGGTGGATTCTGGATTTAGTCAGATACAATTTGAGGGATTTTGTAGGTATACGGGTGCTCAGTGGAGACATTAAGAATTGGGATATTGAGATATTGAGTATACCTATTTTATCTATGTAATTTCTAGTATTGGTATTTAATTAGTCACTTATTAATTGTTTGTTTTCTTAAATATTTTTTCTTAATTAATTATTTTTAATATTATTTTAAGATTTCACTTATACATTTAATTAGTGTAAATTACAAATGAGAATGGGTTAATTACACAAATGTGAACCATGACAACCTAGAATCTAGTTTGTAGCATATTCTTTCTTCTAAAATTTTCTTCATGGTTCTAGATGTAATAAAGAAAGCTAGATAAAATAAAAAATGAAAGTAAAATTATAAGAATTGAATATTGATGTATGGTGAGCTTTGACTTGGACACACACACACTCTCTCTCACTACTCACCTTCACACCCCCATTCCTTTGTGCTGGCCGAAACTTGGCAGCCCTTCTCTCCATTTTCTCATCTCTTTCCAACCTCATTTTCTCATCAAAAAATAAAATAAAAAGAATAAAGAAGTATGGGTGTTGACTTGATTTTGGGGAAAGATGTTTCTACACACATACACACCTCACTCTCTCTCTCTCCCCTCATTCTTGTTCTGGCCGAAACTTGGCCTTCCGCTCTCTCCCATTCTCCACTTCATCCCATCACAAAAATCCCCTCATTTTCCATCAAAAATCCTTAAAAAGTCTCATTAATTCCTAATTAAAACTTTACCCAATTTTCCTTGGCCTAATCTATCATGGATCTTGGTGCAAGGAAGCAATTTGGGAGGCTAAGTTTGCATGTTGGATCTAAAAATTTTGAGGTATAATCTTAACCCTATGGTTAATTTGTTAGTTAATTACTCTAATCTAAACTATTTAGCTGTTAATTTGGTTCTAATTGCAAGTTTTAAATTTCAAGGTTTTGGGATAAAATTAGGGTTTTTATCATTTGAATATGGTTACAATATGTAGTTTAACATGTTAAGACTTGAAAAATCTAAGCTAGCTGTTAATTTGCTAATTGTTACTTTTAAATTGTCTTAATTATAGAATTTTGCGAACTAAGTTTATAATTAATGTGTAAATAGGTGAAATTAAAATATAGTTAGTAATTGTGTGGCCTAATTAAGATATTAAGGGAACATTGTGGCCACTAGATTTTCTAAAACATCTAGATTTGAAGTAAAATGGTAATTTGTTGCTTACTAGGTTTTCGGAATAAATAGGTTTTAATTAAGTTTGAGGTTTTGATAATTTACTACCTATTTCCTAATGTATTATTGATGTGATCGGGTTCTAGGCTTGGTAATTGTCACGTTTAGCGACCCTAGTTGTGGTTGTGGCGTTGTCGCGAGCGCGTTTTGTGCAGCGCGTCTAGTTAGTGCACGCGGTTGATTTGTATCGTTTGTGTCCGCGACTATTTATATATTTATTCTCGTATTGACTTATGTGCGATTTTAGGATCGGGTGCAGAGGTGTCGGACGTGACGCGGAAAGACAAGACTGAGATTGGATCAGATTAGCCGAGACGTCCCTGTAAGTAGATGTACACATCTATAGGGGGTCGTCTGGATGGCGCGAGGCGTCCGATGGTTTCGGATTACTTGTAGTACTTGCATTTTATATGCGTAGTTTCCTAGTTATGCATCACATTGCATCACACCATCTTATATATATACATATATATGTGATATCATCTAATAAGACACTTACACCATTACCATTGGTTCATGCCGCACATGCACTACTCATGCGAACACACACGCCTTTGGTAATTGCTATGCCATGAACATTATAGAACTTACTTAAAACAGTATCCGAAACATTTGCATCATATATGATATGTAAACTGGTAGTTGTATATTTATTTCATCAAGATTGATACGTAGGATTGCTAGTAATATGTATATAACTCATTGCATCATACTTCATACAAAGTTCTGGTCATACGTGGCATAGTATATACTATCGATATCATAGACATCCATTATTACCGACATGTTCATATATTGTGATTCTTCTTGGAGATTTCAGTATTTATGAGGTTTCTGGATTTTGGGGAAAACCGCAAGAATTTATAAACCTATTATCATTTTAAAAATGCAAGTTGCGGTTTTCTCGTGATATGATGTATGTGTCGTCCACCATGAGTTTTCCTGGTTTCTTTTGGTTTTCAAGACCCGATTCGAGGAGTTGAATGAACCGTTTCGGGTACATGGTTGACCCGGTATGGTACCCCGGGGCGAGAGTGTTTTTGTGGGTATGACGATGAGCCTGGCAGGGGCAGACTACCTACTGGTGATGTCTGACATGGCGGATATCCGGAGGATACCGACGTGGTCGTAAGATTTGATGATATGGGCCGATCCGGACTGACGAAGCCCGGGATATTAAGATATTGAGACATTGAGATATTGAGACATTAAGATATTTGGATATGTATATATTGTGTCGATGCTTGACACGGATTTTATGTTGATTTCATTGGTGTTGCTTCCGTTTATTGCACAGAGGTTTTTCTAAGATAAGAATAAATATTTTCTCATACCAGACGTGTTCAGGTTTCGTGTTGGATTATGCATCCATGTTTCATTCATGCTAGTACATCGTATCATATTAGTATATATAGGCTGTGACGCATTTGCGTGCATGCTTACGATAGCCTTTGAGATGTTACTTACTACTCACGAGTTGGCAACTCACCCCCGTTGTGCCACAGTATCTTGCAGGTCCGACCCGTCAGCATAGTAGCGGCGGACGCACTTCCTCATTTTGTTCCTTTTGCTTGGACTTGCGGCTTTGCTCGTAGGTAGGTTGCGAGGATACTTTTGTTCCATCTTGTATTATTATTTGTATCTAGTGTACTCCATCTACCCTTGTATATTGGACTAGACAGTGAGACTCGTGAGATTTGTATTTGTGTTTTGGTGTCGATGTTCACTTGAGCCGACGTGGTGTTTCTCATTTCTTGCTTTCAGATGCTTATTTCGCACTTTTGATATACATATTGCATGTGGTTGTGATTCCGCCTTTGGCGAAGAGCTAGCTCCCGCTTGGGGATGCCTTTATTCATTATTTATATGTATTTTCATGTGTTGTACTCATTTGGGGGCCAGTATTTACAAAGGAGACTCTGCCGAAATTTTCGGAAAAATATGATGTTGCTTTTAAATGTTTAATGCCACTTATTTTGTTAAAACCACTTGCTTTAAAACTAGTTTTCCTTCACTCTAATTGTTAAACGGTTTAGTTTTCTGGGCTTTGGCTTACTTAGATTATGTTACTCCTTTAAACGTTTCGTAATTTAAGTACCAGTCACGTTCTGTACCTTCGGGTCATGACAAAGTTTGTATCAGAGCATTAGGTTTTACCTTTCTAAGTGTAGGATGACCCTTGATAGATGGAGTAGGTGACTTAAGCAGAGTAACGTAGCGTGTGTATGTTCTGCGGCATATTTACGATACACTACTCCGCCTAAGTAATCTTAGGATATATATTTTCTTGTATTTCCTTTCTTGATTCCGGAAACCATTTGATTCGATCGCAATGTTCCTATCAATCCTGTTTCTTGTTCCAGCCACTATGCCACCGAAGACTACGAGGGCCAGAGGGCTGCCGCCAGAGATGAGATTAGAGTAGGCTTGTTTGAGGTGAGGGACGATCAGGGCGGTACGCCTACACCTCAGGGACAGAGTGATCCGCCTTTTCCAGGACAGATAGCTAGGATGGAGTCGAGTATTCAGGAATTGTGACAGATGGTTGGATTGTTAGTTAAGGTTAGCCGAGCTCCGAGAGCAGATGATGTCCCTCCTACTTCGGAGACTGTGATTATACCTGCTGCTCAGGTAGCTGTTCCTGTTGTTACTGAGACTAATTCCGTATCCTTATAGGAGATTTTGAGGCTGAAGCCTCTAGTTTTTACCGGCATAGATGTAGCAGAGGATCCGTAGACAATCCTTAACAGGATGGCTAGGATTTGTCGTTCACAGAGATGTTCTAACGAGATATGGATTGAGTTTGTGAGTTTTCATCTAGAGAGGACTTGCTCAGACGTGGTGCGAGTCAATTGAGAGAGGCCGAGCTGCAGACCTACTTCCTATATTTTGGGATGAGTTCACAGCTGTATTTCTTGCTCGTTTCTTTCCGAAGAGCGTTCGAGATGCCTGAGCTCATAGTTTTGAGTCTTTGCGTAAGCCTCCAGGGATGACGGTGTCTGAGTACGACATCTAGTTTACTCAGCGGTCCAATATGCTCCTTACCTGGTGGACACTGAAGAAAAATAGATAGAATGGTTCGTGTGGAGGTTGGACAAGCAGTTATTTCTTGTTGTTGGTGCCCAGCATTTTGACACTTACGCCGCTGCTATGAACGCAACCTTACTATTGAAGGGGCACATTTCTGAGTCTTCAGTCGTTTCTGGAACAAAGCGGATTCGTACCGGTATGCCAGCTCAGAGGCGGTTAGATAAATGCCGTTGTGACAGGTATTCTTTCCGTGTTTTCTTCCGTAGGCTAATCTTTTGTCGCTCGATATGTTTCTCATTCGTGTTTGTTTTGTTCGCATCGGAGATAGGGATTCTTCTGTCAATTTGATTTTTCTCGATATGTTAGACCCTGACGTTCTTCTGGGCATGGATTGGTTAGTCACGTGTTATGCATCCGTAGACTGCCGTAAGAAGGCAGTCATATTTAGTTTTCCGGATGAGCCAGTTCTTGATTTTCGGGGAGACCGTAGCGTCGCCTTTCCCAGTTTGATTTCTTCTTTTCGCGCTAGTCAGCTCTTGAGGAAAGGATGTCAGGGAATCTTAGCGTATGTTCGAGATGTTAGAGCCACAGAGGTCCCGTTGGACCAAGTCCCGATTGTGAGGGAGTTTCTAGATGTCTTTCCTGACAAATTGCTTGGTTTGTCGCCAGAGCGTGATATTGAGTTCTGCTTTGAATTGATTCCCAGCACGGAGCCTGTAATACCCAGTCCCTATATATAATTAGCGTATTTTAATAAATAAGACTCCAGATATTTCCCCAAAATTTTCTACAAATTTTCCGTATTTTTTCAGAATTTAATCTAGATTTATTCCGATTTAAAATGTGTATAAATTTTATTTAAACTAAGTTATTAGACTCCCAATCTAAAAATAAAATCCTATTGCTTATTTCTTTATTTTCCCCATATCCATTTTTCCCCCAGCCCAGCCCAAACCTCCAAAACCTAACCCTACATCTAATTCCCTTTTTTTATTTCCCAAATTTTTAACCCAAACTCTCACTCTCTCTCTCTCTCTCTCTTTTCCCAAACCCTAATTTCCCCTTTTCTTTTCCTTTTATTTTCCCGAGCCAGCCCACTTCTCCCTATCTTTTTTTTCTATTTTTATTTAATTTCCATGAGCCCAGCCCATCTCCCTCTCCCCTTTCTCTTTATTTCCTTTCCTCTTAATTTATCACCAGCCCAACAGAACAAAAAAATAAACGAATTAATCTTAAAACCACCAAGCCGGCCCATTCCCATTTCTTTCCCTTACAAAATGAATTAATCAAAATAAATGAAATAAATGCTCTCCCGGCCCAGGCCCATGATCGCGCCCAAGACCCAACCCGACCCGCCTCCTTCCCTTTCTTCTTCCTTCCCGCTCCTTTCTTTTCCCCTACGTCGCGCCCGCCTCTCTTGCGCCGCCTCTCTCGCGCCCACGGCACGCGCGTTCCTCCCACGACCCGCTCCCCTCAACGGCTCCCTCCTCCTTCTTGCGCTTCTCCCCCTTCCTCCTCTCCCCTCTCTCAAGAAATCACGAGCTCCCCCTACTCATTGCCTGCACACCGAGCCCTCGCCTGTACACCCAGCATTCTTCTTCTTCTCGACCACCAACTCATTAAATCGAGAACACCCAACCGTCGAGCGGCCCTCATCTCGGAGAACCACTTTCATCCCTTTCCTCCAAGCCATCGACATTCCCTCATCTCGAAACCCATCACAACAACCATTATCAACGTGAGACTCCATCGCCCTTACGCTTGCCGCCGATCTCCTTGGCCCGCTAGACCCAAGCACCAACTCAATCCTGATCTCCACCTTCAAAACCATCTCGCCCGCAGACCCTCGACTCCCTCATCGACGCATCATATCTAACACCATCCTCATCATCTTCCCTCTCCTCTGCTCACCCAAGAACCCTCGCCATTGCCGCAAACCATCGCCTACCTCCAGTGCCAAAGCCGAGACCCCCAACGCCGAGCCCTCGTCCGTGCCCCTCCAAGCTGCAGACCCGATCGCACCCCCTCTACAGGCCACCTCGCCGGCGCCTCTGTCGACCTCACGTCGTCACCGAGCACCTCTCTCTCTCTCTCCGCATCTCTCTCTCTCTCTTTCTCTCTCTCTCTCTCTCTCTCTCTCTCAGCATCTCTGCCTCTCTCACAACAAAATATGTATAAAATTTGGAGCAGTGATGAAAATGAGTGCACGGTGATTAACTAGGTTTGATTACATTTATCTGATTCCAAAGGCTGAACCAGTGCCGCGTTCATGCCGTTGCCGTTGTCGTACCGTTCTCGACACTTCTTCAGGCAAGTTTAATACTTGCTTCATGCTACTTTTATATTACAATTCAAATTACCAAAAATTCCAGCATATACTTTTCGTGTAAATTATTATAAGTTAAGTGTTCGACGTGAACCATGACCTACAAAAGCAGTTAAATTGACGGCAATAAATAGTATTGGGTGGCCCGAGTTATAATGAATATCCCTTAATATTTTGGTAACAAAATAAGGTCGTTTGCTCACGTAAAATGGTGTCCCGATTTCTGTCGTAAAGCCTGAAAACTTCCGTACATGATAAACCGTAATATTGATATTAAATTATGTACAAACCGTATTTTAGCGTTCGATGGCTCGTATCGAAGATAACTGTTTAGCCTACAGTATTCTATAGTTGGTCACTAAATTCTAACTAATTATGATAGAGATAATTGCGGAGGATTACAATTCTGTACTGCAGTCCAGAATGGAAATCCCAGTTAACCTCTGTTTCTAAACCCCTGTATATTCCTGTTAAATTTTGAGAATGCACCTAACCCTATATAGTTACTTAGAGAATTGAATTATCTTTCTTCCTCCACTGGTCTCACTAGATTCCTCAACCATTTGGTATTTTTAATTCATTTTACAATATCGATACGTCTTGCTGAATTCTGCAGAGGCAGATTTTACACATTGAACATAATCTGTCCATAACTCCCTGTTGACATAGTATATCACTGATCCTCCAATTGCAGTAGAAACCTAACTGATAATCCTAAATATTGTTCAACTATAGCATCGCCTAATTACTATCCCAACTAGGATTAAAATGTGTTACGATACGGACTTCTGATTCTGAATCCGGATTTCCAGCAGCGAATACTTAAAATGAAATGGCCATATCTAGCGATCCTGAAACCCGATTAACGTGAAACCAATTTTGATGGATAGATCATTAAATATACTGCTTACTTCCTTTTCATTATTTTGCTAAATTTTACATGTATGATTTATGATAAATTATGCAAGTGGTAGGACACCGACTGATGATATCTTAATCATGCCTTAATTACTGTATTCTCATCACATTATATAGATGCCATTGCATTGGTAACCTAGTGATCATATGCATTACCCAGTGTTAGGTACTAGTGTTTGATTGTGGCAGGTACGTTAGTGTTTAAGCATGAATGGATAAGTGAAAGTGACACGTACTTGTACACAATCAGTGGACCCTATTGATTTATTGCATTGTCGACGTCTGTGGGACATGTATAAGTATGACTATAATTGGTATGGGACGATTATGGAAGCACTTGTATGGGTGTCACAGGTAAGGCACCAAACACTGTCCATTCATCTTGGGTATCAGTCGAGACATGCTTGATGGAGACCCTGTCTTCAGTTCTCGCGTAGACTTGTCATGGACCGACTGGTATTTGAGTTTATGGTTGGCGTTTGATGTAGACCACGGGGTGTGGGGTAGTTTGAGTGTGAGCTCAACAGAATCTCGGGAGTCCCATGCTGGCACATACAGCGATTCTGGAGATATATGGGGATATTACTGATTATTAGCGAGCGACTCGGGCCCATGTTCCCTTGTCCTTGGGTCCTACCCTTAGGTGGGGGATAGTCACGAGTAGTTGACTCTCACACTTGGACTGACGATAGGCTTAGCGACCTGTATAGTGAGACTTAGAGACTGATAGGGTTAGTGACATTGACATGTATTGCTCACTGATTTAACATACCTGACATACTACTTACTGCCTTACTGTTTACTTGCTCTATTGGATACCTGCATTGGCTACTTCATGTTCACGTCTTTATTCTTCTGATTACTGTTACATATTCGTTATTATTGCATGAGTTCACATTTGTATCTACATATATATATATATATATATATATATATATATATATATATTTCTATCATGTCGCTCTGACGACTTGAGTATGCATGCTCAGAGTGAGAGGTGGATCTAACTTGGACCAGGACCTGACGTACCTAGAGGACATCACGGACATCTTGATCAGCGACCCAGAGCTATAATTCCTCGATCTCCATATGGTTAGTTCTTTTAATTTAAATACTGCATTTCTCATTACCTGCGCATTGATTACTGATTACCACATAGTGCTAGAAGCCGAAGTGTCACTACGGAGGGATATTTTCTCGACCGTAGGAGCATGGCTGGCCTTGTCAACCCTTCGTATTCCATATCTTGGGAAGCGGGGCGTGACATGGTTTTGTTGGTATCAGAACCAGGTTTTACGTCGATTGGGATTGCGGTTTCCGTATAGGGCTTGACAATCTAAGACATCCTTCGGTCTAAATTGTAAAATGTTATTCTTGATCTCGATTCACATAGTGTGTTCTGCTATACATTTTGAACTATCCTCTAGAGTTTTGGGTGACTTAGTAGAGTTACGTGGTTGTAATTGTGAACTGCAGCATAGTTACAATACTGTACTCTATTTGAGTAACTTGGAGTTCTACATTTGATTTCCACTCGTTTGAGTTTCACCTCACCCGATATTCTTGTTTCCTTCCTTAATCTATATTGTATTCTGATTTTTACTCCTTGTACCTTATGCCTTACTAAAATTGTTGTTTCAGGACCATGTCTTCCAACGACTCTTTCTCTATCTCCACTTCCCAGAATCAGACCATCGAGATTCTGAATGTACTGCAAGGTTTGAAGGAAGCCCAGGAGTGAACGAACGACCTGTTAGCCGAAGGATTAAGAAAGCAGTTGACTCAGGCACCAGCAGAAGCCTCCAGTCGTATGAGAATTCCTGTTAAACAAGGAAAATAGGTGAAGATGAAGCGCCCACTTGTTCCCCAGCAATGGAAGCAGCGGAAGACTCAACGTTGTGGATACTGTAAGAAGCCAGGACACTTTCAGAGAGACTGTCACAGCGTCAAAGGGCAGTGCCTGATTTGCGGATCCAGCGAACTTCTTGTCAATGGTTGCCCTAAAAGGAAGGAACTAAAAGGAGGAGATTCGTCCACACTCTCCACTCCTGCTAAGTGATGGTTATTTCATAGTTCGAGTTTCCGGGATAGTACGAGCCCAGCGCAGGATTCAACTCGCGTGACGAGAATGCAGTGGTCCAGATATCAAAGAAGAATTATCATTTTTGCTTTCAATAAGAATGTTGTCACTCTTTTGTAAATATTTCCTTTCGTTTAAGATCTTGTATCCGCTGAACTTTTAGTTGAATGCAATAAAACTCTGGGTTGTGATGTATGTATCGTTCCCTTGCCTCTCACTTTACTTATACTATTCATTGCATCAGCATTCTAAATTTTGATTTGTCATTCCTTACCTACCGCGTATTTCCCTTGTACTTCGTACCCTTGATTATTTTCTTAATGTGTTCCACTGTCTAATCATGACTCTTTCTTTTCAGGCCATGGCCCACCCTGGAGCAGCGCCGCCTCTAGATGAGGACACGCGGTCGTGCGTTTTCTTAGACCGCATGCTGGTAAGTTCGGATGACGAGATCAACGGCCCACAGGTGATTTTCGGAAATAGTGATTCCGAGGACGAGGGAGTCGCAGCCCCAGAAGTTGACATGATCAGCGATTCCGACGGGGAGGAAGCAGACCCCGAAGAGGACCCGATAGAGGAAGATTCCGAGGAGGACCCGATAGAAGAAAATCCCGGAGAGGAAAACCTTGAGGAAAATCCAGTGGAAGAAAATCCCATAAGAGAAGGTCCAGAAGAACAGAATCACATGGAAGCAGATCTCGATGAAGAAGCTCCAGCCGAGGAAGAAGGACCAGAAGAACAAGACCTCGCGGCAGGAGAACCTCCGGTGGCGATCCCTGCGAGGCGCTATGGAAATGGACGTCCCTATCTGAGCGCACGAGCCTATCGTAACCTACTGAACTTCCACAACCGCGACTGACGTGATTTAGCTTTGTCTCCTCTGGCCAAATAAATCTATGTATAGCTTAGGGCCACTCTTTATCTTTCGTATGTACCTTGTTTGAAATTTTCTGGAATGATAATAAAATTGCTTAGTTCGCTAATCTTTTGATTTTTGATTCGCATGATGCATTTACCGTTTTCCTCCCGAGTAAACTTCTTCCCTCCTGAGATTCATGACTGTTCACCCTTGCACCCCGTCCCGACTCGACCCCAGTCTCTTCGACATTCAGTTTGAAGTACTACAGTCCGACCTTTTGAGTGGGCCATCCTCCATTGTAATCCCTACCCTGGCTAGTCCCTATACATTTTTTTACTATCGCCTAATACCATAATTATATTCAGTGACAGCATATTCGAAATTTAGCTTCCACTACCTTGTGTTACAAAAATTTCGTGTTGATTAACTACTTCCGTTTTACCTGTTTTAAATGCTCTACTACTCTTCACATTTTCAATAGCGCAAACATATATCGCGCATATTATTTTGTTCCATATCTCTTATTTTCACCATGTGGGTTTTCTAAGTTATTTTAAAATTGTTTGATCGATAAATTATTCTAAAAAGTTTTAACCTATCGACAAATCCTTCACTATTTTATTATTGTTACTTTATTTTCCCAGGTATCGTGCTAATAGTTTGCTATTATAAATGGTTATGCCTTATGCTTATTATTTTAGCTGCGCTATATTTTTGATATACGTATATATATGTATATTTAGGATTCTGATTCTATCTAGCTGCTTCAACATAGATCACTGCATAGTAGTATTTGATTCTGTAGTTTTTTCGCATATTATTTATAGCTTATCGTTTATTTTAAATTTCGAGGACGAAATTTTTGTAAGGATGGTATGATGTAATACCCAGTCCCTATATATAATTAGTGTATTTTAATAAATAAGTCTCCAGATATTTCCCCAAAATTTTCTACAAATTTTCCGTATTTTTCCAGAATTTAATCTAGATTTATTCCGATTTAAAATGTGTATAAATTTTATTTAAACTAAGTTATTAGACTCCCAATCTAAAACTAAAATCCTATTGCTTATTTCTTTATTTTCCCCATTTCCATTTTTCCCCGAGCCCAGTCCAAACCTCCAAAACCTAAACCTACATCTAATTACCTTTTTTTATTTCCCAAATTTTTAACCCAAACTCTCTCTCTCTCTTTTCCCAAACCCTAATTTTCCCTTTTCTTTTCCTTTTATTTTCCCGAGCCGGCCCACTTCTCCCTATCTCTTTTTCCTATTTTTATTTAATTTCCATGAGCCCGACCCATCTCCCTCTCCCCTTTCTCTTTATTTCCTTTCCTTTTAATTTATCACCAGCCCAACAGAACAAAAAAATAAACGAATTAATCTTAAAACCACCAAGCCGGCCCATTCCCATTTATTTCCCTTACAAAATGAATTAATCAAAATAAATGAAATAAATCCTCTCCCAACCCAGGCCCATGGCCGTGCCACGACCCGACCCGACCCGCCTCCTTCCCTTTCTTCTTCCTTCGCGTTCCTTCCCGCTCGTTTCTTTTCCCCCACGTCGCGCCCGCCTCTCTCGTGCCGCCTCTCTCGCACCCACGACGCGCGCGCGTTCCCTCCCACGACCCGCTCCCCTCAACGGCTCCCTCCACCTTCTCGCTCTTCTCCCCCTTCCTCCTCTCTCCTCTCTCAAGAAATCACGAGCTCCCCCTACTCATTGCCTGCACACCGAGCCCTCGCATGTACACCCATCATTCTTCTTCTTCTCGACCACCAACTCATTAAATCGAGAACACCCAACCGTCGAGCGGCCCTCATCTCGGAGAACCACTTTCATCCTTTTCCTCCAAGCCATCGAGATTCCCTCATCTCGAAACCCATCACAACAACCATCATCAACCTGAAACTCCATCGCCCTCACGCTCGCCGCCGATCTCCTTGGCCCGCTAGACCCAAGCACCAACTCGATCCCAATCTCCACCTTCAAAACCATCTCGCCCGCAGCCCCTCGACTCCCTCACCGACTCATCATATCCATCACCATCCTCATCATCTTCCCTCTCCTCTACTCACCCAAGACCCCTCGCCATTGCTGCAAACCATCGCCTACCTCCAGTACCAAAGCCGAGACCCCCGATGCCGAGCCCTCGTCCGCGCCCCTCCAAGCTGCAGACCCGAGTGCACCCCCTCTGCAGGCCACCTCACCGGCGCCTCCGTCGACCTCACGTCGTCACCGAGCACCTCTCTCTCTCTCTCTCAGCATCTCTCTCTCTTTCTCAACATCTCTATCTCTCTCTCTCAGCATCTCTGCCTCTCTCACATCAAAATTTGGAGCAGTGATGAAAATGAGTGCTTAACTGGGTTTGATTACATTTATCTGATTCCAAAGGCTGAACCTGTGCTGCGTTCGTGACGCGATCGTACCGTTGCCGCTGCCGTACCATCCTCGACACGTCTTCAGGCAAGTTTAATACTTGCTTCATGCTACTTTTATATTACAATTCAAATTACCAAAAATTCCCGCATATACTTTTCGTGTAAATTGTTATAAGTTAAGTGTTCGACGTGAAACATGACCTACAAACCCAGTTAAATTGATGGCAATAAATAGTATTGGGTGGCCCGAGTTATAATGAACATCCCTTAATATTTTGGTTACAAAATAAGGTCGTTTGCTCACGTAAAATGGTGTTCCGATTTCTGTCGTAAAGCCTGAAAACTTCCATACATGATAAACCGTAATATTGATATTAAATTATGTACAAACCGGATTTTAGCGTTCGATGGTTCGTATCGAAGATAACTGTTTAGACTACAGTATTCTATAGTTGGTCACTGAATTCTAACTAATTATGATAGAGATAATTGCGGAGGATTACAATTCTGGACTGCAGTCCAGAATGGAAATCCCAGTTAACCTCTGTTTCTAAACCCTTGTATATTCCTGTTCAATTATGAGAATGCATAGAACCCTATATCGTTACGTAGAGAATTGAATTATCTTTCTACCTACACTAGTTTCACTGGATTCCTCAACTGTTTGATATTTTAATTCATTTTACAATATCGATACGTCTTGCTGAATTCTGCAGAGGCAGATTTTACACATCGAACATAATCTGTCCATAACTCCCTGTCGACATAGTATATCACTGATCTGCCAATTGAAGTGGAAATATAACTGATAATCCTAAATATTGTTCAACTATAACGTCGCCTAATTACGATCCCAACTGGGATTAAAATGTGTTACGAAACGGACTTCCGATTCTGAAACCGGATTTCCAGCAGCGAATACTTAAAATGAAATGGCCATATCTAGCGATCCTGAAACCCGACTAACGTGAAACCAATTTTGATGGATAGATAATTAAACATACTGCTTACCCCCTTTTCATTGTTTGGCTAAATTTTACATGTATGATTTATGATAAATTATGTAAGTGGTAGGACACCGACTGATGATATCTTAATCATGCCTTAATTACTGTATTCTCATCACATTATATAGATGTCATTGCATTGGTAACCTAGTGATCATATTCATTACCCAGTGTTAGGTATTAGTGTTTGATTGTGGCAGGTACGTCAGTGTTTAAGCATGAATGGATAAGTGAAAGTGACACGTACTTGTACACAATCAGTGGACCCTATTGATTTATTGCATTGTCGACGTCTGTGGGACATGTATAAGTGTGACTATAATTGGTATGGGACGATTATGGAAGCACATGTATGGGTGTCACAGGTAAGGCACCAAACACTGTCCATTCAACTTGGGTATCAGTCGAGACATGCTTGATGGAGACCCTGTCTTCAGTTCTCGCGTAGACTTGTCATGGACCGACTGGTATTTGAGTTTATGGTTGGCGTTTGATGTAGACCACGGGGTAGTTTGAGTGTGAGTTCAACAGAATCTCGGAAGTCCCATGCTGGCACATACAGCGATTCTGGAGATATATGGGGATATTACTGATTATTAGCGAGCGACTCGGGCCCGTGTTCCCTTGTCCTTGGGTCCTGTCCTTGGGTGGGGGATACTCACGAGTGGTTGACTCTCACACTTGGACTGACGATAGGCTTAGCAACCTGTACAGTGAGACTTAGAGACTGATAGGGTTAGTGACAGATTGACATGTATTGCTCACTGATTTAACATACCTGACATACTACTTACTGCCTTACTGTTTACTTGCTCTATTGGATACCTGCATTGGCTACTTCATGTTCACGTCTTTATTCTTCGGATTATTGTTACATTTTCGTTATTATTGCACGAGTTCACATTTGTATCTACATATATATATATATTGCTATTGTGTCGCTCTGACGACTCGATTATGCATGCTCAGAGTGAGGGGTGGATCTAGCTTGGACCAGGACCTGACGTACCTCAAGGACATCACGGACATCTTGATCAGCGACCCAGAGCTATACTTCCTCGATCTCCATCTGGTTAGTTCTTTTGATTTAAATACTGCATTTCTCATTACCTGTGCATTGATTACTGATTACCACATAGTGCTAGTAGCCGAAGTGTGACTACGGAGGGATATTTTCTCGACTGTAGGAGCATGGCTGGCCTTGTCAACTCCTCGTATTCCGTATCTTGGGAAGCGGGGCGTGACAGAGCCTTTTTCTATACCGCCATATCGGATGGACCCGGCGGAGCTGAAAGAACTGAAAAATTAGTTGCAAGATTTGTTGGATAAAGGGCTTGTTCGTCTGAGTGCGTCACCTTAGGGAGCTCCTGTCCTTTTTGTCAAGAAAGAAGATAGTAGTTTGCGTTTGTGGTTCGATTATTGTCAGCTGAATCAGGTTACTGTGCGGAACAGATATCCCTTTCCTTGTATTGAAAATTTGTTCAATTAGCTCCAAGGTGCGGGACATTTCTCGAAAATTAACCTGCGATCAGGTTACCATCAGTTGCGGTTTCGAGAGGATGATATTCCGAAGACTGCTTTTCGCACACGTTACGGGCATTATGAGTTCTTGATGATGTCGTTCGAGCTCACCAATACCCCAGCAGCGTTTATGGATTGGATGAACGGCATATTCAGGCCGTTTCTTGATTTGTTATCATCGTGTTCGTTGATGACATTTTAGTACACTTTTAGAGTCGAGTGGGGCCTGGGAAGTAATTGAGTATTTCGTTGCAGACTTTGAGGGAGTGCCAGTTATTCACTAAATTATCTAAGTGTGTTTTCTGGTTGGATAGCGTTGACTTCTTAGGTCACATAGTTACGAGAGATGGTAAGTATGGAACCGAAGAATATCGAGGCGGTTCAGCACTAGCCCAGACCTGTAACAGTGACGGAGGTTCGCAACATTTTGGGTTCGGACGGATACTATCGACTTTCGTATAGGATTTTCTCATATAGCTGCAACGTTGATCGGGTTGACCAGGCTGAGAGTTCCTTTTCTTTGGACTGAGGTATGCGAGCGGATCTTTCATCAATTGAAGACTCGTTTGATTTCAGCGCCAGTATTATCTTTGCCTTAATGATCAGGCGGTTTTGTTGTTTATTGCGATGCTTCTTGGCAGTTGAAGAAGTACGAGCAGAACTATCCCACGCATGAATTAGAGATGGCTGCAGTGGTTTTTACACTTAAGATCTGAAGACACTACAACTTTCAGCAGCGAGATTTGAATTTGAGATAGTGCCGTTGGATGGAGCCAGTGAAAGACTATGACGGCGAGATTTTTTTATCATTCGGGAAAAGAGAATGTTGTGGCGGATGCTTTGAGTCGAAGGCCCGGAGGTTGCTTTTCTTGTTTCGGCACAGTTCAGAGACAGTCGATGGTAGATTAGCAGATTCTTTGTCACGGCCGAGTACAGTTCGAGTTTACGTCGACCGGGGGAAAACTTGTCCGTGTCCGTTCACATCCACAGTTATTTGATTATATCCGTGAGGCATAATCCGATGACGTTTGTTTATCAGAGATCATGGAGCAGGTTCGACAGGGCAGAGATTCAGAGTTCGTGATTGATGATTAAAGAATACTATGATTTGGGACTCGACTGTGCGTGCCAGATTCTGAGGGACTAAGGCACGAGATTCTTGAGGAGGCGCATCGATCGGTATATAGTGTTTATCCGGGTTCCACCAAGATGTATTATGATTTGAGAGAAGTCTACTAGTGTGAAGGGATGAAAAGAGATGTCACAGATTTTGTTTTGGGATGCTGACTTGTTAGCAAGTCAAGGCCGAGTATCAAGGCCAGCAGGAGAGTTACAACCTTTGCCCATTCTGGGGTAGAAATAGGAGCATATTTCTATAGAATTTATTATGGGTCTACCTAGGACCAGTCGAGAGTATGACTCTATTTGAGTGATCGTAGACTAATTGATGAAAGAAGCTCACTTTCTGCCAGTAAGACCACTTTCGGATTCGTTCAGTATGCTCAGATATATGTTGATGAGATTGTGCGACTACATGGATTTCCAACTTGTATTGTGTCCGACAGAAGCACCCAATTCACCAGCTGACTATGGCAGAAACTTCAAGAGATTTTGGGCATCGGTTGGATTTCAGTGTGGTTTTCTTTCCGCAGACCGACGGTCAATCAGAGCGGACCATTCAGATTCTTGAGGTCATGCTCCGAGCTTGCCTTCTAGATTTCATGGAAGTTGGGATCGCCACTTGCCCTTGATAATGTTTTCCTATAATAAAAGCTTCTAGGAAGCGATTCAGATGGCACCCTTTGAGGCGTTTTATGGGGAGAGATGTTGATCACCCGTATGTTTGGATAGAGCTCAGTGAGAGCAGTATTTAGGGCCACAGATTGTGTAGGAGACGACCGAAAAGATTTAGTTGATTTGGGATATAATGAGAGCGGCCCAGAGAAGGCAGAAGTCTTGTGCAGACTGACGTTGGCGCAGACTTGAATTCGCTAAACGTGATCATGCTTTCTTAGGGGTTTCTCCAATAAAAGGCGTATTGAGATTCGGAAAGGAAGGAAGGCTTAGTTCCAGATATGTGGGTCCCTTTGAGATTCTCGAGCGTATCAGTACAGTTGCTTATCGTTTGGCTCTTCCACCTAGCTTTCTAGATGTTCACCCCGTATTTCATGTATCGATACTCCGCAAGTACCTTCATGACCCCTCTCATGTAATACAGCATCAAACGATCCAGCTGGAGCGCAATCTTTCTTTCACAGAGTAGCCGATATTCATTTTGGATCGACAAGTGAAGAAACCGAGGTCCGAGTACATATCGTCCGTAAAGGGTTCTTTGGAGTGGTCCGAACAGTGAAGAGGTCATGTGGGAATCCGAGGACGAGATGTGGAAGAAATATTCCCATCTCTTCGAGGGTACGCGTAGTTAGATTTTAAATTCGGGAACCGAATTTCTTTAAGGGGGAAGATTGTAACGTTTTAAAAATCGTTTAGGTGAATTTTCCGATAATCGGTAATATAACTTGTGTTTTCCGTAAAAACCAAGAAATATTTATTTTCCACATAGACTTGAATATACCTATTTTAGCTATGTAATTGCTAGTATTGGTATTTAATTAGTCACTTATTAATTGTTAGTTTTCTTAAATATTTTTCCTTAATTAATTATTTTTAATATTATTTTAAGTTTTCGCTTATACATTTAATTAGTGTAAATTACAAATGAGAATGGGTTAATTACACAAGTGTGAACCATAACGACCTAGAATCTAGTTTGTAGCATATTCTTTCTTCTAAAATTTCTTCATGGTTCTAGATGTTTTAAAGAAAGCTAGATAAAATAAAAAATTAAAGTAAAATTATAAGAATTGAATATTGAGGTATGGTGAGATTTGACACACACACACACACACACACATACACACACACTCACCACTCACCTTCACACACCTCATTCCTTTGTGCTGGGCGAAACTTGGCAGCCCCTCTCTCTATTTTCTCATCTCTTTCCAACCCCATTTTCTCATCAAAAAATAAAATAAAAAGAATAAAGAAGTATGGGTGTTGACTTGAGTTTGGGGAAAGATGTTTCTATACACATACACATCTCACTCTCTCCCTCCCCCCCCCTCATTCTTGTTCTGGCCTAAACTTGGCCTGATGCCCTCTCCAATTCTCCACTTCATCCCATCACAAAAGTCCCCTCATTTTCCATCAAAAATCCTTAAAAAGTCTCAGTAATTCCTAATTAAATTTTTACCCAATTTTCCTTGGCCTAATCTAGCATGGATTTTGGAGTAAGAAAGCAATTTGGGAAGCTAAGTTTGCATGTTGGATCTCAAAATTTTGAGGTATAATCTTAACCCTATAGTTAATTTGTTAGTTAATCACTCTAATCTAAACTATTTAGCTGTTAATTTGGTTCTAATTGCAAGTTTTAAATTTCAAGAGAAGTTTTTGGGATCAAGTTAGGGTTTTTATTATTTGAATATGCTTACAATGTGTAGTTTAACATGTTAAGACTTGAAAAATCTAAGCTAGTTGTTAATTTGCTAATTGTTACTTTTAAATTGTCTTAATTATAGAATTTTGCAAACTAAGTTTATAATTAGTGTGTTAATAGGTGAAATTAAAATATAGTTAGTAATTATGTGGCCTAATTAAGATATTAAGAGAACATTGTGGCCACTAGATTTTCTAAAACATCTAGATTTGAACTAAAATGGTAAATTGTTGCTTACAAGGTTTTCAGAATAAATAGGTTTTAATTATGTTTGAGGTTTTGATAATTTACTACCTATTTTCTAATGTATTTAATGTGTTGTGAATGCGCGATTGGTGCGATCGGATTCTAGGCTTGGTAGTTGTCATGTTTAGTGACCCTAGTTGTGGTTGTGGCGTTGTCGCCAGCGCGTTTTGTGCAGCGCGTCTAGTTAGTGCACGTGGTTGATTTGTATCGTTTGTGTTCATGACTATTTATATATATTCTCGTATTGACTTATGTGCGATTCTAGGATCGGGTGCAGAGGCGTCGGACGTGGCGTGGAAAGACAAGACTGAGATTGGATAAGATTAGCTGAGGCGTCCCAGTGAGAAGATGTACACATCTATAGGGGATCGTCTGGATGGCGTGAGACGCCTGATGGTTTCGGATTACTTGTAGTACTTGCATTTTATATGCGTGGTTTCCTAGTTATTCATCTCATTGCATCACACCATCTTATACACACACACACATACATGATATCATACACTTGCACCATTACCATTGGTTCATGCCGTACGTGCACTACTCATGCGAACACACACGCCTTTGGTAATTGCTATGCCACGAATACTATAGAACTTGCTTAAAACAGTATTTGAAACATTTGCATCATATATGATATGTAAACTGGTAGTTGTATATTCATTTCATCAAGATTGATACGCAAGATTGCTAGTAATGTGTATATAACTCATTGCATCATACTTCATACATAGTTCTGATCATACGTGGCATAGTACATACTATCGATATCATAGACATCCATTATTACCGACATGTTCATATATTGTGGTTCTTCTTGGAAATTTCAGTATTTATGAGGTTTTTGGATTTTAGGGGAAACCGTAAGAATTGATAAACCTATTATCATTTTAAAAATGCAAGTTGATGTTCTCTCGTGATATGATGTATGTGTCGTCCACCATGAGTTTTCCTAATTTCTGTTAATTTTCGAGACCCGATTCGAGGAGTTGGATGAACCGTTTCGGGTACATGGTGAACCTGGTATGATACCCCGGGGCGAGAGTGTTTTTGTGGGTATGGCGATGAGCCTGGCAGGGCGGACTACCTACCGGTAATGTCTGACGCGGCGGATATCTGGAGGATACTGATGTGGTCGTGAGATTTGATCATATGGGCCGATCCGGACTGATGGAGCCCGAGATATTGAGATATTGAGACATTGAGATATTAGGATATGTATATATTGTGTCGATACTTGACACGAATTTTCTATTGATTTCATTGGTGATGCTTTCGTTTATTGCACAGAGGTTTTTCTAAGATAATAATAAAGATTTTCTCATAGCAGACGTGTTCAGGTTTCGTGTTTGATTATGAATCCATGTTGCATTCATGCTAGTACATCATATCATATTAGTATATGTAGGCTTTGACGCACTTGATATGCATGCTTACGATAGCCTTTGAGATATTACTTACTACTCACAAGTTGGTAACTCAGCCCCGTTGTGCCACAGTATCTTGTAGGTCCGACCCGTCAGCATAGTAGCGGCGGGCGCACTTCCTCATTTTGTTCCTTTTGCTTGGACTTGCGGCTTTGCTCGTAGGTAGGTTGCAAGGATACTTTTATTCCATCTTGTATTATTATTTGTATCTAGTGTACTCCATCTACCCTTGTATATTGGACTAGACAGTGAGACTTGTATTTGTGTTTTGGTGTCGATGCTCACTTGAGACGACGCGGTGTCTCATTTCTTGCATTCAGATACTTATTTCGCTATTTTGATATACATCTTGCACGTGGTTGTGATTCCGCCTTTGGCGAAGAGCTATCTCCCGTTTGGGAATTCTTTTATTCATTATTTATATGTATTTTCATGTGTTGTACCCGTTTGGGGGCCAGTACTTACAAAGGAGACTCTGCCGAAATTTTCGGAAAAATATAATGTTACTTTTAAATGTTTAATACCACTTATTTTGTTAAAACCACTTACTTTAAAACTAGTTATGCTTCACACTAATTATTAAACGGTTTAGTTTTCTGGGTTTTAGCTTACTTAGATTACGTTACGCCTTTAGACGTTTCGTAATTTAAGTGTCAGTCACGTTCCGTACCTTCGGATCATGACAATTAACTCACTTAAGAAAATGTTTTTCTCAAAAAACATACAAATATATATGTGATATATATTAATGTATTTATTATGTGTCATGTTAGATGATACATTGGACTTGGGTGTATGAGACTCATACCTAACTTAAGATAATTTGGGTATTTAAATATTAAGGGAAAAATCAAAATTAGGTAGAAATTAGCATGGCTAAGATGCTTGTGGAAGCATGGAAAAGTTTTGACTTAAGTCCACTAATTTTGTTTTACTCTAGATATTTATTAACATAACCATTATTTTTAGTGATTTAGTTTCTACATGAGTTTATATGAGATATTTTCTCACCCATGGTTCATGAGTTGATCACTAGAAATCATTTTCTTCTCTCCTTCCTTGCCCTCTAGCTATGAGTGGGTGAAGAAAAGAAAAGGAGAAAAATTATTCTTTTGTGAGCAAAATTCCTACTTCGTCAATCTATTCCAAACTAGCCATTTAGTATAGCTTGTTTCTTCACTAGTTCATCAGTTAGTGAAGAGGTAGGTTGAGTTAGATATTCTTCGACGTAGATCGTATTCGGCCTCGAAAATCCTTGAGCAAGTTTGTTTCTTTCGCCTAGTGGAGCCTAACGAGAGTTCGGGAGACCACTATTTGGAGCTAAGGAACTATTACACGGAGCTTTAGAAATGAAGGACTGGTCTACAAAGGTTGTATTCCTATATCACTTAGTGTAAAGATATTTACAAGTTTTAAAAATCCTAATTCTCTAGTTAGATCCTTTGTTTAGGTTGCTTTGCTCTCTAGAATTTTTAAAATTGCATACCCGATGCCTTATAAAACCCAGTGAAAATGCTAAGAAACCCAGCACACGGTAGGGGTTTCTTTACCTGCACCATAGGGGCAACCAGAAAAGCTAATTTTTTCTTTAAACTTTGTCCCTACGGTGGCATTTTGCTCCTACAATGGGAACCGTAGGGTTATCCAAAAACTGCCACTATAGCTTTTTCCCCCCGTAGGGGCAAGCCATCATTGTCTCTGTGCTATAACAAAACAAGGTAGACTTTTAGATATAAAATTGCGAATGTTAGATTTAATATATATATGCTCTTAAAAGAGGTTATAATATATAAGGTTTATGTTTAATGTGCATTATAACTGTGAGATCTTATTATGGCTGTTGAACTAGCCGAATGAGCCGGTATTTAGATTGTTTTGCTTGGCTGCAATTATATAAACTAGCTTAAAAACTTGGTCACGTTAGCTCGTCTAATTTGTCGAACAACCCTAAAGAGATTTCATCGAGTCCAACTAGAGCTTCGTGCTTTATTGAGTCTAATTAAAATTTAGAAAAATAGATACAGATAATACAAGAATATAGGAAAAACATATTGAATGTCCAATATTATTTTTGAGTAATTAAACGGTGAGAAATATTGTTGTTATTACGAGAAAAATGAGCTAGCGCTTGTTTAAACTCTGTCAATATCTAAAGGAAAATTATTCCCTATGTCGTCCATATACGTCTGGCCAAGTGAGCCAGAAAAGAAATAGAAATGCAGGCCCACACGCTGCCTAAGGATGTCCGAGATTCTCCCCTCTCTCTTCCTCTGCTCGAGTGTATTACACCCGGCATAGGAAATAATTTCTTGATATCTACATTCTTCTATATTATAGTATCATAGTAGTTGACCAAATATTTATTAAGTTAATATTGAGGAGTTAACAAATATGATCTCAATTTAAGTATAAGCAACAACTTTATTTTACAACTAAATACTAAATAAGTCATTAACTATCTTACTCATACAAGCCTCAAACGAGCCGAGCCTGAACACTAGCTGAGCTCGAACAAGTTGTGTTTATGTTTGTTCATTTATTGTATCGAGCTTCAATTTAGCTCGGCTTTTTTAACTACCAAATGAGATTGAACGAGATTGTATCAAATCGATCCCTGCCAAGCTTTCGAGTTTCAAAGCTTTTTTAACAACCCTAGAGCTTATTAGTTAGATTATTATTTTAGTGATTAGTTAGTTTTGTTGAGAGTTGTATAAATTTAGACCAGTGGTTTTATATAAAATAATCAAGTAAATTTGTCTTTATTTTTTACTACTAATTTAGGCGTCCAAAAAAAATATACAATATCGAGTTAGAATTGACAAACTATCCCTTGTATCATCCTTGTTTACCTCCACCGAAAGTAAGTCCAAACGACTATTTCTTGCAACTATATTTCTTAGCAAAATAATCTTCTCTCCATCAAAATCTCCAGCAAAGTGACATCAAAATACCAGATTTGCTTGCTTATGCCAAAGATTTATAGATTATATGGTCCATCTTTGCTTCGGCAAAAGATACTAAATAATCGGATTTGTATATGTCTAGATGAATCGCCTCATAACAAAATAATTGGATTTCCACTCTTAACAGTTTGATAATCTTGTATCTGTTTTGAATAATTAGTGGAACTTTTATTATTTTTTTATCAATAATGTTGAGCATCTGAAGGGAAAAGACGAGAAAAGGACCAAATATTGTTTGTTGGAAGGGAGAAAAGGTCAGACAAATATAAAAAGTGGGTTCCTTTGTATTCTAAATACATCCAAGTCTTGACAGGGAAATGCTTCCTCATTGTGCATGAACATGCAGAAAAGGGTTTTCATGTCGGGAGTACCTTTTTTTTTGTCCTAAAAGCATGAATATGGTGGTTTTGATATGTATGTTTGCTTACATCCTTTTCTTCATTTAGAATTAGTGAAAGCTGCTAAAAGATCCACCTGATAAAGCATAATACTCATGGAGGGTGTTGGTCGCAAGTAATTTCTAAATCCAGGATTTTTAAATGAAATGACCCATCATTTTCCGAAAATTCTTTTCTATTCAAATAATCACTCATTTGATTTTTAAAAAAATCCATATATAATTTGGAACGGTAACATTAGTGTTGGAGAAATGAACGAATAACCTACCCCGGTGGCGGTTTGGTGGTTAGCTGCAATAGGTCCATGGTATAGCAACAACACCCTACCGTCAACGGCTTTTGGTGGGCGGCAACAATAGGTCGATGGCGGCAGTGATTTCTCACTAGCAAACAATTTGGTGGTCGGTGACAACTGGTCGACGAGACAACGGCAATACCTTACCGTTGACAGTAATTCGCTGGATGGTGGCAATAGGTCGATAGCAACAAGTAAACGAGACAGCGGTGATAGTGACCGATTGTTGGGGGAGCGACGATACATGATACGGAGACAAGCGACGGAGACAGCCATGACGATCGGTCAATAGCTAGGCAACTGTTGGCGTGGCGGAGGCAACCATGGTGACCAGTCGATGGCTAGGCAACTGTCGGCGGCGAGTGGTCAGCGAAGCAATGGTGCTCGATGATCAACGACAATCAGTTGATGGCTAGCAGCAGCAGCAGTTAGCGGCGATTGGCATGGGACAGTGTGGCATTTGCCACCAGTCATGTGATGGTGGCGGCAGTTGGATCGATCGAGCAGCGGCTGGTCGGGTGGTGACATTCGGTCACCGGTTAGTCATAGGTCGGTCGTGGGTCACAAATCAAGCTATGGCCTGTCGTGGGTTGTTAACACTTGTGTCATACGATCTTGAGTTTTGATTATTTCGAAGAAAACTATATTTAAAAGATTCATATGTTACTAACGGCTTTTCCAAGTTCTTAATCATGATTATAAGTAGCACAATATCTCAACATCAAGCAGTGATTGCCTTTATTAAGTTTCGCGCTTAAAACGTCGATATGGCATGAAGACTTGACGTAAGCACACAATATGATGCAACCTTTATCAAGAAACAAAGACTGTTGAATATGTATATCCTAAAGGCCATTATTGTGTGTGTGTGTGTATGTCTCTCTCTCTCTCTTTATATATATATATATATATATATATATATATATATATATATATATATATATAGTGGATGCTTGGACATATGTATGTACTGGACTGTCTTGTACGATACGATAATATACTATTTGGTTTGTCTTTATCTTAACAATGCGTATATATTTTATTTTTTATTACGTGTCGCTAATACATGTTGATAAAGCCCGTAGAATTATTGCTTGAGTACCAGCGTTATGATGACGATCATACATGTTGGGGTGGGTCCATAAGAACATCGTTAAATGTCCTTGGTCATGGGAGTATTGAAACTGGGCATCAATATTTTGGAGTAGACTGATGTGTTCTTTTCTAGACCCCGACGAGGGGTGGTGGTTGGTCCCACAGCTATTGGTGTGTAGCACCTAAGATTGTATACAGATGCTCACTGGGGATGAGTACACTCGACGGACTCGCTGAGAACTTCTGGATGGTATTATACCTATCGTCATATAGAAATTTTCATGTGACATGAGTACATGTTAGTATTTACACCTGAGATTTTCATTTTTCTCGTGTGAGTTCCCACTGTATTTAGATTACTATCCTACAATGGCTCTACTGAGTCATGCAAACAGATTTTAGTTGGGTACAGTCCCGAGCCACGTGGAGGAAGTGAGTGATTGTTAGGGATTCTTCTCTCCCGGTATAGGGAGTCGATGTCATACTGTGTTTGGTTGGCCGGCACCATAAGACTTTGGCCAAGAAAGATGAGATTTACTGATAGTTAGATCAGTAGTTTCTCAGATTGGTCTTGAACTATATCGGCATGAATTATCGGGTTATTAGGCGTCTGACGTTTTCCACCCCTAGACCCGGTATGCGATACTCTCAGACGAAGAGATCGGAATGTACAGAGATTGTCATAGATAGGCTTAGTAGGGATTCAGATGAGTTTGCTTGTCGGCCTTCCTTTTCAACAGATACCTGGGTAGCCGTTACGTACAGCTAGTGCCGTTGACATGCCTGTGGTTATGGATTTATCCAGTAACTCACTATCAGCGTGCTGTTGACTCTTTAGAATCTCATACAGAGGGTTTTCCTATTTCAGGCGAAATGATGTAGTGGCCGTTTTTTGATACGTGTAGGGTTCCGATTAAATACGTGTACTAGCTATACAGACTTTAATCGGACGGATGGTAATACTAGCCGGCTTAGGATTAAGTCGAATTATTAAATCAAGTATTGATTTAATAATTTACATATATATATTTCGATATGTATATTCTAGTATTATGTTCATTATCTTTTTCCCATCTCTTGGGTATTCGTATTTATATGAATACGGGAATGCATTTACGGGGACGTATTTTTGTATACATACAAAGATACATTTTAGAATGAGGACACCTCATTTCTGTTGAATTTCATTTATGAAAATTAGAAAATAAGGTGGAGGGATGAGGTGGAAAGTAGAGAATGGTAAGAGGAATGGATTTGCAATTGTTTATTTCATTTGTGTTCACTATTCAAGTATGATTGCTATTCTTTCTTGGAAAACTCTTTTATCAAAATTATAGCTAGCCATTTTCTCTCAGTTGCATGATTCATTCTCTACACTTTCTTCCCTCTCCTCTTAAGAGCTCCTCCTTTATCTTCATATCTCTTACCATCATAATGAAAGTCTACCGTAACGCCACCTCTGGGTTTTACTAAGAATCAAGCATGCTATTTTCAAAAATTTGGGGTGCTAATCTAGACTAACCTAAAATCTAAACTGGATGATTAGGGTTTAAGCTATGATATCATAAATTTTAAGCTAAGAGAAAGAAACTACAACCTTTGTAGACCGTGTCCTTCTCTTCTAAAGCTTCGTGTAGTAGTCCACGCGACTCCACTAAGCTCCACTTGAAGTTGGATCGAGCTTCCTTTGCGATCTTCGTGCCGAAGATGATCCACCCGAAACTCCTCTAATCCAAGCTACCTCTTCACTAAACTATCTTTAGTGAAGGAAACACACTACACTAAAGTGTTAATCTAGTGTAGGATGGTGAAGTAGGGATGTTTAGCTCACTAAGAATCCTCACAAGTCCTAGGTTTCACAACTCATGTGAGTGTTAGGGCTTGGAGGTGGAGGTGAAGAAAATGGAGAGAGCTATTGAGATGAGCTCAAGTGAGGAAAAAAATAACAAGTTTGTATCAATGACCAAGTGAAGAATGGCTTTGATAATTCCTCGCTTATTGAAGCATGGAATTTATTTCAATAAATAAATTGAACCATGCTTCAATAGTGCAAGAAAATGAATTAATAAATATAAAAGCTATGTTTCACCCCATTCCTCAAAAGTCTCCCCATTTATCCACCTCATTTTCTATTTTCACAAAATAGAAAATCCAACCATGCTTCATATAATATATATATAATATAATATATATATATATAATATATATATATATAATATAAAATATATATTAATGTATATATTATGAAGAAAATAATCAGTGAGCAATGATATTAGTTAACATATAATTATATCAAATATAAATATATATCTAATTATTAAATCAACACTTGATTTAATAATCCGGTTATATCACATATAACGACTAATATCATTTTTCTGTATATCACATTATCAAATCAACACTTGATTCAATAATCCGGTTATATCGCATATAACCTAACAGATATCAAATAACCGCCAGATTACAATACGGTATCACATACTCGTATTTAAGCAGGCCCCCCGTACATATCCGCTTATGTGCCCTACTTCATTTCGCTTGAACTAGGAAATATCTGTGTGGGACTCTAAAGACTCGTCAATATGTCAACAGTAAGTAATGATCACATCAGTTACCTAGAAGCCATCAGCGGTACTAGCTGGATGTAACGGCTACCCAGGTATTGAGCGAATAGAAGATCAACAAGCAAGCTTGTCCAAACTCCCATGAAGCCTATAAGTAACACTTACCGTACAGTCCAGTCTCTTCGTCTGATACGTCGCATATCGAGTCTAGGGGTGGATTCGTCAGACCCCGGTAACTTGATAAGTCATTTCGATGTATGGCTCATAAAGATTCGAGAAACTACTAATAACACTTACTAGTAAATCTTATCAGCCATGGCCAGAGACTTACTGTTATAGCCAATCAAGTATAGCGCAACATCAACTCCCAATATCGGGAGAGACGAAACCCCTCCTATTGCTCACTGCCTCCATGTGATTCGGGACTGTACCCAAAATCCACCTGTTTGCATGAATCTTTTGAGCCATGGTAGGGAGGAAATCAAAGAACAGTGGGAACCACACAATACTCTATGACGATCTCGAGTCTATAGACTAACCTGTACCAGTGTCACCAGAGAACTGATATTTAACGATAGGTATAGTACCAACTAGGAGTTCTCAGCGAGTCATTTTCAGTGTGCCCATTCTCTAATGGGCACATATGTACAATCTTTGATGTCAAACACCAATGGTCATGAGATCAACCATCGTCCCATACAGGGTCAAGAAACGTACATACTAGTCTACTCTGGAATATCGATGTCCTGTCTCGATACTCCCTCGATTAGGAACTGTTAAAGAATGTATTTGTGGACTACACAAGTCCCAGTAGTATGATCCGCATCATAGTCCTGGTAGTCAAGAAAACATCCTAAGGGCTTTATCAACATGTATCAGAAAGACGGTATAATAATACAAATATACATGTTAAGATAAAGAGCAACCAGATAGCATACTATCATGCCAAGCAAGAAAGTCCTCTATATATATGTCCAAGCATACACTATATCATACAATAATAGCCTCTACAGCATACATATTCCTAACAATCTCCCACTTGCACTAAGGCCATGTGTTGCAGTATCTCATACCCAACATCCCAAAAAGTCTTTCAAACTGCGTCTGCGGGAGGGCCTTCGTGAGTTGATCCGCTACGTTATCCATCGTGTCAACTCTCCTGAGCTCGATCTCCCGTCAATCTACTATCTCCCGGATCAGGTGATACCACCTGAATATGTCTAGATCGCTGATGGGACCGGGGTTCCTTGGCTAAAGCCACAGCTCCATTGTTATCACAATACACAGGTATTGGATGCTTAATGGTTGGAACCACACCAAGTTCAGCTAGGAACTTCTTCATCTAGACAGCTTCTTTAGCAGCATCGTTGGCATCGATGTATTCAGCCTTCATCATCGAGTCTGCTACGGTATCTTGCTTGGAACTCTTCCAACATACCCTCTCTATTGAGGGTTAAGACAAAACCCGAGACCGACTTACTGTCGTCCATATCACTCTGGAAGCTCGAATCGGTAAAGGACTCCACATGGAGTTCACTGTTACCATACACCAAGAACATTTCTTTAGTCCTTCTCAAGTACTTAAGAATGTTCTTCAAAGCTGTCTAGTGTTTCTTCCCAGGATCTGATTGGTACCTACTCACTATACCTAGTGAGTAAGCTATATCTGGTCTGGTACATAACATGGCATACATGATAGACCCGATTGCCGAAGCAGAGGGTATCTCTTGCATGTGAGCCCACTCAAAATCAGTCTTGGGGGACATCTCTTTGGAGAGAGTGAATCCTGAGCAAGTGGGTAAATTACTACGCTTAGAATCTTCTATACTAAACCTCTTTATTATGGTGTCTATGTACCTGAATTGGGACAATCCCAACATCCACTTAGATCTATCTCTATAGATCTTTATCCTCAGGATGTAGGAGGCATCACCTAGATCTTTCATGGAGAACTTGTGTGATAAGAAGAGCTTGACCTAGTGTAGCATAGGAACATCATTTCCTATCTAGAATATGTCATCCACTCACAATACGAGGAAGACAACCTTACACTCTACAACCTTCTTGTATATAAAAGGTTCATCTACATTTTTTATGATGTCAAACTCTCTGATAGCTTCATCAAAACAGATGTTCCAGCTCCATGATGCCTGCTTTAATTCGTAGATTGATTTAAGCAGCTTGCACACGCTTCCGCTGCTCCCACTGTCTATGAAGCCCTTTGGCTGTGTCATGTACACGCTTCCGCTGCTCCCACTCTCTATGAAGCCCTTTGGCTGTGTCATGTACACGCTCTCATCTAAATAACCATTTAGAAAAGCAGTCTTGACGTCCATCTGCAAGATTTCGTAGTCATGGTATGCAGCAATGGCAAGTAAGATCCTGATGGACTTAAGCATGGCGACAGGAGAAAATGTTTCATCATAGTCGACACCCGGTCGTTGACGAAAACCTTTTGCTAAAAGTCTAGGTTTGAAAGTCTCAACTTTCCTATCTACATCAATTTTCTTCTTAAAGATCCACTTGCTCTCTATGGGTTTTACCCCTTCAGGAGCAACTTCCAAAGTCCATACTTTGTTGGTGTATATGGATTCTATTTCAAATCGCAAAGCATCCAGCCATTTCACAGAGTCCCTACTTATGATGGCCTGCTCGAAACTAGTTAGGTCATCATCTTCCATGATGCAATCCTCGCTCCCACCATCTATGAGAAAACTGTAGTATTTCTCAGGTGGATGAGGAACCCTACTAGAACTACGGAGTGGCTGAGGTTCGTCAGGGACTATTGAATCCTCCGGTTCTACCAAATCGTCAATTATAGTTTGTGTTGCTGAAACTTCTTCCAGTTCTACCTCATTACCACTAATTTCTTTCACAAGAAATTCCTTCTCTAAAAAGGTGGTGTATTGAGAAACAAACACCTTTTGTTCCTCGGTGTGGTAGTGTAAGTCGATGTCGCGCACCCCATGTGTTCGCGGGGAGGCGGAATTTGCAAAAAAATGATTTTTACAAGCTTCGCAACACCGACTAGAACCAAGGATCATTCATAAATTTTAGCTAGAAAACTACTTGAGGTTTAACTACTCGAAGATGAAGTTATACCTCACGATACATGTCCTTCGGGTCTTCATCGTTGTCTTCCTCCTCGTCGTAGGCTCCAAGGATCGATCTGGATCGTAGCTTCTTCGACGGACTCCTCGAGTCAAAGATGATCCACCCGAGAGTCTATAGTCCGAGCTCCACCTCAAAACCGAGGTAACTAGGACAACAAGCTTGCTAAACTTGATGGCCTAGGTGATGTAGAGTATGAAGATGGATTTAGTTATCTCTTGAAACCCTAGGATTCCCAACACATGAGAGCTTTATGGGTTTTGTAGTGAGGAAGAAAAAGAGAGCTAGCATGAGAGCTCACTTAAGGAAAGTGAAAGTATTTTGATAAATGATAATTGTAATTATGAATGATAATGAGATGGCTCACTTGACATGTCCACAACCATGTAATGGAAAAGTATCTCAACAAAATATGTAGCTCACAAAATATCTTAGACAAATAGTCAATCTAAGTCAAGTGGTTAAGCCAAGTCAAAAGGTCAAACAAAGTTAAGTAGTCAAAACTAGTAGCCATGTCTCAATTATCATTTACAAAAATAATAAATACTTTCCTCCACCTCATAATTGTCTTAATCAAGTAAATGGTCAAAACCCTAATGAGGTGTCTCCTTCTGTGCTCCTCTCATCCGTATATACATACCCGCATTCGTGTTCCGGGAAACACGAATACAAAGAGACGAAATTGATCCATCAATATAATACTAGGATCTGGCTTAAACCAAAGCCCACAAGTATTATCCGCCCGAACATCATACGCGCATAAGTGCACGTAAGTAATCGAAGCCCTGCCGTAAAACCATACGGCCTCTACACCTTTTGCCCAATGCATGGAAACTCTCTGTATGGGACTCTAAAGACTCGACTCTACGCTGGCGGTGGGTTTAACCACAGGCCGCAAGCGGTACCGGCTGCACGTAACGGTCCCCAGGTAGATGTCGATAAGAAAGCCGATGAGGAAAACCCATCTGAACTCCTATTGAGACTGAATGTGACAATCTCTGTACAGTCCGGTCTGTTCGTCTAAGAGTATTTCATATCGGGCCTAGGGGCGGTAATCGTCAGACCCCTAATAGCGGTATAAGTAGTGTCGGAGAGTAGCCAAATACCCTGAGAAACTACTGGAATACCTACCAGTAAATCTTGCTTGCCTTGGCCAAGGACTTTGTGTAATGGCCTTCCGAACACAGCGCGATGTCAACCCCAAATAACGGGAGAGACGAATCCTATCTAACCGCCACCGCGTCCAAGTGCTTCAGGACTGCACCCAACTACTACTTGTTTGCACGACTCCATTGAGCCGTGGTAGGGTAGTAATTAAAGTACAGTGGGAACACAGTTGTGGCGAAGAAGCAGTGTCAAGTCGACGGACTAAGCTATACTCATGTCACCTGGAAACTGCTACCCGACGATAGGTATAATACCCACCAACAGTTCCCGACGAGTCCTGTCCAGTGTACTCATAACCTAATGAGCACCTGCATACTATCTCCAGTACGACGTACTGATGGTTGTGGAACAGACCATCTCCCCTGCTGGGATGAGAAGCGTATATACCAGTCTACTGTGGAGTATCGATGCCCTGTCTCGATAATCCTATGACTAGGGACTTGTATAGGATGTGCTTATAGATTATCCAGCCTCCACTAATGTGACTGCCATCACAACGCTGGTAATCAAGCAAAGATCCTAAGGGCTCTACCAATATGTATAAGCGATATGCTAAAAGAAACACATGCACATATTAAAGTAGAAACAAACCAGGTAGCATACTACCATTTCGAGCAAGACAGTTACTATATCCGTGTATATCCCAAGCTCCCATTAAGTAATATACAATCCAGTATGATACAATAATGGCCTCTAGGGCATATATCACTAACAATCTCCCACTTGCACTAAGGCCATATACTGGCATATCGCAGACCGAAGATCTCGAATAGCCTTCTCGAACACTGTCTAAGGGATGGCCTCAGTGAGTGAATCTGCATTATTGTTCTCCATATCTACTCTCCTCACCTCGATCTCCTGGGGATCAATGATCTCCCTGATCGGGTGGTACCGCCTTAAGATATGTCTTGATCTCTGATGGGACCTGGGTTCCTTCCCTAAAGCTATAGCGCTGTATGTTGTCACAATACTAAAGTTTTGGACCAACAAATGGAAGGGACATTTTGAAGTTCAATTAAGAACTTCCATATCCATACTGCCTCTTTTGCGGCGTCTCATGCAGCGAACTGTTCTGTTTCCAACGTCGAGTTTGCAACGGTGTCCTGCTTGGAGCTCTTCCAACAGACCGCCCCTCCATTAAGGGTAAAGCCATAACCTGATATGGACTTGGTGTCATTCTTATCACTCTGGAAGCTGGAGTTAGCAAAGTCCTCGATTTGGAGGTCATTTTCCGCCATACGCCAAGAACATCTCCTTAGTCCTTCTCAGGTACTTGAGAATGTTCTTTACTGCTTCCCAGTGCTTCTCTCCTGGGTTTGACTAATACCGGCTTACCACGCTCAGTGCGTAAGCTACATCTGGTCTGGTACACAACATCGCATATATTATAGAGCCTACCGCAGAAGCGTAGGGTATAATCGACATGCGAGCCCTTTCCAAATCAGTCTTGGAAGACATCTCTTTGGAGAGGGTGATTCTGTGACAAGCCGGTAGACTACCACGCTTAGAATCGTCCATACTAAATATTTTTAGTATGGTGTTGTTGTACCTTGACTGTAAAATTCCCACTATCTTCTTTGATCTATCACGATAGATTTGGATCCCCAGAATGTTGTTGGTGTCACCCAGGTCTTTCATGGAGAACCTCTGTGACAAGAATCCTTTGACTGATTGTAGCATAGGAATGTCATTTCCTATCAAGAGAATGTCATCCACGTACTTAACGAGGAATTCCACAGTTCTTTCTACAATCTTACTATAAATGCACGGTTCATCTGGATTTTTGATAAAGTCGTATTCTTTGACTGTCTCAATAAAACAGATGTTCCAACTCCGCGATGCCTACTTTAGTCCATAAATGGACTTAAGCAACTTGCACACTGTCCCGCTGCTCCCACTCTGATTAACACCCTCTGGATGATCCATATAGACACACTCTTCCAAATAACCATTTAGAAAAGTCGTCTTTATGTCCATGTGCCAGATCTCACAATTATAGAAGACAGCAATGGCAAGAAGGATCCGAATAGATTTGAGCATAGTCATTGGAGAAAATGTTTCATCATAGTCCAAACCAGGTCTTTGACAAAAAACCTTTTGCAACAAATCTAGCCTTATAGGTTTCAACCTATCCATCTACACCAATCTTCTTTCTGAAGATCCATTTGCAGCGTACGGGTTTTACCCCTTCTGGAGCAATGTTCAAAGTGCATACTTTGTTGGTGTATATGGACTCTATTTTGGTCAATATTGCATCCAACCATTTTACCGAGTCACCGCTCTGAATGGATTACTGGAAGCTAGTTGGTTCATCATTGTCAATGATGCAATCCTCTCAATCCCCATCTATGAGAAAACCGTAGTATCTCTCAGGCGGATGAGACTATGTACTAGTCCTGCGGATTGGCATGGGGATGTCCGGTTGTTTTAAAACCTCTGGTTCTACCATACTTTCAGTAATAGTTTATGGTTCTGGAATTTCTTCCAGTTCTATTACGCTCCCACTGTTTCCTTTTACAAAAATTGATTTTCTAAAAAAATGGGTATGACGAGGAATCAAAAACCTTTTGTTCCTCTGCGTAATAGAAAAGATACCCCCTGGAGTTCTTTGGGTATCCCACAAACTTACACAGTATTGAGTGTGCCTCGAACTTGTCCGCATACTGCTTTTCAACAAAAGCTGGATATCTCTATATCTTCAGATACTGAAGATAGGGTTTCTTCCCACTCTACATCTGATATGGTGTGGTAGGCACAGTCTTAGTAGAAACCTTATTCAAATGATATGCAGCTTATTCTAGTGCATAACTTCAGAAGGATCGTGACAACTCAGCGTTACTCATCATGGAACGAATAATATCCAATAGGGTTCTGTTCCGCCTTTCCTATATACCGTTGTGTTGTGGTATGTATGGAGGAGTAAGCTGAGAGAGAATACCATTTTTTAATTAATCCAGGAACTCGACAATTATGTTTTCACCACATCGATCAGATCTCAGTGTCTTGATACTTTTACCTGTTTGTTTTTCTACATTATTCTTATATTCTCGGAATTTTTCAAAGGGTCTTGGATTTTTGCTTCATCAAGAAGACATGTCCTAACCTAAAGAAATCATCCGTAAATGTAATGAAATAGAATAACCACTTCGTGCATCTGTAGATATTGGACTACACACGTCGCTGTGTATGAGTCCTAAGAGCTCGCTCGCTCTTACTCCGTGTCCAGTGAACGGAGTCTTTGTCATCTTTCCTATGAGACAAGATTGAAAAGTTGCATATGGCTGATATTCGAAAGGATCCAAATATCTCTCTCTATGTAACTTCATTAACCGTGTTTCATTGATGTGACCCAATCTACAATGCCTTAAGAGAGCCTTATTTAATTCTGGAGACTTTCCTTTTAAGCGTGTTATGGACGTTTGAAAACCTGAGCTTGATTCAATATATATTGTCCTCTAGTGTACCTGACCCAATCAGACTTTGATTTAGGTGGATGTGAACCACATCGCTTACAAACTAGACATGGTACACACAAATAGTTACGTAGAATCAATATCTGCCCACTTGTCAATTCTAGGTGATATACCCTACGGATATAGCGTCCACGCTCATTCCGTTAGCAACCCTGAGAGTCATATCATCTGTCCTGATAACTCTACGGTTTCTTAAAGTCTGTAATGAATTACAAATATGAGATCCTGATCCGGTATCTTGTACCCAGGAAGTAGAGTTAATTGACAGACTGTTTCCAATCATTAACAAAACCAAAGTCGAAGCCACAACATGCTTCGGATCCTAGATTCTAGCTTTCCAAGCCCTGCATCCCTTCTGCCAATGCTCTTTCCCGTAACAATAGGAACATCCCTCCCTCCCTACTGTTAACCCCGAAACTTTTGCCCTTCCATGTCCCTCTACCTTACTGACAATGCCTATCAGCTTTGTGGAGGTCTTCTTCTTCTCACCATTGGCATCCGCCATAGATCCAGAAGAGGAAGATTCCCCAATAAGCAGAGCGGGTGTCTCCCTGGTTTCCTTCAGGGTGCCCTTTCCCTGGAAGTATAACTTTCTTTCCCTGGGCGTAAGTAGGAGGTAGGGACTTTAGAATCGAGTCAGTATATGACTCGTTCTCCAACGTGGTCTCCAGATCCGTGAGCCTTTTAATATAACTAATCATTATAGGGACGTGGTGCCCTACAGATGATTCAGCAGCCAACCTCGCTTGAAGCAATTCTTTCGAGGTATCAAATCTTGCGATACGAGATTGCTCTCCATATAAAACATTGTTATGGAGGAAGATGGAAATTAAGTCCATCTTCTCGTGCTGCCTCTGGTATACACCATCAACTGAGGCCAACACGAGGCACTTGGCATTCGCACAGTCTTTTTCCCTTGTCTTACGGATATCCTTATCCACGACGGTGGAAACTGGACCTGGGACGGCGGGGGCTTGAATAGTAATGAGGTGGTCCAACTTGTCATAGGTAATGTACATCTGGACGAAACTTTGCCAGTCATTATAGTATAACTCAGTCATTTTATTATTTATCTGTAACCTAATCTGTTCACCTGGTTGCTGCAATTAGGAGAGAGAGAAGAATACACTAAGCATGATGCTCTTGCAAGTTTAGATTGGTTTTTAATTTATCTAAACAGGATGGCTCCCACTGTTTCTCGAATCCTTCCTCAAACTATAAAAGAAGAATTAGTCAGGATTGATCTTACCATACAATACATGCTTAACCGTTTGGCCAGGCTAGTGTCGGTACTTCGAGGGAGGTTTTCCAACGCTTTCGCGAATTTCCTTAATTACAAAAACCTCTTTTTCCTGGAGGCATAGCCCCGCTAACACCGTTCTAGACACCTACTTGGTTTATAGCATTGATCGTTAAGTAAAGAATATCCCGAGGAGTAACGGATACTCACAGTAGGATCGGGACCCTAATATCATTGTGTGATAATGCTGAAGGAATACTACCAACATTATCAAACTCCAAATGATATGCAGCACTAGCAAGTTTCAGTTTCTTTAGAAACTCCCGATGTGGATTTTTGCCCCATACACTTATGACCTTGACGAAGGCCAACATATCATAAGTCACATGTCAAGTTCTACCCGCCATTGTCCAGATTAATTTGAACCCACCCGCACATACCCTTGACGAAGGACAAAATAGTAGTACGATTGTCCCAAACCAACGCATATATCTATGCTACAGATGAATATCCAGCAGCTACCAAACACTATGCCTTGACGAAGGCCAACATACATAGCTTGAATACTATTGACTATTCATATGAAATGATGGAGGGTTATGAATGGTTTTGGCAAAACCGTGAACATGGTGAACTTGATATAATCTAAGGAACTTGATTGCTTTTAAAAGGAGTGGTTTTAAGCTCCGCTTTTAAAAGTCTGCTATTTTAAAATAACCGAGTGGTTTTAAAATTTGTTCCAACGATTCAGATTTAGTTTGTTTTCTTTGCATTAATATAATGCAGTCCTATCTATTAACCTACCATTGCAGAAAACAACGAAAATACAACGTACGCTTATGCCATCAGCATTCGCCACGGGGCCCCGTCATCACCCGTTAGGTTACTTAACTAACGACAGAGCGGGGGATGGACTAGCGCGGATGCAAAACATAAGCAACGTATATTATATAATACATATATAATAATATCCATTCGTCAGACGCAATGATAGGCATTCTAGATCATAGATGAACACATTGGATATACTAGGAATTAAGGGTTTCATTTGAGCCTGTAACGAAAGATGGATTCCACGGTCGTGATGAATAGCCAAAACCCACCCTAGACCCCTACGGGTGCGGCAAAC
This sequence comes from Agapanthus africanus, assembly GCA_030015575.1. Classification (NCBI taxonomy): domain Eukaryota; kingdom Viridiplantae; phylum Streptophyta; class Magnoliopsida; order Asparagales; family Amaryllidaceae; genus Agapanthus; species Agapanthus africanus. Next base: position 320,314,012 of record CM057342.1, read on the forward strand.
TACCTGCCAAATACCCAAAGTGAAGCAACCTCTCTCAACAAAGTGAGTAAGCCACTCGGCACTTCAAAGTACCCGGTAGTTTGTGCACCCCACCTTGGGTCTATCCTAGGAGCAAAAACGGTAAAAGAAATAATACAAGGGTGGCTACAACCTCAACCCGGATGTGCCCCACAAAAATAATATTACATCACTTTACAAATTTATACATCGAATGAAAGAATAAAAACCCTCATCTCACATCCCCGGCTATTCATCCACGACGATCCAACAAGTTCATATACACAAACCATCACAACATCACAGATCTGTGCAACCCCGAATAATCAACGTATAGAAATTAGTCGACGTTTCTAAACACATATATTCATCAAAAAGCTTATTAAGTAACTACGACATTAGAATTCCGCACGCAATTAGCAAACTTAAGCAATTTTCCAAGACTCGAAAATCCAGTGAGCTAAAGTTTCAAATCTGAAAGTTTTGAGCCAATCCGGGATCGAAACGAACTCGAAACCCGCCCGAATCTTTGCGGAGGCAAAGATACATGATTATACATTGAATGGGGGGCCTCAGAGGGGTACCCACCCCTTGGAGCCACCATGAGGTGTCCCCCAAAGGAGGGCAGACCCGAGAGCACCTGTTTCTGGTGCTCTCGGGTCACCAGCCCCCAAAGCCACAATATAGTGGTCTTGAAGGGTGGTCATGGCCATTGGTCCCCCTCGGGGTGTCCCCAGGGTGCGCACGCTTCACCCCACAGCTTCCCGGTTCAAACCGTGAGCCCGCGGGGTGTGCAAACAACTCAAAACCTCACTTTTGAAAACTGTTTTTGTCGACAGTTTTTCCGCGACAAAAATGGCGGAATTTTAACATCGCTACAAGCTATTTAAGCTTTATAAGAGGCTATGATACCACTGTAATTCGATGTCGCGAACCTTACATGTTCACGGGGAGGCGGAATTTGCAAAAAATGATTTTTACGAGCTTCGCAACACCGACTAGAACCAAGGATCGTTCATAAAGTTTAGATAGCAAACTACTTGAGATTTAACTACTCGAATACGAAGTTATACCTCATGATACATGTCCTTCGGGTCTTCATCGCTGTCCTCTTCATCATCGTAGGCTCTAAGGATCGATCCAGATCGTAGCTTCTTCAACGGCCTCCTCGAGTCAAAGACGATCCACACGAGAGTCTATAGCCCGAGCTCCACCTCAAAACCGAGGTAACTAGGGCAACAAGCATGCAAAACTTGATGGCCTAGGTGATGTAGAGTATGAAGATGGATTTATTTGTCTCTTTAAACACTAGGATTCTCAACACATGAGAGATTTTAGGGTTTTGTAGTGAGGAAGAAGAAGAGAGCTAGCATGAGAGCTCACTTGAGGAAAGAGAAAGTATTTTGATAAATGATTTGTGAATGATAATGAGATGGCTCACTTGACATGACCACAACCATGTGATGGAAAAATATCTCAGCAAAATATCTAGCTTACAAAATATCTTAGACAAATAGTCAATCCAAGTCAAGTAGTCAATCCAAGTCAAAAGGTCAAACAAAGTCAAGTAGTCAAAACTAGTAGCCATGTCTCAATTATCATTTACAAAAATAAAAAATACTTTACTCCACCTCATAATTGTCTTAATCAAGTAAATGGTCAAAACCCTAATGAGGTGTCTCCTTCTGTGCTCCTCTCATCCGTATATACATACCCGCATTCGTGTTCCGGGAAACACGAATACAAAGAGACGAAACTGATCCATCAATATAATACTAGGATCTGGCTTAAACCAAAGCTCACTAATATTATCCACTCGAACATCATATGTGCACAAGTGCACATAAGTGATCGAAGCCCTGCCGTAAAACCATACAGCCTCTACACCTTTTGCCCAGTGTAGGGAAACTCTCTGTGTGGGACTCTAAAGACTCGACACTACGCTAGAAGTAGGTTTAACCATAGGCCGCAAGAAGTACTAGCTGCACGTAACGGTCCCCATGTAGATGTTGAAAAGAAGGCTGATGAGGAAAACCAATCTGAACTCCTACTGAGCCTGAATGTGACAATCTCTATACAGTCCAGACTGTTCGTCTAAGAGTATCGCATATCGGGCCTAGGGTGACGGTAATCATCAGACCCCTAATAGCGGTATAATTCGTGTCAGAGAGTAGCCCAATACACCCTGAGAAACTAATGGAATACATACTAGTAAATCTTGTTTGCCTTGGCCAAGGACTTTGTGTAATGGCCTTCCGAACACAGCACGATATCAACCCCCAATACCTGGAGAGACGAATCCTATCTAACCGCCACTGCCTCTAAGTGCTTCGGGACTGCACCCAACTACTACCTGTTTGCATGACCCCATTGAGCCGTGGTAGGGTAGTAATCAAAGTACAGTGGGAACACACTTGTGGTGAAGCAGCAGTGTCAAGTCAACGGACTAAGCTGCACTCATGTCACCTGGGAACTGCTACCCGACGATAGGTATAATACATACCCACAGTTCCCGATGAGTCCTGTCTAGTGTACTCTTAACCTAATTAGCACCTGCATACTATCTCCAGTACGACGTACTGATGGCTGTGGGACAGACCATATCCCCTGCTGGGATGAGAAGCATATACACTAGTCTACTGTGGAGTATCGATGCCCTATCTCGATAATCCTACGACTAGGGACCTGTATATGATGTGCTTATATATTACCCAGCCTCCACTAATGTGACTGCCATCACAACGCCGGAAATCAAGCAAAGATCCTAAGGTCTCTACTAATATGTATAAGCGATATGCTAAAAGAAACACATGCACATATTAAAATAGAAACAAACCATGTAGCATACTACCATTTCGAGCAATACTGTTATAATATCCGTGTATATCCCAAGCTCCCATTAAGTAATATACAATCCAGTATGATACAATGATGGCCTCTAGGGCATATATCACTAACTGGTAGAAGATATATCCATATGAATCCTTTGGATATCCCATAAACTTGCACCAAACAGACCTTGCCTTGAGCTTGTCCAGATTCTGCTTTTGAATATAGGCCGGACAACCCCATATCGTAACTCGTTTAAGAAATTGTCTTTTCCCATTTCATATCTCATATGGAGTGGTAGGCACGGATTTGGTCGGAACCCTATTCAATAAAAATGCAGCTGTCTCAAGTGCATAACCCCAAAAGGAAATAGGCAACTCAGCATTATTAATCATAGAGCGCACCGTATCTAATAGGGTGCGATTCCTGCGCTCCGAAACTCCATTGTGCTGTGGTGTATACGAAGGAATAAGCTGAGAGAGAATCCCATTCTCTTTTAAATAGTCTTGAAATTCCATGCTCAAGTATTCTCCTCCCCGATCAGATCGATGAATTTTAATACTTTTACCCATCTGGTTCTCAACTTCGTACTTATTTCCTTGAATTTCTCAAAAGTTTCAGATTTGTGTTTCAACAAGAACACATGTTCGAATCATGAGAGATCATCGGTGAATATAATAAAGTACGAGAAATCATTCCCGGCATGTGTAGACATAGGACCTTATACATCACTATGTATTAGTCCCAAGAGTTCAGTAGCTCTTTCTCCGTGTCCAGTAAACGGAGTTTTGGTCATTTAACCTTTGAGACATGACTCGCAAGTTTTATAAGATGTAAATTCAAACGGATTCAAATATCCATCTGTATGCAACTTTGCTAGTCTTGTCGCATTGATATGACCTAGTCTACAATGCCACAAGTAGGCTTCGTTCATTTTTGAACTTTTCCTCTTGTGTGTATTCTGTACATTTAGAACTGTAGTTTGATTTAGAACATATATACCATTACTTAACGTACCAAACCCAATCAACACTTGATTTAGGAAAATGTTCATAACATTATACTCTAATGCAAAGTTATATCCTTCTTTATGCAACAAAGAAACTGATATAATATTGCACATCATGTTTGGTACATAATAACAGTCATTCAAAATTAATGTATTACCATTTGGTAATACCAGGTGATATTCGCCAACTGCTTTGGCTGTAACAATTACTCCATTCCCTACTATTAGAGACATATCACCCTTTCCCAGTTCTCTACCTCTCTTTAGCCCATGTAATAAATTACATACATGGGATCCTGATCCGGTATCTAATACCCAGGACGTAGTGCAAACTGAGAAACAGTTATCGGTTATGAACACACCTGAAGACGATGCATCAACATGCTTATTCTTCGTTCGGGTTACGTGGGAATCCTGATATTCCCCTATTCCTTGCTCAGACTTATGAAAATCATAAGAAAAAGCGGAACCAACGTTCCCCAGCTCAGTATAGTAAGCTGGTTTGGTCAATACATCCATATTATTATCTTGATTAAGGCGTGTCATTGATCGCTACCTGGAGAGAGAGAGAAGGAAACACTTTAGCGTGCACTCTTTGCAAAATTAGATTGATTATTATATTATCTAATCAAGATGGCTCCTACTGTTTTTATCAAATCATTCTTCAAACCATAAAAGGTAAGATTAACCGGGATTAATTACACCCTACAAGTTCGCCAATCGGTCAGCCAGGCAGGTATTGGTACTCCGAGGGAGTCTCCCCATACTTTCGAATGGAACTAATTAAATAATCTCGTTTCCGCAGGGGCATAACCCCGTTAACACCTTTCTTAAACACCTACAGGATCAACTAATTATAAAGTGGAAAACTCTCCTAGGAGTAACTCTTACTCGCAGTGGGTATCGGGATCCAACTATCTCATAGAAGGTATGCAATCTCATTACAAATTTCAACACTTGAAATACCCAATATCTTTTTTTACCCCTAGCAACTTTTAACCTTAACAAGGTCAACAAATCATAAGCGCTAGCCAAGTTCAACCTGTCATTTCGTGATTGAATTAAACCCACCCGCACGACCCTTAACTAAGGTCAACAAAGCCGTACGACTATCCTAATCTAATCGCATCACATACGGCAGATAAGCACTAATCAGCTACCGTACACCGCGCCTTGGCTATGGTCAATAAACGCAGCACGAATACTAAATAGCACTTAACTGAAATGAATGAGGGCTACGAATGGTTTTGATTAAAACCTTTAACGAATGAACTTGATATTGTTGTAGAATCTAGTGATTTGAAAAAAGGAGTGTTTTTGTAGCTTTTGTTAGTTTTTCAAACGAGGTCACTCTCGGTAAAGGGATCTCGGCTCTTTCCTCATCGAATGAGGTGCTGGATATTCAACAAGAAATACCACTATGCAAAGCAAGAACTAGAGAAGCTATTAGAACAAAATCGAGTGGGTTGTAGCATTTGCTAGTTTTGCTAAATAGGTCACTCCTGGTGAAGGGATCTCAGTTCTTTCCTCATCGAATGAGGTGCTGAATATTCATCAAGGAATACCACTATGCAAAGCAAGAACTAGAGCTACCTTTTTTTAAATTTCGATTCTACAACATATTTAGGTTTCTTTTCTTTCCATTAACCTCATTAATGAATTCCCATCATTATATGTTTCCCTAAACATCATAGAAAAGAAACGAAAATATAACATATGCTTATGCCATCCGCATTCGCCACGGGGCCCCGTCATGCACCGTTAGGTTACTTAACTAACGGCAGAGCGGAGGATAGACTAGTGCGGGTGAAAAACATAAGCAAAGTTAATTATATATATATATATATATATATATATATAGCATTCGTCAAACGCAGCTATATGATCACATCACAGAACCAAGCAGCAGAAGTCAACATATGAAATATTAGATATACTAAGAGGTTCGTGTTTTAAATTCAGCTAGTAATGAAAAACACGGATTCCATGGTCGTGATGAATAGCCAAACCCATATCCTTAGACCCATACGAGAGCGGCAAGCAACCCTGCCAATTCTAGAGTTAAGAGACCCGGTTTCGACTCCTCGAGATGGTCTTCCACTGGACTCTAGAACACGGTTACTTATGCTCCCCGCCTTGGGTCTATCCTAATGTGGAAAAGTAAATAATATACATCAATGGTGACATCATCCTCAACCCGGAAGTGTCCCAATAAAAGAATATTACATACAATTTTACATGAATGAAAATTTAAAAAAACTCTCATCTCACGCAAAACCCCACGGCTATTCTATCACGACGATCCAATATAATATATCCCAGCAACACATAACATCACATGTCATCAACGTAAGTAAATATGCGTATCCCAAATTCCGTTGATATATAGAAACGAGATCGGGGATACACTACATATTACACTTACAGTCGCAGAAAAGAAATGAAAAACTACAATATTTAGAATTCGCAAATCCTTAGACATCATAAACCCGGAATATCTCATATGCCGAATTTCATGCCTAACCTATAAACCTTGCATTTTAGTCTCAAACCGAAAACACTTTTCAATAACTTAATTGGGTAATTCAACAAGATTCCCGACTAAAATAATCGAATACTCGTCGGGAACTTTAGGAGATGGTTGTACCCCCGATGCCCAGGACGAAGTGCACTTAGGCGGAACACTGTGGCCACGAGCACCCGAGTGGATGCTATTGGCAACGGGGTTCTCCTAAAGTCACTTGGTCAGGGCAATGGGGCTTGGCTATTTAGTAGAGTTATCCGGTGAGTGTTCACGTACTATACACAATTGCGATGGAGTTTGGATCCGAATCAAAACTCCGTGGAAATCAATTTATAGAGACTAAATTGCTAGATTTACAAATAGCAAACTAGTTTTCACAAAACTAATTAAATGTGGATTCCATATATTGTATCACATATCAAACTTAAACCCGAAACGATGTTAAAACACGACTATGAAACACTCCGAATAGCCCCAATAGAAAAGTTAACATCACATGCAAACTGGGCTAAACTGTTGGAGATAGTGCCCTCAGAGTCAATTATTGGATCACAAGTACGTGATTGCAATGATTGAGGGAGGACCTATCCCGGTAGGACAGTCTTACTCGAGATGATAGTATGCTATCTGGTTCATCTTTATCATCGTGTACTGTTTGAGGAGACCTTACAGGTCGCTATTACACGTTGGTAGAGCCCCTAGGATTCTTGCTTGACCACCAGCAGTATGAGGGCGATCATATAAGTGGGAGCTGGTAGTCTATAAGCAAATCCTTAATAGGTCCCTAGTCGTGAGAGTTTCGAGACAGGGCATCGATACTCCAGAGTAGACTAGTGTATACAGTCGAGACCCCGACGAGGGGCGGTGGCCGGTCTCACAAGCCACTGGTGTCAGTTGGTTCACCTAAGATGTATACAGGTGCTCATTGGGTTATGAGTACACCGGACAGGACTCGCCGGGAACATGCTAGTTGGTCATATACCAGACGTCAGATGGCAGTTCCCTGGTGACATGTGTACAGGTTAGTTCATCGACCTGGGGATCGTCATTTGTCTCGTGTGAGTTCCCACTGTACTTTGATTACTACCCTACCACGGCTCAAAGGAGTCGTGCAAACAGGTTTTAGTTGGGTACAGTCCCGAGCCACATGGAGGCAGTGAGCGCATCTTCAGGGGTTCGTCTCTCCCGGTATTGGGGGTGAGGTCGTGCTGTGTCTAGGAGAGCCATTACACAAAGCCCTCGGCCGAGGCAAGGAGATTTACTGGTAGGTATTCCAGTAGTATCTCAGGGTGTTCTGGGCTACACTCCGACACGACTTGTACCGCTTTTGGGGGTCTGACTTTTACCAACCCCCTAGGCCCGCCATGCGATGCTCATAGACGAACGGACCGGACTGTACGGATATTGTCACTGACAGGCTCAGTAGGGAGTCAGGCTGAGTTCGCTCACAGACGTCCCTTTTGGTCAATACCTGGTAGCCCGTTATGTATTGGCTTATACCTCTAACGTGCTAGTGATTAAATCCACAACCAAGGTGTTGATGAGTCTTTAGAGTCCCCCACATTCTGTTACTCAGCTTTCGGGCGAAAGGTTGTAGAGGCCGTATGGAGATATGGCAAGGTCCGATCAGATACGTGCGGTATTGCACGGATCAGGATCGGACAGTCTGTACTATAGGCCGTATGGTTATATGGCAGGGTTCGATCAGATACGTGCGGCATTGCACGGATCAGGATCGAACAGATATTACTAGCCGGCTTTGGTATAAGCCGGATCCTAGTATAGTACAGTGTGAATTTTGTCTCATTGCATTTTGTATTTCGGTCGAAATACAGATGCGGGTGTGTATGCACAGTATCGGGGTTTTCCTGTAATTTATTACGGGACCAGTTTTCTGGAGTTGCCAGTTTGCTTTCCGTTTCGGCCAATTTCCTTTGTTCCGTTCATTGGCCGAAGATTAGTGGAGGAGGGCTTATTTGCATTGTTGCAAATAAGTGGTTGTGGAGGGGGTCTTTGCATTTTTGTTTTATCATGATGGTTTTCATGATGAGCACCATACCTTGACCTTTTTGACTTGATCACTTCATGATGGCTTGACTTTGTAAGCATCATGGTTGTTGATGATTAGTGTGTTGAGTGTGGTTTTGGTGTTAGTGATCATGTTCTTTCATGATGGCTTTTGTTTCCCTCTTGCATTATGGTGTGATCTATCTCATTCTATCACTTGGCTCTCTCATTCCAATCCCCACAAAAACATAGCCGGCCAAAACTTGTAGGGGCTGTCCAAAAATTGAGGTGGGGAAATGTTGTTCATTTCATGCACCAAAATTCTCCAAGCTCCTCCATATACTTCTTGTATCATCCCTCTACCAAAGTGGCACCTCCAAGAACCCCAAATGAGACACAAGTCTATACACTACATTCTACAGCAAACCTTGGGCACGTCGAGTAGCCAGCTTCGTGCCCGAGTTGCCTAGGCATTGAGGTGGGAGCCCGTAAAAGAAGTAGGCGATGTGGTGCACTTCCGGCGACGAGGAGGAGACCGGAGCTTCCACAGGAGATCGGGACGATGATGAGAAGACCGGAGGACTTGGATCGTCGGTATATCTCTTTCCCATCTTATAGTTAGCTAGGACTAATTAATGGTTCGATCCGGGTATTAGTGCGCGGCGGTTTGCCAGTTCAAGAAAATTTAAAGTTTATCACCGCTTCCGCATTTTGGCCTCGGGATGGAGGCCGGGGCGCCGCCGTGCACTTACATAAACAAACATAACCTGAAACCCTAAACCAAAGCATACAGAACATCAAAAACAATTCGAGACCAAAAATGAACAGGGCGCCGGCCAGGCCGGTTTTTAGAGAATTTTGCAGGGACATTTTTGGAGTTTTGGTCTCGAATTTCTCTGGTGTTCTAGTTACATCACATGTAACATTCTGCACTTGTTTAAAAATATTTTAGAGGCCATTTAAAATTCGATAGAAACTATGGTTTTCGGGTTACAGTTTCGGAGTTGTTCGAGTTTCGTGATTATATAAACATCGTATAATCTTCTAGCTTGGCTCTGATACCTTGAAAGTCTACCCTTGACCACCTTTGGGTTTTACTAAGCATCAACCATGCTATTTTAAAAAATTTGGGTTGCTAAGCTAGACCAACCTAGAATCTAAACTAGATGATTAGGGTTTAAGCTATGATATCATAAACATTAAGATGAGAGAAAGAAACTACAACCTTTGTAGACCATGTCCTTCTCTTTTAAAGCTTCGTGTAGTAGTCCACGCGACTCCACTTGAAGTTGGATCGAGCTTTCTTTGTGATCTTCGTGCCGAAGATGATCTACCCGAAGCTCTTCTAATCCAAGCTACCTCTTCACTAAACTATCTTTAGTGAAAGAAATACTGTAAGTCGATGCCACATACCATACGTGTTCGCGGGGAGGCGGAGTTTGCAAAAAAATGATTTTTAAGTTCTTCGTACGACTAAACTCCAAGATCGATACTAAACCCTAACTAACAAACTAGATTAGAGGTTTAACTACTATGTGAGAAAGTTATACCTCAAGTTCTTACTATCCTTCACCTCCTCGCTGTCCTTCTCCACCTCGTGAGCTCCTCGAAGTGAGAACGGATCGTGCTTCCTCGCCGGCTTCTCCAAATCGTAGAAGATCCACCCGAGAGTTCCAACTTTGAGCTTAACCTCTAACTTGTGATAACTAGGTCACTTGGTGTGCTAAACTAAGTAGCCTAGGATGTGTAGAGAGTGATTAGGAGTCTAGTAGTCTCACTAAACCCTAGGATTCTCAACCCGTGAGATGGTTAGGGTTTAAGAGGAGATGGAGAAAGCTTGAGGAAAAGAGAGTGAGAAAAGTATCTGTAGAATGACCAAGGTAATGAGATAATGTGAAAATGGCTTATGTTATTTTCTTTTAAACCAAAAGAAAATATCTCATACAAATATCTCAAGAAATATCTCAAAGTATCCATGTCTTCTAATCTCAAAAAAGTCCAAGAAAGTCAACATAATGCCATGTTCACAATACACCAAAATACCACAAAGTTTCTCACCTCATTTTCTCCACCTCATAAAAGATTTCACTAATAAAGAAAAACCCTAATTGAGGTGTCTCACTCCAAGAAACAATCTTGATCAAATTAAAAGAATGCCCCTCTCATCCGTATATACATACCCGTATCCGTGTTATGAGAAACACGAATACCATAAGACATAACTAATCCAATAACCAAATACTAGGATCCGGCTTAAACCAAAGCCCACAAGTATTGTCCACCCGAACATCATATGCACACAAGTACACATATGTGATTGAACCCTGTCGTAAAATCATACGACCTCTACATCGTTTCGCCCGAAGCTGGGAAACCCTCTGTGTGGGACTCTAAAAACTCGACAGTACGCCGGCAGTGGGTTTAACCACGAGCGCGTCAGCGGTACTAGCTGTACGTAATGGCTACCCAGGTATTTTTCGATAAGAAGGCCAGCGAGCAAACTCATCCATACCCCTATTGAGCCTGTCTGTGGCAATCTCCATACAGTCCGGTCTGTTCATCTAAGAGTGTCGCATATCGGTCCTAGGGGCGGCAAGCGTCAGACCCCTAATAGCGCAATAAGTCGTGTTGGGGTGCGGCTAAAAACACCCTGAGAAACTACTGGAATCCCTACCAGTAAATCTTGCTTGCTCTGGCCAGGGACTTTGTGTAATGGCTTTCCGAACACAGCGCGACATCAACCCCCAATACCGGGAGAAACGAATCCTATCTAACCGTCACTGCCTCCAAGTGCTTCGAGACTGCACCCAACTACTACCTGTTTGCATTACTCAACAGAGCTGTGGTAGGTTAGTAATCTAAGAACAGTGGGAACACACTTGAGGCGAAATAGTAGTGTCAAGTCAACGGACTATGTTTTACTTATGTCACCTGGGAACTGCTTCCCGACGATAGGTATAGTAACAACCAGCAGTTCCCCACGAGTCCGTCCAGTGTAACTCATAACCCAATGGGCACCTGCATACTATCTTCAGTTCGACGTACTAATGGCTGTGGGACAGACCATCTCCCCTGCTGGGATGAGAAGCGTATACACTAGTCTACTCTGGTGTATCGATGCCCTGTCTCAATAATCCTGCGACTAGGGACCTATGTAAGGATGTGCTTGTAGACTATCCAGCCCCCACTAGTGTGACTGCCATCATAATGCTGGTAGTCAAGCAAAGATCCTAAGGGCTCTCTATCAATATGTATTTGCGATACGTTAAAAGAAACATATACACATATTAAGATAGATCCAAACCAAGTAGCATACTACTATATCGAGCAAGACTGTCATAAATCCGTGTATATATCCCAATCTTCCAAAATGTTATATACGAACTAGTACTATACAATAATGGGCTCTAGGGCATATTACACTAACAATCTCCCACTTGCACTAAGGCCATGAGCTGGCATATCGCAGACCTATCATCTCAAATAGCTTCTCGAACTGCGTCTGAGAGATGGAATTTTTGAATGGATCTATTGTGTTGTCCTCAGAAGCAGCTCTCCGGACCTCGATCTCTCGGCTATCCACGATCTCCCTGATCAGGTGATACCGCCTCAAGATGTGTCTGGACTTTTGATGGGACCAGGGTTCCTTCGCTAAAGCTATATCCTCGTTGTTGTCATAATATAGAGGTATTGGATCAACAATGGACGGAACCACCTGAAGTTCTGTAAAGAACTTCCATATCTAGACTGCTTCTTTTGCGGCATCAGAAGCTGCAATATACTCCGCTTCCATCATCGAGTCAACAACGATGTCTATCTTGGAACTCTTCCAACAGGCCGCCCCTCCATTGTGGGTAAAGAAATAACCCGACTTGGACTTGGAGTCATCCTTGTCGCTCAGGAAGCTGGAGTCAGCAAAGGCCTCGATCTGGAGGTCTTTTCCGCCATAAACCAAGAACATTTCTTTAGTCCATCTTAGGTACTTAAGAATGTTCTTTACTGCTATCTGTAAGTCGATGCTATACACCCCGCGGGATTGCGAGGAGGCGGAAAGTGTAAAAACCGATAATTTTAGCATCATAACATCGACTATTAGCCATGATCGTATTCTAAACCATATCTAGCATCTAACTAATGAAGTATAAACTAAAGTACAAAAGTTATACCTCAAGAATTCAGTCCTTCTTTGCTGTTCCCGCTGTCCTCCTCTCCTGCACTAACCCTTCGGAGTGATACGGTTGTCGCCTCCTCATCGGCTTCCTCGAATCCAAGATGATCCACCCGAACGTTTGTGCACCAAGTTTTCTCTTCTATATCAAAGAAACTAGATCAACTAGTGTGCTAAACTAGAAGACTTAGAGTGTGTAGATGTTGTAGATGGATTGAGAAGTCTACTATAGCACAAGGTTACTCAACTCACGAGTGTTCTTGAGCTTGAGGGAATTGGAGATTGCTATGGAAATTTAGTGAGCTAAAAGATGAAGAAGGAAAAGTTTTTTTTTTTCTATTTTCTCAACTGAAATCTCCTAATTATCTCATAGATAAATCTATATCAATAATTAAAAAGATGTTCAATTTACATTAAAATGACTCATGGGTCAAATGAGCACCATGTGTCCAAAGCTCCCAAGTCTTTATTCATGCAATATCCACATAATTTCCATTTACATAAAATGTATTAATTATTTAAACTAAAATGATTAATACAATTATGTCATGCCATCTACAAAATCATTTTTGTACAAATTACAAAAACGCCCCTCGTCCGTATATACATACCTGTATTCATATTCCGAAAAATACGAATACCGAAGACGAATACAATTCATCAGTACAATACTAGGATCCGGCTTAAACCAAAACCCACTAGTATTGTCCGTCCGAATCATCATGTGTGCATAAGTACACGCACGTGATCGAACCTTGTCGTAAAAACCATACGACGTCTACACGTTTTGCCCGATGCAGGGAAACGCTCTGTATGGGACTCTAAAGACTCGACTCCACGCTGGCAGTGGGTTTAACCACAAGCCGCAAGCGGTACTAGCTGCACGTAATGGCCCCCAGTTATTGTCGATAAGAAAGCCGATGAAAATAACTCATCCGAACTCCTACAGAGCCTATCCATGATAGTCTCCGTACAGTCCGGTCTGTTCGTCTAAGAGTATCATATATCGGGCTTAGGGGGCGGCAAGCGTCAGACCCCTAATAGTGGTATAAGTCGTGTCAGAGTACAGTCCAATACACTTTGAGAAACTACTGGAGTACCTACGAGTAAATCTCGCTTGCCCTGGCCAAGGACTTTGTGTAATGGCGTTCCGAACACAGCGCGATATCAACCCCCAATACCGGGAGAGACGAATCCTATCTAACCACCACTTCCTCCAAGTGTTTCGGGACTGCACCCAACTATTCAATAGAGCCGTGGTAGGGTAGTAATCTATGAACAGTGGGAACACACTTGAGGCGAAGCAGCAGTGTCAAGTTGACGGACTAAGCTATATTCATGTCACCTGGGAACTGCTATCTGACGATAGGTATAGTACCAACCAGCAGTTCCCAAAAAATCCGTCCAGTGTAACTCATAACCCAATGAGCACCTGCATACTATCTCCAGTACAATGTATTGATGGCTATGGGACAGACCATCTCCCCTGCCAGGATGAGATGCATATACACTAGTCTACTCTGGAGTATCGATACCCTATCTCGATGATCCTATGACTAAGGACCTGTATAAGGATGGTATAATAAACTACACGACCCCCACTAGTGTGACTGCCATCACAACGCTCGTAGTCAAGCAAAGATCCTAAGGGCTCTATCAATATGTATTAACAATATGTTATAAGAAACAAATACTCATATTAAGATAGATACAAACCAAGTAGCATACTACTATATTGAGCAAGACTGTTATAAATCCGTGTATATATCCCAAGTTTCCAAAATGTAATATAAAAACTAGTACTATACAATAATGGCCTCTAGGGCATATCACACTAACAATCTCCCACTTGCACTAAAGCCATTTGCTGGCATATCGCAGACCTATCATCTCGAATAGCCTTTTGAACTGCGTCTGAGGGATGGCCTTTGTGATTGGATCTGCAGTGTTTTCCTCAGGAGCAACTCTCCGAACCTCGATCTCCCGGCGATTCACGATCTCCCTGATCAGGTTGATACCGCCTTAAGATGTGTCTGGACTTCTGATGGGACCTGGGTTCCTTTGGTAAAGCTATAGCCCTATTGTTTTCACAATACAGAGGTATTGGATCAACAATGGACGGAACCACCTGAAGATCTGTTAAGAACTTCCTCATCCAGACTTCTTCTTTTGCAGCGTCAGAAGCAACGATATACTCCGCTTCCATCGTCGAGTTAGCAACGGTGTCCTGCTTGGAACTCTTCCAATAGACCGCCCCTCCATTGATGGTAAAGACATAACCTGACATGGACTTGGAGTCATCCTTGTCACTCTGGAAGCTGGAGTCACCAAAGGCCTCAATCTTCAGGTCTTTTCCGCCGTAAACCAAGAACATTTCCTTAGTCCTTCTCAGGTACTTAAGAATGTTCTTTACTGCTATCCAGTGCTTCTCCCCAGGGTTTGACTTTTACCATCTTACCACACTGAGTGCGTAAGCAACATCTGGTCTTGTACACAACATCATATACATTATAGAGCCTACCGCAGAAGCGTAGGGTATAATTTCCATGCGATCCCTTTCCAAATCGGTCTTGGGAGACATCTCTTTGGAAAGGGTGATTCCGTGATAAGCCGGTAGATTACCGCGCTAAGAATATTCCATACTGAATCTTTTCAGTATGGTGTCAATATACCTGGATTGTGAAAGTCCCAACATCCTCTTGGATCTATCACGATAGATCCGGATCCCCAGAATGTAACAGGCATCATCCATGTCTTTCATGGAGAATTTGTGTGACAAGAACCCTTTGACAGATTGTAGTATAGGAATGTCATTTCCTATCAAGAGAATGTCATCTATGTACAAGACGAGGAATACAACAGTTCGTGCTACAATCTTACTATAAATGCATGGCTCATCTGGATTTTTGATAAAGTCAAATTCTTTGACCGTTTCATCAAAACAGATGTTCCAACTCCGCAATGCCTGCTTTAGTCCGTAGATGGACTTAAGCAACTTGCACACTTTCCCGGTGCTCCCACTCTGATTGAAACCCTCTGGCTGATCCATATAGACACACTCTTCTAAATGTCCATTTAGAAAAGCGGTCTTTACGTCCATCTGCCAGATCTCATAATCATGGAAGGCAGCAATAGCAAGAAGGTTCCGAATGGATTTGAGCATAGCCACTAGAGAAAAGGTTTCATCATAGTCCAAACCAGGTCTTTGACGAAAACCTTTTGCAGCAAGTCTAGCCATATAGGTTTCAACCTGTCCATCTACACCAATCTTCTTTTTGAAGATCCATTTGCAGCCTACGGGTTTTACCCCTTCTGGAGAAATGACTAAAATCCATACTTTGTTGGTGAACATGGACTCCATCTCGGTCCGCATTGCATCTAGCCATTTTACCGAGTCAGTGTTCTGAATGGCTTGCTGGAAGTTAGTCGGCTCAGCACTATCAATGATGCAATCCTCTCTATCCCCGTCTACGAGAAAACCATAGTATCTCTCAGGTGGATGAGACAGCCTACTACTCCCGTGGAGTGGTGCGGGAATGTTCTGTTCTTTTGAAATTTTTAGTTCACCATGCTTTCAGTAATAGCTTGTGGTTCTAGAATTTCTTCCAGTTCTATTGCGCTCCCACTAGTTTCCTTTTCTAAAAACTGATGTTCCAGAAAGTGGGCATGATGAGAAACAAAAACATTTTGTTCCTCTGCGAAATAGAATAGATACCCCCTAGAGTTCTTTGGGTATCCCACAAACTTACACAGTGCTGATCGTGCCTCGAGTTTGTCCGCATGCTGCTTTTTAACAAAAGCTAGACATCCCCATATCTTCAGATACTGAAGATAGGGATTCTTCCCAATCCATATCTGATACGGTGTGGTAGGCACAGTCTTGGTAGGAACTTTGTTCAAAAGATATGCAGATGATTCTAGTGCATAGCCCAGAATGATCGCGATAACTCAACGTTACTCATCATGGAACGTACCATATCCAATAGGGTTCGATTCCGACTCTCCGATACACTGTTGTGTTGTGGAGTGTATGGAGGAGTAAGCTGAGAGAGAATTCCATTCTCTTTTAGGTAATCGAGAAACTCGGCACTTAAGTATTCACCACCTCGATCTGATCTTAGTGTCTTGATACTTTTGCCGGTTTAGTTTTCCACCTCATTCTTATATTCTCGGAATTTCTCAAAGGCCTCGGATTTATGTTTCATCAAGAAAATATGTCCATACCTAGAGAAATCATCCGCAAAAGTAATGAAATAGGAATAACCACTTCTTGCATATGTAGACATTAAACCACACACGTCGCTGTGTATTAGTCCTAAGAGCTCGCTCGCTCTTACTCCGCGTCAATGAACGGAGTCTTTGTCATCTTTCCTTTGAGACATGATTGACAAGTTACATAAGATTGATATTTGAACGGATCTAAATATCCTTCTTTATGTAATCTTGTCAACCTTGTTTCGTTGATGTGACCTAGTCTACAATGCCATAAGAAAGCATGATTTATTTCTGGACTCTTTCTTTTATGTGTGTTCTGGACTTTGAAAATTTGTAGTTGGTTTAATACGTATATACCGTTGTTTAGAGTACCTGACCCAATTAGATCTTGATTAAGGTGGATGTTTTCGACATCGCTTACAAATGTAAAATCATAACCTTCTTTAGATAACAAAGATACAGAAATGATATTACAAGTAAAACTAGGTACACAAAAACAGTTGCGCAAAACCAAAATATGTCCACTCGTCAATCCAAGGTGATATTCCCCTACGGACACAGCATCTAAGCTCGCTCCGTTAGCAACCCTGATGGTCATATCACCGGTCTTCAGAACCCTACGGCTTCTCAGTGCCTGCAAAGAATTGCAGATATGAGATCCTGATCCTGATCCAGTATCCAATACCCAGGAAGTAGAGTTGATTGACAGACAGTTTTCAATTACAAACACACCTAAAACCGAAGCCGCAACTTGCTTTGAGTCCTGGTTCTTGGCCTTCCAAGCCATGCAATCTTTCTTCCAATGGCCCTTCTTATGACAGTAGAAGCATTCTTCCTTTTCTACTGTCGGCCCCACTGCCCTTGCCTTGCCCTTTGCTTCTACCTTACTAACACCGCCTCTCGGTTTAGTGGGGGCCTTCTTCTTCTTTCCTTTGGCTTTCGCTTTGGATATTGAAGAGGAAGCTCCACCAACAAATAGAGTGGGTGTTTCCCTAGCTTTCTGTAGGGTGCCCTCAGCGCTCCTCAACATGTTGAGGAGTTTCGGAAGTTCAACTTCTTTACCTTGAATATTAAAATTCAAGATAAACTGGGCGTAGGTGGAAGGAAGGGACTGCAGAATTAAGTCTGTATACAGCACATTTTCTAACATGGTCTTAAGGTCCGCGAGCTCCTCAATGTAGCTAATCATCTTAAGGACGTGTTCCCCTACAGATGATCCGACGGCCAACCTCACGTGATAAAGTTTCTTCGAGGTCTCGTATCTTGCGATACGAGATTGCTCTCCATATAATTCCTTGGTATGGAGCAATATGGATTCAAGATCTATATTCTCGTGTCGCATTTGATGTTCATTGTCCATCGAGGCCAGCACGAGGCACTAGGCCTTCTCGCAGTATTTCTCCCAGGTCTTACGGATTTCCTTATCCGCGACACTGGATTCTGGACCTGGGACGGCAGAGGCTTTAGTAGAAAGGAGATACCCCAATTTTTCAGAAGTGATTGCCATCTTGACATTCCTGAACAAATCTTTATAGTTTGACCATGTCAATATATTTTTATCCAATAGTAACTTAAGGCCCATCATATTTGGTCGCTGCAATTAGGAGAGAGAGAAGAAACACTTTAACATAATGCTCTTGCAAATTTAGATTGGTTTTTAATTTATCTAAACAAGATGGCTCCCACTGTTTCTTGAATCCTTCGTTAAACCAGAAAAGAAGAATTAGTCAGGATTAATCTCACCGTACAATTCTTGCTTAACCGTTCGGCCAGGCTAGTGTCAGTACTTCGAGGGAGGTTTTATGATGCTTTCGCGAAGTTCCTTAATTAAATAACCTCTTTTCCCTGGAGACGTAGTCCCGCTAACACTGTTCTAGACACCTACTTGGTTTATAGCATTGATCGTTAAGTGAAAAAATCTCCCGAGGAGTAGCATATACTCACAGTCGGATCGGGATCCAAATATCATTGTGTGATAATGCTGAAAGAATCCTACCAACATTATCAAACTCCAAATGTTATGCAGTACTAGCAAGTTTCAATTTCTTTAGAAACTCCCGATATGGATTTTTGCCCCATGCTCTTATGACCTTGACGAAGGCCAACATATCATAAGTCACATGTCAAGTTCTACCTGTAAGTCCATGTCATGCACCCCACGAACTTGCAGGGAGGAGGAATATATGAAAAACGATTATCAAAGCTTCGTAACACGGACCTGAGCGCATGAATCGTATCTAAACCATTACTAGCAAACTACGAAAGGTTTAACTACTCTGATTCGAAGTTATACCTCACGTTACTTGTCCTTCGGGTCTTCATCACTGTCCTCCACTCCTTGTAGGCTCTTTGGAACGTCGGCACCTCAACGGCCTCCTCGAGTCAAAGACATCCACCTGAGAGCTCCTACTCCAAGCTTAACCTCTAACTTGAGGTAACTAGATTACTCAAAGTGCTAATATAAGAAACCTAGGTGATATAGAGTTGGATTATGGATGTATTAGTCTAGCTAACCCTTGATCTCAACACATGAGAGGTTAGGGTTAGGGTTTGAAGAGAGAGAGCTTGAGGAGAGAGAAGGTGAGAATGAGAATCCTTTTGGATGCATAAATCATATATGTATATATGAAACATAACATATATATTAAATGAATAACAAATAATGATATATCATCATGTTTCATTAATACACTTAGTGATTCATCACATGAGTCATATAAATCATAAATGATTCATTAACTCCATGTATGAATCACACCATGACTCATTTATCCAATTAATGCAAATGCCACCTTAACCCCCAAGTCACCATGCTTCAAGAAGCTTCCCGACAAATTACGAGAACGCCCCTCCTATCCGTGAAAACACGGAAAAACTTTAGACTATATAAATCCAATAATCCGATACTAGAATCTGGCTTAAACCAAAGCCGACTAGTAAAAACTGTCCGAACATCGTACGTGCGTAAAAACACGTATGCGTCCGAACCCTGTCGTAAAACCATACGACCTCTATATCGTTTCGACCGAAGCAGGGAAACTCTCTGTGTGGGACTCTAAAGACTCGACACTACGCTGGCAGTGGGTTTAACCACAGACCGCAAGCGGCACTAGCTGTACGTAACGGTCCCCAGGTAGATGTCGATAAGAAGGCCGATGAAGAAACCCATCCAAACTCCTACTCAGCCTGCTGTGACAATCTCCGTACAGTCTGGTCTGTTCGTCTAAGACTATCGCATATCGGGCCTAGGGGGCGGCAAGCGTCAGTCCCCTAAAAGCGGTATAAGTCGTGTCGGAGCGTAGCCCATTACACCTTGAGAAACTACTGGAAAACCTACCAGTAAATCTCGCTTGCCCTGGCCAGGGACTTTGCGTAATGGCTCTCTGACACAGCGCGATATCAACTGCCAATACCGGGAGAGACGAATCCTGTCTAACCGCTACTGCCTCCAAGTGCTCGGGACTGCACCCAACTGCCACCTGTTTTCATAACTCCTTTGAGCCGTGGTAGGGTAGCAATCTAAGAACAGTGGGACACACTCGAGGCGAAGTAGCAGTGTCAAGTCTGCGGACTATGCTGTACGCATGTCACCTGGGAACTGTTAACTGACGACGGGTATAATACCAACCAACAGTTCCCCGCGAGTCCTGTCTGGTGTACCCGTAACCTAACGAGCACCTGTATACTATCTCCAGTATGACGTACTGATGGCTGTAGGACAGACCATCTCCCCAACTGGGATGAGAAGTGTACACACTAGTCTACTCCGGAGTATCGATGCCCTATCTTGATAATCCTATGACTAGGGACCTGTATAGGATGTTTCTTATAGACTACCCAGCCCCCACTAGTGTGACAGCCAATACAACGCTGGTAATCAAGCAAAAATCCTAAGGGCTCTACTAATATGTATAAGCGATACGTTACAAGAAACATATCCACATATTAAAGTAGACACAAACCAAGTAGCATACTACCATTTTTAGCAAGACTGTCAATACAACTGTGAATATCCCAAGCTTCCATTAAGTAATATACAAACTAGTATGATACACTAATGGCCTTCTAGGGCATAAATACTAGCAATCTCCCACTTGCACTAGGGCCATGTACTGGCATATCGCAGACCTATCATCTCGAATAGCCTCTCGAACTGCGTCTGAGGAATGGCCTTTGTGAATGGATCAGCAGTGTTATTCTCAGTATCTACTCTCTTTACCTCGATCTCCCGGCGATCTACGATCTCCCTGATCAGGTGATACCGCCTTAAGATGTGTTTGGACTTCTGGTGGGACCTGGGTTCCTTCGCTAAAACTATAGCGCCGTTGTTGTCGCAATACAGAGGTATTGGACCAACACTGGTAGGAACCACCTGAAGTTCTATGAGGAACTTCTTCATCCAGACAGCTTCTTTTGTGGCATCGCACGCAGCTATGTACTCTGCTTCCATCGTTGAGTCAGCAACGATCTCCTGCTTGGAACTCTTCCAACAGACCGCCCCTCCATTGAGGGTGAAGACATAACCCGACATGGACTTGAATTCATCCTTGTCACTGTGGAAGCTGGAGTCAGCAAAGGCCTCGATCTGGAGGTCTTTTCCGCCATACACTAAGAACATCTCCTTAGTCCTCCTCAGGTACTTGAGAATGTTCTTTACTGCTATCCAGTGCTTCTCCCCTAGGTTTGCCTAATACCGGTTTACAACGCTCAATGCGTATGCTACATCTAGTCTGGTACATAATATCGCATACATTATAGAGCCTACCGCAGAAGCGTAGGGTATAATCGACATGCGGTCCCTTTCCAAATCAGTCTTGGGAGACATCTCTTTGGAGAGGGTGATTCCGTGACAAGCCGGTAGGTTACCGCGCTTAGAATCATCCATACTGAATCTTTTCAATATGGTGTCTATGTACCTGGACTGCGAAAGTCCCAACATCCTCTTTGATCTATCACGATAGATTCGGATCCCCAGAATGTAACTGGCATCACCCAGGTCTTTCATGGAGAACTTCTGTGACAAGAATCTTTTGACTGACTGTAGCATAGGAATATCATTTCCTATTAGGAGAATGTCATCCACGTACAAGATGAGGAATACAACAACTCTCTCTACAATCTTACTGTATATGCATGGTTCATCTGGATTTTTGATAAAATCGAATTCTTTGACAGTATCATCAAAACAAATGTTCCAACTCCGCGATGCCTGCTTTAGTCCATAAATGGATTTAAGCAGCTTGCATACTTTACCGCTGCTCCCACTCTG
The DNA here is from genome assembly GCA_030015575.1 of Agapanthus africanus. Lineage (NCBI taxonomy): Eukaryota > Viridiplantae > Streptophyta > Magnoliopsida > Asparagales > Amaryllidaceae > Agapanthus > Agapanthus africanus. The sequence continues at coordinate 320,336,030 of CM057342.1, forward strand.
AATGAATCCCTCTGGCTGATCCATATAGACGCACTCTTCCAAATTACCATTTAGAAAGGCCGTTTTTACGTCCATCTGCTAGATCTCATAATCGTGGAAGGCAGCAATAGCAAGAAGGATCCGAATGGATTTGAGCATAGCCACAGGAGAAAAGGTTTCATCATAGTCTAAACCAGGTCTTTGACGAAAACCCTTTGCAACAAGTCTAGCCTTATAGGTTTCAACCTGTCCATCTACACCAATCTTCTTTCTGAAGATCCTTTGCATCCTACGGGTTTTACCCCATCTGGAGCAATGTCCAAAGTCCATACTTTGTTAGTGTACATGGACTCCATTTCGGTTCGCATTGCATCCAGCCATTTTACCGAGTCGCCGCTCTGAATGGCTTGCTAGAAGCTACTAGGGTCATCATTATCAATGACGCAATCTTCTCGATCCCCGTCTATGAGAAAACTGTAGTATCTCTCGGGCGGATAAGACTGCCTACTAGTTCTGCGGATAGGCGCTGGTATGTCCCTTTCTTCTGAAACCTCTGGTTCAACCATACTTTCAGTAACAGCTTGTGGTTCTGGAATTTCTTCCAGTTCTACTTCGCTCCCACTCTTCTGATTTTCTAAAAATTCAGCTTCTAAGAAGTGGGCATGACGAGAAACAAAAACCTTTTGTTCCTCTTCGTAATAGAAACAATATCCCTTGGAGTTCTTTGGATATCCCACAAACTTACACTGTACTGAGCGTGCCTCGAGCTTTTCCGGATGCTGCTTTTTTACAAAAGCTGGACATCCCTATGTCTTCAGGTACTGAAGATAGGGTTTCTTCCCATTCCACATCTGATATGGTGTGGTAGGCACAGTCTTGGTTGGAACCTTGTTCAAAAAATATGCAGCTGATTCTAGTGCATAACCCCAGAATGATCGTGGTAAGTCAGCCTTACTCATCATGGAACGAACCATATCTAATAGGGTTCGATTCCACCTTTCCGATACACAGTTGTGTTGTGGTGTGTATGGAGGAGTAAGCTGAGAGAGAATCCCATTCTCTTTTAAGTAACCCAGGAACTCGGCACTTAAGTATTCACCACCTCGATCAGATCTTAGTGTCTTGATAGTTTTGCCTGTTTGGTTTTCCACTTCATTCTTGTATTCCTGGAATTTCTTAAAGGCCTCGAATTTATACTTCATTAAGAAGATATGTCCATACCGAGAGAAATCATCCGTAAAAGTAATGAAGTAGGAATAACCACCTAGCGCATGTGTAGACATTGGACCGCACACGTCACTGTGTACGAGTCCTAAGAGCTCGCTCGCTCTTACTCCGTGTCCAGTAAACGGAGTCTTTGTCATCTTTCCCATGAGACAAGATTCATAAGTGGCATAAGATTGATATTCGAACGGATTCAAATATCCTTCTCTATGTAACTTCGTTAATCGTGTTTCATTGATGTGACCTAGTCTACAATGCCATAAGAAAGCCTGATTTATTTCTGGAGACTTTCTTTAAGTGTGTTCTGGACATTGAAAACCTGAGCTTGACTCAATACGTATATACCGTCATCTAATGTACCAGACCCAATCAGAACTTGATTTAGGTGGATGTGAACTACATCGCTTACGAATGTAAAATCATACCCCTCTTTCGAAAGTAAGGGCACTGATATGATATTACAAGTCAAACTAGGTACATACAAACAGTTACGTAGAATAAATATCTGCCCACTTGTCAAACCTAGGCGATATTCTCCCACGGATTCAGCATCCACGCTCATCCGTTTGCAACTCTGAGAGACAAATCACTTACACTTATAACTCTACGGTTTCTCAAAGCATGTAATGAATTACAGATATGAGATCCTGCTCTGGTATCTAGTACCCAGGAAGTAGAGTTAATTGACAAACAGTTCTCAACTACAAACACACTCGAGGCTGAAGCCACAACATGCTTCGTATCTTGGCTACTGGCTTCCAAAGCCCTGCAATCCTTCTGCCATGCCCGTTCCCATAACAATAGGAACATCCCTCCTTAGCTACACCAAGTCCCGAAACTTTTGCTCTTCCCTTTCCTCGTACTTTATTGACACTGTATATCGGCTTTGTAAAGGTCTTCTTCTTTTCACCCTTTGCTTTCGCCCTGGATGTAGAAGAAGAAGGTCCCCCATTAAGCAGAGCTTGTGTCTCCCTGGTTTCTTTCAGGGTGTAAGTAAAAGGTAGGGACTGTGGAAATAAGTCAGCATATGACCTGTTTCCCAACGTGGTCTCCAGGTCCTTGAGCTCATCAATATAGCTACTCATTGTAAGGACGTTGTCCCCTACAGATGACCCGACAGCCAACCTCGCTTGAATTAAATCGTTCGAGGTCTCATATCTTGCGATATGAGATTGCTCTCCATATAAATCTTTGTTATGGAGAAAGATGGAAACTAAGTCCATCTTCTCATGCTGCTTCTGGTATACACCATCAACTAAAGCCAACACGAGGCACTTACCTTTCGCTTTATCCTTTTCCCTTATCTGACGGATATCCATATCCGCGACGGTGGAAACTGGACCTGGGACGGCGGGATCTTGAGTAGTAATAGGGTGGTCCAGCTTGTCATAGGCAATGGACATCTGGACAGACCTTTGCCAGTCATATAAGTTAGATTCAGTCAAATTGTTATCTAGATGTAACCTAGTCATGGTTACAAGGTCGCTGCAATTAGAGAGAGAGAAGAAAACACTTTAGCATGATGCTCTTGCAGGTTTAGATTGGTTTCTAATTTATCTAAACTGGATGGCTCCCACTGTTTCTCGAATCCTTCCTCAAACCATAAAAGAAGAATTAGCCAGGACTATTCTCACTGTACAATACTTACTTAACCGTTCAGCCAGGCTAGTGTCGGTACTTCGAGGGAGGTTTTCCAACGCTTTCGCGAAGTTCCTTAATTAAATAACCTCTTTTCTCTGGGGGCGTAGCCCCGCTGACACCTTTCTCGACACCTACTTGGTTTATAGCATTGATCGTTAAGTGACGAATCTCCTGATAAGTAGCATATACTCACAGTAGGATCGGGATCCAAATATCATCGTATGATAATGTTGAAGGAATCCTACCAACATTCATCAAACTCCAAATGGTATGCAACACTAGCAAATTTCAGTTTCTTTAGAAACTCCCGATGTGGATTTTTGCCCCATGTTCTTATGACCTTGACGAAGGCCAACAAATCATAAGTCACATGTCAAGTTCTGCCCATCATTTTCTTGTTAATTTTAACCCACCCGTACATACCATTAACGAAGGCCAACAAGGTAATACGACTGTCCCAAACCAACTGATCTATCTATGCAACAAATGAATACCCCGGCAGCTACCAAACACTATGCCTTGACGAAGGCCAACAAACATAGCTTGAATACTACTGACCATCCATAAGAAATGACGGAGGGCTACGACTAGTTTTGGCGAAACCGTGAACGTAGTGAACTTGATATATCGAAGGAACCTGATAGCTTTTTAAAAGGAGTGGTTAAAGCTCCGCAATTAAAAAATTCTGCTCTTTTAAAATAACCGAGTGGTTTCTTTTAAATTTGTTCCAACGATTCAACTTTGTTTTATTTTCATTGCATTAAAATAATGCGTCCTATCATTTAACCTATCATTGCAGAAAACAACGAAAATACAACGTCCTCTTATGCCATCCGCATTCGCCACTGGGTCCCATCATCACCCGTTAAGTTACTTAACTAACGACAGAGCGGGGGCTGCGCTAGCGCGGGTGTAAAACATAAGTGGCATCTTATTAGCTATCATATATAGATATTATACATTCGTCAGACGCAATAATAGGCATTCCAGATTACTGATGAACATTATTGGATATACAAGCAATCCGCGTTTATTTTGAGCCTGCAACAAAAGACGGATTACACAGTTGTGATCAATGGCCTTTACCCCACCCTAGATCCCTACGGGTACGACAAACTACCCGCCAAGTACCCGAAGTGAAACGGTCTCCCTCAACAATGTGAGTAGGCCACTAAACACTTCAACATACCCGGTAGTTTGTGTACCCTACCTTGGGTCTATCCTAGGAGCAAAAAACAGTAAATGAAATAATACAACGGTGGCTACAACCGCAACCTGGATGTGCCCCGCAAAAGAATATTACATCATATTACAATTTACATCGAATGAATGAATATAAAACCCATCTCAAACCCCGGCTAATCATCACAACGATCCAATCAAGTTCATATACACAAACAGTAAACATTACAGAAATGTGCAACCCCTACCAACCGACATACTAGCAGTTAGGGGAGGTTTACGAACACATTAAACATTACAGATAAAAACCTGATTAGGAAATAACTTAGAATATCGATCGACAACCTTTTTCCGTGTCTACCCCAAATGCATGCCAACACAGAAGTAACCTGGGCAGAAACAGAATATACAGGAAAACAAAACACCAAAATATATGAATTACTGCGCAAATCCGAGTCAACTCGGAGTTGACTCGGCGGCGGATCCGCGGCCAAAAGCACTATTGTGCCGCAGATCCTCGGCCATCTAACCGAGTTGAGAGCTCGTATTTTTCCAGTTTTCTTATATTTCCCTGCTGTGAATTTTAAGGTATATCAAATATTTTTTCGACAAGTTTAAAATTAACAGAAACTGTTAGGGTGTTCGGGGTGTTCTTTTCGTGTTTTCCGACGATTGAAGTTCTAATTAGATGCTAACAAGCTAGTAAAGGTTTAGTTGTCTCTGATACCACTGTAAGTCCATGTCACGCACCCCACGAACTTGCGGGGAGGCGGAATATATGAAAAACGATTATCAAAGCTTTGTAACACGGACTTGAGCGCATGAATCGTATCTAAACCATTACTAGTAAAGTACGAAAGGTTTAACTACTCTGATTCAAAGTTATACCTCACGTTACCTGTCCTTCGGATCTTCATCACTATCCTCCACTCCTTGTAGGCTCTTTGGAACGTCGGCACCTCAACGGCCTCCTCGAGTCAAAGACGATCCACCCGAGAGCTCCTACTCCAAGCTTAACCTCTAACTTGAGGTAACTAGGTTACTCAAAGTGCTAATCTAAGCAACCTAGGTGATATAGAGTTGGATTATGGATGTATTAGTCTAACTAACCCTTGATCTTAACACATGAGAGGTTAGGGTTAGGGTTTGAAGAGAGAGAGCTTGAGGAGAGAGAAGGTGAGAATGAGAATCCTTTTGGATGAATAAATCATATATGTATACATGAAACATATCATATATATTTAATGAATAACAAATAATGATATATCATCATGTTTCATTAATACACTTAGTGATTCATCATATGAATCATATAAATCATAAATGAGTCATTAACTCCATGTATGAATCACACCATGACTCATTTATCCAATTAATGCAAATACCACCTTAACCCCCAAGTCACCATGCTTCAAGAAGCTTCCCGACAAATTATGAGAACGCCCCTCCTATCCGTGAAAACACGGAAAAACTTTAGACTGTATAATTCCAATAATCCGATACTAGAATCTGGCTTAAACCAA